>OY728143.1:973244359-974616954 GCA_963277665.1 Viscum album
AATTTCATATGATTTGATCTGTAGAACTTCTTCTTTATTTTTTCCAGAATTCATATCTTTCTTGTCCCTTTTCAAAAGCAAGGGACAATCATGTCTAATATGACTGGTCCTTCTGCATTTATAACATGTAAATTTTCCATATTTCTTACCCTTTCGTTCTTTTTTTTGTTTCTAAATTGAATCTTTTTCTGTCCAACAATCATGTTCATCCTTAGAGAAATATTTTCTATCTCATTTTATAAAGCATCACATTCACTAGATTCTGATTGAATAAAATAATTATTATATATTGATCTTGTAATTATTTTAGGAGTCTTGGATTTCATATGATTTCAAGTAGTTGTAAAGGGAAAACCTCCATTACCATTCTTCTTGTTAATATTATTAGAACATCTCTTCATTCTGGTTTCATGTTGAAGAAGAGTTCCAAACAGTTCATCAAGAAAAATATGTCTGAATTTTCTATTCTCGTCTATAGAATTCCTCTTAGATTCCATTTAGTTAGGCATGATGTCTATTATATTGTCTACAAGAATCTCATCATCTATACCTTTCTCACGAATAGACTATAAGATGTTGACAATAGTCATAAATCTTTTTTGTCCCTTACATATGGGTTCTTTATAAGGAAATCAGAAACCATGATACTCAGATCTGATCATAGATCTTCTAGTTTCAATGACATTGGAAGTTCCAAAGTGAGTTACTTCAAGTCTCTTCCAAATTTTATTAGAAGCTTCATAAGAAGAAGTTTGTGTATATATATTTCTAGTCATAGATCGATGAAATTTATTACGTACCTTAAATTTCAGTTGGAATTCCACCTTTTTTGGATTAGTAAAGGTTCTATGTTCCTTATCAAGAATCTTATAATATGTAGTTAACATAATGTTTTTATCTACACCTATGTTTATCACAAGGGTCTTCATTCTGTTTCTCCAATACTCATAGTCATTTCCATAAAATATTGGTGTTATTGTAGGATAGAGATTATCAAGAGATCCAACATGAATGACTTCCATACTAAAATAATATTTCCTTCTACAAAACATGTTATAAGTAATAGTTTATTAAGAAGAAAAAAATGGGAAAGAAAACTTATATGTAGATATAAGTATTTCAGATACCTCCTATGATACCAATTGTAGGATCAAAATAATGATATAGATGCTCAATATACAAGAGGGGGGGGGGGGGAATTGTATTCTATAAAAAATTCCTTTGGACCCTTTAGAGGAATGATTATACCTTAAAATGTATAAAATCTTTAATATAATCAGAGTAACAAGATTAAAATATAATAAAAATTTATAATTTCTAACTTTAACAAAGTTAATATAACAACTAAAATATTAAACAACTTAAAATAGTAAACAAGTAACAATAAGATTCTTTTAATTAAAAGATAAGGGTATCCAAAAACCTTAGATAAAGGTTTCTTGATTTATAATTTCAATAAAGTATATCTTACCCAAACCCAGGTAAGACATCAATCTGAAGATCGGTATCTGTATTGATATCCCCACAAGCCCTCGATTCAGAAGGAAATAAGAACCTTTGTCTTCCAAAACTGGAATCCCATGTTCAGCCCGATCAGATTCTTCACAAAGCAAGTCTGAAAAGGTTGTTCATTCTTAAACAAGTTTTTTACAACATCTGCATGAAGCACTGAGAGTTGTAAGAGAATATCTCTCTCTAGAAATCACTTCACATCTCTTTCACAAGAATCATGTTCATCCACTCTCTAAATTTTTGTTTCTCGTTCAAATGGACTTGTATTTATAGAAAAGACATCCCAACAATTGGCTCCACTCCAACGGTCATCTTTTCGTTAAATCTCGGAGGGACCTGAACGCATGTCAAACATACAACGGTTAGTTTGTAAGAGATTGTACAACATCATTTCATTTATAAGAAATGAAGTTAATTTATAGAGAAGTGTTATCATAATAAATCTTGAATTCCTATAATATTAGAATGATATATTAAACAACTGTAACATTGTCATGAAAAATGGATTATTAAGAAAAATTATATCGGATTGTGAAAACAGTATTACATTGGTAACAGAATCGGAATCATAAAATCAGAATGACCTTTGCGCCAGAATCGGAATCATAAAACAGAATGACATTTGCACCAGATTCGATATCATGAAATCGATATCACTTTTTCACTGGAATCAGTATCATGAAATCAGTATCACTTTTGCACCAGAATCTGAATCATGAAATCTGTATCACTTTTGCACCGGAATCCGTATCATGAAATCAGTATCACTACAGAATGACATATCATAATGATAAATATGTAAGTATAACCAAATTCCAAATTGTAATGATAAATCTGTAAGTATAACATAATTGAAAAATCATAATGATAAATATGTAATTATAACAGAATGGAAAATCGTAATGATATATCTGAAAGTATAATGGAATTACAAGTTCAAATCTTAACAAACAAAAACAGAACTTAGGAAAAATTGATTGTGATTTCCAAAACACAATATCATAAGGAATGGAAAATTCATAAGATAACCTTATTGACTCAACAGAAACCACCTTTGATAGCACGTTGTGAAGTCGCAGTCCCAGATGCCACTTAATGGGTGCCCCGAGCCTGGTGGGCCACATAGCCTCAAGCACATCTTCCCATACGCCAGAGGCTGCCAAGTAGCAGCGAGTGCCCAGGGTGTGTATGTGGGAATACTATTCAATCATTAGGAAAGTGTAGAACAACATAAGAAATATAAATGAATAGTAAACAACATGATCAATTTGAATAAATTGTGGAAGGAAACTAATGTAATAAATAAACAAGAATAAAAATAATTGTATCAACCGTAATAGTGATGATGTAATTTCATGTCACTAGAAAACCAGAAATCATGGATACAAGAAAAGAAGAATAACATGTTCCACAAGGTAAAGAAAAAAAAATTCTACTCCAAGAATCTCGAGACCCAACTCAGTCATCTAATATCAAGCTCCAACCTATTAGCACACAATCAATTATAAGATGCTTCATGCCTCTCTTTGTCAATACCTAAAACCATGTAATCTACTCCAGGTACCAAACGGTGCTTGGAGAGGGTGAGAGATAAATGATAATGGGCCACCACCAATGGTTTTTATAACATCCGGCCCATGTAATGGAATATTGCAATGTTTTGGGATGCATATATAAAGTAAAGCAAGAATTACAATATAACTAAATAACTAAGTACCCGCTTCATCCCTCATTTGGTGTCTAAACATGTAACCAGTTCATTAATTAATCATTTACCATTTAATGTTAATAGGTAAAATGATTCATATCCAACACTGACATAACCTTATTTTAGTTTAAGTAGTGAAGGTCCCAAGATGTAACAAGGAAACCAAACAGTGATATCTAGTGAGGGAGTTCCAGGGTAAAAACCAAGGTAACATAAACTCACAGAAAGATAACTCCATAGAATCTGAGTATTTCTAATGGGTAAGACTGTAATCCAAGGAGCCTAATCCATGGAATTCCTCAATAAGGTGCCTACCGAGTCCAAGGTGATGGACCAAGGTAAAATGAGGCTAAGAAAAGATAGAGCCCTATGAGATTTCACCATGGTACATACTAGTCAATGCTGGATCCAAGGAATTTATCTAAGGTATCCTATAAGAAATAAAGGTACCCAATGGATGTATATTGGGAATAGAAGTAATAGACAAGAATAAGAGTCTAGGTGGGTATCAACCTAAGAAAACTGTATTCTTAAATTGGAATGGGGTTCTCAAGACCCAAGGTATCCTCCCCTCAGAATCTAATGTGAGCTTGAGTTTGTCCATTTTTATTTGATATTGTAATCATGTAATAATTAATTTTGTTAAATTATTTCCTTCCATTAGTGTGGATAGGTCATGTATAGTTGAAACCATTTATATATTTTTCCATGCCTTGTCTTCCATTAGTGTGGATTGGCCAAGTAGCATTGCAACCCTTTAATCATGTCTTAGTTAGACATTAAAGAATATTCAATTATTGAGGTTCACTCTACTACCTTCCATTAAAATGGAAAGGGGTGCTATGGACATGTAACCTTTATTCAACCTCATTTATTAAGGCCTTGTTATATACATAGTATACTTGCCATTTCACATATCATATTTCACATTTAAAAAAAATTCAAGCACTTACCTTAGGTGGGTCAAGTGGTGAGAATATATGGTACATTACATTATGAAATCCTTATCAATACAAATTAATTTATTATAAAAAGTCTCACATTTCATAATTTCAAGTAAAGGATCACACTAATGGTGGCTCAAACATGTCAAAACACTAAAAACCTAATTATGGAATAACATTTGACATGAGATGAATTGAGTTGTGGGTGAAACCACTGACAACTGATCACATATCTGGAAAGAGTATAACTGTATGATTCTAACAAGTATAATCATGGAATGTTAATTTTAGAAATGGTTCCAAACAAAACCGACGGGCCCCACACGAACATTCCAAAAACCACGAACATTACAAATGATTTATAGACCGCCCACATTAGGTTTGTCCAAGACTTCTCCTCTAGTATTGGACTTTGATTTTCCTCTGATCAGATTAGATACAAGAAAAAGTAAAAATATCTCACTAGGAGATAACGAGGTCGAGAGTGAAGGAGAAGAAGAATGGATAAAGAGAACTTGAGTAATTACCGATGTACATTCAACATGGTGAACATAAGCTCGATCAGATGCCGGATGAAAGAGATCTCTGGATTACATGTCTGGGTCTTCAAAATGCTTCTAAATGAGATAGAACTTGGTCAATCCTGCATAAACTCAGATTAGAGAGGAAGGGGTTGGCATAATAGTTCATTAAGGGAATTTTAGACCTTTTACATAGGTTTTTTGCTGGCGCAAGGTTTGTCTACATGGTTTTCCAAACTGTGCCCAAACCATGCGATATGGTTCTGCCCGAACCTTGAAAAAAGTTGCATTCACACAGTTTGGCTATATGGCCATGCATAATCCTTTTAAGGTGACACTATTCGAAGGAACACAATCCTTACAGTTAGAAAAACCATGCAATAGCCATGCACAAACCAGGAAACATGGCCTATTTTTCCAAAAGGAGGTGTTATGTGCTCCAAAAATTCCCCAGACACTCAAATCCTTTTCTAAATCATTAGGCATATATATTAGGTCCAAAGTAAATATTTAGACTGAAAAATAATGGATCCATACATGAGTAAAAAACCGTGTTCTTACAGTCCTCCCCCTCCAAAGAACTCACCCTAGAGTTATCCTTCCATGGGTAAGGAAACACTGTCTGAGAAAAACTCTTGCCACTGAGCACATACATCGGCTTCCCTCTCCCAAGTCACATCTTGAACTTGGCCGTGCTTCCAAATCTCCCATACAAGAGTGAAAAACTTTCATTAGAGAGCCTTCGTGCTTCAGTTGATGAGGCGCACATGATATTAATGAAAGGCATCATCGAAATCTAACTCAAGTTCCTCGGGATTAACGGTATGAGATGATTCAACATGATATTGGTGAAGATGTGAGATATGAAATACATCTTTCATGGAAACGTACCTCTGAGGTACTAGAAACCGATAGGCTACCGACCCGACTCTCTCTAGGATCTAGAATGGCTGAAAATAATGAGGAGATAGCTTACCCTACTTCCGTAACCATCTATTCCCAAGCCTGGGTGATACCCAAAGAAAACCATGATCCCAGACCTTTGACTCAATTGGTCATTGAAGATGATCAACATATAATTTCTGTCTAGACAAAGTAGTATTCATACATTTCTTGATTAGCTGGAGCTATTCTGAAGTCTTCTGAACAAGACAAGGACCTAGTAGGTCTGCCTCACCTCCCTCTAGCCAGTACAAGTGTGAACGACATGACCAACCATATAAGGCCTCAAAAGGATCCTTCTGAATTGTCAGATGGAAACTGTTGTTATAGGAGAAAATTATGATAATAATATTATTCTCCATAGAACCACTAAAACCATGTATGCATGCTCCAAGAATATCCTCTAAAACCAGTATATTCTGTTCCAATTTCCCATCAGTCTGAGGGTGAAAATATGTGCTTAGAAGCACCTGAGTTCCCACATATATCTACAAACCCTACCCGAAATGTGAAGTGAAACGAGAATCCCTATATGAAACAATAGTACTTGGAACCCCATTTAGTCATATGATCTCATAGAAATATAGTATTCCTAGATCATCATCTATGAAAGTATCATGAGTAGGAATGAAGTGGGATGATTTTGTTATTTGGTCAATGACTATACAGATAACATCGCTACCCCAAGGAGACCTAGGTAATTGAACTAGGAAATCCAATGAAACATCTTCCCACTTCCATTTTGGGACTCAAATAGGCTGTATCAAGCCTGTAGGTCTCTAGTTCTCTACCTTCACCAGTGGACAGGTGGAGAACCTAGTGATTAAGCCTGGAATCTGACATTTTATCCTAGGCCACCAATACTGGCATCACATATCTCGATAGATCTTCGAGATTCATGAATGAACTGACCACTTGGAAGCATGGGACTCTTTCATCAACTCCTATCTCACATATGTTGGAACCCAGATACATCCACATAGAACAAGAAATCATCTCTATCCACATACCAATTCAGAGGTGGGTTATCTCTTGATATACTCTCATGGGGAACCAAAACATTAGGATATGTGAACTACCTACTCTTCACCTTCTCAAGGATAGAATAGGTAACCGTTCATGCTGAAAGGTAATACCACTTGTGACTATCATGAAACTCTATATGAATCTTAGAAAATAGGGCTATTAAATACCATTAATCACTGCCATCCTATACATCCTATGAGTTTTTTTGACTTAGTGAATCTGAAACCACATTTTATTTATAGGAATATAGGTAAGGTCAAAATAAAAGGATTGTAGACATATGAAACATCTTTTCATTCGAAGGTTCAAGTCATGCTGAAAAAATCTATACATGAGGATCTTGGGATTTGTATACACCACAAAAATCTCACCCAAGAGATAATGTCTCTAGAAACAGAAGGCATGGACAAGTGCTGCTAGCTCAAGGTCATGTGTCGGGTAATTCCTCTCATGAGGCCTCAACTGCTTAGATCATTATGAAATGACTTTGACTTCCTACATCAACACTACTCCATATCAAATTCTTTATGCCTCATAAAAGATGATATAACTTTTTCCTAATTCTAGAAGAACCATAATCTAGGTGGATACAAGCCTCCCGTTCAACACCTAACAGAATTTCTCACATGCTTTTGACCATGTGAACATTACACCCATCTTAGTAATACTAGTAAGAGGTGGAGAATGATGAGAAAATTATTTTATGAAACACTTGTAATATCCAACGAGCCCTAAAAAACTATTTATATAAAACACGTTCTTAGGATGATCTCCGAAGACTACAAAACTAACCTTTTTAGGGTCAAAAGATACTCCTGATTTTGAAATAATATGACCAAATAAGTGGACTTTGTTATTACAGAAGTCACAATTAGAAATCTTGGAATAAAGTAGATGCTCTCTTAGTGTACTTAGAATGATCGCAAGATGTGTGGCACAGTCATTACTAGTGCGCAAATACACCAAGATGTCATAAAAAAGACCACGGAAAAAGAGTCCAAATAGGGATGGAAAAACCTATTCATCAAAACCATGAAACCAGTAGGCGCATTCATATGCCAGAACGAGACAACAAGATACTCATACAGACTTTACCTAATATGGAAATTTGTAAAAGGAATGTATGATGGTCTGAATCACACCCGATGATATCCGGATCTCAGGTCGATCATAGAGAAAACCTTTGCATCTTAGAGCTAGTCAAATAGATCATATATTCGAGGAAGTGGATATCGGTTCATGAATGTAAGCTGGTTTAACCTTCTGTAATCCATGCATAGATGGAGAGTTTCATCCTCCTTCTTAGAAAAAAATCACGAGTAATCCAAAGAAGATATACTAGGTCATATAATTCCTTTTGCCTCAAAGTCCACTATCTACCGCTTGAGTTCCTAAATATCATTAGGTTCCATCCTATGTGATGGAATAGAAAATGGAGCTGCTCTTAGAAAAAGATCAATTGTAAATTCTACATCTCTCTTAGAAGGTAAGATCGAAAATCCTTTTGGAAATACATACCTAAAACAATCAACTAATCAAGGGAAAAAATTTTGAAGAAAACCTTGATCCTCTATGAAAACATTTTCAATCTGGGTTATCACTTCACCCATCCCATGATGCTTCGATCCTACTCCCCTAGCCTAGACATCCCACTCATCTTTGAGAATATAAATACTTCTATATGGTGATGTAAAAGAAACCCTTCAGTGATAACAGTCTATAAAGGCGGGATAATGGACTAACCTGTCTATCCCGAGAATGAAATCAAAGCCTGTCATCTCTAGAAAAAAGATATTCCACATGAAGGGGTATCTTCCTACCTCAAGGGTACAGTCCCTGCACTGGTGTATGCCCTCCATCCATATTCCCAATGGTGTATCAAGGGTCACTACACCATAGTGATACAATATCTCTAGTCCAAGAAATTCCCTAATAGATACATAAATGAAATAATTTGAAGCACCTATATCAAACAAAGCATAGAAAAAAGCAAAGGATACTAGAATAGTACCTCGTATTGTAGAAGAACCCACAACTTGATCTTTAGGTGTTAGCTGTAAGGCATGCAACTATCCTGATCCACGACCTTGTGGAATAGATGGACTATAATGAACGTGACTTCTCTGTTAGTAATGTTGGTGATTAGGTAACATACTATCACGACCATAACCTCCTCCTCGGCCAGACATGCCGGGGCTACTTCAACTCCCCGCCTGACGTAGTACAAAAGAACTCGCTACTAAATGTGGAGCTGAAGCTGATCTTTTTAAACTCGAAGCTGGTAGAATAGTCCTTCAAAAGCAATGAAGATGGCCCATACGACCACAAGACCGACACTCCATAGGGTATCTATCATAGTAGGTATTTTTATGCCCTAGTTTTCCACACTGATGACACACTACAGAGCTATCAAACTGGATACTCTGGCTACCACTACCCTAATAAGAATCCTTCGGGGAACGTTTCCTACCACTGGAAGAACTACTAGCCTGACATGACACTGATCTTTAAAGAACAGTACTCCCTTCGTCCCTTAGATTACACTCAGTGATAAGGTCATGATAAATTATTTCATATAAGGTAGGTAGGTGAAGGACATTAACTTGAGTTTGGATGGCGTGTTGAATCCCATCGTCAACACATCTATCATGTGAGATCTCATCACTGGATAAAAGTGGTGAAAAGCGTTGTAAATCATTGAAATGTGATAAATATTCCATAACTGACATAGAACCCTACTCGAGATGCATGAAATCGATGCCTCTATTATCTCTTAATGAATGTGGAAAGAAATGATCATAGAATGTAGTCTGTAAGTCAACCCATAACATTCCGTAATGACATCCGGCCTGGGTAACGACATCCCACCAACACTTGGATGAATCCCATAGCATGTATGTGTCATGTTTGACTCTCTGCTCTGGAGGGGTTTCCAAATGACCAATGATAGAAAACAAGGATTCTATCCAAGTCTCAGTAACCTCAGATCTACTATCCCTTGAAAGAGTAGGATGATGTTGCTGCTAGAACTCGTGGGGTAAGATCAACCATCGTAGGTGCAACCCATGGAGCACCAATCATGGACTGCTTCATATGTATGAAACTATCATAGAATTGGGAATTAGTGCTCGGATTAGGTACAAAATTTGGTGCCTCAATTTGAACTCATAGAAGTAAAAATGGCGGCATAGGGCCCACCTTGTCTGGAGCATGGTCATCACCACCCTCACAGTGACCGATATGACGACGTCATGGTGAAATTGGTCGACAAATGCCAATAACACACCACAAAACAAGAATATAAGCATGGATATGGAATCAACAGTTGAAAAAGATCTTATAAAAACTCACTATCCAAGGCATACAACCCAAACTACCCACTTAGACGACCAGATATCGGTAAGTGCTCATGTATAAGGTTTATGTCATTTTGCAGTTAACTCTTAGGTTCCATCCTTTACCTTTCATAAACATGGAAAGGCCAGATAAGGATGTGCAACCAATCCATTTTTTTATTTAAAGATTCAATTTATAATGGATAGTCATTTTTGATGAATTAGTGCCCATACACCTATCACTAAAACAACAACAACACCCATTTACGTATAACATAATGGATTTACATAGTAAATTACTCATTCCAACCCATGAGGGCCCATACAACTCATGAATTGAGACATGAAATAACTTAATCGATGCTAATGTAATACAAGCACAAGCATAAATAACTACATAAGTCTAAAATCACAGGCATATTAAGAAATAAAAAGTAATGAATTGTGCCTATATGGCATAGAAATATGCATGGCATGTGAATTATAGGTTCCTAAAATGATGGATGTAGAAATAATCCATTACATCATCTCATCAGGCCAAGGAAGTAAATAAATTCCCAAAGACTAATAACCAACAACACCACACAACATGCGAGTCACCTAACTATGAAATAATATCAACTGTAATAGGAAAAAATCGATCGAAAAATGGATTATGGGTAACTTGGAATTTTCCCTGAACATGGGTTTGCGACGCCCAAGCACAACTTATGAAAAAGTCCCAAGTTCTTCTATTCTCCTATATATTGCCTCTAAATAGTCAATAGGGAAAAGAAACATCCTTTGATATCACTTTGTGATGTCCCGGATCTAGATTCCACTTAACATGTGCCTCGAGCCTTGTGTACCACATCACCTCTAGTGCATCTTCCATAATGCCAGAGGGTTCTGACTAGCAGCGAGGGCATAGGGTGTGTCTGTGGGAATAATATGCCCACATTAGAAGAGTGTAGCACATTGGAAGATATATATATGATTATTAAACAACATAACGAATATGAATAAATATAGGATGAAAATTGATGCCATAGATAAAAAATAATAAAAACAATTGTATCAACTGGACAAATGATGATGTAATGTCATGTCACTAGAAAATGAGAAATTAGGGATACAATACAATTAGAATAAAATGTTCCACAAATTAAAAGAAAACAAAGTCTACTCCAAGCATCCCGAGGTCCTACTCAATCATCTGCTATCAAGCTATATCCTATCAGCACACAATCAAGTATTGGAAGCTTCATGATTCTAGTTGTCAAAACCTGCAACCATGTAATCTACTCTGAGTACCAAAGGGTTCACGGAGAGGGTGTGTGATAAATATTAGTGGGCCACCACAAACAATATCTATAACATCCAGACCATGTAATTGAATATAGTAGTGTGGAGGCATGAATATATAAAGTAAATAAAGTGGTACAATATAACTAAATAACCAAGTACCTGCTCTAAACATCAGCTGGTGTTGGAACATGTATTCAGTTCATTAATTAATCGTTTACTATTTAATGTTAATTGGTCAAGTGAGGCATATCCAACACTAACATCACCTCGTAATAGTATCAACAATGAAGGTCTAAAGACGTAATAGAAAAACGAAACAATGATGTTTAGTGAGTGAGTTCCAGGGTAAAAACAAAGGTAACATAAACTCAAGTAAATCTAACTCAGTAGTATTTGAGTCTAGTAAGGGGTAAGATTATAATAAAAAAAGCATAATCCAAGGAATTCTATAATAAGGCTCCTACTGAGTCCAAGGTGATCGACTAAGGTAAAATGGGGATAGGCAAAGACAGAGACCTATGGGCTTTCACCATGGAACCTACACGTCAATATTAGATCCAAGAAATGTATACGAGGTATCAGATAATAAAGAAAGTGACCCAACAGTAGTACACTAAGAATCCAAGTAATAGATAAGAACCGAAGTATATGTGGGTATCAACCCAAGAAAACGGTATCCTTGAATCTGAATGGGGTTCCCAAGACCCAAGGTATTCTCCACTTAGAATCCTAGGTGTGCTCGAGTGAGTGCATTACTATTAGATATTTTAATCATATAATAATTAATCCGGTTCATGTATTGCATTCTATTATTGTGGATAAGTCAAGTAGAGTCGAAACCATTTCTTTATCAGTTCAATCCTTGTCTTCCATTAGTGTGGATAGTCCATGTAGCGTTGCAAACCATTAATCTTGTCTTAGTTATAAATTAAGGCACATTCAATTATTGAGGTTCACCCTACTACTAGATTTCTTCAGAGTTGCAGCACCACTATTAGCCATGATGAAGAAGGGGAAACCCTTCGTGTGGTCGGAGTGATGCCAGCTGAGTTTTCCGGAGATGAGGTAGAGGCTTACTAGTACCCCCATCTTGAGGCTTCCAAAATAGGGCATAGGGTACAATGTCAACAGCAACGCATCACAGACCGAACTCGGATGTGTCCTGATGTAGGAGCGAGCAGTGATCAGTTATGGTTCTCGATATTTGTGATAGATCGAGAAGAACTACGCTACACATGACTTGGAGTTAGCAGCAATGGTCTTCGCCTTGAAGATGTAGCGACACTATCTGATGGGTGAGTGTTTTATCATGTCATCCAATCACAAGAGTATAAGGTATATCTTCTCTCAAAAGGATCTGAATATGAGACAATGACATTGGCTTGAGTTCCTCTAGGACTATGACATTGAGATAGTATATACTCCTGAGAAAGGGAATGTTGTTGCAGATGCACGTAGTAGGAGATCTGGTATATAGCTACTAGGTGAGGTGACGAAGCAGCTGGCCGATTAGTAGATATCCTTTGTGGATAGAGATGGAGCAGGTTTTCTTGAGTCACTTATAGTCACTCTTCCACTTCATCGGCGAGTCAGGGAGGTGCATCGTGGGGACGCTGGCTGCGAGACACGATGTTCTCAGATATCCATAGGACATGATCTTGATGGATTTTCTGAAGGTGGGGAGCACATCATCCTCTTCATAGGATGTACCATGGTACCAGTGTCACTTCCTGAGGAATTGTTGAGGGAGTTCCACACTTCCCCTCTAGTGGTACATCAAAGAGTAGAGAAGATGTACCGGTATCTCCAAAGATTGCACTGGTGGACGGGAATGTAGAAAGAAGTAGCATAGTTTGTTTCTCGGTGCCTCACTTGTCTGTAAGTGAAGGCGAAGCATCGGGTACCAGCAACCATGGTTCATCCCATAGATGTCCCTTAGTGGAAGTGGTATGGGATATCCATTGACTTCGTGATTAGACTAGATGGTACCTAGAGGTGGACCTTACGATGAGTCAGTACATGGTGGAGATAAACATATGAGGAGTGTTGAGGAAGAGATATGTACCTACCCTTCAGGTAGGAACCCTAGAGTATGACCCAATAACTGTATTTCTATTTCATTAGTTGTATTGCATTTCAGTTGTACTTGTACTTTCCAGTTGGGCTTGTATTGCGGCCCCTTTTTACTTAATATACTCACTTGTTTACTATACAATATACTTGCATTCTCACCTTTCTGTGTGTTTGGTTCCATGTTTTTATAGGTTATAAAGGCAATGCCTTCCCAGTTTTAGAGAATACGCCATTGGTGCTAGTATCTAGCCCCTAGCCTATGGAACACGGGCTTGGGGTAGTCACAGCACGTGCCCAGGGGATGGGTCCTGACAAATTAGTATCAGAGGGGGAACCCAGCCTTATGTGTGGTTCACTACCTGGGTTGAGTTTAGGGACCACAACGAGGATGTTGTGCTATAAAGGGGGGGGGGGTGATTGTAATGCACCAAAATGATAAAGGGTTAAAATCATAAATGATATGATTCATGGAAACAAGGTGCACCTTCTTTATTAGGAGATTTTCTGATTAGAACTCCACAGTTAAGAATTATTTGCTTGGAGTAGTGATCAGGATCGGTGAATTTCTGGGATGTTCCCTAGGGTGTGTTTGAGTGGGGAAAAAGTGCACGGGAAAGGACAAGTTTTGGCCTGTCAGGATAGTCATTAGTCAGATGACCCGTTCAGGCACGTGGGTGGGCCCCAGGGTGGGGACCACGTGTCTGCGGGGCCACTGGTTGTACCTGGTGGGCCAGGACTCGATGACCATGTTAAGGAGGGGTGTCTGTGCTGTCACTGAGATCCAGTTGTCACATTTTCCATCAACATGGAAAGGGCTATTATAGACATGTAACATTTATTCAACCTCATTTATTAAGGCCAAGTTATATACTTCATATACTTACTATTTCACATTTCATATTTCATATTTAATAAACATTTGTAAGAACATTCCCTACACAGGTCAAGTGGTGAGCATATATTGTATATTCCATTATTCAATCCTCATAAATAACAATTCATTTATTATAATAAGTCTCAACTTTAGGAATTTCAAGTAAAGTCACACCTGAACGGTGGCTCAAATGTGTCAAAACACAAAAAACCAAATTATGGAAAAACATTCAACATGATATGGATTGAGTTGTTGGTGAAACCACTAACAAATAATCGAATATTTGGAATGAGAATAACCATGTTATTATAACAATTATAATCATGGAAAGTTAATTTAAGAAACAGTTCCCAACGAAACTGATGGCCCCCGCATGAACATTACCAAAACAATGAACTTTAGGGATGAGTTATAGAACACCCACCTTAGGGTAGTATGTGCCTTCTCGTCTAGTATCGGTCCATGACATTCCTCGGATCTGATTAGATCTATGAAAAGTTGGAAAAAATCACATGAAGATAACAAGGCTGAGAGTGAAAGAGAAGAATAATGGATAATGAGAACTTGAGTACATACCGTTGCGCATCCAACGTGATGAACGAAAGCTCGATCAGATGCTGGACAAAAGAGATCACTTGATTCCATGTTTAGATCATCAAAGTGCTTCAAAAGGAGTGAGAACTAGGTTAATCCCACATAAAATCAGATTAGAGAGGAATAGGTTGGCTTAATATGTAACACCCTGACCCCAGTTACCGAGAGTCGGTGCATTATTTTAATACATTGGCATGATTACAAGGAATCATGTCTTGAAGGACCGACCAGTTTACAGTCTTGGAAAATATATTAAATACATTAACGTTACATTAAATTATAAAATGATAAACAACAAAAAAATTGTCTCCATTGACCACATTAACATCCCTTAGACTATCCCTACAGGTTATTCATAATATACTTCTTCACATCCTGGGAAAAAGAAAACATATTAAGAGGTGATCTTAGATGCTCAATAAGGATAACAATATAGCGGAGACTACCACAAATAACCATAAAAATTTATGGAAATGTATAAAACTAAAACAAAAGAATTTTTTAACTTAAACATCAGCATAATATAGAAAAGATAAATCAAATAATTCCATTTAATTATTCACAAGGATATTCTACTAGTCGAATAATCAAATGTAATATCAATAGCTAATTTAATAATGATAGAATGCATAATTGATGACTTCATAACCACATATTCAAGGCCTTGTTCCAAGACTACAAATAAGATTTTTTCAAGGCCGGGTTCCAAGACACTATTTTGTCTCATGAGACCTATCGATGCATCGAGGAGCTATAGTGGGCTCCACTCTTCACTTACTAAGTCCAATGAATTTCTCATATGAAAAGGTTCAAACATAACATAAACATCCATATTAAAACTAGCAGAAAAGATGTTAATACTTTAACCATAAAACATGAATGGTGTAAAAATAACACATAAATAGTCAAACATATCACAAAACCTTCAATAGAATATGTAATATTTGTATCATAATGAATAAATTTCAAACAAGTGTAAATTACATCAAAGGATGTTGACATAGATGAAAGAAAAAATATTTGAGATAAATATCTCTTTCTTTTTTTTTGAAATATTTTAAAAGTCACATAATTTAGAAAGGAATACATTTAAAGGCATTTTTGAATGAAATCCTCCAATACAACCTTAAAACATTGAAAGGAATTAAAATTTTAAAACAATTATATCCACATAAATATATCCTTAAAACCATTTCGAAAAAATGGACATAAATTAAAAATATTTAGAAAAATAAATATTTAAAACTTTTAAAATGATGATATAGTTAAATAGACCTTTCCGTTAAATATTAAAAGATTAATTTTGAAATTTTTTTTATGAAATATGAAAATTTATGATAAATACGTCCTAGTAAAATCATACTCATAAACAATCTCGGATAATAATGAGATTGAGGAATTAAGTTTTACCTTGTACTTTCCTTTGGCCGAGGGTACATTTAACCTCCTATATAATGACCATTGTATGTTATTAAATTTTACCATAAACATATTAATATTTATTATATCATACATTATTCATTTATGACTCTATAATATCCATATAATAATGATTTTCATGTTAAATTAATATTTTGGGTAATAATCGCTTTCTTTATCATACGTGTTTTGACTTTGTATTCGTGATCGTATCATTTAGATCATGATTTAAAGACCTCCGGAATATAATACATGATTTATATATAATATATATTTAGAATATATATATTTATTATAGATAGATATATGAAATGTAAGGCACCGTTTATCAAGACCGTAGGTCGTACGTACGCATAAATGTTGATTCCATTTTCATACGTATTGAACGAGAGTATGTGAAGAAGATATATGTAAGTACACACACACACAGTCTCTCTATCTCTCTCTCTCACACACAAACATATATATTTCTCCATTAAAATTAAAATTTTATATATTACATACTTATTAATAATATATATTTTTATAATCATCGTTGAATGGTGAATGTGGGAACGAATCTCATCGCCTCATGGAGACGGTAATCCGTACGTACGCACGAGTGACAATATCATAATATTGATGGTGAAATAGTATGTAATTATATGATATATCATATATAAAGAATCATTAACATGTTATATTTTTTATTTACATCAGTTATACTCATTATAATTCCCATACAAATAATGATGTGTTTGAATAACAAACTACACCATGACGTGGAGACGATAAGTTGTACGTACGCACGTATGGTGACATTTTAATTTATATGATGACTAAAATAATTAATATGGTTATACCATATTTATAATAACATAAAATTATGTAGGTGGTATTGGAGTTATTTTTTTGTTATGGAAACAACAAAGAAAGTGGAAGTGGAAGAAGAAAAGAACTTGAAAGATGGTGTTGAAATTATTACCTTCTCTTCGGGTGTTTCCTTTTGAGTTGATCAAAAGGGATCCTTAGGATGTACTTATGGTCAAAGTAAGGAATATAGGTTTATGTGAGGGAATTTGGAAGGATATTTGGGCAAGGTTTGGCTGAGCCAAATTTCTTTAGAGGTGTGATTTGGATAGAAATGGAAGTTCCCTTTTATAAGAGGGGTGGGGGTCACTTTAGAAAAATATTAAAATATTAATTTATTATATAATCATATTACGATTATAATTGATAAAAATAAATTTATTTTTAACCTAAATTGGTCATGGGGAGAAATACTCTCAATAAATAGGTTTTAGAGAAGATTAGGTTACAATTTTAACCTTATTATTTAGATTTAACACTTCGTTAAATAGTTTAACTTTTACTGTTTCTTCTTGTATTCTTACACTATATGGTCAATAAATATACTCTAAACAACCAAGTGAAACTCAAGTGGTTCATTAATGACATATATAAAATTATTTAATCCCTTTATCAGAACCATATATTTTTTAGAATATTATATCAACCAATAATATAGTATTTGTTTTAAAAATTAATTTATGTCAATTTTGAGACAATTTGGTATTTTGTCATAGTGAAAGTCATTAAAACCTTATCACTTCGAAAAACAGTTATCTAATCAACCCTAACATGTAATATTAACCTATAAAATTCATGTATGGATTCAAAACATTTAAATTATATTTAATTTAATATTTAAAATATAAACTATTTTAATATTTCATTAAGAAGGTAATTACTGCATCATCATTGTATCATAAATAAATTTAAATATTTAATATCTAAAAATTATAAATAAACTACCATTATATAGGAAATCATTTTATCTTTCTAATGTATATTTAAATTAGAATTTATCTTATGTATAACCATATATTAAAAATGTTTTAGTTAATAAACATTTAATTTAACACTTTTAACTCCTCTTTAAATAAACTAATGATAAATTTCCAAATCTAATAAATATGTACCGAAAGAATCTTATTTTATTCCTAAGGTTGTTTTGGTCGAATTACACTCATCCAATATAATTAGAACACGTTTTAGGGTAATTATAATATAATTTTTACCTTTAATTACCCTATTTACTTTTAACTGCGGTAAATAAAAATCAAAAGATACTATTCACCAAAAATTATTTTCATCTTATTGAATCAAATTTTACATACCTATGTCAACTGTGTCTCTTAGAGTTTTGAAATTCAACTCATAGAAGCAATAAAATTAAGGTTCATGCAAATTTGTTAACGTGCCTAGAAGGTGGCTAAAAGAGGTTAAAAAGTTCAATAAACTTTTATACATTTAATTTTATTATAAAAGGACTCCAATGAATTGAATTGAACTTATATTGGTATTATATATCTATTTTTACTGAAAATAAATTTTAAAAAATATATAATTTTTTAAATAAAAAGTCGATTTTAAATAATAACGCATTGTTTTTCACTATTCATCAAAAATCGATAGTTTTCATAAAAATACCAAAAATTAATCATAAGCTAATTCTGATATTTCAAATTCAAAAATAAATTCTATTTTACCAAATTCAAAGAATATAAGTTTATTTTATTAATGTAAAGTTAAATCCTATTGTCAAAACCAAAAAGCGGGGTTTTAAAAAGTAAAAACATTCAAAATATTGACATGTGTTTAAGTAAAATTTAAATGTTAAATTACCTATAATGACCTACATTGTATTAAATGATAAAACTATAATCTAATTATACTTAGAAACCATTCAAATACATAATTTAGCACTAATAATTGTTTCTATTAAAATGGTTGTTTTCAATTAAAACATAGTATTTTTCACTATTCGTCAAAATATGAACTTTATCAGATAGTACCAAAAATTTATCAAAACTAAATTTTTATTTCCCGCTTCAAAAGAAGAACGTAAATTAATTAAATTAAATATATAAAACTATCAAATACTGGTTTTAAAAATGGTTCTCCATTAAAAGGTGGTAAAATTGCATTTTTTTAAAAATACATCTTTTATCTAAAAATTTTAATTTGATCTAATATTATGTCTAAGAAACACATAATATTGATGTTAAAATTATATAAAGTATATAATATTCAAAATGCAGTTAGTACTTTCCATAACCGCATTTTGAATGGCTAGTTTGGTAAGTTGTGGTGCACTCGAACTCGGAGTTGCATGTAGCGCAATCTATTGAATTACTTTAATGTGATAACGTACAATGAAATATTTTAGTGTTACATTCTCCCCTATTTAAATTATTTTCATTCTAGCAATTTGGAAATTTTTTTCAAAAATAAAACGTTAAAATAGAAAAATACCTTTGTGGAAAACCCACATTGGAAATTGGTTTTATAAAATTTAGTCTTAATAAGAGGGAATGGGAATAAAAAAGTCACCAAAAAATTATGATATCTATTATAAGAACATTGGTGGAAATTATAGACACATAATTAGAGGTAAAAAGTTAATATTTATAGGGAGTGATTGAGGTCATCAATCACAAATAGGTGTAATATTTAGGGCCTCAATGCCATCAATCTACGATGATTTAAAATATTGTCAGTTCAAAAAAACATATTTTATTAAGATAAAACATTTTTGGTTTTAAGATCTCTTCCATAAAGATTAAGAATTAATTTATTCATAGAATAAGAGGAAAAAAATATACTTGATAGGTAGAGCTTCATCCTTTAACTAATTCCTACCACAAACCCATATTTCACTACAAAAGATAATAGAATTCAAAAATATTCTATTTATCCTAATTGTATAAGGTTCCAAGAATAATGTATTTATAATTAATTTGTCTGACTATTTAAAAAACTACATTATACAAACCAAGACATCATGTATTCCAGTGGAAGGTGATCCACCCTTCTCACCCTTCGGTTGTGGGTTCACGTCTCGCAGCCTTACCGGACGCGACAGGTTGTTTCTCGACCTCCGGGTTGTCCTTTTTATGAAAATCCAAAAAATAATCTCATGAAATGATTTTTCCTTAACAATAGTATCCAATGTCAAACATAATTGACTCCAAAATTTAGACTTATCCATAATACTTCTATCCAAACTCACAGTACAAAATTTATAAGGATGGTAAACACATTGAAGATCCTTTTTTCCTTGTAATAACATGTGAATACCTTCATCATGTATTCTTTTAAAACACTATGACACCCTGAATTATCGTAAAACATTATGGTTTACACTCATTCACCCTTATTCCATATAGAATACTATATATAATCCTTCTATCCAAAAATTTTGTAAAATCAAACAATGATTGAATATAAAAATAATTAATCAGTTTCAAGGTAGTCAAGAATATCCAATATAATATATCCAAATAAATCATATATTATTACAAAATCACTACCTTAGTATCAAAACCTCATTATGATCTATATTTCTGTCAACCATATATTTTCCAAAAAAATTAAACCTGCTATTGAGTCACTTTTCTTTGTTCCACACAATCTCATGTCCTTAATGAAATAGTAATGCAGTACAACCCTTATATACTCTATAATTCTTATGACATGCACATCATTAATACAATACTAAAATTACACAATACCTTAATAACAACATAAGAAATCTAATCATTCCTCTTCATCTTCGATAGTATCATAAATTGATTATTTTTCAATAACACTAATTGGGGTATACTCTGATGATTTGGACATTAATTCGCGTAGTGTCCTAACTCCTTGCAGATGAAGCATTGTACATTTGAAATCTTTTTCTTACAATTGCAATCACGTACTTAGTGTCCTTTTTCACCACACATATAACAAACTTCCATTACATTCAAGAATTTACCAAGGTGATTCTTTCACCAGTTATCACATATGGGAAAATCCTTCTTTCACCTCATCTCTTTATCTACCTTTCTCTCTTCCATCCTTTTCTTCTATTGCTTCCCTTCTAATCCATATGACTTAGAGAACTCTTTACTTATCTTATTAACACATGATTCTATTTCTTCATATGATGAGAATACATGAGATACTATTTCCCTTCTAAATGTTGGCTTAATCCATGAATGATATGATCCTTCTTAATCTTTGGATCATGCATATTGTTGGAGTTCTCAATCCTTCTACTATAAACTATTTCAAAACAATGGCATACAATAGGATAGTTTATGAATCGGAATTCACAATTACAAACATGTAAAATACCTAACATAAATTTAATATATTATGCATATAATATATAATCATAAAATGTTTTCTTTGAGGAATTATTTACTCTTAATTCCTTCATAATGGAATGTAATAAAAATGTGAATTATCCTAATCATATCAACCGGGAGTGTCGTAACCAAGAGTGCAGAACAACCCATTGTCGTGTACTAGGATACCTTGGGTCAAGCCCGAAACTCAATTTCAAAGGTTTCACTCCTAGGGACATCTATTCCAGAGTTACCTCTACCTTCTCATATCCAGACATGGATGTATTGTTTGGAAAATTCACAAAATCATTACATTACAAAAATTCTAGGAAGTTCTTCTATACTAATCCTCAAAGTCTATATTAGGGTAATGTTATCTAATTAGAGTTCTTAAAAATATAGTTTCCAAGGTTATTTCTTAACTTCTTATGATACCAACTATAATTCCCCGAACCCAGTTACCCAGAGTCAGTGCATTATTTTAATACATTAGCATGATTACAGGAAATCAAGTCCCGAAGGACCGATCAATTTAATAGTCTAGGAAAATAGATTACATAGATGAATGCTACATTACATTATAAAATGAAAAACAAAAACAAAATTTTCTCCATTGAACACATTCATATCCCTTAGACTATATCTGTAGGTCAATCATAGTATAATTCTTTTCATCCTGGGAAAAATAAAACCTTGAAATGGGTGAGCTCAGATGCTCAGAAAGGATAACAATATAGCAGAAAATATCATAAATAAGCATAAAAATTTATGGAAATGTATAAAACTAAAGAAAAATCCTTTTAAACATAAAATTTAGTATAATATTAAAAGATAAATAAAATAATTTCATTTACTTATTCACATGGATATTTTACTAGTCGAATAATTACAGGTAATATCAATAACTAATTTCATAATGATATAATGCATAATGCCATGCTTCATAACCACATAGTAAAGGACTTGTTCCAAGACTACAATTTTTTTGTCAAGGCCTTTTTCCAAGACACTAGTTTGTCTCATGAGACCTAACAACACATCAAGGAGTTACATAGAGCTCCACCCTTCACTTACTATGTCCAATGCATTCCTCATATGAAAAGGTTAAAACATAACATAAACATCCATATAAAAACTATCATAAGAGATGTTAATACTTTTACTATAAACCATGAATTGTATAAAAATTACACTACCACAGTCAAAATTATCACAAAACTTTAAATACAATTTGGAATATTTGTATCATAATTAATCAATTTCAAACAAGTGTAAAATACATCAAACGATGTTGACATAGATGAAATCAACACTATTTGAAAGAAATATATTTTCCTTTTTTTGAAATAATTTAAAAGTCACATAATTTATAAACGAAAAAATTTAAAATATTTTAGAATCAAAGCGCCCCATACCACTTTGAAACATTTAAAGGGATTAAAATTTTAAAACAATGATGTCAATATATATAAATCCTGAAAATCAATTTGAAAAAATGGACATTAATTAAGAAGATTTTGAAATATATATTTAATACAATTAAAATTATAATATATTTAAATAGACCATTCCATAAAACCATAAAATATTCCTTTTGATTTTTTTTATGAAATATGTACATTGATGATAAATAGGTCCTAGTAAATACTTACTCATAAACAATCTCATATAGAAATGAGATTGAGGAATTAACCCTTACCTTGCACTTTCCTTTGGTCGAGGGTAAATTTATCCTCCTGTATAATGACAATAGTATGTTATTAAATTATACTAGAAACATATTAATATTTATTATTTCATTCAAGATTCATTTATGACTTTATACTACCCATTACAAATTTATTTCCATGTTAAATTAACATTTTGTGTAATAATCGCTTTCTTTATTGTACATGTTTTAACTTGTTATTCTTGATCGTATCATTTAGAACAGGATTTAAATACTTACAGAATATAAACCTTGATTTATATATCATATATATTTGTAATATAAATATTTATAATATATATATATATATATATATATGAAATAGATGGCACCGTTTATGGAGACGGTAGGCCGTACGTACACATAAACACTGTTTCCATTTTCATATTGTATTGAACGAACGTAAGTGAATAAGATATATGTAAGTAAATATATATATATATATCCAATATAATTATTATTTCATATATTATATACTTATTAATAATATATATTTTTATAGTCTTCGTTGAATAGTGAAGATGGGAATGAATCTCATCGCGTCTTGGAGATGGTAATCTGTACATACGCACGAGCGACAATATCATTATATTTATGGTGAAATAATATGTAATTGAATAGTATATCATGTATACAGAATAATTAACATGTTATATTTATTATTTACATCAGTTATACTCATTATTATACCCATCCAAATAATGAAGTGTTCGAATAACAAACTACACCATGACATGGAGACAGTAAACTGTACGTATCCACGTATGGTGACTTTGCCATTTATATGATGGATAGAATAAAGAATATGGTTGAACCATATTTATAATAACATCACAGTTTTTAGGAGGTACTAGAGCATTTATTTTGGTATGGAAACAACAAATAAAGAGGAAGTGTAAGGAGCAAAGAACTTGAAATAAGGTGGTTAAATTATTACCTCTTCTTTGGGTGTTTCCTTTTGAGTTGATCAAAAGGGATATATAGGATGGATTTATGATCAATTTATGGACTCTAGGTTTATTTGATGGAATTTTGGACAATATTTGGGTGGGGTTTGGCCGATCCCAATGGCTTTGGAGGTGTGATATTGAGAGAAGGAGAAGTTCCCTTTTATAAGAGAGGCGAGGGTCACTTTAAGAAAAAATTAAAATATTAATTTATTATACAATAATATTCAGATTATAATTTCTCCAAATGAATTTAATTTCATCCTTAAGTGGTTATGGGTCGAAATAAGCTCAACTAATATGTTTTAGAAAAGTTTAGGATACCATTGTAACCTTATCTTTTATATTTAACTCTTCGTTAAATAGTTTAACTTTTACTGTGTCTTCTAGTATTATTACACTATATAGTTAATAAACATTATATAAACTTCAAATAGAACCACCAGTGGTCTATTAATGACATATATAATATTATTTTATCCCTTTTTCTTGACCTTATATTTTTTGGAATATTATCACAACAAATAATATAGTAATTGCTTTAAAACATAATTTATGTCAATTTTGACACTATTTGGTATTCAGCCATTGTGAAAGTCATAACAACCTTATCACTTCAAAAAAATTTATCTAATCAACCCTCACATGTCATATTAACCTATAAAATTCATGTATGTCATCAAAAATTTTAAATTATATATATTTTAATATTTATAATATAAACTATTTTAATATTTCATTAAAATGGTGATTATTTCATCATCATTCTGTCATAAATAAATTTTATTATTTAATATATAAAAATTATAAATAAAATACCATTAGGTAGGAAATATATTCATATTTGTAATGAATATTTATAGTCAAATTTATCTTTTGTATAACCCTATATTAAAAATGGTTTAGTTAATAAACTTTGAATTTAACACTTTTATATCTTCTTTAAATAAAATATTAATAAATGTCCTAATATAATAATAGTAGACCAAAAGGATCATATATTATTACTAAGGTTGTTTTTGGTCTAATTAAACCCATAAAATAATATTAGGATATGTTTTAGGGCAATTATAATATCATTTTTAACTTTATTTACCCTATTTACTTTTAACTAGGGTAAATAAAAGTCTAAAGTTACAATTTACCAAAATGTATTTTCAACTTATTGAAGTAAATTTTACATACTGATATTAAACATGTCTCGTGGTTTTTTAAAATTCAACCAACAGAATCTGTAAAATTATGTTTTATGCAAATTTGTTAATGTGCCTAGAAGGGGGGGGGGGGGGTAAAAGAGGTTAAAAAGTTCAATAAAATTTTATACGTCTAATTTTTTTTATAAAATGAATCCAATAATTACACTGTACTTATATAGGTATTATATATCTATTTTGAATTAAAATAAATTAAAATAAAATAAATAATTATTTAAATAAAAAATTAGTTTTAAATAATAACACAGTGTTTTTTTACTATTCATCAAAAATTCAATGCTTTCAAAAAAATACCCAAAATTAAACCTATGATAATTTTGATATTCCGAATTTAAAAATGAAGACTATTTTCCAAAATAAAAAACATAGAATGTGAATATATTAATATAAAATTAATTCCCACAGTCAAAACCAAAAAACATGTTTTTAATAAGTAAAAACCATCAAAAGATTGACATGTGTTTATGTCAAATTTAAATATTAAATTACTTATAATGACCTAAATTGTATGAAATGGTAAAAATATAATCTAAATATACATTAAAACCATTCAAATACATAATTTAACACTATAAAGTATTTTGATAAAAAAATTTGTTTTCAATTAAAACATATTATTGTTCTCTATTCGTCAAAATATTAAAGTTATCAGAAATGTAGAAAAAATTTATCAAAACTAAATTTTTATGTCACGATTCTAAAGAAGAATTTAATTTCATTAAATTGAATATATAAAAATGTCAAATATTGGTTTTAAAAAGTGTTCTCCATTAAAAAGCGGTAAAATTTCAATTTTTGAAAAATACTTATTTTATCTGAAAAAATGAATTTGTTCTTATATTATGTATAAGAAACACATAACATGGATGTTAAAATTAGTTACAGTATAAAAGATTCAAAATTCAGTTAATACTATTCCTTACCGGTTTTTGAATGGCTAGTTGGGTATGTTGTGGTGTGCTCGAACTCAATATTGCGTGTATCACAAGCTATCGAATTACATTAATGTGATAACGTACTATATAATCTTAGGGTGTTACATAATAGCTCATTAAGGTCATTTTATACATTTTACATATCTTTTTAGACTGGGCACGGTTGGTTTGAATGGTTTGTTAAACGTGTGCAAACCGTAGGAGATGGTATTGCCTGAACCTGGGAAAAAGGGGTGTTTGCATGCTTTGGTTGCACAGTTGTTAAAAATCCATGCGAGGTGCCATTTTTTGGTAAAACAAAATCTACATGGTTAGGAAAATTGTGTACTAATAGTGTTCAGACCACACGGCTTGTCCTGTTTTCCAAAAAGGAGGTGTTCCGAGCTCCAAACAAGCCCCAGACACCCTCAGATACCTAACTATTTAAGATTCAATATTAGCTCCGAAGTAAATATTTAGACAAAAAATTAAAGGATCCATACCTGAGTGAAAAACTAGGTTATTATAGTCTTCCCCCCTTAAAATAACTCGCTCCCTAGTTCCCCTTCCAAGGGTAAGGAAAAAATGTCTGAGAACAACTCTGGCCACTGATAATGTACATCATTATCCCTCAACCATGTCTCATTCTATACTTCTTTGCGCTTCCAATGAACTCATATGAGAGGAACAAAAGTTCATTGGAGAGTCTTCAAGATTCGGTAAATGATGCGTATTGGATATTTCTCAAAGGTAGCATCGACATCTAACTCAACTTACTTAGGATCAAAGTTATGAGACCGATCTACATGATATTGGAGAAGATATGAGACATGAAAGACGTCGTTCCTGGAATGGTACCTCAAAGGTAGTAGAACCCAATTAGCTACCAGCCTGACTCTCTCTAGAATCTCAAATGGCCTGACATAATGAGGCGATATCTAACCCTTCATCCGTAACCATTTATTCCCAAAGTTGGGCGATACCCGAAGAAAAACATGATCCCCAACCTCGAACTCAAGGGGTCATCAATGGAGATCAACATATGATTTCTGTCTATATTGAGTAGTATTTATATGCTTCCGGATTAGATGGACCATTTCTGAAGTCTCCTAAATAAGATGAAGACATGGTAGGACTGCCTCACCTACCTCTAGCCAGCACAACGGTGAACGACATGTCCTACCTTATAAGGCCTCAAAAGGATCCATTTGAATTATCTCTCGGAAACTATTATTATAGGAGAACTCAATGAGAAGAATATTCTTCTCCCATTAACCACCAAAATCATGTATGCATGATTCGATAATATCCTCAAAAACCAGTATTTTCCATTCCAATTGCCCATCGGTCTGAGGGTGAAAAGTTGTACTTAGAAGCACATGAGTTCCCATATATTTCTACAGACCCTGCCAGAACCGTAAAGTGAAATAAGCATCCCTATCTGAAATGATAATATGTGGAACCCCGTGTATTCATATGATGTAACAAACATATAGTCTATCTAGCTCATAGACTGATAATGTCTCATGAATAGGAATGATGTAGGATGATTTCGTTATTCGATCAATGACTACCCAGATAGCATCGCTACCCCTAGGCGACCTAGGTAATCCAACTACAAAATCCATAGTTATATCATCCCATTTCCATTTTAGTATTGGAAGTGGCTGTAACAATAAAGTAGTTCTCTAGTGCTCTGCCTTCACATGCTGATAGATGGAACACCTAGTGACGAAGCCAACAATCTGATGTTTCTTCCCAGGACACCAATACTAGTGTCACATATTTTGATACATCGTCGAGATTCCAAGATGAACTGCCCACTAGGAATTGTGGGACTCCTTCATCAACTCCTCTATCACATTTTCAAGAACCCGATACATCCATGTAGATGCAAGATGTCACCTTTATCTAAAGACCAATCTGGAGGTGGTTTATCACATGATATACACTCACAGAAAACCAAAACATTAGGATATGTAAACTGACTACTCTTCACCTTTTCAAGGAGAGAAGAGGTAATTGTTAAGGTAGAAAGGTAAGACTACTCGTGACTATTATGAAACTCTAAATGAAACTCAGAAAAGAGGTCCATTAACTACCATTCATCACGGGATCCCTATATAGCCTACGTTTGAGTTTTTCGACTTAGTGCATCTGCATCCACATTGCATTTTTTAGGTATATATGCATGCTCAAAATCAATGGATTATAGATATTATCCCATCATTACTGTCAAATAATCAATTCAAGTAGATAAAAGATATACATGAGGCTCTTGTGATCTATGTACACCACATAGTGATCCCCCAAGAGATAATGTTACCATCAACATTAGGCATGGAAAACTACTTCTAGCTTGAGGTCATGCATAGGGTAACTTCTATTTTGAGGCCTCAAATGCCGAGATCTGTACGAAATGAATTCGTCTTCATGCATCAAAAATGATCCAAGGCCAATGCCTGAGGCATTATAAAAGATGATATAACCTTTTACTGGTTCAAGAAGAATCAGAATCAGTGCTAAGACAAGCCTCTCTTTCAGCTCCAGAAAGGATTTATCACATGATTCTAACCATGTGAACATGACACCATTCATAGTAAGACCAGTAAGAGGTGAAACAAGACAGGAAAAGTCTTGTATGAAATGTATGTAATATCCAGATATCCCTAAAAAATCTTGATATCAAACACATTCTTAGGCTACTCTCAGTAGACTATAGAACTAAACACTTTAAGGTCAACAAATACTTTTGATTCTAAAATAATCTGACCTTATAAGTGTACTTTGTCGATTAAGAAGTCACATTTAGTAATATTGGCATAAAGTTTATGCTCTCTTAGTGTAATCAGAATGATCTAAATATGTTATTCATGGTCATTATAGGTGTGCGAATACACCAAGATATCATCCACAAAGACCATGACAAAAGAGTCTAAATAGGGATGGAAAACCCTATTCATCAAATCCATAAAAATGGTAGGTGTGTTTATAATACCAAACGACCTAAACAAATACTCATAAAGACCATACATACTACGAAAAGTTGTACAAGGTGTGTCTAATGGTCTGAATCTCACCTGCTGATAACCTGATCTCAGTTTGATATTAGAGAATACCTTTGAACCTTTTATCTGGTCAAAGTGATAATCTATTTGAGGAAGTGGATACTAGTTCCTGACGGTATGCTAGTTCAAACTTCTATAATCCACACATAGACGGAGAGTTCCATCTTCCTTCTTAGAAAAAATCACGGGTGAACCCCAACAGGATGTACTAGGATGTATAAATCATTTGGCCTCTAAATCCTCTATCTACCACTTGAGTTCCTAAATCTTAATAGGTGGCATCCTATAAAGAGGAATGGACACTAGAGCTAATCCTATAACAACGTCAATTTTAAACTCTACCTCTTTATTAGGAGGTAATCTTGAAAAGTCATCTTGAAAGACTTCCATGAAATGGTAAACTACTCAAGGGAAAACAGTTTGGAGAAAACCCTGATCCTCTAAATAAATATTTGCAATCTGGGTGGTCACACCACCTAGACCATGATGTTTTGGTCCATCTCTCCCAATATAGACATCCCAATTGCCTTTGAAAACATAACTGCTGCTATCTGTTGATGTAAAAGAAACCCTTTGGTGATAAAAGTCATTAAAGGAATGATAGTGGACTAACTAGTCCATCTAGAAAATGAAATCGAAGCCAGTCATCTCAAGAACAATGAAATTCCACATGAAGGGGTAACTACCTACCTCAAGAGGATAATACCTGCACTAGTGTATGCCCTCCATCCGTATTCCCAATGGTGTATCGAGGGTCATTACACCATAGTGATACTGTATCTATAGTACAAGACTTTCCCTCATAGATACAGAAATAAAAGAATTTGAAGCACCAGTATCCAACAAAGAAGCGGAAAAAGTAGAGGCTACTAGAATAGTACCTCATACTATAGATGGTCCTACATCCTGATCCTCAGGTATCAGTTGTAAGGCATGCAACTAACCTGGTCTATGAACCTATGCAATAGATGGACTACCATGAACATGACATCTCTACTGGAACTGTTGGAGACCGGGGATCAGACTAAAATGACCATGACCTCCTCCTCAACAATACCTACCAGTACTACTCCAACTCCCTGCCTGACATGGAGGAAAAGAACTCTCTTTTGAAAGTGGTAATGAAGATGATACTTTTCCACTCGAAGCTAGTGGAACAGTCCTATAAATATGTTGAAGATGACAAATATTTCCACAAGACCCGAACTCCATAGGGTCTCTACCAGACTGGGGATTATTATGACCTTGTTTTCCACACTGATGACACACTATAGAGCTATCAAACAGGATACTTCGGCTTCCACTGCCATGACAATAAACCTCATGGGAATGTTTCCTACCACCGAAGAACTACTGGCCTGACATGACCATGATCCTTTAAACCCAGTACTCTCTCCATCCCTTAGATTACGTTCAGTGATAAGGTCCTGATCAACTATTGCAGAAACAGTAGGAAGGAAAAAGACATTCAACTGACTTCAGAAGGCATATTTAATACCATCATCAAAACTTCTAGCACGTGAAATCTCATCACTGGAAAAAAGTGGTGAGAAGTGATAAAAATTAGTGAAACATGCTGAATATTACATATCAAACATAGAATCCTACTGAAGATTATTGAACTCTCTGGATTTATCAGCTCTCAATGAATGGGTAAAGAAATGATCATAGAAGGCAGTCTGGAAGTCAACCCATAACGTTCCCTGATGATGTCTTTACTGGATAACGACATCCCACCAACCCCTGGCCAAATCCCATAGAAAGTGTGTGTCAAGCTTGACTCTCTTCTATGGACGTGTTTCCAGATGCTCAAAGATAATAAGCATGGATTCTATTCAAGACTGAGCATCCTGGGATATTTCGTCCCCTAGAGAAGAAGGTGGATGCTACTGCTGGAACTCACGGGTCAGATTAGTTATTGTTGGTGCAACCCATGGATCACTAATCATGGACTACATCATACGTAAGAAACTATCATGAACTTGGGAATTAGTTCCCATAATAGGTATAGCAAGCGGTGCCTCAAGTGTCACTCCGAAAAGTTATACTGACAGCTTAGGGCCCACCATGTCTGGAGCATGGTTTTCACTACCCTCTAAGAAAATGACATAAGGACGTCATGGTGGCGTTGGTCTAAAAATATAGTGAACACACCTTAACACAAAATTAGATGAAAGGAGATAAATTCACTAGTTGAAAAAGATCTTATAAAAACTCACTACCCAAGTCATAATACCCAAACTATCCGCTTAGATGACCATGTATTGGTAAGTCCTCAACAATAATTTTCATGTCATTTTTCCGTTAATTTTTTTTTTCACTCCTTTACCTTTCATAAACATGGAAAGACAGGATAAGTATGTGCATCCAATTCATTTTTTTTGATTTTAGGATTCACATTATAATGTATAGTCATTTATGATGAATCAGTGCCCATAAACCTATCACAAAAAATGACACCCATTTACTTATAGAATAATGTCTTGACTCGGTAAATTACTCATTCCAACCTATGAGGGCCCATACACCTCATGAATTGAGACAGGAAATCACTCAATCGATGCTAATGTAATACAAGTTCATGAAACTATCACTACATCAGTCAACAATCACAGACATATCAATCCATGCAATGTAGTGAAATGCACCTATATGTCATGGGAATATGCATGACATGTGAATTCTAGATGCATATAATGATGCATGTAGCAATACTCCTTTTCTTAATCTCATTGGGACAATGAAGAAATAAATTCCAAAATAGTTAAAATCGACAACACCACACAACAAGTGAGTCACCAAACAGTTATATAATATCAACTGTAATAGGAAAAAATAGATCAACAATTGCATTATGGGTAACTTGGCGTTTACCCCAAACATGAGTTCGTGATGCCCAAGAACGATTTATGACCACGTCCCAAGCATTCTTATTCTACAATATATTTTCTCTAAATAGTAAATAATGAAAAGAAACCACCTTTGATACTATATTGTGACGTCCTGAACCCGTATGCCACTTAACGGGTTCCCCGAGCCTGGTGGGCCACATAGCCTCAAGCGCATCTTCCTGAATGCCAGAGGCTGTCTGCTAGAAGCGAGATCCTAGGGTGTATCCATGGGAATACTATGCCCTGATTAAAAGAGTATAGAATAACATAAGAGATAAAAATTAAGAGTAAATAACATAAGAAATAAGAATAAATACCAGAATCACACTGAGTCAATAGATAAACCAGAATAAAAATAATTGTATCTTCTAAAACAGTGATGATGTAATGTCATGTCACCAGAAAAATGGAAATAATTGATAAAAGACAGTAAGCATAAAGTTCCCACAATATAAAAGAAAACAAAGTCTACTCCAAGAATCCTGAGAGCCTACTCGATCATCTACTATCAATCTCCATCCTATAAGCATGCTATCTTGTATTGGAAGCTTCAAGCTTCCCTTTCTCAATACCTGCAACCATGTAATCTACTCCGGGTACCAAACAACACTCGGATAGGGTCTGAGATAAATCTTAGTGTCCCACCACCATTGGTTTCTATAACTTATGGCCTGTGTAATGGAATATCGTACTGTTTTGGAATGAATATATAATGTAAATCAAGTAGTACAATATAACTAAATAACCAAGTACCTGCTTCAGCCCTCAGCTGGTTTCGGAACATATAACCTGGTCATTGATTAATCATTTACCATTTAATGGTAATTGGTCATGTGAGTCATAACCAACAATGAAATCACCTTGTGATAGTATAAGTAGTTATGGTCCTAATACTTAAAAAGGCATCCAAACAATGATATCGAGTGAGGTAGTTCCAGGGTAAAAACCAAGGTAATGTAATCTCACAAAAAGCAAACATCATTGTATCAGAGTCTAGATAAGGGGTAAGAGTGTAATTCATGGAGAATAATCTTTGGGATTCCACAATAAGGCGCCTATAGAGTCCAAGGTTATCGAATAAGGTAAAACAGGGCTAAGCAAAGGAAGGGCCTTATGGGGTTTAACCATGGAACCTACTAATCAATGCTCAATCAAATGAATGTAACCAAGGTATCCTGTAATAATGAAAGGGACCCATGATAGTATAATGGGAATTCATATAATTGAAAAGAACCAGAGTTTAGGTGGGTATCATCCTAAGAAAACCATATCCCTAAATCGGAATGGGGTTCCCGATACCCAAGGTATTCTCCTATCAGAATCCAAGGTGAGATCGGGTCATTCAATTCGAATTTGATTATATTATCTTGTAATAACTCATTTGGATCATGTATTTCCTTCCATTAGTGTGGATAGGTCAATTAGAGATGAACCCATTAATTTATTGGTCCAAGCCTTGTCTTCTATTAGTGCGTATAGTCCATGTAGCATTGAAACACATTAATGAAGTCTTAGTTAGCCATTTAGGCATATTCAATTATTGAGGTTCACTGTGCTACCTTCCATCAACATGGAAAGGGGTGATATAGACATGTAACCTTTATTCAACATCATTTAATAAGTCCATGTTATATACTTAGAATAATTTCCCTTCCAAATTTCATATTTCACATTTAATAAACATTTGTAAGAACTTACCTTAGGAGGGTAAAGTGGTGAGAATATATGGTACATTAAATTATGCAATCCTCATCAATGAAATTTCATTTCTTATAATAAGTCTCAAATTTAGGAAGTTCATGTAAAGGCACACCCAAACGATAGCTCAAACATGTCAAAACACTAAAAAACCCAATGATGGTATAACCTTCAACATGAGACAAATTGAGTTGTGGGTGGAACCACTAACAAATAATTACATATTTGGAAGGATCATAACCATATGATTATAAGAAATTTAATCATGGACTGTTAATTTAAGAAAATGTTCCCAATAAAATTGGTGTCCCCACATGAACATTCCAAAAACAATGAAATTTATGGATGAGTTATAGACCACCCAACTTAGGGTTGTAAGAGCCTTATCCTCAGGTAACGACCCTTGATTTTCCTCGGATTGGAGTAGATATAAGAAAAGGGGAAGAAATATGACATGGAGTTAACTAGGATGAGAGTGAAATAGAATATGAATGACTAAAGGGAACTTGAGTACTTACCGTTGTGCATCCAACATGATGAACAGAAGCTCAATCAGATGTCAGACGATGGAGATATCTTGATTCCTTGTTTGGATCTTCAAAATGCTCCAAAAAATGAGAGAGAACTAGTTCAGTCCTGCATAAACTCATATTAAAGAGGAATGGGTTGGATTAATAGATCATTATGGTAATTTTAGACATTTTACATAGGCTTTTTGCCTGCACATGGTTTTTCCACATAGTTTGTCAAACCATAAGAAAACCGTGCGAGATGGTTCTGACCAAACCTGGGAAAATAGGGAGTTCTCATGGTTTGGATGCATGGATGTGCGCAAGCTGTGAGAGGTGCCACTATCCAAAAAAACACAATCCACAAGGTTAGGTAAACCATGTGCTAATTGTGCTGAAACCAATCGACTTGACCTATTTTCCAAAAAGGAGGTGTTCTGAGCTCTAAAAAAGCCCCATACACCCTCAGATCATTTTCAAACTCATTAGGAATATATATTAGGTCCAAAGTAATTATTTAGACTGAAATTTAAAGGATCCATACCTGATTGAAACCTGAGTTCTTACTGTTTATTTTACATGATTCATATTTGAATCAAAGAACATGAACCATGAATGCTTAACATTTGAATAATACATTGATATGTGTTATATATATAAGCAAAAAAACTATTCCTATAGACTCAAGGATATTTAACAATTCTATCTAGTGTAATTAGTTCACTCCACCAAGCTGTGTAGTAGTTATGTTTCACTCCCAATACTATCCCAGTATACATAGACCTTTACTAAATTGGGTTCACTCCCCATTACAATCCCATTTATCTCATGAGATATAAATAATTTCCCAATTTATTTAAGGGATATATAGGTCCCACTCTCTGCATAAAAAAATCAAAAATATGTGTTATATAATATCTTAAAAAATTCATCATATTAGAAACCAAGAAAATAAATGTGTTTCATAAAAATTTCATCATAGAATAACCCATTGAAAGGAAATGGGTTTAATAAAAATTTTGGCATCATTAAACTAAACCATCTAAAGAAATAATAAGGATGATTTCACTAGATCATATCACATGTAATGAATAAGTGAAAATGGTGTTCTGACTTTTACTAATATAAATACCATTAAATTATCATTAAAACATTATTTAAGAAAATAACCTCTCCATTTTATGGAAATCACTAATTAAAAAACTACAAAATTATGAAATTAAAAAATTTATTTGATAAAAACCATTTAATATATTAAAATAATATACAAATAAATGATTATGCATGATGGTGGAAAAACCGTTCATACTATATATGTCAAAAAAATACATTACTTCTATACTTTTGTTGAAAAATTCACAAATTACCTCATTTAAAAAAACAAGAATATTAATTTTAGTTTATTTATAAAAAATAAAATCATGGGTAAAAATAAATTTAATGAATTATAATATAGTACTAAAAAACTTATTTGAATTTTTTTTAGATGAAATTGATATCGATGGAAGTGGATTGTCTACCAATGTGAAAAATAATGCCGACTTTACAGAAAAACAATTTTTTATTTACTTGAATACACATGATTAGCAAAAATGAAATTAATTTTTTTAAACAAATAAATATTGGATAATAAATTTCATTAGTATCTTGATAAGAAGATCATTATATTTCATCATCATAACATAATCATAAACAATCATGATAACCAATGAGATTGTAAAATAAAACCCCTTACCACTTGGGTAACATTTGAATCAAAAGAACCATGAAATAAAGAAAATAATATAGATATTTATATAACATAATTTCATGAGAAGAATCATAAAATAAATTATTTGGATGTATATACAACACACAAAATAAACAATTGGTGAATATGGCTTTTGTCTCACAGAAATAAACATGAGATGAAAATATATTACCTTATGTCAGACTTCATTAGTAAACATTGGAATATACTATATAATAAGAAAGTATATATTATTAATATATTATAAAACCATAATAATATATATCATAACATATGTTATTTACTTATAACCTTTTATCACCCATTAATTAACAATTTTTTTATTAAAATCACTATTCAAGGTGATATCTAATTCATTTTTCACATTTTTTTTGGTTCATTAGATTTGGTCCTTATATGTTAGTCCTGGATAAATCACCTATATTATTTTAATAATTACATAAAAATAATATTTATTGATTATATAAAATATTATATCCATTCATAAATGTATAGATAGAAAAATTAACTACACCATTCATGGAGATGGTAGACCAGATGTACGCTTGAATGATGATTATATTTTTTGATGGATGGAATGAATGAAAGATAAATAATAAATCACCTTTACAGAATAATTATAAAATCTTATATATGTATATATATAATATATATTCATTAAATCTATCCTTATTACCATCTAAATAAAATAGAAATGAAAAATTAATCACATCACTTCGTTGAGGTGGTTGTCCACCCATACGAATGATCGAAAATATCATTTTCCCATGATTTGAATGTTAATTACGTATATTTGATATAATAATACCATAAGTATAATTATGTAAGAAATATCATATATAAACATTAAACCCCTCATAAAATCCCTCCATAATATATGGTGATGAAAAAATGAATTGTATCGCTAAGTGGAGATGGTAAGCCATACGTACGCATGGGGATGCTTTTATTTATCATTTGATGAGAAAGAGGGTGTATAATGGTGTTTTCATAAAAATAATAATATTTAATAATATTCATTAAAATTATTTTATTATTTTATGATAAATACTATATATTAATAGGATGGAAAGACGAGTAGAAAAAAATTAATCACTTAAGTAGATCCCCTCTTCTTTGAAAGAAATCCTTTTGATATCCTATAAAGGGATCTGGGGTTTGTATTATGGTAAGAAAAAAAATACCATATTGCATGTGTATAGGAAATTTTATAACAAAAAATGGTGGAGTTTTTTTTGATATATTATTCCATAAGTTCTGTAAAAAAGAGAGGTAGAAGGTTTCCCTTTATAATTATGGTGAGGGAAACTTAGGGAATTTCGAAAAAAATTAAATTATAATAAATTCATGCTTAATAAATATGCCTACAAATTTAAATGGATTAAAATATAAGGATTTATAGGGTTATAATCACCTAAAAAATATAATTTAGAAATTTTTTTGTGTCATTTAAAAATTTTTATTTTTATTAACCCTTGGTCAATAAATTTCAATTTTAACAATACTAACACCTTTTTCCTAAATAAAGGATTGAAAAATTTTCTTATAAGGTAAAAATTGGTCCTTAAATGGCTTCAGTATGAACTTTTTGACCATATAATATCAAAATTGTCTTATTTCAATATTTTTATTATTTTCAAATAATTTAATAAAATATTGTTTTTTAAATCTCATTAATATCAATTCGTAAAATTTTAATTTAGTTTGAATTAAAATACACAAGGAAAATGGTTTAATTCAAATATATTATTGTAACATAAAACTAATATTTAATAGTCACCTATACGTTTTTTAACACTATAAATTATTCAAATTATTTCACCTTTTATATCTAAAAATAATTTATTTTATTTAGCCATTAATTGAATAAATATTGTTTTGGTATTGTGTAATAATTTAAGGTAATTATATAATACCTAAAAAATTATAAATAAACTACCATCATGAATATAATTTTATTATTCAAAAAATTACTATTAATATTCATTCATAACTAGATTTTTCCCATTTTTGAACACATAAATGATATCTAAAACTAAGAGAGTTACATTTTGTAAAGTTTCATAGATCTAAATAATATAACATTTCAATAGAAAAGTTACCATATAGAATATAAATTTTAACCTAAGGTGATATGGGTATAATTCCATACATAATATAAGAATTAGGATGAAACATTATGGCCTTATTAATTATTTTTAATCTAGTTTAACCTAATTTATTATTTATTGATGTGATAAATTTTACCATGATTGTTATTCATATTGAAAAAAAATAAAAGGGGTATTTTTACCAAATTTAATACCCATAATTATAAATAGGTAATTAATTTTATCTAATTTGATACATATATATGGAAAAAATAAATTTTAATGTAAGGGCCTAAAATGAGACAAAAAGTTATTTCTATAAAAAAATATATTCCAAGCATAAAATTGGATTTATTCCTATCCTATGGATATGATTATTTTGAATGTTTAAAAAATTATAATGTATATAATATAAAAATGTCATTGAAATAATTCAACAACAATTCTAAATTTAAATTATTAATTAAAATATATTGTTCGTATAAAAATAATCTTTAAGAAATAAAAATTTTTATGTATAAAAGTGTTTTACAATAAATTTAAACCGAAAATAGATCTTAATAAGAGTAATTGAATTATTTAGCATATAATAGTTATAATAATAATTATAAACTATACAAAATAATATAACTTTGTACATACTTTAAAAAATATAGTTTTAAATAAATAATCATTTCATCATTATTCATAAAAAAAGTCTTTAGAAAAAAATATTGAAACCTACCATTAGAAAATTTTTATATGTTAATTTTAAAATTTTAGTTAGTTTAATGAAATAAAATTTCCAAAATTTTCCATAAATATTTATAATATTATCATATAGAATTTAAAAAAATATCTTGAAGGAGATCTAATTTTTAAACATAATATAACATTTCATTTAATTTAATGATTATTTCCTAAGAATTAATAAATAAATATACTTATTAGGGTGTTTTATATGTCTAAGGAATTATTTAATTCTATTCGTACTCACCAATTTAATGGAATGGTTATAACAGGAACATAATAATATTTTAATAATATATCATGTTTATTTTAAACATAGTGTTTCATGTAACACAAGCTATCAAAGAAATAAAATTAATTAAAGAGAAATGTTTTCAAATATATCATGGGTTTACATTGATATCACTTTTAAACCTTTGATACCAATATATTATTCAATCCATCAAACCTATAACAGATCTCCAAAATGATGTTTATGGTGTATTCTATTAGTTATGAAAAGACATATATTTTTTTGAGTATCATGTTATATATCATTTGAATTATAAAATATATTGAGTGTAATCCCATTTAAAATGATGAACTCATATTTTATATCAATTTCATGATAAAATATTCATATTTACTATTTTTTGATTCTATTGTAGTGTTTCTATAAAATATTATCTATTTAGGTAGGCTATCATTCTAATAATAACATATATGATGCCTATATTGTTGAGTGGGAAACTTTTTACCCAAATCCATTATTTGAATAAACACAAATCAAATCCTATGGTATCCTCTCACTTTTAGTTTTCTTAACTAATTTTCACCCAACATTTATGGTACATGGTCATATTACCCCCAGGTTTATCCATATCCCCCATTACCTACACAATATTTTTCAATGTTACAATGATTAATCAAGAACTTACATGATTAGATGATCAATATATTCACATGTGTTTTATTTAGAAAGAATATTACACTTCATATTTTTCTGGGTTTTCTTTCTCTTATCATTTTAATATGAATAATATACATATCAAAAATTACAATTAAATCACATAAAATATTCTCATCTTTTGTAATCCATATATCAATAAATGATTTTAGTGATTTTATTTATGAATCCTATTTATTTAATTAAATCAACCTGTTCTAAACATTTTAATTTATAAACCCTTATACAAATCATGGTTGTTTTCATTACCCATTAATAAAGTTCAATTACTCCACACATATCCAAATGAATCCCATGAATAAGGTATATAAAATCCATATATATAAAGGCTTGGAATCATATAAAATGAAAATACCTATAAGATAAATCATGGTGTGAATTACAGACAACCCCAATTTTCATAGAAAATGCCAAATTCTCATTCCTGATGATTCATAAGTCAATAACCAAGAAATAAATCAACTCCAATACAACCCTAAGACATAATAAGTTTAAATAATAATAAACCATTATTAATAAATTCATAATTATAGTAAAAAATCAAATTATTGTTTGAATGAAAAAAAATATTTTACATTATACATCACATTCAACCATTATATGCATGTATTGATAATAATAATAAGTAGTTTAAAAAATTTAAATTTAAGTATAAAATATTCATAATATATAAAATTTATATACATGAATATAAATTTCATAAAAATTAAAAAAATATGTATTTAACATGAGATATAATAATGTAAAAAATATATAAAAACTTATAAATTTACTATTGATAAGGTCTAACGTCACACATATATGACCTGAGCACTTCTGGGCCTATGAAAAAATTGGTTTTAAGGTTTTTATTAATGATTATAAAAACTAAAACAAAAAACCATTGAATAGTTTCTATACCTTATTAGTTTTATATATAGAATTATAAAATTTCATACCTTTAAACATGATATCGTATCGATGAAAACCCCATTTTTGTTCAATGGTTGTAATATAAATTATATAGAGTTGAAATCAACCTAATTATGGTTTTCATCATGAAAACTCCATTTCCATAAATCAAAACCATTTGTTTATGAATAAAAGATGTGTTAATATAAAAAAAAGATCTATTTTAGGATAAGGATACGAAAATTGTTTCAAAATAAAACAAAATTTATTTTGGGATAATTTATAAATCATGAAGTGATTATATAAACCAATCGATTTTAAAAAACATTATAAAACATGATGTATTTTTATAACCTTAGTATTGGTTCATGAAAAATTTCATTTTTTATATTTATATTATTTATTCTTCAGTAGATTTATCTCTGATAACACTAAAGGAGTTTTCAAGACATACATATTCTTATAAGAAGTGTAAGGAAAAAAATCCCTCAAAAATGATATACTAAGAGATGAATAAATAAAATAAAATGGAAATACATAAAAAACCATTCCGAACTATCTATTATGATTCTTGATCAATATTGAGTTCAATAAATTTCACTCAATATTAACCAATGGGTACCTACCACCCAAGGTATCCACTAACCATTGGGGTTACTAGACACTTTGATATGACACTTTCTCATTCAAAGGTGTCATAAAACCTTCTCCTTGAATTAAAATAATGAGAATATATCAATGTGAGTTTTATATTTGAGAATAATATCTAGCATACTCAAATAAAGTCAAAATGCACCAATTTAAAGAACTCCATTATTAAATAAATAATATCATAAAATTTATATTGTTTTATAATTTAGGATGTGGCGAACCCTTATGAAAAACCAATTTTAAATCATATAACAAATTCTCTATTATATATGTATTTTTTAAATTCCTTTAAGAATAATAATATATCAATACTTTATCAAAAACATTGTGTCACTAATCAAATTTTACATGATAATCATCATAGAAATATTTGTTGAATTATATCTCACACAAGTAAAAATAAAAACCTTGACATGAAATCCAAAAGTAATGACCAAAAGAAACCATGATGTGATGGATCTCATCAAATCATGTTTTTTTCATTTGTGTACATTTTGAATAAGTATTTATTTGGAAAATGACATTGTTATGTAGGGATATATACTATTATATAATCATTCCTCCATGGGGGAATAGGGTATAACGATCTATATAATTGTCCATGTGTTTTACTTTGTTTCTTTCAAACAAATACAAGTCCCATGGGTATATTTTTTGATCCCATTTATAGAGGTTAGTAATATTGAGAAAACAGTTCCACGTTGTATACTAGTGGTGGTTGTAATACTATGAAATGTCTTTAATACTAAGTATGACACCATGTATATATAGTCAAAGACTATGATAGTCTGGTATGTCCATAAAAACATAAAATTTTGTGATATGTATTAGATAATTTATTTATTTCTACTTTCATATAAATGTGTTATTATGATGTTGATTTATATGTTAGAGTGTATTGAGGATAACATTATATATGGTCTATAACACAAGAACATGCATGAACATTGAAAATATACCTAATATCTATATTATCTTGGTGAATCCGTTTGAGTTGTACTTATAACCTTCAATTGAAACTATGTCTGTATGAAACCCTTATTATATTATGGAATTTAATTGTGAGGGCCACAAGTACAATGATTAAGATATCAAAATGGTCCATGTGATTGGACTTATAGAAAATGGTGGTATATTTTCTTCATGGGATTCTTGGAGGATCACCCATTATCTTCATTTATATTCTTATATGTTTTATATTTAAAAAACTGAGGGTGACCAACCACTTTCCATTGAATGAATACAAAATATTGAATTTCAATGAAATATTTTTAATATTATGCATATTTTATTATTCCCATTGTTAGTGATAAGTTATATGGTGGGTATTATATTAGATAACATTTGTTATGTTCCACTGTTTATTCATTATCAACATAGTTAGCCAAAAAATAATCCTCTAATGATTATTTTATACCCATTCTGTTAGTATATAACACTTCAACCCAAAAAATCCTAGAGCTGGTGCATCACTTTATTATATTGGCCTGATTTTAATCAATAAAATCCTAAAGGACCAATTAGTTTAGCCGTTTTGGAAGACCACGTTACATACATGATACCCATGGTGTATTTGATAGATAGAAAATACAACAATATACATAATAAATGAAATAAACTAACTCCTTAAAATCTTTTTCATGGTTCCCTTCTTCATAACCTGAGGATATAAAATAGAATAAGGGTGAGCTCATATTCTTAGTAAGGGTTAAAAATAGTGGAATCATGAATCTATAATATGTTAATCATAATAAATTTGACATAACTAATATAGCTCAATGAACAAATGAAAACACATGACATCGATAAGTTGCGAATAAAAATGTATCCATACATTTTGTCATAGTTAAAACCTAATGGAATGTAAAAGTTGAATACTAAATAAAGAGAATTCTTTTTATTTGGACATCATGTATCTAGAACATGAAAAATTATAATATTGAGATGGCTTAAATATGTTGGTTGAGACCAGTCTGATTTTTTTTGGAAACAAACATGAAGTGTTTGTCACCAACTAGTTCGCATCACAAGACCCGTCGATGCATCGAGGAGATATAGTGGGCCCCAAAATTCTCCTCCAAGATAAATAAATATTTATAAAAATATTTAATACAATAACAATATTCCTTTTAAATATCCATATTGAGTAGAGGATACATAATAATCGATATTTCCATAGTTAAAGTAGCATTAAAAATAAAAACTTTATGTGAAATGATATATGGATTGAGGAAATAATCATATACATGACACAAAAAAATGGATATTTAATTGAATTATAATTTAAAATGAAAAATGATATTAAAGGGGAAGTAGATACACCACACTATAAATATTAGGTGCTCAACACCAAGTGAGTCTCAATAAAATTGAAATTGAGACAAAGTCCGTTACAACATTGTAATCAATCCCATCATTTGACCAAACATTAACAATCACCAATTAAATCATTTAATAACCTGAATATAAATAGAATGATGATATTATATTTAAAATTTGAGTACACATACACTACATACAAGAAATAAGTGAAAAATAATTGGAATGTCACAAAATTAAAAGTGAGATAAGAAAACCCTTACCTTATGCCTAAATGTGTTCTTCGATTGATCTTAAAGACCTAAATAATAAATTTATATTCATTAATTAAAAATTAAAAAACCACATCTACATGTAATTGATATATTTAAACCTCATTACGTCCATTAATGCAATTTTTTATGGGTTTAGGAGGTTCACTTTTATTTCTTTGGAAGCATTTTATTCCTTTGTTTTCAGGATCACTTTTATTGGATTCATGAATCGAAGTTTGTTTGAAATGTGGTCAAAAATAAAAAATTGTAAATATATATTATTTTTGAAATTAAAGATATATAAATTATTATATAATGATTTTGGTTATATACCATGAGGGCGACTCATTAGATAAAAGGCAATGATAAACCCTTTGATTAACTTGGAATTTGTTCATAATGAACTTGTTTTTTATTGTTATTTTATATTATGAGTGTGTAAGAATTAACGAAAATTACATAAGATAATATTAATATACAATGAATTGGTTCGACCATTAAAAAGGTTTCCTGACTCGTCTTGAATGTAATAATGAAAATTGAAAACTCGTCTTCCTTTAACATGATAAATTAACACATCTCAGACGGTGTTTTTTTATAATATTAAAGGAGTGAAAAGAAGAGATGATTATGGAATATTCCATTAATGTAACAAAATTATAGTAAATATAAGGTATGAAGGTTTTGATGACATTCAGATGATAGGAGGTGATAATATAAAAGATAACAAAGGAACTTGAAAATAAAACAAATGAAATGAAAAGTGGAATTTTCCTCTTGAATATATCTTCCTTTGAGAGCCTCTTAAGAGAAGAAGATTTGGTCTTTTGAGGTGACTGAGGGATTTTGGATGTGTTAGAGGAGTTTAGGGGAATATTTGAATCAAATTTAATTAAGGATTTAATCTTGAGAGGTGTGAAGAAATAAGGGTGTGAGGGGTGGTATTTATAGTGGAAGGGAAGTTGTTTTTTTTAATATTTTAATAATTATTGTATTATTTCTCCCTAAGATAAGAAATAGTGAGTATTATATGAAAAAATAGTAATAAGTTCATGTGAAATTTAATGAAGTGTGACAACCTCACCAGAACATCATTCACGTCTCAATAAATCATTTATTTAGAATTTATCATAAATTATCGTATTTTACTATTTTTAAAAAATTCATATATTTTGTAAAAATTCCTATAATTCACAGTAACTATTTTTGAACATATAGAATAAACAAATGAACTCCATGTTTAGAAAATAATTTTATAAATATGATAAATTTAATTTTTAATTAAAAAAATTATTAAATAAAAAAATACGAATTTTAAAATTATAACCGATTTTTTGACACTTTCAAAAATTAAAAAAGGTCTCATTAAATTATCCTAAAATCATCAAGAATGAAAATATTTATTTATGAATATATTTTTAGAAAAATAATTATATTTTAAATCATTTTATTACTTATAATATTTTAATTAAATATTTATTAATCACAAAAAATCCAACACATAATGAGAAATATTCACCATCACTTATAAGGTGACTACATTTTATTTATACAGTCATGGGTAAGGTTACCATTTATAAAGGTAATTTAATATTCATAAGGGTAAGTAAATATATACTGAAAATTATGTTGATTATATCAAACTCTAAATATCACCTTGATCGCAAACGTGTATGTCTGTTTTTCAAAATTCAAAACACATAAGTGGAAAATTTATGTTTAATGGATAGGTTATGAATATATATTATAAATAACCAATTGTTGTTTCATAGAGACTCAGTGCTTCATGCAATATAGGATATCTAATTAATTGAAAGTATTTAATTGAAACATACGATAAAATGTTTGGGGTATTATATTCTTTGCACATTCAGTAATTTCAACCATGAAATTTTCCATGTATACTACCATTTAAAAATAAGTGGGTTGTTCTTCTTCATAATATCCTTAGTTTCCCACATTTATTCCTCCATTTTATGGTTCCTCCATAGAACCTCTACCAGATTATTCATATGATTTCTCAATACATTCTCTCAAGTTTCAAAAATCACAATATAATATTCACAATAAGATAAATCCAGTTACAGCTCTATTTTTTCATAGGTGAGTACATGCATTGGGTGTGTCATGTATTTCTTTAACAATTACACATAAAACACATTATGATCTCTGGAGAGTCTTGGTGGAATTTCTGAACAGAAAATTTCAAATGGTTTGTTGTACCTAGTGCTCAGTTTCCCTTTCTTACTGATCCTTGAGACACACTTTAATTAATATACTTTCAGAAATACATGGTCTCCCCTTTGAAATTATAATTCCCTTATCTGATTGTCCACATATCTCTTTTTCCTTCATTGGGATGATTTATTATTTTCCTGAATTTACATTACATTTTTATGTGTCTCTTCTATATGTTCTGGGCCTATAAGATTCCTCTCACCATTTTCATCCCAAAAATTTGGAGTTCGACACCTCTTTCTATATAATGCCTTATATGGAGAAATGTGAATACTAGAGTGGAAAATATTATTGTAGGAAATTTAAACCTAATGAATGTATTGATCTAGCATAACTTGAAATTTAATAGAGAATGATCACAACATGTCTTCCATGGATTGAATAGTCCTTTCTAACTATCCATCAGTTTGGGGGTGGTAAGAATCACTCATATGAAGCTCAGTTGTGACAACTGGGTCCCAGTGACAGCACATACACCTTGCCTTAACATTGTTGTTGGGTCCTACCCCACCAGGTACCACCAGTTGCCCCACGGACACGTGGTCCCCACCCTAGGGCCCACCCACGTGCCCGAACAAGTCATATGACTAATGATTTTCCCACAGGCCAACACATGTCCTTTCCATTGTGCTTTGTCCTCACTCGCACACACCATGGGAAACTTCCCAGAAGTTCACCCATCCTGATCACTACTCCAGGCCAATTATGATTAACTGTGGTGTTCTAACTAGATAGGCTCCCGAAAATGAAGGTGCCCCTTGTTGAAATGAGTCATATCATTTAGTCATCTAACCCTTTATCATTCAATGGTGTTACAATCACCCCCATTTAGAACACAACATTCTCGTTGTGGGCCCTACAACTCAACCCAGGCAATGCACTACACTAAAGGCTGGGTTCCTCCTCTGATACCAAATGTGACAACTAGGTCTCGGTGACAACACAAGCACCCTGTATTAACATGGTCGTCGAGTCCTGGTCTTCCAGGTACCACCAGTTGCCACGCGGACACGAGGTCCCCACCCTAGGGCCCACCCATGTGCTTAGTACCCCCACTTGTTCCCTTAGTTGTGAGCTGTGGCTTACAAGGACGTAGAGCCCTGAGGTGGGGAGAATGCAAAAAACCCAGAATTTCCTTGTAATTTTTTTTAATTAAATTGGAATTTTACGGGTCTGCAAAATATGATGGAACGTGATTCCAAGGCCTGGAGTGCCCGAAATGATCCGTCGAAGTTTTTGTTTAGATTAAGTTATCGCGCAAAAGTAGTTTTCATTAAAAAGTGGAATACATATTAAACTTTAACTCAGATCTGAAATCTTAGGGCACTGTTGCGCTCAAGATGGAGGGTTTACCCTTAGCGTGACTTAAGATTAGTCGGTGTAGGCCTCCTATGAGAAAACCCAAAATGGCATAATTGTAAATGAAATAATTAAATAAATTATTTTATTTTTCAAATGCTTATTACTCACAAATGGTAACATGGATTAAAAATATGAGGCCAACGATGAACTCGTGAGTGTATGCTTTCTATAAGAATATACTAACTTTGGCCGGCACGGGCCACCATAGAAAGTTAGTTTTTGGCCGTAAATAAAATAATTAAGTGAAAATTATTTTATTGTAAAATTCATAAATTCTAAATGGTAACTCAGATTGAATATCCAAGAGAACCATTGAGTTATTAGGGGAGTGTTTCACCTACGAAGAGCCTAACCTTGACGGAAGATGGTCGAGGGTGGCCGCTATTAAATTTATGAAATTTTTTTGAGTACGTTTAGTAAACGCACAAGCAGAGTTTTGTAACTTTTGAACCAGTGCTCAGAATTGAAATCCCAGGACACTGTTGAACTCACAACACTGATTTTCACTTAAAGAGACCTTCACCTCAACCGTAGTAGGTCAAGGTTGTTTTTTTAGTGTTTGGACTTTTTTTGAGAGAGTTAATGAAATAAAAATAAAATAAAATAAAATAAGAATACAAATATTATTTTATTATATTTTAAACCTACTCTTTGAAATTTGGTTGTGGGGACCACCCATCCCTTGAACACCATCTTGAATGTGAGATGAATCTTTGTTTATTTCTTCCCATATTAATTGTTCCAACTCCAACATAATTAATTTTCCAAATCTATGTGTTATGTTAATAAACTCAATATTATTAATTTGGCACCGCAACCCTCGTAGGAACATAATTGGTAGAGGATATGAGGATTCAGAGAACTCTTGGAGAAATATCCTCCAACGAAGAAATACTTCTGAATAAAGAACATGTACGATTCTTGAACTCGAATTAGGAGCGTCTTGTGGGGGTGAGGAATGCCGATGAAACCACCTTCATTGACTTCATCTTCTTCCTCGTTCCACCTCCATCAACGATCGAGGTAGGGGTTTATTTTGAAGTATAAATAATCTATATTTGTTGTTTTCTCATATTAACGAATATCAATGAAAATGGAAAAAAAAACATGGTAATTGATATTCACATATACCGTGATATATTCTATTCATTCTTCATTCCATCTTCATCGCTAAATATTTAAGCGTGCTAAAAACACAACGTTTTGTTGAGTGCAACCAACGGTTGTGAAGGTCTTGACCCGAGGATCGCAAATCTATTGTAATCGCATTTTTTGGGTTTTGAATAAAGTTGTGGTGGCTCGTGGAAGGGGTGAAGTGGTGGTACAATTCCAGCCAGGGTACAATGGCGGTTTGGTGTGGTTGCAGTAGGCATCCGATGGGTTGGTTCAGACAAGCAGCAGCCTGAGGTTGCTCGAGGTGGAAGGGTGTGGCTGACCGGTCAGCGGGACAATGCGGTGGAGCAGGGGCTGTCTTGCAAGGATGGTGGAGGCAGTACGACAGCACGAGTAGGAGGTCGGTGTAGTGGTATCCTATAGGCAGCAGATCCGGCAGATGAGGCTGCTGCGTGAAGGGATGACCATTTGGGTTGTGGGTGAAGGAAACGTGAAATTAGGTAAGGAGATTAGAGATTGGAGAGAGAATGAGACATGGGAAATAAATTAAATGTTAAAGCAGAAAAATAGAAATCTGATGAATGGGATGATGCACTCCAAATTGGCGAGATAGGTTGTGTGTGACGTGGGATATTTGAGAGAAATCAATTAAAAATAATAATATAATAATGATTTTATTATTTTTGTTGATAAATTGTTTTTTCATCTGTAACATATCCATGAGACCTCGGTTTCACGAACCATCAGTGGGAGTGTGACCCTGACGTCGAGAAGGAAATTATGAGTCCAATATTGGATGTCTTTTTTCGGGTTTTTTGGATCAGGTACCCGAAATGATCAAATAATAATAACATATTTTTATTATTAAATCATCGACGCTCCATAACTCCTGCGTGCGACGTTCAATTGACTTACCATCATTGGCGATGTGATCCTATCATTAAGACTAATGATTTTAAGTCTATTGTTGAATATTATATTCTGGATCATGGCTTGGGTCCACGAAACACCCAATAATATTATTAATATTATTACTGTGGGATCTTGTATTCGATATAACTACAACATATGGTGTCGAAAGGAAGAACTGTCTACGTCGCTGAAATCCTTGATATGAGGAAGTCCCTTTGAGTATACCCCCACTGGAGTTCAGATTATATCTAAGATACAGTCAGTTTGTATCATACACGAATCCAACCAGGCCCTTAATACTAAAAGGATAAAAAATAACAGACTGGGCATCCGATCGATGCACCGTCTGTTGCGTTGAGATCCCTATGACATGGAAGAACTTTTGGATACTTCTTCATGAGACTTCGTGGGGGTTGATGTATAGAAACATGGCTTGTGGAGAGGACCCTCCCAGAATCAAGAATGCTTTGTGAAAACCCTCTGGTTGGCTGTACACTGATGACTGTTTCTGGATCATGTGTTGGTCCGATAGTTTAGACTTTTGTTCCTGGATCATGTGTTGGTCTGACAGAATAGCTGGTCCTAGATCCTGTGTGGGTCCGACAACACTAACTACTATTCATGGATCCTGTGTGGGTCCAACAATTCTATCTACTGGTCCTAGAGCCTCTGTAGGTCCGACAACACTGACTACTGTTCTTGGATCCGGTGTGGGTCTGACAGTTCTAAAAGCTGGACCTAGATTCTAAGAGGGTCCGACAGCTCCGATTTCGATTCATGGATCCTATGTGGGTCGATAGTTATAAATTCTGGTCTTGGAACCTGTGTGGGTCCAACAACTTAGATTATTTAGTGACTACATATGATCATCTCTATCTCTCTACAAAAGTTGTATACCTGTGTGAGCTGAGTTAGTGACATCTGGGTTTTCATCATGATTGAGATTGGTTACTTGAAAACTTAGGAATATGTATGGGCATATACCTATATAATGGATATCCATTGATTTCTTACTTTGGGGATTATCCTTGTTGGATTTTTTGAGACCATGAGGGTCCCGAGGTCCCTACTGAGTATTGTTATACTCATGCCTACACGGGTTATACCCGCACCTCGTTTTGTTGGTTGTAGACGACATGCGACACTAACTGAGGATCAGAGTAGCCGGACTGGACGGTACACAGAGGTGGACCTTACGATGAGTCAGTACACTTAGGAGACTCACAGATGTGGAGTTATAATGAGGCTATCTGTACCTACCCTTTAGGTAGGAATCCCTTGAGGAAGACCCATTAACTACTTTACCTTTTCTTCAGTTGTACTTGTACTTTCCTGTTGGGATTGTATTTACGGCTGCTTTTTCTTTTCAGCACTCCTTTTTATACAGTTTTTCTTAGTGTTTTACTTTCACCTCATACTCTATTGTGTGTATTTAAACTTTACAAAGGAAATTCCTTCCCACATTTAAGGATTTTCACCTCTGGTGAATGTCTCTAACCCCTGGCCTATGGAAGGTGGGATTGGGGTAGTCACGACATGGGCCCCAGGGTATGGGTCATGACATCAATATCCAAAGCCTTATGGAGAAATTTCTATAACATGGATATAAATCGGAGATCTGATTCAGACATAATCGATGGAGGTTCACCATGAAGTCTTACATCTTCATTAACATAATTTCTTTCCAGGCAGTCAAGTGGTAAATCTTAAATTATAGTAATGAAATGTTCGGATTTTGTAAGATGATCAACAATTACCCATATTGCATCATTCCTTCTAGGTTACCTTTGTATTCCTATGAAACATTTCATCATAATATCATCCCACATCCACATAGGAATAGGTAGAGCTTTTATGACACCTCTAGGATGTTATCTCTCAAGACATTACTTGTTCGCAAACTAGAAACATTGACACATAGTCCGAAATTTCTCACTTCATGTTATCCCACCAAAAATGTTCTTTCAAATGTCTAAACATCTTGGTGCTACCAGGGTGTATGGATAAATTTGATCTGTGAGAATCATTTAATAGTTCCCTTTTTAGCTCAGGTGCTGATGGAACACATAACCTCCTTCCAAATATTAGAAATCCATCCTCATACAAGAATTCTTCCAATTTTCCATCTTTAACAAAATTAATTTTCTTTTTTAGAATAGAATCATATTATTGATAGAGTTTATCATCTCTAGTAAAGATGGTTTATCAATCATTTAAAGAAGGAAAGATGTTTCCCCATCCTTAACAATTACCATATCCATCTTTTCCTGTTCTTTGAATATTGGATCTATATCAATCCTCATTTTGGGTCCAAAGTCCATGATGTTTCCATCTTAATGCATCTTCCAACTTATTTGAATTTCCTAGGTGGTAGAGTATTGAACAATAATAATCCTTGAGTAACTAGAGCAATCACCTTTTCCTCATGTTGAGTTCATTCTATGTCAAAATGTATTTCAAACTCTTATAATCCTTATATATCTCAAATAATTCATCTTAGAGATAATGTATTCATTTTTTCAGAGAAAATATTATGGATACTATGTAAAGATCATGAGTTGGATAATTTTTATTATGTTTCATCAAAATTTTTGATACAAAATAAATAAATTTAAAATTTTTCATAAGCATGCAACCCATTCCAATAATTTATGCATCACTGTACATCCCAAATACATCGTTTCTAGAGGGAAGTTTCAAAATTAGAGCATTGAACAATCTTATTTTCAATTATTCAAAGCATTAAATACATTCTTTCATCCATACAAATATAACACATTTACATGTAATCTTGGTTAGAGGGTAAGCCAATCGAGAAAAATTCCAAATAAAACACTAATAGTAACATTCTAAGCTAATAAAACTACGTATCTTAGTCATGTTCATTGGTATAGGCCATTCTTTGATGGCATTTTTCTTCATGGGATCAAATATTATTCCATCCTAAGAAGAAATTTGGACAAGAACAGAAATTGATTTAAACCAAAATTCACAATTGTTAAATTTCTTATATAATTTATTTCTTCTAAGTGTTATAAGAATAATCCACAAATGATTATAATAGTCTTCATTTCTATTTGAAGTATATTAGGATATCATCGATAAATACCACAACAAATTATTTAAGAATATCCTTGAAGAAACTATTTATTATATCAATGACCCTTTTCTCTATACTTATCCCATGTCTTTCAATCATTTCCCAAGATGGTACTTTCCATTATTCTTGCATAATGGTAATTTATTTGTTGCCTTATTCTTCATTAGAACTTCACCTTTTTTAGGGTTATCAGAGTACCACTACTTACATTGGTTTACCTTGAACAAATTTGATCTAAAAATTCCTTCTATGTTTTGATGGAACATTATATGATTATATCATATTATGAAAATGTTTCAGAAGCCAGTGCCCTTCAAAGACATGGCTGAAGACCTTAAAAGAAATGATCAATCTTGTATTCTGAATCACATACGTAATATATAGTATAAATGGCTAATCTTGTGAAGGTACCCACATACACTACAACACCCTTTTCTTCTCTTTTCTTTAGGATAATGAAATTTCCTCTTGATTTCATTTTTTTTCTCATGATGGAAGTATTTGTTGAATAACATTTTCTTAAAAGTTATCCATTCCATATCATCTATTTTATCTTCCTTCATGGTATTCTTGATTAACGACCACCATTTTTCAGCATCACCCTTGAGATTATATACTTCGCACACAACCTTTTCATTTTCATTGCATCTTAATGTCATGAATATATTTTCAGGTGTCATGATTCAATGCTTAGCTACCACCGGGTTAGTAGTCCCACTAAAATATGGGGGATTTTGTCACATGAAACAATCCAACACAGGTGTAGCATGGTTATTCATCATAGCCTGAGTAAGTTGTTCCAATATGGTCATGATCTGTCCCGCTCTAACACTAACTATGTTAACTTTATCAATGGGTCAATACATACATTGTCCACAGGTATTGATTCCCCTTCTTCTATTAGGTTCCATCTCTAAACAATGTTATACACTAAATTAGGTCATAATCCATAATTTATATCTAGAAAAAAGTTAACATAATTTTGAAATTTATGCATAACTAATATCATAATAATAAACATTGTTTCAATTTACTTTTAAACCCTTCATAATGGTTTGTAAAGAATATTTCAATTATTCTAAGAATATCCCCCATGAGTTTCAAACGAGGTGCGTAGTAAGGCTTGTTGTTGTGTACTAGGATACTCTGAGTTATGTCTAAAACTCCATATCAGAGTTGTTACTCCTATGTACATTTGTTCCAGAACCATTTCTACTTGTAGTATCCAGACTATGATTTGTTTTATAGAAAAGTACACATAGTATTTAACTTACAAAAATTCCATGATGTTACTCTATTATTATCCTAAAAATCAATCATAGGTTTCTTCCTCTAAACTATGTTTCCTAAATCTATTTTCCATGGTCACTGCTATACTTCCTTTGTATCCAATTGTAACGCCCTGACCCAAGAAACCCAAAGCCGGTGCATCACAACATAATATTGGAATGATTAAAATAAATAAAATACCTAATTACTAACTTTTTAGTAGTTTTGGAATACCATATTACACACATGATACAAATGGTATATATGGAAGATAGAAAATGCAACATGATACATAGTAAACTGAAATAAAATGCATCCTTGAATGATTATTCTAGGTTCTATTCCTCATAACCTGGGGAAAGTAAACATAATAAGGGTTATCTCAAATGATCATTAAGGTTTAAACAGAGTCGTATCATGAATCAATAATAAGGGATTCTTAATCAATTAGACATAATAATATATCGTGGTGAATAAATGAAAACACATGCCATCGATAAGTTGAGAATAAAAATGCATCGATAGACATTTCACAGTGAAAACCTCATGAAAAGTAAAATATAATAACTAAATAAAGAGAATGGTTATTATGTGGATGTCGTGTATCTTTCACATGAACCATTATACCATTGAGATAGTTTATGTCTGTCATTAGAAACCCGTCTGATTTTTTTGGAAACAAACTTGAAGGGTTTTTTACTAACTTGAATTTCTTAAGAGACTAGTTAATGCATCTAGGGGATATATCAGTCCCCACAAATCACTTCCAGTCCAAATAATCTATTATAAAATTATTTAATACAATAAAAATATGCCTTTCAAATATCTGTATTGAGTAGAGGATACAGATTCATTTGTATCTCTATAGTTAAAGTAGCAATCCAAATAAACACCATATGTGAAGTTTTATATGAATTAAGGAAACAATAATATCAATGGTACACAAAAATGGATATTTAATAGAATTATATTTTCAAATTAAAAATGATCTCAATGGGGTAGTAGATACACCACCTAAGAGATTTTTGGTGCTCAATACCAAGTAAGTCACAATGAAATGGAAAGTGAGGTGAAGTCCCTTACCACATTTTAATAAATCGAATCCAATGACCAAAAATTATTAACCACCAAATGAATAAAATAATACAAGGAATATATAATGAATCATGATATTATATATCAATTGGAAGTACACATACACCATATACAATAAATAAGTGGTGAATAATGAAAATATCACGGAATTAAAAGTGAGATGAGAAAACCATTACCTTATGCCCGAATGTGTTCTTCAATTGATCTTAAAGACCTGAATAATAAATTTTAGATTCCTTGATTAATAATCATAGAAACTATTATAAATTTAAATGATTTTATTTAACCTTATTAGGTTCATTTATTACGTTTTTATTCGTTAAAAGGTTCAATTTTATTGTTTTGGAAGTGTTTTCTTCATTGGGTTTCATGATTGATTTACATGTATTAATGAATGGATGTTCATTCGAAATATAGTAAAAAATAAATAATTATTAATATATAATATAAGAGAAATTATTGAGATATTAATTATATTATAATTATTTTGGTTACATAACATGAGGGTGATTCATTAGAAAAAAGATAATGATAAACACTTTGATTAACATGGAGGTCTTGTGCACAATTAACTTGTTTTGTATTATTATTTTATATTATAAGTGTGTATGGATTCCAGAACATTACTTATGATAAATAGATATATTAGGACCTGGTTCAAACATTAATAAGGTTTCCTGACCAGTCTTGAAGATAGTAATGAAAATTGAAAACCCATCTTCCTTGAATGTGATAAATTAACACATCTCAGATGATGTTGTCATTTATAATATAAATGGAGGGAAAATAAGAGATTATGATGGAATATACCTTTATCATTCAAAGATTCCAGTACATATAAGGTTTTAAAGTTTTAAAAACATTTTTACGAGAATAGGTGTGATTATAAAAGATAACAAATGAACATGAATAGAAAACAAATTAATTGAAGAGAGGAATTTAACTCTTGAATCTATCCTCCGTTGAGAGCCTCTTAATAGGAGAGGATTTTGTATTTTGAGGGGAGCAAGGGATGATAGACCTGGGAGTGGATTTCAGGTAAAGATTTGAGTATAATTTAAGAAAATATTGAAGCATGAGATTTGTGAAGAAATGAGGGTGCGAGGGGTGATATTTATAATGGAATGGATGAGGGTTTTCCTTATATTTTAATCATTGGTTTATTATTTTTCTGTATGAAAAGAAACAGTAATGATTCCACTACCATATAATGTAATAAGTGAATGTGAATTCAAATAATGTGTTCTTACATCATCATGACATCATCCCTGACTCAATAAATCATATATTTAACATTTTTCATAAATTATCATATTTTACTATTCACAAATATTTTTATGAATTTTAGAAAAATCCCAAAATTTCACCATAACAATTTTTTGACATGTATAATTAAAAAATGAACTCAATCTTATAAAAATAATTTTATAAATATGATAAATTTATTTTTTAAATGAAATCATAAATTAATCAAAAAACACTAATTTTATAATTATAACCTATTTTATGGAACTTTAAAAAATTAAATAAGGTCTCATTAAATTATCACAAAGTCATAGAGAAATAAAATATTAATTTATGAAAACATTTCATGAAAATAAATTATCTTTAAAATAATTTTATTAAATATATTATTGGAATTAAATTATTATAACTCAAAAAATACCAATAATTAATTAAATATTTTAACATACATTTATAAGGTGAATAAATTTTATTTATACAATCATTGGTAAGGTTACCATTCACAAGGGTAAGTTACTATTTAATGAAAATTAAGTTGATTCTATCAGACTCTAAACATCACCATGATCCCAACCGCATTTATCTGTTTTTCCAAATTCAAAATACAAAAGTGGAAAATTTATGTTTAATGGCTTGGTTATGACTATCTCCTATAAATAACCAAGGGGGTTTTCACAAAGATGTAGTGCTTCATGAAATATAGGTTATCTAATTAATTGAAATCATTTAATAGAATCATACCATAATATTTTTTGGGTGTGATATAGTCTCTAGACTTTGACTATTTTGGGATGTTATTGAGGTCTTATAACTAATTATCAAAGGGTTTTTGCGAAGAAGGTCCATAAACTATGGTTGAATCGATTAAACATAATCTCATAAAATGAAAATCAGTTTAAAAATATAAATCATTCAAATATTTTTAGAAATTTAAAGATAAATTCGAAATTATTATAATTTATTTTAACAGCCCAAGATTCCACGATACGCTTCTCGTTAAATAATACAATAGCATGTGTTATATGCATCTTCGAGTTCTAATACACACCATAACTAATCAAACTAGTCGTTATGAATAATAATACATAATTTTTGAAATTTTATACATTTTATCTTTCAAAATGGACTTCATTTTTGGGATTCGGAATATCGAAATTATCTTAGGGTGAGTTTTCAGTACTTTTCTGATAACTTTCATATTTTGATGAATAGTGAAAATTAAGATATTTTAATTAAAATTTTTTTTAATCAAAATAATTAATAGTTATAAATCATGAATTTTAGTGGTTTTAAATTATATTTAGAATATATTTTTACAATTTAAATGAATGTTGGTCATTGTACATAATTTCACATTTAAACCGAACATAAACAAGTTCCAATCTTTTGTTAGTTATTGTTTCTTAGAAACACAATTTTTGTTTTGACAGTAGAATTAATTTTAAATTAATAATTGCAACATATATGTTTTTAATTTGGTAAAATAGACTTCATTATTGAATTTATAATATCATAATTAGCTTAGGGTGAATTTTTGGTATTTTTCTGAAAACTTTTAATTTTTGATGAATAGTGAAAAACACTGAATTATAGTTTAAAACCGAATTTTTATTTAAATAATAATTTATTTTATTTAAATTATTTAATGTAAAAATATATACATAATACCTATACAAGTTAAATTTAATTCATTGGAGTCGGTTTATAATAAATTAAGATATACAAAAAGTTTATTGAACTTTTCACTGTCTTATACCCACCAACTAGGAGCTTTTGCAAATTCACATAAAACAAAATTTTACTGATTCTAGGAGCTTAATTTAGAAAATCCGAGAGGCATGGTTAATATCTAGAAGTAAAATTTGGTTCAATGAGATGAAAATAATTTTTGGTGAATCATAACTTTTTTACTTTTATTTACCATAGTTAAAAGTAAATAGGGTAATTAAGGGTAAAAATGATATTAATATTACCCTCACAAATGTCCTAACTCTATTGTAAAAGTTTATCTCGACCAAAAAAATCCTTATGAAGAAACTATTATCATTTAGGTCCACTTGGATTAGATTAGGGCATTTATTATTATTTAATTCAAAGAAGAGTTAAAAGAGTTAAAATAAAAGTTTAATAACTAAATTTTTTTTATATAGCTTGTTGCATGAGATAAATTAGATTATAAATATTCATTAGAAATATAAAAATATTTCCTACATCATGGAATTTTATTTATATATTTTAGACATTATATAAATAAATTTATTTATGTCACAATTATGATGCAGTAATTACCTTATTCATGAAGGAATCAAATAAATGGTTTTATAAATATTAAAATAAATATAATTTCAAAGTTTTTATGACATCCAAGAATTTTATAGGTGATATAAAATGTTAGGATTGATTTAATGTATTTTTTTTGAAGTAATAATGTTTTTATTATTTTAACAACAAACAAATACCAAATAGTTTCAAAATTGACGAAAAATATTTTTTAAAACAAATATTCTATTATTAATTGATACAATGGTCCTCAAAATCCATGGTTAGTAAAAAAGACTTATATAATAATATATATGACATTAATGAACTAATTGGGGTTATATTGGTAGTATATAGTATGTTTAGTAACCATATAGTGTAAGAATACAAGAATACACGGTAAAAGTTAAATTATTTAACATAGAGTTAATCTAAATGATAAGGTTAAAATGGTAACGTAAACATGGATAAAACCTATTGTTTGTGTTGTTTTGCAACCTATCCCTACCTTATAATTTAAATAATAAACTTTTGAGCCATTAGAAACCGAATATGAATTTATTATAAAATAATATTTTAAGTTTTCTTAAGGTGCCCCTCTCCCCTCTTATAAAAGGGCACTCCCCCTTCTATCTAATTCACACCTTATATGAATTTTGTCTAGGACAACCCCTGACAAAAAACCCTCTCAAATATCCTCCCTTCATCCTATAGGACTTATTTTGATTATAAATCCAACCTAAGGAGCCCTTTTGATCAAATAAAAAGGAAGAACCCGAAGAAGAGGTAATGATTTCACCACCCTCTTTAATGTTTTTTTCTCCATACACTTCCATTTTCTTTGTTGTTTCCATTATAAAATAATAAATACAGTATATTCTATATAATTTGATGTTATTATAATTATTGTACAACCAAATTAATTATTCTATCCACCCTTTGAATGACATGTCACCATACGTGCGTAACGTACGGCTTACCGTCTCCACGTCGTGGTGTAACTGTTATTCAATACATTTTTATTTGGATGGGTATAATAATTATGTGTATTTGATTTAAATAATAAATAAAACATGGTAATGATTCTGTATATATTATATACCATCCAATTATATATTATATAAATATCAAAAGAATGATATTTTCGCTAGTGTGTACGTACGGATTACCATCTCCAAGACGCGGTGAGATTCATTTCCAAGTTCACCATTCATCGACGATTATAAAAATATATATTACTAATAAGTAAGTAATATATGACATAATAATTATACTAGAGATATATATATTTATATATATAAGTATTTATGTACTTACATATACCTTATTCACTTTCTTTCGTGCAATACTATATGAAAACAGAAACAACGTTTATGCGTATGTACGGACTACCGTCTCCATAAATGGTGTTTTTAATTTCATATATACGTCTATTATAAATTTTTATATTCTAAATATTTATGATAAAAAATCATGTTTTATATTCTGGAAGTACTTAAATCATGATCTAAGTGATATAATCAAGAGTAACAAGTTAAAACACGTACGATAAAGAAAACGATTATTACCCGAAATATTAATATAACATTGAAATAATTATTAAATAGATAGTATAAAATAAAAAATTAATAATGTATGATATCATAAATATTAATATGGTTATGGTATAATTTAATAACATACTATAGTCTTAATACTGGAGGCTAAACGTACCCTTGACTAAAGGAAAGTACAAGGTAAGTGGTTTTCATCTCACTCCTTATTCCCGTGAGATTCATGCCTTATTACCACTATTACCTTTTGTGTGGTGTATGTACTACAAAAAATTGTATTCTTTGTTTAATACACTTTAATTTATGTGTATTTACACATTCATTGTATGGAACCTCGTTCAAAGGGTGTATGTTTCGTATGTTACCAAATTGGTAAGGGTTAATTTCACAACCTCTTTATTATTCGAGGTTGTTTTTACATAAGTATATACTGGGGCATATTTATTATCCATGTCCATGTTTTATAAAAGTTTTTTCAAAGGGATTATTTTTAAGGGAAGTTTTACTAAAACATCATTTTAAATGTTTTAAATGGTTATTCTTCTAAATCATTCTCATTAATGTCAATGTTTTCAGAATGGTTTTTAAAGATTTATTTATATGGACATGAATGGTTTAGAAATTTTAATTCCTTTCAGAAGTTTCAAAGTGGAATGGGACACTTTGATTCAAAAATTACTTTAAATGTCTTACTTTCTAAATTATGTAACTATTAAATGTTTTCATGAAAAAGGGATATTTATCTCAAATAATTTTACAAAACATTTTCATCTATGTCACCATCCTTTGATGGATTTAAGATTATTTGAAGTTGGTTTATTATGATACAAATCATCCATATTATATTTAAGGTTTTGTGATATGTTTGACTATGGATGAGTTAATTTTATGCCATTAATGGTGTATGATTAATGATTTGGCATTCCTTATTCTAGATTTAATACGGATGTTTATGTTATATTTCATCCTCTTTATAAGATAAATTTGTTGGACTAGTATGTTCCGGGTTGGGGTCCGGTTACAGCAGACCCTCTGGGTTGGTGTCCAATTATTAGAGGCACTCCGGGTTGGTGTCTGGTTATTAGAGGCACTCCGGGTTGGTGTCTGGTTATTAGAGGCACTCCGGGTTGGTGTCCTGTTATTAGAGGCACTCCGAGTTGGTGTCCAGTTATTAGAGGCACTCCAGGATGGAGTCCGGTTAGAGAGGCCCTCTGGGTTGGGTTCGAGTTATAGTTATCCCTTAGGTTTTGGCACAATTCCTTGACACATAAATTAAAGTATATAATTTTTCAATCCATTGTTATGAATGTGGTTATTGATATTTCATGTGATTATTCGATTAGTAGAATATCCATGTGAATAATTAAATGGAATTATTTCATTTTATTTCTGCCGTATTATGCTGAAGTTCATGTTTAAAAGGATTTTTTTTCTTTCGTTTTACACATTTCCTTAAATGTTTATTCTTATTTTTGAATGTTTCCACTGTATTGCTTACCCTTACTGAGCGTTTGAGCTCACCCCTTTCTATGTTTTATTTTCCTAGGATTCCAAGAAGTGTATTCTGATTGATATGCCGGGTTAAGCCAAGGGAATACTGGCGTTCATAAAGGATTATTTATGTAGTTTTGTATGTTATAAAGTGCAATGTAACATTCATGTATGTAATTTATTTTCTAAGACTGCTAAACTGATCGTTCCTTCAGGACCTGATTCCATTTAATCATGCCAATGTATTAAAATAATGCACCAACTATGGGTGACTAGGTTCAGAGCATTATAGTTGGTATCAGAGGAAGTTTAGAAATAACCTTAGAAACTAGATTTAGATAAACTCTAATTAGAGCACATTTCCCTAAGATAGACTTTGAGGATTAGTATAGAAGAACAACCTAGAATTTTTGTATTGTAGAGATTTTGTGAGTTTTCCCAGCAATACATCCCTGTCTGGATACAAGCAGGTAGAGATGGCTCTGGCACAGATGGACCTAGGTGTAAAACCTGAAAGCACCACTTTGAACTAGACTCGAACGGAAACTGGTTCACGACAACAGGCCATACTGCACTCTTGGTTATGAAACTCCCAGGGGATATGCATAGGATAATTCTCATTTTATTTACAAACAATTATGAAGGGATTATGAGTATATACTTAAAGAAAACATTTTTATGATTATGGATTATATCCATAAACTGTTTAATTTATATTATGTGTTTTACATTTTCAGGATTAGGTATTTCTATTCATAAACTAATCAAGTGTATGCCATTGTTTAGAAATGGTGCCTAATAGAAGGAATGAGAACTCCATCAATACACATGATCCAAAGAGTAAGAAGGGTCATATCTTTCATGGTCCTAAGCCAGAATTTCGAAGGGAAATAGTCTCCCACATATTATCATCATATGAAGAAATATTATCATGTGTTGATAAGATAATTAAAGATTTCTCTAAGTCCTATGGCTTTGAAGGGAAGCCAAAAATGAAAATGATGGTAGAGAGAAGGAAGGATAGAGGGAAGAAGGTAAAGAAGGAATTTCACATATGGGATAAATATGGGAAGAAACACCCTGGAGCTTGCCTAAAAGGAATGGGAGTTTGTTATAAGTGTTGAGAAAAAGGAAACCATGTACCAGACTGAATGGGTAAGAAAAAGGTTTCAAATGTACAATGCTTCATCTTCAAGGTGTTGGGACAATACGCGAACCAATGTCTAAATCATCAGAGTATGCCCCAAATGATGCTATTGGATAATAATCAAGTTATGATACGGCCATAGATGAGGAGGAATGATTATATTTCTTATGTTGTTATTATAGAATTATTTCATTTTAGTTTTGTATCAACAGTATACTGGTTACATGAATTATGGAGATAAATAAGGATTGTACTGTAGTTCTATTTTATTGACGATTTGAGATTATATGGTTCTATGAAAAGTGACTTAATAGTACATTATAATTTTTTGAAAATACATGGGTGAAGGAAAGGTAATCCTTAATATGGTCCAGATAATGAGGTAGTTTTTTTGGAATAAGAGATAGATGATTCAGGATGCTGCGATATTGCAAAAGAATACATGATGAAGGAATTCACATGTTATTACCTAGAAAAAAGGATCCTAATTATGTTTAACTTACTTATAAATTTTCGAATGTGAGTATGGATAGTAGTATTTTGGATAAGTCTAATGGTTGGAATGGATTAAGTTTGAAAGGTTATTTTGGGATTTTTATAAAAGGACAACACGCAGACCGTGTGACAACCCGTCACGTCGGACAAAGCTACGGGAATCAAACCCACAACCATAGTGCGATTGGGATTTATAACCTACCAATAGACTATGTGATGTCCCTGGATTGTATAGTGTAGTTTCTTTTTTTAATTGGTCAGATATGTGAATTATACAATCATTATATTTGGAACCCAATACGACTAAGATAAATAGTGTATTTTTGAGTTTTATTATGTTATGTAGTGAAATATGAGTTTGTGGTAGAAACCTATTAATGAATAAAACTATAATTATAAAGTAAGTATATCTCCTTATGATCTTAGCCAATCTGATAAATAAATTACTCAACATTATGAAAATGAACTTAGAAAAAAAAATTGTCCTAGATGGCACCTTAGATCATCACAAATTTATGGCTTTGGGATTATTGGCCTTTTCATAGCCGTGTTCTCTACCACTCTCCATCAGATATTGATGGTTATATTTCTCTTCTATATCCATATTTTTCTACAATTAACCATAGTATGTGTTATTTTTGGAAAACTTCATACTTACCACTCTTTATTTTAAAAAGAGGCCTCATTAATCCATTTTTGTATATGGGATTTAAACTAAGATATTTTGAAATGTCGACCCCAAGTTTCCAATATCGAGAATAAATTTCTAGGACACAATTTATTGATGGAGGGGATAATGTAACACCCTAATATTCCATGATATACTTCTCTTTGAATAATATAGTAGCATGTGTTGTACGCACCTTCGAGTTCTAACACACACCCCAACCAATCAAACTAGTCGTTATGAATAGTAATACCCACTTTTTGAAATTTTATAAATTTTATCTTTCAAAATGGACTTCAATTTTTGGATTCAGAATATCGAAATTATCTTAGTGTGAATTTTTGGTACTTTTCTGATAACTTTCATATTTGCATGAATAGTGAAAATTACTAAATTTTAATTTAAAACAAATTTTTTAATCGAAATAATAAATAGTGATAATTTATGAATTTGAGTGGTTTTAAAGTATATTTAGAATATATTTTTTAAATTTAATCCAATTTTGGTCATTGGATATAATTTCAAATTTAAACCGGACATAAACACGTGTCAATCTTTTGTTTGTTATTATTTCTTAGAAACATGCTTTTTGTTTTGACAGCGGGAGTTAATTTAAAATTAACAAATGCAACTTATTTGTTTTGAATTTGGTAAAATAGACTTTATTATTGAATTTAGAATATCAAAATTATCTTAGGGTGAATTTTTGTTATTTTTCTGAAAACTTTTAATTTTTGATGAATAGTGAAAAACACTGAGTTATAGTTTAAAACTGAAATTTTATTTAAATAATTATTATTTTTATTTAAATTATTTAATGTAAAAATAGATACATAATACCTATATAAGTTCAATTTAATTAATTGTAGTCAGTTTATAATAATTTTAGATATATAAAAATTTTATTGAACTTTTCACCGTCTTTTACCCACCATTTAGGAGCTTTTGAAAATTCACATAAAACATAATTTTACCACTTTTGTGAGCTGAAATTTGAAAATCCGAGAGAAACGGTTAATAAAAAGGAGTAAAACATGGTTCAATGAGATGAAAAATTTTTAGGTGAATAGTAACTTTTTACTTTTATTTACCACGATTAAAAGTAAATAGGGTAATTATGGGTAAAAATGATATTAATATTACCCCTCAAACATGTCCTAATTATATTGGACATGTTTATATCGACCAAAAACAACCTTAGGAATAAAATATTATCATTTATGTCCTCTTGGATTAGATTAGGACATTTATTATTATTTAATTCAAAGAAGTGTTAAAAGAGTTAAAATCAACGTTTAATAACTAAAACATTTTTAATATAGGGTGTTGAATAAGATGAATTAGATTATAAATATTCATTATAAAGATAAAATTATTTCCTACATCATGGTATTTTATTTATAATTTTTAGACATTATATAAATAAATTTATTTATGACACAATTATGATGCAGTAATTACCTTATTCATGAAAGAATCAAAAAAATGGTATTATAAATATTAAAATATATATAATTTCATAGTTTTTATGACATCCACGAATTTTATTGGTTAATATGACATGTTAGGATTGATTCATTGTAATTGTTTTTGAAGTAATAATGTTGTTATTATTTTAACAAAAAACCAATACCAAATAGTGTCAAAATTGACATAAAATAGTTTTTAAAATAGATATTATATTATTAATTGATATAATAGTTCTAAAAATATAATGTTCGGCAAAAGACTTATATAATAATATATATGACATTAATGAACCAATTGGGGTTCTATTGGAAGTATATAGTATGTTTATTAACTATATAGTGTAAGAATTCAAGAAGACACAGTAAAAGTTAAATTATTTAACTTAGAGTTAAATCTAAACGATAAGGGTAAAATGGTAACCTAAACTTTTCTAAAACATATTGGTTGAGTTTTTTTCGACCTATCCCCACCTTATACTTAAAATATTCAACTTTGGATCCATTAAAAAGTGAATATGAATTTATAATAAAATAATATTTTAAGTTTTTCTAAGGTCCCCCCCACCCCTCTTATAAAAGGGCACCCCCTTCTCTCTAATTCACACCTTCTAAGCCATTTGGATCAGCCAAACCCTACCCAGAAACCCTCTAAAATATCATTTATTCATCTTGTGGGCCATATTTTGATCAGAAATCCATCCTATGGATCCCTTTTGATCAAATCAGAAGGATGAACCTGAAGAAGATGTAATGATTTCACCACACTCTTTCAAGTTCCTTTCTTCTTCCACTAAATTTTTATTTGTTTTTTCCATTATAAAATAATAACTCCAGTATATTCTATATAATGTGATGTTATTATAATTATGGTACAACCAAATTGATTATTCTATCCACATTTTGAATGACATGTCACCATACATGCGTACGTACGGATTACCGTCTCCACATCGTGGTGTAATTGTTATTCAATACATTATTATTTGGATGGGTATAATAATGATGTGTATTTGATTCAAATAATAAATATAACATGATAATTATTCTTTATATATTATATAACATCGAATTATATATTATATAAATATCAAAAGAATGATATTTGCACTCATGCATACGTACTTATTACCGTCTCCACGATGCAATGAGATTCATTTTCAAGTTCACCATTCATCAACTATTATAAAAATATTTTTTACTAAAAAGTATGTAATATATTAAATAATAACTCTACTGGAGATATACATATTTATATATATAATTAATTATGTACTTACAAATATCTTATTCACTTACTTTCGTGCAATACTATATGAAAACGGAAACAACGTTTATGCGTACGTACGGACTTCCGTCTCCATAAACGGTGTTTTCATTTCATATATACTTCTATTATAAATTTTTATATTCTAAATATATATGATAAATAAATCATGTTTTATATTTTGGAAGTATTTAAAACATTATCTATGTGATACAATCAAGAGTAACAAGTTAAAACATGTACGATTAAGAAATCAATTATTACCTGAAATATTAATATAACATAGAAATTATTATTAAGTGGATAGTATAAAGTAATAAATGAGTAATGTATGATATTATAAATATTAATATGGTTCTATTATAATTTAATAACATACTATAGACTTCATACAGGAGGACAAACGTACCCTCGACTAATGGAAAGTTCAAGGTAAGGGGTTTTCATCTCACTCCTTATTCTCGTTAGATTTATGCCATATTACCACTATTACCTTTTGTGTGGTTTATGTACTGCTCATAATTGTATTATTTGTGTAATAAAATTTAATTAATGTGTAATTAAATATTCATTGTATGACACCTCTTTCATAAGGTGTATGTTTTGTAAGTTAATCTCACAATCTCTTTATTATCTGAGGTTGTTTTGATATATGTATCTACTAGGACATATTTATTATCCATGTCCATGTTTCATGAATGTTTTTTCAAAGGTATTATTTTTAATGGACCTTTTACTAAAACGTCATTTTAAATTCTCTAAATGTTTATTCTTTTAAATCATTCTCATTAATGTCTATGTTTTCAAAATGGTTTTTAAGGATTTATTTACATGTACATTAATGTTTTAAACATGTTAATTCCATTCAAAAGTTTCAATGTGGTATGGGACACTTTGATTAAAAAATGTATTTAAATGTCTTCCTTTCTAAATTGTGTAACTATTAAATGTTTTCATGAAAAAGGGATATTTACCTCAAAGAGAATTACAAAATATTTTTATCTATGTAAACATCCTTTTATGGATTTAAGATTATTTGAAGTTGATTTATTATGATACAAATCATCCATATTGTGTTTAAGGTTTTCTGATATGTTTGACTATGGATGAGTTATTTTTATGCCATTAATGGTTTATGATTAATGTTTTGGCATTCCGTATGCTATATTTAATATGAATGTTTATGTTATATTTCATCCTCTTCTTAAGATGAATGTGTTGGACTAGTATGTTCTGCATTGGGGTCCAGTTATAGAATACCCTCCCAGTTGGTGTCTGGTTATTAGAGGAACTCCAGGTTGGTGTCCGGTTATTAGAGGCACTACAGGTTGTTGTTCAGTTATTAGAGGCACTCGAGGTTGGTTTCCGGTTATTAGAGGCACTCCGGGTTGGTGTCCGGTTATTTTAGGCACTCCGGGATAGAGTCCAGTTATAGAGGCCCTCCAGGTTGGGTTCCGATTACAGTTATCCCTTAGGTCTTGGCACGAGGCCTTGACACAGAAATTAAAGTTCGGCATTATTCATTCCATCGTTATAAAAGTGGTTATTGATATTTCATGTGATTATTCGATTAATAGAATATCCATGTGAATAATTAAATGGAATTATTTCATTTTATTTCTGCCATATTATGCTAAAGTTCAAGTTTAAAAGGCTTTTGTTTTAGTTTTATAAATTGCCTTAAATGTTTATTCCGTATTTCTTATCCTTACTGAGCATTTGAGCTCACCCCTTTCTATGTTTTATTTTACCAGGATTCCATGAAGTGTATTGTGATTGATATGCAGGGTTAATCCAAGGGAATAATGGCATTCATAAAAGATTATTTATGGATTTTTGTATGTTATAAAGTGTAATGTAACATTCATGTATGTAATCTATTTTGCAGGACTGCTAAACTGATCGGTCCTTCGGGACATGATTCCTTGCAATCATGCCAATGTATTAAAATAATGCACGGACTTAGGGTAACTGGGGTCAGGGCGTTACATTTATCATGACATGAAATTATTTCTTTTTATAGCATCATAGTTCTCCAAGTACGAAAATTTACCAAAAAATGGATTGAACACCAAATTTATTCAATTTTATATCAAAACCAATTCCCGAATATGATTATCATTTTCATTTTATCCTCGTCTCATAAATAATTATTTGTCTTTGAATAACTTTCTACATCTAATACCATGATATAAATCTCCATTATATCTCATTTTATAATGTGACTGCCTCATATGACTTTGTCAAGATACCCACCAAATATGACATTTTTTCAACAAGATTAACATAAAATTTCTCCTCTATAAGTCCCCTTCATCCATAAAATGATATGATATGATAAAACCAATATAAATTCACCAATATATTTTAATGTTTAAAGTTTTATTGTTTAGATATACCATTAATACTTCCCCACTTCCTAAAAAATGGTCCCACTAGAGAAACCTATTTCCCCTAAAATGTTTGAAGTAAAATTACATTAAAGAATATATTGTTACAAAAAATGATATGGTTGTTTATTTTTTCTAAATGAGTCATCAAATTTTATTTACACACTCCACACATAGAAAATTTTTATAAATCTAGTCAACCAAAAACTCCTACAATATATATGGTTATTTCAATCAATTTTACAAAAGAATCATCCACATCTGTACCCATGGGTGTTCTCAACATTACATTTATTTTTTTTAGATATATCTCATTAAAAATAAAATAAAAACATAAACTTCATAAATAAACATAAAATTAAATTTTAATCACTAACATCTAATTGAGACAAGATTGATATATGAAATAAGCGTGATTGAAAATAATCCTAATAATATCTCTTATTAATACTCATAAATAAAAAAAATATTTACCTCATGTAGATGATGAGTCATTGGATATCAATTAAATATCACTTCTTAATTTACCTTTTTTATATTCTTAAAACTCCCTAGGCTCTGCAAACTATGTTAATTACACATATTAATTTGTATATTAAATATCCAAAAACTCGAAATCTCATGGATTATAACAGCCCCTTTCTATTTACATCCTTTCATTAACTATTCTAGTTATATATAGTCCCCATTACCAATAAACTCAAAGGGTGATGTAGCCTATAAACATGAATATCCAAATAAATTAAAAAGTAAAATGTCTGAATAGGTGAAGCTTAATTCCTCCTCAAACTAAAAGGAGTTGGTTGGATATTTTGGTTAAAATGACTCTTCACAAATACCATCCTTGAAAATGGATAAGGGGATATAATATTATAATATAAAGTCACACAATATACACTTAGGGGGTGGGGGGTTGAAATAGGGCATTCAAAAATTACATCTTATCTCAAATTCTAATTAATCTTGTTTTAATGATTATAATGACACTATGAATCAGTCACAACATTCACACAATTTCACAATCAAATTCAAAAACAATATTCAGAACAATATTTTTTTTATGGTTATCCAACATTGGTATACATACAAGGAGAACACATCAAAGACATGTGGAAATTCCAAATAGAAAATACTCCATTGGTTTATGCTTAAATATTGAGGACAATATCGTTTCTTATCCAAGGTCTATGAACTCTTTATATATTCCCCTCACTACTTTCAAATAGTGTTAAAAATGAGATATTATCCACACATAGGCTGATCTAAGAAGAATACATATAGAATAAGTAAAAACATACAGATAATGAAATTAATTAAGATACTATGATCTTTTCAAATATCTGAAATACAAATTTTATTATAATATTCATGTTTAGTAAAATTTGATCCAACAACAAGTTCAAAATGACACCATTGTCTAGATCATCAATCCTAAGATGGAGGTCCAAATGATGTCATGTAGACCTCCAAATATGCAATAGTCTAATGACTAGCAGAAAGGTTCTAAATTTCCCCGATGAGAGACTGTGACCTCGATATCTTATAAAGATGACTGTAAACATATTATAATCCTAGAAATAAATATTATAATAATAAACTATTATTATAGTGAACAAAATAGAAATAATTAATAATATCACTAAAATTAAGTACCATAAAGAATAAAATAACTAGTAACTCAAGTCAAAATAGATACACACATGTGGTAGATCAATATGTACAGTGCAGAAAAGTACAAAATAATATCAGATTCATCACAATATAATATCCTAGAGTATGTATTGACATCACATCATCATATACCCTTAATCCATAAAGAAGTCTATCACAAGGCCTTTTCCCTTAGATGGATCCATGACCATGAAGTCTACACATGCATCAATATGGTTGTGTGGGGTGTTAATATAAACCCAGTTAGACACCATTAATAATATTTTCATATTCATTCAAAAAAAATATAAATGTGGTTGCATCGAAAAAATAATAATAATAAATATATAAACATGTAATGCTCACTCGGTCATCATATGATAAACAGACCACCACAATTCCAAAATGATACATATTTCAGCTCCATGCTAGAAGTATGTGTTTGAAGGAGAGTATAAGGAATTGTTGAACATGTCTAGTTCATTATCACTCAAGGAATGTACTAAAATAAGTATCTAATCACAAATATCCAATGTACCAGACCATCCCCTCTTACTTAGGGTAGGTCTCCCAATCATCACTACCTCATACTCATGATTTTGGCATAATTATCACAATTTATACATTATTATTAGACCATACTCTATTACATTGTGGGAAAAATAACATTCACCAAATCATTCCCTCTCACCGAGAGAAGATGACTATAATCTAACTCCATAAACCACATCCTTGTACTCTCACATATGATAAAGAGAAAACCAATAATAAAAACATAACTCATGAAAAAGTAACAATAAATAATACCATTTTTTCAATAGCTCACACCCTGGACAACCTCCATCTAGATCAGAAATTTCACCAACCGTAGTATAGGGAAATATACATCCATTTCATGGTCATTTTTCTCACAATCCCCATCTAAAGAGTCTACAAAAACCTCATGTACTTACTCAATAACTTGATAACAAAAAATAGAGTCATATAGGGATACAAATTCTCCCACATTAAAAAATACATACAAATTTATACAAAATCTATAACAGTGTAAGGAATTCCAACATTTATCTTAAATGAGTGTACTCATCATACTTCCGTCTTAATTTCAAGTCCAAACCTCATGAAATCTATAATCTACCTAAAATATCTATATTTCAGGTTTTGATAATAGAAACCATGATATAGAAAAGAAAGTAAGAATCTGGGTATTAGACATGATTAGAATCACCAAGTGGTAAACTATATAATGAACCCAATTTCTGATGGTCTAGGATTATTGATGGAGGAAAACAATCATCCATGCGAAGTCCCTAATTTCATCTAAGTTGAGTGGGGGTTGAAAGAGAATAACATGGAAGTAAAATGGAGGTTCTTGGTGGAATTATAGATTTCCCCCTAAAACAATGACTGAGATAGTGGGTCATGAAAAATCACAGGTGTTGCATAATGGTACCTATAATTCCATAATATTATATATATATATATATATATATATATACATTGAAATAAAATTATGGTATTCAATAACACTCTTTATACACAAACCCATGTCTAAATAAACACATAATATAGTATAATTTTGTAACCTAGTTATTAGATTGGTGGGTATAAATAATATTAACCACATTATGAAATATATTTATAATTATAAACGTGTGTTTATAAGAACTTAATTTTAAATAAAATCATGTAATTATTAACAAGACTATTTTTAGAGGAAATGTATTTTTATAAATATTACATATTTTTATCTAAATAATGTAAATTAATTACTAATGAATATTAATTGCAATAAATTATGTTGATAATTTATATGAATAAATAATTAATCATCCATGTATTAGATATATAAAGGTTATGAATGGGGATAAAATAGTTTAAAATGAAAAAAGAGTTATTTCCCATAAAATTATTTTCATGTGTCTAATTTGTTTTAATAATGATAAATTAAATAAGTCATAATTTATTAATTATTTAATAAACAATTTATAGATTATTTACTCAATAAAATATTTCAACATTCATTTTATAGTTTTTACTCAGCATGTAATAAATGTAAAATCAATTTTATGCTAAAAATGATTTTATTCTAAAAAAGGTTTCTATTTAATTTTCATGTTTATATTAAAATTAATTTTTTAAAATTATAGAAATTTAATTTTTTTAAATTTATTATATATTTATAATCATAATTTAAAATTTTGGTAATGAGTCCACTTTCTTTTTTAGCTATAATGAATAGTAAAAAAAATTATTTATTAGCACAATTAATGTTAAAAGAGGTTTATCTGGGGGTTAAACTAAGAGATATAGTTAAGAATGACATAAAACATTTCTAATTAATTTTTTATTGGATTTTGACCTGATATTATCCAAAAATATAATTCTTGGCCACATTTTTCTAATTTCATAGGACGTTGGCCTTATATAATTTAAATAATTTGGGTAATTCCTTGTGTGTCCTCTCCCACACTATTAAAAATGAACAACTTAACCTACATTATTTATGTATTTAGAGCCTTATATATTAAAAAAACATCCCTAATACCTTCTGGGATTCCTTACCTTCATATGATATCCCATTTTATTTTACTAAGACTAATATTTCAGGGCATAAGTTGTAATCCAAAGGAGGTCTCTCAAAGAAGTTGTATAAATATTAACTGTGATCTTTCAATTTTATTTCTTATTGAAAATTATATAAACCAACTATATCAATCATAAAATGGAGAATCATATATGATAAATATAATATTATTTTATTGTAATAATGGAATAAACATGTTCTATCTCATTTCCATGAAATGGGAATTTAATGTATCAACCATGCGTAAGGGTGAGCTACCACATCCACGTAGAGATATGATTCATTTTAAATCACAACATTAAATTTAAGGATATAATTACTATATATAATATTTATGATAAAATTTTGATTCTATAATTAGAAAATATTTTTTTTTATTTTCTTATTATTTTTAGTAGAAAATTAAAACAATGAGTTTACATATGTACATACTACCATCTCCATGAACAATATAATTTTGTTTCTTCCATCAATACCTTTTGTAGAAGGATATAAATATGTATATAATGAAAATATATGATATATATATCATGATTATTATTTTTTATATTATTCAATTATGATCAATATGAAAGTACCATAACATCAAAATCAAAACATACATGAAAAATGAAACAACCATCACCTAGAACAATGATTTTAATAAAGAATTGATAAGGAACGGGTAATAAGATGTTATAATTAAACCATATATGGTTTTATATGTATTAATATGGTAATTTTATTTTATTATAATAAATTAAAATTTATTAAAAAGGATGTTAGTGCAATTTTAATGAAAGAAAAACTTGTGTTAATGGTTTAATTTTACGATATCACTTTTTATAGGGATTATTTATGCTTAATTTAACAATATTTAAATTATTTTATATATATATAAAAATTTCACAATTATTACTATTATATGATTGTATATGGAAATTAAATATTTTCAGTTCATTTTACTATGTATATGTGATAAAAAACTAAAATGATATTTTTTATGAAAAACTAATATTGTATATCTATTCCGTCTGGAATCTTTTTATTATATATATATCTATAGTTTCATTAAAATGTTATTACTATACTCAAAATATTTATTAATGTAAAGTTGTATCCGATTTTTTAATTTCTATAAAATGTTTATAAGGAATATTCATGTCATTTTCTAAAGGAGGTACTTTTTACCAAAGGTATGAATGAAATATCTATTTTAACATACATCACAAAATAGATTTTCCCAATATATTCCATTAAAATTTTCCAATTTAATTTTAAAATAAAACGTTTTCCTTACTATTTGGTATATTTTTATATTTTAAATAAGTGAGTTCAAATTGAAATGATTCTTTTTTTCATGAAACGTCCAATAATATTTTAAAGGAACTTTTCATCTATGATAAAATCCTTTGATATTTCTCAGGTGCTATATAATTATATCTTCATTATTATTTATATTTATGGTTAATGATTATGGAGATAAAATATTTATGAAACCTATTTGTTTTCATAAGTTAAAACATTATTAAATGATAAATGTATTCATTATCTTCTGGAATACATATGAATGGAATATGATTAGGAGATGGGTGAGTCTGTTATATCCCTCTAATAAATTGAGTAACTATTGATGTTTCATGTGATCAAAAGTGACTTATCAAAAGACTAAAATAGTGTAAATGATACGTTATTCTAGGAACAAAGCTAGTACATGTGTGGTTAGCCTAGGCCAAACATTTGAAGAATGTTGTGGGGGGTTTCTTTGACATATGTTTTTATGATTCTGATTATGCCACATTTCACAGAATTATATTATAATATGATATTATAAAAAATTTATTCTCTCATTTATCATGTTATTAGAATCCTTTATGATTCATTTCTTATGAACTACCATTATTTATTCTATGAATCTTGATTATGATCTATGAATGGGTAGGAATAATATTCAAAGAATTTCCTTATTTTCTTATACCCTTATGCTCATATTCTAGTTTGAAATTATTATTGAATGATATATGGGTTTTTAACCCTTAATAATAATCTAAGATCACCATTTATTATGTTTAATTTACACTAGGATATGAAGAAAGGTTTCCTGTATGATATATTTAATAAGGGTGCTAATTATGATGAACATAATGAGAAAAAATATAGATATTTTAAGTGTCATTTCTTCATTAATCCAAGTTTACAAAGATACTATACATTTAAGGTTCTAGATTTTATCATAATAATATGTAATGAATACTAATCTAATAAAATGTAATATTTATGTATGCAATTTCTAGGTCACCTCAACACCTCCTCAAGAGGCAGCATTATAGAATGGTCCATTGACACCAACATAGGTGCCCCAAAAATGGTAGAGGGGTTGATGCCCCTGATGGTTGGACCCCTATGGGGTGGACATAAGACCAATCCCAAGGGAATCCACTAGAAAAATATCTTTGTAATATCTCTCACAGTTTTTCCGTAGAAGTTCTCTTCACTCTAGCAACACACTATTTCTCACAGCGCTATGTTCTACCTGCCAACATGTAGAAGTATTCTAACTATAGACTTACCCAAATCTCTCAAAACCCACTCTTAATTCACCTCCAATAACAAAGAAAACATAATACCTTTAAAATTAAATTTTAAGAAACATTATTTAAATCATAACCGACCTTAATTTTCTATGGTCATTACAAAATCCCTCTTTATATGTTTCTCATTCATTATAAGAATCTCTAGGGGTCTGGGCTATAAATATCCAACCAGTATGTCTGAATGATTGATTTTTAATACCATGTATATTCTTGTATCTACCCATGAAACCATAACACTCAAACGAGAGAAACTTTCTTCCAAAAAACAACATCTCTATGTAGTATACAATTCAAAATATATATTTTTTATAAAAAGAATCCATCTCTAACTTGACATCATCCTCAATCATGTGCAGAAGATATGGATCGTACTTTCATATCATTAACACATGAAAAACATTTTTTACACTTCGATTTCATAGCGGAAGATAAAATTAATAATACACCATCCCAATCAACACTATAATATTTTATAAACCAACAAACAATAGTAAAATATTCCTTTTCTTTTCTCAACTTTTGTTGCCTTAATTGAGGAAATACCTGCAAGAATACTCAATTTCCAATGATGAACTATGGGGTCCACCTCCTTCGGATAGTAGATGAACACTACATAATTTGAGTGGTAACCAAATTCATCTATATTAACTGAACCTACTCAGTGGTTTCATTAATGAAGCTCAATTTGATCATCAATGACTCACCTGTATCTAACCAAAATAATGATGAGTTGCACTGTTGACCATAAAAAGCCCCAAAAGAAGAAATCTAGAAAAAATATTAATAGCTAATATTTAATGAATACTCTTACAAGGAAATTTTTCAATCCTACACTCCAGCAAAATCAAGCACACATACCCTGACCATATCCTCTAGTATTTAAATTATCTTGTCTAACTAACATTCAATCTATGAGTAATCTTCCAAACTCATTTTCAAATGAGACCCCCAACCTTTTGTTGGAACTAAGAGAATCTCAATGTGAAGAAGTCATCCTAATCCAATATTCTACACTTAGGTATAACATTACTTCATAGTATCTATTACACATATATTCCAACTAACTCATCCATTGTATGATTCTCTTTAATAAATAAAAAATTCACAATATTTATCAACTGATCAACTACCACCAACACAACATCATATCCCTCGTGGTATGGGTAATCCCATGAATAATTATATAGTCACCTCATCCCACTTTCATATGACAACTAGATGGGTTTAAAGGAAACCACTTGTTTTTTGCTTCTCCACCTTTATCTTATTAAAGGTAAGGTAGTAAGTGACAAACCCTACAATATCATTCTTCATTCCAAGCTACCGAAAGCACAAACTGATATAGGGATACATCTTAGTAATGAAAGGAATCAATACTCTTCATATGGTATGGTAGTCCATTATAAAATTTTCCCCTGATACATAGGGACCGACATTCTACCATGGATGTATAACTTTTCATCTCTATCCTGAGTTAACCCTAGAAGAAAATAATATTTTATAAGATGATTTGTCTAAAGTGTTATCAATACAATATCATTGTGCTCAACATGTGACTCTTGGGTATGTGAGTACACCAATATATCATCAATAAATAGTGCAATAAAATATTCAAGATTGGGGAGAATGATATGAAACATGAGACCAGTGAACACTTTTGGTGCATTATTCCACCTGATCGACTTCAAAAGGTAATCATATGACATACATATGTTCCAATAATTTATCATTAGAACATACTATGAATTAACATGAAACGGATGGTGAACTGATCATAAGTCAATCTTGGAGAACCATAAATATCTCCTTAGAGGGTAAAATAAAACATTAATCATTAGAGAAAGATATCAGTTCATTACTATAACCTAGTTCATTTTTTGGTCATCCACACTAAACCTAAGTCCACTATCCACCGTATTGATGAATAAACATATGTAAACCAAATGATATTTACTCAGATGAATAAATCTATTCACATTAAGGTCCATAAGCCCTACCTTTACCTCCCTAAACTTGGATGGTTCCATTTGATAAGGGGGAATTAATATGGGCTTCACCCCCTACAAGAGACTAACTATGAACTCAATATTACTCTAATGAAGAAGTATTAAGAAACATTATATAAAAAAATATTCGAATCAATCCTTATATAGAGGAAAATTAATTGGGAATGTCACTTGGTATTTAATAGAAACTATATGCACTATTTGTAATGTAATGGATCATACCCAAATAAAATTATGCCTAACTCGAATGACCTCATAATATCACTTTTCTACTAGAATATACTCCTCTCCCTCAAGGGAAGTGATATACACACAACTCAAGTAGAAATAAATAAAATCCTAGAATCATTTCAATCAACTCGTCCTAAAAAATGGAATCAAAACTCATCATATCCATGACTGTGATGTATCATAATTTTTTGTAGCCTCACACTACTATGTAACTTTATAGGAACTTTTGAACATGTTATATTCACTTCCCAAAATGTGTACAACCTAACACTGAACCTGGTATAGACCACAAATTAAATACCAAATCAAAAATAATATAGGAATAAATGAAGGAATTAGAAGATAGTGTATCAAGTAATGAAATTTAATGTGTTAAGGTGATGAGATACCATTAATAGTTTAAGTAACATCATCTCTATTACTTGGAACCTACTCTAAATAATAGACTCACCAAGAATTAAATTAATGGAATTTCCCCTATTATCCTTGTCTCACCAATGAAACTGATCTTTGAGGAATATAAGACTATGGATAACCCTTAGAGACTTATCAAACCACACATCCTAATATTTTTGATGTACCGGTACAATACATATGAGGTCCACCTTTTGAATCCCTCATGACTTGAATCTTCCTTTATCCCCTGGTTGAACTGAATAAAGGAATATTTATAGATAAACTCTATAGTTTCCCCATCTTATTACATGTTTGGAACTCCCTTGTAGGGATCAATAATGATATATATAAATTTCTAATCCAAACACACTAATACAATACAAGGGAAACTCCTCCCATGATAGAAGGCGAGATGACCCTACCCTACCCGAAGTTCCTCTCACTACACTATAGTATCTCCTCACATATCCTTTTTGTACCAACATAAGTGTTACCAACTGCTCTAATCAAATGGAAATCATGTAGAACACTAAGATAATAAATGGTTAACTCATATGCTTTTTACTATTGTTCAATTATCTACAGTAATTTCCTTCCTCACTCTATCAGAGAAATTAGTTAGAATATATTTCAATACCTAGAGCCTCACATCTAGTTAAAGGATTATCTAAAATATCCAGGACTTTGGAACCTTATTACCAAGCAAAAATAGGTAAAATAGATCAAATCACTGAAAAGGTCATGTAATTAGTCACACAAATTTCACTATAATGAAGATTTATAAACTATAGAGCTTAATTCAAACATATAATATTTATAAAAAACTATTAAAAAGGAGGTACTTGAAAAATAGCTATAATATACTCCAATTTATTTGAGCTATAATCATCATTCCTAACCACCTCCTGGTAGATGCCTATTACCTATATGCTGCTAGATTCACAAACCGATCATTGGGTGTCTCCACCAGTTTAAATATCCCATAGAGGGTCACAAACATTCCCATTTTAATCCTAATAACCACCCACACCCTGAAATGTTGGAGGGTGATGTATTTGGAAATATAAAAAAAATTCCATCTTAATCTCTCCCTAATGGGAACCTCCAACACTCAGTTGTACCAATTGGAAAGCTCTATACTACAGAGGATCCACTATCAAGACCATCATGTAATATCATGAGTGTTCTCAACCTTTCCCTCATGAACATATAAAGGTACAATATAAAATTTCTCCACTTTAGGGATGCCCATTCTTCAGAACCTGTGCGGCACCATAGGGAATTGATATGGAGTAATTATATGAAATTATAAAAAACAATGAAGGAAACATTAAAAGCTTAAATTTTAAGGTTCCCCATACTCAAAATCCATGATTTTGTGACAAAAAAACTTTCTTTAAACACCATATTTGATACCATATAAGATACACATATCATTAATTTGCATCATTTATAAGATTTTAACATTATGTCTCACAAATACATATAAAAACTCAAGAAAATAATGCTTAGTATCTTTCATGTTAAACCTGATAAGTACATTATTTTATAACTATTGTGAAAATTTCTCCATAATTGAGATATATTAAACTCCCTTATAGAATTATCATGAGTTTTATATATTTTAATAACCATAGGAATGGAAAAATAATATATGGGTGAGCTTGGATGAGGAGTAAATAAATTACTCAAAAAAAGTCCATTAAGGGTTAGATCATAGACACATGTGATATCATGATCATGAGTGAGATATCTTTTTAAAATGTACATGGAATAACATGTTTTTTCCCAAAACATAATTTAATTAACTATAATCTCAAATAATAAATAACATATAACATCATAGGTGTGTAGAAACATGATACAACAATCATGACCACTAATAGAATAACACACAAATAAAACATATAAATTCGTAACAACAAAAGGCATAAGAAATAAAAACTAAGAGGTACAGGATGTTCTACTTAATTTTCAAAACATAGTGGGATCGGGATGAAAAATATTATAGCCTATTTTTCGTAGGCTAATAATTGTGTACCCCCTTGGGGTTAGACTACTACCCATGTACCCTATTGAGTTTGGGATGTTTCTTGTGTACTCTCTTGGTCTCATGATACTAATAGTCTATCCTCATGAGATTCGTATACTACTTATGTACACTCATAGGATAAGTAATACATACATACCCTTTTTTATATCATGATATATAAGACATCTAACAATAAATTGGATGGTGAATATTACCCCACCCATTAATCATTCATAGACATCTTCAAATCTTGAAAATAATCATTAATCACACCCTAAATAAATCATGGAAAGAAAAATGAGTTTTGCAACATTTTTATATGGTATCACACAAATTTTACTCAAGAATATAAATTATTGATACCCTAAATTCAATCACCAAAAAGGAGTGTTTAAAAAGAAAATTTAGATGTTGATTCATGAAAAATAATATCCAAGGAAATAAATCCTTTATATATAACATGAAGAATTTTAGTGAAATAATAAAAGTGTTTTTAGAATTAAAATTATATTTTGTGTAAAAGATGAAGTTATGTTCACTCGGAAAAGTCATTTTTTGAAATGTTTAAGTGTTTCTTTTTTGAAAAGATTTAATTTTGAAAAGAAAATTCAATAGAGGATCCTTGGAAAATCCACAAATATTTCTAAAAGGAAATGTGTAAAAATCATTAAAACTTTTATTTTTTTAAAAAACTCTTCAATAATGGTTCCTAAAAAATTACATTAAGGTTACAAAATGGTGAATTTAATACATTTGTAAAAAATTACTCTAAAAAATAACATCTAATAATTTATTTCTGAGAAATATAAAGTATTTACCAATAGAATGTGGTGTGGAAGATAAAAAATTGGATTTTGAAAGGATTAAAACCTTTTTAATATTTTGAAATACCTTTATTAAAAACCCATGTTGTAAAAATAATTAACAAAACATAAATTTGAAAATATGAGAAGGGAAATATGAACATAACATGAGTAAACACGTATTTTTATTTCAAAATAATAAAGAAAAACATATTTGGGTATATTGAACGTGAAAATGGAGGAAAAAATATCTTTTAAGGAGATTAAATTTTGTTTCCCTAAATACATTGCACTTTTAGGATAAATAAATTTATCATGAAAGAATATTTGACTTAAAGAAATAATTTTACCAATAAAGAAAAGAGTTAATATCATATTAAATAATAAATAGAAGAATTTATCAATCTTATAATAATGATTCTCATGAAATAGTATTTCAAATCAATGAAATAAAATTTGTGTTAACTAAATCCCTTATGTATATCATAACTTAGGAAGCAAGAGAAATTTAGAAAGTGATTTATGTGGTTGAAATGTAAATCCAAAAAAAGGTAATATAAACATAATAAAATAATAAGTAATATTGTTCCCAACTTATATTAAATAATTTTTAGAAAAACAATCATTATTCAATGAAAATGAATTTAGTTTCCAAAAAACATTACAAAATCGTAATATTTATAATTGTAAATCCATGGAATGTAGAGAAAGAGATTGATTTTTGAATCCCATATATTTATTGAAATATTAAAATAAAATTAATCCATGGAAAAAATATAAACCACAAAATGAAGAAAGTTGTGAATACACCTCATATATCAATAAAGAAAAATTGAGATGCAAAAACCTATACCTCAGGTCGAGATTCATTCTATGTATTCACACAAAATTATGAATAATAAAATTAAATTCTTTATAAAAATTATTAATAACATTATCAATATATTCTAGATTATCTATGGTCTTTTTATTATCATTATTTATTTATTTATTAACTGTTTCTTTCTTTTTTGTAGTTATGTGAGGTGGTTGGATTTATTTATCTAAACTCGATCAGTATATTGACAAAAATAAAATATATTGTGAAAAACATTCATAACCTAAATAACTACAATGTTTTATTATTTTATTATTACACCAAAAAAATTATAAATTTCATTAGGTTTTCCACAAATGGAGTCAAATTAAGATAGGTTCCTTAATATGTTCATTTAAGGTAGTTAATTTATTATGGCCATTTATTATTGGTATAAAATATAAAACGTAAAATTGTATCCTTAATTAACATAAATGTATCAAAAATATAATTATTATATATATTAAATTCATTTTTAATGTCAGAGAAATTTGGGGGATATGAAAAGTACAACACACCATTCATGGAGGCAGTTGTCCTCACGTATGCGTGATGATGTATTCAATTTTTGAATTATTTTTTAGGAAGATATAAAATGAATATTCATTTAGTATAATAAAATTTTATTATATTAATAATACTGTTGTTATCATAATTTCCTAGATTATTATGGGTTTGAGGGGTTAGAAGAAGAAAATAAATAAGTTATCTAGGTAGAGAACATTATCTCTCTTTTTGGATGTTCTCTCTTAGGTAACACTATAAGGATTACTAGCTTCATATTTTGAAATAGAAGAGGTATATAGGGATTTTAGAGAGGTATTCTAGTGACTTGGGAAATTTTTTAATTGAGATAAATCTTTTTAATGGGGGGATAAATGTGGTTGAAGTGATCTCCTTTTACAACTCAGGAAGGTGAAATTTTTATAAATACCCATTAACTTTTCAATGAGGTAATGGAACTATTAAAGGTCAATGGATTCATAAATTGAAAATAATGAATTTTGGGAATATATAAGGTATATAAATTGTCAATAATGAATTTTACCACATTTTTTTAAACATGTTTCAAATATTTTAGCACTATATTTTTTCATTTTACCATTTTTTACATTGGTAACTAGTTTTTACCCACGTAATCTATATTTTATTAAAAATACAAGATAATCCTACAGAACATATTTTTATGTAATTAATCTATATTTAGGATCCATTAAAAATTATTATGTTAATAAACATGGTAAAATCACCTTTTAAATGAAATCAATTATTATAGAGAATAATTGTATGTTGAAAAATGTTATTTTTATCCTTATGTGTTGTAAACCACATATAACATTAATTAAAAATTAAATGACAGAAAATATATTGGTATAATTGTGTAAAAATAATATAAAAGTCATTATATAAAACATATAAAGATAAATTATTAGGAAAAAAATTCTGCAATATTAAAAAAAATCATTGAAAATAACAATTTCACCATTATCAATGTCATCAGCTTTAAACATAGTAATCATACATTGATGCCAAAAAATAATATTTCCTTAATGCATACTTGTTTATATAAAATATTAAATCCATTATTTATATTTAATTTCTATTAGTGAAACAAAATAATGTTTAATATAAGTGACTAAAAATAGTTCTGAGAAAAAAATATTACTCATGTTTCCAAAATGTTAAAAATGAGTTTGATAAATTAAACAAAGTATTTATAAATTATTTTTTGTAGTTTCTTAAAATATTTTTTTATATGAAAAATGTTTCAAATTTGGTTAAGTTTTTATTGTATTATGATAATGTCATAAAAGTGTCAGTATTACTAAAATCATTATTTTTTACTCTTCATAGGAGAATCGATTATTTTAGAAAAATTTCAAAAGTTAACCCTATGATTATTTTGAAATTTTTAATTATAAAATAAAATTAATAAAAAAATTATTAATTTATAAATTTATATTTTAATATAAAATAAAATTTATAAAAAATGACTTTAATTGAAAATTGATATTATAAAGAAATAAATTTTTTTAATTCAATTTTATGAATTTTATAATTAACTTGAACATTTTTATTTACTCAATGTTTTATTATTCATAAATTTTCTTAATAACATTCATCTAATATGTCACAGACCATTTTACTTTATAGTTTTATGCAAAACAAGATATATAACTCAATGCTTACTTAAAGAAAAATATGTTGTAATGTCTTGGAAAATTTCAAATTCATAAATATTTATGTATTTAATTAGAAAAAACACATGAAACCATTGTATAAAAACACTCCATAGAGGTCTAACCTCGTACCCACAGAAAAAACCCAATGTATATACCCATGAACTAAGCCCTTGTCTGGAGTACCTGCAATCTAATAATAATAATAAAAAAAATAATAACAAGATTAGGTTAAATTAATTGGATGTAAAAAAATAACGTGTTTTAGGAAAAACTAAATATATTAAATCTAGTATTTATTTAATTTAATCATCAATAAATCATTGAAAATAAAGGACATGAATTGTGAACCTATATGCATATACACAATTCATGAAGTTACCCACTCTCACCAATTAGGTTAGTAGAAAATATTATAAACATTGAAGACATAGAAATATCAAACATCTACATAAAAATATTACATCAAAACCTCTAAATTAAAATACCAATACTTTGGTAATTTGATGGTATCTTATAGAGGTGTTAGACAAATATAATTATAGATTCCCACTTGAGTTTTGACCACCCTATCAATGTTCAACATGGCCTCAAATAATACATAAAAAGAAAAGGGTCTTTAATACCATTTTTTAATTACCTATAATGGGTTAATAGGTCTAAGATAGGGGGGCCAAAAGACTTCATGAACACCTACCCATATGCAAGAGGCTTCTAAATACCAATGAGGGATTGATCATTACCATGGTGTGACAATTACCATGATATTATTAAACCATTAGGATAAACACATTAAAAAATAAATAATATAATAATAATAATAATAATAATAATAACAATTAACAACAAGAAACACAATATAAGTAATAGATAAAAATACAACAATTTTGCAAAAAATGGTACTAAATAACATAACTAAATTTAAAATAGACTACCCATATATGGTGGATCAATATAAAAAATTCATAAAAGAAAAATATATTATATGAGGCACAGTAAAAAAAATAGGAGTATTTACCAACATCACCTTAATCTCATCCACATCCATCAACTTAGTAGTTCATCAAAGATTCCTTTACCTCTTATAGATCATTGACCATAAATTTTATATATTCATTGATATACCCATGAAGGGTGTGAGTATAAAACCAGTAGTACACCCCTAATGAGACCTTCACATAAGTGTAATTAGTATATAATCTTGTATGAATTGATATAACAAGATAAATAATTAAACAGGAAACACTTATCGTGACATCGTGTACAAAATAGGATTATATAAATCCACAATCAAACCTTTTTTGGACTTATGACATATGGAAATATTGGGAGGTTCCTTAGAAGAAACACAAAATATGTCTAGTGTATTCTCAATTATTTCAAGAGCCTACACTAGAATCTAATAAAAAACATCTCTGGTATTAGATAATCATATCTCACTAAATATAGGCCAAACCATCACCCTTTTACTCTCACATGCGACAAGGTTACAATCATCACTAGCATTCCATAAATATTAGGATATCCTCTCTTACACAGGGGGGGGGGGGTCACATAACTTAGCTTGGACCATTCTCACTCACTCAAGGAAGGACACCATAATATTAGTCCATAAACACATTGTTATCCTATCACTCAGGATAAGGTAATAGAAAATAATTAAAACATGACAACAATATTAGTAGGAATAATAAATAAAAATATTTCTTCTCAACATCTCTCTCCACTCCCAACCACCCCTAGGAAATTTGCTACCCCTACCACAATGTGGAGATCAATCACATCATTTCTCAATAATTATTCTCGCACTCCCCTTCCAAGGAGTCAATCACAACCTTATAAACTTACCCAATCACATTATATCTACAAAAAAGGTCTTATAGTGATACACATTCACCCACAAATAGTCCAAGGAATAAAAATTCATATAAAATAAATAACATGGTGAGAAATTCTTACCTCAAGTTTAACAGAGTGAGCACACCACTATGTACTTTTTGATTCAATCCTGAACTTCCATAAACATAAATATATCCTAAAATTTTAATATTTTGAGTTTTCATAATTAAAAACAAGATAAAAAGGAATAAATAGGCTTTTACAGTTTAGGATACCATAGAATTATCAAGAGAAAATCACCACAATAAACACCACTTCAAATGGAAAGGATTGATGATGAAGGAGAAAAAGTCATCTAAGAGAATATCCCAATGTTTTACAAGTCATGTGGGGTTTCGGAGGAAGGAAGGGGACATAAAAAATGGTTTATAGGTTATTTAGCTGCACTAAATTAATTTATCAACCCCTTAACATTAATATTTGAATTTATTTTTATATATACATATATAATGAAGTCACATATATTATCACCTACAAATTATATAAATACATTTTATTAGTCATATATTTTTAAATACTTATTTTTTTGAATGTTTTTGTATGAATCCTAATATTTTGAACACATTTGGTTCCAATGAAAATAAAATATAAAATACATACTATTGTAATGTTAACATATATACCTGAAATAAATCGTATCATTGAAATTTTTAATTCTATGTCCTTATGAAAAATTGTTGAGTTTATCTATGTGGTAGAAAAGATTCAGGGGTTAATTTTTAATGAGATATCAAAGTTACTATTTTAGATACTAAGAAACTCATGATTGGGTATCAATACCTAAAAAATAAATGTAATTTATAGAGGAAGTTCATAGTTGACATTGATAGATCTTCATGGTATGATATTGAAAATATTGTGAGACTTCAAAATTGAAAAAATTATATGAGAACTTTGCAAAGTGAGCTATTCAATTCCTAATACGACATAAAATTATATGGAAAACTAGATATATAAGAATTGAATTCCCATAAACCTATAATAAGATTTAATAATAATCATACTGCCTAGTTTTTATTTAAACTCAACATATAATACTTTTTGTAAACTTAAATGTCATAATATATAGTAAAGTCTATTGGGATAAATCACTATCCTCATAAATTTTATCTATTTCATTTTCCTTTCCTTGTTCCCATGGTCTAGGTGATTCTTGGTGACTATATTACTTTTTAGACATTTTATTAGTGCATTGATCTTCATAGAGCCTAATTTATTTATAATTGAAGAAAATATTTTTTATGTCTTCAATATTTTCCTTGCACACATGATCTTGATAACTTTCATTTCCCCCATATAGTGAATTCCCATTTATTCAAATTAATCTCTGACGTGTTCCTTACTACATTATTTGTATGTAAGAAATTGAATCTTCTTTTATTAATCATCTTTGTCAACCAAACTAAAATGAGGCATTACTCTTAACTTATTTTGTTTATTTGTGGATTAAGTTAAGTTCATTTTTTCATTAATAATTTATGATTTTATTGTTTCCATAATCATAAATTATCTTACGCCAATTCTTATATTGTTTGGTTTCTAGTTAAGAAAATATCCAAACATTAAATAACACCCATAGTTTAGTTTGTTAATTTGGGATCCAACCATTATTAAATCCAAAAGGAGTTAACAAGATTTATGAACACCATAATATAATTATTTCAATATAATTAAAGTCAACCTCAAAATATATTAGTCTTTGAAATTATTACATTAGATATCAGTTTTACCAAAATCAGTATTGGTTAACCCTAGAATTTTTAGGATTATTTCTCACATATACCATAGCCTAATTCTATAGAATATTAAATACTTTATAATTTCACATAGTTAGAATGTTATTAATCAAATTATATCCGTTGGAAGTGTCTATCGAGGTGTGTGGTTTTAGTCCTACTCATCATTTACAAGAGTGTAGATTGTGTCAGTTATCTACTAGCCTTTTTCGGGTGATTACTCTTAGGTGAATATTTCCTATAGCTGTATACAATTTATAGTATCCATATTTTGATGTAATTTTTATAGGTTCGCACGATTTATAATTTACCAAATCTTCATGATATTATCCTGTACATTTAGTTATCCCATGGGTTTTCACCTGTGATCTCTTATCCTAATCCCTAAAATATACAATATTACATTAATTAACATAAAGGGTAAAATATACATTTTAAATTATGATAAAAAATAATTTATCTACCCATAAATCATATATACTACTATTTATATAGTGAACCATAATTTTAATAAATAAAAATAACATCTTATTAGATGAATAATGAATAAATAACATTAAGATCTACACTAGAATCATATAGGTTTAGTGTCTTAGAAAACTCGGATACTTAAAATAATTGGTCATAAAATTGCTAAATTATCTCCCACTAAGTTATTCATAACTAAATATCTTTTTAGACATATTATACTTAAAATATTACATCATAATATGAGGAATGAAAGTGAAAGAATGTGCGAGGCTAGATGCTCAGTATGGTTAAAAAAGAGAGATATCCATGTTCACTTAAGCATAAAATCAAAATAAGGGTATGAGAACAATAGATTAACATTTTAAAACCATAAAAAATATCATTGATCATAATATCAAGTCATGGACTAAATATTAGTAGTTATGATACAAACATCATAATGGAATTAAAGAACATGAACCATGAGAGCATGACAATGGAATATAACATAAGTTTTGGACACATATATAAGAATAGAAAATAAATTTTTAGTTAAATATGAATTCCAAGAATATAATAGTGGATTAGGTTCACTCAACCTTCCATCACATCATTTGTTTAGGTTTACTTTCAGGATTATCATAGTGAATAAAGTCCCTTATAAAATTGGTTTCACTACCATTTCGATTCCTTATTATCTTATGTGGTATCCTTATTTAGCCAATGAATTAGAGAGATATATAATTCGAGGACTGACCAAACATAATCAAAATAATGCATATGTTTTCAATAATATAATAAAACATTCATTATATCATAAAAAATGAAAATGAAATGGGTTTTATAATCATTTCCAGTTTTCATCATAGTATAACCCATAAAAAATAAAACTATTTCATAAACATCTATTCCCCATAGTTAAAAAAAATTAAAATAATTAAAAAGGATTACATCATTAGTTAATATCCCATGTATTGGTAATGTATAAAAAAAGGGTGTTATATTATATGTGAAATTATTTTAAAATATTACGTGGTAAATTTCAAGAAGAAAATGCCTTTTTTAATTTGAATTCACATATTCAATAACTAATTTTTTTCTAAAATATTAAATAAAAAATATTATTTCAAAATATCTTTGGGAAAATGTTAAATAGGCTTCAAATAATTTCATTTTCATGATTGTGGGAAATTATTTTAATACCATGTAAGTTAAGATAATGACTCCCCTAACATTTTTGGTACAAAATTCAAAAGTACCTCATATGAACAAAAGAAGATTAATTTCCAATAATTATGTAAAAATTAATTAATTGGTAAAAATGACTTTATAATCAAAATATAATATTAAAATAATAATATATTTTTTAGGAATAATTGATTTAGAAGAAAATTGATTTTCGACTGAAGAGAGGAATAATGACAGTTTTTCTTAAAAATATTATTATGGTATATTTTGTACTTATAAAAATTAAATTGAAAGGAAAATTTTCTATATCAATAAATAACCATATAATAATAAAATTTATAATTTTTTTGAGATTTAGAACATAAAATCACACCTTTAATCCTTATTAATACACAATCCCAATAAAGAATGTGATTGTAACATAAATCCCCCACATTGAGTTCGAGTTACTTCTAAATGGAATTCCCATCATATATAATAAATTTAAATTTTTATAATTATATAAAATATTCATTAAAATTCTTATAATAGTAATTATAATTTACTTCTAACATTTAAACACCAATTTAGTATAATTTCATTATTTAAATGGCCATTTCTGGGTGTTAATGTTTAGTTTTTCATGATAATATAAGTTCTCTAGTTTTGATCCATGTAATTTAATATTGGTTAGATAATATATATAATTTTAATATTAATTTAAATATATTATATATTAATTTTATATATATATATTTAAATCTATCTATAATGAAGAGATTTAGAAAAATGAATTACACCGTTCAGGAAGACAGAAGATTTTACAAACTCATGAACATTGTTTTCACATTTCAACGGATGAAAAAAGGTTAATAATAATTAAATTTTATATAATAATTATTATAACATATATATCATATATATTCATGAGATATATTCTTATTACCATAAATATAAATTGGAAAAAAAAATAATTAATCATGTCACTTTTTGAAGGTGGTAGTGCACACATACACATGAGGGACAACATTTTTATCCAGAGAATGAGAAGGTAAAAAGGTATATATAATATTATAATTCTAGAATAATAAATATTTTGTAAATATCATATATTAACTTTATTCCCATAATAATTATAATCAATGATATATGGTGATGGAAAATTATTTGTATCACTATGTGGAGGCGGTAGTCTACACGTACGCATGAGCGATTCTTTCACTTCCCATTTGATTGAAATGAATGTTTATAATAGTGGTTCCATAATGGTAAAAAAAAATTAATATAATTTTATGATTAATTAATTATTCTATGATTCATACCATATATTTATTGAATTTATATAAGAAGTAAATTGGAAGAGTTTTCGGTAAGATGACAATATCTTATTCATGAGACATCCTTAAAATCCATTTAAAGGACCCTTGGGATGGTATTTTAAGATAAACATTTATTCAAATTCATGAATATGGTAATTTATAAAATAATTTATTAGGTTTGGTCTAGATATATAGCTCAATTTTCTGTAAATATGATAAAGGAGTGATTTCTTTTTATTGGTTAGGGATAGGACATACATGGAATTTCTTAAAAGAATAAAATATAATAAATTAATACTATTGAAAAATGAATTAAAATGGAAAGAAATTCAAAGTTAGGTTAATATGTGGTAAAATTATGGCCATAAAATAGAATTTAGAATATTTTAACTGTAAAACATAATCTTATCTCTTAGTTTAACCCATAGTAAACCTGTTTTAATCATAAATTTTGTGATTTTTTAAAAAATTTAAAATTCATTATGAAAAATATAAACGTGGCTTCATTAATTTTTTTTAAATGTTTATTTAAAATTTGGAATATATTTTATCAACTTCAATTCATATAAGTGACAGGTAACTCCAAAAAATGAGTTGGGTTAATTTTCACAGGAACCATTACTTAGTGAGAGAAAAAACTATCACCATATCATTCAACATAAGGATGAATCTAAGTACCTTATTTAATTCATAAAAATACATTCAAAACACTTCTCCAATTTATGGTAGTGTAATAATAGGTTCACTTTATAACTTTTGCTTTAGATCTTTGAATTTTTTCTTATATTCATCTATCCAAAGGAACTTTGATCTCTTCTGTGTTAACTTATTTAGTGGATTATAAATCCATGGGAAATAATCCACAAAGAATAAAAAATACCTAGAAAAAAATGAAATCATTAGATATAAGTCATTATGGATGTCCTAGACCAAAATTTAATTATATTTGTCTTTGATTCATCCCTAAATATACTCTCACTTGAGATTATATGAACCAAAAATTAAACTTTTTGTTTCCAAAATTAAAACTGGGTAAATATTTCATATATTTTCTCCTCTATTTAAGTTTTCAGTATAATAATAATGTGATCTTAAGGTTCCTCCTTACTCTTAGAATGTATATGAATATAGTCTATAAAGACTAAAATAAATTGATATATATAATCTCTAAAGACAATATTCATTAAATCCATGAGGACAAAATGAGAGCTAGTAATAAGAAATGGTGTCACTATGAATTCATAGTTTCCATACCAAATACAAAAGGTTGTATTCAGTATATATTCACTTTTGAAACATAACAAATAGTATCAGTATTAATGATCAATAATAAAAAAATTTAGCTACACATAATTGATCAACCAAATAATCAATATGCGGTAGATGATAATAATTATTAATTGTGATCTTATTTTGTTCCCAATAATGAATAAAAAGGCTCATTAATCTAAATTTATTCTTAAAAAAATAACTGGTGGACTCTATGGTGATACACTTGGAAGAATGAATCAATTATCAAGATTCTCCTTGATTTTATTCATTACTTCATGTAACTCAATCATGTCTATTATATATAGAGTTATTTAAATAGAAGTAGAACTAGTTATGAGTTCTACTAAAAACATAAAATCATGACATAGAGGAATTCTACAAAATTATTATGGAAAACAGTGAAAAGCACTCATATAATAAAAATATCTTCTATGATGAGATTCTCCTTAACCGTATGAGATTACAAACACATTTTAATAGGAATCAAGAACAATAGAATGAATTAAATTTCAATAAGATTGTTATATTTATCATCACACTGATAAATGACAATAGTTTGGTTTTAGAATATCAAAGGTGACATCCCTTTCATGGAAATTCAATTTCATCTCTACATGGAAGTCGTTTCCCACATGTACACATGAGTGATACTATCAATTCTAATTTGATGTAAATGATGGTGGATACTAGTTTTTCCATAATTGGGATAAAATTTTAGTATTTTTTTGATACTTAAGTTAAAATTTTATGACAAATAATGTTTATTTTGAGGAGGTTAAAGAAGAAATTAATTGCAAGAGGTCTGGAAACAAGATTACCTCTTGTTTATATGCCTATATTATATCATATCTTAAGGAATCTTGGAATGGTATTTTAAGAATATCATAACAAATACATCATGTATTAGAAAATTTAGAACCATATTTCATAGGGTTTGGTTGATTTAGAAGGTTCAACATAGTGAAAATAAGATAAATGTGGGTGTCCTTTTATAATAATGGGAGAGGACACACTTGGAATTTAATAAAATATTAAAATATAATAAATTCATTGTTAAAAAAATTATTCTGAATGGGAAGAGTTTTTGTGGTGGGATAATATGAGGTTTAAATATATACAAATAAGAGGATTTTAAAAAGTTTAATTATTAAACTAACCCTTATCACATTGTTTAACCCAAGTTAAACCCTTTTTACCATAAGCATGATGATTTTTTTTCTATTTTTACTATCTATTATGACTAAAAATTAAAGAGGGTTAATTACCAAATTATAAAATGATGATTCCAAAGTTGTAATCCATGTAATCATATTCAATTCATAGATGTGGTAGAATTAATTAAATAAACATCCAATATGAAGACAGTAATAACATACAAGGGGTACTCCTTCCATTATTAGAGATAAAGAGACAATACCCTACCTTGAATACCAATCACTTAACTAAGATATCTCATTATATATCCTTTTGTTACAATTGAATGAGTCAATAACTTCACTACTTATTAGGCCACTATGTAGACTACTAATATAAAGGAATTCATATTCCTATGATTTTAACTACCATTACATTCCTCATAGTAAGAGCCTCTTAAACTACATCAAAGTACATTTCAAGGTTAAATGTATAGATCTGGAGCATCACATATACTCTATGACCTATCACAAACATATATGTCTTTCAGTCCTTGTTCATAGCCAATAATTGTGACAAATAGATCAAAATCCCCCAAAAACTTCCTGTAATCAACCCTGAAAATTAATATTTATTGGAGATTCATAATCTCTTGAGCTTGATTCAACCATATAATAAATAAAAATAGCCATTTAAATTAGATCCTTGATGGATTCCCCTAAAATTCATTCATTTATTTGATCTATAATTATCATGACCTACCACATTAGAGTATGTACCTATAGCATGTATGACCCTAGCATCAACCATCAATCATTTTGTTTCTCCACCAATTCAAAGATACGAATGAGGGTCTCAACAAATCCCAGGGTATCCTAAGAACCACCCATAAAATGAAAGGTTTTAGGGTGATATAGTTTATAATATCTGATAAAATTGACAATCATAATACATCCTTGATGAACATCTCTACCTCCGACCGGTACTAATGAGAAAAATCCATGCTGAAGAGGCCCCAATTCTTATAAAATAATATCCTAACAACCACCAACTCACCACCCCAAAAACAGATAAAAACAAAAACCACATCACCAATCGAAAATCAAAACCATGTCTCACCCATCATCCCTGAATCTCCTTAAGAACAATCATTGAAACCCTAGAACATAGGGAATTTATGAGGAATAATTATCTTAAATTCCCAATAAATAGTCAAAAATTCCTTTTTAAGGTTAAATTTTAAGGCATACAAAACCTACAAATTAGGATTTGATACTAGAAATAATTTCTTTTAATATTATTTTTGATATAAAGTGAGATTAACCATTTTTTATTTTAAACCATTTACATAAGGTAAACATTAAATCTCTCAAATAATCACACAATCTTATTGATGAAAGGATTGGAGTATTTTAGGATCACATACATAAGCATATTATCTTATGAAACTTGTGAAAATTTATCCATAATTGAGCTAAAAATTAATAAATTCTAAAATTATCATAAGTTATACTCATATTCATAACCTGGGGGTGGAATCATAAGATTGGGGTGAGCTCAAATGCTTAATAAGGAAAAAATACAACAACATTTCTTCAATGGTAGGATCATATACATATGATAAATCACGATCATGGTAGAAATATGTTACTAAAAAAACATGGAACAATATGGTTTTCCCAAAATTCATAATATAATTATTATAGTCTTAAATGATAAAAAATATAACAAATCATAGAATTTTATAAACATGTGAGGATAAACATAATCCATTGTAGAATTATGTAATAGTATAACATAGAAATGTGTTATAAGTAAAATAATAATAAATAATAACCTTGTAGATTAATAATTGCTACCACATTATCATAATATAGTGGGATTAGGCCGCCAACTTATGTACCCTATTTGGAGTATCCTTCAACACATTTACCCTATTGGGATTAGGCTGCTACCCATAGACCCTCTTAGTCTGGGGATACTACTCATGTTACCTATTGGTCTTAGGATACTACCAATATACCATTTAGGTCTTGGGATATAACCAATGAACCCTTTTTGGATTGTGATACTACATTATAATTGTTTTTGATATCATTAGATATAAAACATCAACCATCCCAATAGAGGATAATATAGTACTCCACCCATGAATCATCTATAAAATGTGTTCCACTAGAGAAAATTTAATCATCACATCACAAAGAACCCATGGAAAGAAAATAATTTTTGTAACATTTCAAGATGGTATCACCAATATTTATTACAAGAATCTAAATGATTGATACCCAAAATTTAATAACCCAAAGAGAGTATTTTATAAGAAATTTTAAATTTTGATTTGGGAAAATATCCTATATAGATAAATAGAAAAATTGGTGAAAAATCAATAAATTGTTTTTAGAAAATATTTTTATCTTAGGTGTAAAAGATGATTTTATATTTACATTGAAAATAATTTTTGAAAATATGAAATCACTTTTTTAAAAATTAATTAATTATGTAAGGAAATTTTAACATTGGATCCTTGAAAAATGAATAAATATTTCTAAAATATAATGTGAAAACATCTTGAAAATTTATTATTTTAGAAATAATCTTTAATAATGGGTCCTTGAAAATGACATGATGGTTTCAGAAAGGCATGGTAAAGACATTTTTCAAAAAAATTTATAGATAGTACTTAATAATAGATATTTTAAAGTAAATAAATTATTTTAATGATAATTTCGATTGTAATATAACACATTTTATTTTTATTGGATGAAAAACCCTTTTTAATATGTTGAAATACTTTTTTTGAGAACCCAACTATAAAAATGGTAACCTATAAATAATTTGGAAAATATGAGTAGGTAAATATGAAGGTAACATGAGTAAATACATATTATTATTTTAAAATAATAAATTAAAACGTTTTTGAGGATAATTAACATGGAAATGGAGGAAAATTATATTTTAAGGAGATGTTATTTTTTACTCAAAACATTACAATTTTTTGATAAATAAATTCATTAATAATGAAAATATGAGAAAAAAACATCATTTTCCATAAATATCAAAGAGTAAATATATTATATTTTATAAATATACTAATACATTAATATAACATTAATGATTCTCATGGAATAACATTTAACTCGAATAAAAGAAATTTGAGTTAACCAAATCCCATATGGATATCATAATTACTGAAGAAAGTGACATTTAGAAAGGGGTTTAATAGGAATAAATGTAACCCCCTAATGAAAAAAGAACAATAATATAAAATAATATAATAATTTTCCCTACTTATAGGGAATATGATAAAAATGAAAAAACATTACTCAATGAACATGAATTTATTTAAAAACACCCTTACAACATCATAATCATTCAAACTAAAAATAAATGTATGGTAGAACATATGCTAGATTTTAAAATAACTTATATTTTATGAAATACTATGGTCAATTAAATCCAGGTAAAAAATAAAATCACAAAAGAACAAAATTTGTGAATTGACATCATATCTCAATAATGAAAAATTGAGATGCGAAAACCCATACCTCAGGTACTAATTCATTTTTTTCTCTGACTAACATTCTTAATAATGAAACTATGTTTCTAAAAACATTATAAATTACATTTTACATTTATATTTCATTTTCTAGGTTTTATTTATCATTGATTTTTATTTACATATTAAATTGTTTTCATATATAGTGGTTATATGAGGTTGTTCGATTGATTTTTTGAAACATCCTTAAAATATTCACCATTTCTCTGTATGTTAATAAAGAGATTTATAATATCTATAATTGAATAGTTTTATGTCTATTAATATTCTATCATAATTTTTTTTTACATTTCCATAGGGTTTTCCCAAAATGGACTCAAATTAAAAAATGAGCCTCAATATGTCCATTTATGGTGTTTAACATTACTATGATCATTTATTATTGATATCACTTATAAAAGGTATAATTTAATGATCCCTAAAAATTAATAGTGTCAAAAATTAAATAATTATATATTGAAAACATTTTTTAAAGTGAACACGTTAGGAGGACACAAAAAGTATATCACACCATTCATGGAGGTGGTACTCCACACGTATGCATGATGAAGTCTTCATTTTTTGAATGGGTTTTAAGGAAGTAATAATATGAATATCCAATTAGAAATAAATGTTTTGATAATATTAAAATTCTTATGATATCATAATTTCATTTATTATATGGGTTTTATGGTGTAAAATAATTAGAAAAATAAGAGAGATATCTTCACAACATCATCTCCCCCTTTGGATGTTATCCCTTGAGTAACACCTTAAAGACACATAGATTGGTATTTTTGAAATAATTAAGATTCTATGAAATGAGTAGAGGATTTAGGAGTGAATATGGAAATGTTTTTGAATAAGAAAATAATTTCTATTATTGGATAAATGTTCTTGAAGTGATATCCATTTATAATAAAACAAAATGACACTTTTTTAAAGACCCATTAATTTTCAATCATTGAATGGCACTATTAAATGGTCAATGTAACCAAAATTTGAAAATAACGATGGATTTACAGAAATAATGATGATAGATCCTATATAATTTGTAGCGACACAAAGCTTGACGTACATGGACATTACATTACTTTTTAGGAATAATTAATAAATAACAAAAACAAACAACAAAGGACTGTAGTAGTTTAGTGCCTCTGGAAACTCAGAACATAATATTCTAATTGTGGTGAAAGATCTTCAACATCTCCCATAAAGATCTTCCCCTTTTGTTTTCACTCCTAAAACCATTATTTATATCCTGGGGAAAAGAAAACATATAAAGGGTGAGCTCAAATGCTCAGTAAGGGTAAGCATGGAGAAAATAAAACAAACCATATACATTTGAACTTCAAAACATGAACATAACGTTTACACATCAAAATATTGAGTTGTGACATAATTCTTGGCAGTATGTAAGGCATAGATCATAAAGAAGCATTAATCCTGAGAAAATAGCTTGGGAATAAAACATGTAATTGTGGATACCATTAAGCACATGTTATGATTTTCATATTAGCCAAGGTATTCCTTCCAAGACCATCTTAGTGGACAGAGTCCCTTTCTGAATCGAGTTCACTCATCATTCCAGTCCGATATTACTGAATCGGATTAACTTACTGTTCCAGCCATGTCTATCTCATGAGATATAAATCATTACCCAATTAATTGGAGGGAGATATAGGTCCCACCCATCTCATTATGAAATAATTATTACTTGTTACACAACATGAACAAAAATCATTCATCATTACCCAATGTATAAAATGGGTTTCATAAACATCATCCCATCATAACATAATCCATACAAATAAAGATATCATTTCATCATAAGAAAAGTGAAACCATGTAAATCATAGAGAAATTATACTTGAAACATACACATATGAAATAATTTCATCTTATATGGAAAATGGTTTTGATAAAAATCTTGAAATAACATCTTGAGGAAAATATAATTTATCCTTCAAAATAATTTTCTTTTCACAAAATGCGATGCAATTTTAAAGATAAGGATTTTGTTGAAAATAGTCATTAAATATGTTAGAGTAAGCTTCATCAAAATTTGGCATTATGAAACAGTAAAAATCTGTTCATGCCATATAAGTTAAAAAAACATTCTTCTAATACTTTTGCCGGAAAAGTCAAAAAAGTTCTTTATATGGTAAAAAAATAACGATTCATTCCATTACATGTGTCAAAAGTAAAGAATGGGTAAAAAGGTCATTAAAAATACATGAAAACACTTTTAGAAAACATGGACATGGATGATAACAATAACCCCAGTAAATACTTATGAATAAACATTCTCGGATAAGAACGAGATTGGAATAATTATCCCTTACCTTAGGTCCGATATGCTTTGTATGTATCTAAAACTCATGTATAATGATTTAAATAATGTCATTGACTTATTAAAGAATCATATTCATTGTTATGATACAATATATTTCTCACTTTTGACTTTATATTACCCGTTCATTTGTCAGTTCCACGTTATAGCAGCGTTTTGGTTAAAATTGTTTCATTTATCGTCCGTGTTTTGACTTGTAATTATTAATATGATTACATAGATCATGATTAATTAATTCCAGAATATAAAAAATGATTTATATATAATATATATTCAGAATATATATGTATATAATTGATTGATAAATGGAATGAAATACACCATTCATGGAGACGATAGGCCGTACGTACGCAAGAACACTGTTTTTAGTTTCCTTATTGAATTGAATGGAATTAAGTTGATGATGTAAATATATATATACATAAATACAGTATCATTATTATGTCACATATTTCCTTATTATTCATTATATATACTTTATAATCATTCATGGATGGTTAACATGGAGAATGAATCTCATCGCGTCGTGGAGACGGTAGTTCGTATGTATGCACGAGTGATGATATCATTCCCATGATTGTGGAATTGTATTGAAGTGTATGTATAATATTTAAGGATAAATATAACTTTATAATAATCATATATAGTTATTTATCTACACAATTATATCCATCCAAGTATGGTGGTGGTCGAAAATAGATTACACCACGACGTGCAGACGGTATTCCGTACGTACGCACACGCAATGATTTCGTTTTCCATAGGATTGATAGAAGGTGAAATAGGGTTTTTTCCTATTTATAATAACATACCAGTATATAATTAATTCTGATGTTATTACTTTATAATGAGACAACTAAATAAGAAGAAGTAGAAGAAGAAAGAAACTTGAGAGAATCAGAAGAAGAGATTTCCTCTTCTTCGACACACTTCCTTTAAGATTCCTCTTAAGGAAGTAGAGGTGATCTTTTGAGAAGACCAGAACCTCCGGAATGTCTATAGGGAAGTGGAGAAGAGAAATGGGAAGGTTTTGGCCGAGATTAAGGGCTCAAAAGGGTGTTAAGAGAAGTGGGAAGGGGTTCCCTTTTTATAAGGGAGGACAAAGGCACCTTAAGAAAACGTAAAATATTATTTTATAATAAAGTCATATTCGATTTTTAATAGCATAAAATTGATTTATTTAAAAGCTAAGGTGGGGATGGGTCTAAATTCTCTCATACAATAGGTTTTATACAAGTTTAGGTTACTATTTTATCCTTATCATTTAGAATTAACTCTATGTTAAATAATTTAACTTTTACTGTGTCTTTTTATTTTCTTTCAATATATGGTTAATAAACTAACTATATCAAGACAAAAGAACCCCAAGTAGTTAATTATTAATATATATATCCTTATCTAAGTCATTTTGATGAAACTTATATTTTTAGGAATAAAATAACTATTAATAATATAATATTTGTTTTAAAAACTATTTTATGTCAATTTTGATACTATTTGGTAACTTATTTTTGTGAAAATCATAACATTATTATTTCGAAAAAAGATAATTAAAAAAATATTAACATGTCATATTGACATAGAAAATTAGTGTAATTCATAAAAAGTCTAAAATTACATTTATTTGGGTATTTATAACATTAATTATGTTAATATTTCATAAATAAGGTAATTACTACATCATCATTGTGTCATAAATAAATTAAATTATTTAATGTTTAAAAATTATAAATAAATTACCATTATGTAGGAAATATTTTTAGGTTAATATGGAATATTTACAGTCGGATTTATCTAGTCTATAACCCGATATTAAAAATATTTTAGGTATTAAACATTGATTTTAACTATTTTAATTATTCTTTAAATAAAATAATAATAAATGTCCTAATCTAATAAAAGTGGACCTAAAGGTTAATATTTTATCCCTAAGAATTTTTTGGTTGAACTAAACTTATCCAATTGAACTAGGACATGTGTTCGGGTAATAATAATATCATTTTTAACCTTAATTACCCTATTTAATTTTTACCGTGGTAAATAATAGTAAAAAGTTACTATTCACCAAAAATTATTTTTATCTTATTAAACCACATTTTACTACTTTATATTAACCATTTCTTTTGTATTATTGAAATTCAACCCATAGAAGTGGTAAAATTACGTTTTATGAAAATTTTCAAACTCTCCTGGGAGGTGGGTAAAAGACGGTGAAAAGTTCAATAAAATTTTTATATGTCTAAAATTATTATAAAATTACTCCAATGAATTACATTGAAATTAGTTAGGTATTATGTATAAATTTGGTCCTAAAATAAATTTATATAAAATAAATAATTATTTAAATAAAAAGTTGGTTTTTAAATAGTAACCTATTGTTTTCACTATTCGTCAAAAATTGAATGTTTTCAGAAAAATACCAAAAATTCACCCTAGGATAATTTTGATATTCCAAAGCCAAAAATGAATTCCATTTTTAAAAATAAAATATCAAAAAGTGGGTACCACTATTCATAATGACTAGTTCATAATAATATTATAGTAATATCTTGTTTAGTGAAACTCGATATTGCGTACAACACCCGCTATCATGGAAGGTCGTGATTGCGTGTAATGCAAGCCAAGTCAGGGATGCATGCAGTTCATTCTCCTTTTGGTTTAGCGTACAACAGAAGACATCGATGAAATTAAAAAGAATATTTTTCATAAAATCTCAGGTTGTTACATTTTACCCCCCTTAAAATAAATTTTACCATCGAAATTCGTCGGGGTTATAAATGGTTTAATACTCAAAAATTTTAATTGAAACCCACATCGTAAAAAGGAATATAGAAACTAATCTTTAAAAACTAATGTATGAAACATAACAGTTACCCAAATTAACTAATCACAAGGTTTCTACATAGGACAATATATGTGACAATATAGATATAGAAGAGAAATATAACCATCAAGTTCTGATGGAGAGTGGTAGAGGTAATGGCTATGAAAAAGCCAACAATACCAAAGCCATAAAATTTTGATGATCTAAGGTACAATTTGACTCATCATATATAAGAGGAGTAGGACAATATTTTTGGTTTTCAATATTATTTCCCTAATGTTGAAGAATTGTTGAATTAAAATAAATACATACTTTATTTTGGTACAATCTCATCGTTGATCATGCCTTGAACAATTTCCACATCATCTCTTAATGAAATGAAGTTGAATTTGTCATTCATGAAGTGTTAGCAGATCATGTGATAGAATGATAGGTCATTGCATCTGTTTCTATCACAAAAAGTTTAGCACAATTTATTTAATATACATAAGTCCATCTATGCTGAGATTAATCGTATATGGTTACTAAAATGGACTTATAATTCATCTATCGTAGCGCCTAATACAATAAAACTTGTTTCTTCTAACCAGGGACATCCTGTAGGCCAGTGATAAGCGATAGAGGCCTATCACACTTCGGTTGTGAGTTCGAAACCCGCATCCTTGTCCAACGTGATGGGTTGTCGCCCATCCTACAGGTTGTCCTTTTTTTAAAAATATACTATTATAATATTCCAAAAATAATATAGAAAAAAAGTATTACCCTTAAAGAATACTATTTGATGTCCAATATAATTCATTCCAATCTTTAGGCGTATCCAAAATACATCTGTCCAATCTCATAGTATAAAGAAAATGATTACTTAATAGGTCACATAAAAAGAAAGTGAATAACATCATTTATTCCCCATATATCGTAAGATTTATCTTGTTGATCACATTCCAATCATGTGAATACCTTAGTCATTTATTCTCATAAATTAACATAGAACCATATTGCAAACATGAATTCTGTCAAAAGGTAACTCCTTCCACATACCAAAATCCCAAAAATTCTATACACTAAAACCATGATATCACTTTGTCCTTATATCAGTCATGAGATCATTAATACTATCAAACATTTCATTATCTCATTATCCCTTCTTTATGTGCATATTAGGTGCTTTCCAAAAATATCTAAATAACCTTTCATGGTTACCAGTACCATTCAACATATACTTTCAAATACTATAGGAAAAACAATAGTGTAACAATCCATAGATCTGTCTTTATTCTAAAGTACCATTACCTATACAACATAACTCTTGATAAACATAAATCATTACACTACCTCCTTAAACCATTGACTGAGCTTCAACAATTATTTCATCTCACATATCATTTGTAGTATCTTCATCATCAACAACATAAATACTACCTATACGACCATGCTGATTCTCTTCATGGGACTTTACCTTAGGTAATTGGTTTGCATAATGCCTGTACATTCCACATTTAAAACATTTAATCATTGTTGATGTCGTAGAAATACCATTACCCTTGTCCATGGTGTTAACTGAACCTTTTCCTTTGCACATACTGGATTTGTGTCCTTCCTTTCCACACCCAAAGCATCTACCAGTTCTTTTGATACATTCTCTCTGATGCCTCTTCCCACATGATTTACATGGGGGAAATTGAACTTTCATTCCACTATGATCATCATGAAACTCCATATTTCTCTTATTAGTTGAGTCGGGATACTTACCAAAGATGAGATTATTGAACTTATTATGAGATTTATGATTAGGGATTATAACGATATGTGGACTTCCAGATCCAATTTCATTTGGTTTCTTATGAAGAATATTATTCCATTGTCCAACATATCCTCCATCATCATGAATCATCCTGTTTCCATCCATTTTCTAAAACCTCAAAAGAATAGTTTGAGAGGACAAAATCATAATCAAGGGGGAGTAACTTCAATATCTAACATCTTTGGTTTAATTATAATATCATTACCACAATTCTAGGACAATAACCTATACTTATACTTAACCTTAAGGACATCCCTAGACATATATTAGTCATATCTCTAGGGATCTCACTAATGTTTTCGCATCCTAGCTTCCAAAGGATAACTAAGCCTCCCTCTAATACCAACATTAGAGACCCAAAGCATGACGTACATGGACATTACATTACTTTTGTGGAATACTTAATACATAACAAAAAAAAACACCAAAGGACCATAATAGTTCAGTGTCTTTGGAAACTCAGAACATAATCTTCTAATCGTGGTGAAAGATCTTAAACATCTCCCATATAGATCTTCCCCTTTTGTTTTCTTACCTAAAACCTTTATTTATATCCTGGGGAAAAGAAAACATATAAAGGGTGAGCTCAAATGCTCAGTAAGGGTAAGCATGGAGAAAATAAAACAAACCATATACATTTGAACGTCAAAACATGAACATAAAGTTTACACATCAAAATCATGAGTTGTAAAATAAATCTTGGAAGTATGTAAGGAATAGATCATAAAGAATCATTAATCTTGATAAAATATCCTGGGAATAAAACATGTAATTGGGGCAACCATTAAGCACATGTTATGATTTCCAAAATATCCAAGGCATTGCTGCCAAGACCATCTAAGTGGACAAAGTCCCTTTCTAAATCGAGTTCACTCCTCATTCTACTCCTGTATTACTGAATTGGATTAACATACCATTCTATCCATGTATATCTCATGAGATATAAATCATTACCCAATTCATTGGAGGGAGATATAGGTCCCACCCATCTTATAATGAAATCATTCTTACTTGTGCTGCAACATGAACATAAATCATTCATCATTACCCAAAGTATAAAATGGGTTTCATAAACATCATCCCATCATAACATAATCCATACAAAAAATATATCATTTCATCATAAGAAACACGAAACCATGTAAATCATAGAGAATTTATACTTAAAACATACACATATGAAATAATTCCATCTTATATGGAAATTGGTTTTGATAAAACACTTGAAATGAATTCTCGAGGAAAATATACTTTCTTCTTCAAAATCATTTTCTTTTCACAAAATTCCATGCAATGTTAATGAAAAGGATTTTGTTGAAAATAATCATTAAATATTATAGAGTAATATTCTTGAAAATAAGGCGTTATGAAACAGTAAAAATATGTTCATGCTGTATAAGTTAAAAACAACAGTCTTCTCGTACTTTTGAGAAAAAGTCAAAAAGGTTCCTTGTATGGTAAACAAAAGAATGATTCCTTCCATAACATGTTGTAAAAGAAAAAAAATGGGTAAAAAAGACTTTAAACATACATAAAAATACTTTTATAAAACATGGACATGGATGATAACAATAACACCAGTAAACACTTACGAATAAACAATCTTAGATAAGAACGAGATTGGAATAATTATCCCTTACCTTAGGTCCGATATGATTCGTACGTATCTGAAACTCCTTTATAATGATTTAAATAATGTCATTGATGTATTAAAGAATCATTTTCATTGTTATGATATCATATATGGTTCACTTATGACATTACACTACCCGTTCATTTGTCAGTTTCATGTTAACGCATCGTTTTGGGTAAAATCGTTTCATTTATCGTCCGTTTTTTGACTTGTAATTATTAATATGATTACTTATATCATGATTAATTAATTTCATAATATAAAACATGATTTATATATAATATATATTCATAATATATAAATATATAATAGATTGTTAAATGGAATGAAATACACCGTTCATGGAGACGGTAGGCCGTATGTACGCATGAATGCTGTTTTTTTGTTTCCTTATTGAATTGAATGGAATTAAGTAGATGACGTAAATATATATATACATAAATCCAGTATCATTATTATGACATATATTTCATTATTATTCATTATATATACTTTATAATCATTCATGAATGGTTAACATGGAGAATGAATCTCATCGCGTCGTGGAGACGGTAGTCTGTACGTACGCACGAGCGATGATATCATTCCCATGATCATGGAATTGTATTGAAGTGTATGTATAATATTTCAGAATAAATATCAATTTACAATAATCATATATAGTTATTTATTTACACCATTATACCCATCCATGTATGGTAGTGGTCGAAAACGGATTACACCACGGTGTGAAGACGTTATTCCGTACGTACGCACGCGTGGTGATTTTGTTTTCCGTAGGATGGATAGAAGGTTAAATAGGGTTGTTTCATATTTGTAATAACATATCAGTATATAATTAAAACTTATGTTATTACTTTATGATGAGACTAATAAAGAAGAAGAAGTAGAAGAAGAAAGAAACTTGAGAGAACCGGAAGAAGAGATTACTTCTTCTTCGACGCACCTCCTTTAAGCTTGCTTTTAAGGAAGTAGATTTGGTCTTTTGAGAAGAAAAGAACCTATTGAATGTTGATAGGGAAGTGGAGAAGAGAAATGGGCTGATTTTGGCCGAGGTTGAAGTCTCAAAAGGGTGTGAAGAGAAAAGGGAGGGGTGCCCTTTTTATAAGGGAGGAGAAGGGCCCATTAGGAAAATATAAAATATTATTTTATAATAAAGTCATATTCGGATTTTAATAGCTCCAAATTGATTTTTTTCAAATAAAATGTAGTAATGGGTCTATATAATCTCAACCAATAGGTTTTAGACAAGTTTAGGTTACTATTTTATCCTTATCATTTAGATTTAACTCTACGTTAAATAATTTATCTTTTACCGTGTCTATTTGTTTTCTTACACTATTTGGTTAATAAACTTACTATAACAAGCCAAAAGAACCCCAAGTGGTTAATTATTAATATATATATACTTATATAGGTCATTTTTACAAACCTTAGATTTTTAGAAATAAAATAAAAATGAATAATATAATATTTTTTAAAAAACTATTTTATGTCAATTTTGACACTATTTGGTACTTGATTTTTTTGAAACTCATAACAGCAGGATTAATTCAACCAAAGATAATTAAATCAATTATAACATGTTATATTAACCTATAAAAATAGTTTAATTCATAATAATTCTAAAATTACATTTATTTAAGTATTTATAACATTAATTATGTTAATATTTCATTAATAAGGTAATTACTGCATCATCATTGTGTCATAAATAAATTAAATTATTTAATGTCAAAAAATTAATATAAATATCATTATGTAGGAAATCCGTATATCTTTCTTATGAATATTTATAGTCGAATTTATCTTTTGTATAAACCAATATTGAAAATTTTCTAGTAATTAAACTTTGATTTTAACTATTTTAATTCTTCTTTAAATAAAATAATAATAAATGTCCTAATCTAATCTAAGTGGACCTAAAGGCTATTATTTTATCTCTAAGGTTGTTTTTTGTCGAACTACACTTATACAATAGAATTAGGACATGTGATAGGGTAATAATAATATCATATTTACCCTTAATTACCCTATTTAGTTTTTACGGTGGTAAATAATAGTAAAAAGTTACTATTCACCAAAAATTATTTTTATCTTATTGAACCACATTTTACTCCTTGATATTAACCATGTCTCTCGGATTTTCGAAATTCCACTCACAGAAGCGGTAAAATTTAGTTTTATGTAAATTTTCAAACTCTCCAAGGAGGTGGGTAAAAGACAGTGAAAAGTTCAATAAAATTAATATATGTACAAAATTATTATAAAATGACTGCAATGAATTCTATTGAACATAAATAGGTATTATGTATCAATTTTGACCTAAAATAAATTTAAATAAAATAGATAATTATTTAAATAAAATGTCAGTTTTTAAATAGTAACCTAGTTTTTTCACTATTCATCAAAAATTGAATGTTTTCAGAAAAATACCAAAACTTCACCCTAGGATAATTTCGATATTAAGAATCCAAAAATGAAGTCCATTTTTAAAAATAAAATATCAAAAAGTGGTTATTACTATTCATAACAGCTAGTTCATAATAATATTATAGTAATATCTCTTTTAGTGAAACTCGGTATTGCGTACAACACACGCTATTGTAGAAGGTTGTGATTGCGTGTAATGAAAGCCAAGTCAGGGATGCGTGTAGTGAAAGCTCCTCTTGGTGAAGCATAAAACAGAAGATATTAATGAAATTAAAAAGAATATTTTTCATAAAATCTCTTGTTTTTACATAATTCATTTTAAAACATGTTCTAAACATTTTTATTTGTCTTTTACCACTAGTTTTTTCTATTTTACCATTTGGGGTTTTGACTTTGGTAACTAGTTTTCCACATATAATCTATATTTTATTTAAAACAAAAGGCAACACTTATTAAGTAATATTGATGTTACCTAAAAAATTAGGCTAAAAATAATATAATTCAATTTGTAATTAAGATAAATTATCTTTCAAATTAAAACATTAATTTATAGAAAATTATCATTTAAAAAATGATTGTTTTTACCATTAACTCTTATTAATTTTATATGAAATCAAATACCAAATAAATGAGTGAAAACATATTTCGATAGATGTTTAAACATAATATAGAAGTAATTATTCAAAATATATAATTTTAAATTTTTTAATAAACAATTTCACAATATTAGTAAAATAATTCATTGAAAATAACCCATTCACCCATATCATGATTCGTAGATTTAGTTGTAGTAATCATAATTTTATGCCTATAAATGAAATTTAAATTATTACCTAATAGGAATTTTTTTATCTAAAATATTAAATAAATTTATTATATATAATTCCTATAAGTGATGCAAACAAATTTTTAATACAAGTGAATAAAAAAAATTAGAGTAAAATATTACCCATGTTTTGAAAACGTTAAACAAGGGTTTTATAAATTCAACATATTTTGTTTTAATGATTTATTTTAATTTATAAATATAAGGTTCAAATTTTTTAATGTTATTCTTGTTTTATGGTAATGTCATAAAATGTACGGTATAAGCATAATATGTGTTTTTTTAAATTTCAATAAAAATAAATTATTTTAGAAACATATCAAAAATTAACCTTGAGATATTTTTGAAATTTTAAATTGAAAAATAATGATAATTTTACCTAATCCAAATTAAATAATTTATAAATTTATCATTTGATGGAAAAATAATTTATAAATAAAAAACGCTTTTTTTTAAAATACCCATCTAAAAAATTATGTGTTATTAATAATATTTTTATGAATTCTTAACTCAATATTTTTTATGTACTAGTGGATTTTTGTTTTTATATTTTAATTATAATAATCATATAATATTTAACAGATCATTTTATTTTGGTGTTTCTTGTGAAAAAAGATATATAAGACAATGTTTATTTAAATGAAAATATATAGTAAAATCATGGGGAATTAAAAATTCCAAAAATTTTAAATAGATAACTGTCACAATCACTAGTGAAATACCTAGAAAAATAAAACCTAGAGGTCTACCCACAATAACTAGGAGAAAACCCCATGTAGTCACTTGAATAATATGCTTAAGACTTTGATACCTATACACTAGTCACAATATTAATAAAAAAAATGACGACATATATAGGATAAATTAATTAGATGTCATCAGTAATGATTTCTGAAAAACACCAAATATATTATTTCTAAAATTTTGTAAATTTTATCCTACATGAATTATATATAATCAGGTGCATATCATGTGGAACAACTTGCCTACACATGATACATGCATTCACACAACCTCACCATTTAGGACAAGATAAGTTCACATAATATATAATGAAGAAAATATAGGATTGATGATAAAATTGTAAAATAAAAACATATTAAATAAAATCTCATTACTTTTTAATTTTGTAGAGCCATATACATGTAATGTTCAGACACAAGTATATATTCCATATCAGGTTTTTACTACCCTATCTACTTCCTAATAAGCCCAAAATATTAATTAAAAATAAAATAACATGTGATCCAATTTAATAATGACTTGTCTAAGGCTAATGGGTGTAAGATAAAGGGTACATGACTCCATGCATACAACCCCATATACAAGAGGCTACCAAATACCAATGAGGTTCTGATCTTTACCATGGGTAAACAGTTCCCATGATATTAAACAATAATTAGAGTAAACACAATACATTGTAAGTAATAATAATAATATTAATAATAATAGTAATAATAATTATTATTAACAATCACAATAACAATCAGAATAGATAGAGTATATAAAAACACAACAATTTAACACTGAATGGAAAGTAATAACCAATAACTCATGTCAAAAGAAATCCCCATGTATGGTGGATCAATTAGTAAAATTAATAAAAGAAAAAAATAATATCATTGTTATAATAACATAAGATATTTGTGTAATTACTAACATCAACTCAATCTCATCCCCTCTATATAATCATTAGTTTATCATTTCTCATGTTACCTTAGCTATGTCCTTGACCATGAAGTTTACTTGTGCATCGAGATTCCTTGTATAGTGTGTGAGTCGAAACCCAGTAACACACCCCTAATGATCCCTTGAAATAAGTTTAGTGGATGTATAATAGTGTATGAATAGAAATATCTATGAAAATATATAAACATATAACCTCCATCGAGTTGTAGTTTGATAACCAGACATCTAATAATCACCACACATACCTTATTTTCAGATATAACATAAGGAAGCATTTTTAGGTTTCTCAAAAGCAACCAAGATCATGTGTAGTGCCTTATCACTAAATTCATGACCCTACATAAGAAAACAATAACTACCATATCATGTATTATAATATCCCCTCTAACTCAAGGTAGGACATAACTATACCCTTGTTTTCTCACATAGAACTGACTTACAGTCATTTATATAATTCCATTAGTCTTAAACCATAACCTATTACACGAGGTGAACTTAACCATCATGGACCATTCTCACTCTCTCAGGGAAACCAACCATAATCATGGAACATAAAACACATACCTACCCTCTAATTCAAGATGATGTCAATTCCAAGAATAAAATCAGGTGACATATAATGATAGAAATAATAAACAACAATAAGTTTTCTCAATTTCTCACACTCTTCCCAATCAGCCCTAGGAAAACCCTACCCTTACCATGATGCAGGTAATGGTCAGATCAATTCTCAGTAATTTCTCTCTCAAAACCCTTATTAAGTGTCAACCACAACCTTAAAAACATAATTTACCAGTTGATATAAATAAACATGGTCTCATAGTGATATACATGAATCCAAATGTAGTCTAACACCTAAAAATTTATAAAAATTTCATAACATGATATGTTTTTCTAACCCCATTCTAAACTAAGTTTACATAGGATATACTCTATGATTCCATCCTAAACATCAAAAAACCTAAATCTATCCCTAAATATCCATATTTATAGTTTTTATAAAAACCAAAATATATATAATGAAGGAGAAATCTAGGGATTATACGACCATAGACTCCTTAAGAGATAATAAATAAAATAAACACCACATCAAATGGTCAAGGATCTAGGATGAAGGATCATAAATCAACCAAGGGATGATCCGAATATTGTCCAAGTAGTTTAGGTGTTGGGTTATAAGAAGGAGGAATTTAAAAATGGGTTATAGAAGAAATTAGATATCATCCACTAAAAACCCTATCCAATGAGTGGGTCATGATATATCAATATGGGTTGTTCCAAGGCACCTTCTCACTAGCTAGTGTTGTGGTGCAACTATATGACAAGTGCCTCAGTGCCTCCATATAGTTAAATTCTATCATGTGGTATTAGAACCATTAAATAAGAACCCCACAAATTTAGATGGGATCAACCCCTATTATAGGTTTTCCATTGTGTCATGTCTATAAGGCCATTATATACAGAATCTACCCCATAAATCCCTAGGTTGCAGACCTCATGGTTGTGATGTAGGACTTACTATCACTCTAAAAACCATATTATAACCTCTAATTACAGTATACTTTAAGTGACTGGACTAGAAAAATATCCAATCACCTACTATAGTTCTACCACCAACACCTGAAATAACCATTTACTATTATAATTTATTAGAATAAAACTTAATTTAAACCATAATACACCATTAAATTCATTCTTTGTTACATTCACTCTTCAAAAATTATCATTTCCATCATTTCCAAGCCTACTCTATCATCTCTATCCCTTATTGATATTATTTTTATTTTCTCCCTCTTCTTCTTTTCATACAAAATATAATTATTCAATGGAATTTGTAGAATTTTGAAATTCTAATTAAAGTTAAAAAAATATAAAACTTTTTGTACTTACTCTTCTGAAACAGTTATCCATTGGATTTTTTTCTTGAAGAATTTCCACATTTTACCATTATTAATACATATAGTTGTTATAACCAAAAACCATAAACACTCATTACCAATTCTAAGTATTCAATTGTATTTGAAAACTATAGTTTTTCAATAATATTTGTAATATGACTTTCATTGCTGCTTAAATAGTTGGTTTCTCCATTAGTTTTCTCCAAGTAAAAGATGAATTGTAGTGTGAAAAGGTTTTCCATAGTGTAACCATGATTTTTTCAAATATCATAAAGATTAAATTTCATCACCCTGTACCATTCCTTCATAGAATAAGCATTGTATAAAAGTCTCATCATTCATAGAACAATACAGATATTATGTTATGATCTAATTCTAGATAGTATATTTGTTGTGGTGGGACATATACCTTCATGATAGAATCTCCACATCTTGTTTTTTATTAGTTTAATGAAGATAAACAAGTTTAATTTCACATGAGCCTACTAAAACAATATAAACCCATTACACCGTGAATATATCTCATGCATCATTGTGGTGTGGTATGAACAATCTATTACACCATTCAAGAAAATAATACATATTTGGAAAGAATTAGATTAATCTAATGTTCTGGTTATTTTAATCTTATGTATATTTAAGAATAAATATTAATTATTATGTAATTATTCATTCCTAGAGTTATATTTATACTTGCACTATAATTTTTTACTATAAAAAATAATTTCCAATCCTTTACGTTAATCATTTTTTCTCATCTGGAAATTCAAAAGATTAAATGCATTAAGAAACTCTAATTGAATCCAATTGAAAAAATTATATCATTAAATACTTTTGTTAAAAAATTACCCCCTTTAGATTTTTTATCAATCCTTCCATATTTAGTCACTATTAAGAAATTCCTGATTCATGTTAATCATTCCATGTTCCCACTACAATATGGATCCCTTTAGTATTTCCCATTCCTTTGATAAAAATAATCCAATGTTATTTCTCATAGTTCTCATTTCTTCTAAGAGTTATAAGAATACTTTTATATAATAGAAAATAAGTAATGATATATTACCAAATTATCCAAGCCTATGTTATTTACTGATCATCATAGAAAACAAGTGAGTATGTAAATTTCTACATTGTTTTATATATTTTCTAGAATAACGATCTTTCATCACTAAATTTAACATGGGTCATTTCTCCCTTATATATTTACACTCAAAAAATGTGAAAAATTAGAAAAAAATACAATATTGATGTAATGAATTATGTATAATGGAAATAAGAGGTTTTTAAACCTCTTTACTTTTAGAAGATTATATGAACTCAATGGTTCATCCTAAGATTCATGCATAAAAATATAGTCAAAGGTATTATGAATATGTATATGAATTGATGCTGAGATCCAAATAATTTCAGTTTCACATTTTTCCTTTCATATTATAATTTATAAATTGGTTTTGTATCTCAATATGTTTTAAATGAGAGTGATGTAAAAGGTTATTTGTTAACTATATAGAACTACTATTGTCTCACTAAATCATCATTGGTTGTCACACCAATTCATCAAGTTATTTTTATTTTTAATTTAGCGAAATAAACTATGTCTATGACTTGGTAACTAAAATACATTATTCATATTATGTGTTTAATGATATAATATCATGCTACTTACAAAACTATAAAACACAATTTCATCTAATAAATAAATATCCTCAATATGTAGATTTTTTTCACCATGACATATCTATCATAGTTTTCATCTAAATAATCCTCCAGATATTGATTTTCCCCAAATTTGAAAACCAATAGATCATTCAATCTTCCCTAAATATGTCTCATAATCATCTTTACTACAATGAATAGTTTTTCCCTTGGACATATCTAAAATCATACTTCCAAGTGCATCACATAAATGATATCCTACCTTACTACTATGAGATAAAATAGAATTTCAGTAAATCATTTATAAAATGTTTATTTTATACATTTTCCATCCCCAATAATTCCTATATTCATTACAACTACAATGGTAGTTGAAATTAGATTGAATCCTTTCAAACTAGCTTTATTTATTATCCATCCTATATATCTCCTCAGTAAGAAGGATGTTTTTTATTCCTTTTTATGTAAATGATACCTAAGGAACAAGGTAAAATCTAAAATATATTAAATTTAAAATTATAAATACAATAAATGATTAAACATATCAGATGAATTATTCTTGTTACCAAAATTGTTTATATCATCCTCATACCCTATTATAATGTACTTCACATCATCTGAATCATTCATGTGGAGGTTTTCACCAACCTCTCTAATTTTATACTTTACCGTTTTTAGATACATGTAAAATTTTATAGAATAAAATATTTTCGGTTTCTTCATTCCATAAAATATTTTTCAACTTGAAAAAATGAATTATCTTATCTAATAAGAAATCTAACTAGTTGTTCGATGTTTTCTTCTTATTTTGTGATTCCTTTCGACAATTTCATATTTATATCCATTGATATACTCTAATAATCTTCTGAACAACCAATATCTAGAAAAATTATATCAATTCTTTCCTTTCCACCATTAATTTTTTCCTTAACATAAAATCTACCAATCAGTGTATTTATATTATATTCAAACCAATATTTTAGTGTTAACCACTTATCAATGATTATCATACATGATTTTAAATATCATTTTTTAATAATCACATTTTGATATTTAGATCTTTCCATAATCACCTATGTTTGATTTTTAAAAATTCGATATAGCTTTTAATTCATGGACATCACCCATGCTTCCTACTTTAACCACTCTTAAAATGTGTTTGGTTACGGATTTGATAATATAGTAGTGTTATCTATTCTTTTCATTCCTTGAGTCTGCATTTGAGTGGGGTTTTATCTAGTTTGTTGATGAGATATATTTCAACTATTCATATTATTCATTTTATTTAGTAGACAGATTAAATTCCTTTAGCACCATGATCATCCTCTCAATAAAATAAAATAATCAACATTATTTTTCAGGGAATTCATCTCTCTATATTCCAAATAAACACTTTATTTTTATATACATAATTTTTGAATAGAATAGAATTGATTTTTTATAGTTTCATTTTCAAGTATTATCACATCATAGATTTCAGTGATCTTTTTGAAACATTTCCTAAATAATTTTTGTTATATAATATTTGATGAGTATCCCAAAAATACTATTTCATTCACCACATCTCCATATTAAAACTATTTCTCTTAATTTTTTCAAATGAATCATTTACTATAAAAAACTATGTCATATTTCAAAGAGGGTTTCATTCCATACCATATTTCATATGGTAGTATCTCTTCTCTATCATTGAGAAAACCTGTTTTTAGTATAATAATCCACGAATATATCCTCTTCTTAATAGTAATGAGATATTCCAATATCAATCGATTAATTTTTTTTCCATATTATTACATTTTAATTCATGTTTTCCAAAAAACCAGTTATGTTGATGAGTTATTACCACATACTCTTAATGATTTATTCCATATTTCACTATATTATTTTCCAAATATATTGAGTTACATTTAGTTCCATTGTCTGATTATAAGATCTTTAATATTATTCTAATTTAATTATTAATTATTATTTAGAATTTATTCATATTGTCTACTTTCTTAGACCATATGAAGATAACAAATTCCATCCTACAATAATTATCGATAAATAATATTTTATATTTTTCACATAGAGTTTTTTCTTGATTTATTTGGAAACATGTGATTCCTCGAGCCCACAGTCCAAGTATCTAGTGTGGATAGATACTTTCATTACATAGAATCATGGAAATGATCTAAAGTGGCCTAATTTTAACCAGTAAAATTTAAAATATCCCCAAAAAATATTGACGTACATACATTTTAATATAGTTTTAGGGTTATAGTTTTATAGAGTTAGTAAAAACATTTATCCAACAAATCCCATGTCCTTCTTAGAAAATGGAAATTTTATCCATTATATAAGAAACTACCTATTCAATAATAAGTCATAAATAACTCCAAAAAATTAGGCACAAATGGTACTCCTAAATATTATATTGTATACAACTTTTGATTATAACCTAGTGATATTTAAAACGAGAACTGTTTATTGTAAAAACCCCATAAGAAAAAATTTATATTACATGATATAAGGTCATGATCTTTGTATGAATATTACAGAAAGAAGAAAATGATAATAAAATAATTCCACATAACTTATCACATAATATTAAAGAAAAATAAATTGTTAAAATTACATATAAACACATGAAAAAAAAATGAATTCTTGGTGATGGAATGAAAAAATTTGACATCCCAATATTTAGCATCAAGGACTCACCCATGACATTGTTTTGGATTTTGTCACGAAGCAGCCTGGGTACCCTTGAAACCCTATAACCGAGCCGACCCTGATAATGACCAAAGGGTATTCCCAATCCCCGTGAGTCTATTACTAGAATTTTTCATCACACAACATGAAAGTGGGAACAAGTTTCCCCCAATAATGCGTAAGAAAATAAATAAGACAGTCCACATAACAAAAGAAACTCCACTGAGAGTAATGTACCCGAATACAAAGAGGCATAAAATACAATGCACTAAAATTGGATAACAACCCCATGTTACATAAGGACACAAATCACCATGAACAAAGATTAAAAACATAATCCACATCCAAGAGATTCCTTCCCTTTTCTTGAACCTACAATACGAAATTCTACAAACACGTGATGGTAGAAGTAGGTTTTGAGCCTAAGCCCAGTAGGATACCACCAAAGATTCCATAAAAATTTTGTAACATATATTATCCAAAGAAAATATTTCAATTATTAAATAAATGGGTTAGGAAATTAAAAATAATATTTAAACCAAATATGATATATGATTTCAATTGATTAAAATAAAATTAATAAACAACAATTTTATAAATAAGGAAATATTTATAAAACAATAGATTATTTAAATTATTTATATAAAATATTTTATCTAAATTCTATAGGCATGTAAGAAGTTAAATCAATCATTGGAATACATTTATATCTCAAATATAATTAATCAAGTGAGAAACATGGTTATCTCCCAAAAGGTATGATAGTATTAAATAGCTATTGGATTACATTCACTCTATGTGAACTCATTTTTTTACACACACATCCCTATGGAACTAGCAAAAGGAGACTTGCTACCAACCCATCATGTATGTGACCCGCCGTAATATGTTTTAGAATGTTGTCTTACCATAGAGTGTATCCCAATATCTCAATAACTATATAAAGATTGTGTGCGCCATTATATGATGGGTGAAATATTTTAAGATTTCTCAAAAATACAATATATCAAATTATTCTATTTCAAAATTCCAATATCTTTCCATTGGAAACCAAAATAGTTTTTATTCAAAAACATGCCTTTTCATAAGATAAAACCATATGGTTTCAATAAAATCATTTTAATCCATTTTCACCAGTTTGAAATTCATTCAAAACCAATTCCATTAATACAGAAATTATTTCCACAATTAAATTCAAAAATTTATTTTAAATAATTTCCATCAAATCCAAAATTTAAATTATACTATTTAAATGATCCAATTTCCATAAACACATCCAATTCAATGGAATTGGGTGTTTTTACAAATTTCCATGCCAAGACTATTTCAAATATCTCGAATAACAGGAATCGGGGTATTATCAACTTAATTGAATGAATGCATGAGGAATTGAATATATATTAACAATTGAAATAAATCATGAAATACAAGGATAATCAATTTGGATAATCAAAACAAAACCACATACCTCAAGGTCGCTGATTTCAGTCGCTAAGATAATCCACTTAGTGTGGTTCAATATACCTCCTCGCGATATTATTATCATAAGTATCGACACACCACAATTCTATGTTTGTCAAGTTGTCCTAGATGTGAATATAGTTATTTTATTTGAAAAAAATTTCACATTAGATAATACATTCTCTCTACTGGATAATATCAGGATTATCATTTTATATCAATTCATGTGTTTAAAATTACCCTTCAATAGTTCATGCAACTATACGTTGATAAATTTTGATTTAATATTTTTATCCTTCTTGTCCAAAGTAATTTTCAAAAATATATATCTAACTATATATATATATATATTTTGATAATCAAAATAAATAACATTAGATAATTTTTTTAAATGGCCCCTTGTGTGTTTTCTAATATATATATATATGTATATATATATGTATAGACACATACACACACATGTATATATATTTTGATAATTCATTATCTTTTGATAATTAAAACAATTATTATTTGATAATTTTAAATAATTATCATTTTATAATTTTGAAAAATTATCCAATTGAATAATTTGATAAATAGCCATTTCTAATTTGGGATTTATCAAAATATTAGTCAATCATTTTTTAACAAAGACATTATAATTACATTGGGCAGGTATACAAAAATATCCAAACCCTTTATTTTATGATACCAACCGATTCATCTATGGGATATATAACACTAGTCCCCGACCATCACTACTTTAATTTCAATGCGTTGAACATATGAAAGAAATTAATAATAATTCCATGCATAATCAACATTACTTAATAGTCATATGTATCAGAATAAGAATTGATATATCACAATATATTTACACATGACTATTAAAGGGATAACATGATCTTAACCATCTATATAAATAATTTGTGTGGTTAACCAATACAGAATATATTATCTCGAGAAATAAATCAAAAGATGAATCAATACAAAAATTATTATGATTTTAAAAATAAGAAAACACAACAAATGAAATATATTTCTAAGTAGTAATTCCTATGAATAATAATATATAGAGAAACAAGTATATTTTAAATTAAATTATTTACAAAATAAATCTATTTATCATATCTAGCTGAATATGATTAATTCAATGGAAGGAAACATAGTGTGTTGATAAAGTAATTTCATTGGATGGAAAATAATTCCTATGTTAGAAGATGGTTTTAAATTAAAAAGTTTGTGATTGATATCCAAAAGTGAAATCCCCAAAAATATAATAGTACGAGAGGAAATAAAAATTACTACATGACCGAGAAATAAAACATAAAATTGTATCATGTGGTGAAAATGAATACTATTTTAGGGAGATAGGAATTAGATATAAATTCCTTTATGATAATGGTCACCTAATAATAAAAATAACATGATAAGGATAACATGAAATTAAAATAATATTAATTTAAATAAATTAATTATACATTAAGTAAAAATAGTAATGAATAAACCATATGGAATAAAATATGGTGTGCAATTTCAAAAAAGTCTCATGGAATTGAGAATAGATACAAATAGTAATTACGACATTAGAAAATTTCAAATCAAAACCCCTTAAAGTATAGAATTACATATGTAACATTAACTATAAATAATATATTGATGAATATTGTACACAATATTAATGTGTTATTAGATACAATAATACATAGAAAACAATGTTTATAATAAGAAATATGTCTCAAGGGTTAGAAATTTGAGAAAAGAAACCCCATTCAAGTAACATAATCTCTAAATAAAGAATAAATCAATAATAAGGTTTTAAAGAAGAATTATAAAAACTAAAAAAATAAGGTTTTAAAAAAATACAAATTATTTATTAGTTGTAATAAATAAAAATTTGAAAAATCATGTTCAATAAATATGTTTAAAACCATTAGATTAAAATTCAGCCCTCACAAACCCCTACAAATTTTAATATTTTTGGGCCCAAACCCAATGAGAGAAAGAACAAGGAATAGAAAAGTGAATATAATGAAATAAAACATAATCATGATAAAAAACATTATACACATATTAGATTATAAATTTCAAGTAAAATATCATGTATAATAATAAATATGTCATAGTGGGTGACAATTGATACAAGAAACCCTTTCCTTGTTAATATTTTATTCTACGCATCTACCTAAATTCCGGATTAATAAAAAAATTAGTAGATACCTTATTTGGTACTATATTATAACATATTAAATTTAATATAGACGATTTATTATAATATGATATTTACTTGTTACTTTTGTTTTATGTTTGAATGAAAATTAACCCGATGTCAGATTATTTCGGTAATTTTAGGGACCCACGATGATATTTTGATAATAAGTGAAATAATTAATATATAAATTATAGAAAAAAGTAAAAATAAATAATTTATTATTTAATTATAATAATATCATCATTTGAGTTCCCTTATCCACCCATTGAAGAGTTTTATTACACCCTCTAAGTAGGTGTTTACACCAACCCCAAACAAGAACGTGCAATATCTCAATGGGGGAGTATGATTAAGGAAGTTTATAATATAAATAGAAAAAATAAAAATGATATTATTTATTATTTTTATTTTTTAATTGGATATGATTGCTTTTAATATAATAATAGAAAATCATGATGAAAAATGAAAAATGTTACTTCTTGAAGGCAGTAGTCCACATAGCACATGATTACCATTTTTTTATTTTTCTAGGTGGATGGAAATGAATAATACTAGGTTTAAAATTTAATATAATAATTCATAAGTATAATAATTATATTTATAACATTATATAACAATGGTTAGGATAGATTTATAATTTAATGTATAAGGTGAAAAAGATATGGACTAAGGAATACTCACTTCCTGACAATGAACATTCTCTTAAAATTATCCTTCCAAATGAATAGATTAGTCTAAATAATTGATAATTAAAAACCATTAATATGATATGTTATTATATTAGGTGAAAATTTTAGAGTTTATGTAATAAATTGTAAGTAATTTATGTGGCATGAATGGGTGGAATTTGACATATCTTTAAGTGAATAAAATGACACATTTTTGAATACCCATTATTTTTTAAAAAATTTAATGAAACTTTTCAAGGTTTAATGATACAAAAAGTGATAAATAATGGATTTTGGGGAGATATTAGGTCTATAAATCCACAAAAAATTATTTCCAAACATTTTCAAAATATGGTTGATGTCATTTGTTCTTATATTTGTATTTTTTCTAATTTTTTGTATTTACCAGTGTAACCAGTTTTTACCGATGTAAATCATGGTTTAATAAAAAATATAATATAACCCATTTTACTCAATTTAGGTATAATTTAAAAAACATTAATCTTAATTTAATATAATTCATTTGATAATTTATATAAAATTAAATTTTTTGTGAAAATATTTTATATATAGAAATTCTTTTTTGTTGAAAATAGATGGTTTGGATATTATGAATTCTTAATCTTATTTATCAATGATTAAAAATTAATTTAATTTAACAATAATTATATATATTATTTATAAATATTATTAGGGTAATTTTTTAAAATAAATCTATTTAATTTATAGGATAAAAATTACATAACATTAATAATTTTTTTTTGAAAATATTTGTTTTACAAATATCATGTTCAGTAACATTAATCATATTAATAATAATTTTATTACAAAAAATGAAATTGATATTGTTATATAGTATTTTCATGTTGATAAAAGATTAAATTTATTTATATATATTTAATTTCTATAAGAGATGAAAATTAATTTTTAATATAAGCAAATAAATATGTTTTTAGAGTAAAACATTATATATGTATCCAAAACGATATACATAGATTTTATAAATATGACAGTAATTTTAAATGATTCATTTAAGTTATATATATATATTTATTATTAAAAGGTTTAAAAAAATTTAATTCATTATTTTATTATGAAAATTCTAAAATAGTGACAGTATTAGAAAAAGCTATTAATTTTTTATTCACCATAAAAATAAACTATTTTAAAAACTTTTAATAAATAATATTAAGGTAAAATTAAAAATATGAATATAATATATTTTATTTTTTAAAATTAAAATTAAAAAAAATTATAATTTATTTTTTACAAAATAATATAAAAATATAATGTAAGCTGCTTTTATAGGAAAACATTTTTTTTAATATTAATAGTTATTATTATTATTTCATATGATTTACTGGTAAATTTTTTGTTAATGTATTATTCATTTAAAATATATTTTTATCCACAAATTATTTTGTTTCATGAAAAAACATAAAATGTTAAATTTTAAAAATATTATATTTTAAAGCATAAATCAATGCTATTAGTTATTTATATACACTAATTTAATTTTTCGATTAATTAACCTTGATAATTACCTTTATATATACATAATATGGTTATATCTTTTTTCACCCTCCATTTTTACAACTAAATTTTAATGGTCATCTATTTTTCCACAGCTCTTTTTTGGTTCATGGTTTCATGCATGATAAGTTATCGAACACATTTAGATTAAAAATAATAATAAATAAAATATTTAATCATGGGGTGTTAAATTATCCCCTTTAGATAAATTACATCCATTAAATTTTTAATTCTTTGTCTCTATAGAAAAAAGAGAATTTTTTTTGCAAGGTAGATAAGATCGTGGTTTCAATTTTTAATGAGATATCAAATATACTATTTTAGATACTAATAAACTTATGATTGGAAATCATGACCTATATGATAAATGTAATTTATGTATGAATTTCATTATCATGATCGATATATGATGATTGGTTCATTTAGAAAATGTTGATAGATTTTTGGATATGAAAAATGAAATTTTCCCTTCGAAAAGAGATCTATTACATTACTAATACAAGATAAAATTAGGGGGAAAAACTTGATCTATAAGAAGTAATTTCCCAGAAACTTTAAATAATATTTAACAATATACGCACCACTATGTGCTTCAATTTATATCATAATATCCAATAATTGGTTACAAATTATATAACATAATACATTATAAAATATTAATGTAATCATAAATATCCTCAATAATATTAGTTATTGAGTAGGACATTCCTTTCTCCCATGGTCTAGGTGGTTCATGGTGAAAATGTTTCATGTTAGACATTAGATTAATACATTGATTTTAATAGTGCCTTACTTTCTTGAAATTGAGGAAACAAATTTTTATAGCTTCTCACTTTCCCTTGAACATGTGATGTTTACAACATTCAGTTTCACCCTTTTATAGAATTATCATTTATATAAGTCAATCCTTGAGGGTTTTATTCTGAAATTATTGATACCTAGAAAATTGAATCTTCATTACTTCATCGTTTTTGTTACCTAAACATCCATCAGAATTCACTATTATATTCTATGTTTTATTTCTGTATGAAAATCTATTCACATTGTTTATTATAAATCATGATATATATATTTTTTCATAATCATAAGATTTCTCACTCAAAATCTTATCCCATTAGGTTTGTCATTGAGTAAATCTCTACATTTTCCATGACATCCACTACTAACATGTTTCCTTTGGGACCTATTTATTTCCAATACCAAAAGGATTTAACATGTTTTTTGAACACCATAATAAAATTATTAAAAGATAACTAAATTCAACCTCAAAATGTATCACACATAGAATTCAATACATTATCTTCCATTTCAAAGAAAATGACTCTAAGTTCAATATAGGTTAGTTTAGGTTGTGTTCTTTCAAATTCCATAACATAATTCCATAACATGAAAAATCCATTATAATGGTTCTAATAGAGTATTTTATTAAACAAATCATATCCATTGGCAGTATCTCGATCTGTGTGCAGTCTTATGCCTATTCATTATGCACTATAGTGATGACTGATTTAGTCCTCAACCAGTCTTTTTATGGTGATTACTCATAGGTGCATCTGTGATATTTCTGTATCAAATTTCTGTATGAATCCACTTTCAAGTATGAATCCACTTTCCAGTATTAGGATATGGATGTAATTTATAAGAGATCCACATAATCTCTACTTTACCAAAACATTGGGATGTTATCTTATACATTGACTTATCCCTTATAATTATCCATAGGGTTTTAAAAGACAAATCCTATCCCAATCGCTAAAATATAATATATAACTTCAACTAATATAATGGGTTATATATATATGTTTGATATTATCATAAAAAATATCTTATTAACGCTCAAATGACACCGCACATACATTTTAACCTATAATGTTTTCTAAACCATTATTTTATTCCTTCCATGATTCCCACATAACCACACTCCATGAATCGATGTAAAATAAACACCTTCTTTACATACTGAAATTAAAATGAACCAAAGAGACCTAATTTTTGTCATTAATATATACAATAACACCAATAAATAATGAGTCACAATTATTCAAATGCGCATTTAGTTATAGAGTTGATTGATTTGGTAAAAACATTTAACTTTTGAAGACAATGTCTTTCTCATTAAATAAACATTTTCCATTATAAAATAATCCAATTAATTAGTAATAAATCTTCCACATCTCCCAAAAAATTATCCACATATTATAATCTTGAATGAGTATCATATGTCGTAATTTTCAATAAAAATTGGTGAAATTGAAACCTAATTAGGGTGAGCTCAAACATTTTGTAGGGAAAAATATATATAGGAACCTATCATTTAAGGAAATTAGCATGAGTAATACCGAACAAGAAAAATGATATAAATATATTACCATAAAATTGATCACAATATATAGAAAAAAATCCACGGTTAATAATATAAAAAAAATGGGAAAGAATAACTAAATTTGTGGGGATGGAAGGAATAGTGTGAGACATCTAGTTCTTTACCGTTAAAGCCTCATCCAAGAAATTGTTCTTGTCATCAAGTCCACACACAAGGCATTATTCCTGTCTTGGGTATGAATAGAAAAAATTAATATACTACATTTCTCATGAGACCAGCTGATGCATTAGGGAGATATTTAATACTGGGAACCACCTATTACTTCTTTATCACTAATGAATTTAGCATATAAAAGAGATGAAAAACAATACCAAGCATAATCAACTTTCCTATATAATTATTAGTATTTGAATAATAGCTTATGGAATGTAAATACTTTTACACATGTAAATAATAGGGATTTCAAGATCCAAATGATATGGTAAAATAGATTTTATGGTTAAATAATACATAATAAAATTTCCTATGAAATCAATTAACATCCACATCCAAATAAATAATATACATATTTTCAATATTTCCCAAATCAATAAATTGAATCAATTCCTATAAAAATTCCTAAAAATAAAAACATATATAGAAAGGGGTATATAGTTACATAAAAAAATTACCCAATAAATTGACATATAAAATCAAGATAAACCCCCTTCAATCAATGGAAGGAAATGTGGAATGTCTATATAGAAAATTTGTTGGAAGAAAATCATGCCGATATTAGATGATGATTTTGAAGGAAAAAAGATGTGATGGATGTCCCAAATTTTAATACCAGAAAATAAAATTGAGTAATAGGACTTCAAATGCAATCTACGACTATTATATACACTATAAAATGGGATTAAGTGGCAAACATGAACCATATTTCAATGAAAAAATTGTGATAAAAACCCTTACGATAATTATTACATAAGAATCAAAAGAAAATGATAATGATACTTTGAAATTAATATATAATAAAATGAAATATATTCATTATCTTTGAGGAGAATAATGTAGTGAATAAAATATATGAAATAATTTATATTTTATAATTTCAAACCTGTTTCATGGTATTGAAAATAAAAAAAAATAACACCCACAACTTTAGAAAATATTTAATCAAAACACCTCTATGGAAAAGATTTTAAATGGTACATTAAATATTAGGAATAATTATTGGATAATGATATTAAATATTAATGTTGTATTAGATACATAATTCAAAATAAAAATGGTTTATAATATGAAATATGTCTCCATTGGAAAAAATAGGTTGCAATAAGCCCCTTATATTTAACATAATCTTTGAGTAATGAGTCACTATATAATGATGTTATGAGGAATAATGTTAGAACCCAATAAATGAATGAAGAAAATATTATAAATTATTAATTATATTGAATAAATAAAACATGTGAAAGTAGAGTTCAATAAGAATGTTTGTAAAAAATGAAATAAAATTGAGTTAGCATAATCCCTTACACCAACATTATTTATTGATTCAAAAACCCATGAGTGAAACAAAATTGAATAGAAAACTAAACATATTAAAATATAATATATTCATAATACAAAATATTAAATGGCAATTAGGTAAAAAATTACAAATAAAATAAGGTGTATAATAAGAAATATGTACCAAGGAATTAAAATTGAGATATGAAACTGTAACACCCCAAGATCTCATAGTACATTTTCTCATTAAAGTAATTTAATAGCATGTGCTACATGCAACACCTAGTTCGAGCACATCACAACATTACCAAACTAGACGTTCAAAAAGGTAGTTATAAATAGTATTAACTACATTTTGAATCATATATACTCAATATAATTTTAATATCCATATTATGTGTTTCTTAGACATAATTTATGAACAAATTCATTTTTTTCAAATAATATAATTATTTTTCAAAAATGAAATTTTACCGCCATTAATGGAAAAACCCTTTTTAATTCCAATATTTGACACTTTTATATATTCAATTTGACAAAATAAACTTCTTATTTACAATCATTACAAAAAAATTTAGTTTCGATAAATTTTTTGTATTTTTCTAACTTTCATATTTGGGTGAACAGTGAAAATTACTAAATTTTAACTGAAAATACATTTTTCAATCAAAATAATTTATATTTTTCAATTATAAATTTTAATTTTTTGGAATTCTAATTAGATTATATTTTTATCATTGAATACAATTTTGGTCATTATAAGTAATTTCACATTTTAATTTCACACAAACACATGTCAATATTTTGATAGTTTTTACTTTTTTAAAAACTCATTTTTTTGGTTTTGACAATGAGAATTAATATTAAATTAATAAATGAAACTTATAGGTTTTGAATTTGGTTAAATATAATTCATTTTTAAATTCTAAATATCAAAATTAGTATATGGTGAATTTTTTGTATTTTTCTAAAAACATTCAATTTTTGATGAATATTGTAAAACACTATGTTATTGTTTAAAACTAACTTTTTATTAAAATAATTATTTATTTTATTTAAATTTATTTTATGTCAAAATAGATAAATTATAACTATATAATTTCAATGTAATTAATTTGAGTCATTTTATAATAATTTCAAATTTATAAAAATTTTATTGAACTTTTTACTGTCTTTTACCCACCGTCTAGGAGCATTTCCAAATTTTCATAAAACAAAATTTTATCACTTCTGTGAATTAAATTTCAAAAATCTGAGAGACACAGTAGATATTAGTATGTAAATGTGGTTCAATAAGATAAAAATAATTTTTGGTGAATAGTAACTATTGACTTTTATTTACCACGGTTAAAAGTAAAAATAGGGTAATTAACGGTAAAAATGATATTACTAATACACTAACACATGTCCTAATTTGATTGGATAATTGTAATTCGACCAAAAAAACCTTAGGAATATAATATGACCTTTTAGGTCCACTTGGATTAGATTAGGATATTTATTATTATTTAATTTAAAGGAGAGTTAAATGTTGTAAATTCAAGTTTTCATAACTAAAACATTTTAATATAGGGTTATACATAATATAAATTAAACTATAATTTTTCATTATAAATAAAAAAATATTTCCTAAAAAATGGTATTTTATTTATAATCTTTATACATTAAATAATTTAATTCATTTATGACACAATGATGATGTAGTAATTACCTTATTAATGAAACATTAACATAATTGATATTATAAATATCCAAATAATTGTAATTTGAAATTTTTTATGAATTCCACTAATTTTATAGGTTAATATGAAATATTAGGGTTTATTAGATAAATTTCTTTCTAAGTGATAAGGTTGTTATTACTTTCACAAAAAAAACCAAATAGTGTCAAAATTGACATAAATTAATTTTTAAAACAAATACAATATTATTGGTTGATATAATAGTCTTAAAAATATAAGGTTTGTCCAAAGGGCTTAAATAATATTATATATGTTATTAATGAACCACATGGGGTTCTCTTGGATTTTTATAGTGAATCTATTAACCATATAGTGTAATAATACAAGAAGACAGAGTAAAAGTTAAATTATTTAACTTAGAGTTAAATCTATAAGATAAGGTTAAAATGGTAACCTGAACTTCTATAAAACCTATTGGTTTAGAGGATTTTGACCCATCCCAACATTAGTTTCTAAATAAATCAATTTTGAGCCATTATAAACCGAATATGATTTTTTTATAAAATAATATTTCAATTTTCTCCTAAGGTGCCCCTCACCCCTCTTATAAAAGGGAACTCCCAATTCTCTCAAATTCACACAATCAAAGACATTTATATGGGCCAAACCCTACCCAAATTTCATATAAAATAAGCTCCATTTATCCTAACGTCATTCCTTTAGTCAGAAATCTACCCTAATAATAACTTTTGATCAAATCAATAGGAAGCTTTCGAAGAAGAGGTAAATATTTCATCAGCTCTTTGAAGTTATTTTCTTCTTCCAGTTCTTCTTTCCTTGTTGTTTCCATTGTAAAACAATAACTCCAGTATCATCAATATACTGTGATGTTATTATAAATATGGTACAACCATATTCATTTATCTATCCATCCTATGAATGGCGTTTCACCATACATGCGTATGTACTGCTTACCGTCTCCACGTCGTGGTGTAGTGGTTATTCAATACATTACTATATTGGGTGTGTATAATAATGATGTATAATTGATGTAAATAATAATAATGAAATTTTAATTATTCTTTATATATGATATACCATTCAATTATATATGATTTTAATATCAAAATAATGATATTGTGACTCGTGCGTAAATACGGATTACCGTCTCCATAATGCTATGAGATTCATTTCCATTTTCACCATTCAATGATGATTATAAATTTATATATTATTAAAAAGTACGTAATATATAACATAATAATGCTACTGGAGATATATATATATTTATGTATGTACTTACATATATCTTATTCACTTACTTCCGTTCAATACGATGTGAAAACGGAAACAGTGTTTATGAGTACGTACGACTTACCGTCTCCATAAACGGTGCCTTCCATTTCATATATATATCTATTATAAATATTTATATTCTAAATATATATGATATATAAATAAAATATTATATTCTAGAATCATTTAAATCATGAACCAAATGACACGATCAAGAATAACACGTTAAAACACATACGATAAAGAAAGCTATTATTACCCAAAATGTTAATTTAACCTGCAAATCATTATTAAATGGGTTGTATAAAGTCATAAATGAATCATGTATGATATAATAAATATGAATACGGTTTGGGTATAATATAATAACATACTATGGTCATTATGCATGAGGTTAAACATACCCTCGACCAAAGGAATGTGCAAGGTAAGGGTTAATTCATCAATCTCATTATTATTCAAGATTTTTTATGGGTAAGTTTTTATGGGGACATATTTATTATCCATCTCCATGATTAATAAGATAGTTTCAAATGAGATTATTTTAAGGGAGTCTTTTATTAAAACATAATTCTAAATATTTTATATATTTATTCTTCTAAATCATTCTTATTAATGTCCATATTTTCAAAATGGGTTTTTAAGGATTTATTTATATGAACATGAATTTTTGTAAAATGTTAATTCCATTTAAAATTTTCAAAGTGGTATGGGAAAATTTGACTCAAAAATTCCTTTAAATGTCTTCTTTGATAAATTGTGCGACTTTTAAATGATTTCATGAAAAATGGATATTTCTCTCAATGAGATTTACAAATAATTTTCATCTATGTCAACATCCTTTGATGGATTTTAAACATATTTGATGTTGATTTATTATGATACCAATCTTCCATATTGTATTGATGTTTTTGTGATATGTTTGATTGTGGATGTGTTATTTTTATACCATTCATGGTTTATGGTTAAAGTATTGACATTTCGTATGCTAGTTCTAATACAAATGTTTATGTTATGTTTCAACCTTTTCATATCAGGAATGTATTGGACATAGTATGTGACAGGTAGAGCCCACTATAGATTTTGGATGCATCAGTTGGTCTCAAAAGACAATTACACATGGAATTGGCTGAGGCGTTTCCCAATTTGATATTTGGTTTTGGCTGAGGCCTTAATCATTTTTAGACGTCTTGGTCGAGGCCTTGACAAAATGTTTCAGAATGTCTAGAATTATACATTCCCTCATTATGAAAATAATATTGATGGTTCATGTGATATTCGACTAGTAGAATACCCATGACTATTTTTTATTATGGAATTACTCACTCATCTCATATTTCTTCCATAAAGTGTTCGTGTTTATTATTTGTAAAGGCATGTGTTTTCAATTATTCACCATGCATATTTTTTATGTTATCTTTCACTAAATGATTTACCCTTATTGACTATCTGAGATCACCCCTTTGTTATGTTTTATTTTCCCAGGATTTGAAAAGTGTTTTTTGTTTGAGATGTAGGGTTAATCTAAGGGAAAAATGGAATTCTCAGTGGATTATTTTTTTCTTGTATGTGAGAAAGTGTAACGTAACATTCATGTATGTAATATATTTTCCAAGATAGCTAAACTAATCGGCCTTTGGGACGTGATTCCTTGTAATCAAGACAATGTATTAAAATAATGCACCGACTCTGGGAATCTAGGGTCAGGGCATTACAGTTGGTATTAGAGGATGTTTAGCAAACAACCATGGAAATATAATTAGATAAACTCTAATTAGATAACATTACCCTAATATAGGATTAGAGGATTAGTATAGAAGAACTTACACGAATTTTGGTAATGTAGTGATTTTGTGTATCTTCCAAGCAATACATCTATGTATGGATACTAGTAGGTAGAGGAGAATTTGGAACAGATGTACCTAGGGGTAAAACCCAAAAACACTACTTTACGCTAGACTTAAACTGGAACTAGTGCATGATAATGGGCCTTGCTGCACTCTTGGTTATGACACTCCAAGGGGATATGCTCAGAATAATTCACATTTTAATTACAAGCCATTATGAAGAATTTAGCGACAAATACTTCTACAAAGAAAACATTTTTTATTATTATGGATTATATCTATAAATAGTTCAATTTACTTTAGGTATTTTAAATGTTTGTAATTATTCATTATGATTCATAAACTGACCTAGTTTATGCAATTGTTTAGAAATGGCACCCAGTAGAAGGAATGAGAACTCCATTAATACGTATGATCCAAAGAGTAAGAAGGATATTATATTTCATGGTATTATGCCAACATTTATAAGGGAAATAGTCTCCCATGTAATTTCAACATATAATGAAATAATATCAGGTGTTAATAAGATATGTAATGAATTCACTGAGTCCTATTGATTTGAAGGGAATCAAGAGAAGAAAAGGATGGTAGAGAGAAATATGGATAAATAGAAGAGGGGAAAGAAGGATTCTCCCATATGTGATAAATGTTGGAAGAATCACCTTGGTAAATGCTTGATGGGAATGAGATTTTGTTATAAGTTAGGAGAAAAAGGACACCAAGTACGTCATTTCAAGGGTAAGAAAAAGGTTTCAAATGTAAAATTCTTCATCTATAAGGAGTTGGGACACCACATGAATCATTGTCCCAGTCATCAGAGTATACCGAAAATGATGATATTGGATAATAATAATGTTATGACACTAACTCAGATGATGATGAATGACTACTGTTCTAATTTTGTTATTATATTACTATTTCATTTGAGTGTTGTGTCAATAATATACTGGTCATATGAATTATGAAGATAAATAAGGATTGTACTGTAGTGCTATTTCATTGAGGATTTGAGATTCTTTGGTTTTATGAAAAGTGACATAATAATAAGCTACGATTTTTGGAATATATATGGTTGAAGGAAAGGTAATCCTTTATATGAGCTTGATAATGTGGTAGTGATTTTGGAATAAGAGATGGTTGATTTGAATAATATTTTTTGAATATTCTTGACTTCCTTGGAACTGATTAATAGTATGTTTATTTCATCATTGTTGGAATATTCAAAATTTTTGGATATAAAGAATATATCCAGTATTCTATTAATAATAAGGGAGCAAGAATGGAATCAATAAGTTTTTATGGTAATTCAAGTTGTTACCATGTTTTAAAAGAATACACGATAAAGGTATTCACATGTTATTACATGGAAAAAAGGATCTTCATTATGTTTAACTTCCTTATAAATTTTGGACTCTTAGTTTGTATTGAAGTATTTTGGATAAGTCTAAAGGTTGGAATGGATTATTTTTCGAATTGGATACAATTGTTAAGGTTATTTTTGGATTATTATAAAAAGAACAACCCAGAGGATGGATGACAACCAGTCGTGTCCGGCAAGGCTGCGAGACTTGAACTAGCAACTGAAGGACGACAAGGGTGCATCACCTACCACTAGACTACGTGATGTCTTGGATTTTATAATATAATTTCTTTTTTAAATGGTCTGATAGATGAATTATAAATTCATTATTTTTGGAACCTTATACGATTAGGATAAATTGAATATTTTTTTGAAATCTTTTGAAGTGAAATATGCGTTTGTGGTAGGAATTAGTTAAAGGATGTAACTCTACTTGTCATGTATATATATATATATTACCTCTTATTTTATAACTAAATAAATTCTTAAACTTTAGTTAAGGTACTTTTTCTCAATTTCATTTCATTGGGGCATCCTTTTATTTCTAAATGACTTTCTTTTATACGGTGTATAAAACCATTTTACTATTTATTTCCAGAGGAATCTTTTTGTACGAAGAATTTTACTAAATGATAAAAAAATGTTTTTTTTAACATAAGAAGTGACAACGACCTTTCCATCACTGCAAGTTTTATTTTATCTTTGGCTTCCTTAGAATGCCAAATTTTTTTAAAAATAAAATAAATACCATATACACTTTTTACATATTTTGGTTTTGAAAATGGTTTTGATAATTGATTTGATATGTAAATATATTTAAATGATATATTATGATTGATGAACTCAATCACCCCCAATTAATATTTATGTTTTCCCTATAATTTTGTGTCTCTAATTTCCACCAATGTTCTCCTAATAGAGATCATAATTTGGTGGTAACTTTTTTATTTCCCTTTCCCTCTTATTAAGACTAAATTTTATTAACCCAATTTTCACTAGGGGTTTCCAAAATGGTATTTCTCTATTTTTTACCTTTTATTTTCAAAGAACAATTTTTAATTGTGAGGATGAAATTTATTTAAGGAGGGGATAATGTAACACCCCAAGATCTCATAGTACGTTATCTCATTAATGTAATTTAATAGCTTCCACTACACGCAACACTGAGTTCGAGCGCACCACAATATTACCAAACTAGACATTAAAAAAGGGGGTTATAAATAGAATTAACTGAATTTTGAATCTTATATACTCTATATAATTTTAACATCCATATTTTGTGTTTCTTAAACATAATATAAGAAAAACATCATTTTTTCAGATAAAAGTAGTAATTTTCAAAAAATGAAATTTTACCTCCTAGAGAATCATTTTTTAAATCCAATATTTGACACTTTTATATATTGAATTTGAAAAAATAAACTTCTTCATTAGAATCGGGAGATAAAAAATTTAGTTTCAATAAATTTGTGGTGTTTTTCGGATAACTTTAATATTAGGGTGAATAGTGAAAATTACTAAATTTTAATTGAAAACAACATTTTTAATTAAAATAATTTGTAGAGTTTAATTATAAATTTGAATTTTTTTGAAGTATAATTATATTATGATTTTATCATTTATTACAATGTTTATAATTATATGTAATTTCACATTTAAATATGACATAAACACATGTCAATCTTTTGATAGTTTTTAATTTTTTAAAAACCCGTTTTTTTTGTTTTGAAAATGGGAATTTATTTTAAATTAATAAATTAAAATTATATGTTTTTAATTTTGTAATATAGACTTAATTATTGAATTCATAAAATCAAAATTATATAAGGGTAATTTTTTGATATTTTTTCTGAAAACCGTCAATTTTTGATTAATAGTTAAAAATAACGAGTTATTGTTTAAAACCGACTTTTTATTTAAATACTTACTTATTTTATTTAAATTTATTTTAGTTCAAAATAGATTCATAATACCAATATGTTTTCAATGTAATTCATAGGAATAATTTTATAATATTCTTAGATATATAAAAATTTTATTGACATTTTTACCCTCTTTTACCCACCTCTTAGGCCTGCAAATCATTTTTTTCTTTTTTCTAAAGCAGGGTTAAAGGGGACTGGTACCCCAATGTACAACATGCATACATAGAAAAAACTTAAAAAAACCAGGACAACACAACATTACACATCATAAAAGCCATAATCATCTCCAAAACCCATGTAGGATTCCTCCTCACCCGTAGCCGACTCCCACTCTATGTTCCTCCAATAGTTGGAACTATGAACCCTAATTCTAAGATGACCCAGAATAGGCCATTCAGGTGAGGCCTCGGCGGCCACTTTTCCCGTCTTCAAAGAAATCACCACCTCCCCACTCTGCTTAGAAGCTGATCTGGTCCTCAACGGCGACGGAAGGTGCATGTAGTCCTTCCACAACCTTCTTCTTGTTTGAGTAGACATAGGCCCGCCACTTGTATCCATCTTCTAAGTCCCTCTCTTGACAATATCACTAAATGAAATCCCAGCCAGCTCACTCAAAGTTCATGTTCCTCCCTCAGAGTTCTCTCCTCTACTACGTTGCTCCCTCCAAACAGAAACTGGGCATTCAAAATTATCCATCCTCTGATCTGTATTGCTGATTTCCTCTAAAGGGAGACGTCCATCCCCATTCGGAGCCTTTTCCACAGCATTGGACAAGGCCGCATTCCCTTTTCTATCATTGCTCCTGCTCTTGCCCCTCCTTCTCTTGGGCGAGGTATTACTTCCATCCATGAATAACTCCTTTGCGGCCTCCACTTGACCCTGATTCCGGATATAAGTCTCCTTTATTATTGTTTCCATACCCTCCTCTCCACCTCTAGAAACCCTATTCAAAGCCGGTTCAATATCACCATTACCAAGGAATTCAAACCTATTTGATAAAGCAACAAAAGGCTTGGCCATTGGGTCTAAAGCTCTATCCCTTTCTTTGAAGGGAACCTGCAGGACAAGACTGGTACTCGCATCCCCCACAGTCTGTACCAAATCAGCTCCGCCTCCAGCAAGCATCCAATCCACTGAATCCTTAGCACCTTGGCTGTCCTCCTCTAGCACCTTACTGACCTCAACCACCGGCCCATCCACCTCCGGTGCCTGGGAATCCAAATATACCCCTTCTATATCCTAAAAAATAGGGGTAAGAATCTCCTCAATAGCCACCTCGGTGGCATCACCTAGTAGACGGTCCACTCCTACAGATTGGGAACCCTCCTCTCCGCAAACAGGACCAGGCTCTCTCTTCTCACATCCCACACTCATAGCTAAATCCGCTGGTCTTCTCCCAGCCTCTCCACCACTTCTACTGGGAACATGTAGCCAGTCCATCAAAGCTCCATTCCTACGGAAAAACTCCACTTCATGTCCCAGGCGGTGACAAGAAGAACAGAAACCCATCCAGTTCTCATAAATCACCTGCTGTCTACACATGAACTCTTCCCCTTTGGTAATCCACACATAATCAAACGGCCGTTGAGAGGCGTCATCTCCACACAAACCTGGGGATTAACTAGATGGAACACAACATTAGTACGACTATCGGAACACAAAAACCTTCCTACGAGGTTTCCATGCATTTGAATAATAGCAGGGTTCTGAAAGGGAAGCGGAAAATTAGGGAAACTTACCCAAACTGCTGTCAACGGTGAATCACGCTTCATGTGAAAGTCAAAAGACTAGAGTAATATAAGGAAGCGATACCCGTTGAAACTGCGAGGAGCTCTCGACCATGCAGTAATGAGATCTTCCTCTGATTCTAACCGAATCATCATGTGGTTCCTGTCAAGCAGACCGACAATTGCACTTTCCTGTAGCTCCCATGAACCGAAGATAAATCTGTCGAATGCATCAATAGTAGGTCATCCATTTCTAAAGCGTTCAATCAAGGTAAGATTCAGAAGAGAAGAAGATTCTGAAAACTCTGAAGTTGAGTGATTAAGATTAGGTCACCCATTGAGCAGATCAGATGCCTTAGGGCTCAAATATATTTTCAGGAAATGAGGAAGAAAGTCTGGATTCGTAGATGGTCGAAAAATGCCTGGTCTCTCATCGGTCGATGAATCTCCCTTCCCCCCCCCCAGCGGGGGAAGGCCGGCACCGTCGCAGTCGTCACTGCTCGCCCAGAATCTCCAGGGTTTCGTTGTTGCCGCCTATCGACAGATTACCCACCTCTTAGGAGAACTTGTAAATTTGCATAAAACATAATTTTATTACTTATATGAATTGAATTTTAAAACTCCAAGGAACACAGTTGATATCAGAAAGTGAAATGTGGTTCAATAAGATAAATATAATTTTTGGTGAATAGTAACTTTTGACTTTTATTTACCACGATTAAAAGTAAATAGTGCAATTAATGTTAAAAATGATATTATTATTTCCCTAAAACATATCATAATTATATTATATAAGTGTAATTAGACCAATAAAAACATTAGGAATAAAATATTACCCTTTACTCCCACACGGATTAGATTAGGACATATAATATTATTTAATTTAAAAGAGTTAAAAGTCTTAAATTCAAGTTTTCAAAACGAAAACATTTTAATATAGGGTTATACATAAAATAAATTCAACTATAAATATTAATTAAAAATATAAATAGATTTCTTACATAATTGTATTTTATTTATAATTTTTAGACATTAAATAATATAATTTACATATGACACAATGATAATGCAGTAATTACCTTATTAATGAATGATTAAAATAAATGATATTATAAATTTCCAAATAAATGTAATTTGAAACTCTTGATGAATTAAACTAATATTGTAGTTTAATATAAAATTTTAGGGTTGATTAAATACTTTTTTTTGAAGTGATAAGGTTGTTATGACTTTCACAAAAACAAGATACCATATAGTGTCAAAATTGATATAAATTAATTTTTAAAACAAACACTTTATTATTGGTTGATATAATATTCCTAAAAATATAAGGTTTGGCCAAGAGGCTTAAATAAGATTATATATGTCATTAATGAACCACTTGACGTTCTCTTCAATTTTTATAGTATTTTTATTAACCATATAGTGTAAGAATACAAGAAGACATGGTAAAAGTTAAATTATTTAACTTAGAGTTAAATCTAAAAGTTAAGGTTAAAATGGTAACCAAAACATGTGTAAAACATATTGGTTGAGTATATTGGACCCATACCCACATTATCTTTTAAATAAATCAATTTGGATCCATTATAAACCTAATATTATTTTATTATAAAATAATATTTCAATATTTTTTTAAAGTGCCCGTCACCCCTTTTATAAAAGGGAACTCCCCCTTATCTCAAATTCACACCATCAAATCCATTTGGATCAGACAACCCCTAACCAAATATCCTATAAACTATCCAAAATTTATCTGATAGGCCTTAATTTTGTCATAAATATAACCTATGGAGCCCTTTTGATCAAATAAAAAGGGACAACCTGAAGAAAAGGTAAATATTTAATCACTTATTTTATGTTATTTTCTTCTTCCACTTCTTATTTCATTGTTGTTTCCATTGTAAAACAATAACTCCAGTATATTCTATATACTGTGATGTTATTATAAATATGGTACAACCGTAATCATTATTCTATTCATCCTATGAATAACATGTCACCATACGTTCGTACATACGACTTACCGTCTCCACGTCGTGGTGTAGTTGTTATTCAATACATTATTATATTGGATGGGTAAAATAATGATGTATAATTGATTTAAATAATAAATATAACTTGTAAATGATTCTTTATATATGATATAACATCCAATTATATATTATTTTAATATAAAATTAATGATATTGTCACTCATGCGTACATACGGATTACCGTTTCCACGACGCGATGAGATTCATTTCCATGTTCACCATTCAACAATGATTATAAAAATATATATTATTAATAATTATGTAATAAAAGAAATAATAATGCTAATAGAGAGAGAGAGATATATATATATGTACTTACATATATCTTAGTCACTTATTTCTGTTCAATAAGATGTGAAAACGGAAACATCGTTTATGCGTACGTACCGCTTACCGTCTCCATAAACAGTGCCTTTCATTTCATATATACATCCATTATAAATATTTATATTCTAAATATACATGATATATAAATCAGGGATTATATTCTGTAATTATTTAAATCATGATATAAATTATATGATCAAGAATAAAAAGTTAAAACACATACGATAAATAAGGCAATTATTTCCCAAAAGGTTAATTTAACATGGAAATCATTATTAAACGGGTTGTATAAAGTCATAAAATAATAATTTATGATATAATAAATATGAATATGGTTCTGTTATAATTTAATAACATACTATGGCCATTATACAGTATATTAAACATGCCCTCGACCAAAGGAAAGTGCAAGGTAAGGGTTAATTCCTCAATCTAATTATTATTCGAGATTGTTTATGCGTAAGTTTTTATGGGGACATATTTATTATACATGTCCATGTTTCATAAAAGAGTTATAAATGGGATTATATTAAGGGAATCGTTTATTGAAACATCATTTTAAATTTTTTAAATATTTAATCTTCTAAATCATTCTCATTAATGTCCATCTTTTTAAAATGGTTTTTATGTATTTATATATATGGAAATGAATGTTTTTAAAATTTTAATTCCATTAAAATGATTAAAAGTGGGATGGGACACTTTGATTCAAAATATTTCTTTAATTATCTTCATTTCTAAATTGTGTGACATTTAAATGTTTTCCTCAAAAAGGGATACTTCTCACAAAGAGTTTTGCAAATAATTTTCATCTATGTCAACATCCTTTGATGGATTTTAAACATATTGGAAGTTGATTTATTATGATATAACTATTCCATATTGTATTGAAAGTTTTGTGATATGTTTGACTGTGGATGTGTTAATTTTATACCATTCATGGTTTATGGTTAAAGCATTTACATTTCGTATGCTAGTTCTAATACGAATGTTTATGTAATGTTTCATCCTTTTCAAATGAGGAATGTATTAGACATAGTAAGTGATGGATTGAGGAATCAGTAGGTCTCATGGGAAAATTTGACGTGCAATTGGTGGGGCCTTTACAAATTTGATATATGGTTTTGGTCGAGGCCTTAATCATTTTTAGACGTCTTAGACGAGGCCTTAATCTTTTTTAGACATCTTGGCTGAGGCCTTAACAAAATGTTTTAGAATGTCTGGAATTATACATTCCCTCATTATGAAAATAATATTAATGGATCATGTGGTTATTTTACTATTAGAATACCCATGACTATGTTTTATAATGGAATTATTTACTTAGATAATATTTCTTCAATAAAGTGTTCATGTTTATTATTTGTAAAGTCATGTGTTTTCAATTATTCACCATGCCTATTGTTTATTTTATCTTCTGCTAAATTATTTACCCTTACTGAGCATCTAAGATCACTCTTTTCTTGTGTTTAATTTTCCCAAGATCCCAAGAAGTGTTTAATGTTTGAGATTCAGGGTTAAGCTAAGGGAATAATGGCATTCTCAAAGGATTATTTTTTTGTTGTATGTTAAAAAGTGTAATGTAACATTCATGTATGTAATATACTTTCCAAGGCTGGTAAATTGATTTGGTATTTCAGGACACTAATCCTTGTAATCATGCCAATGTATTAAAATAATGCACCGACTTTAGGAATCTAGGGTTGGGGCGTTACAAAAACCCTTACATTATACATTGTTTATTCCACTCAAATGCCTAAAATTTGGAATAATAAAATTAATATTATTATATACCTTATTTGTAAAATTATTCTTCTATATTTATTTTAATATAAAACATTTAGTATGATATTATATATATTTATTATATAGTTTTTCTTATGTTTGTAAGAAAATTATATCGGTGTCGGGTTTTTTGGTAAATTTAGTGATCAATGATGATATTTTAATAATATATTAAGTAATTAATATAACCATTCTAAAAAAACAAAATAAAATTAGTTTATTATTAAATTATGATAATATTATCATTTAATATTTCATATTCATCCATGATAGGGTTTTATATCATTATACAAGTAGGTGGTAACAACCAACAAGAATTTTGATAATGTTATATATCAACTGGTGAGTTGGGTTAAGGATGCATATAATATGATTATAACATAATATTAATTATATTAATTATATTTTCTATTTTAGTGGATAATATTATATTTATTCTATAGAAAGGTTTAAAATATAGATAAAAATGAAAAATGTAACTTTATGGTGGTTGTAATCCTCACAACATACAATTAACATCCTTTTATTTTGATTAGTGGATGGAAATGAATAAACATGGGTTATTAAATTTATTTAATAAAAAGTATAATAATGATACTAAGGTAATTATATTACTATGATTAGGATTGTTTTTTTGGGTAAAGAGTAAGATGAAAAAGGATAAGGTTTAAGTAAAAGTCACTTTGGGACTTTGAACATTCTATTCAAAGTCTCCATGGAAATGAAGTGCATAGGATAACTAATTGAGACCCAAGGGTTATGAAAATGAGATATGTTTATATAAGGTTAATATTGGTATAGTTTTATTAATTAATTACAATAAATTTATATCTCATCAATGGAATAAAGTATCCACTTTTATAAATAAAGAAAAGCTCACTTTTGTGAACACTCATTCTTTCAAAAATAGAATGACACAATTCAATGGTAAATGATTCTAAAACTGATGAATAATTGTGTTTGGTGTGATTTAGGGACATTAAAACCAAAAAAATATTTCCAACAATTATTCAAACATATTTGAGGTCATTTGTTCTTATTTTTTTCCCCTTTTGTTTTGTTTTTACCGGGGTAACTAGTTTTTACACATGTATCATATGTGTTTATTAAAAAATTAAATATCACATAATTCCATATTTAGTAAATATTGAACTTAATTTAATATCAATTTAATCTAATTTAATATATAATTATTAAAAAATAACATTTAAATTAAAATATTTTGTATATAAAAATCTTATTTTTTATAGAGAAATGATGTTCTAACCATTATGTGTCCTTAATATTTTTTATCATTGATTGAAAATTAAATATATGATAAAATAATTATATAGGTGTTTAAAAATAATATTATATTATTTATAAAAAATATATTAATTTAATTTAATTTTTAAATATTGCACATCTTTCTAAAACAATTATTTGAAAATAATAGTTTTACCACTATCATGATCCTTAAAATTAATCTTAATAATCATATCATTATAAAAAATTGAACTTTTCATTATTGAATAATACATTCATTCTACTATAAGATATGAAATCTATTTTTATCAATTTAATTTCTACAAGTGATGAAAAAAAAATTTTAATACAAGAAAATAATTCATTTTTTTGAGGGACATATGACTTAGGTTTCCAAAATGATATAATTGGGTTTTAGAAATAAAAACTAAAAAATATAAATTATTTATTTTAATTATATATATATATATTTTATATAAAATGGTTTTATAAAAATGTAAATCGTAATTTTATTATTATAATCTCACAAAAGTAAAAGTAATAGAGTGATAAATTTTTTTACTAATCAAATAAAAAATAAACCATTCTTGAAAAATTCAATAAATACATCTCAAGTAAATATTTACATAATGATTCAAAAACTGAAGTTATTTTATTAAATTTAAATTCTATATTTAAAGGATATAACTATTATATAATAATAAAATAATTAATGAAAATTGTATTCATAAGAAAATAAAATTTAACAAAATAATATATTAACTATTATTATATTTATTTCTAATTAATTTATAATCAAATGGGCATTAAAATATTATTAAAATAAAAAATGTATTTTATCAATAAAATATTTAGTTGTTAAAAAACACATAAATATTAATTTTTCTAAGATTTTACATTCTAATGTATAAATAAACCTTATAAATTATTAACTGTAACTGTGACACCCTACGATTTTTTGAATTTGTTTTCAAATTAATTTATCTTTTTTTTTCATTTCACGTGACACTAGAATTAGTATATATATATGAATTCAAACAGAAATCCAACCATTCCTTTCAAATGACACTGACTTGGCTTGCGCTATAAATAATAGTGACATGGATTGTGCTACATGCAATACTGAATTGGCTTGCACTAAAGAAATTTGAAATTTTCTTTCTCTAAATTCAATATTCACTTGTCTTTCGCTACCCACAACACCGACTTGGCAGACGTTTCATTCAACACAATTGTTTTTATAAAGAATAATTTTATTAATTATTTAAATGAGATTATTATTAAATATCCATTAAAAATAGTAATATGAATTTTAAAAATTAATTTTTAAAGATTGTTTATAATATTTTTATACAGGAAAAACATATTAGTAATGAATGATATGATTTTTGGTAAAGTCCATTAATGTTTAAGCACACTATTTTCTTGAATAAAGTAATTTTAGTTATCAAATTAATTGAGGAACAATTAGATACATAATTTGATAAAATAAAAATGATTTTTAATTTATAATATCTAAATTAACATTGGGTGATATTTTTGGGTTTTTTCAGAGAAATATCACTTTTTTATGAATTGTGAAAATATTGTTTTTTAGTTAAAAAATAACTTTTTGTTTAAATAGTTATTAATGTAAAATTATATTTTTAATTCGTTTTAAGATCATATTAGATAAATTATACATATATTATTACAATTAAGGTAATTATTATCTATTTAACATTGAAATTGAATATAAATACTCAATAAACTATTGAACTTATTTCTACTTTAAAAACCATTAATTTCTTCTCCATTGCAGGATTAGAATTGATCTTAATTTTACTGCTACTGTGAATTGAATTTAGAAAAACCTATATAAAATTGTTTCATCAGTGTAATATTTTTATTCTAATAATATAAAATTAATTTTTGAACAAAAATATTAGTAGAAGTGATTAAAATTAATCACAGAAATTATGGTCCAATTAAGATTAATTATGGACTAAACCTTAATCTTAGGGGACCAAATGACATATCCAATTGTCCAAAGCTATTTTATGGAAGTATTAGGGCCATAAAATATAAAATACTTATTTATTATGTGTTTTTATGACATTTTTCAGTACGAACATGTGTATGCCTAAATTTTTTTTCAAGATTACAATTAAGCCCTTTTCCTTCCCTATAAAAGGCCACCACCTATCCCTCTTATTCACACCACTGAAATCTATTAGATTTTTCCAAGATATAAACCACATACATCCTATCATCCCTCCATGCCTACTTGAATAATACATTTCGGTATAAAGTCTTCCAAGGAATCCTTTTTTCTCAAACCAAATGGAGTTACTCGATTAAGAGGTAACACCTTTTCTTAGGGACCTTTATTTTACTTTCCTTCAACTCTCCTAAATTCTATTTATTATATTATTGTATTAAATAATAAGTAACCTCAATATACTAGGATGTTTTTATTCTAATAGTTATACCTAAACTTACACACACCTCCACAAAATGGGTTACAGACATACTGTTTATGTGCATGATGAACTACTACCTCACTAAACGATTATTGTTCAATTTTCCTTAACACCTCTCATGGTGGATGTTATTATGGAACCCTATTTATAGAGGTTATATATTATATTTTTTATTTCTTTAATATTCCTTATTCCTTTCACAAAAAACAAATTTTTTTACTTTCCGTTTGGTATTGATAAGATATTTTTGTTTGAAGAAGTGTGGACTACCTCCCCTCAAAGCAATATGATTCATTAATACACTACATGGATTGTATTATGTATGTTTTTAGTGTATATATAAGATATATATTATATCTTAAATCTTTTTTAATAATTATATACATATATACCTATATATATATTCATTTTACCTTCTTTCTCTCAACATGACAATTACAAGAATGTAGAGTTCATACATACGTATGACCTACCGTCTCCAATAAATAAGTTTTCCATTTCATACTTGTACATTATAAATACTATTATAATAAAAATATAATGTATATAAATTATATTTATATCATGTTTTAAATTATTTAAATCCTGATATAACTTATATGTACAAAATATATAACAAATTATGACACATGTGAAGAGTAAAGAAAATATTAATTGAAGTGAAACCTTAACATAGGATTATTAACTAGTGGGTAATATAATGTTGTAACAAAAACATATAAAGTATTATATATAATAATATGGTTCTTTAAATTATTTATAATTTTTTTATTATACAGGTGTTTTGAATGAGTAGGATGAGAGTAAAGATGTAAGGTAAGGGGATTTCTTCTTAGTTTTTTTATGTGAGATACTTTCTTTATTTACCACAAATAAATTTTGTGTGGTATATTTAATACCCATAAATTTGATTAATTTATCTTATTAATAAATATTGGGTATTAAAATATCCATTTTGATATTTATTTCACTTGTTTTATGTTTAAAAAGTAACCAAATTGATAAAAAAAATCTCTCAATTTTCCTTCTTTGTTACTCATGTTTTTTATGCACATAAATTCTTATTGAGATGTATATTCTAATTTAGATGTCATATCATGAATATAAATATTTTTGTGGAATTATATTATTGTTTTAATTTCCATTTCTTACATTGAGAGGATGGTCCCATGTTACCTTATGATAAAAGTTAATTGAAGCAATCTCAACACTTTTCAAGAATGATTATGTTTATGCTTTATTGGATGAATTTTTACAACCCATCTATCAATAAATTCATTAATTCTCTTACCTTCTAGTTATTTATGCTATAATCATGTTATGTTAACATATTTATACTCTTTGGTATGTACGATAGTTTTGAAAATGATCTTACGAAAGCCTTTCTTTACCCTATCTTCGGTCTGAAAACCATTTTTTATAAAATGGGTCTGCAAGAATATTATGCTAATCTCTAATGATCATTATAATTCATTTTTACCATTTTTTCCTTTCACTAATTATTTGAATGTAATGTTATTTTCTTTTTGTGATTGGGGAAATTTTCTATCGTTTTTATAGTGAAAAAGGAATTTTCTTTTTACCTAACATGAGTTGTATGGAATTACCCACCTTCAATCATTTGATGATTTAATTTCATGTATAAAAGATAATTTAGTATCAATTTTTTTGAAAAATATATTTTCAAATAATTTTTTTAAAACATTTTTAGTATCTTTTTTATTTTCTTAAGGAAAATGGTTTTCAAATGGTATTCAAGATCCTTTTATATGTTTTAAAGGAAAATGGGTATCAAAACGTTTTCAAAACCTATTTATATGATTTCAAAGAAATAGTTTTCCTAATGGTTTTCAAATATTTCTTTATAATCTTTCAGGTTTATTAAAATGAAAATGGTGTTCAAATGGTTTTATGTTTTAAAGAGACTATTTAAATAAGAAAGGATATTTACCTCATGAAATATTTTTAGAATCTCTTTCCAAATTATAATTCCACCTATGATAACATACATTGATGTTAATCAAAACCTTATAAGAAATTATCCAAAGGTTCTGTTCATATTCTCTCGTGAATGGTAAATGTTTTGATGGAATGAAACTTATGAAACCTATTTCTATTTAATGAGTTTTAGGATTTTGAAACTCAGTTATTTTCTTGGGTTATGATTTCATGAAGTTATTATGAAAACTATCTCTTTCCATAGGTTATGATGTGATCAAATGTTAATGATACCTATTTAATTTCGTAGTTTATTATTTTTTATTTTTAAATACTATCAGTTTTTTTGTGTCATGATATGATGAATGTTTTATTATCTTCTAGAATGTGTGTGAATGATTTTATAATGAGATGCGCAAGACCAATATCTCCCTCCAATTCATTGGGTTATGATGAATGACTCATGAGTATAATGGTTTGCATGGACCTAGTTTTATGTCGATAAGTTTGTGTATGAACTTGATTATATGTTTAAAATGTTATGAGAGAACCTTATTACATGTTAAATATGTTATGAATGGACCTGGATGCATGTCTCTAAGTTATGTATGAACCTAATTATATTTTTTATTGTTATGTGTGAAATTTATTACATTTTCAAAAAGTTATGTGTGGACCAAGTTTCATGTCCAAAATGATTATGTTAACCTGATTAAATGTTTAAAATTTTATACATGGCCCTAGTTTCATGTCCATTAGTTATTGTGGGGGCCTAATTTCAGGTCCTTATCTTAACAAGTGAACCTGTTTATTGTAATATATGTTAACAAAGTTATAAAAAATTGTTCATGCCACAAATTACATTTATTATTATTATGTTATTATTTCACGACTTATGCACTTAATAATCTTATGATCTATTTCTTATGAACATATAGTCTCTATTATGATCTCTAATATAATGGGTATAATCTTTAAATTTTATTCTCATGTTCCCCACCCTTTGATCAAATTATAAAGATCCATTTCTTTTATTTACACTTACTGAGTATCTGAGATTACCACTTATCTTATGTTTCCTTTCCATAGGTTATAATGAATTATTTTAGATATAATTACTAAAGGAGGAGATCTTTATAAGAGTTGTTGATGATATTTCACCTGGGCATAAGATTTTGATTCCATGTTTCCAAGTACACTAAACTATTATGTTTGTTAGACATGTTTTTTGCAATGTACTGAGTATTCATCTAAAATGATAAAATATTCATGTATGTTAAGCCCAGGTCTCTCTAATTGGTATCAAAGGAAAAGATTATTCATACTTTGGAAACTAGGATGAGAAAAGATTAGTGTGATATCCTGGTATATTTCTAAGGATATGTCTCCGGATGTTTCTACCGACAAATATAAGGGTGATTTAACATTTTGGAAAATGTCCTGAATATTTTTTAAACGATCAAGTGAGTGGTTTCCAAGAAAAAAATATCTCTATAGATACTTAAATTAGATGTGGATTCTGAACAAATGTTCCTATGGGTAATAACACTGAAAACATGTTTTGGGCCTAACATTGGGTTACCTGGTACATGACAATAAGCCATGCTACAAACCTGGTTTGACACTCTTGCGGGATATTCTTTGGAAATTAAAATACTCTTCATGAACTATCACAAATTATTTAAATAGATATTGGAAATGAATAACCTAGGATAATCATACATTGTCATAGATTAAGTAATATTTCTTACATTAGACATATTATAAGTGTCTATTCCTAATTATGTTGTTCCTTATTATGATAACTATTTATGACTCAATGCTTTTAGTTTTAGAAAATGGTTAAAACCCAAATGAACCACATTAATGGTGACTATGAAAAACAATAAAATTAATGTCCTCCTAATGATCTAAATTCTATGTGGACTAAAATACAAATACTCATTGCTATAGTTTCGCAACTTTCTCAAGATATGAATCTTACAGAGATTACAAAGGAGAAAAAGAGGGAATGATGTTTTACTTAGTCCTTCATGAGGCATCATCCACCTTCATTTAATGGGTCATCTAATACAATTGTTGCAGAACATTAGATCAGTAACAATGAAAATATATTATTCATTATCAACTATTCCAATCATGAGAAGGTTGTTATTTGTGTTTTTCGATTAGAAGGTGAAGTAGACCAGTGGTGGAATCTTATCAAGAATACAGGGAAACAAGATGAAACTGAATCAATGGTTTGGGATGAGTTTAGGAAAATATTCTTCAATAAGTAGTTTCCTTATGTTATTCGTACGAAGATGTAAAAAGAGTTACCTGAGTTCAGGCAAAAGGATGATGAATCTATCGGTTTCTATGAAGATAATTTTACTAGACATTTCAGGTATGATTATTATTATATAATAAAACTTGAAATTAATTTTATTGGTTCTTTAGTGGCATAAAGATAAGTCATACAAAGTTGTTGGCCATAAGAGACATTAATAACTATGGAGATATTGTGTGTTGTGAAATAAAAGTTAAAATGGATATTGGAGTTAATTATCAATCTCCGTGATTTAACAAGAAGTGGTCGATGGGGTTCAAAGGGGAATCTTGAAACCATAGAGAGAAGATAATGATTCAAGCTCCAAATATCCAAAACTATGGGAAAGAACACATAGGAGAGTTCCTAAAATAAACTAGAAGGTGTTATAAGTTTGTAAACCCTTTCCACTGAGAAAAAGATTTTATAAGTGATGATAAGTGGAAAATCAATGAAATGAGTGGAGAGAATGGTCAACCAAACTAGCCACCCACACTTTAGTGTTTCATGTGTATGGAGTTTGGAAATTATGAGAATCATCTCCCCAATCCAAGTACTATTGTGAATGATAAGCCACTAAAACATTTTAAGACAAAGAAGAAAAGGAAATATTATACGATCATAATGAATGAAGTGATTGAAGATAAATCAGAATTACCTATAATTACCTCCATATTTTTGAGTCTTATATTTAATTTTTAATGAATAATCCCTATGAAAGTCATATTTTTCATAATTTGGTGAGATTTCATGTGATAATATTTCAATAAATTGATTACGAAATAATAAAATAAAATTTAATATTCTATCAAAACATGGAAGAAATGAAGTTTCTAATATATATATTTTTGGTTTATGATAAGATCTTATTTAATGAATAAAGGGTTAATTATTTTCTGGAAGTGGTGAAAGGTTAACCATTTATACAATGATTTAGTTAAACATCAGACAAAATTTGTAATATTAAAGTGTTTTCGTTCCATATTAGGATTTATTCATATTGGAAAGCCTGTTTTGTGGGTAACTAATGACTAATGGGATGAAATTTCATGGTTATAATTATCTTTTAATACTTTAGTAATGAATGATTCACCTTCCTTTTTTTATAAATAGGTGATGTAGATCAATGAACAAAAATGTGATGTTTTCCTAAAATCAGGCAAGTATATATTTTCATGAGAATTTTTTATTCTTAGAAAAAATGATCTTGGAACCCAAAATCTTGTCATAGTACTTCCATTTTAGATTAATGTGAGGGTCCCTTTGTTTATCACATATTTATGGCTTTCTATTTGATATATTTCTCCAGACCATTTTCATTATCAGTCGCTAGTTAGATTTTTTTTACCTTTTTCATGTTTCCACTTCAAAACCTATGTTATTCTATGTGGAAACCTAGTTATATTTTACATTGGGAAATAGTTATGGTTTTGAGTATCCCTTTTAAGAGAAGTTTTAATATTATTTTTTACAATGTCGGCATCTATGAATGAAACTTTGAAGTGTAAAACAATTGATAACCCAGATGAATTTGGAGGGTGACATTCATTTTAAGGGGGAAGAAGGTAAAATCCTAAAATTTTGTGAATTATTATTAATTAATTAATTAATCATTTTTATATTTTTCATTTAACATAACACTGGAAATTGTTATATATATATATATATTAAAACACGAAGTCAAAAATTTCATTCATACGACACCAACATGAATTGATCTACATGAAATACTGAATTGGACTATGATAAAAATAGATCTCAATTTCCATTCACTACATCAAAGGCATAATTGGCTTGCACTACACACAATACTGACTTTTCGAGTGCTACATTCACCACCGACATGATATAATTTATACTTAACATTGATGCTTTCATGAACCATCAATTTTATTTATTTAAATGGTTAAATTAGATCCTAGTTGTTAAAATTAGTTATACAAATAGTAATAAATAATTTTAAAATATTATATATAATTGTTTTATATTGATATATATATTGGTAATAAAAGACAAGATTTTTGGTAAATTCCTTTATGTTTAAAAACAATGTTTTCTCCAATGAATAATTTTTATTAATAATATTAGTTTTACACACATTAAAAAAACCTAATTTCACAAGATAAACTTCATTTTTTAATTTAGAATTTCAAAATTATATTAGTGTGTATTTTTTAGATTTTTTTGAGACACATGATTTTTCAATGAATTGTGAAAAATAATACTTTTTAGTTAAAAACAATCTTTTCAATAAAATAATTATTAATTTAAAATTATATATTAATTTTTTTAATGTCAAATTAGATTTATTATACTGATATTTATACAATTAATGTCATCATAATCGGTTTTACTTTGAAATTGAATACAAAAACAATATAAACTTCTGAACTTCTTTCTAATTTAAAAACCCATAATTTTATCACGTTTGCGGGATTAGCATTAATATTAATTTTCTGGATTTTATGAAGTGAATTTATATAAACTAGTATAAAAAATTTGAATAAGTATAACATTTATATTGAATTAATATCAACATAATTTTTTACCAAAAATATTAGTAATTGTGATTTAAATTAATCATAGCAGTTAAGGTCAAATTAAGAATAATTAGGTACAAAAATGTAATCTTATAGAGAAAAATGACCTATCCACTTATCCAAAACCCATTTTATAGCCATATTTCATCAATAAAATTTCCATTATTTATTTTGGTTGGTTTTTATGACTTTTTTATGCTAAGAACATGTGTACAATTAACTTGTTTTTAAACATTTCTAGCGAGTCCTTTTCATTCCCTATAAAAGCTACCAAATCTCCCTCTTCATCACACCTCTCAAAAATCTTGGGTTCACCCAATATCTGCCCAACATACTTCCCAAAATTCCTCCATTACACCTTGAATCCCCCTTTTGGATCAATGTCTTCCAAGGAAGCTTTTTGGCACCAACCAAAAACAGTTACCCAATTAAGAGGTAAACTCATCCCTCAAGTTCCTTTCATTTATTTTCATTATAATCCCCTATATTATAATTATTACATTATTTAATAATAGAACCATTATTATAAATACACTAAGATATTTTAATTCTAAGGGATCAAACAACACTTAGTCCCACCTTCATTAAATATGTAACAAACATATTATTTATGTATATGGCGAATTATCGCCTCACTAAATGGTGATTGTTCAATTTTCTTTAACACCTATCATGGTGGATATTATTATGGAAAATATATTTATATATTTTATATATTATAATTATTATTTAGTTATTAATATTTATTCATTTTAAAACACATATATTTTTTACTTCCCATTTGGCGTTAATAAGATTATTTAGTTTGAGGTAGTGTAGACTACCACCTCCTCAAAGCGATATGATTCATTCAAACACTACATGGATTGTTTTAAGGATGGTTTTAGTGAATATAAAAAATATATATGATATCACAAATCTAATTTAATAATTATATATATATATATATATTTATACATATAAATATATATCTTTTACCTTCTTTCTCTCAACATGACAATTAAACGTAAATAGAATTCATGAGTATGTACGGCCTACCATCTCCCTGAATGGTGTATTCTGTTTCATAACTATATATTTTATATATTATTATAATTTATATATATAATTTATATACATAATATTTTGATCAGGGATTAAATTCAGGAAATTATGATATAATGTATAAGTACAAATGATATAAAAATTAAGAGGCATACAAAGAATAAAGAAAATATTATCCGATGTAAAACCTTAACATTGGATTCATAACAAGAGAGTAATATATGGTCGTAATAAAACCATGTATGGTTTTAGATATAATAATATGGTTCTTTAAAATATGTTTAATAAATTTATATTATTTATACAGGTGGTTTGAACGAGTGCGATGAGAGTCAAGACAAAAGGTAAGAGGATTTTTTCAAACTTTTTATTTCAGTGAGGTATATGATTTATTAATCAACCATTCCATTTGTTTGGTGTATATTCTACAAATGAATTTATTATATTTATCATGTATTTAATTTTATTGGTATTAACATATCAATTTTATGATCATTTTTTCATGGGGTTTAGGTTTCAAAAGTAACCAAATCGGTAAAATAATTTTTTCACAATTTACCTTCATTTAGACTCATGTTTTGTTATGATAATTTGTTTTTTTGAGTAATATATACTTCAATTTTACATTTATATAATGAATAAACATATATTAATTAAATGGAGAAATTATCACATCCCATGTACATAAATTCTCCCATGTCCATATTTTCTGGCTAAAATTCCAATAAAACCTTGCAATACTTCTTTTAGTAGAGTTTTATATAATTATAGGTTTGAATTATCTTTCCTTTTATAGATAAAACATGATTTATCGATAAAATTAAATCAACCTCTATATTACAAATCAATCTTTTATTTTACACAAGTGAAAGAAATTGGATGGATACCTATTGAAATCATAATATAAAATATGGATATTATTTTTGTATGAGAAAGAATATATTTATCAAATTATTGAGAAAAAGGAAAATATTTTCCATGAATACCTGACCATTGTGAGGGAATACACTGATGTGTTTCCCTAATAATTGTATTTTCTTCCTCCTAGATATGTATTTTAGTTCTCAATAAAACTCACACTATGATATTTTCCAATATTCAAAACTCCATATAGAATTGACTCAATTATACTTAAAGATTTGAAGAAAAAACTTCAAGATAATCATGATAAGTGTTTATACTCTAATGTGCTTCTCCACGGGGTGTTCTGGTACTCTTAATAAAGAATAATTTTGTGTCAATGCACCTCTAAATTGAATACCATGAAAAATTCTTCACTATGGGGTGTTCTGGTCCTCTTAATCAAAAATAATTTTGGGTCAACACACCTCCAAATTGACGACCACGAACTATAGAAGATGATAGTAAATTACAAGTTTCGTCTTCCATGGATTGATAACTAGTTCAATTAGCTACACAGAGCCTAATACATATTCATGGTGGATATTTTGAGGGGATATTATCATGTAATGGTGAAGAAAGAAAATATTCCTCTTACCATATTTTGTACAACATACTTTCACTATGAGTACAAATTGATTCCATTTGGACTCACTACATCTATAGATGTCTTCATAGACTTAATGAAAATATCCTTTAGGGAATACCTCAATAATTTTTTTTATTTATAGATGATATTATTATATACTTTAAAATAAATGAGGTACATGAGGAGAATTTTGATGCTGAACTAAAGGCTTCGGGAAAGGAAATGTTATATGCAATGTAAAAAAATGAGTGGTTTGGATAGAGTATGTGACATTCAGTGGAAATTTTATCACTAAGAAAGGGATATATATATATATAATTAAACAATATAAGAAATTAAGGATGTCTTTTACCAACATCTATAACTATGATTAATATTTTCATTGGTTTATCTATGCACTATCATATTGTTTTATGAAAATTACCCCAACTGTTAATCCCACTAACCACGTTAAATTTGTAGGGAGTGAATATTGTTCGGAATAAATAATTAAATGAGGGATTTATTGAGTTAAATTAGAGTCTAATCACTAAAAATAACGTCAAATTTCCCATTTATTGGGTTGGATTTGTGATATATAGTGATGTATCCAAAATGGTCTTGGGTTGTATACGCATGCAAGACAAAAAAAACTGATAGACCATTCCCCTCCCCAATTAATGATCCATGAGAAGAACTAGTTAATGAAGGATATGTAATTGGTTTTAATGATTTTCATGATGAAAATTTTTGAAATTATCTCTACAATATGAACTTTAATATATATATATAGACCATAAAAGCCAAAATATTATATTCACACAATATAATCTCAATATTCACAAATTAATGTGGTTATAAATGATTAAGTATTATTATTTGTGAATATATTAACATCATGGGTAGGAGAACAATGTGAAAAATGATTTTGGATGAAAGGATCATATAATCCAATCCATAATAAGAAATAAAAGGATCAATTATTAGTAGAAATTCAATAGATGGAATTGGGAATCATAGAAATATCTTGACCCTTCCTTACTCAACTAAAAACTAAAATATAATTTATTGAGAGTATCAATGAGACCTAGAAAGATGATAATGAGATAAAAAATATGGTTGATAATATTCCAGAGGTCAAAATTCCTAAAGTTATACTTATAAGGTCTGGAACACAAAGATGTTTTCAATAAAAAATAGTGTTTTCAAGATTTCTTATGGATCGTACACACATATTATCTTTCTATATTCATTTGTAATAACTAATATGTATAGTGATATGAATAAACAATTCTTGTGGGATAACATTAAGAGGTATATTTCATAATTTAAATTATTATTCTTGGTATACCAACAAGTCTATGCTAAATGAAAAAGTATAAGGTTATGACGGAATGACTTCCAAAATTAATATAGAAATGGGAAAATAGAAGAATGGATTTCATTATAAGACTCCCCATGACATTTAATGTTAATAACCTCATATGAGTGTTAGTCAACTGCCTTACATAGTAAGAACATTTGATCACTCTTAAGCAATATTTCTCTCTTGAACAACATACTAGGTTATGCATAATTGAAGTGCAAAGATAGTATGGAGTGCCACTATCCATTGTATCTGTTTGATATCAAATGTTTACTATGAGTTTCTAAAGAATCCTTAAACAAGAATTGGATACAAAGTTGAGTTTTAGTACTTCTTATCACCCAATGATGGATGGTCTATTACAAAAAACCATATAATATCTGAAATATATTATGATATATTGTTTAATGGAATTCCAATAATGTTGGGATCAACCCCATGAATAATTTATTTATCATATAACAACATTTTCCATCCTAGCACTCAAATAGTACCTTTTGAGGATCTCTAGGGGAGATGGTGTGATACTCCAACATGGCGGGAAAAGATTCGAGATAAGAAGATTATGGGACTTAATCTTACTCAAGAGATGATAGAGAAGGTTAAAACCATTAAAAATTATATGATATATTCAAAAAGACTATAGAAAATATATACATACAATCATCAAAGAGACTTGGAGTTTGGGATCAAAGATAAGGTGGTCCGTAATATATCTCCATTGAAGAAAGTCATCTTATTAAGGAAGAAGGGGAATCATAGTACTCAATACCTCATCCCATTTTAGATCCTTGATTGCATCATATATATGCTCTATCAAAAATAACTACCACAAACCCTATCTCATGTACATGATGTGTTCCAAGTATCCCTCTTAAAGTAGTACATAAAAAACACCATACATGTACTAAATATAGATTTGGTACCTTTTATAATAATATTTCATAATAATGACATCCATTTTATAAAATATATTGTTGAGAAAAATTTCTATAAAATATGAAAAATCACCAAGTAAAATAATTTCAACAGAACCACATGTTTGTGGTGGGTAGACTAGTGAACTTGAATAGGTTATGAAAAAATTACCCTAATCTATTTTAGTGTATGAAATGACACTTTAGGGGTAAAATATCTAAAGGGAGGAAGAATGAAATGACAAAAACCTTTGTGAATAAAACTAAAATTTGAATGAACAAATTACTTATAATGTAATGTAGTTATAAAAAACACAAGAAAACATTTTGTTATCTTGGAGTATTATAGACCATCAAATAAAAAATACTATTATAAATCTTAACCAATGATAATATAATAATTATATAGTGACCATTATGATTAGTTTATATTAATGGTTATGATAATGTAAAATTGACATAGTTGGAAGAAGCGATGGCCTCAACCCGTATGACCATACATAATGAAGCCCATTAATTCACAAATAATTCAGAGATAATATCCATGGAATTTTAACATGAAAAATCCCAATACAAAATTCAATATAAAAATAATACGAAAAATTAGTTATGATATAATTTAAAACTAATTAATATAACAGAATAAACCACGTTCATTGATCCTTTCACACACCATCCTTGAAAATCCTTTTTATTTAATTATTTTCATAGCTTTTTATCCATTGGTTGAGGTTTGGGTTGAGTCCCCGTTTTCTTTTTTGAGTTTATGGTTGAAAAATGTTGTTTTTTGGATTAGTATAATGGGAAAAATATGTAGTGTATGACTATGGGAAATTGTATGGCATATAATAGGTAACTGTGTGGCTGGTTTTAGCATCCATGGGTTAGGCACATGAGCTGTGCATGATTTTAGAAACCGTTAGACAACTGCAAGTGAGGTTATATACATTTTTTAAGTGGTGACCACACGGATTACACACAATTTAGAGAACTAGGAGGATAAACCATTTAAGCTTCATAGATTCTTAAACAAATTAAATTCATAATTTACCATAATATTTTTTTAACCTAAATTATGTCCCTCCTTCTTAGTCATTTTGGGCACATGAACGTGTCCAAAACCCCCTTCACTTTGGTTGTCCTACCTCCACAGATTCTCCATTAAGGTTATAAGGAGATTTTATTGGGTTTTTGGAAGAAATTTCTCTTCTTTCATTTATCTTCTATTATTTTCCTGGTGTTTCCATGGTGGGTTCTAGTTTAGCTGAACCCTAGAGGCTAGAGTTGATGCGTTGTCTTGTTATTATTGGGGTTTAGGTCATGTTGAATGTTCTTTCAGGTTTTCTCTTCCTTATCTGAGAGTTTCATCATATCGGTACTTCGTTGAGGTATGTGTTTCCTTCCATTTCCTTTTCGGCACATTCCATTTAATTATTATTTATTTTTAAATAATATATAAATTTTATTTTTCATGATTTTAGTATGATTTTTGGATTAGTATAGTGTTTTTGTATTGGAAAACATTTGTGGAAGTTTTTCTAAGGATTATATTTTAACATATTTTATAGTTATATACCCAAGGAATTTGTCAAATTTCTAATTGTAATTTTGAAAGAAATTTTTTTTAGAGGTGCCTGTCTAAGGTAATATTTTTATATCATTGCTGGGTTCTGAATTTGATATTTTCTGTGTGAATTGGTGACTTTTATGGAATTACTCTTAATTGTGGTAATTGTATTATTGTAAATACAAGTGATGTTTAATTGAAAATATGTCTCTAGTGTGAATTGATATGTGCATGTGTTGAAAGTGGGATTTCCAAATGAAATGGGTTTCGTAGCAAGGGATATTATTTGTTGATATTTATAAATTTCTCTTTGAATTATGAAATTTTTATGAAGCTTTTTATAAAAAATTGTATAATGTTAATGTTAATTTTAAAGGGGATATGTCCATAAAAATGTTTGGTTTTAACAAGTGTTCTTCTTTTAGTGTTTTAAAACAGATTTCATAAGCATTTCAAGTGGTGAGAAATGTATTCCAAAATGGTATTGGTGTGTGTATAATAATAGAAATGTAGCTTTTACCTTTATTTGGTTTTTCATAAGTGTTTTCCTAAAGGTTGGTTGAGGCATGTTTAACACATAAGATATGTTTTGTTAAAGAATTGGTGTAAAGGATCAAATCCTACTTATACCTTCCTATGTTAGTATACTAGTGCTATTTTTTATGTGAAGGTTTATGGTTCAATTACTAACAGTTATATATGGTTGGTCTTATGTTTGGTGGTAACATTGAGGTCATGTAGTAACCTTGTTGGCATGGCCTTATTTTAGTTATGTATTTAGTTGATGATTTTTCAGATACTGTATTTCGACTTATTTATATATTTATTTGTATTATAATATTTTTAGTTCTATTTTGTATTTTGTTTGTTTATTTTATTCTATTTTAATTGGGAAAAAATTGTTCCCACTATGGTTATTTTGATGGTAGATATTAGTTTCAATCCCATGGGGATTGGGAACACCCTTCGGGCCATATCTTGGATTAGGTCAGAAGTTTGGATGGATGAAATCCTTGCATGGTTCATGAAAAAATGGTATCGAAGGAAAACTCTTTTACTAGGGTTGTCACACAGTAATATATTAAGACTATTATTACTTAAGGGGTAGTTATGATAAGGAAATCATAAACCATTTCTCCACATAATCCACGAGTTTCTGGGGATATTCCTGGATTTGAGTCCTTTTCCTTTTTTTGGATAGTGGAAGGAAAATTGAGGTGACATGGTGCCATTTTCTGATCTCACATGGAGTAGTGACCCATGTGGAATATGATTTCATGGTTAAAGGTCCTCATATTTTTTGATGCTCACATGGGAGATGTACCGCTAACCATGTCGCTATGTTATTCATGGTCACTAGTTTCTTATCCCGATAGTTTTATATAGGTTGTGATTGGATTTTATTATGGTCAGTGTGGGTTGGTTTGGAAGATGAAAATTATTTTTTGAAAAAGGTTATTCGAATTGAAAAAATAATTTTTAGAATTAGTTTTATTTTTTTTAAAAAAATTATATTTCAATTAGATTGAAAAAATAGGTGTTGATAGTTGTGAAGTGGAAAATGAAGAAGGTAGTTTCGAAATTGGAATAGGATTGGTGGTTTTGAAAAAATGATTCATGTTTTTTTTTCAATTTTTGGCTAAAGGGACAGTTTTGTTGATTGAGCTATTCATCTTGGTTGAGCTTTTGTTTTGTTGTTGATTTTGGATATGTGGTTTTATTCTCTTCAAAATATTTCCCCCATAATGGTCCTGAATATTTCTAGTGGGTCTTTTTTAGTTTATAGTTATTATTGACTGTTTCTAGTCTATCGTGGTGATCAAGGTCCCTTAGAGTTGGTGGAGAGGATTACAGAAGTCAAGCTTGTCTTCAGATCGTTAGGATCTCCCAAAACTTTTAGAGTCATTTCTATTATAGTTTTTTTATAGTCCATATTTTGATGATTGAATAGTTTTTTCTCTACCTTAGATGCATGTTGGGATGATGTGTGAGTTTTTTAAGTCCATTTTCATCTCATAGTTTATAATTAAGTAGGTGAATATGACGAAAGTGGAAGATCTCATGATTATTCATCAAGTCTGGTGGACAATGAAGGCCTATGACGGACATTTCAAGGAGTTTATTTCTTTATATTTGAAGATAGAAATGTAGGATTATCTGAATGATTATATTCTCATCATGGGTATTCATATAGTGATCAAGGAGCGAGTTATCTCTTCCATGGATCTTTATTTTAGAACGTTGGTGGACAAATAATTCTTCCCTGAATCAATTTTTGGAGCACATGAAGTTTGCAATCTGGTGCTTTGTAATATTCATGAAAGCTCCCTGTTTTGTGAGTGCGGTGTTCTAGAGGATCCTATTTATAAAAAACTTCTTTCATTGGTTCTGGCTTCCATATTGTCAGACCATTCATTCATGTGCTTCGAGTGCTATAAATTTGGACAATTTAAGCCACCATGCCACAATCCTCCAAAGACCTATCATACATGTGGTTATTTAAAAATTTGGGTAAGTTTTGTAGGAATCATTACAAAAAAAAATAATTCTTGATCAGAGGATTCTAATGTCAGACTATGCGGTAGTGGTTGATTCAATCATCAAGCTTCCAACTATAGTCATTAGATTGAATCCCGCATGTAGTTAAGAGATCTTTGGGGGTGTGGGGTATCATGGCCAATATTTTGTGTCTCCAGTGTTAGAGTGGAGGAAGTCTATGTTGATGGTTGTAGTTTTCTTGTTTGTTTTCTGTTCTTTGTAAGATACATGGACATCCCATTCCCTATTAATCCCTTATTTTCATAGAACATGGATCACTAAATGTATATCCTTTTATTAATTGGTTCATGTTTTAATTATGCTTGTTTGGATATATCCATTCTTATGGAAGTCATTTATTGTATATTCTGTTAGAGTTCAATGTTCTATTTGAGTATTTTCGATGGGTTTCCCTATATGATGGGGGGGGGGGTTTATATTCTAAATATAATTTTAAATTCTGGTGGTGTTGTGGTTTATATTGTGTGAGCATTTTTGGATTATTTGTGTTGGGAGTTCCCTCAATCGGATGATCCAAAGTTGTAAAAAGGTGGTAGTTGAGTTCTTATGGTGGGGAGAACCCTATTGTGTTTTCCTGATGTTTCTCATGATTCATTTTCACTAAAATTGGATGGGTGTGATTTGTGAAGTGAAATACCACCCTGATGTTCATGTTTTCATGGTATTTTTATCTGGTAGGGAAACAATATTGGTTTACATTTCAAATGGGTGACATTCTAGGGGAAGAAATAGTTTGTGGTTGGTAGAATTGTAACACCCTGACCTTGAAAATACCTGTAATTTAATTATTTTCTAATATTTTGATTCTTTAGATGAAGTTCGGGTTTAGTCACTATTTGAATTTTTGAGTTTTTGGTTAAAAAATGATGTTTTTGAGCTTGGTAGTAAGGGGTGCACTGATAGCACATGGTTAAGGTAAACTTTACAGATTAGCCCCAATAACTATTCAGCTTGTTTTGGGGTCCCGGAGTAAGGCATATAGTTTTCTCACTATCTGGGAATCCATGAGACATTTGTTCATGAGGTTTTATCCCTTTAGATAGTGGTGACCACACTATTTGCGCATGGTTTAGAAAACTTTGTAGCCAAACCATGTGAGAAACTGAGATTCTAACAAAATTGAAATTCCTATTTTATCCTCCTTTCATTTTAGAATTAATCCATCCTCTCCCTCTTGGTATTTTTTGGTGCATAAAAGGGTCTTGAACCCCATTCCCTTTGGTTCTCCTCCATCCAAGGATGCTCTTATAGGGATCTAAAGTTATCTTATTGTGTTTTTATTCATTTTTATATTCATTATATTGTACTCACTTAGTTTTTTGGTGTTTCTTTGTTGGGTTGTTGTCTGGAGAAACCCTATAGGCATGGTTGATTTAACATATTATGTATTTGTTGTTTAAGGGAAATATGGTTTTACCTTTGGGTGTTCTATTCATCCTCTAAGAGTTTCATCACATCCACACATTGTTGAGGTAGGTGTTTCCATCCATTTCTTTTTTAGATCATTAATTTTTATTATTTTATATGTTTAAATAATATATAATTTTTTTAGGCCTTTAGTATGGTTTTTTGGCTTACTATTATATTTTTTGTGTTGGAAAAAATTGGTCAATGTGATTTTAAAGGGGTTTCCTTAACCATGTCATATGGGTATGAACACAAGGTATTTGTTAAATTTTTAATAATTTGTTTATAGTGAAATTTTATTGTTTGAGTCGTGTGCATCCTTTTTAATATTTTTATATCATTATTAGTTTATGAATTTTGCAATGTGTGTGTAAATTTGTGACTTTTATTGAATTACTCTTTTGTTTGGTTTTTTTCACTTTTATAAAAACAATTTATGATTCTTTGAAAAGATGTCTCTAGAGTGAATTAATGTGCGCATGTGTTGAAAGTTGGATTTCAAAAATACATGGGTTTTTTTTTTCAAGTGAGAATCATTTTTGTGATTTTTAATGTCTCTTTGAATTGTGAAATTTTTTTTGAAGCATATTTTAAAAATGATATTATTGTGAATGGGAATATTAAATAGGCTATGCCCAAAGAAGTATTTAGTTTGAATAAGTTTTCTTCTTTTAGTGTTTTAAGATGGATTTCATAAATTAAGAAAGTAGTGAGATATGTATTACCAAATATTTTTTGTGTGTGTGTAAACATGGAAAATGGGATTTTCCTATGAGTTGGGTTTTTATATGTGTTTTACTTAACATTTTTAAGGCATATTAATCAAATAATATAAGTTTTGTAAAACAATTAGTGTAAACAATAGTTTGGAATTATACAGAAATGTTGTGTTTAATGTCATTTTAGAAGTTGTTTTGTAAATTTATAGGAATATTAGGGTGTTTTGAGAAGTGTTTCGATGGATCATATGATGTGATGGAAATGTTGGAACTTGTGAAAGGATTGTTGCACGATAGGATCCCTTATGAAGGATTTCAAGAGATTGGATTATCATGTAGGTGGTGTTGGTGTTTGGGTTAATCATGGGTGGTGGAAGAAAGTAAGGTGGGTCATCCATGCGAGGAAATCCTCCTTTCACCATGTAATATTACCATGTAATTACTGGTCAACAATAGAGGGTCGAGTGATGGTTTATTTTCAACCTTGATTAGATAGGTTGGTACCCCTTGGATGTTTTAGAAGTCACCTGGGATTGTGAAAATGGATTGGCAGTTAAAATTACTTGTGGGTTAATAACTCTGGAGCTGCACTAAATGCTAATAGGTGAGTCTGATATAAGTTATTAAAAATGCACATACTGAGCAATGAGGCTCACACCATACTTGTACTATCCATTTTCAGTAGAGCCGTGTTATTTTATAGGTGTATGCTTCTGGTTCAGTTTCTTCCCTTTGGAGTAGGTCGATATAATTGTTGGTGGTGGAGAATAGGTCATGTGGAGATCTTATTGGCATGGTCTAGTTTTAATTTTATATTTAGTTTCTATATTTTTAGTTGTTTTATTTGGAACAGTATTTATATTTAGTGGTATTCAATTATTTATAGTTATGTTTCATATTTAGTTTTAATGTGATCTTGGTTTGATTGGGAAACAATCTTTCCCACTAAGTTTATTTTGATACCAAATACTATTTTACATCCCATTGGGGTTAAGAACAAACTTCAGGCCATGTATCAAACCAGGTTGAAGTTTAGGGTGGATGACATACCGACCTGGTTCGTATAGAACCACCCCACGATTGTACCACCACAACACACCTTATCCTTAAGGAGTACCTTGATATAATAAGGGGTTATGTATCTATACACTTATAGTATGAATTTTTATATTCTATTTTAAAATAAAATAATGACTATATATTTTCCCATTTTATTATTTATTTATAAATTCTTATATAATGAGTTTGATAATATTATATTTTGATATGAAAAAAATAATAATTTTATTTTTTATTAAATATGTAGTTTCTATGAAGACACTCTTTTTGATAAATTCATTAGTTTTTGAAATATTTTATTTCAATGAAATATTATTTTGAAATAATATTTTATAAATTATTATAGATAATTTAATTTAATGAATTCCAATGTAATTTTTATCTCAGCTAGAAAGTTGTTATAATTATTAATACATGCATTTTCTAGTAAATAATAATTTTTAATTAAAACTGAAAGAACACATATTTAAAAAATAATTTTGGGAAACTATGTATTATTTTTTAAACCTTGCATAAATTTTATCCAATGGTGAATTTTTCATAATTTTCTTAGATAATGATATTTTTGGGTATAAATCTAATATGGTATAAATATACAGTGTGTATTATGACACCATAATATCGTAAAGGTTATGTAAAAAATTCTATAAGTTGAATAAATGATCAAATGTAGATTTATTCTTAAGAAAAATTTTATTTGAAGTTATATATCTAATTTTATAAACCCTTAATAAATCCTCCAAAACCTATACAATATTTTAATGTTTTAATGAACATTCTTTATGAACATGACAATCTTGCACATCACCAATGACATTGTTTAATTTTTTTGTTTCTAAGAATAATAAAATATTTAAAACCAATCCCATTTTTTATAAATCATGGGAAAAATCTAGGGAATAGTTTATGGATTTTATAATTGTCTTATATAGAGTAAAAACCGATGTTTTTGAAATTAATAAGGAATTCCACTCTATTTTCCTATAAATACCAACACAAAATCACACTCATCTATACTAAAAACCCATTTATCATTAATTTTCTATCCCCATATGTCTATAAATCCCTCCCATATTATAAAAAATCTCAATTGATTATATTTTCATGAATTTATAAATATTCATTTACTATCGAGTTGATATTCTAGGAAGGATTTGTATTTTATCCTCTCTCATTATACCTTTTACCTAATTTGTTACTAAACCAAAGTAAAGAATTTTATCATCCTCCTCTTTATTCAAGCACATTATTTTTATTATTCCATTTTATTTCAAAATTTTCATTATGTAATTTTCTTTTAAAAACCCCTTTTAAAGTACATATGATTTCCATGTAATGAGAGACCACCTTTCCTATCATTAACCACCCCATGAGACTTTATATACATCATGTATTTTTCAAAAATTATTCTATAATTTTATATGAAAAAAACATGTGTAATGATTCCCCTAGCCATTTCCACTCATGTATATTCATTTTTATACACATCCTTCATTGATTGGGGACTTCCATGTTAGTATCCCACACTCCTTAATCACGAGATTAATATTTATTATAAATGTTCTTATGTTTTATGATATATAGGGAACATAAATCCATGTACATAATACAAAATAGATGGGTGGTACCAAAATTATATAACCCTCTAATGCATTGGGAATGTTTATATTGCATGAAATTCAATTTATAGTGCACAATATGATATCCAAAGAATACTATATTATAATGTATTATTATTTATTCTTGACATATGGTTATGACATCCCATTTTATGTTGTGTCCTTGATGTTATTATCTTATATCATGATTTTATGTTCATGTTTATGATTATCACTCCTTCCATGTCACATTGATATGTATCTTGAATCACATGTATTTGCTATCATCATCTTATGATTTTATTATTTTTTATTGGGATTTATAGGTCACCCATTTATTATTTAAATCCTCATGATATCCCATGGATTTTTATAATTGTGAAGTAATTTCATGGTTTTTAAAATAATTTCATTATATCATTATTATAATAATTTAGGAAATGTACCAAATTTTCCATACTCTAAATACCTCACAATCTTTGGGGATTATATTGTGTTTATAATTATGTAACAAATAAATAAATAAGGTGTATAAAAGAAATGGGTTTTCATAGTTGGCATAATAAGAGAGTCTATATATATTTTTTGGATTAGGATTAGAGAACCTTAGTGGAAAACTTTAGCATAATATTAAACATAGGATAACATCCCCGAATTATGGTTTAGTATTGAGTATGTGGTTTCTAAGAAACAAATTACCTATCTGGATACTTCAAGTGTATGTGACTATGGAATAGTTGTACCTAGGGTTAATATCTAGGAAATGAGAAAAATGAGAATTTTCAAGATCATCCCCAGATGAAAAAAATGTCGAATATTTGTACACTTTTTTTTTGAAACTCCTAGGGGATATTCATTGGTAAATTCACAAGACCCTTACAAATCATTGTGAAGGGAAAAAATGACTATGAAATTTTATGTTAGGGAATTGACCCAGGATAAATTAGTTAAAACCTTGAAATTAATAGTGTAAGGAATATTTTTTAATAGTTCTCCATTGAATATTTATATTTTCCCTTGAATAAGTTGAATAGTATATAAATTCTCTTCCATAACTCTATATTGGATGAATTAAATGATTTAAACAAAAATAAAATAGTGAAAGGTTGGCATACAATCCATTCATGAACATAAAATTTCCCATGTGACTATGGTGCTATTAATTCTTCTATGCCATTAATGTTTAGAAGAACTATCCAAATTCTACATGAAAGCATGAATTTTGACCTATAAGTGATAAAAACAAGGGAAACTATTCCATCTCAAGTGTATAAATTCTCTATATAAAATATGTTGGATTAATTTCCCATAGAAAATTTTAATACTTCTATTAGAATTGTTTATGAAGTTTTGGGTATGGATAGAGTTTCCATGTATAGATCCAACATAAATTTTGATGAGAAGGAAATCATCCTCTCTATCACAAATCGACCTGAAATTCTATAGATGTTCTAGGAGGGGTATTGATATCCATTGGAATCATCATTTGTATAATGGTTATTATTTCTATATAATAAAATGAATTGTTATTAATAAATTGAGATAAATGAAAATATAATCTTTGATGACATTCATATTATAAGGGAATATGCTAATGTGTTTCTAGATGAATTGAGTAGTCCTCCTCCTAGCTGTGAGGTTGAGTTCTCAATAAAAAATATACCTAATGATTTTCAAATATCCACGTTTCTATATATAATTATCACTATTGAAAAAGAAGATTTCATTAAGAATCTATAAGAATACCTAAACAATGATTTTATATACCAAATTACTTCACTATGGTGTGCAGTAGTCCTCTTCATCATAAAGAATGATGGCTCAATGGGCCTATAAATTTGATACCATGAGATTAAAAAGATCATGATAAAGAACAAGTATCATCTACTATATATTTATTCCATGTTTGATCATTTATGTGGATCATAGTACTACTCTAAGGTGGATCTTTGGTTGAGATATTGTAAAGAAAATGTGAATACGGAGAATATCCACAAGGAAAATTTTCATATTAGGTAAGAGAAATAATAGTACATAGTAATTACATAAAAAATAACTAATTCACTAGTTATCATTATGAATTTAATGAATAGAAACTTCCTGAATTATCTTGAAAATATTATGGTGGTAATTATAGATGATATTATTATCTATGAAAAAAATCATGGAGGAACATGAGGAATATTTTGATGATATATTGAATACCATAAAAAATAAAATCTAAATAAAATATACAAAAAATATTCCTTTTTAGAATAGGAAGTTACATTCCTATGGAACGTTATCACCAAGAATGGTATATCCATCGATCCTTTAAAAATAGTTACAATTGAAGGATTGACAAGACCAACATATATTAAAGAGATATATAGTTTCCCTAGATTAGTTGGGTTCTATCACTAATTTTTGATAAAATTTACATAATTTTCATGCCCAATTACAAACCTAACTTATAAGGGAGTGAATTGTTTTTATACTAATAAAAGAGAAGAGTGATTTAAATAGTTAATAAAGAGGCTAATCAATTTAACTTTAATCATATTACCAAAATATATGGACTAATTTATGATATATGGTGTTTTTTCCAACAATAATTTAGTTGTGTAATCATGAAATATGACAAAGAGATAGCCAATTCCATTCTCCAATTAATGATTCATGAAGAAAACTGCCTATTTCATGATCTAGAATTGGTTATTTTGATTTTTATATTGAAGATTTAGAGAAATTATCTCTATGGGGAGAAGTGTGAAATATGTAAATATCATGAAATACTCATCTATATTTTAATGAAAAAGGATATCAATATAATCCAATGATGGTGGTATATATAGTCAAGGATTATGTTTTTCCAATCCTTTACCATCCATTAAAGGAAATCAAAGTGAAATATACTTAGTGTTTAAAAGATCCTACAATAGTATCCTCAATGAGGATTGAAATGGAATCGATATTCTTAGAGACACAAAGGATAAACATGGGAATCATAATTGGATATTCATACAACCATTATCAAATATCAATGAAACCATATATTCTTAACAGGGCCAAGGAGGCCCAAAAAGAAAATGAAGAGCTATATAAAAAGGTAGTGAATATCCTAGAGTTTAACTTTTATATATATGAAGTTATAAGATTTGGAATAAAGAAATGTTTCTCATCAATACCAGAGATTAAGAGATAACTTTTGGCAGATTTTTATATCTCATGATTCTATATTCATTCAGGAATCCCTAAGATGAATAGAGTTACCAAGAAAACTTTTGTTGGGACAAAATGAAGAGATGGGATACATAATTTATATCTTAATGATTGGTATGCCAAAAATTCAAGGATTAATGGAAGAAGTATAAGTGTATGAGGCATTAATTTCTCGTACCATTATATAAAATGGAAATGAATACCATGGATTTTTTCATGGGAATCCCTATGAATTATAGAGGAAGTAACTCTAACTGCATGGTAGATGATCTCCTTATTATGTTATCACATTTAATTGTTATCATGGAACATTTACCTCTTCACCAACTCACTAAGATATCTATAAGACAAGTGATAGTAATTCATGGAGTTCCAACATCCTTGGTATCTGATAAAGATATGAATTTTACCTCAAGTTTATAGAGAATCCTTCAATAAGAATTATATACAAATATTTGTTTCAGTACCTCTTATCACCCTCTAATGGTTTTTATATTTGAAATAACTTTCAAAATATTAGAAAATATTTTGAGATCTAGTTCAATAGATTTCCATGGATATTGGAATTAACAAATTCCCATAGTGGAGTTCTCGTATAACAACAATTTCTATTCTATAATTCAAATGGAACCATATAAGGTTCTGTATGGGAATATATGTTAGACTCTAATATGTTTGGATGTTGTTGGATAGTGGGTTATTTTTATACAAGATCTAATCTAAGAGATGACATATTTGGTTCAAACCATTAAACATAAATTGAAATATATACAAAGTCAACAGGAAATCTATATTGTAAATCTTCAATGAGACCAAGAGTTTGTGATCGGAGATAAGGTATTCCTTCATATATAACTTACGAAAAAATTCATAATAATTGGGAAGAAGGGGAATCTTAATCCTAGACACAATATCTCCTTTGAGATTCAGGATATGTTTAGAGATATGGCCTATCAACTATAACTCCAAACTAAATTATCTCAAATACATGTTTGTTTCCTTGTATACATATTAGGGAAGTACATAATAGACCCCTCACATGTGAAGAATACAAAGGTGATACCTTTGGATAATAATCATTCATTTGGGGAGTAATTCGTAAAGATCTTAGATAATAGAGAATAACATATTGGAATCAAGACAACTCACCTGGTCAAAGTGTTATGGTGGAACTACAAGTTTGAGGAGGTGAATTGGGACCCAGTAGCGGTGACGAAATATAAGTACCCTCATCTATAGTATCATATGAAATGAAATTTCTAGGGTAAAATTTATAAGGGGGGAAATAATGTAATGAACCAAAATTTTATAAATGAAATTCCCATTTAAATTTTATAATTTTTTATTAATTTATGTAGTTATAGAAACACATGGACTTCATTAGTTATTTTGGACTATTATAGAATGTAATATTTAAAATATCGTTAACTATATTATCCACTTATAATACAGATTTTGTATAGTGACAACTAATATTAGTATATATTAATGGTTATGAAAAATTACATTTATAAAATATGGAATAAGTGATGTCCTCAACCAATAGGATCATACCTAATAAAGCCCATTTATCTAAGCTTCCTATAGAGATTTCACCACATTGATTTTACCATGAAAAATCCAACGATGAGATTCAGTAAATAAATAATGAAAAAAATATTTATGGGAGAAAATTATGGTTATTGTGATTATGTCCCTTACCATGTTCGTCGAACCGCCCAAATAAAGTATCACCATTGCACACCTTATACTTAGGGTGTATTCTAGTGTAATAATCAGTTCAATTTTTAGAACCTAAAAGTTTGATTTTTTATATTGTATTTTTAAATAAATTAATGATTTTATTTCTCCCATTTAAATTTTACTTTATAAATTATTATCTTATGATTTTGATAAAAATTAGAATTTAGTATGAAGAAATAAAAATTATATTCCTGGGAAATATATAGATTCCATTAAGGAAACCTTTTTCTAAATTGAAATGTTTTATAAATAATTATTATCATAACAAAATATTCTTAATAGATTATATTTATTTAAATATTAATGATAATATAATTTACTAAAGTTGAATGTGATTTTAATAAGGGTCAAAAAGTTGTCAGTGTTGTAAAAACTAGTATTTTTTTGGAAATGAGAGTTTTTTATTTAAAAGTCAAAATTCACATATTTTGAAAATTAATTTGATAAAATAAATATTAATTTAAAAATAAGCACTTTAATAATATCAAATGGTTATTCTTAATATTTTTATGAGGTAGCATAATTTTTTGGATAAATATTAAATACTATATTTAAGTAATGTTTTTTATATAAATTTATTAATTTTATAATCCCTTAACAAATCATTCAAAATCTATAATATATTTTAATTGTATAAAATTAATTATTTATGAACATGTATCACTTCCACATCACAAATGATATTATTTTAATATTTTCAGTAATTTGATAAATAAAATATTGAAAACCAATAACCTTTGGATGAAACCATTTGGAATGTCCATGGAAAATTTTTCTGTATTCATTATTTTATTATATAGTGTCTAAAATTTATGTTTAGAAATTAATAAATAATTTTCCCAACTTTTATTATAAATACTAACCCATCCTCCCAATAATATTCACTCAACACCCCTTAATAACGAATTTAATCTCACTATTACTTTGTAAATCTTCATAAGGTGTTCCAAATATCTTAATAAGCTCCTCCCATGCTTTTAGAAGTGACCTCTCAAGGTAACATATGACTCTCTCTTCTCTTCCTGTTAAACACCTTCTTTGTATTTATCCTTTGTAATCTCAATTGATTATATTCTGATGCATTTATAAATCTCATTTTACAATATAATTAATTTTCGATGAATTATATATCATCTATCCCCCATCATCATAAGATTTACATAAGCCATAAATATGCCAAAGTAAGGGATTCTCTCATTCTCTTTATTCAATAATTTTTTTTATATTATTACATTTTATTTCTAATATTTCATATTTTAATATGTTATTACATATCCATTTTACTACTATAATGATTTCAAATTAATGGGATATGACGTTCCACTCTCACCAATATCTTCCGTGAATTTTTTTGTACACCTGTTAGGTTGTAGTAATTATACTATGGTTTCTATAAAAAAAATTTGTGTAGGTAACTTCCCATTTTATTTAACTATATGCATTAATATAATAATGTATCATATGGAATAGATAAATATATAAGTGAACATTAATCAGTGGAAATATTTTTTCAGTAACATATGTCTAAAAATTTCATACTTTTGAATAGAAATTTGATTATTAATAATCACTCAATGTTTTAAAAATTATATTATCTTCTTATATTCTTGGATCATTAATATTTTTATTTTTTATTGTTTCAACATAAAATACAAGACTAATTTTCCCCTAAAATTGGGACATTGAGTTATCAAAAAATTATCAAAACTTGATGTGACTCATTATTTCGATTCCTTGAATACTTAATTAGTGAATATTCAAAATTGTTTCTTTTTTCCTTGAACTATATGCCTTTATTTTGGACAAAATATTATTTATTAAAGATATAAATTTTCATTTGAGTGTATTAATCATATTTTCATTATAATTTATGGATACATCATGTTCATTAATGATCTTATAACATTCGCCAATGTTAAACCCATAGTTCAATGATTCTGATGGTTTAAATAATCATTTATATATTCCACCATAATGTTATCCAATGGATAAATTTATTCTTCAATATAATCAAAATAACTTAATGTATTTTTTTGAAATTATTTAGTATTAATTTTTTTATTTCAATGTTGGTAAATATTTTCAATATCCCCTTAAATCTAAACTTTGAGATAAAAAACATCCTCTGATTGATCATCATATTCTACTTCATATTTTTATTTCCCATTATATCAATCATAAAATCTTTTTTTATAACATAAAATCCCTTTTAACACATTCTAAAGGATATTCCTCAACATCATCATCCCATTTACTTATCAACAACACTATCTGAATCTATTTTCAACCTAAATTTCCAAATTTTATATTCCTTCTAGGGGGAACTACTTTCTTAGTTTTTGAGTGAATTAAGATACCCTATAATATATATAAAATATTTTTTTACAACTTTAAATGATGTTCTAAACAATTTTATAATGAAGTAAATCTAATTTTATCTTAACATATAATATTAATTTCATCTCTTAAGCATCCTTTCCACAAGATATAAGAAATCATCATTTAAGAATCCTAATTCATTTTCATTATATTGAACAAAATAATTATCTATTGATGTGAATTACATTTATTTGGATGAATATTATAAAGAAATCACTAACGTCCCAAAAATTCCCTAAGAAACCAATTTAATGTATAGATTATTATGATTTAATTTCCCAAGATTTACATCTTCAACTATTGAAGCCATTTTATTTTAAATTAATGTTAATATATATATATAATAAGTTTCACTATATAAACATATTTCATAAAAAGAAAAATTTAATTAATAGATCCAAAAAATTTGGGAAGATAATTTAATAGATAATAAATTTTTTAATTGAACTCATCATCAAATCATAATAATCTATTATAAAGAACCTGAGATTCACCTCTTTAACTTATCTATCTCCTTCATAAATATAAGAAATACTGTAATAAATCCATATTATTGTAGTATAAATAATTATATATATATATATATGATTATATAGTGATCCAATCATGTAATTCTGAGGATTTTTATCATTATTCAATAATTTCAGAACTAATTATTTAATTTTTATCTTTATAGTAACCCTGACCTATATTGTATGAACCACTGCGGATAAAATATCATTCCCAAGAGATTATAAAGGTGTTATAATTCTATTAATCCATATTTGTTAATTTCATCTATTAAATAAGGGTATCCTTATTAATTCACAATATTATTTATTATGACAACATTATATAAATGATTCACTAAAAATATAATTGTTTATTAGAGACCAGTTATTGTCACCAGAGTTCCCACAATACATGTCGAAGGCACGCCGGGGGGGGGGGGTAGTGAATTAGGCTGTTCAAAAATTTCTTCTTATATAAAATTCAAATTTACATTCTCTTATTATTTTAAAAAAAACTATATATCTATAAAAGCATTCTAAAAATTAATCATTGAAATAAAAATATAACAATGATATTTTTACTTTTTTCACCTATATTGGGATTAATCCAAGGAACCCATATCAATGATTAAATGATATTACTTCATTGTTTTTTTATTCATATCATCAAGGTAACCTAACAACTCATCCATTTTATATGAACTCATCTTATTTTCCTCTCAATTCATTCCAAAAGGGTTACATAATTAGAATGTTTTTACATTCATGTTAATATCAAAATATTAATGAAAGAAAAAATAACACAAAAAATACAAGGATATTATCTATATTGATTTGATATTCACTTCCTGGTCTTTATAAATATGTGAAACAAATATTTTATTCTTGTACAAGACCGCAATTAAATATAATTTAACAATAAATAAATACTTCAAAATAAATATTTTTAATGATATATAACCCTATTATCTTATCTCTATTTTGATTTTTGATATGATCTATATTTTTATCAAAATATTCTCTTATTGAAAAACTTAATCTTTCAATACCTATTGGATAATGATTAAATTAAAAATAAATATAAAAAATTTAAACCCCTTAGTACCTCCTCCTCTTAAAAAATAATTTATTGGATTGTTTTTAGGTGAACCACACCACTGACCACCATTTAAAAAGTTAGTATTAAAAAAATACAAGAACTATTTTTCTGTCCATGTCATATATTATATTAAAAACCTAAGCTTTTCCAATAATCACTATGTGATTACATTAATTATAGTGAAATAACTTTCTTTATCTATCAGACTTCTCAAACTATTAGATGCATTACTTCATCATATATTGTTTCATGACTCAACATTATATTTTATTCAAATAACATTGAGATGAATTTAAAATTATTACAAATTTAATTATGTTTCTAATAATTTTATTACACTCTATTCAATCGAAGTAAAATAAATGTAATTATACACAATCGAATTTCTTATTAGATATTTTTTACAGTGCGATATATACCTTAAATACTGAATACTCCATACCCATTATGGATTAGTTTTATGTAGGTAAAAATTAATAATCTAATTTGAGTCCACTTAAACATGATATAAATATTTTGGCATGAATATATCATACATATATTTACAATATGGAATGAGAAAACTATTAAATTGTGAATTTATCTCAAATAGATTTGAAAATAATTTCACTAATATGATTTTCCATATTTGGAAATCCAATATATCTCTAGTAATTCTTGTTAATTATTGTGTATCCATTCCTTGATAATGTGATATTTGTAATTAAATTTTTATTTAGACCAAAAACTCAAAAATACCTAAAATCCTTCACTTTACGTCTTTGTTTTCCTTCTTTGATATTATACAACATTGAAAACATTAAGAGACTCTAATTGAATCCAGTTTACAACAATTCAACATTAAAACCTTCGGTTCAAACATATACCTCTCACATGTTCAATTATTCCGATATATTTCATTTAATTAAAAAAATGCACTCTCTATTTGTAATAAAATGGAACTGAATCTCAATGTGATTTTTATAGAACATCCAAATTGGATTCTTTAGGAAAAGAATTTCAAATTATTTTTTGCATAAAATAACCTTATTAATGTTCAATTATTCTCTAAAACTCATCCTCCATTTCTTTATAAAAATAAATTGAGTACAAGTCTTTATATCCATGACATGATTCAATATAGAATCACTCAGATTAATAATTTATTATTTCTTGATTAGTTTTAGAAAGCACCAATATTGGATTTCCAATGTTCCTCCACTAATAGATTTTATATTCATCACATCTCCATACCAAGAAAAATTACTACATGTAATTAACTGTTATTTTTTCTTAGTTAAATAAGAAAATCCATAATCAAAATTTAATTTTACATTCCTTATAATTTTCTTCACTATTATAGAGACCCAAGCTTTACATACATGGATAATAAAAAATTTTAGAAGAATATTCGGTACATTACAAAAATAATTGCTGGAGGACCATAGTTGTTTAGTGTATTTGAATTATGGATACAAAATCTTTTTTCTGGGAGAAATACCTTCGACATCACCCATAAAGAAATCCACCATTAGTATTTCTATCTAAAGCCTTATTTCATAACTTGGGGAAAAGAAACATAAAAAATGGATGATCTCAAATGGTTAGTAAGGGTAAATAAGGGAGATATTTAAGCATAATTATGAAAATAAGGGTTTGATAATAGGATCATAAAAATAGAAGATCATACCCTTTATATTAAAGAACATAAACATGAATCATGGCATAAAGCACAATAGTTCTTAAGATATGAACCATAAAAAAAATAACACACACCATCATAGAATAACATAGGAATAAGAAGTGTAATTATAAAAGAAACATAAGAATATATATTTACTTCCATAGTAGTGAAGCCATTTCTTTCAAGATCATCTTAGTGCACAATGTGCTTTACTGAACTGGGTTCACCCACGGTTCCATCCCTATATTGCTGAACCAAGTTCACCACTCACTCTTGCCCTGTAAAATAGAACTGAGTTCACCCCTTATTCCAAACCTATATTACTAAATCCATTTAATTTACCATTACATAACTTAAATAATAAACCAATTTCATTTCCCTTTATATCCTTATAATACTGAACTGGGTTCATTTCTTATTCGTGCCATGCCAATCTCTGGAGATATAAAATTTCACCCAATGCATTGGAGGGAGATATAGGACCCACCCATATCATAATGAAATCATTGATATGTATTATAAAATATTATAAATAATCTTATCATATACTATTAAATTAAGTGGGTATTATAAAATTTTAATAATATAATAACATTTAAATAAAGATAGTTTTCATAATCATTTCATAAAAATCATAACACATAAAAGAGAAACAGATTTCATAAACATATAACCCAAGAAAAATAAATATATTTGATTAGAATATAACATTTAAAATAGAAAAATGTTTCATAAATAAAATAACATTAAGTATAACCCATTAATATAAATAATATTAGTGGAACCATTATTTCATTTCCTTGAAGTGCATGAGTAACATCAACAGATGTAATATTAGTTAGAAGTTAATTTTGAAAAGTCTTCCATACAATTTTCCTGAAGAAAATATCATTTCATATTTGAAAAAATATTTTTATTAAATATAATTATTGGAAAATAATTTTCATATAAAATACCTTTAAAACATATAATGAATAATTGAAATCATTTTGAAAACTTTTATCCTTGAAAACATATAAAAGGAGGATGAAAATGTTTTGGAAATTGTTTTCCTTGAAAAATAATATAATAATCATGAAAAACGATTTGAAAATCATTTCCCTTAAAAAGTAAGTATAAAATAATTCTTCAAAAAATTTAATTTTAAACATGAAAATAAAGATTCAAAGTATTTATAGTGGATAAATTAGTACATGTCATATATAGTAAAAACGAACATTCTTTTTTTGATGGTAAACAAGATAGAAAAATTAATCATTCAGAAAAGGACAAGAGTGTTCCTTAAAAAACATTGGTAAAAGAAAAAAAGGGCAAATATATGTATTAAATATTAAAGGGTAATCTTATAATATTATTGTAATCCCTTTATAGAAAACATGGTCTTGAAGGAATATATATATTTTACATAAGAGAGGTAAAAGTCAGTCTTAATTAAAAAAATTAATAACTATATTATGTTCCAAAGTGTGGAATAAATGGTACCAATATATGAATAAATAATTAATAACAAAAAAAGAAGAAACTTAATTACTATTCCTTAGATATGGATCATAAAATATCACAAATTGAAGCATAAACCTAAACAACCTTGGAACGGGAAGAGATTATTTCAATAATCTGTTATAACTTGGTAAATTTGGATCATAATATCCATCAAAGAAACTGAAATTAATGGAAACTTAAAATATCATGAAATTTTTTAAATTCATTCTATAACGCATAAAAGATATTTATATACACCTAGAGAGTGAATTTAGGTGCAAAAAAATGAGTCTCAAAGAAAAAAAATTTGAGAAAAAACTGTTTCACTGATTTGGTAACTTTTAAAACATAATCCACATGAAAGAAATATACTTAAAGGGATATGTAAAAATACATAATTTTTTTTATAATATACATAGTGTAAAATAATAATTACTACAAACACAACAAAAAATAAAGGAGTGGGGAACATAGCATATATCTCACAGAAATAAAAGGAGAGATAAAATCCACTTACCTTGTATCTTTACTTTCATTGTAATCATTCAAACCACAAGTATAATAAAATTAAATCTATTATGAATCTTTTAAAGAACCATATTATTATATTTAATGTGATATGAGGTTCTATTAGGGACATATATTACCCAGTTGTTAACAATCCTTTGTTAAGGCTTCACTTCGGGTAATAATCTCTTTAATCTTCACATGTGTCTTAATTTGTTATATCATTAGTACTTATAATTTATATAATGATTCTGATAATGTAAACCATTATTTAAATAACATTTATATCCATATAATTTATATTACAATTATCTATTTATTATATAATTACAAAATTGAATACATTGTTTATGGAGACTATAAGAAGTACGTACGCAAGAACTTTGTTTTGCTTATATTTTCATATTAAAAGAAATAAAGAAAATTAAATATATGTATATATGCATAACATTATTACATTAGATTTATGATATTATATATATCATATATAATCACAAAACCCATCCTTAATACATTCCATGTAGTCTATGAACAAATCATATCGCTTTGATGGGTAGATAGTCCACACTTCCCCAAACGAATTTATCATATCACAAAAAATAGAAAGTAAAAAAGGTATGTATTTTATAAATTAATAATAAAGATTAAATAAATAATAAATTTAATATATGGTGTATATAAATATATTTTACATCATAATGTCTACCGTGAGAGGTGGTAATGAAAAATGAACAATTAACATTTAGTGAGATGGTAGTTTGCTGTAAATATAAACAATATGTTTGGTACCTATTAGATTGAGGTGTGTGTAAGTTTATGCCAAACCATTAGCCTAAAAACATCCTATTATATATATTATACATGTTTTTTTATATAATAATGGAATAATGAGAGTGTATGGGGTGGAAGGAAAATAAAAGAAAGGACTAGAGGGAATACATTACCTCTTAATTGGGTAACTCCATTTGGATTGTTCTAAAAGGCAGACTTGGAAGACATTGTACCAAAAGGAAGACTTCAAGAAGTAAGTTAGGGATTATTGAATCTTAGTTGATCCTAGTTTTTATATACAATGGGATTGATATGTGTTATTAAATGGTAGGAATGGATCCCTTTTTGTAGTCGAGGAGAAGTGATACTCTTGTAAATATTTGAGTAGATAATTACACCCACATTTTTCATCATTCATGTGGATCCAATAATGATAAAATGTCTATAAAAGTGAGTGTAAGGTATAAATATGTCTATAAAATGGATTTCGGGAAAGTTTATAGGTATTTTTGGGTCTTAAAGTTATGGTTTAGTCTCTTATTAAGTATAATTTAACCTTAATCAATGAAATTAATTTTTGTCGCATCTAGAAATAATTTTGTTGAAAATATAAGTTAAACCTATTAGAAATTATAAATTATTATGATTAAAAATATGGAATCCATTTTTCCGAAATAAAATCATATAATTTTATGAAATTAATTTAAAATTAATCTCGGTAAAGGGACGAAACTCTTGGTTTTCAAAGTAAAAAATAAACAAATGTTTGATAAGTTTTTATACCCAATTTCATTCTGAAATTTGTTCCAATGACCTATATTGGATTAATTGATTAAAATATTTTCTAATTATTTTTAAACCAATTTAAAAAATAATTTAACCTTATAAATAAATTAAATGAAAAATTGGTTGGAATTAAAATATAGTATTTTCAACTACTCATAAACTAATAGAACATTACATAAGAATTTAAAAAAATTAACCTAACCTAATTTTTATATTTCAATTAAAAATATAAATTTTATTTTGAATTATTATATTTATAATTTTCCTAAAAATTGGATTTAAAATGGGTACTCTATTAAAAGGTATTAAAACTACCTTTTTTTTAAAAAATCAATCTTTCAGCATTAAATTGGGTTTCTTCTTTATCTTATGTATATCAAATATATTGAATGAATACCAACAATAATTTATTGAATATATATCATATATATTACATTAATATAACTCACTAATTTTAATTAATTTTTTATATTATGGTAATAATCCTTTTATGATCATAAAAAAATTATTATTTTCTATTACAATCAATTGTTTTTCATATCCATTTATAATTAATTAATAACCTATGAATTCATATTATATTTTTGTAAAACATATATTTTCATAAATTAGTCAATAAATTTCATAACATTTAATTTAGATTCCAGGTTATAACTTATTATATAACATGATAATATTTTAATAATACATTAGTATTTGGTAAAACTCGATAACGCGTGTTACACAAACCATCATGGAATGTCATTATTTCATGTAAAATAATCTAAACTTGGTGTTCTATGTCCATAAATATAAATGCTATGTTGTTTTTAGTGTATGATTAGCATGGTGTTGCGTATAATGGAAGAAAAACATATTGATTGAATATAAAATAAACTCTTTTCCATGTTATATGAAATGAAAAATATTGTAAAGGATAAATTAATTAGAAAAAATAATTCAAAAAATATTTGGTTGTTACTTCTACCCCACTTTAATTAATTTCCCCCTCAATATTAATATCGGTTGTTAAAGGTTTAATATTTTAAGTTTCATTCAAAGAAACCCACATCATAAAAATGGATACTAAATCATTCCTTACAAAAGAAAATTTGGAACTATAATAGTTACCAAAAATAACATATAACCAGGTTTCCAAATCGGAGAACTTAAATTGGGACTAAATATTGGACATAGGGGAAAGTCGTATATATTTATAGGGAGTGATTGAGGTTATGATTCATAAATAAGTGACTGATCAATGAAATTTATAGGGCCTCAAAAGAATAAGTGTGTGATGTTTTAAAAGGCCATCAATCTAAAAACAATAATGTATTAGGAGAACAAATTTTCTTTTGATAATTATCCTAATGTTGAGTTATTATTTTATTGACCAAGAATATAAAAAAAATATAATTACTTGATATAGTTCTATAAGTAGGACACAGGGACACCCTGAGATTGGAGGGGTGAATTAGGGTGTCAATATTTTCTCGTAATGTGATGGATCTTGTCCCCACGTTGGTAGGAACTTGTAAAACCAGTATGATGGATATGATCAGTAATCGAACATTCACATGGAATGAGTTGGCACAAAACTTTTACTTGGTTCACCACTAAAGGGATACATCCTAGGATCATATTCTAACAGGTTTCTGGTCATACCTAATTCCACTATTCTTCACTAGCGGTAGATTACAATGATTCGGAAACAATCATTCTGTCCTAGGCTCACTGCCTTTACAAATGTTCAAGGATTTCCCACTACGTCCCTCGAGTCACTCCCATTGACTCCCCCTGGCTCACTGCCTTTGGTGAAGTATCGATTAGTTTATAGACATGAGGGTCTTTTTAATATATAAACATAGAAGTCTTTGCCTCCTATTCATCATGAGACAATTCTTGAATCATAGTACTGAGTTGATGCTCTTTTACATGCAATATTTTACTTTAGTGCAATAACTGAATGCACTAAATCTCATTCTTCTCTTCCTTTAATTCCCAATACTGACAACTGAGTGTATCTTTATATTTCCTTCTTTCTGTGCAGATCTATTTTTAGTTTCATGAATCGTTCTTCTTCTCTTCAGAAATCACAACGAGTGTGTTAAACACCAGTCAAGTGTGTGTGGTACTACTTCACTTCGTAAAAACCAAATGGTTCACTATTCTTCAGTCTTCCCATGGTATATTTGAGAGTGCTATGCACCTGTCAAAGGCCTGCAGGACCCCCAAATTTTTCATGCACTCTTTATGGTATCTTTCACGTAAAATTAAAACATTGTGAGTAAAAATACCTTTTTGGCGTGAAAAAGGGTTTTTTCTCAACTCTTCTTTTTATGAAGAACTTCCTTTTTTTGCGAAACACTTTCTTTTTTGTACAACACTTCTTTTCATGCACCACTCTACACCTCAATTTGGATTACACACACCTTCCTTTTATTTTTGTGCACCACCTGTATTTCTCACACACCTCATGATATCATTATTTTTCAACATTATGAATATGGAGCCTCTCTTGAGCATAAAACATCACTCCCACATTTTGAGCACAACCATCTTTTCATGCAAAAGTTCTATTTTCTGTGCACATGGTGCGAAAGTCTCTAATTTTTCACGCACCTCTTTCCTTTTCCTATTTTCAGTATTTCTAATCTGATACACTAGTTGCACGAAAAACTCACCCAGCTGTTTCACACACAACATTTTTCCGCCCACATTCCAATTTTTACGTGCACAGCTCTAGTTTTTCACGCCACCCATGAATTTTCCATTTTTTGATGTTATAATTCTGAAACACATATTTCACGAAAAACCTCTCTCCACTATTTTGTGCACCACACTCTTTTTCGTGCACCACGATGTTTTTATCCCACAACTCACATATTTCTTTCACTACTTCCCCTTTGCGCGGACCTCCTTTTGTGAGAAACCCTTGTCTTTATTTTCTGATTTTCAGGCCCAAAAATTTGTCAAACACTGGAAAACAACACCACCTTCAAAATATGTTTCATCCATAACCTTCATGCTTTTTTTCTCTGATTTTCCTTCTCCAGAAACTAAACATCATTCATCACAAACTCAACAATCGTGATATATATTCTTTGATAGATCAGCTTTAGCATTGTCATATTTTGATACAATGTGAAGTGCATGACCATCTCAAAATTCCAATCCCATCCACACTGTCTTCTTCTTCAACCATTATTCTCTACTTAATGCAAATTATATGATTCTATTCATAAGTAATTCTCTTTCTTAGATCTCATGAAATCATGAAGAAATGCATGGTCTTCATCAAATACCCATTCTTCTTTAATCATCCTCAGATAGATTATACCTCATCATTCTTTAATTTTGTAAACAATGTGTCACCTTTGACACATGTTCTTTGAACATATTATCATTACAAGAATCATATGAATTTCCATTCCTCCATTTCATTAGATTACTTCTTGATACCCTTAATTTTGATCTTCATTGAAAACTATTGACAAAAATACAACCTTATACTCAAAGTGGTCCCAACACAATGAACAAACTTTAATTATTATTTTTTCTTTTATTAATTTTTAATTCGTCAATTACTTCATGAAATGGATATACAGAAATTAAATTTGATGCCCGATGTACTAAATTATATTTTAGCAGATATTAGGGCCCATAAATGAATGAAATATAAAACTATTAATTCTATTAATATTCTTAAAAATTAATATTGTTAATACATTAATATCTAAACACAAAAAGAAACACTACTATTTCATCATAAATAATTATTCATAAAATAATTATACATTAACCAAGACATCGCGTAGGCCATTGGTAGGTGTGAAATCTTTATCGTCCTCAGGTCATGGGTTCAAGACCCGTAGTGTTTTGAGACATGATTGGTTGTCACCTGACATACATTATTTCCTTTTAAAAAACCATGATAATATAATTACATAAATATGATGGACATCTTTGAATTAAGATTAATAACTAAATAAACATTTAACTATGGTTTTCAATAAAAAATCATTGCATAACTATTTCCTCCATATTTTAACATTATCTTTTCATGAATGTTTAACATTATAATCTTTCTGAAATATGGAAATCCAAAACCATAGAAAAAAAGTCTTGAAATCATCTTATCATTGATCCCCTATATATCACAAAGTACCTCTAGGTTGTCACATTCAAAACATATTAATAACCCCATGGAAAATTCTAATAGAACATGGTGACAACCTGAATGACCATTAATATTATAAAAAACCCGTGTGCTTATTTATTTCTTAAATTACTATATATATCCCATAATTTAACGAAGTTTTAAACAACATCAATGATAAAATGAAGTACATTTCAACATGTCCATAATTATTTCCAAGGTAATTAGTACTATCCAATTTATCTATTCATAATAGAATTATCTTAACATAAAGAACATATTAATGGTTACATTCCCTTATTCAAAATATCACCTTTTCATTAAATCACTTAAACTGTCCATTGGGAACATTCAACTTAAAATTTTAAATAATTAGTAAAAAACATAAGTAGAACAACCTTTGTATATTTCATCAATAATATTAAATAAATTTTTACTCCAAATGAATACAAACAATTTTTATTCCACTTAAACTTTATAACACTAACAAGGCTACCTCATCCTACTACACAATAACTCTTTCCTTTCACATTTCATATATAGTCTCCTAATCATTAGTAATGTAACCAATACTCACAACACCTTGATGGCACACTTTAGAATAATTCATCTCAGAACATTTCATTTCATAATGACTATTTACTCTACAATTAAGACCCATAACCTTTGATGATGTATTAGGGAGGAAAATATTATCATCCATTTAGTTATCCAAAATATTAATTTTTCCATTACAATCACTTGCTTTGAATCCTTATTTTCCATATTCAAAACATATTCGTGTTCCTCTAATACATTATTTTTTGTGATTCTTTCAACATTCTTAACCCAAAGGAAACCAACTATTATTTCCCCCAAGGTCTCTATTACCTGAACTCTCAAAAAACTCATTCTTTTTCTTCCATGGTGAGTTAGAGAGTTCGTTAAGGCACATGTTGTTAATCATGTTTTTTGAAAACTAATTAGGCATGATCACAACATATTTCACTTCAGTAGCCATCCCAATAGACTCCTAATTGGAAAGTCATCCATCACATTCAATTTTTATCTAGTTTCCTCCTATTCCCTGTATTGAAAAAATTACAAGCATAGTCTGGGCATTACTTCTCATAGAAGAAAACCAAATATTTATAAAAATAATTATTTAGGATGTATAAATCGTAAGACCTCTATTAATTTGTGACACCATAGGTTAATAATAGGTTATTCATTGATAACTTATATGTGAATCCTTCATGATGGTTTATGAAGAGCTTGTGAATTCCCAAAGAATTTTCCCCGTGAGTGTCAAACCAGGTGTGAATTAAGGCCAATTCTCAGTATAAGCTTACCCTAAGCGAGGAATGAAACAACTTGTTGGGGTGGTTACCCCTAGGTATATCGGTTCCAGATCCACATCCACTTGTAGTATCAAGACATGTATGTATTTCTATTAAACCACTCACTCCATCTTTTAAAAAAAATCTAGGAAATTTTCTTAAACATTGACTCCTCTTTATACTTATCCTTAGAGACATCCCTAAACATATACCTAAAAATAAACTTATGGATATTACTAATCTTTTCTAATCATAGTATACAATGTTTGACTAAAAAATTCCTTTTGATACCAACTATAGTCACCAAGAGTTAACATACATGGATATTAAGTCATTTTAGATGAAAATTTAGTACATTTCAAAACTAAATGCACGATGATTGTAATTGTTTAGTGTAATTGGATACATGGAAACAAAATCTTTTATCCTAGTGAACGATATTTAACATCTCTTATAATGATCTACACCATTAGTACTTCTTCCTATTACCTTTCTTATAACCTAGTGAAAAGAAACATAAGAAACATGTGACCTCAAATTCTCATTAAGTTTAAATAAGTGTGAAATGTAAGAATAATTATGAGAATAAGGGTATGCGAACATGATCATGAAAATAGAATATCACACCTTTCATATCAATGATCATATACATGAATCAGGTCATAAAGCATGGAATTTCCTATGAAATGAATCATAAGAAAATAAATAATATAATCCATGAAAGCATAACATATGAAAAAAACATGGAATTATTGTAGACACATAAACATGTATAATGATTTCAATAGTAGTCAAGGCATTTCTGAAGAGACAAAATTAGTTAGAAAAGTCCTTTTATGAACTTGGTTCACACCCTTTTCAAGCCCTGTATTACAAAAAATAGTTCACCCCTTATTCCGACCCTATATTACTGAACTAATTCACCCCTCGTTATAACCCTGTATTACTAAATAGAGTTCATTTCACATTCTATCCATGTAATTATAAATAATTTTTATTTCATGTTCTATCCCTTTATAACGGAATAGATTTCATTTCTCATTCCATCCATGTATATCTCACGAGATATTAATCATTACACATTGCATTAATGGGAAATATGGGTCCCACCCACCTCATAATGAAATCATACATACATTTTCCACACGGTCATAAAGAATAATCTTATAACCCATAAAATTAAATGTCTATCATAAACAAGTAATCATATCATAACCAGTGGAAAAAGATAGGTTTTGTAATCATTTCTTCACAAACATGACCCATGAATGAGAAGTGAATTTGATAAACATATAACCCTTGAAGGAGAAAATGATTTCATAAACATATTACAAATGACATAAAAAATAGTTTCATAAATATCACGACATTATGAATAACCCATTCATAGAAAGAATATTAATGGAACCTTTAGATAATTTTCTATAAGGTCATGTGTTACATCATCAGATGAAATCATAGATGGAAAATAATTTTTAAATACCTTCCAAAATGTTTCTCGAAGAAAATATCAATTCATTAATGAATAAATGACTTCAAATAGATAAAAACATTAGAAAATAATTTCCATAGAAAATATATTAAAAACATATAACTAAGAGTTGAAATCATTTTGAAAACCATTTTCCTTAAAATCATATAAAAGGATCTTGAAAAGGTTTAGAAAACTATTTTCCTTAAAAAAATATAAAAGATGCTTGAAATTTTTTTGAAACCCATTTCCTATTAAAATTTATTTTTAAAAAAATTATTTTAAAAAGTAACATTAAACATGAAAGTAAATGTTCAAAGGATTAATGGAGGATACATTTGTACAGGTCGTACAAGGTAAAAGAAACATTCCTTTTTCCTGGAAAAAAGAATAGAAATATATATCATTAAGAAAGAGACAATAAGTTTACATTGGAAACATTGGTAATATAAAAAAGGGTAAAAATTTATTTTAAATATTAAGTGGTAATGGTACAATATTCTATGGAATCCTTTTTAGAAAACATTTTTTTAATGAACCAATATATATGAAAGAAGAGAGGGTAATGTCGGACGTTCTTAAAAAACATTCTTAACTATGTTATGTTCCAAAGAGGGGAAGAAATGGTAAAAACATATGAATCAGTAATTAATAACCATAGTATAAAAATTAATGAATTTTCTTGATATATGGATCATAATAATTCATCCAAGTAGGCATAAATATAATCAATCTCGGAAAGTGATGATATTGTTTCAATAAACACTTATAACTTGTCAACTTGGGATCATACTCTCCTTGAAATAAAAGAAACACAGTTGAAGATTAAAAAATCATTAAAATATGTAAATTCATTATATAACATGTAAAATGGATGTATATACACTTCAAGTGAGAATTTAGGAGCATAAAAAAACATGAGTCTCAAAGAAGACAAATTGATATAAAACTATTTCACCAATTCGATATCTTTTGAAATATAATACCCATGAAAGAAAGATCATAAAATGGATTTGTGAATAAAAATAAATATAATTATAAGATAAATATATTTTAATCATGTGCATTAAATACACCACACAAAAGGATAGAGTGGCAAACATAACATGTATCACATGGAAATAAAAACTATGATAAAATCCCCTCACCCTATGTCTTGAATTTTGATGTACTAGTTCAAACCACCTATATAATAAATATAAATTATTATAAATCTTTTATATAACCATATTATTATTTCTAATACCATATATTGTTTTATTACAACCTAATATTACGCACTTGTTAACAATCCTATGTTCATGTTTCTCTTTAGGTGATATTCTCTTTATTCTTCACATGCATCTTAATTTGTTATATCATTGATAATTATACTTTATATAATAATTCATATATTTTAAAAAATCATTTAAATATCCTTTATATCTAGTATTTTTTTATTAAAATTATCTATTAAATATATAATTAGAAAAAATGGAAAATAATGTTCATGAAGATGATAAGCCATACGTACACAAGAACGCTACTTCTGTTATTATAATTGTATTGAAAGAAAAAAAGTTAATGAACTACATGTATATATGTATGTCCTTATTACATTAGATTTATGATATCATATATATTATATATAAACACTAATCCCATACATAATACATTCCATGTTGTTTATGAATGGATCATATCACTTTGAGGGGGTGGTAGTCCACATATCCTTAAAAGAAATTATTATATTCAAAAAAAATTGAATGTGACAAGATATGTGTTTTAAAAAGGAATAAATAATATTAAATAAATATTAAATAAAATATATGACATATATATATATATATATTCTATAATAATTTCCACTATGATAAGTGGTAAGGAATATTGAAAAATCATAGGTTACTAAGGCAATAATTCACTGTACACATACATAGTATGTTCATTACCCATTAGATTGAAGTTTGTGTAAGTGTAGAAATAAATATTTTCTTATAAAACTATTATATTGAGGATAATTGTGTTTTTATACAATAATGGTGAAACGTGAGTGGTGGGGTGGAGAAAGAAAATAAATGAATGGACTTGAGGGAAGATGTTACCTCTTAATCGTGTAACTCCTTTTGGTTTTTTCCAAAAGGATTATTTTAAAGACTTTGTGAAAAAAGGATTCAATGAGGAAATAAGGGAAGTTGGGAGATTATTTTTTTTCATATTTTTGGTGATTATAGGGACTTGATAGGTGTTAAGAATTTGTAAGAAAAGAGACCTTTCTTATTGTGGAGGAGGAGTGTCACTCTGTTAAACATTTGAAGAGACAATTCCTCCCATGTTTTTCAGGTCACAGGTGGATAAAATAATGATTAAAAGTTGAGAAAATGGAAGATATGGTTAATAAATGGGAATAAAATTTATCTTTTACTAGTTTATATGTATTTTTGTGTCTCAATGTTATAGGTTAGTCCCTTATTAATCATAATTTATCATTAATCAATGTAATGAAATTTAATCAATTTCACTAATTTTTTGGGCAAAAATACCATTGAAAATATTAAAAGCTATAAATTATCATGATTAAAAATATTTAATCCATTTTTCCAAATTCCAATTTCATAAGTGGATGAAATTAATTCAATATTTATCCCATTGATGGAACGACACTACAGGTTCTGAAAGTAAAAATTGATCAAACATTTGTTCTGTTTTATAATCAATTTCAAGGTGAAATTGGTTCCAATAACCTAAATTGGATTAATTGATAAAAATAAAATTAATTGAACTTTTAAAAAAATTTAAAATATAATTTGACCTTATATATAAATTATTATAAAGGGTAGTTTTGCAATAAAAACCAATATTTTTAACTATTCATTAAAAAATAAAACCTTAGAGAGAAATACCAAAAAATTATCATAAGATAAAATTTAAATTTAAATTATAAATATAAACATTCTTTTTACAAATTAAATGTATAAATTTTATACAAATTGGATTTGAAATTATTTCTCCATTAAAAGGAATTAAAATTACCTTTATGGAAAAATATTGTGGATTAAACTTGAAATTTGGGACGTTCTTTAAACTATGTCTATAAAATCTATTCAATGAACACCAAAAATATTTTATTTAATATGTACCATATATATTATGTAAATATTACTAACTTCATTTAATTAATTTATCTTATTATCATAAAACAACTTTTTGACCATAACAATATTAATTTTTCTTTTTATATTTAATTGGTTTTCATATTAATTTCTAATTCATCAATAATATATGAATTCATATTATATTTGTTATAACCATATATTTTCATAAATTACTTAATAATGTTCCAAAATACTAATTTAACTACTCGGTTATAGCTTATTATAGTAAATAATAATATTTGAATAATATATTATTTTTTTTGGTAAAACTTGGTCATGCGTGTTATGCAATCCATTGAGGAAAATCATTATTTCATGTCACCCAAGAAAAACATAGTATTCTGTGTGGAGAAGGATAAAATTGATGTTGTCTATAGTGCATGATTAAATTGGTGTTTCATGTAACGTAAGACAATAATAATGACTTCATATAAAATAAACTATTTTTTGTGTTATCTGAAATGAAAATATTGCAATGGTTAAATTAATTCGAAAACATAATTCACAAAATCATTAGGTGTAAAGACTATCGTAAGGTGTTATTAATTTTTATTACTATAAATATGTCTATTAAATTATGTTACCCAATAAATATTTCATATAGTTTTCATTAAATAATTTAATATCCCAAGCATTATATAATTGTGTGTTACATTAGTAACTTCACACTATTTAATCATTTGTTACGTTATTAAAACAGTTATTGGAGTGGATATAGGATTAATTTTTTATATTCTCAATATTTTGTAGAACATATCATCATATTTAACTTTGTAGATAAATATTTAATCACTTTTCAGTTCAATTGTATCCCAAGAAATGATATGAGCTCCTTGATCATTTATATATCAAGAGTTTTTCTCAAAAAAGTTTAATGTTTTTTAAAATGAGTTAGTTTGATTAGTTCAAATATGATATAATCCATGTGGATGATTAGTATGAATTAAAATTGTTTTTTATTTCCATATAAATATTATGATCCATACTTCTGGGAATCCTAACAATGGGTATATCATATTGTACGATATACAATAAATTGTAGCCTGTGATATTTCTATGATTCATATATCATATTATGATATCATAATATTATATAAGGCTTGAAATGAATCTTTAATAAATTATAATGGGATTGGGGTATAAGTGAATGTATTATCGCACATATCTTATATGTTTTACTTCAAGTATGATTAAAAAAAATTTATTTTTTGGATATACAGACATGATTTGAATATTTAATCATTCATTTATCATTAAACCCCAATGGCCATGCATTATAGGTTATGCTTGTTCGATATCATGTGATGAAAAATGACCCTCAAATATCTTCATCGAATGAGGGGATTATATATCTTATGTGTACACCCTCTTATTTGGTTGGGTGGGGGTATGTAATTGTTTAATAGTATGGATGTGTTATTCAATAGAATAAAAAACTCTAGACTAGTACAATAGTCATATTTAGAGAGAATGTTCTTCCACACCTTTGGTGTTTGGGTGTCCTCTCATTATGAATAAGGATTATAATGAGTGTATTAATAACCATATAGGTGATTGTTGACTATTTATAGGTGATATCCATCAATAATAGTCTTTTTAGAAGTAGAATATCGAGTTCAATAGGATTGAAGCATGTTTGTTTATATTTTATGATATTCAAATTTAATACTGATTTATGATGATGGATCATGAACTATTATGTGATTCTTCTATTTACAAGATCCCATGATGATCCTAAAATACCTATAAGTGATATTAAATCAACCATCATAAATTAATAAACATGTTCTTTTAGAAATTTTGTAAATAACATGTATATGATATTCTGTTTCATGTCATATCATAGGGTTTGATATATCATGGTTGAATATCATACAATATATCACATCAATTTTTGATATAGGATATCATTAATATATTTTACTTAGTTTTGGGGTATGATAGTTTATTTTTCATATGGTAATATATATCAAAATTCTATAGTTTTCTTCCTATAATCTATGAAATGTGATATCACAAGTTATGACTAAAAGATTCATTGCATGAAAATAATTTTTGAATTATAATAGAGATATCTCAAATATCTCTGATTACAATTGACCAATATGTAATACATTTCAAATAAATTTGAGATTTTACTTTGAGTTATAGATTCTATTTTATATAGATTATTTGATGTGTAATGTATTTTCCATTGGGTTATAAATTTTCATACACATGGGTTACGTGATACACAAGGGTCACTCGGAAGTGTGTATGTGTTTTCCCTTTGTAGTATAAGTGAAAATCACGTTTCATAAGTGTTAGGTATGTGAAATTATTTTTTTCTATAAAATTTCAATGTAATAGTACTCGCTGAATCCAGTTGTGACTTATGTCTAATAATGTCACCATAAATAAAAAAATTACAATTGAATCCAAAATGATTTTTTTAAATATTGTTGCTAGAAATGATCATTGTTTCTAAACTATTTATAAAAGTAATTATTTGGTATTTTAGTAAGAGATTCTAATACATAAATTAAGAATGAAATTTTTATATTTATATCTCATGTTTAGAAAAGTAATGAACTATTTATTTATTTATTTTAATCCCTTTAAATTTTCATAAATATAAATATTTTTATATAATTTGAATATTTTTTATGGATTAATTTAACATACATGTTAATTATTATAAACTACCAAGAATACCTAAATAAATAAATAATGGAAAAAATACATCATGGGATGAAATAGTTATGGAATTTAGTATTCCTATGATGTATATTTAGTTGATATAACTAATATGGAAAGACAAATAGTTTATATAAAATGTGTTTATATTGAAGTTATAACTGAGATTTATAAATATTTTATAACTTACTTAACAATGACCAAATATAAAGGAAAATTACATTTCAAATTTAGATTTTTTAAAAATTATTCAATTTAATTATTCCAAATAATGGCCTTATTCCAAAAAAATTATTTAAACCATATGAAAATATTTTTTAATGATTGATTCGATCATATTTTAAATAATAATAAATTTCTAATTTATTGATTATTAAAATTATTTACATAAAAAACTAAAATGTAATATATATATATATATATATATATATATTTCATATAATTTATTTAAAGTGAATTCTCTAAAATGATATATTATTAAATATTTTATATTAATAAATTAATAAAAAAATTATATTAACAATTATATAACGTGTAAAAGGTAAAAAAATTATAAACTATTTATTTTAAACATTCCTTATGAATTTTTCATAAATGATTATCTCATGTAAAAATATGTGAATTTTTTATTAATTTATAATTTTACTCCTACTTTATCTACAAGATATAATTTTTATATTACGTATTCTTATGTATGATTTTTTAAGGTTGTTAATGGGAATTTATGTTATCATAAAAACACCTAAGGAGTTACATGCTATGTTTTGAAAATTAACTGCAAGATCAATGGATATAGTTAAAAAATGGGAGATTAAAGGATTTAAATTCATTTTTTATGATCCTTATAAAATAAATATTTCAACCTATTAACATGATAGAATAATTATTTGTTCAACGCAACAACGAGCACACATAGTGGGCCACCGTATTATTTTGAAAGAGAAACAAAATATTTGATAACACATATAACATGAAACAGTAACCATAGAAGAGAGTGTAACACATGGATACTTTATAAAAAATTTATTTTCAAATAAATTTTATTTCTTTGATATCTTACGATGCATGCAACGTTGTGTTTAAATGAAATAAGATACTCAATTAAAATATTATTATTTTAACAAGACCATCATAAGACAGTCGTTATGTTGGTGGGGATTAATAAGACTAACTATATTATAAAAATTATATTTTTTCACATGTATAAAATAAATTCAATGCTTCAATTTATTGTTAATAAAATATCAATCATTTATGAGAAAAAGAAATATTTTTTTAAACCATGTTTTTTAAAATGGCAGTTTAATCGCGCTTTGTGCACATAATTTAGAATTAATGTTTTTTAAATTTTTGAACATTTATTAAAAAACATTCATTTTTAATATCTATATGTCAAAATTATCTTCTTGGGTATTTCTATTATTTTTTGAAAAACATTATTTTTTTATGAATAGTGAAAAATATAAATGTCTATTGAAAACTACCTTTCCATTTGAATTATTTACAATCTTAGACAATATTTAAAATCATTTTATAGTAAAAATAATTAAATTATAAAAAATTTAACTAATTTCATTAATTTTATGTAACTTCATTTTAAATTATTATGTAAAAAACATTTAGAAATTATGAATAATTTTCTGTAGAAAAATAGTTTTTTCGATGCGCCTACTCATTTAATTTTAAATTGAATTCCGCCACTTCTATGAATAAAATTTTGAAATATGGATTAAATAATTTTTATCACTATAATTTATAAGAGCTATTATGGTCAATTTAATATTTGACTGTAATAAATAGTGAAAAAAATAATTCCCATTGTTAAAGTAAAAATGAGTTTACCTCGAGGTTAAACTAAGAATATAGAGGCAAAAAGTGACCTAAAATTTATCAAACACCCATTATCTTGACATATTTAGGCCTTATAACCATAATCATTTTGAGGATGACCAATTTTTGAGGCATGTTTCAGGAGGAAAATGTGGGTATCACATTATATTTTTAACACATCCTAGTGTGACCTCTCCCCCACTTATAAAATGACACACCCTCTCCTCCCATATTCGCACACCAAAACCAATTTTTTGGAAAATAAATACCTATGTAACTTAATAACTAGTATAAAAAATCATGGAGGCCTTAGTTTGATCATAAATCAAATTTAGGTAGGATTTATATATAATTCTAAAGGATTTCTCTAAATAAGTTGTAAATTCAAAATGGGTGTATTTGTTTTATTTGTTCCAACACGTACTCGAAATATTATTTAATAGTTGTAATGTAGTAATAAAATTTTCTCAAATATATTTATTTTTAATTATGTTAATGGAATAACCTATATCCATCTCTACATCATCAAATGGAAATCAAAACTCTCAACCATGTGTATGGTAGACCACCACCTCGTGAAACGATGTAATTCATTTTCTATCACTACCTTTGAAGGATAGATATTTGTATGGATTAACATATGTATATAATATTTATTAAATTATTATACTTTTATAATTATTATATAACATATACCTTCTTACGTTTCATTCCATGGGGGATATTATAACATCTCTCATTTGTACGGTGGACTATTTCTTCACCAAATGAAGTGATTAGTTTTCACTTATTATTTGTAGGGAAGTCAGAAATGATAAAATTAATGGATATGAATGATATTAATTAGCTATAATTTTTTTATGTTTAATATTACATATACCTTTATACCTTACTATCTATTGAAAAATAATATCACCACTCAAGTGAACATGTGGACTACCGCCTCCACGTAATGATATGAAATGTTTTCATTTTATTTTTTACACATATGGTAATAAGGATATAGTGGAATAATCTAAATTAAAGATATTAATTATAAATTATTCTTTAATGTTTAATTAATATTTATTTTCTTTCTATTCTATCCTTCAATAAAAATGTAAACTCCATTCATGCGTATATATGGCTTACCTTCTCCATGAATGGTTTAACCCATTTTTTATTTATAACTTTTATAGTGTAATATAATTACATATATAATGAATATATAAGATATTTAAATCATTCTTTAAATAATTTATATAATAGAAACCTGATCAATGTCAATGATCCAAAGTTAATCAAATAAAAAATATAGGAAAAAAGAATCAATTATAACCTGAAACAATGATTTTAACCAAGAATTGTTAATGAATGGGCGACGAATGACTATAAGAAAAGAATTTATGGTCTGATATATTTGAGAAGGATAATATAATATTTTTATAATCAATAAATATTTATTTTATAGAAGGATTGGGAAAATATAATGGAATTTTAACCTAAGGTAAGCATTTCCAAACTCAATTTCACTTCTTTGAGACAAATTGCATATTCACCATTTATTATATTATGTTGTTTATATATGTAAGGCCCCAGATTTTTTCAATGGTATATTCTATTTTTTGGTCCAAATTTTTTTGTGGACGTTATAAAAATGCATAATGAAGTTGAGGAGGTCTCAAGGGTTTTTGGGGCTCATTCAAATCCCATAGCCCAAAAATTAAAGAGGAATACTCAGCAACATGGATAGGGGTAACCGTGCAGCCCATCCCATAATATTTACCTAAACAATTCTATTGTAGTTAGTGGGGTGTTGGGGGAATCATAGTTTACCTATAGTAATGAGACCTTAGGCACAAAGTTGTGTGGGGATATAGAGTTTTGGGATAGAGCGGTTATGCATGGTTTGTGCATAGTTATACAAACTGTAGGCCCCCTGAAGGAAAACATAACTCATGATTGGAACCATGTTTGAAATATTGTGTGTACAAAACTTTCACCCATTTTTGTGTGGGTGAAATTCAAAATTTTCCCTCAGTGAGGCTTCTAATTCAAAACACTCTTTGTCCCTTTATTGTCGAGTGATGCAACCCTACTTTATTAAACATGAGCTCTTCCTACCCTCTTCATAGGGTTTTTGCGAACTCCCTCAATCAGAATCCAAATCTCTCACCGCCTGAAAAAATGGAAAGCACTTGGTAATATTATCATTCATATACCTTCTTTTTATCCCTTCATCCACCCTTTGTTTTTCTATTTATGGGTGACCCATTTCCCATATTTTCATGGAGTTGGGTATTTTTGGGGATTTCTCACATTCTAGTTCATTTCATGCTTCAACAATGGATTAGTGGAGAACTACTACACCAAGGTAGGTGGTCTATGTATCTCCCACTTATTTCATCACTTTTTAATTAACCTTTAATTATACCATAATATGCGTCCTTCCAATGATTCCTCTAATATGATTAATAAAATAATTTAATGGGATCATCCTGTATTTTGTGTCCTTGAATTATAGTGAAAACTATCTGAGGTTTGTTCCCATTTTCTTTGGCCACCCCTTTGGGTTAACCTACCATAATAAAAAATTATTTCCAATAACTTCAGTTGTTTACCACCATGTGTGTGTTTCCACTTTTTTAGATGAATTAAATATATAAAATTAATTGAGATAATTGATTGTCAATGAGATAAGTCCTTGAGTTGCATGCGTTGTACTTGATATTTCAATTCACATTCTTTATGTTTCACATCAGATCCCACATGAATTATATTTATTTTTTTATGCTTGATCCTATATTATTAACTAATTCTTGTGATATATACTTCATTGCTTTCACAATATGCTTATTCTTAGTGCCTTCTCATAAATTACATATTCCATGTTTGATGACGTGAATTGAATAACCCAAATAGTATTCCAAGAATGTGATATTGAGATAATTATTGTTGAAATATGGGTGTATATGTTATAAATTGTGATATGTGATTTCATTTCAATGCCTAGCCTATAAAGGTCTGGGTAAGAACATATGTTCTGACCTAAGATCATTTTGGACAAAATTTCTAGGATCGGTTTGGATGTACTCATTCTTAGAGATATACTTTGGCATATCTCATACGGGCTCTCAAGGTAGTTTATTTATACTCATGAGTGACACTGGTTCCCTAGGGGAGAAACCATAGAAGGAATCATTGGAAAGATGGCTAATATATGCCTTAGGTGATACTCCGTCCCCTATTGAGATACATGGTATGGACTTATATTCATTATCCAATGAGTAATTCAAGGAATTCCATTATGGATCATCTTAGGTAAACTTTGTGGCATTAGTTATATTTTAGGTTCTTGTAGAGACCCTTGGGATTATTTATAGCTCTCCTTGGATGGGATCGAGACTCCACCATTGGATTTGATGGAATTTCTTTCTTGTAACATATGAGATATTTCTTATTTATAATTTGGAGATATTTTATGATGTCATGAAAATGTGACCACTAAGCCAAATAATAAGCTTGTGGTATTTATAATTTTTTTCAAGATGAATTCTTATATAAATATCATATCATTTGATTATGTACTTTTCTTTAGACATCCAGACTAGAATGAAACATATCTTATATGACGATTTTCTATTTAGGTAGCATAACAAAGTGTTTATTTATTTATTTATTTCCCTACATTATTTTATATAGATCACATTATATATATTTCTTTCAAAAAATGGATTAGCCTAGACACCATGGGTGGTGGTATACTAGGATTATGTCTCACAACATATATGGGCTACCTATGGAACCCAAGAAGGCTTTGAGATTGAAGGTGTTGATAATGAGAAGTGTGAGGCAGCTATTGATTTATTTATTTATGAATATTGGATGGAGTTTGGTGGTAGAGGAACATGCCTATGCACAAGATTCAGATTTTAGTTGTGTTTGGTCTTTTTTGGTATTTTTATATAATTTAGTATATGCTGGTATCCCATCATCCCTATGAAGTCTGATTTTGTATAGTATCATGGACATCATCATTATGTGGTATTAAAATACTATTCCTCTTCCACCATTAGATTATTTCTCTTGTATAATTTATTTTTTTCATTTTTATAATACTTGTACTAATTATTATTTATACATATACTGTTGATTTCATATTTTTATGTTGTGGTAACACTAATAGATGAGGACATAGTGTAGAGACCCGAAGCTTAACGTATATGGACATTACATTACATTTGCGGAATAATTAGTACATAACAAAAAACACACACACAAGGATCGTAATAGTTTAGTGTCTTTGGAAACATGGAATATAATCTTCTAATCATGGTGAAAGATCATCAAAATCTCCCATAAAGATCTTCCTTTTTTTTACCTAAACCTTTATTTATATCCTGGGGAAAAGAAAACATAAAAGGGTGAGATCAAATTATCAGTAAGGGTAAACAAAAGAAATATCAATCACATCATATACATAAGCACATAACTTTTGGAAATCTTAACCTGAAAAAGAGATCATAATTTCATAACATGGGGTAAATCATGGAAGTGAAATGTAATCACAATAATCATAACTTAAAACATGAAACATTGTGGCATTCACATGTAATCATAGAGAATCATTTCTTGTTAGTCAAGACTCATTGCCAAGACTATATTAGTGGACAAAGTCCCTTTCTGAATCGAGTAACCCTCGTTTCAGTCCTGTTTCACTGAACCGGTATAACCTACCATTCCAGCCATGTCTATCTCATGAGATATAAAATCTTTACCCAATGCATTGGAGGGAGATATAGGTCCCACCCATCTTATAATGAATCCTTTCTTATGTGTGCCACATAATCATAAACCAGACATCATAGAGTAACCCATGTAATAAAAATGGAATTCTTAAACAACATGACATCATAAAACAATTCATATAAGATAAAGGAATTTATAAAAATATTTACATCACAACATAATCAAATCCATGTAATAATAGGGATAAAAACAGAACCCTTTATCATCTTAGATGGAATATAATTTTGATACAACACTTGAACTTCATTCTTGAGGAAAATATCCTTTCTACTTCAAAAACACTTTTCATGTCATACAATTTTAAACTTAAAGAAGTTGATTAAAAATAAACATGAAAACTTGTAAAGGAAGCTTCTTGGAAATAATGTTTTAAAAATCCATTCATTCCGTATAAGTTAAAAAAAACATTCTTCATACTTTTGTCGGAAAAGTCAAAAAGTACCTCGTACGAAGAAACGACAAAAGATTCCTTTCATATTCTTTACTAAAAACTCACCGAAGGGTAAAATTGGATTTAAACTATTGTAAGTGGATGGAAACAATATTACATATTGAGGGAACATGGATGTGGATGATAAAATACACCCCAATAAATACTTATGAATAAACAATCTCGGATAAAAATGAGATTGTGATATTTCCCTTACCTTAGGTCCGATTTGCTTCGTAAGTGTCCGAACCTCCTCTTCTTTGAAGCGCCTCTTTGAGAACTCCTCTTAGGGAACTAAAATTGGTCTTTGAGGAAGACCAGAACCTCTAGGATGTTTCTAGGGAAGTGGAGAAGAGATTTTGGCAGGGGTTGGCCGAGCTTGAGTGCTCGAAGTTGTGTGAGGAGGAGGGGGAGGAGGCGCCCTTTTATAAGGGAGGAGAGGGGCACCTTAGGAATATCTCAAAATATTATTTTATATTAAAGTCAAAATCGGTTTATAATGGTTCCAAAGGGTCTTATTTCAAAGCTAAAGTGGGGATGGGTCGACATCCTATCAACCAATAGGATTTAGAAAAGTTTATGGTATTATTTTAACCTTATCAATTAGATTTAACTCTAAGTTAAATAATTTAACTTTTACCATGTCTTTTTGTTTTTTTCATTATATGGTTAATACACATACTATAACATGCCAAAAGAACCCCAAATTGTTTATTATTAATATATATATCATTATCTAAGTCATTTGGCCGAACCTTAGATTTTTAGGAATAAAATAACAAATAATAATATAATATTTGATTTAAAAACTATTTTGTGTCAATTTTGACACTATTTGATATATGATTTTTGTGAAAGTCATAACAGAATTATATGTTCGAACCAAGTTGATTACATCAACACTAATATATCATAGTAACCTAGAAAATTAGTGGAATTCATAAAAAGTCTCAAATTACATTTATTTTGGTGTTTATAACATCAATTATGTCAATATTTTATTAATAAGATAATTAATGCATCCTCATTGTGTCATAAATAAATTAAATTATATAATGTCTAAAAATTATAAATAAAATACCATTATGTAGGAAATATTTTTAGATTTCTAATGAATATTTATAGTCGAATTTATCTTATGTATAACCCAAATTAAAAATTATTTACTTATTAAACATTGATTTTAACTATTTTAACCCTTCTTTAAATAAATTAATAATAAATGTCCTAATCTAACCCATGTGGGCCTAAATGGTCATATTTTATTCATAAGTTTGTTTTTGGTCGAATTAAACTTATCCAATAGAATTAGGACATGTGTTAGGGTAATAGTAATATCATATTTACCTTTAGTTACCCTATTTCCTATTAACCGCGGTAAAAAAAAGTAAAAAGTTACTATTCACCAAAAAATTATTTTTATCTCATTGAACCACATTTTACTTACTGATATCAACTGTGTCTGTCAGATTTTCGAAATTCCATTCACAGAAGTGGTAAAATTAAGTTTTATGCAAAATTCAGTTTTTAACCTACCACTTAGTGGTTTCACTATTCATCAAAAATTGAAAGTTTTCAGAAAAATACCAAAATTTCACCCTAGGCTAATTTCGGTATTCCGAATCCAAAAATGAAGTCCATTTTGAAAAATAAAATTTATAAAATTTCAAAAAGTGGTTATTACTATTCATAACGGCTAGTTTTAATAATATTTTAATAGCATATCGTTGTTTAGTGAAACTCGGTATTGCGTATGACGCAAGCTATCGAGGAAGGTCGCGATTGCGTGTAAAGCAAGCCAAGCAAGTGTGTAGTGAATGATTCCTTTGAACAAAATATTACTCATAAAAATCTCGGGTGTTACATTCTACCCCCCTTAAGAAGAATTTCACCCTCGAAATTTGTCACTTTGTAACAAACAGATGAGGATACTTCTCCCTCATCATATCCTCAAGCTCCCATGTAGCTTCTTCTAATTTGTGGTTCCTCCATAAAACTTTCACCAAGCGAGTGGTCTTGTTTCATAGGACTTTTTCGCTACGATCCAGAATCTCTATCGGCTGTTCTTCATAAGAAAGATCTTGCTCCAGCGGTACAACTTCTTAGCTGAGTACATGTGAAGGATCTGGTATGTACTTTCTCAAGAGAGATACATGGAACACATCGTGAACTTGAGAGAGATTCGGTGGAAGCGCCAATCGGTAAGCTACCTTCCCAACACGATCCAGTATTTCGAAAGGACCGATATATCTAGGGCTCAACTTCCCCTCCTTTCCAAATCTCATAACCCTCTTCCAGGGAGATATTCGTAAGAACACTTTATCACCCACTTCAAACTCTAGGTCTTTTCTTCGGTTGTCGGCATAGATTTTCTGTCGACTCTGAGCTGCTCTTATGTGTTGTTGAATAGATCTGACCTTTTTTGCCATTTCATCAATGAGATCAGGTCCTAATAGCTTTCTTTCCCCAACTTCATCCCAGCAAGTTGGAGTCCTGCATTTCTTTCCATAGAGAGCTTCATAAGGACCCATCTGAATTCTGGAGTGAAAGCTATTATTATAAGAAAATTCCACCAAAGGTAGGTGTTGATCCCAACCTCCTTTGAAATCCATAGAGCAAGCTCTCAACATATCTTCTAGGGTTTGAATTGTTCTCTCAGACTGACTGTCTGTCTGGGGATGATAAGCAGTGGTGAAACTCAACTCTGTATCCAGAGTATGCTGAAGACTTCTCCAGAACATCGAGGTAAATCTCGGATCCCGATCAGATATAATAGAAAGTGGTACTCCATGTAATCTTACCACTTCCTTTACATATATCCTGGCAAGCTGATCTAGAGAGAAATCCTCTCTAATAGCAATGAAGTGTGCAGACTTTGTAAGACGATCAACTATGACCCAAATACCATTATTGCCTTTGGATGTTTTAGGAAGTCCGGTGACAAAGTCCATAGTGATGTTTTCCCATTTCCATTCGGGTATGGGTAATGGTTGTAACATCCCCTTAGACTTCTGTCTCTCAGATTTAACTTGTTGACAAACCAAGCATCGAGAGACATATTCAGCAACATCTCTTTTCATGCCATCCCACCAGAAGTACTCTTTCAGTTCCCTATACATCATCGTGCTTCCAGGATGAATAGAGAATGATGAACTATGAGCCTCATCCATCAGCTCCTTCTTTAATTCGGGGATGGAAGGAACACAAACCCGATTCCTGAACTTTATTATCCCATCACAATCAAGGTTGAATTCAGGATCACTTCTCACCTTCATTTGTAACTCAACATCTTCTTTTTGTGCCTCTTTAATCTTCACATGTATAGATGGTTGAACATTCATTTGAGAAAGATAAGATTTTTCCCCTTTCATTATAATTCTAAGATCTATCCTTTGTAAATCCATAAATATTGGATCTTTTGTGATCCTCATCATGGATAAACTAGCATGGTCTTGTCGACTTAATGCATCTGCCACCTTGTTTGCTTTCCTAGGGTGGTAATGGATTGAGCAGTCATAATCCTTAATCAGCTCTAACCATCTTCTTTGGCGCATATTCAGCTCCTTTTGTGTGAAAATATACTTTAAAATTTTATGATCAGTATAAATATCACACCTTTCACCATAAAGGTAATGCCTTGAAATATTTAATGCAAAGATTACCGCAACCAACTCCAAATCATGAGTTGGGTAATTTTTCTCATGGATTTTCAACTGTCGTGAGGCATAAGCTATCACCATATCATTTTACATAAGAACACACCCCAATCCCTTCTTGTATGCATCACTGTAGATCACAAAACATTCTCCACTACAAGGCAGTGTGAGCACAGGTGCACTGGATAACCTTCTTTTCAACTCCTTGAAATTCTCTTCACATTCTTCCATCCAGACAAACTTAACTCCTTTCCAGGTCAACTTGGTGAGTGGATTAGATAATCGTGAAAAATCCTTTACAAAACGTCAATAATATCCATCCAAACCAAGAAAACTTCGGATCTCAGTTACTGTTGTTGGTCTCGACCATCTTTCGATAACCTCTGTTTTTGCTGGATCCACAGATATCCCCTCTTTTGATATTATGTGACCCAAAAATGCAACTTTTTGAAGCCAAAATTCACACTTGGTAAATTTGGCATAAAGCTTCTCCTTTCTCAGGGTCTTCAATATAATTCTCAAGTGATCTTCATGCTCTTACTTGCTCTTTGAATAGACAAGAATATCGTCTATAAAGACTACCACAAATTGATCAAGATAGTCTCTAAATACTCTATTCATTAGATCCATGAAGATAGCAGGGGCATTAGTAATACCAAATGGCATCACTATAAATTCATAGTGTCCATACCTTGTACGGAAAGCCGTCTTTGGTATATCCTCCCTTTTGACCCTTAGTTGATGATACCCTGAACGAAGATCAATCTTGGAAAAGTATTGAGCTCCACGTAGTTGGTCAAATATGTCATCAATGCGTGGGAGAGGATATTTGTTCTTGATAGTGATCTTGTTAAGTTATCGATAATCAATGCAGAGTCTCATTGATCCATCTTTCTTCATAACAAATAGAACCGGTGCTCCCCAAGGTGACGCACTAGGGCGTATGAATCCCTTATCAAGATTCTCTTGGAGTTGCTTCTTCAATTCCTGCAACTTAATTGGGGCCATTCTATAAGGTGTCTTTGAAATAGGCAAAGCACCCGGTACGAGTTCTATTGAAAACTCAACTTCACGATTTGGTGTAAGACCCGGTAATTCCTCCGGAAATACATCATCAAACTCCTGTACAATGGGAAAATTCATAATCGTGAGTTTCTCACCAACCATTTGTGATAAATAACCTTCATTTAGTGGAATCAATACCCATAAGATGGAAGAAATTTCCACTGGAAGGTTATATTCATCCTTGCATCGATACACGATCGTAGATTGATCTGGAATATGAAATGTGACTTCCCTTCTTTGAAAATTGATATGAGATCCATGTAGAGAAATCCAATCCATGCCAAGAATCACATCAAATTCCACTAAAGGAAGGATCACAAGATTTGCAGGAAGCACTTTCCCACAAACTTCGATCGGAGAAGAATTATAAACTTTTGATGCGACTATTGTGCCATTAGGTGTTGTCACAGCTAACTCAACATCTAATTGTTGAGGTAATACGGTGATACCCTTATAAAATTATTTAGAAATAAAAGAGTGGGTGGATCCAGAATCAAATAAAACATTTTCTACTTTAGAGTGGATGGTAAGTGTACCTTTCACCACTTCGTTATCGTACTCCACATCGCTGATAGAAATTGCATGTGACTTTCCTTTGTCTTTAGCCTTATGATTTTGTTGACGTCAACCATCATCATCAACCCCTGGATTTAGGCATTGATTGGCATAATGCCCCATCTCCTTGCACTTGAAACATTGAAGTGTAGTAGGTTCATTCTGTGTATCCCTTCCATTGTTTTCATCATTAGACATCTTCTTCCCATTGTCGCGGCATTCAAATACCCGATGACCTTCCTTTCCACATTTGAAACATTTAATTGTCCCTTTAAGACAACTCCCTCCATGTTTCTTTCCACACTTTGAGAATAAGGGAAAGCTCATCTTCTTTTCAGTGTGCTCTTTAGATTTTCCATTGAATTCCATCTTCCTCTTCTTATCAAACCCATGTGACTGATGGGTTACTCCAATCTCCATCTCGACTTTGAGAGCACATCGAACGATTTCCTCGTATCTATTGAAGTCCCTTATGGCTAACGCCCTTCGAAGACTTGGTTTTAAGCCACTAAAGAATCGATCGATCTTACTCTCAGGTTGGATAATAATACCAGAAGCATACCTTGCAAGTCTTGTAAAATTTGCTTCATAGGTACCAACAGATTCATCATCCCTTTGCTTCAGTTCAAGAAACTCTTTCTCCATCTTTGTTCGGAGAATACGAGGGAAGTACTTATTGAAAAATAAGTTCTTGAACTCATCCCATTCCATAGACACTATTTCATCCCTTTGCCTTGTATTCTTAATAAGATTCCACCATTGATCAGCATATCCTTCCAAACGATACACTGCTAGGATGACTTTATCATGTTCAGAACATTGAAGAACTGAAAATATCTTTTCAGTAGTACTAATCCATTGTTCAGCAACTAATGGATCAGTAGACCCACTGAAAGAAGGTGGACGCTACCTCATGAAGGATTCAACAGAATGTTGCTCCTTCCTTTGCTCGTTTGGAAGTCCTTCATGATTCATAGCTTGAGAAAGTTGTGTGAGCATGGCTACAAGATTTTGCATTCCAGCTCCCATATCATTGGGTTGCTCAGGGGGACAATCATTGCATTGCCCATCGCATTCTGCATTAACACGGTTCCTTCGGGTTCCAGCCATTGACTAAAACCAAGAAGAATAGTGTGAGCAACAATAATTATAATAGGAAAACCACATAATCAAGAATAAAATTTCACACTTAAGGTCTTATCCTAGGTTATTCATGGCCATTTCTAAAACACTAAGATTGTGTTCTATGCTTAGACTTATCCTAAGGGTTCTTACTAAGGCTTTCACATCCTAGTTTCCAAAGGTTGACTATACCTTTCCTCTGATACCAACTGTAGAGACCCGAAGCTTAACGTACATGGACATTACATTACATTTGAGGAATAATTAGTACATAACAAAAAACACACACACATGGATCGTAATAGTTCAGTGTCTTTGGAAACTCGGAATATAATCTTCTAATCGTGGTGAAAGATATTCAAAATCTCCCATAAAGATCTTCCTTTTTTTTACCTAAACCATTCTTTATATCCTGGGGAAAAGAAAACATAAAAGGGTGAGCTCAAATGCTCAGTAAGGGTAAACAAAAGAAATATCAATCACATCATATACATAAGAACATAACTTTTGGAAATCTTAACCTACAAAAGAGATCATAATTTCATAACATGGGGTAAATCATGGCAGTGAAATGTAATCACAATAATCATAACATAAAACATGAAACTTTGTGGCATTCACACATTATCATAGAGAATCATTTCTTGTTAGTCAAGACTCATTTCCAAGACTATCTTAGTGGACAATGTCCCTTTCTGAATCGAGTAACCCTCGTTTCAGTCCTGTTTCTCTGAACCGTTATAACCTACCATTCCAGCCATGTCTATCTCATGAGATATAAAATATTTACTCAATGCATTGGAGGGAGATATAGGTCCCACCCATCTTATAATGAATCCTTCCTTATGTGTTCCACATAATCATAAACCATACATCATAGCGTAACCCATGTAATAAAAATGGAATTCTTAAACAACATGACATCATAAAACAATTCATATAAGATAAAGGAACTCATAAAAATATTTCCATCACAACATAATCAAATCCATGTAATAATAAGGATAAAAACAGAACCCTTTATCATCTTATATGGAAAATAATTTTGATAAAACACTTGAACTTCATTCTTGAGGAAAATATACTTTCTACTTCAAAAACACTTTTCATGTCATACAATTTTAAACTTAAAGAAGTTGATTAAAAATAAACATGAAAAATTGTAAAGGTAGATTCTTGGAAATAATTTTTTAAAAATCCATTCTTGCCGTATAAGTTAAAAAAACATTCTTCATACTTTTGTCAGAAAAGTCAAAAAGTACCTCGTACGAAAAAACGACAAAATATTCTTTTCATATTCTTTACTAAAAACTCACCGAAGGGTAAAATTGGATTTAAACTATTGTAAGTGGATGGAAACAATATTACATATTGAGGGAACATGGATGTGGATGATAAAATACAACCCAATAAATACTTATGAATATACAATCTTGGATAAAAATGATATTGTGATATTTCCCTTACCTTAGGTCCGATTTGCTTCGTAAGTGTCCGAACCTCCTCTTCTTTGAAGCGCATCTTTGAGACCTCCTATTATGGCACTAAAATTGGTCTTTGAAGAAGACCAGAACCTCTGGGATGTTTCTAGGGAAGTTGAGAAGAGATTTTGGCAGGGTTTGGCCGAGCTTGAGTGCTCAAAGTTGTGTGAGGAGGAGGGGGAGGAGGTGCCCTTTTATAAGGGAGGAGAGGAGCACATTAGGAATATCTCAAAATTTTATTTTATATTAAAGTCAAAATCAGTTTATAATGGTTCCAAAGGGTCTTATTTCGAAGCTAAAGTGGGGATGGGTCGAAATCCTATCATCCAATAGGATTTAGACAAGTTTTGGGTATTATTTTAACCTTATCAATTAGATTTAACTCTAAGTTAAATAATTTAACTTTTACCATGTCTTTTTGTTTTCTTTCCCTATATGGTTAATACACTTACTATAACATGCCAAACGAACCCCAAATTGTTTATTATTAATATATATATCATTATCTAAGTCATGTTTTCGAACCATAGATTTTTAGGAATAAAATAACAATTAATAATATAATATTTGATTTAAAAACTATTTTGTGTCAATTTTGACACTATTTGATATATGATTTTTGTGAAAGTAATAAAAGAATTATATGTTCGAACCAAGTTGATTACATCAACACTAATATATCATAGTAACCTATAAAATTAGTGGAATTCATAAAAAGTCTCAAATTACATTTATTTTGGTTTTTATAACATCAATTATGTCAATATTTTATTAATAAGATAATTACTGCATCATCATTGTGTCATAAATAAATTAACTTATTTAATGTCTAAAAATTATAAATAAAATACAATTATGTAGGAAATATTTTTAGCTTTCTAATGAATATTTATAGTCGAATTTATCTTATGTATAACCCCAAATTAAAAATGATTTACTTATTAAACTTTGATTTTAACTATTTTAACCATTCTTTAAATAAATTAATAATAAATGTCCTAATCTAACACAAGTGGGCCTAAATGGTCATATTTTATTCATAAGGTTGTTTTTGGTCGAATTACACTTATCCAATAGAATTAGGACATGTGTTAGGGTAATAGTAATATCATATTTACCCTTAGTTACCCTATTTACTATTAACCGCGGTAAAAAAAAGTAAAAAGTTACTATTCACCAAAAAAATTATTTTTATCTCATTGAACCACATTTTACTTACTGATATCAACCGTGTCTGTCGGATTTTCGAAATTCCATTCACAGAAGTGGTAAAATTAAGTTTTATGCAAAATTCAGTTTTTAACCTACAACTTAGTGGTTTCACTATTCATCAAAAATTGAAAGTTTTCAGAAAAATACCAAAATTTCACCCTAGGCTAATTTCGGTATTCCGAATCCAAAAATGAAGTCCATTTTGAAAAATAAAATTTATAAAATTTCAAAAAGTGGTTATTACTATTCATAACGGCTAGTTTTAATAATATTTTAATAGCATATCGTTGTTTAGTGAAACTCGGTATTGCGTACGACGCAAGCTATCGAGGAAGGCCGCGATTGCGTGTAAAGAAATCCAAGCAAGTGTGTATTGAAAGATTCCTTTGAACAAAATATTACTCATAAAAATCTCGGGTGTTACACATAGTCTCCCCAAATACACACACAAGGCCCTCATTACCATCCAGCATCCTCAGGAATTTGGGGTGGTATGCTTTAGGTCTTATGACTGGCTGTATTGGGTAACAATTGATTGGAAACTGGGGAGGGAAACTAGAATGTTGTATTAGAGACATTTTCCATTTATATTACTATTTGGGATTCAGTTGGGAGACTAGGATACTAGAATTTGGTCAAGAGCCTCTTCTTGGAAGCATCAAACTCACATATTGGTGAAACCCAAATTTCTTGGGATAGGTAAATGCTTTTATTATTGCGTTCTTATGGTTCCCTATGTTTTACCATTGGGTGACATACTTGTTTTGTTCTACTAATTTTACTGAAAAAATTATAATTATTATGGATTTTTTACCATATTCAAATGAAATGAGGGTATGTAAAGAATAGATCATACACAGAACAATAAGATTATAATTTCTGGAATTATAACGTGTCATATCTAATTTTCAACATGCATTTCTTATTTTTTTTATTTCTATATGTGAATTACAGTGTATTGATTGTCATATAAATAAATATGTTTCAATTCATCTTACAGGACTGAAAACACAACTGAAACATAAATTTCATGCCTCATTTTTTTTCTTTCCTATGTTAATAAAGACACCTAAATCTATAAGTTACAGAATATTTATCCATAGACCCTAGGATTCATAGGATGGAATGTGTTGCGGTTAGGATTAAGTGGATTATGTATTTCAATTAAAAAGGTGTATATTCCCTTATAAATTGTAAATGGAGATCAACCAAATTCAACTATTTTAAAAGGGATTCAAATAAATAAATTAATTAAAATTAATTCCCCCTTTAAATGAAATTTCTACTTATATATTTAAAAATGTGAGCATGAACCAACCCAACCTTGGTAGTGGGTAGTAGGTTGTGTCTCTAATGTCACTAGTGATACTTCTATAACCATTTCCACTAACCCAAACCAATCTCATGGAGGAGGATAGGGGATGGGAAATTCTTATAGATATGATTATACCTTTCTTTTCTTTAGTGATTCCCTTATCTATTATAAAATTAATATGAGGAGTGCACTTGAAAATCATAAATCTATGCCACCATAAAATCCCCATACATTATGTTGAGAGAGTGGTTATGAGAACACTTTGGAGTTGGTGGGCTCTGGTCAACCTATGATACCTCCTATAGTGCCACATGAGGAACCTCATTCGGATCTTCTACTGGGTGATGATGCTCAGTTCCATTATTGTTTTCTTTAGTTTATACAGTATGTTAAGGGTGTTCCCCAACACTCCCCTACTATGGAAGAGATGACTCAAGTCTCCTAGAAGAATAATCTAGTATCATTCATAGATAATGGATGAAAATAGGCTATTGAGTTTTGGTTAGAAGCTACGGTGTCAATCTTTGTCCATCTATGGATGTTTCTAGAGAATAATGTCATGCTCTGTACCTACATGTTACATGATTCCACCCAACACTGGTGTGGCATCCTATCTAAATATGAGAATTATCTGGGTATGGTCTGGGAATATTTTCAGATAGATTTATATGATCAATTCTTTTCAAAGTCTTTGAGGTAGAACCGTGTGAGGGAGTTTATGAATATTTAATAGGGCACAATGACTATACTAGAGTATTCTTCCTACTTCAATGAGCTTAAGAACATAACTATATCTATGAATAGTGATGAGTTTATAACTGTGAGGAATTTTTAGGAATGTCTTGGTTAGGTAGTCTACTCGTAGGTGAACGTATTTCGGTTGAATACTATTATAGATATAGTTTACCAAAAACTAATTACATAAATAAATTTTAGAAAAGATGGAAATGTGAGCTAGGGAGGTTCAATTCCGAGACAAGATGAGTGATCATATGGAATATGGAATCACCATTTGTCATTACACGTGGGGGAGGTTCCAAACAAGAGAGGTGCACTAAATCCATAGTCTTTCACCAATACAGAAGGTCTGGCATTATGAATACTCCTTGCACAAGGAACCCGATCGGGTATGGATCTTTTGGTAGGGTAAGTCACCTTAATGGATTATTCTAATTTATACCACTAGAGTTCAGTGAGAGTTGATTCATAAGGACCCCAATATCAGGTTAAAATCTTCATTTCCACATTGGGATATTAGTTGGTATTCTATTTGAAAATCAGGCGAAGGTGGCAGGGGTCATTTCTAAGATAGTCAGGCTTCAAAGCATCAATATCAGTAGAGTGGATCTACCTAGGCTTGTCAGGCCACATCTCAAGTCCATGGTTCCGTCCATATATATGATTGATAGCCTATAGTCAAGGAGAATAGTGAAGTTCCATCTACAATACACGATACTATTATGGTAGCCTATACTTTAGTTTCTACCTTGTTTTTTATAGGTTCATCACATTCTTTTCTATATGTTATAGTTGTGGAATGTTTGGGATTTGAAATTGAGTAATCCTATAGCATCATGTTTCTTGACAAAATTATTGGGGTTATATTAGAGGGAATATTTTAGTTCTAGGAGTTTCCCCATGAAATAGGTGGGTAACATTTCTTCTAGAGTTTCTTCTCCCTTGAGATAATCGGTTTCAACCTAACTATTAGCATGGACTAACTTGTTCCTTATTGTGCCCACATGGATTTCTATCACCTAGGGGTATCCATAACATCATCTGAGGGAAACACACATATTTATAATGGTTAATTATATATCTATGAAAGATGAGATGTAACAAAGAATACTAAGCTATGTGGAGTGACTACTCTATTGGCGAGTCTCCTTATGAGAGATCAAGTATTGTAGTTAGTAGAGTTCCGTCTTGTGGTGGATCATTTCCGGGATGTCTTAATTGACAATTTATCTATCTTACCTCCTAGGAGAGAAGGTGATTTCACCATTGATCTAGTTTCAGGTGTGGTTTCGGTGTCCATTACTCCCCATAGGATGACACCAACAGAGCTTTGGATACTCAAGAAGTAGTTGGATGATCTTGAGGTAATGGGTTTTATCTAATCCAGCACACCACTATGAATTCACCTATCGTTTTATCAAAGAAGGAATATAGTAACATCATATTTTGCATGGATTATAGTTTGTTTAACTAGATGAAAGTGTAGAACCTATACCTACTACCTCTTATAGATGAATTCTTCAACCAGATTTGAGGAGAAACTATTTACTACAATATTGATTTGAGGGTAGGCTACCAGTATGTACTTGTGAGAAAAACAGACATATCACATCAATGTTATGGAGTAGGTCAAACATGTATGAGTATCTAGTAATGTCACTCAGTCTAAAGAACAAGCTAGTAATCTTCACTTCATTGATGAATCAAATTCTCCAGTCATATATTGGTTCCATTTTAGTGGTCTTTTTAGATGAAATCTTAGCTTATTATCGCACCAGGAACATCTATTCCAAACAAACTGATATCATAATGAGTACACTAAGAGAGAACCTACTATATTTGATTCCTACAAAATACAACTTTTGGATCATCATGGTTCAATTCTTGGGTTATATCATATCTAATTCATGTGTATCTGTTGACACATAGAGGGTGAGAAGAATGGTTTCTTAGGTGTAGCCCAAGAATGTGTTTGACATATGTATCTTCTTATGGATTTATAGATATTGAAGGTGATTCGTCAATAAATTAGCATGCCTGGAAGATCCTATTATGGGCTTGGACATGGTGGTGGTGATGTTTCATTGGACTTAATCTAGAGATAAATCTATTTAGGACTTACAGGGAAGACTGAATTCAGTTCCAAACCTGATTCTTCCTGAACTAGGAAGGGGATATATATTCTATTTCGATGCCTTTGGAATCAGGATGGGTTTAGTTCTAATGCAAGGTAATCAAGTCATGAGATATAGGTCCCTTTTGACGAGGCATCATGAACAGAACTATCCTACACACGACCTCGAGATAGTAGCCATGGTTCATGATATGAATTTTTAGAGGCACTACCTTTTGGGTTAGTGATTCATTATTTTCCTGTATCATAAAAGTCTCAAATATATCCCCACACAACTAGACCTGAATCCGAGGTAGTGAAGGTTGGTGGAATACATGTAGCTGTTTGACTTTGTGCTTGATTACACACCTTATAAGGGTAATATAGTGGTTGATTCCTTGAACTGTAAAACTCAGGCCCAATTTGTTCTAGAGACTAGCAGTGAGTTGGAGATGATGGATCTATTTTCTATGTTTGACCTGTAGGTTCAAGAATAACATAAAAAATAGGGAATATCAGTTTGGTTAGGTACTTCCTCTCATATAGAGATGGTTTGAATGAGGATATTTTCTATTTTGTAGGGACTCATTTTGAGGGAAAGAGTCATTATAGAGAACCCGACTCTAGATTGGGTTGTTGATGTGGATGGGATCCTACACTTTTGTGTCAGTGTATGGGTGCCTTCTGATATACTAGAAGAGTGGTAGAAGGAATCTCATTCCTCTATTTTCCCAGTTTATCCTAGGCTTACCAATATGTGAGAAGATATATGTTGTCAGTATTATAGGCTAGGAATGATGATATAGATAAAATGATTTATCACTTGGTGCTCTACCTATCATCATGTGAAAGTAGATCACCAACAACCAACTAGAGTTCTAAAACCAATATCTATTCTTGTGTGGAAATGGAATGATATTATAGTGTATTTCTTAGAAGGATTTTTGAGATCTCTTCAATGCAGTGATGTAGTGTGGGTGATCATCGATAGGATGACCAATGTTTCACAATACCTACCATTATAAGAAAAGTATTCTTTTGATGAGGTTTAGAGGATTTAGATCTGGGAGGTAGTATTCCCATCATGTTTTCCCCATTATATCATCATGGATTGAGATTCCTAGTACATCTCACTATTTTGCAAAGGTTTTTAAAATACATTGGGTTCACAAGTACTATTGAGAAATACATATCACCCTCAGACCAATTGGTAATTCAAGAAAATGATACTTGTGTTAGAGGATTTGTATGGTTCTATATTCTTGATTTCCTAAATTCATGGGAAAATCACATACCTCTGGTTGAATCATCCAAAAATATTAGATTTAATGAAATGATTTAGATGGAATCATATGAGGCCTAATATGGTTGACTGTTCCATTAACCCCCATGCAAGATAGAGGTGGGTTAGGTGGATCTAATGGATCCTAATCTCGTTTAGGAGATTTCAGATCTAGTCCAGCTGATTAAGAAGCATATAGATATAACTGAATCTAGGCACAATTCAAATAATGATTTTCATCATAGGCCTACTGAGTTTGAGGTTAGTCACCATGTATTTCTTTTTGTATCTCCAAGATTGGGTCATAGATCAATATTAAGATAGAGGAAGTATTCACATTGTTTTGTCATGCCTTTAGAGATAATCGAGGGGGTCTGTCCGATAACCAATAGGTTGCAGTTACCATAATGGTACCGTTCCATGCACGATGTCTTCCACATATCATTACTTCAAATGTATCATGACGAACCATGTAATTCATTAGAGTCTAAGGAATTCGAGCTTAAAGAGGATGGATCTATTGAGGATCATCCAACACATATCATTGATTAGAGCACAAAGTCTCTTTGAAGAAATCCAGTTCCTCTAGTCTGGGTTTTACGGTAGTATATAAACATATCATATGATACATTGGAGTGGGGGGCCGATGTACATGTGAAGTGGATGGAAAATTTCTTATTTGACATCATACCATAATCCAAAGGGAAACTCAGGGACATATTTTCTTAATGAGAGGAGGTTGTAATGTCCCATATTTTCTTAAAGGTACAGAAAATTAATTTTAAGTTCAATTTATTTTGTTTGGATCGTATAACGATTTCTAATGATGTTAAGGAGGTCTTTCCTAGTGTTTGGGGCTCATTCGGTTCCTTAAGACCTGAATATTAAATAGGTTGACTTGTCTTCATGGTTCGTAGAAACCATGCATCCTATTCTGCACTGTTTCCCTAAACCATGAAGTTAAAAAAATTGGGGTGATGAGGGCCACATGTTTAGTAAAAAACCATGAGACCTTAGGGGAATGGTTGCTCAATTATGTAAACGGTTGGGATATATTAGATTCACATGGTTTTACAAGGTTAGACAAACTATGATCCAAACCATGTAAGGTGCCTCTAGAAGAAGAACATGGTGCACACTTGGTGCATAGTTTCACTAACTGTGTAGCCAACCATGTGACCTAACATATGTGGGTGAAATTGAAAATTTTCCTTTAAGGTGGATTTTATTTCAACCCTTTATTTATCCCTTTATTCTTTAGTAGTATAGTGCTCCCTCACACATGAGCTCTTCCTCCCATAATTATAGGGTTTTCCAATCTCCATCAATCAAACACAAAATCTCTTGCTATCATAACCAACAAAAACCTCTCAGAAAGATCCTCCGTCCTCTCCCTTATATTTCTACTTACATACACCCTATGTTTCTCTATTTAATTGCATCCAATTTTCCCTATTTTTATATCATTGGTCATTTTCATCGATGATTCCCATTATATTATATTTCATGCTTCGACAACGGATGTGTGGAGAGATACTCCATTGTGGTAGTTGGTTTAGGTTATTTCTTCTCATTTATTCTCTTTTTAGTAGATGTTTAATTGTTCCATGCACTAGATCTATCCAGATATGCTAAAATATATTTTACAAAAAAATTTAATGGGTTCCTCATGCTTTAATGACCTTTCATTATAGTGAAGATCAACCTAGGGTTGTTCTCAATTTCGTTGAACACTCCTTTAGATGTTCGTATCTCAATAGAAGAATATTCACATGCCTTATGCTATAGACCACCATGTGTGTCTAGATCCATTGTTAAAAAATTAATTCATTAAAATGAATTGTGATAAAGGATTATCCATGATGCATGTCCTTGGTCTTCATGCCTCATACCTCATTTTTAAACTCTGATGCATGATGTCTCACATTAGATCCGACATGCCTCCAATTTCATTTCATATTGTTGATTCTTTTATATATAATTATGAGTAGAATTTATAATTAATTGATTTCAAAATATTTTTATTCATAATTCCTTAGGGTAAATTATTTATTCCATGTTTGATGGGTTGAATTGTATGACCTGTCTACTCTTTATATTGTGTGGCATTGAGATTCTTATGGATGACATTTGAGTTTATATTCTATTCCTTTTGATAAGTGATTTAAATATTATACCTCACCTATAATGGTGGAGAAGATAACATGGGTCCCGACACAAGGATGTTGTTGATGGTAACTTCATGTCTGGTTCATATTTACTTGATGCACCGGGAGTGATACTTTAGCTTGCTGGGTATGGGCTCTCTGGGGGTTTATTTATACTAGTGAGTGACTCCAGTTCCCTAGGGAAGAAACCATGGACGGACTCATTTTAAGGTTGGATACTCTATTACTTGGGTGATACCTGGTCACCAATGTGAGAAACATTTTATGGAAATAGAGTCACTTTTCCATGAGTGATATGAGGGACTCCATTACGGGACACCTTGTATGGAATTTTTGGAAGTGGTTATATCAGAGGTTCCTGTAATGAACCTTAGTAACTAAAAGACCAGAAACAGGTGGAAGCCAGACCTAATAAAATTAAATGAAAATTATGAGAGTTAGGATTACATGGGGTTATTAAATAATCGAGTGTAAAACACCCCACATCTATCAGCCTGCACAAGTGGGGCACAAAAATCAGGCACCGTGAAAGACCACATTCCACCAAGATCAGTAAGTTCCTGCTTTGCCAGAGCATCCGCCACCTAGTTGGCCTCCCTATAGACATGTTAAACCACCAGGAGAATTTGCGTGACCTTGTTGAGACAATCATCCCATTGATGTAGCACGCACCATGACACATTACGTGTCTTGGTCCTCAATGCATGTACTGTAGATTGGGAGTCAGATTCAAGCCATATACACATCTAATTAAACAGGACAGCATACCAGACAACATATATCATGGCCCAAATTTCATATTCGAAAGCATTTCCAATTCCAATGGTGTGGTGGAATCATCCATTTACAAAACCATGGTAGGTTCGGAACACACCCCCGCACCCCGACGTACTTGGTGCACCCAATGCAGTCCCATCAACATTCACCATGAGACAAGGCACAATGGGTGGACTCTACCGAATATGTTTTAGCATTTGAGGCTTGCGCAGCCGACCCAAAACACCATGATTTCTAAAAATTTGTAGAACATAAACATTGTTAGACATAGAGACATCTTGGACCATTTAGGCAACATAAACATCCCTATGGACAGCCATCATACCTTGCTGTACCATGGAGTGTGAATCACCAAACAACATGTTGTTTCGGGATTCTGAGATATATTCAATAACAACAGCAACATCCACCAATAATAGTTTCTGAATTTCCTCACTGCATTAAGTGTGAACCATGCCAGGAAGCATGTCTAAGACTGGATGACATGTGTCAACCACAATCCCAAATAGATAACCAATGTAATCCCAAAGCCCCTTGGCCCGCCTGCAGTCCATGAAGACATGCTGCATCGAGTCCTCCTCAGCCCTGCAAATAGAACACATAGAGGCCATTTGTAGGCCAGCCCGCTGGAGAAGGTCAATTTTTGGTAGTCGAATTTTCCACATTCTCCATATCAAGAGGAACCTTGTAGGCTGAATGAAACCAACCTTGAAATGCAGCAGCCATGATGGTGTTAGAGTTAGACCCCAACAAGCTGTCCAGTAAAAATCCTTATAGTTAAACTGCCCAGTTTTGGAAGGGCCCCAAATCAGAGTATCAACCTCCATGAATGCATATCCATTGATTTCATTTTCCACCTGCACAGGAATATCAAACATAGGAGCATGAATTTGTAAAATAAAGGTCATGATGGACATAGGGGATGTATCCATTAGAAAATTATGATTCCAAAGGGGCTGTGTGAGGCACTTTTTTCCAACAATTAAGGGTGGAATCCCTATAAATCATCCATTTTGTATCTTGAATTATCTTCCCATACGCATTCTTGAGAGATGCCCAAACTGATGAGGCAAGATAATATTTATAACCATTGATATTTTTCTTTGTAATTCGATTCGAAAGGAAGCCCTCATCAACTTTATGTGTGATCAGGTTCCACGTGAATTTCCCAATCAAACCATTATTGAAGGAGTAGAGGTCCTTTACCCCAAGGCCCCATATCTCCACAAGATTTATGCATTCCTTACATGCAACTGTAATCAACTTACTCTCATGTGGTGAACCTGTCCATATAAAGTTTCGCACCATGATTTAAAGCTCCTTAATAAGTCCTCTCAGCCATCTATAAAGGGAGAATGAATAAACGAACTTCGATGTGATCACTGAATTCACCAAGAAGACCCTCCTGACTAGTGACATAGCCTTTCCTTTCCAACTGGCCAGCTGATGAATAATACCAGCCAAAATTTTCTCCAAATACTACCTCTTCACCATTCCCTAAAACAGTGGGACCCCAAGATATTGGAAACTAACCCTTAGTATTATTTTTATATCACTATGGATTTTATTGGGAATCCACTATAGGATTTGATGTAATTGATTTCTTGTAACATATGAGATGTTCATTATTTATACATGGGAATTCTTGTATGTTGTCTTGAAATTTTTTCCACAAATCCAAATAACAAGCTTGGAGTCATTCTAATTGGGTTGTTTCTTCATGATTGACTATGTAAATATCATATAATTTGTACATGTACACTGGATCAGACCTCAAGCTATGGATGTAGCATGTGGTATCAAATGAGTGTCTATTTTGGAATCCAGAATGGAATTTTTATTTAATTATTTATTTCCCTACATTTTTTATTATAGAACATTATTTACTTATTTATTGGATGAAATTCATTGGGATATAAAACACTGGTGTTAGCCTACAATGATCGTATCTCACACCCTTATTGGGTCACATTTGTTACCGAAGAAGACATCATGATTTTAGTTTTTTATAAAGGGATGTGTATAACTTCTGATGATTGATTGATTTACTGCTCTATGATAGAGTATGGGGCTAAGGACCGATCTAATGCTCAAGATTCTTTTATGTAGATTTTTTTTGGGATTTTTGGTATTTTATATAGCATGTTTTATATGAAGTCATATGCTTGTTCCCGGTGTACTCTGATTTTTTATAGCATCATGAAAATTATAATCATTTTGTATTAAATGATAATTCATCTTCTTTTTGTAGCCTATTTATCTTGAATGGTATATTATTATAATTTTTATATTTCTTCTGTAATTTATTATTTATTTATCAGCTATTTATTACATGTTTCTTCTATTGTACTAAATATGATCTAGGAATGCATAGTCTCCCCCAAAAACACACCGTAGGACCTCACGTCTAGTTAGTATACTCAAGAATTTTTGGATGCACGATTATGGTTATATGGTTAACCATCTAAGAAAACTATTGAGTGACATTTGGGGTGGGATGCTACAACATAATACAAATTTTGATATTTTATATCATCAATTTACTTATCTTCATTGTATTTAATGTTTAATTTGTATTTCTTTCTTTAGTGTGTAATATGATAATAATGTTACCAATGTGGTGGGGATTTATTTCACAAACTCATCATTATTCAATATTGTTTTTTATGTCTGCCTTGGGGAAATTATTTTGAATTTTTTTCTTAAAACCTAATATATTTTCATATCTTATATTTTATTAAGAAATTTTCAATTAATAGTTCTATTTTCCCATTATTTGGTTCTTAAAATTATTGATAAAACATTTTAAGGAAAAATTGAGTTCATTTTTATCATCGATCATAAATCCATTTTTCTTCCAAAACAATGTTTTTTAAAAAAAAATTCAGAAATTATTTTTATATTATAAATTTTTTTTACTAAAATTAATTTTTACCCAGTTTTGGATTTTTTTAAAACATATCGGAAGGAATGTTCTTGTTATTTTCCAATCAATTTCCGTTTGACTTTTGCAGAGACTATAAAAGAAATAATTATTTTAACATGTATAACTGGAACATAATTTTACATAACCAAGACCACTCAATGTTTTAATGAATATTTTATAATATAAGGAAGGTTATTTTCAAAGAAATGAAAATTTGAAATGTTTTTTTTAATTTTTTTATGATATTTTCAAATTGATAAGGTTATGTTAAATAAGAATGTTTTTAATAACATTATTATTGTATTACTATAAATAAATGATATATAAAAATTATTGTACATTTGATCCATAAGGGATATTTTTTATTGATATAATCATTATTCATTCTTGGGACAATTTGTGATCAGTTTTATTGAGAAAGAATTTTTTTTCACCGTTGACCATACTACTTTGGATGGTTTAAATTTTTTTTTCTATTATGGTAAGTAATAAAAAAATTTATGTTAGTTTTCAATAAAATAATTTATGTTGATTATATTTCACCCATTCAATATGAATAATTCATTGGTGTTATTAAGTGAGGGGTTGGGAAAAGTTATAGATAGCCCCCAAACACATCAACAAGTTTCATCTGGAAAATCATTTGTCCAAATTAGTATAGTTTTTACCCATAGATTTAATAATTTAGTGATTTTTCTTTAGAGTAAGTTTCATTTTTTTGACATTATGCATTCCCTAATTATGAGATTAGTTATTTATTTCTTAGTGATTGTTCTATTTGTTAGAATATCCATGATAAATGTTTACGTACATGTCATTATATTTATCACATTATTTGATCATTATTAATTCCTACTATATTATTCTCATGTTATTGATTAAATGGAATATGTTTTAGTTATTTAACATTCCATGTTTATTATTCATTATTTATTCATATCTTTATCTATACTCATATTGTAATGACCTGACTATAAGCATTACATAATCTACGTAATTCAACTATAATATTCTCTAATACATTCCCAGTGATATTTTTTGTTTATGGGTTTCTAAAATTAGGTAAAATACTCATACAAAGAAACACATATTCTACACTATAGGAACTTCTAATTAATATCTATTTTTTCACAATATTTCTTTTAAAACATGATGAATTTTTATAAGAATTTAAGGACTTGAAACATGGATACTTATTTTTCCTTCACCCATTGATAAACCTGATGAATTTTTTAAAACATGTGATGAAAAAAAATCTCAGTAAGATACATAAAAAGGAAGAATGAAATATTTAGTCCATGAATTATATCATTATAAAAAACTTACAACATTTACACATAAAACATAAGCTATTTTTCTTACCTTATGAAATCGTATTTTTCATGTAAAACCCAAAAAACATACATATGTCACAAAATAAAATTATGGAATAAATTTCATATAACTATTATATATAATGTAGCTCTATTGCGTATACATGGATTGACCATCATGGTTACACTTAGAATAACCATCATAGTTTATTCCTGTAATCTCTTAATAGAAACCAAACTGTTTAGCTTCATCCCTTTACCCAATGCATTGGAGTGACATAATTGTATAAAATACCCTTGAATTATCACAGAACCAACTATCATAGTGAAAATTATAAAGAACCGTAACACAGTTATAAGCCATAAATATTTCATAAAAGTAACATTCTAGAGAAAAATAAATTTAACATTTTCAAATAACTTTTATATTTTTAGAGGACTCACACTTCAAAATGATTTTTTTATGTCAACATAAACTTGCGTACAAGTAAAGGAAATAGAAAATAAATAATGCATCATGAACGTGGGGAAATATTCTTATGTCACATAATTATAAAAAAATATTCTTCAATAAAAAATGTTTTGACTTGAAAAGAGGTTATTAAAAAGAACATCCCATTAAAGTTTCATAACAGTGAAGTGACAATTAATAAATTGACTGGAATATGTATATTCATTATAAATAAACATAATAAAACATAATATAATCAAACTTAATTTAAAAAATAATCTTATCATAAAAAAATAAATGAATTAAAATGTTAACTAAACGAATGAAAATTGGGTTTATCATTCACTTACCTTATGTATGAAAGTGTTATGCACTAGTACATAATATCCTTGTTAATCAAACTAGATTCAGTAATTTTTAAATTTAGAATATTTTCCATAAATAATTTATTAATCAAAATTTTTTTAAGTTCATTTATAGACATTTATTTGAGTTATAAATGTCAGAATCATCATTCCATGAGAATTCATTTCATAGATTTATTTCCAGTTCCATAGAGTATAATTATGGGTGTTCTTGTAAAATGTAAGAAAAACTATTGAAATAGAATGAAATTCTATTAATATGTTTCAATAAATATTATATGTTCATATATATCAATTTTTATATGAGGATGATTCATTATATAAATAAATAATGATAAATTTTTGTTTTAATTTTGGCTGTTTTTTCGACCATCACAAACTGGTTTTATTTAATTAAATATTATGTCAATAAATTAGTTCCAGAATATTTAAAAAGTAATAATATAAATATTAAAATATGTTTTAACCATGATATATTTTTTATTACCATCCTTGTTTTATGTAATAGAAAATAAAAACTTGTCATCCACATAGATGATGAATCAACATATCATAGATGATGTTTTCACTTTTAGAATAAGAGGATAAGAAAAGGGCTCAGATGATGGATATTGCATTAAAAAAGATAATATTATAATATATTTATGGTACTAGATTTTAATGTCTTTTTGGATAGGGGATATTGAGATAAATCTAAAATAATAAAATAATAAAATAAAATAGTTGCAAAAAGAGGATTTTACCTCTTGAATATCGTCCCCCTGAAAAGCTCTTTAAGAAAATTTATTTTAAAATTTTTGTAACACCCCAATATAATTTACCAAGAATTGGTGAATTATTTTAATACATTGACATGATTATAATGAATCTATTCCTGAAGGACCGATCAGTTTTTCAATCTTGGAAAATATATTACATACATGAACATTACATTACAATTTCTAACATAAAACACAACATAAACAATCCTTTGAGAATTCCATTATTCCCTTACCTTAAACCTGAATATAAATCATAATATACTTATTGTATTCTTAGGAATGTAAAACATAATAAAGGTGTGATCTCATATGCTCAGTAAGGATTAAAAATATAATAGAAACTATCATAAATAAGAATAAACTTATAAAGAAATATATAAAACTAAAACAAAAGATTTTTAAAATTAAACTTCAGCATAATATAGACAAGATAAGTGAAATAATGGAATTTAATTATTCACATGGATATTCTACTAGTAGAATAATGACATGTAATATTATTATCAAATTTTACAATGATGGAATGCAAAATACGAGACATCAAAACCACAGAGTCTAGGCCCCATGCCAAGGAAAAAAATAAGATTTTTTCAAGGCCTTGTGGAAATACACTGGTTTGTCTCATTATAGCTACCGATGCATATAGGAGCTATAACGGTCTCCACACATCACTTACTTAGTCCAATGCATTCCTCATATTAAAAGTTTGAAACATAACAAAACATTCATATTAAAACTAGCATACAAAATGTTAATACTTTAACCATAATCCATGAATGGTATAAAAATAACACATCCATAGTAAAAAATATCATAGAACCATCAATACAATATTGAAGATTTCCTAATAATAGATCAACTTCAAACTAGGGTAAAATCCATCAAAGTATGTTGACATAGATGAAATCAAACCTATTTGAGAGAAATATTTCTTTCTATTTTTAAATCATTTAAAAGTATCATATTTATAAAGAAAAAATTAATATTGAAAATATACTTATAACCATGTAAGGGAAGATCTGAAGGTGTTATAACGATGTAAAATCGTCGCACCCGTCGTATAAGTTAAAAAACATTATTAACAATTTTTTTGAAAATGTCATAAAGTACCTTGTTTGGAAAATGCTTGAAATATTTCTTTAAAATAATTTTATAAAAAGTCAAAAATGGTTATAAATGACTTTAACCCATAGTATAGCAAATGTTAATAATGTTTTGAAATACATTATTTAGAAACACGGATGTTGGGGATAAAGATTTCCCAGCAGATACTTACAAATAAACAAACTCAGACAAGGAAGAGAATGTAAGATTAACCCTTACCTTGTACTTTTCATTGGTCAAGGGTACGTTAAAATCCTATTAAATAGATCGTTTTTATTATATTATACATGAACTATATACATAAATATTATATCATATATGATCTTTTAATATTGTTTTGTTAATAAAATTTTAAAAGTATCATTTTCAGGTGTTAATTGATTCGTTTTACTTTATATGATTTGTTACGTAAGCCATGTTTGTTATTTATGGGATGTATTTGATTAATATACATAATTAAATTAAGTTCTTAAACAATGATTTTAATCATAATCTTAATATTATTTTTGAATGTTTATGATGGGGGATGAATCTCATCGCGAATGTGGAGATGGTAATCCGTATGTACGCACGAGAAAAAAATATCATTATATTGATGGTGATATAATATGTAATTGGATGTTATATCATATATATAGAATATTAACCATGATATATTTATTATTTACATCGTGTTTACTCATTATTATTGTCAGCCAAATAATTAAGTGTTGAGTAACAAACTACACCACGACATAGAGATGGTAAGATGTACATACGCATGTATGGTGACTTTGTCATTCATAGGATGGATAGAATAATGAATATGGCAGTAACATATTTATAATAAAATCACATTATGTATAAGGTACTGGAGTTATTACTTTTTTATGGAAAAAACTAATAAAGAGGAAGTGGAAGAAGGAAAGCGCATTGAAAGAGGTGGTGAAATTATTAACTCATATTCGGGCGATTCCTTTTGATTTGTTCAAAAGGGATCTTTAGGATGACATTATGATCCAATTAAGGCCTCCAGGATGAGGGGAGGATAGTTGGGACGATATTTTATTGGGGGTTGGCAGAGCCAAATTTCTTAGGAGGTGTGATTTTAAGGGAAGGGGAAGTACCCTTTTATAAGAGAGGTGATGGTCACTTTAGGAAAAGCATGTGATATTAATTTATTATACAGTCATATTCACTTTATAATGGTTAAAAAGAATTTTTTTAGAGGATATGGTTGTTATGGGTCGAAAAACTCTCAACCAATAGGTTTTAAACTGGTTTAGGTCACCATATTAACATTATCTTTTAGATTTAACACTTAGTCAATATATTTTAACTTTTACCTTGTCTTCTTGTATAATTATAATACATGGTTAATAAACATACTATAAAATTCAATTCGAACATAAAGTAATTAATTAAAGACATATCTTTCATTTTTTATGTCATTTGGTAGAACCTTACATTTTTAAGAATATTATATCATTTAATAATATATTATTTGTTTTAAAAACACATTTATGTCAACTTTGAAACTATTTTGAATTGAGTTTTTTTAAAATTAATAAAAATAATATAACATAGAAAAGTATAAATTAAATCTATCCTAACATGTCATATTAACCTATAAAATTCATGGATGGCATCAAATGTCTAAATTTACATTTATTAGAATTTTCAAAATATCAATTATTTTAATCTTCCATTAATAAGGTAATTACTGCTCCATCATTGTGTCATAAATAAAATTAATTATTTAATGACTTAAAAATTATAAATAAAATACCATGATGCAAGAAATATTTTTATATTTATAATGAATATTTATAATTGATTTTATCTAATGTGTAACCCTATATTAAAAATGGTTTAGTTAATAAACTTTGAATTTAACACTTTTAACTCTTCATTAAATAAAATATAATTAATGTCCTAATCTAATACATATTGATAAAAAAGGAACATATTTTATTCCTATGTTTTATTTATATTGAAATACACTTATCTGATAGAATTTTTACAAGTTTTAGTGTAATTATAATAACATTTTTATCTTTAATTACCCTATTTAATTATAATTGTGGGAAATAAAATTTAGAATTTACTATTCACCAAAAAATATTTTCATATTATTGAACAAAATTTTACTTATTGATGTCAATTTTGTCTCTCAGATTTTTGAAATTCAATTCACAGAAATGGTAAAATTACTTTTTATGTAAATTTGAAAATGTGCCTAGAAAGTGGGTAAAAGACATTAAAAAATTCTATACTATTTTATATATGTAATCTTATTATAAAATGAATACAATGAATTAAATGGAAATAAAATATGTATTATCGGTTAAAAAAATTAATCCCATAAATCTATGATGATTTAAATATCATCGGTTAAAAAAACATATGGTATTAAGATAACTAATTTTATGTTTTATGATCCCTTCCATAAAGTTTTTTAATTAATTTATTCCTATAATAAGAGAAAAAAATACTTCACAAGTAGAGTTCTATCCTTCAACTAATTTCTACCAAAAATCATCTTTCACTCCAAAAGATAATATTATTCAAAAATATTATATTTATCCTAATCATACAGGGTTTCAAAGATAATGATATTATAATTCATATGTCAGACCATTTAAAAAAACTACATTATACAAACTCGGACATCACGTAGGCCAGTGGAAGGTGATTCACCCTTGTCGCTCATCAGTTGTGGGTTCAAGTCTCTCGGCCTTTGGAGAGGTGAGAGGTTGTCACCCGACCTTCAGGTGGTCCTTTTTATAACAATCCAAAAATAATCTTAAGAAATTTATTAACATTCAACAATAATATCCAATTTCCAAGTTAATTCATTCCAACCATTATACTTATCCAAAATAATTTTCATCAAACTCAAAGATCAAAATTAATAAGTAAGGAAAACATTATTAAGATATCTTCCTCCACGTAATAACATGTGAATACCTTCATCATGTATTCTCTTAAAACATGGTAACACCCTGAATTACCATAAAACCATATTGGATACATTCATACGACCTTATTCCTTATTGAATATTGGATATAATTTTTTAATCCAAAAATATTGTAAACTCCAACAATGATGGAATAAAAAAACAATTAATTAGTTCTATAAAAGTCAATAATATCCAATATACTTTGTTCACCTCATTTATATCATATTTAAAAATCATTATATAGGTTTCAGAATCATAAAAAGGGTTATATTTCCCCTAACCATATATTTTCCAAAATTTTAACTTGAAACTATGTCACATTACATGGTACCATAAAATCTTGAATCCATAATGAAAACATACTGCAGTAAAGTCCTTATATACTATATAAATATTATAACATGTACTCAAATGACTCAATTGATTAATAAAAATATAAGATCCCAAATCATTCCTCATTGTATGTAGTATTATTATAATGTGATTATTATTCAATAACATCATTTGGGTTATACTCTGATGATTGGGATGTTGATTCACCTTATGTCCCAACTCTTAGTAGATGATTCATTGTACATTTGAATCCTTTTTCTTACCTTTTCAATCATGAACACTGTGTCCTTTTCCCCCATATTTATAACAAACTCTAATTCCTTTCAAGAACTTCCCAGGGCGATTATTTCAACAATTATCATATATGGGAAAATACTTCTTTCCATTTTTCCATTTATCCATCTTTTTCTCGACCATCATCTTTTTCTCTAGCTTCCCTTCAAAGAAAAACGTCTCAAAGAATTATTTACTTATATTATTAATGCACCATATTATTGCTTCATGTGATGATAATTCATAGGAGACTGTTTCATTTCTAAATGATGGCTTAAGAATAGGAAATATACGATCCTCCATACTCTTTTGATCATGCGTATTGATGGAGTTCTCATTCCCTACCGTGTGAAATTTCTAAATGATGAAATACACTAGGGTTGGTCATAAAAAAAATTTACAATAAAAAAAAGAAAAATTATCAAGATTACATGAATATATTTACACATCTAGTGCCATAATCGTACAAATTGTTTCTTCTGTGACATTTTTACTCATAAATCCTTCATAATGGTTTGTAAAGAAATTTTAAATTATCCTAAGAATATCCCCTAGGTGTGCCGTAATCAAGAGTGTAGAATGTCATGTTGTAATGCACTAGTTCCTATTCGAGTCTAGCTCAAAGTGGTCTTTTTGGGTTTTACCCCTAGATACGTATGTGCCAGAGAAGAATCTATCTTAGGGTAATGTTTAAAAATTAGAGTTTTTCTAAATATATTTCCAAGGTTGTTTATATACATATAATGATACCAAATGTATTACCCTAACCCCAGTTACCCAAAATTGGTGCATTATTTTAATACAGTGGCTTGATTAAATGAAATCAAGTCCCGAAGGATTGATCAGTTTAGGAGTCTTAGAAAATAGATTACATACATAAACTCTACAATAAAATTTCTAACATAAAACACAGCATAAATAATCTGTGGAGAATTCCATTATTACCTTATCATAAAACTACATCTAAATCATAATATACTTCTTGGAATTATGTGTAAATAAAACATAATAAAGGGGTGATATCAGATGCTTAGTATGGATAATCAATATAGAAGACTCTATCATAAATAAAAATAACAATTTAAGGCAATGTATAAGACTAATGAAAAATCATTTTAAAATTAAACATCAGCACAATATGGAAAATTTAATACAAATAATGCCATTTACTAATTCTCATGAATATTCTACTAGTCAAATAATCACATGTATTATCAACATCTAATTTCATAATTATAGAATGTATTATTTAATACATTATAACCACATTGTCAAGGACTTGTGCCAAGCTGAAAAATAAGATTTTTTCAATGCATTTTTTCAAAAAACTAGTTTCTCTCAAGATACATACTTATGCATCAAGGAGATATAGCATGCTCTACCCATCACTTACTAAGTTCAATGCATTCCTCATATGAAAAGGTTAAAACATAACATAGAAATTCGTATTAAAACTAGAATAAGAAATGTTAAAACATTAACCTTAAACCTTGAATGGTATAAAAATAATAAATCCATAGTAAAACATATCAAAAAACATCAATAAAATATAGAATATTATATCATAATAAATCAAATTCAAACAAGTGTAAAATCCATCAAAGTATGTTGACATTGATGAAATCAAACCTATTTGAGTGAAATATCTCTTTGTTTTTTGAAATCATTTAAAAGTGAAATATTTATAAAAGAAATCATTTATAATGAAAATTTTCATATAATATTTTAAGGTAAGCTTCAATGGTGTTATAACGGCGAAAAATCACTGCACCCACCGTATAAGTTAAAAAAACATTCATACCAATTTTTTTAAAAGGTCATAAAGAACCTTGTTTGGAAAACGACAGAAAGATTAATTTCAAATAATTTTATAAAAACTCAAATAAGGGTATAAATGAATTTAAACCATATTATTGGAAATAGTAAAAATGTTATGAAATACATTTTTTAGAAACATAGATGTGGATGATAAAGAGGTCTGAGTAGATACTTACGTATAAACAAACTCAGATAATGATGAGATTGTAAAATTAACCCTTAATATGTACTTTTATGTTTTCAAGGTTATGATAAACTCTTGTATAATATAACATAGTTTTTAAATTATACATTGACCATATACATAAATATGATATCATATATGATCTTCTAATATTGATTTATTAATAATATTTTAGAAGTATCATTGTTTCAGGTGTTAACTGATTCATTTTTCTTTATATGATTTGTTATGTTAACCATGTTTATTATGGATAGGATGTATTTTTTTCATATACATAATTATATTAAGTTAATAAACATTATTTTCCATCATAAAATGAAAATTATTTTTGAATGGTTACGATGGGGGATGAATCTCATTGCGTTCGAGGAGACAGTAATCTGTACGTATGCACGAGCAACAATATCATTATTTTAATAGTGAATTAATTTGAAATGGGATGGTATATCATATATAAATAATAATTAAGATGTTATAATTATTATTTAAATCAGTTATACTTATTATTAAACCCATCCAAATAGTGAAGTGTTGAATAACGAACTAGACCACGACGTGGAGGCGGTAAGCCATATGTATGCACATACGGTGCCTTTATCATTCATAGGATGGATAGAGTAAGGAATATTGTTGTAAAATATTTATAATAACATAATATTATGTAGAAATAACTAGTTTTATTACGTTTTAGGGAAACAACAAAGAAAGAGTAAGTGGAAGACGAAAAGAACTTTGAAAGAGGTGGTGAAATTATTACCTCTTATTCGGGTGCTTCCTTTTGATTTGTTCAAAATGGATCCATAGATTAGATTTATGATCAAATTAAGGCATATAATTTATGTGAGTGTAGTTGGGATGATATTTGATCAGGTTTTGGCCAATCCAAATTGATTTGGAGGTGCAATATTGAGAGAAGAAAAAGTACACTTTTAAAAGAGAGGTGAGGGTCAGAGTAAGAAAATCTTGAAATATTAACTTATTATACAATAATATTCGGTTTATAATGGCTCCAAAAAGATTTATTTGGTGGATATGGTGGGTAGGGGTCTATCAACTCTCAAAAAATAGGTTTTAGACAGGTTTAGGTCTCCATATTAACCTTATCTTTTAGATTTAACTCTTAGTTAATTAGTTTGACTTTTACCATGTCTTCTTGTATTTTAACAATACATGGTTAATATACATACTATGAAATTTCAAGAGAACCGAAAGGGGTTCATTAATGACATATATATCATTATCTAAGTCCTTATGATGATCCTTTTATTTTTAGGAATATTATATCATTTAATAATATAGTATTTGTTTTAAAAACTCAATTATGTCAATTTTGACACTATTTAGTATTTGTTTTTTTGAAAGTCATAAAAAGTATATTATTTCAATAATAATATATTAAATCAACCCTAAAGTTTCATATTCGCCTATAAAATTAGTGGATGGCATTAAAAGTCTCTATTAACATTTATTTGGGTATTTATAATATCAATTATTTTAATCTTTCATTAATAATGTAATTACTACTTCCTCATTGTGTCCTAAATAATATATAAGTTTTTAATGTCTAAAAAATTATAAATAAAATACCATGATGTAAGAAATCATTTTATAATTCAAATCAATATTTATAGACGAATTTATCCTATGTTTAGCCCCATATTAAAAATGGTTTACTTATAAAATATTGAATTTAACACTTTTAACTCTTCTTTAAATAAAAAATAATTAATGTCAAAATATTATCCAAGTTTATCAAAAAGGATAATATATTATTATTATGGCTAATTTAGGTTGAAATACACATATCTAAATGAATTAGGACATGTGTTAAGGTAATTATAATATAATTTTTACCTTTAATTTGTCTATTTATTTTTAATCATGGTAAATAAAATTCAAAAGTTACTATTCACCAGAAAATAGTTTCATCATATTGAACAACATTTAAATTAATAATTTCAACCATATATATATGATTTTGGAAATTGAATTCATAGAAATGGAAAAATTACATTTTATGCAAATTTGAAAATGTGCCTAGAATGTGGGTAAAGCTCGTTAAAAAATTCAATAATATTTTATATATCTAATATTTTTATTAAATGACTCCAATGATTTACATTAAACAAATATATGAATTATGTATCTATAATTAAATTAAAATAAATTTAAAATAATAATAATTATTTAAATAAAATGTCGGTTTTCATGTACTATTCAATATTTTTAACTATCCATCCAAAATTTAAATTTTTTAAAAAAATTTCCAAAATTCACCCTGAGATAATTTTGATATTACAAATTCAAAAATGTTGTTTATTTTAAAAAATTTAAAACATAGAGGTTTTATTAATTAATTTTAAATTAATTCCCATTTTCAAAACCAGATTTTAGGGTTTTGAGAAGTAAAAACAATCAAAAGATTGATATGTGTTTATGTCCAATTTAAATGTAAAATTAATTCCAATGACCAAAATTGGATTAAATGATAAAAATTATAGTCTAATTATACTTCAAAACTATTCAAATGTATAATATAAAAATATAAATTATTTTGTTTAAAAATAGTTGTTTTTAATTAAAAGTTAGACTTGTTCACTATTAATCAAAATATGAATGTTATCAGAAAAACACCAAAAATTTTTCCAAACTAAATTTTTATTTCCGAAATATAAAGGAGAAGTTTATTTTTATAAAAGGGTCAAATTTTGGATTTAAAAATGGTTTTCCATTAAAATACGGTAAAATTGATTTTTTTGAAAAACACTTCTTTTATCATAAAAGGTGGATTTGTTCTGATATTATATCTAAAAAACACATATATAAATGATAAAAATATATGGAGTATTTAAATTTAAAAATGATGTTTATAATATTCATAATAGCTTTTTAAACAACTCGTTTCACAAGTCGTGGTGTGCTCGAACTTGGTGTTGCATGTAGCGCAAGCTATTGAATTACTTTAAAGAGACAACGTATTGTGAAATCCTGGGGTGTAACAATTATGGTGAGACCAAAAGGTCTTGGATGTGGGAAAGATTCCTAGAAAGGTAGTTAGGAATAATTTAGATAATCTAAGAGTCCTCGGAGGTGTGAGGGGAAGTGGATGCCTGTGGTTGTATTTATTGGGAGATGAGAGGGGTGTTTTCGATTGTTTTATTCATTTTTTATTATTTAAGATCTACAATATCAAGATTGTTGGTTCTTGTGACTATGTAAAATAACTATTAATTGTGATTTAAAAATAATGATTGATTACATATTTCATGACCCAAAAATTAATTTATTTGTCTTTTAATGTTAAATCCCATAAATTATTGTATATCCTTATTTTCAAAAAATTATACTATTTTAGAAAAATAACAAAAATTCACCTTAACCATTTTTTAGTATGTAGATTTAAAAAATCGACTCCATTTTTTTAGTATTTTTTTTTCTAAATCTGAGAATTATATATTTATTTTTAAAATCATTACAGATTCAAAAAATAAAAATTTTAATCCTATAATCATTTTCAATAAAATTTGGAAAATTTATTAATGTATCATAAAATTATCTTATAATTAAAATAAATAATATAAATATATGAATGTATTTTATGAAAATATTTTTTGTAAAATCATTATAGTAATTATAAAAATATAAATAAACATTAATGTTTCAGGAAAAAACCAACACTTAATTTATCATTTTTAAAACATTTATATATTTATTCCATGATATAAATATATCGTATTTTCATTCATGAGATACATATATTTTAATTATATTTTCATTTTATGGTTATTATTCTAACGACTAGATTACTATTCCAAATTAGGACATTACTATTCCCATGGCCAAGTTACTACTCTATAAGTATAGATTCATTAATAAATACCACTTATTTCATTATAAATTTATAACTAATTTAAATATTTAATTCTATAATGAAAAAAATATTCTATAAGGACATGGTTTGTGACATTATCCCCTATTTGGAAATAATTTCCACAAATTTTTTTAACTTATTAAACAAGTGAGGATGATTTTCTATCAAAGAAGTTTTATATTCCCGTGTTTCTTCTTTAACCATGTGGTCTCTCCATAAAACCTTATCGTGGGGAATTACCTAGTTCTAAAATACTTATTCTCTATGATACAGAATCTAACCATGAATTTCCTTATATGAAAGGTTCTCTTCCAGTTGGACTATTCTAGGGCTCAAAACATGATATGAATCTATAAAATACATTATTAACATCAAAATATGAAAAAAATGTATACATGGAAAACACTAGAAGGCAGAGCCACTCGGTAGGAAATTAATCCAAATTTGTCCACGATTCCATAGGGTCCAATGTACCATGGACTTATCTTCCACTTCTAACAAGAACAAAGTACACTTTTCCACAGAGAAACATTGTGAAATACATGATCACCATCCTCAAAAAAAATATCCTTCTCCAGCTATCCACAAAAGTTTTCTACTTTTTCTGAGTGATCCTCAATTTTCATTCAGTCATATAAAAATTCTCTATAGTTTCCTCTAACCATTTTGTTTCCAAAAACATTATTTCACATATAGAATCAAATAATGTTAGATTTAAACACTAATTTTTATATAATTTATGTAAGTAACCTTTTTTATACTGGGATAAAAACAATTTTATAAGAAAACTCCACCAAAGAAAGATGTTTATCCCAATATCCTAAGTAATGCATTGAAAAATTTTGAATAATATCCACCAATGTCTAATTTTTTTCTAATTGTCCATCATATTGAGGATGAAAAGAAGTGGTGAAATTTAATTTAGTGCCTAATGACTTATATTGTCCCTTATAAAAGTTAACAGTGAACCTACGAACATGATATGATATAATATAGAGAGGAAATACATGAAACCTAACTATCAATTTATGATAAAACTAATAATGTTATTATAGATACAACGTGTCTTGAATAAGAATAATATTTCTACATTAAATAAAAAATTACCCAAATAACCTTATCCCATTGAGGTGTTGTGGGTAATCACACTATGAAATCCATGTATATATTTTCTCATTTCCATATTTAATATATAAATGGTTGAATCATACCTTTCATTAAGTTTCCTTATGATTTTTCCTGTTGACAAGGAAAACATCTCATCGTAATGTCAGTAATATATTATTTCATTACATACAACCATTAATAATTCTGAAGGTCTATATATATCTTAATAATTTCTTGGTGAACTAAAAATAGAGAACCATGAGCTCCACTTAATAACTCATTATTCAACTGTGAATCACAAGGGACACATATTATTGTCCCAAATCACAAAAGCAAATATTTATCCATGGTTAATTATAGAAAATTACCCTTTTGACCAATTCAATGTTTATCTGTAGCCCATTTTCTTCCTTCCATTCTTGATTAATTTTTTATGATAGATATAATTACACTAAAAACTAAAAAAATAGCAGAATGTTTTACTTCAAAAAATTCCAAGTAAAAATTAATTAAATAATTAACCAAGTGGTCATGTTCTAAATGTAACATGGTTAACGTAGCATTATTTTTTCAACTCAATGAATCATCCACTTTATTTTATTTTCTTGGATTGTAATTAATCATGAAATAATAATCCTTAACCATTTATATCCATCTTATCTAACTCATGTTCAATTAATTTTTAGTAAATAATTACTTCAATAATTTATGATTTGTATATATTTTATATGAGGATTCATATATATGATATATCCATATTTTTTAAGTGAAAACCAAAGATACTAATTCTAAACCATGTGTGGTATAATTAAACTCACATGGTGTTAGTTCACGTGAAGAATAATCAATTATCAAGTCATTATGCATCATAATGCAACCAATTCCCTCCAAAGAAGTATCACTATAGCTGAAAAAACCCTATTTATGTATGGAAAGGCCAAAATTAGAGCATTCACCAAATTCCCTTTTTAGTTCCTAAAACAATCATTTCATCCTTATTTAAAAATAAAAATAATCCAATTTCATGTTAACATAGTTAACATGATAGATTACCATGTAATGTCTTAAAAAACATCAGAAATATCATGATAATCCAAGAAAACTATAAATATTAAAAAAAATGTTGGTCTTGGAAATTAATCCAACAATTTTTTTTATTTCGGGTTAAACTGTTATAATATTCTTATTTATAATCATTCCTAGAAGGGAAATTTGTTGAAATAAAAAAAATAAAAACTTCTAAATTTCCCATATAATTTTTTTTATTAATTATTTTTTGAATAATCATTTGATGTTTCCTATGACCTACATATCATTCTGAATAAACCAATAAATTATCCAACCAAAGAGGATAAGGACAAAATCATAATTCAGATATATATTTTGGAATAATATTTTCATAATATCATCCTTCTTAACATCCATATGATAGTACCCTTATATGAGATCAACCCTGAAAAAATACTGATCACATTGAAGTTGCTCAAACAAGTCATCAAAATGATGAAAATGATACTTATTCATAAGAGTGATGTTATTTAATGCTCCATAATAAAGAAAATCTAATCAAACTATATTTATTTTTAACTAACATAATAGGATCACCCATGGTGATGTTTTTAAATGAATGAAACCTTTAACAAGAAAACCCGTAATTGATTTTTCAACTTTATAAGTTCAGTTTAGCCATCAGATAAGGGGGTTTTGAAATAGGTTTAGCATTAGAGAATAAATAAATAGTTAAAATAACCTCCTAATCATATATAATACCAGATAACTCATTATAAAAAACTTCCAAATACTCAATAACCATAAAAAATAATAAATTTTTATTTACCATGTTTTCAATAATATATGCATAATTACATTAATATCCATATTTAAATTGTTTCTAAACTTCTTGATATGTTATTAATGGTATAGATACATTATTTTATAAAAATATTGAATATTATTGAAAATAAAACATCTTTAGATCTATAATAAATAATATAATGTTAAATAGAAAAAAATCCATACCAAAAATGACACAAAAATTTACCAATGGAAAGACAACAAGGATTGTAAGAAAATTATTTCCACAAAAATTGATACGAAGATTAATTTGATTTTTTTCTACCTTAAAATTTATCATATGTGGTTTTACCATATGTTATAAATTTATTTCTTGAGGTCTAATTTCCAATTAAATAAAAAAATTATCCAAAATTAAAGAATGTGTATACCCCATATAATTTTTTTTCATAATCTAATTAAGAAGTCAATGTACCTAAAACCACATCATTTGATGTCCCACTATCTTTTGAATTATTTAGAAACTATTTAATCTCACATTTTTCCTTATATTATGGATGCTTACGATCATTTGGGTTCCTCTGTGGACATTCATTTTCTTAATGACCCATCTAATTATATTTAAACGATTAATTATACTACAAGGATCCCAAAATAAATATAGAGCCTACCTTGTAAATATAGTCAATTCTGCCTCATATGCAGACACTAAATCCTCCTCCCATCTAAATTCTAGGATTTATTTTTCTATCCTATATCAATACACCTTAGGAAAATACTACTGATGGAAAATAATTTGGAGTTAATGCATTTCCAATGCACCAATAGCCTCACTGTCCATGATATTATTGACCATTGACCACCACTTATAGAATTCACCTTCAAAAAAATAAATATAAAGACTAAAAATTTGATGGTCTGAACAACCCATGACATTGACAATATTTTCTAGGTCATTAATTCACCATTCTACTACCACAAGGTCAAAAGAACCACTAAATATAGTAGGGTGATCCCTCATAAAATGTTCCACCACTGATATATTCCACTATTTTTATTATAGTGGATCTCAGGCATAGATTATTATGCTAATTATATTTTACATAAACTCTCCCAACACTATCACAAACTTCTTAGTTCCTTTTTCCACCTATTTCAGATTTAAAAGGATATCATCCTCTCGGTTCTTTCCGATGTCAGCTTCCAGGATTCATCTACCAAACACCATTATGTAAAGATATATATTAGATGAAGAAATATGGTAATATTTAAATTTTATATAAATTCAACAAAACTGTAATGTAGAAAATAATTTATGGGTATTCTATTAAAGTTATCATAAACCCTAAAATTATCTAAACCATGATCTGATAACAACTATAAGCACACATCCCTAAACATTCTATAATCTATCTAATTTTACTAGGATTAAATTTCATGAATTCTTTAATATCTTTTTGGTATATAGTTTTAGAGAATTTTGTCATAACATCCGACATAGAAACATATATAATACAAGTTATATTATTATACTCTATTTCCATTTTTTCAAAATATGAAAATTAAAAAAAAACATCAATTCTATGTGTAACAAAAAATTACATTAAAATTAGATTATTATTTTTCCATATGGAGAAACCAATTTTTCTACCAGAGAGTCTAAAAATGTTAGACCGCTTCATGCAATAACACCCTCCATCACTCAATAGGACTACAAATTCATTTATAGATGAGAAATGGATAGTTTCATAAGAGATGATAGCCCTCACTCTAAGTAAAAATAAAGGATACAATTTATTATGGATAGTTTATCTTGTCTTAGGGAATATAGATCAATGGTGGTTATTGATTCAAAACACTATGAATGAGGAGGAAATAACGAACATGTAGTGGTCGGATTCTAATGAACATTTCATGGAGAAATGTTTTCCTTGCAAGCAATGAGTATATATGGAAATAAAATTCCAAAGAATATTATAAATGGATGAAGAAAAAATTTAAAATTATAAATTAAACTTTACATGGTAAATAATGAAAACTATAGTTGACATATGTAATCCAAATAGAAATATTGACCATTTATTTGAGGCATTAAATCTTTTTCTTTGAATATAACTAGTGTCCCAACAATTCTCATAATATGAGGACATAATATCATGATATGTGAAGATAGAGAATAATTATTCATGTCTTATTGCCTATAAGGGATGTAATAGTAGAAGAGTATGGATGATAAAAATATATATTAATGGTATAAGGGAAAGAATGGTTTTTCCAATATTATAATTGTGGAATGAAAGACCTGGGAAAATTATTAATGTGAATTTGGGTTTTGTACAAGTGTAGAGGGAAAAGACACCATTCTTATGAGTCTTTGAGAAATAAATATGTTTACAATATTAAAATCTTCATCTGTATGGATATAGGGAACAATATAAAAAATTCATGCATCAAGGGAATATACCTTAGATGAAGCTAAAGAATCAACTTTAAGTATACTATATTACTATAGATGATGGGGGATGATTAATGTTCTTATGTTTGGAATCACGAATTATGTTATAGGAGTATTTTATCAATGTTATACTTGTAATAATAATTAGGAAGTGTATACGTTTTATATTAAAGTACATTTTCATTTAAGGATTTGATTGAATATATTTAATGGTACTGATGAAGAAGAAAATTGATTTAGGGGAAATTTTATCATCTTGAAAAACACAAGATTGAGGGAGGATAACCATTAATATATTCCCGATTGTGAGATAATAATGATAACGAATTTTTTACTAGATATTATTAGTGGCCATGAAATTGGTGAGTTTTTGGATGGTTTAGGTTATCTTTCCTATAGTTTACTGTATTTTTTGAATTATGTACACAATTGAATAATTTTATATTTTATTTAAGGAATAAAGAGAAAAATATTTTTTATGAAATAATTTTTTTAATTATGATTTTATGGTGATCAAGGTATTCACATATTTTTTATGTTAAATTAAGAGCCACTTTATATTTTTGGTGAATATAATCTCTATTCAGTGAACTTCCTTCTAAATTTTAAAATGTTGAATTCAGTCAGAAATATTTTAGTAATTTTATTAAAGATAATTTTTTATAGAATGGAATATGTTGAACATTTAGTGTTATTGGAAAATTATGTTAACCATTTTTGTTTTGGAAAATATCTTGAGATAAGAGGAATGAATTTTCATTCTGTTGTTGATTTAATGGTCTATTAAATGAAAATTTTCATCCTTTAGTTGTGGAAAATTCATCTTGTGCACATATTTCATAGAAAAAAATATATATTATTATGTAAATTTATGAATGTATGGAATTATAAATGTAATGTAATTATATCTAATTATGATCTGAGTTTATAATGTAAAAAAATTCATCTACTCTAGGAAAAATATCTATTAAAAATGATATCCTAATACCTTTATTATTAATTAAGTGATGGGTTTTCACCATTTAAAAATTTATTGTTTTTAGCCATTAAACTTACCTAGATCACCAACTTTCTAGTGACCAATGATCTCTATCACTCCCCATAATTATTTATATCATTCTTCTATGTCCATATCTTCACATCCCACTAATTATTTCCTACATAGAAACCTAATAATGCGTTATTCTAGATGAAATTCATAGTTCCACTCAACACTTATTAAGAAGATGTTTTATTAACCATTTTTATTATTTATTGTTTCAATAAGGGTATATTCAAATTTTATACCTTTAATTTCTGAGACTATGATAAAATGGTGAGGATGCAATTTATTTAAGGTGGTATAATGTAAAACCCATAGATTTTAACACATAAACATCATCTCTGAAAGATTATATGACCCACAACACCATGATTAGAAGATAATATAGAAAACCTAGAATTTATGATATATTTATTTATAAATAAACTCTATCTATTTAATAGATATTATTTCACACAAAATTGAGTTTAAATGAAATAATATACTCTATTAAAATATTGTAATTTTAACATGAAAATTATAACATAGCCGTTGAGTTGGAGGGTATTAATAAGTATAAATAAATTTTGAAAATTATATTGGTTATGTGATAACCCAGACATAGAAGCCACATAACAAGTTCCCCAAGCCCAGTGGGCCACAAGGCCTGAAGCACATCTTCCTGAATGCTTGAGTCTACCGACAAGCAGTGAGGGACTAGGGTGTGTCTGTGGTAAAACTATTCCTTCATTAATAGAGTGTAGCATAGCGGAATGAATATAATGGAATAGTAAACACCAGAATTAATATAAATAAATAGCAGACACAAACTGATGTAATAGATAAGAAAGAATAATAATAAGTGTATTAACTATAACAGTAATTATGTAATGAAATTCACTAGAAAACTGTAAATCATAGATACATGATAATAGGAATAACATATTCCAGAAGTTAAAATAACAAAAATTCTTCACCAAGAATCATGAGATACTACTCGGTCATCTGATATCAAGCTCCATCCTATCATCACATAATATTGTTTTTGTAGTTGTATGCTTCATGTGGTAAACACCTAAAACCATTTAATCTACTCTTGGTACCAAACGACACCTGCAGAGGTTGTAAGATAAATCTTAGTGGGACACCACCAAAAAATGACTATAACATACAGCCCATGTAATGGAATATATAAGTGTGCATTCATTCATATATAATGTAAAGTAATTAACACAATATAAAAAATCACCAAGTACCTTCTTTAACCATTTTCGGGTGTCTGAACATGTAACTAGTGCATAAATTAATCAATTACAATTTAATAAAAATAGGTCTGGTGGGGCATAACAGACAATAACATCACCTCGTGATTGTATATGTAGTAAAGGTCACAATATGTAACAAGGCTACAAGATAATGATATCCAATGAGGGATTTATATGGTAAAAACCAATGTAATGTAAACTCAATGAAATCTAACTCATTAGTATATGAGTCTAGCTAAGTGGTAAGACTGTAATCCAATGAGCGTAATAAAAGGAATTCCACAATAAGGCACCTATAGAGTCCAAGGTGATCGAACAAGGTAAAAGAGGGATAAGCAAAGACAGGGCCCTATGGGATTTCACCATGGAACCTACTAGTCAATGCTGGATAAAAGGAGTGTATCTGAGGTATCCTGAAAGAAGAAAGAGACCTTATTGTAGTATACCATGTATCTATGGAATATATAAGAACTGGAGTCTACATGGGTATCAACCATAGAAAACCATATCCTTGAATCCGAATGGGGTTACTGATACCCAAGGTATTCTCCTCTCAAAATCCATGGAGAGCTCGAGTGTAACACCCCGAGCTTCCACGATATGCTTCTCTTTCAATAATGCAATAGCTTTCATTGTACGCAAGTTCGAGATTCTAACACACCGCGACCAATCAAAGTAGAAATTATGAATAGTAATACCCACATTTTGAAATTATATATATTTTATATTTCAAAATGGACTTCATTTTTGTATTCGTAATATCGAAATTATCCTAAGTTGAATTTTTTATAATTTTCTGAGAACTTCCAATTTTTTTATGAATAGTGAAAAATACTTAAAGAATCTTTTTTAATCAAAATAATTTATAGTGATAAATTATACTATTTAGTGGTTTTAAAGTATAATTAGAATATATTGTTACCATTTTATCCCATTGTGGTCATTATAATTAATTTCATTTTGAAATTGGACATAAACAATTGTCAATCTATTGATATATATTATTTCTTAAAAACACGCTATTTGTTGTGATAGCGGGAATTAATTATAAAATTAATTAATGCAACTTATATGTTTGGAATTTTTTAAAATAGAAATCATTTTTGAATTCGGAATATCAAATATAGTTTAGGGTGAAATGTTGGCATTGTTCTGAAAAACATCAATTTTTGATGAATAGTGAAACAACTAAGTGGTAGTTAAAAAACTGATTTTTCGTTTAAATGAAACATAACCACTTCTGTGATTTGATTTTTAAAAATCTGACAAACATGGTTGTAATTAAGAAGTAAAATTTGGTTCAATGGGATTAAAATAATTTTTTGGTGAATAGTAACTTTTATGTTTAATTAATCGTGATTAAAGGTAATTAGTGAAATTTAAGGTAAAAATGATATTATAAAAGTAAGAAAATACCTTTACACTTGTCCTACCCCTATTGGATGTGTCATGGCCGACCAAGAAAATCCATGGTTCAACTTGGGGACCCCATGGATTATCTTTGGTAGGAAAATGACATAAATAACTTTTATTTAAAGTTAAAATAAAAATGCACAAACAAAAGTTGTTTTACTAAAACAATTTTTAAATGGGGTTATAAAAGTCATATTTTTGACTATAAATATTCATTAGAAATATAAAAATATTTCCTACATCATGATATAAAAGGAATAATGGAAACGTAAAAGGTTCTTAAGAAAAAATAAATTAACTCTAGTTTATTATTCAGGAGGTTAAAGAATGATCGAGTCAAGACGAGCACGAGGTAAGGGAATTTCTTAACCCAATTTCCATTCTTTGGGTTAATCTCCTACTATCAATTTATTTCATGATATTATTATGACATATCTTGTATTTTTACATTATTTATGTGTACTTATAATGAATACACATAATAGATCTATTTTATTTTAAAAATGATCTTTGTAAGGACTTCATCTCAATCTCCTTTCATTGAGGCATATTTGGTTTTATACACAACTTTCATTTATATGGTGTATAAAGCCCTTTGACTTTTAATTTTAATCAAAAGGAATCATTTATACGAAGAATTTTTACTAAAAGAAAAAAAGGGATGTTTTTCTTACGTATGCGGCGACAACGACTTCTACGCCTCTATGACTATTATTTGAGTTTCGAATTCCTCTACAAGCCATAAATTTTTTTTAAAAGAAAAATAAATACCATGTTTCACTTTTCTTTTATTTTTCTATTGAAAATGGTTTTGAATGTTTTTTTATTATATCAATGTGTTGTGTTGATATCTTGTGACTGAAATGTGGAAATGTTATGTTTCCTTTATGCATGTTTTTTTATATGATTTTGTTATATGATATGATTAAACCAGTTCATATGAGGAATGCATTGGACTTAATAAGTGACGGGTGGAGCCCTCTATAGCTCCTCGATGCATCGGTAGGTCTCATGAGACAAACTAGTGTCTTGGAATGAGGCCTTGGATACGTGGTTATGATAGTCTGGCATTATGAATTCCATCATTATGAAAGTTGTTATTGATATTGCATGAGATTATTCGACTAGTAGAATATCCATGTGAGTAAGTAAATGACATTATTTAATTTTATTTTTCCATATTATGATGATATTCATGTTTAAAAAGGATTTTGTTTTAGTTATACATTGACTTAAATGTTAATGTCTATTTATGAAAGCTTCCGCAATATTGTTATCCTTATCGAGCATCTGATCTCTCCCCTTTCAATGTTTTAATATTTTAAGTGATGTGAAGAAGTATTTTATGAATGACCTGCAGGGATAGTCAGAAGAGGATATGAGTGTGGACTATGGAGACTTTGTTATTGTGGTTTTTCACTTTATGATGTAATGTAACATTTATGAATGTATCTAGTGTTTCCAAGGCTACTGAACTAATCAGTTTTTTGAGACTTGATCTTTTGTGATCATGCCAATGTTACGCAATAATGCACCGACTCTGGGTAACTGGGGTCGAGGTGTTACAGTTGATAACAGAGGTAGTTTAGTACTAACCATGGAAGCTATATTTAGATAAACTCTGATTATAACACATTGCCCGAAGATTGATTTTGAGGATTAGTATAGAATAACTTCCTAGAATTTTGGTATTATAGAGATTTTGTGAGTTTTCCGAGCAATAAATCCCTGTGTGGATACGAGCTGGTAGAGGCGGCTCTGGCACAGATGTACCTAGGGGTAAAACCCAAAAACACCGATTTGAACTAGACTCGAATGGGAACTGGTGCACGACAACAGGCCTTGCTTCACTCTTGGTTACGACACTCCCGGGGGATATGCTAAGGATAATTCTCATTTTATTTACAAACCACTATGAAGGGTTATGAGTATATACATCCTCAAAGAAAACATTTTTATGATTATGGATTACATCCACAAATAGGTCAATTTCTGTTAAGTATTTTACAAGTATGGAATTATGTATTTTGATTCATAAACTAATCTAGTTTATTCCATTGTTTAGAAATGGCGCCAAGTGGAAGGAATGGAAACCATATCAATGCACACACTCCGTGTAGGGATTTCCCTCCCGATCAAGATATTTATTGTGGATCTAGAGATATAACTGGTGCTGATCGTCTTATTACCATACTGGGACAACTCACTCGGGTTATGAATAATAACCTTACTCGTATAGATCACCCTGATACGCAACGTGGAGGATCAATGTTAGACCCCTTCACGAGGCAACAACCACCAACATTTAATGGGGGTACAAATCCATTAGTAGCTGAGCAACGGATAAACTCCTTAGAGGAATTATTCCACGCCTTGGGGAGTAGCGAAAGAGAGAAAGTTGTCATGGCAGTCTACCACCTCACTAGAGATGCCGATCAATGGTGGTCGCTGATTCAAAATACAAAGGAAGATAGATAAGTATCATGTATGGAATAGAGAGAGTTCAAAGATCATTTCTTAGAAAAATACTATCCTTATGACCATCCAGAAGATATGGAAAGGCAATTTCTGAGTCTGAGAAAAATGAGGAAGATAATGTCGCAAAGTATAAGGACAACTTTACAAGGTTAGCGAGGTATACTGCTGATTATATACGTAACCCAAGGAGTAAGATTAATCGTTTATTTGATGGGTTAAAACCATTTCTCCGTCGAGCTTTATTATCACAATCCTTCTCATCGTACAAAAATATTGTCTCGTGTGCTATCAAGACAGAAAAGGAATTCTCTAAGTCTTATGACAACAAAGTAAAGAAAGAGAAGAAGAGAACGGTGGAACAAGAGACAGATAAAGGGAAAAAGGGAATGAATGATTTTCCATTATGTGATAATTGTGGGAATAATCACCCTGGTTCTTTCCTAAAAGGAATGGGAGGTTGTTATAAATGGGGAGAAAAAGGTCACCAGGCTCGTGATTTCAAGGGAAAGAAAGAGGCTATCAATGTTGAATGCTGGAATTGTAGGGAAATGGGGAATTATGAAAATGAATGTCCTAAGAGTCAGGGAAACATACCTCTGAAAAGGCCAAGGGATTAAGGACAATATTATGTTGTTACTTCAATTGAAGTAGAATAATTAATGTATTGGTTCTTCTAGACTCATGGATTATATTCTGGTTATAAGAATAATGTGATATATATATAAGGATTGTACTGTTGTACATGTTATTTTCATTAAGGTCTTAATATGATGAAGGTAATCATATTTTTAGTATGTGAAAATAAGATAAATATTACTTTGTTTGGGGAATCCGATAAATTGATTTTGGAATTAAGAGACCTTTTAGAGAAAGTTTGGACAGAGGTATTTTGGATAACTATAGAGGTTGGGATGGATTAAGTTGAACTTTGAATAGTATTGTTTAAGGTTAAAACATTTCTCAAGATTATTTTTGGAATATTATAATACTATATTTTTAGGAAAAGGATAACCTGCAGGGTGGGTCATAACCTGTCGCGTCAGACAAAGCTGTAGGAATCGAACCCACAACCATAGTGTGATAGGCCTTTACTACCTACCACTAGCCTACAAGAAGTCTTGGGTTATTACAAAAAAGTTTTCCTAATCTAAATGGTATGTGTTATTATTTTGAACCTTATACAATTATGATAAATAGAATATTTTCAAGTTTTATTACCTTTTAGAGTGAAAGATGGGTTTGTGGGAAAAATTTATTAAAGAATGAAAGTCTACAAGACCAGTATGTATATCCCTAATGTCTTTGTAAATCTCCTAAATAAATTCATCAACTTTATAAAATTTAACTTAAAAAAAAACGTTTCCGGTTCTCTCTTCCAACTAGTGATTCAATGACCCTTTAACCAATCACAAGTTTGTGATTTTCTTATGGTTAACATTCTCCTAATCCAGTTTTCTTCAACTCTCCATCAAACCTTGATGGTTTGTATTTCTTCTATATACATATTTTCATAGAATCCTAGTATGGGATATCTCGGGTGACCTTTGTACTTATCTTTCTTTTTTTAACGATATATTTTTATTAACATTATTTCTGATGTGGGTTTTCCACAAAGGTATTTTCTATTTTCAACCATTTATTTTCAAAGAAAAATTTCAAATTGCGAGGACGCAATTTATTGAAGGATGGGAGAATGTAACACCCCGAGCTTCCACGATACGCTTCTCTTTCAATAATTCAATAGCTTGCATTTTACGCAAGTTCGAGATTTTAACACACTACGACCAATCAAAGTAGCAATTATGAATAGTAATACCCACTTTTTGAAATTATATATATTTTATATTTCAAAATGGACTTCATTTTTGTATTCGTAATATCAAAATTATCCTAAGTTGAATTTTTTGTAATTTTCTATGAACTTCCAAATTTTTTATGAATAATGAAAAATACATAAAACAACTTTTTTAATCAAAATAATTTTTAGTGATAAATTATACTATTTATTTGTTTTAAAGTATAATTAGAATATATTTTTACCATTTTATCCAATGGTGGTCATTAGAATTAATTTCACTTTGAAATTGGATATAATCAATTGTCAATCTTTTGATATATATTGTTTCTTAAAAACACGCTAGTTGTTGTGACAGCGGGAATTAATTATAAAATTAATTAATTCAACTTATATGTTTAGAATTTTGTAAAATAGAAATCATTTTTGAATTCGGAATATCAATTATAGCTTAGGGTGAAATTTTGGTGTTGTTCTGAAAAACTTCAATTTTTGATGAATAGTGAAACCACTAAGTGGTAGTTAAAAAACAGATTTTTCGTTTAAATGAAGCATTACCACTTCTATGATTTGATTTTCAAAAATCTGACATACATGGTTTTCATTAAGAAGTAAAATGTGGTTCAATGGGATTAAAATAATTTTTTGGTGAATAGTAACTTTTAAGTTTAATTAATCACGATTAAAGGTAATTAGTGAAATTTAACGTCAAAATGATATTATAAAAATATGAAAATACCTTTACACTTGTCCTACCCCAATTTTACGTGTCATGGACGACCATGAAAATCCATGGGTCAACATGGGGACCTCATGGATCCACTTTGGTAGGAAAACGACATAAATAACTTTTATTTAAAGTTAAAATAAAAATGTCACAAACATAAGTTGTTTTACTAAACCAATTTTTAAATGTGGTTATACAAGTCATATTATTTACTATAAATATTCATTAGAAAGATAAAAAGATTTCCTACATCATGATATTTATTTTATAATTTTTAGACATTAAATGAATTAAATTATTTATGACACCATGATGATACAACGATTACCTCATCAATTAACGATTTAAATAAAATGAAAAGATAATGTAAAATCTAAGACTTCAACTTGTTAAAAACCTATTTTATGACTATAGTTTTAACCATTATGACATTATACTAGAAATATATAAGTGTGGGACCTTTATAATCCGAAAAAGCATTTAATAATAAAGTAACATTTCAATCTTTCCAAGAGTTCCCCTTCTCTCCTCTTATAAAAGGCCCCCACCACTACCACCTTACTCACACCTTCAATCCATTTTTCTCAGCCAAACTCTGACCATATACTCTCCCAACATCCCTCTATTACTCCTAGAAGACTCACTATGGGCAGAATTCCTCCCAAGGAAGCCTTTGTCTGAAATCAAAAAGAGTTACCCGTTTTAAAGGTATTGTTTTCTCCTGTGTTCTTATGTTTTATTTTGCTTCTCCAACCCCCTAATCTCTTTTTATTCATTTCTTTTGTAACAACACCAATATCCTCAATATACTAGGATGTTGTCATAAGAAGTATTAAAGCTAAACGTACACAAAACTACATTTAATGGTTAAAGAACATACTGTTTCTGTGGATGGATAATTTCTGCCTCATGAAACAATGATTGTTCAACACTCATATAACACCTCTCATGGTAGCCATTATGATGAAACTATTTTAATATATGATATATATTATGTTTTTGTTTTACTTATGATAATTTATTTTTCATTTATGGCATACCATTACGATTACTATTATGGGTAAACACGATAATTTCATTTTAGGAAGTACGGACTACCGCCCCCTCAAAGTGATTTGAATCGTTAATGCCATATGTGGGATGCATAAAAGATGGAGTAAATGTTATTATAAATTATATTATACCGGAATTATATTATAACTTTATATAATTATAATTTTATTCCATTAAATACGAAATAGAAATGAAAGTAGCGTTCATGCGTACGTACGGCCTACCGTCTCCATTAACGGTGCATTTCATTTCTTACCTCTAAATGTTATGTAATATTATAAATGCATGGATATAATTGATATATATGATATATATGATATATAAATTAGGAATATAATTCTGGATATAATGGATATTTCACCACATGAACAACTTGTAATTATAAGAAGGTTATTTTTGACTCAAGTACCCATGATCGACAAAATGACCGTTATTAACTTAAATAACTACATAATGTTCATAACATGGTAATAAGTGATATAAAAGGAATAATGAACATGTAAAAGGTTATTACGAAAAAATAAATTAACTCTAGTTTATTATTCATGAGGTTAAAGAATGATCGAGTCATGTCGGACACGAGGTAAGGGAATTTCTTAACCCAATTTCCATTCGTTGGGTTAATCTCCAACTCTCAAATTATGTCATGATATTATTATGTCATATCTTGTTTTTGTACATTCTTTATGTGTACTAATAATTAAAACACATAATAAATCTATTTTATTTTAAAAATGTTCTTTGTAAGGACTTCGTCTCAATCTCCTTTCATTGAGGCATATCTGGTATTATACACAACTTTCATTTATATGGTGTATAAACCCCTTTGAATTTTACTCTTAATCAAAAGGAATCTTTTATACGAAGCATTTTTACTAAACGACAAAAAAGGAATGTTTTTCTTACGTATGTGGCGACAAAAAATTCTCCGCCGCTGCGACCATTATTTCAGTTTCGGCTTTCTATACAATCCATAACATTATTTAAAATAAAAATTAATACCATGTTTTACTTCTCTTTTATTTTGGTATTGAAAATGGTTTTGAATGTGTTTTTATTATATCAATGTGTTGTATTGATATCTTGTGATTGAAATGTGGAATTTTTATGTTTCCTTTATGCATGTTTTAGGTGATACGATTATGTTATATGATATGTTTAAACATATTCATATAAGGAATGCATTGGACTTAATAAGTGACGGGTGGAGCCCGCTATAGCTCCTCGATGCATCGATAGGTCTCATGAGACAAACTAGTGTCTTGGCACGAGGCCTTGACAAAATCTCATTTGTAGTCTTGGCATGAGGCCTTGGATATGTGGTTATGATAGTCTGGCATTATGCATTCCATCATTATGAAAGTGGTTATTGATATTGCATGAGATTATTCGACTAGTAGAATATCCATGTGAGTTATTAAATTGAATTATTGAATTTTATTTTTTCCATATTATGTTGCAGTTCAAGATTAAAAAGATTTTTGTTTTAGTTATACATTGCCTTAAATGTTAATGTTTATTTATGAAAGCTTCCGCAATATTGTTATCCTTACTGAGCATCTGAGCTCACCCCTTTCAATGTTTTAATATTTTCCAGGATGTGAAGAAGTATTTTATGAATGACATGTAGGGATAGTCAGAAGAGGATATGAGTGTGGACTATGGAGACTTTGTTATTGTAGTTTTTCACTTTATGATGTAATGTAACATTTATGAATGTATCTACTGATTCCAAGGCTACTAAACTAATCGGTCATTCGAGACTTGATCTTTTCTGATCATGCCAATGTTACGCAACAATGCACCGACTCTGGGTAACTGGGGTCGGGGCGTTACTTCGAGTAAGTCCATTGCTATTTGACAGTGTAATCATATATTAATTCATTTGGTTCAAGTCAGTCCTTCCATTAGTGTGGATTGGTCATGTAGAGTTGTATCCTCTTATTTATTGGTCCAATCCTTGTCTTCTATTTGTGTGGATATGCCATGTATCTTTAATCCATTTAACCAATTCTTAGTTAACCATTAAGGCATAATCGATTTTCTATGTTCACTTCACTACCATTTATTATCATACAAATGGGTGATACAAATATGTAACCTTTATTTAATCACTTTTATTAAGGTCATGTTATAAACATAGTATACTTTCCATTTCACATTTAAAATTTAATAATTATTTGAAAGCACTTTCTTTGTGTGAGTCAATTGGTAAGCATACATGGTACCTTCGATTATACAATTCTCAGTAATAACAAGCCATTTATAATAAGATGACTCAAATTTAAAAATTCCAAGTAAAGGCACACCCGAACGGTGGCACAAATGTGCCAAAAAACTAAAAACAAAATTATGGCATATACTTTGACACGATTCAGATTTATTTGTGCATGAAACCACTAAAAAATAATCACATATTTGGAAAGAGAAAAAACATATGATTCAAACGAGTATAATCACATCATTGTAATTTGAGAAACAGTTTCCAATGAAACTGGTGGTCCCATTATAATCATTCCAAAAACATAAAACGTTAAGGATGAGTTATTGACCACCCACCTTAGGGTTGTACGAGACTTCTCCTCTAGTATCAGGCATTGATTTTCTTCGGATCAAAGTAGATATAAGAAAAGGTGAAAAACACTCACTTGAAGATAGCATGGTCGATAGTGAACGAGAAAAAAATGGATAATGGGGACTCATGTATATATCATTACGCATCCAACGTGACAAACGGAAGCTCGATTGGATGCCAGACGAAAGTGATCTCTAGATCCCAAACATTGGCCTTCAAAAATCTCCAAATGGGTGAACAAGGGGAAAAATTCTTCTAGTTCTTTGATAAAGAGGGGGTAGGAGGATTAGTAGATCATTTAGGGATTTTAGGAAATTTTACACAGGTATTTATCTTGTGCATAGTTCATCCATAAGGTTTATCAAATCATGTGCAAACCATGTGAGACAGTTATACCCGAAAAGCCTTCCTCTGCACTATTTTATCAAATTCAGTGCCACCCATGCATAATTACTTGGGAAAAAGGGGCGTTCGCATGGTTTGGCTGCGTGGACGTGTGAAAAGTGTGCGATGTGCCACTTTTTGAAAAAACAACTTCCAAACAATTTTTTAAACCCTTGAAAAATACCGCATGGTTTACTCTAAATCATTTGCAAAGTCTCTTTCCTCCCAAAAGATGGGTTCTGGGCTCTGAATAAGCCCTAGACACCCTCAGAAACATATCTATCTCATTAGGTAACAATATTAGTTCCAATGTATATATTTAGACAAATTTTGTAAAGTATCCATACCTGAGTGAAAAACTAGGTTCATAAAATTTATACATGTATAAAAAATTAATTTTTATCTATTTATTTTAAATAAAATATCAATAATTTTAATGAAAAAGAAATATTTTATAAAAAAATGGTGTATTTTTAAAAGTTGGTTGAGTCGTTATTTACATACATAATTTAAAATTAATTATATTTCAAAATTTTAGAAAATTTATTTTATTAAATAAATTTAATTTTTTAATTATTCATGCCAAAATTATCTTTGGATGAATTTTCGGGATATTTCTAAAAATACTAATTTTCTTGATGATTACGGAAAATTTTGATTTTTATTACAAATTACCATTTTTTTTAATTATTTAAGAGGTTAAAGATTATTTTAAAATGATTTAATGTAAATTTATTCAAATTAAATTAAAATTTGACTAACTTAGTTCATTTTAATCAATTTCTTATTTAATTCTGATGTAAAAACTTTTAAAACAATTGAATTTTTTTCGTTGGAAAAACCGTTTTTCTGAAACATCTTAGAACTTAATATTGAATTGAATTATTCAAATTATTGGAATATAATTTATAAAATTGTATTCCAAATTTTGAATAATAATAATTTAAAATATCTAATTATTACAAATAATTTTTTATCAAAAAATGAATACTGAAAATAACAAATATTAATTTCTGTAGTTATGGTAAAAATGGGTTTAATGTGGGGTTAAACTATGGGGATAATTTGAAAAAGGACTAAAACACATCCAAAAATCATTTTATAGATATATTTTAACATTATAACCTATAATTTTATTTAATAACCAATTTTTGGAGCTTTTTGAATTTGAAAATATGTGTATAAAATTTTATTTTAAATAATACCAAGTGTGTTATCTCCCCCACTTATAAAATTCCCCCTAATCTCCTATTCAATTCACACATAAATATTTTTTTTTAATTTAATAATGGACAATATACCATCCTTATTCTTCTACCAACATCATAGAGTCTGTTTTTATGTCAAATACAATATATGAAGGATTTTTTAATAAACCTAAAAGTGTTTTCCGTTGAATAAGAAAAATTCTTAATGTGTGAATTTTTTTATATTCTATCATCAAAATATATTACTAAATAATGATAATATAAAAAAATATATCATCCCATATAATTTGATGTTATTATTTTAATTTAATTAACTATATCTTTTTCCACTTCCATCAAATTGAAAACAAAAACATCAATCATGAGCACACTGGACTTCCACTTCACGAACCTAGGTAATTTTTTTCCATCACCAAATTTCTAATACATATATAATGTAAAGTTTAAAATATTTATATTATTCTTATGAAATTATTATATATCATGAATTAGTATATCACATATAAGTTCTTACATTCCTTTCAATTGGGGGATACTATAACATTGCTAGTGTGCATGATAGACAATTACCTCATGAAGTGTTGTGATTCGTTTTTTTATTATTATTTACATGGAAGTTACTAACGATACAATTAATAGATATATGTCTTATTTATAACCAAAAAATAATAATATAAATATAATACCACTTATATCTTTTTACCTTCAATTTATTTTGTAAAATAATAAAGTCACTCGTGTTGATGTGTGGACTACCACCTCCACATTGAAATGTGAATTGATTTTCATTTTCTTTTTACATTTATGATAATAAAATTTTACTTAAATAATATAAATTATATGAAAGAAAAAATTATTTGTATTTAATGGTTAATTAGCATTTATTTTCCTTCCATTCCATCCATAGAGAAAAAAGGGAACAACATTCTTGTATACATATGGATTACCGTCTCCATGAAAAGTATAACCCATTTTCTATCTATAACATTTATAGATTAATATAATTATATATATAATAAATATATATATGATATTTTAATAATTATTAACCTTAAATATATTATGTAACCATGATGAAAGTAAAAGTACTGAATGTACCAAACCAAATCATACCTGGAAAATGAACCAATTATAACCAAAAAGAGGCATTTTAAGAAAGGAATATTAATAAATGGAAGTTCAAATTGTACCCGTAAATGATATTTGGTATTAAATAAATATTTATGGATTGATAATTGACTTATAATAAATCTATATTTATTATAAAATATGTTCAAACACATATATAAGAAGTTGAACTTTAGGTTTATAAGGATTTTGAGGCCTCACTTTTACATCAGTAAGATATATTCCATAGTCACAACTTATTCCATTACATGGTATATATAATATCCATTATGATATTTTAAATAATTATAAAATTTATATTTTATTACATAAATTTTCAATTTAATATTATTCGTCCATGGGGATTAATATTCAAATGTTACCAAAGTGATAATGGTTTATTTCACAATCTGTTCAATATTTGGTTCTATTTTTTTAGTCTCCCTTGGGTGAATTATTTTTTATTTATAACATAAAACCAATATATCTCATAATCCGCTAGTTAGTATTGTACATTTCATGTTATAGTGATATTTCCCACTCTTCGTTAATTAAAATGATTGAGAAACTATTTTTAATAAATATTGACATCAATTCTTTCTACGAATGAATATTATTTTTCATATAAAACCATGATTTATAAAAATTATAATTGAAAATTATAAAAATTATTTATTAATGAAATTTTTATCCACATTTCAATTTTTAGGATTTTTTTTCAGAAATCTTCATTTCATTTTTTGAATATATTCCCTTTTAAATTTTATCAAGACTGTGAAAGGAATATTATTTTTAATGTGTACGACATGTATGTAATTTTACACCACCTTGATCACTCAATTTTTGAATATTATTTTTATGCTGTCAGAGTTTATTTTTAAATTTATTTATTTTAAAAATAATTTTTAATAGTTTTTTAAAAACATATTTTCAATGTAAAATTTTTATTTTCTTTAAAATAAAATTTATTGAATTTTTTGATTTATTAACATCAATGAAAGATATCAACCCTTATTATTTTTTATCAATGGAGGATATATTGTGTTGATATCATTCATATTATTTCTTCTGAAGGTTTATGATAAGTTTTACGGAGGATGTGCAATTTTATTACCATTCACCATATTACTCATGATGGTTTGTTATAACGTTTATTGATTGGGGTAAGTATTAACATTAAAAAAGATAGTTTTATAATACGAAATTTTATGTGGATTATGTTTCACCCATTTCATATGATGAATTTATTAGACATATTATTATACAGGTGAGATGTAATTATAGATAGACCCACGATGCATTAAATGGTCTCATGAGACAAATCAGCTGGAAATATTAAATGTATTTTTACCCATAGATTTAAAATATCTTGGGATTGATCTTGATAATATTTTTAAAATGTCATACATTATGTATTCCCTAATTATGATTTCAGTCATTGATCCCCAAGTGATTATTTAGTTAGTTATAATTTCCATGGAAAAGTTTCAAGATCATGTGATTGTGTATAGGGAAACATTTGATCATTATTTATTCATGTAATATTTTACACAAATTATTTATATAATGGAATGTGTTTCTATAATTTAACTTTCCATATTTATTATGCATTATTTATTACTATATGGTATTGTACTCATATGCTTACTGATTATTTTATCTAACTCATTTCTTATGTTTTATTTCCTAAGATACCAGGAAATGTTTAACAATGGATGTAAATGGATATACTAATGGGAAACATGGACTTATCAAAGAAAAAACATTGTGTAATTTATGTTTTCAATAATAATTTTAACTTCAAGTATGCATCTATTTTACTATGACTTCCTAGCTATTAGGTCCTTAGAGATAAGATTTTGGGTATATTATGTTAATACAATAATGTTACCACAAAAATTAGAAAAATTGGTTAGGGACTATACAAAAAAAATTTACAATAGATTTACAGGGTTCAAATATCAATATTAGAAAACTAATTCTTAAAATGATCCATATTACCATGAGGTCATACAATCTACTAATATTAACAAATGGAGTACAATGAGAAAATAATTTTCTTGAACTCATGTTTCCCAATGTATTTTTACCATGAAGTGATACCCACACTATTATAGTGACATATAATTTAATTTCAATAAAGAGAGAGTCCTCTAATAAAAAGGACATCCATAGTGTTGTTTAATGTTTCTTCTACTTCATCTTTATTCAGATACCTATTTCAAGATAGCTATTTATCTTCTATATCATTTTTATCCTCTTTTATAGTCAATATATTATATCTGTATAGTCTCTAGTATTCATATCCATCTCACATTATGATACTATATTCAAAAACATCAATAATTTTTCAAATTCAAAATCAAAAATCAAAAAAAAATCAAATAAACAACTTCTTTCAAGTAAAATTTATTTTATTGAGATTATAATTGAGCAATTAAATCATCAAAGACCTATTATTCACCTCTTATGATGTTAAATTATTCTATAGATAAAATATAACATTATGTTGAGTCATAAAAAAATTCATCAAAATATCCACAAAAATATAGAATACTCTTCTAATTATAGCCTTCACCATTGTGTATTGTATGTGATTCTGGACACCTTTACTGACCACAACCACCTCCCCAGATTTTTGACACATAACATCATTCTAACTAATCTAAAAAAATCCTAAACTAATCTCACAATACTTTTAACTATGTCATATTCTCCATTTTACATTTTAGACATGAATACCTTTAAAACACCATGGAATGTGTCATGGCATGTTTCACCCCTTTTAAACATCAAAAAATATCCTAGACCCTTTACATCTATGGAAAAAATAAATATTTTAAGGACTACATAGAACAACCACTTAAACTAAACCACATCATGGTATCTTATATTTCGATTCAACATAAATACACCATGATTACCACAAAAACATGTACATAATTTATATTTGTCATAAGAAAAATCCTCAACTAAAACACCCAGTAAATATGTGCCACGATTTATTTTAAACCATATTTCCTCATATAATTTAGTAAATAAGGGTCACAATGATTACATTCCATGATATAAATAATCCTAAACATTTCCCAAAAGGAAATATATCAATCTAAACAACCATATAAATTCAAAATTCAAAAATAATCTCATTTTTTTTTCTTATTATACAAAAGTCTTCATCAGCCCCTCATAAGGGATAACCATCTTCATCAGACCATGACTCAAAAAAACACCCAACTAATAAATTTCCATGTCATATAATCTTTTTAGAGATATAAAAATGTATTTTTAGCATTTATATAGAGTGGTAATGTCTCCCACACATCAAACACCTTCAATCACCACTATTAAACTTCAAAACATCTTCATGATATTTTAATCACTCAAATACCTCCTAATGAACATCAATTTAAGTGATAAATCATGTAAAAATTAATGTTTAAAATAATGTGTGTGCTTAAAACCAAAGATAATTGAAAATTTATATCTACTTATTAGAATCTCATTTATTATCCAATTTTAAAGCTCAATAAATTCATCTTAGATCTCAGAAATATCTTTAATGTCATAACTTATCCTGAAAAAAACAAGGTATAAACCTCATCCCTCATTGGATTTTTTTAAACAAGGACCATAAATAACTTTCAATAATATATAACCTATAATTTAATCATTATTCACTAATTTAAATCCATCCTGATTGAACATGATGTACAAATCAAATCATTGAACAATAATATCATCTTTTCAATAAGTAATGTCTTACATTAAATTATTATCAATAATTGATATTAATTGATGATGAGGAAAAAATTATATTATGTCTAACATTTTTAATAAACATTTTTAAAATAAAAACTATTCTTTATAACTGTTAAAAATAATTTCATATAATCACGCGTATCAAAACAGTTAATTTTTTTTAATAAATACACCAAAATCACACTCCCACATGATTAAATCCCAACTTTCCCCTTAAAAAATACTCTCTAAATATAATATCACATTACTAATATATACATACCCCATTTCTTAAAATACATTTCAATGGATAGTCTATAAACTAGTTCTATCATTCTTTTCTAATTCATAATGGAAAAATCATTAAAGAGGTGTATATTATAACATTTCCCTCTATTTGAAACTAATATCAAAAGAATAATTATAGATAGGGTATGAATTTACCATACCTTAAACATGAGAAGAATTAATTTTAACTCCTATAAAAAACCTCATTTTTTCAATGCATCAATTTATTATTGGCTAATGAACACAACATTTTTTTCTCCATTGTTGGAAATAATTCCAACTTTAATACACACTTTTCCAGAACCTCATTTATAATTTTTTATTTTATATCTATGAATTTTTTTATTGAATTATGAATACGATTTAATGATAAATTGATAACACAATGATTATCGTAGAAAAAAAGAAGTGTCAACTTCACTTCCACCTTGAGATCATCCAATTGAATCCTCAGTCATATATATTTGGTTTAATATTTAGTTACAGACACATTTTATACATATAAATTAAAAAATGTCATTGATATTTATTTCCTTTTTATGATAACACACATATACACCCTACACCCAAATATAAAACTACACTAGATTTTAACCTTCTTCCATAAATATCTAAAACCATATCTACATCTTTATATCCAAAAGAATCTAACATTGAATTTCTATCATATTTCTAAAAATATAATACATTTTATGCACCCAAGTATTCTTATTATATAATTAAGATTAAACTCTTTATGTGTAATTTTATACCAAAAATATAAGGTGATAACATAGACCATATTCAACCTTGAATCATTGAAGAAGGAAAACATCTAATCTTCTTTAGGAATTCCATTCGATCAAAATCATTTCATTTCCCATCATTATAAATTTTTATTCCCAATGAACATATATTAGGAGCCATTATCAAACCCCCCCCATTGAAAAATTCTTATGTAATTCCATATAATATTTATCTTGAGAAAGAATATTTTGATATATACATTGATAAAATTTTAAGCATAGAAAATATTTCAGCTCCATAAGAATATAAAATTGAAATAAAATTTCCATGGAAAAATATTCATAATAACATTCATAACTTCTTTTAAATATAATATCATATACATGAACAATTTAAACAATTGAAATATTATTGTTATATTTGATATAGAGATTGTTTTCTATTATTCAATTAGTAAACATCAAATACATTAAAAACATATATGGCATGGAATACTATGATCATATTTATTTTTTTAAAATCATATAAATCATTCTTTAACTTCCAAACACAATTCTTATCGTTACCAATCAATAATACACTTGGTTACTCAATTTAACCTCCTCTTCCAACACTTAATTGATTATGGAAGAATTGAAATACTTTTAGAATATATTATATTGTATTTGTGATCAATTATAATGAAATATCATTGTTATAGAAAGTATAAAAATCCAAAAAAATACTTATAAAAGTAAATCTAGTTTACCGAAGAATACCATGTTCATATAACCCTTTCTTTATTTCTCAAAACATCTCTATTTTAATTTCTCTTATTCTAGAAAACAACATTGTCCTGATAACATTCTGATATCCAGTCTTGGGTAGAAATTACAAAGTACCATTATTTTCCATCTGTTAGAATTCATCATTTATAACATTTATCCAATATTTATGATATAAAGATTCATTTAAATATCTTGGTTTAAAATGAAAATGCAGTGAGGTATTTGTTGTTTTCATTAAATTTATTCATTTCTAAACAGATTTTACTTATTCTATAATAATTATTTGGAGCTCTTGTTTCAATATTATCCCATGATTATATTAACTATATTTCTAAACATTATATGAAATTAATTATTTATATTCTCCACCTTTTATAACTTCTGTTTTTTTTTCATTTCAAGAAAATTCCTCATCCATATTAATAAAAAAATCATCTTCATCCATTATAAAACATTTTTATTCATTTGTGACTTCTTCATTTCAGTATTCCAGCACATTAAAATTAGTAATAAAAACAATATGCCCTATTTTATAATAGATATATCATCTTCTATATAGCAGATAACCAAGGAAGATACCATCAATACATATCATCTCAAACACTCATAACATTTCAATTTTATCTTCAATTACAGAAGGGATACCCAACTACCTTAAATATTTCAAAAGATAATAATTTTTAAAATAAATTTCATATAGAGTGATATAAAAATTTATTCTATGTAATCAGTGACTTATTATGTGAATCAATTCCCTCAATAACGTTTTTCATGAAATCCTGGGAATTATCATGCTTGATCAATATAGTCTGAGACATTCTAATAAGCAAATTTCAATCAATTCCACAACACCTTTTTTTGGGATTTTTATGGTTCACTATTTTTATATTTAACACCATTATTATTAATATATTATTTAAATAATACATTCATATATTTTACACCATTGTGATTTTAAATATTCATTGAGGAGAAACTGTTAAAGCGCCCTAACCTCGGACACCCAGATCTGATGTAAAAATTCAAACATTACAAATAGGATTTGATACCAATTGAGACAATCTCAGTATGAAATACATACATTCTAAATTATTTTACATGAATATTTATTACATCTCACATATAAACACAAAATCTCAAAATAGAAAGGTAAAAAGTGTTTTGTTATAAGCTACATAAATCTATTATTTCCTATATTTATTCAGTATATTTAAGAAATATCTTTCTACCATGATATACTTCTAGAAATATCAAACATAATAAGCTTATTAATTAACTGGGGAGGGGAAAACTTGTAAAGGGTGATCTCAAATTCATATAAAGGATTAACATATCTATGAGTATAAAAGTGCTAGATCATAAGCATGTGAGAAAACATGGGGATGAGAAAAATAACTATTTTATTGAAAATAGAATCATAAGAGTTTTCTATATGACATGTGAAAGTAAATATAACCACAATAGTGTATGAATATACCATGGTGTAATAATGTTAAGACATGAGACAATAATCATCATACATAAATCCTAACAAAGGTATTTTGAATAACATAAAAATCTAAAAAATCATAATCACAGGAAATTATAAAATTGTAAACATAGAAAACCACAATAATGGCCATGCTAAAACATATGAACAAATAATATTGGAATTAGTCACATGCGAACTTGTGACAAAATTTCCAACAATCTTGTCCACGCATAAACTTTTGAATAAAAACCCCTCAATCATGTTCACACATAAACTTATGAACAACGCAAAACAATCATGTCTATGGAAAGTCTTGTGAAAAAATATATCCATAATCATGAATATTCCCAACGTTATTATATTGTGAGATATAAAACATTACCAAACTAACATGGGGATAAAATTATAGTGACATGAAATTCCACTACCTATTTTACATAAATAAATAATATATTAAATATCTTGTTTCAAGCTCTATACCAATCTAAAACATAGAAATATTGATAAATTATGAATAATAAATATGACCATTGAAACTTATTTATAATATTATATTGTACAAATTGATGTAATGAGATTGAAAAATTAATTATGAATGTATGTATAAATTAAATCAATAAGTGGAAGTCTTACTTATAAATGCAGTTTTTCTATTTTTGTTTGGAGGTTAGATTTACTAGGGGTTTCACTTAACCAATCCCAAGCCAAAATCGAGAAATTACGGCTTGATAGAAATAATTTATGGAAAAAGATTTATATTGTTGGACATGTTATGAAATCCATATTCGCTGAATCACTACATGCAATTTACAGTACTGGTTTTATTTATAAGGCCCTAGCCTTAAACCTTACTTAATCTTGAGTTATTACAAGATTACACATTGAGGATCTTTTCAGGTTTAGAGTTTTAGAGAATTAGATCATGAAACTTGCATTGCATTCCACATTTAAACAAAGTGGTTACATAAAAGACAGTATTAATTCTTCCCATCAATGGAAACATATTTAAAATATAACACGGATTCTTTCTTAACACATCCTTGACACTAACATCACATCATGTACCTTTCCCTTGACCTGTGAAAAACATTTCAAAAACTTGGGATAAGCATAAAAAGCTCAGTAAGATTTATAAAAATATGGAAAGGAAACATGAGTTCATATATACATTAGAATGAAATCACACTTTATCCATAAAACATAGGCATATCAAATCATGAATAAATCATAGAAAACATAAGACATAAAGGTATCTTGAGGCATTCAGAATATTCTTACGTAGGGAGTAAACCTCTTGGTTACGTTTGGAATACCCATCACAGTATATTCCCTAAATCTCTTCAGAGAAACCTTAACGTTTCACTCCTTCGCGTTACCCAATGCATTGGAGAGCTATATCGGGCTCACCCGCCTTTAGTTTATCATGGAACCACCCATTTTCATAACAATGCCCAAGAACCATAAACGTATCACATAAAACATGTATAAAGGAAACATAACATTTCCACATTTCAATCACAATATAACATTTTAGTATATTGAAATAATGAATCCATTCAAAAAGAAACCATTTCCAAAACCATTTAAAACATTTAATAAAGAGATTTTTGAATCAAAGTGTCCCATACCACCTTGATGCTTAAAATTTTAATCCATTAATATCCATATAAATAAATCCTTAAAACCATTTTGAAAACATGGATATTAATAAGAACAAATAATTATAACATTTAAAGCGATATTTTGGTTAAAGGGGTTTTACCAAAATTAGAGACACTTGAATACAATAATTGAGGAATAACATTTAGTCAGAACATTATAATATCATGAGAATAAATGGATTCAGGATATAATACTCCAAAGGACAGTATATACACCATATAAGAGTGAATTGGTTCATAACAACAATGAACTCTCAATAGAAATGTCAAATGTGATGAAATCCCTTATAAAGAAGGTATCCTTAAATTAAGGACAAATCAATCTCAAAAATATGTGTGAAAAATATAAATACACCCAATATAAGTGGATATTAAGTGTAAAACAATTAAAGGTCATTCACACATATTCAATGGATGACATATTCAATGACTACATGTTGAACCCAAAGAAATCGAAATTGGGTTAAAAAGTTCCCTTGACAGCCTAACGGCATCACATCAAAATGAGTTGATGAGAGATAAAAAAGTGTATCTCATCACTTGGACATAAAATTTACATCAATAAGGATATATGAGAACATATCCCAACATAACAATATGTAAATTAAAAGACCCAACAAAAGATGTCTTTTAAAAAAAAAGAGGAGGGTGAAAGGTTCCCTTACCAACTTGGGTATCTTTCAAAACACACACCCCATGAAAGAAGGAAAATAGATCATTGATGTAAATAATCATAAAAGAATGTATATTACACAAAGAGTAGAATAATGGGCAGTACATACACCACTCAATGGAATTTGTGGCAAATGTAGCATAAATCTCACAGGAATAAAATTGAGATGAAAAATCCCTTACGAAAACTCGGCAGCCTAACGGCGCCACATAAAACTTCCGAATATGCATTGATGAGATAAAATAGGGTATCTCATCACATTAAAATGAAATGTAAAGAAATAGGAATATAAAATAACATCCCCCAACATTACAAATATGAGCTTAAAAGAAGTGACATAAAGGAGAGTACTTAAAAAGAAAGAGAGAGGTTAGATCTCTTACGAAAGTTCAGCAGCCTAACGGTGCCACTAAAAACATCCAAAATGGATTAATGAGAGAGAATAGGGTCTCTCATCACATGAACATAAAAATTACAGTAAATTTAATATAAAAGATCATCCCAATAACAAGAAAGATGATATTTAAAAGGAATGACATAAAAGTGTTTACTTAAAAAAAACAGAGTAGGATCCCTTACCTCGGGTCCCACTTGAATCGATCGTTCTTTAATGTCCTGAATAATAAACTTGAGTTAATTTCTACTTGCTTAAGAACCTTTTTCAAGCTTATTATTCCTTTTATATCACTTATTTCCATGTTATAAACATTATGTAATCATTATGTTAATAATGATTGTTTTGTCGATATTTGGTTCTTAAGTCAAAAGTGGACTTCTTACAATTACATGTTGTTCTTGTGGTCAAAGTTTCTTTATATCCAAAATGACATCCCTGATTTGGATATCATATATATCATATATATCCATCATATACATGTATTTATAATATCACATAATCATTTAGATGAAATAAATAAAATTCACCGTTCATGGAGACGGTAAGTCGTACGTACGCATGAACACTACATTCATTTCTATGTCGTATTAATGGAATTAAAACTATATGAGAGGTATGTATATTTTAATTCCATAATTATATTAATCATTTAGATGTATCATATATAACCATTATATATATGTACTTATAATAGTACATGATATTTTGAGATAAGAAATGAAATGTACCGTTCATGGAGACGGTAAGCCGTACGTACGCATGAACGCTACTTCTATTTCTATTTCATATTTAATGGAATTAAAACATAATGATACATAATAGTATTTTAATTCCAGTATGGTATAATATATAATATCATTAAATATACCCTTTATATGTACCACATATGGTAATAACGAATCAAATCACTTTGAGGGGGCGGTAGTCCGCACTTCCTTAAATGAAGATATCATGTATACCCATAATGGAAACCATAATGGTAAGCCACAAATGAAAAATACAGAAGCTAAAGTAAAACATAAACATATTATATATCATATATAAAAATAGTGACATCATAATGGCCACCTTTGAAGGTGTTAAATGAGTATTGAACAATCATCGTTTCGGGAGGCAGAATTTCGCCATCCACGGAAACCGTATGTTCTTTAACCATTTGATGTAGTTGTGTGAGAGTGTAGGTCGAATAAATCTTATATCAACATCCTAGTATATTGAAGATACTGGTGTTGTTACAAAATAAGTAAATAAAAAGAGTTTATGGGGATGGAGAAGCAAAAATAAAACAAATGAACATGAGAGAATGAATTACCTTTAAAAGTGTAACTCATTTTGATTTGAGCCTAAAGGCTTCCTTTGAAAGGATTCTGCCCAAATAGAATCCTCTAGGATGAGTATAGGGATGTGGAGAGAGTAAATGGGCAGGGTTTGGCCGAGCCAAAGGCTTGAGGAGTGTGTTTAAGGTGGTAGAGGTGGGGGCATTTTATAAGAGGAGGGGAGGGGCACTTTTGGAAAGTAAGAAATATTACTTTATTTGAAAATGTGATTCGGTTTTAAAAGGTCCCACATTGATATAATTCGTGGATAAGGTGATACGGGTTCGAAGTCCACCCATCCAATAAGTTTTGGACATTTGTAGGCCATAGAGTTTACATTATCTTCTCATTTTATTTAAATCGTCAGATAATGATGTCATCGCTGCATCATTATGATATCATAAATAATTTATTTTATTTTATGACTAAAAATTATAAAAAAAATTACTATGATTTAGGAAATCGTTTTAGCTTTCCAATGACAATTTATAATAAAAAATCGGACTTGTATAACCCCACTTAAAAATTATTCTAGTAAAACATATTATGTTTGTGTCATTTTTACTTTTACATTAAATAAAAAGTTATTTATGTCATTTCCCAACCAAAGTGGCTCCATGGGGTCCCCAAGTTGACCCATGGCTTGTCTTGGTCGGACATTGCACATCCAATGAGGTTAGGACATGTGTCAAGTTCATTTCAAATTATAAAAACATTATTTTTACCTTAAACTACACTAATTACCTCTAATCATGATAAAAAACTTAATAAGTTACTATTCACCAAAAAAATATTTTTATCGCATTGAACCACATTTTACTTCTTAATGAAAACCATGTATGTCAGATTTTTGAAATTCAAAACACAAAGATGACAAAATTTCATTTAAATGGAAAAATCAGTTTTTATAAGTACCACTTAGTGGTTTCACTATTCATCAAAAATTGAAGTTTTTCAGAAAAATCCAAAAAATTCACCATAAGCTATATTTGATATTCCGAATTCAAAAATGAAGTCTATTTTACAAAATTCAAAACATATAAGTCAGATTAATTAATTTAATAATTAATTCCCGCTGTCAAAGCAAATAGCGTGTTTTTATGAAACAATAAGTATCAAAAGATTGACACTAGTTTAAGTCTGATTTCAAAGTGAAATTAATTCCAATGACCACTATTGGATTTAATGGTAAAAATATAATATAATTTCACTTTAAAACCAATTCAAAATATAATCTAATCATATAAATAAATTATATTAAAAAGAGGTTTTGAATTAAATTACAACATTTTACACTATTCATTGAAAAAAAAGAACTTTATCGGAAAGATACCAAAAATTTACACAAAGTAAATTTTGATGTCCCGATTCTTAAGAAGAGTTTTATGTGGTCCAATATAATGTATAAGAGTTAACAAAACTATATTTAATGACTGTTCGCCATCAAAAGGCGATAAGTGAACCTTTAGTGAAAACTAGGGAATATACGCCTAAAATTGAATCCTTTCCGTATTTTAAGCCATTATCATTTTTTGGATAAATGTAAAAACATTTAAAAACAGGTATAATCATATTTTAGTTATTTATATACATTCCCACCAATACAATGGCTACATGTTAACTGCCATTTCAAATAATATTATTTTATTATTAGAGTGCAACGTAAGATTCCCAAGAAACTCGTTATTGCGTGTTGGGTACACCATCGAGCATAGCGTCCCCTTTAAAGTCATATTAATATTTTATTCACAAATTTGGATAAATAAGAAAATGTCATATTCTTTATTTACCTGGGGTGTTACATCCTTCCCCCCTTTTGGGAATTGCGTCCTCGCAATTTTTAAAATTGAGCTTGGAAACATCCTTGAAAGTCCCACATCGGAACAAGAGTCGGTAAACAATCACTTTAAAATAATGAAAGATAAGTACAAAGGTCACCCGAGTTAACCCATACTAGGATCCCAAGTATGAAAATATGGAAATGGAGGAAAAAACAAAGGGTCATGTTCTGATGGAGGGTGATAGAAAACATGTTTAGGAGAAAGTTAACCACGAGAAAATCACAAACATGTGATGGGTTAAACGGTATTTGATTCCCCAGTAGGAAAAGTTAATAGACAACATTTTTTTTTTAAGATACTTTTTATTGGGGAATTTATTCGTAAGGAAACATAATCACATATCATGTTGACTTTCAACTTTTATAAGATTCCTTACACAAACTCATATTTTCTTTAAAAGGCGAGTATTTAGGAAGACTTGTTCACATTAAGAGTACTATAATAAACTTTTAGAAAATCACCTAATCCACCAAAGAGAACTATATACTTCCCATGTCTCTAGACTTTAACCAAAACCAAAACCAAAAAGGTTAGTACAAGATCAGATAATCCAGAAAAGGACAACCCTTTATAAAAAGAAAATTTATTCACAATCTCCAAAATTTTTCCAACAAAACCCAAAGATCAACGAGAACCATTCTATAATCAATTTGTCCATAAAATTATTCAAAGTAAACCAATCTAAGATTGAAACCCAAATATTTGAAGGATTTAGTCAAATAGTCTTCCAAGTTAAATCATAACATTTATCTCCAAACAACATCAGTCGCTCCTAAAGTCTCGCATTGAAAAGTAATTATCCTAATAACATATCCTCCATGATAGGTTAATCATTTTCATAAATAACCCAAAATCAACTTACTCTTAATTCATAAAATCATATAACTAAAAAGAATCAGTCAAACTAACCAGGGACTTCACGTAGTCCAGTGGTAGGCGATAAATACCAGCCACACTTTGGTTGTGGGTTCGATTCCCGCAGCTTTGTCTGACGCGACGGGTTGTCACACAGTCTGCGTGTTGTCCTTTTTCCAAAACTATATAATTCTTAAAACATTCCCCAAAATGAGATAAAATCTTCAAAAATAATCATAACATATTTTAACCTCAAGTTTATCTCATTCCTTTCATTTTCCATCATATCATAGAGTAACCCATAATTACCTAAAAAGCAAGGATCATATAAACCCTAATAGTTAACTTTTTAATTATTACCTGAACTTCCACATCGATTGGTCATCTCGTACATGATGCATTATAGATCATACCATGGTTCACGTGGTTGATCATGACTCCTTGATAGTTGGTTTAGAACAGCCACGATTTTCCTCATTGAGTACACCATTTCACTGTGTCTCTTAATCAGAGAACCACCACAGTTTCCTTCAAACCAATTGTCAGTTTGGTGCCTGCGAGATCCAGCCATTCACTAAAAATAGAAATGCCAGTGTGAGTATATCAACCAAACCATCATGTACTAATGAGGAAGGTAAACACTAAGATATACTTACTCATTCACTTTATCTAAAACTAGGACTCTTTCTGAAATCCTAACCATTATGGTAATGTCACTTATGCTTAGAGAATACCCTAACCTCTAAAGTTATCTAAACCGACCTTTGATACCGACTACAAGGCCCCATCCTTAAACCTTACTTAATCTTGAGTTATTACAAGATTACACATTGAGGATCTTTTCAGGTGTATAGTTTTAGAGAATTAGATCATGAAACTTTCATTACATTCCACATTTAAACAAAGTGGTTACATAAAAGACAGTATTCATTCTTCCCATCAACGGAAACATATTTAAAATATAACACAGATTCTTTCTTAACACATCCTTGACACTATCATCACATCATGTACCTTTCCCTTGACCTGTGAAAAACATTTCAAAAACATGGGATGAGCATAAAAACTCAGTAAGAGTTATAAAAATATGGAAAGGAGACATGAGTTCATATATACATTAGAATGAAATCACACTTTACCCATAAAACATAGGCATATAAAATCATGAATAAATCATAGAAAACATAACACATAAAGGTAACTTGAGGCATTCAGAACATTGTTACGTAGGGAGTAACCCTCTTGGTTACGTTTGGAATACCCATCACAGTATATTCCCTAAATCTCCTCAGAGAAACCTTAACGTTTCACTCCTTCGTGTTACCCAATGCATTGGATAGCTATATCGGGCTCACCCGCCCTTAGTTTATCACGGAACCACCCATTTTCATAACAATGCCCAAGAACCATAAACGTATCACATAAAACATGTATAAAGGAAACATAACATTTCCAAATTCCAATCACAATATAACATTTTAGTATATTGAAATAATGAATCCATTCAAAAAGAAACCATTTCCAAAACCATTTAAAAACATTTAATAAAGAGATTTTTGAATCAAAGTGTCCCATACCACCTTGAAGCTTAAAATTTTAAACCATTAATATCCATATAAATAAATCCTTAAAACCATTTTGAAAACATGTATATTAATAAGAACAAATAATTAAAACATTTAAAGCGATATTTTGGTTAAAGGGGTATTACCAAAATTAGAGACACTTGAATACAATAATTGAGGAATAACATTTAGTCAGAACTTTATAATATCATGAGAATAAATGGATTCATGATATAATACTCCAAAGGACAGTATATACACCATATAAGAGTGAATTGGTTCATAACAACAATTAACTCTCAATAGAAATGTCAAATGTGATGAAATCCCTTATAAAGAAGGTATCCTTAAATTAAGGACAAATCAATCTCAAAAATATGTGTGACAAATATAAATACACCCAATATAAGTGGATATTAAGTGTAAAACAATAAAATGTCATTCACACATATTCAATGGATGACATATTCAATGACTACATGTTGAACCCAAAGAAATCGAAATTGGGTTCAAAAGTTCCCTTGACAGCCTAACGACATCACATCAAAATGAGTTGATGAGAGATAAAAAAGTGTATATCATCCCTTGGACATAAAATTTACATCAATAAGGATATATGAGAACATATCCCAACATAACAATTTGTAAATTAAAATACCCAACAAAAGAAGTCTTTTAAAAAAAGAGGAGGGTGAAAGGTTCCCTTACCGACTTGGGTATCTTTCAAAACACACACCCCATGAAATAAGGACAATAGATCATTGATGTAAATACTCATAAATGAAATTATATTACACAGAGAGTATAATAATGGGCAGTACATACACCACTCAATGGAATTTGTGGAAAATGTAGCATAAATCTCACAGGAATAAAAGTGAGATGAAAAATCCCTTACGAAAACTCGGCAGCCTAACGGCGCCACATAAATCTTCCGAATATGGATTGATGAGATCAAATAGGGTATCTCATCACATTAAAATAAAATGTACAGAAATAGTAATATAAAAGAACATCCCCCAACATTACAAAGTGGAGCTTAAAAGAAGTGACATAAAGGAGAGTACTTAAAAAGAAAGAGAGAGGTTAGATCTCTTACGAAAGTTCGACAGCCTAACGACGCCACTCAAAACTTCCAAAATGGATTGATGAGAGAGAATAGGGTCTATCATCACATGAACATAAAAATTACAGTAAGTGTAATATAATAGATCATCCTAATAACAAGAAAGATGAGATTTAAAAGGAATGACATAAAATTGTGTACTTAAAAAGAAAGAGAGGAGTAGGATCCCTTACCTCGGGTCCCACTTGACTCGATCGTTCTTTAATGTCCTGAATAATAAACTTGAGTTAATTTCTACTTTCTTAAGAAACTTTTTCAAGCTTATTATTCCTTTTATATCACTTATTTCCATGTTATAAACATTATGTAATCCTTAAGTTAATAATGATTGTTTTGTCGATATTTGGTTCTTAAGTCGAAAGTGGACTTCTTACAATTACATGTAGTTCGTGTGGTCAAAGGTTAATTATATCCAAAATGACATCCCTGATTTGGATATCATATATATCATATATATCCAGCATATACATGTATTTATAATATCACATAATCCTTTAGAGGAAAGAAATAAAATGCACCGTTCATGGAGACGGTAAGCCGTACGTACGCATGAACGCCACTTTCATTTCTATGTCGTATTAATGGAATTAAAACTATATGAGAGGTATGTATATTTTAATTCCATAATTATATTAATCATTTAGATTTATCATATATATCCATTATATATATGTACTTATAATAGTACATGATATTTTGAGATAAGAAATGAAATGTATCGTTCATGGAGACGGTAAGCTGTACGTACGCATGAACGCTACTTATATTTCTATTTCATATTTAATGGAATTAAAACATAATGATACATAATAGTATTTTAATTCCAGTATGGTATCATATATAATATCATTAAATATACCCTTTATACGTACCACATATGGTAATAACGAATCAAATCACTTTGAGGGGGCGGTAGACCGCATTTCCTTAAATGAAGATATCACGTATACCCATAATGGAAACCATAAAGATAATCCAAAAATGAAAAATACAGAAGCTAAAGTAAAACATAAACATATTATATATCATATATAAAAATAGTTACATCATAATGGCCACCTTTGAAGGTGTTAAATGAGTATTGAACAATCATCGTTTCGGGAGGCAGAATTTCGCCATCCACGGAAACTGTATGTTCTTTAACCATTTGATGTAGTTGTGTGAGAGTGTAGCTCGAATAAATATTATAAAAACGTCCTAGTATATTGAAGATACTGGATTTGTTACAAAAGAAGTAAATAAAAAGAGTTTAGGGGGTTGGAGAAGCAAAAATAAAACAAATGAACATGAGAGAATGAATTACCTTTAAAAGTGTAACTCCTTTTGATTTGAGCCTAAAGGCTTCCATTGAAAGGATTATGCCCAAAGGGAATCCTCTAGGATAAGTAGAGGGATGTGTAGAGAGTAAATGGGAAGGGTTTGGATGAGCCAAAGTCTTGAGTAGTGTGTGTAAGGTGGTAGAGGTGGGGGTCTTTTATAAGAGGAGGGGAGGGGCACTTTTGGAAAGTAAGTAATATTACTTTATTTGAAAATGTGTTTCGGTTTTAAAAAGTCCTAAATTGATATAATTCGTGGATAAGGTGATAAGGGTTCGAAATCCACCCATCCAATATGTTTTTTACTTGTGTAGGTCATAGATTTTACATTATCTACTCATTTTATTTAAATCGTCAGATAATGATGTCATCGCTGCATCATTATGATGTCATAAATAATTTAATTTATTTAATGTCTAAAAATTACAAAACAATTACTATGATGTAGGAAATCGTTTTATCTTTCCAATGAATGTTTATAATAAAAAATCGGACTTGTATATCCCCACTTAAAAATTGTTTTAGTAAAACATATCATGTTTGTGTCATTTTTACTTTTACATTAAATAAAAAGTTATTTATGTCATTTCCCAACCAAAGTGGCTTCATGGGGTCCCCAAGTTGACCCATGGCTTGTATTGGTCGGCCATTACACATCCAATGAGGTTAGGACATGTGTCAAGTTCATTTCAAATTATTAAAACATTATTTTTACCTTAAACTACACTAATTACCTCTAATCGCGATTCAAAAACTTAATAAGTTACTATTCACCAAAAAATTATTTTTATCCCATTGAACCACATTTTACTTCTTGATGACAACCATGTATATCAGATTTTTGAAATTCAAAACACAAAGATGAAAAATTTTTATTTAAACGGAAAAATCAGTTTTTATAATTACCACTTAGTGGTTTCACTATTCATCAAAAATTGAAGTTTTTCAGAAAAATCCCAAAAATTCACCATAAGCTATATTTGATATTCCGAATTCAAAAATGAAGTCTATTTTACAAAATTCAAAACATATAAGTCAGATTAATTAATTTAATAATTAATTCCCATTGTCAAAGCAAATAGCGTGTTTTTATGAAATAATAAGTATCAAAAGATTGACACTAGTTTAAGTCTCACGTCAAAGTGAACTTAATTCCAACGACCACTATTGGATTTAATTGTAAAAATATATTATAATTTCACTTTAAAACCAATTCAAAATATAATATAATCATATAAAAAATTATATTAAAAAGATGTTTTGAATTAAATTACATCATTTTACACTATTCATTGAATAAAAAGAACTTTATCGGAAAGATACCAAAAATTTACAAAAAGTAAAATTTGATGTCCCAATTCTTAAGAAGAGTTTTATTTAGTCCAATAGAATTTATAAGAGTAAACAAAACTATATTTAATGACGGTTCGCCATCAAAAGGCGATAAGTGAACCTTTAGTGAAAACTAGGGCATATACGCCTAAAATTGAATTCTTTTCATATTTTAAGCCTTTATCTTTTTTTGGATAAATGTAAAAACATTTAAAAACATGTATAATCATATTTTAGTTATTTCTATCCATTCCCGCCAATACAACGGCTACATGTTAACTTGTATTTAAAATAATATTATTTTATTATTAGAGTGCAACGTAAGATTCCCAAGAAACTCGTTGTTGCATGTTGGGTGCCCCATCAAGCATAGCGTCCCCTTTAAAGTCATATTAATATTTTATTCACAAATTTGGATAAATAAGAAAATGTCATATTCTTTATTTACCTGGGGTGTTACATTATTACCATTAGATGTTTTACTATGTTTTTATGGTGTTTTATAAGTATTAATTACTATAATATCAATGATTAATTATTATCTATACAATTGAATTAGTTTATAAATATAAAAGTCATTTTAGGACTAATAAATATATTTTTATTTATGCATTATTATATTAAAATGAACTTATATAACTATTATGTATGGATTTAATATTTATTGATACTAAACATGAATGAATTCAAATTATACATTAAAAAAACATTTTAATATAAATTTTTATTCAACTCATTGTAAAATTATAGTTTAAAAAGTTCTAAGAATTTATAATTTTAAATTAATAAAATGAACTTCATTTTTGAATAACAAATATAAAAACATACTCAATTTTAGTTTTTGATATTTTTCTAATATGATTATTATTAATTGAAATATTGAAATATACTCATTTTTCTAACACAATCACTTTTATATGACATATAATATTATTGATAATTTTTTTTAAAATATATATATTTTTATATTAAAAAAATAATTTCCAAATATTATGGTAAATTTATAAAACCCATGTGCATCATTTTAGATAATCTAGTAATATTTTTCAAACTATTTTTCTAATGTTTATCAATTAAATTTATAAATGGGAGAATAAGGTTTTTTGATTTATAGTAATGAAATATATATCTTGTTTTGAGAATTATAATATTCATAATATAATTAGAATCAATAACATTAATATTTTTTCCTCAATATTTTTTTTATGCTTAAAAATACAATATTGTTAAAAATGGGTTTCAACATGCGATTGTTAAGATTAATTTTCATAAATATTGGCAGTTAGTATGAATAAATGATTCTTATTTTTGTTATAATAATGTTTATATTTTTTAATTTGGAGATGTTCAATTTTTTAAAATTTTATTATTATTAGGTTTAATTATAATTACAACGATAGTGGTGAACCTATTATTTCCAAATTATTATTATATTAATATAATGGAATTTCAATTGAATCAATTTAAATAAAATAAATAAAATAATTAATATCTAATCATATATAAACACATAAATAATTATATTGATACTAATTTAATAGGTAATGAATATTAAATAAGATTAGGAATATCTAATGACGAAATTGTCATTTTTTCTACTAAAAAGTTTTTTCAACACATTAATTATTATAATATTTATATTACTTTTTTAATTTTTAGAAACTAAATTGGATAAATATTGGATAACATTAGTTCCTTAACACAAAAAATGTGTTATGTGGGATATGTTTTATTTTCCAAAAAAAAAATCACTTCGTTATAAACTAGTTTCCTTGTTTAAAAGTAAAAGAGTAAAATGTAAAAACATAATTGTAAGAACCATATATCATTATAAGAATATGTTTAAAAGACATTATTTGAGTATTTATGAACCCAAATACACCCAAAATTCCATTATTTTGAAAAATTTTATTCATTAACCATGGAATAATGTAGTGTTATCATGGATGTGAAAATGGTATTCCCAAAAGTGTCATTTTCTTCACTTATAAAAGGATGTCACTTGAAAACCTAACTTGTTACAGATAATATTCAAAAATTAATTCTTCCTATTACTAATTATATTATCTTATAATTCATTCAAACATTCATATGCCCCTATTTCACTATGTTTGCCCAATATTTTCAATTATAAATAGTTTTCCAAGGAATGATCAAGTTTCTAACACAAGTATTATATCCTTATTAAGTTTTATCGTTAATATTATTCATAAAAAATTCTTATATCCATCATTATATTATTACATATGTTGAAATATTATACTAATATGTTACTATATTAATATAATAGTGATTATTTATTCATCCCCATCTGCTATGTAAAATAAAAGTGTTGTTGGTGAGTTACATAGACTACCACTTACGCAATACCTTGTCATAAGAATCTCATCTCTAACATTCATGGAATATTTCAAGGTTGTAATTGATGTATAAATATAGTATATATATTATTATTATAATTATAAAATTTCAAATTATCATTACCTTATTTATTCCTCATTAGTTTACAAATGAAAACATTAATCGTGTTGACATGGGATCTATCACCTCCATAAACAATGTATTTCATTTTTCATCACCACCCATCGTGGGTTGAATTAAAAATATATTTCATATATAAAAATTGTTTCTTTAACACTATTAATATTTTTTATAGTATAAAACTCTTTTCCTATACTCTCTACCATAGCCACCATACATAAGGAGTTATTATAAACTAACTTAATAAACTCAAGGGAAAAATTAATATAAATAAATTGAATGTAAAAATAATTAGTCCATATTAAATTAAATAAATAATAATAAGGTTACTATAAATTTATATAATCAACATAATTTTATTTTTCAGGATGTTAGGAAGATGTGTAGAATTAATATAGAACTAGGTAAGTGTTTTTCTCAAAACTTATTTCTTTGTGATGCATGATCTTTTAAACACCAAATATAATTTAAATGATTTTATAGAACCAATTAGATATAATATATCATGAAATATGTTTATTCATCTTAATTTAACTTAAAAACCAGTATTTATCCCTTTCAGGGGTTTTTTAATTATATTATATTTTAAAACGTAAGTGATTTTCAGGTGAATTTCTCTTCTTGGAGACATGTTTTAATAGTATGCACTACTTTATTATTTCAATGATTCATAAACATCCCAAGAATATATTTTTAAAAAATTCATTATTTTATTATTTTAATTTAAATAAATTTATTTTTTTGAATCCTTCATTTAATTTTGATTAAAAAAATACTATTGATGTAACATTATCATCTAAAAACTCCATTATTTGAGAGATTTGTTCTATTTCACACCTAATTTAATATAAATGGTGTGTATACTAAAAATTACTTATATAATATCATAAATTATTTTTTAAAATTATATTTAAACATTAAATTCATGATTTCCCTTTTGGAAGGGGTTTTTATTAGAATGTATCTTTAATGTTTAGTGTTTCATCTCAATTCCTCTTCATTGGGACATGTTTTAATATTATAGATAAATTTTTTATTTCTATACTATATATAAAACCAATGAATTTATTATGGAATAATACTTGACTTAGTTCATGGTATTTATATAACCACATGATTTTCATTCTCTAATTACTATTGATTCAACAATTACTCGCGTTGTAAGGTTTTTATCCAATAATTTCTTTATTTGAGAAAACTTTAATTTATAAACATAATTTATTTTAAATGGTATATAGACTACCAATAGGATGTTTAAAAAATTATTATATTTTTAATGGTATTTTAGCTTCATGTTAAATCACTCTCTAACTCTCCCCCTATTTCAAGTGGTTTTTGATAGAATTATTCATAATTCGTAAGGGTTTATTATCTAAATTTTTACACATTGAGACAAATTTACTACTATACACCATTAGTTATTTGGATTAATGAATCTACTAAAGAATATTTTTGGTCATAAATATTCTATCATATACCATTATATTCAGTTTTCTATTCAATTTATGTTCTCTCATGTAATTTTGACTAATACATTTTAGAAGTAATAAGAAATTTGTCTCAAATTCCTCTCATTGAGATGTATTTCATTTTATTAACACTGATTCCTTTTGTGTAGTTTTGCATTTAGTTACCATAACATTAATGTTTTATACATAATTTAGCTTCCATTTATGGGATATACTAACCCAAATTGTATTCTTCTCTAAACATGAGATTCGACTCATATGTTAGCACTGTTATAAGGGATCATTCATACGTACTTTGTGATTTATAGGTTATGATTTTACATTATTATTATTTATTTTAGGCAATATTATTAAAATTTACCTATTATAATTCAGTATATAAGTTCCATAAATGCATTAATAGTAATATTTTATTTCTATTTCTTGCGTAATACATGTATTTATTTACCGTAAAAATTTATACTTTTAATAAAACCCGGTTGAAGGTAAATTTCTTATTTGTTGTCTCATGTCGAGAACTACTACCATATGATGATTTTAGACCAATTATGTCTTATAAAAAACTAATTATTTTATATGAATTGTTCTTGTTTATTTCTAGTTTTATCGAAATCTTGTATGTCTTTTGTTATTTAAAAATATCGCTTAGTCATTTTATAAAATCTTTACCTTTGTAATTTGTTTCATTAATCTTTCTTATCAAAGTAAATTCTCTTGAATTATATATATTTTAACTCGATATTAAATACCTACGTTCATTTTTTAGGTATTTATATTAAAAATTATTTAATTCCTTTTTATCATTGGAAATATTTAGATTAACCCCTTGGTAATTTCTTGAATCAGATTTATCAAACCCACTTCATTATAGTGAGTTTTATCATGTTTTTGAATTATTTATCATTTATTTTACTTATATGACATATATTTTTATAATTTACATTTATGTTCTGTTAATTACTAAAATAATATATCCCTAAAATTCAGTATGTAATGATTTATGTATCATGAGATGTTATTTATGGGATTGGGGATTGAACCTAATCCACAATTACACTAAGTCAGCTATGTTTATGAGAATGTGGTGTGATCAAAATCCACCACTAGATTTTTTACAATTTATAAATACTATATAGGTATTGACCCGTTTATTATGTTTATAATATATAGTTTTATGTTGTTTCCACATATTCATGATCTTATGATATCATTTTCTTACTCAATTTCCCATGCTTATTCTCATCATCTTAATGGAATCATGTTATGCCTATTGACACTCATAATATGATTTATTTAACTATTTATTATTGTACTATGTTTTCAATAACATCATTTTAATTTTTTATTTTCCCATGATATAATATTCAATTTTAAAAGAATCTATAGGAGTTAAGATAATTATGATGAGTATTATATAAATATGATTTTCTAAGGATTATGTTCTTTCATTTGTATGTCTAATATTCCTATGTAACTATAACAGTTCATCATTCCATATATTTTTTGGATAATTATGTTAAGAGATATGAAATATTTTTTTAAGGATAGGGTCTTCTTTAGAATATAGACACCCATAACTAAATGATAAGCCATAGATATGGAAACATTTATAATTCCATCATAGTTTAATTAATCCTTTAGAAATAAAGTTTTTTCATGAAAAATCTATAAGATAATATCATAAGACATCTAGATAAATAATTTCGATTTTGTAATTTGATAATATCCATATTGAATCATAAAAATCATATATTTTAGTGAAAAAGTGAAATAAACTTTAAAAAATATTATAAAATATCTTTGAGGAATGATAATAAATCCACATTATTTTGATAACTATTATTTTAAAAGAAAATAATTGTTGACATAATGGGAATGAAATTTTTCTAGAAAAACATTAAAACATCTAAATAATGAAAAAAATAATTATGGAGGGAAAATTAATTTATAAGGAATTTGTTTTGAATAAATATATTCCATTCACACATTTGTAAATAAGGATATTGTTTGGAAAAAGTCACCATAAAAAAAGTTAAACTTTTATTATGTTTTCTAATGAAAGTAAATTAAATTTAGAAATACCATAAAAAATACAAATAATGATAAATATATCCATAAAAAAATATAAATAATGTTGATATAGTGTAGAAATATTACTCAAAAAAACTATGGATGACTCTACTAATAAACATCCTTTTAGTCAAATTGTAAACCAATGAGCTGTAATTTTTTAATAAGATTTGAAAATAATAGAAATAAATTTAGGAGAATATAATATATTTTATAGAGATAAATAATATATAATTTATCCCAATTAATGTTTATTCGTAAACAATATCCACATGAAAGTATTATTGTAAAATAAACCAATTTTGGTTTTGTAACCATTGAATAAAAATTCATTGAATGAGAAAAATGTGTCATGTTCCAATGTTTAATCAATGAAATTACCTAATTATAAATACGTATTATAGTATAATCATATAACATTACATATAGAACACAATACAAACCTTATAAATGAATAATGGGTAAAATAAATTGTATCTATAGAAGATAAGGAACATATACCAATGAAATAGTATCATAACATTTGGAAATTAATATGACCCTTACAAACAGTAAACCGAACAATTTAATAGTAACCTCACTACTCAATGTATAAATAAAATTTACCCATATTATAAGTGATAATATGATATTAATATATCAAATTATAAGTAAATATTTTAGGAATTATTAATTATGCGTTGGTTTTTTATAGAAGTCATGTATAATTAATTAAAATTTTATGATTAATTTAATAAATTGAAAAACATTTTATTTCCATAAAACATATTCATAAAAATTTATTTTAATGACTTATGATTATAAGATAATTTTAAGGTACCATAATTAATTTTTCCAAGTGTTAGAAATGGTATCTTAATTTTAAATTTTTTATTTTTCATATAGATTATTATTTTAATGAAAAATAAATTTTATAATATTTATAAAATTATTTTGATAAAATGGAGTTAATTTATGAATTATACACATCGAAAAATGGTTTGGGTGAATTTTTTGGATTTTTCTGAAAAAAACAATAATTTTTTATGAATAGTGAAATTTGATATTTTGTAAAACATGCTAAATGAATGATTTTATGTATCATGATTGATTCATGCATGATGTAAATAGAAACTTTTTATAACTCAAATTCACATATTTATTCTTTTTTCACAATAATCAGAACATTTTCTTGTCTTCAGAAAAATAATAAACTGACGAATTAAATTTTGAGAAACCTCCCCTCTCATCCTCTATAAAAACCATATGTCACCACCGCATCTCCTCAAACCTCAAAATCCTTGTTCCTTGTACAAATTAAACTAAAATATCTTCCTAATCCTATATCCCACGTCTATGAGCTCTTGGTATCATCAAAATTCCTAAACATATTCTCTAATGTGGTTCTCCATAGGATGGAATCAAGAGGTTAACCCATTTTCTATTTCATTTCAATTTGTTTTCATGTTCCTTTACTTAGTTTTAAATCCTCAACTATCCTCATAAAAATGGTGTAATAACACTATTAACTTAAATGAATAGTAATTTATTAATTTTAATTAAAAAATTCATCATCATCTATCCATTTTCCATTTTTTATACTAAAAATGAAAACACCATTAGAGATATGTTCATTCATCACATTCATGGATGATGGGTTTTCAATTTATTTTACCATCTTCAATTTTAATTATGAAACCATTTTTATTGTTTAAATATAATATAATATAAATATATTATGTCATATTTAATGTTTTGTAATCTTTTTCACACATGATGTTAATTTATAGAGTAAAATGTGTTCGTCGTGATAAAAAACGCCAATTAACCAAAACTGTTTACATTAAATTTTTATATAACGATTCATCTAACTCAAAATAACAAAATAAATTTTATAACCATGTAATATTATATATATTAAATAATAATATATAACTCCAATTTTGTACTTTCATTGTCACCATAAGTGTTTATCCTTACAAATAAATAAGTAAACCAATCATGGAAACCAAGGAAACAAACGCTCAAAAAATGAAATTAAACCTCTTAACACACCAAAAAATTCATGAATTAATATAATAATGTTATAAAAAATGATTAAATATAGAAGGGTTCTTGAAATATTAATTAATTAATATAATATTGTTATCCAGGACATTACGATCAAGTGAAGAACACATTCAGGCTTAAGGAAAGTGATTCTACACAAACCTGCACTATTCCATCAGGCTGCACTAACATTAGTTTTACCCAAATGAAGTTATATTTTGTTTTTGATTTAAATATTATAAATTATTTTTAAATGTTCTAAACTCATGTAATAATATCCATATATAATTCTCTTTTGGGTATATACATGTTTTTAATTGATTCCTGCTTCAATTATTCTTGGTAAGCAAGCACCTTTTAAGGGACCTTTCTGAATTCATACTCATTTTCAAGTACACTATATAATCTATTGGTAAGACATAAATATTTTTATAAAATCAATCTTTTTATAAATAAAAACATCATGGTTATCCTTTGTATTTATATAAAAGATTATTCCCATTTTTTTTTAAAGGACCTTTGATATTTTCCTTTAACAACACTAACATGTTTTAATTATATTGATTCATAAGTACTCTTTTTACAATTTATTATTTCGATATTACATCAAAATTAAGGATATTTGAATATTATAAATTATTTTTATCTATGAATTATCTAATTCCATTCCATTAATGGCATTTTTTTATACTCTCATTTGTTAGGCCTTATGACATGATTATGATACCCAATTCTTACCAGGGGTAACCCTTATATTTATGTATGATTGATTATATATGATTCTATACCTGGAAATCATATTTATTACAATTTATGATCAGTGGACCTAGAATTCACTCCAATGCATTGGGTAAATTTGAGTGTCATGAGGCATTAAGTGCAACGATCATGGCGGTTAGCGTAGACTCATGATAACTTGTTCAATGGTCTTGTTTGTTAACTATAACTTGTGATCCTATATGTGAAATTATCCTTGAACCGTGATAAATTCATGTTTTATGTTAAATACACATTAATATAACTCTATGTTTTTTTGATTCCATGTTTATATGTTATGAATCCACATGTTCCATGCCTGTTTGTATTATTATGTCATGCCTTCCAACCCATGTGAAAATGATTTATTCTTATGGGTATTACCTTACATAGTTTTTTAGCTCATCCATTTGTTCAGGTAATACATAGGTTATACTATGTATATATATGAGCACAATGGTAGTTAGGATATATATTATCAATATTAAATAAATAAATGTTTTATTTTGCCCCATGTTTTCAGTTTTATGTACCTAGTATTCCAAGACACTAGAATTTATGATCCATAACATGTAATATACTGCTTTATTATTCTTAAAATCATGTATTGATATATATAAAATTATAGGTTCTCTATAGTTTGTATGATAACTTGGTATAGTTAGTTTTTGATATTAGGATTTGATAAATTTAGTAAGAACCTTATGGATACGACTGATTATGCGAAAACATCCTTAAATTTTGGTTAGTATCGAGTATGTGTTTTACCAAGAAAATATAACCCTATTAGGATACTAAATGTTGGAGTGATTCTGGAACATATTTACCAAGGGGTTACAAATCTGACCTGGTGCTCTAGGCTTGACTCAGGGTAACCTTGTACAAGATAATGGGCCTTTCTCTGCACCTGGTTTGACACTCCAGGGGGATATGCTTGGGTACATTCATGAGCACATTATGAATCATTATTATAGGAATAAAAAAATCCCATAAGAATATAATTATAGAAATATATCAAGGATACCCTAGATTTATACCAAGGGAATAAAAAGTATGGATATACTTTTACTTTATAATTTTATCCTTTTATGTTCAAATATTCATTTTAGGATTATTATCTACGTATTCAATTCCCCTAATTGAAATTAATTTTCTTAGTAAATTGAGGGAAATATAAGAACATGTTCCAACAATCAATGTGATAGAAAAAGTGATTATTTCCCTAATGATATGATACATATGAGGGTAACAGGTGATCAAAACATCATGATAGTACTTTCTCATTTGGCTCATGTTATGAATAATAACATGAATCATGTGGATTTCCTTCCTAGTCCAAGGAAAGAGCATGTTGTCATTGAATCCTTCCTAAGGAAAAGGTCTCCCATGTTTAGTGGATCTTCTAGTCTTCTCCTTGTGGATTAATCGATTGCATGCACTGAAAAAAATATATTCTTTATCCTCCACTGTTCAATAGAAGAGAAATTCATGCTAATAGTCTATCATTTTTATGGGGATTTTATCATTAGTGGGCACTAGTCGATAATATGAATTCCTAGAATGAAATTTATCCCATTCAATGGGAATAAATCATAATGTTTTTGAATAAATACATTCCCTGAACCCTCTGTATCAAAATGTAAGGAGATTTCCTCAAACATAAGTAGAATGGGGATGTGTCTATCGGGGCGTATTAATAAAACATCATAAGGATTTTAAGATATGAATCCATCTTTTTCAAGAACACTGAATGCTAGGTGGATCGCTTATTTAGTGGGATAAATAGATGTATATGAAATGTGTTGGAGATTCTATACTTCTATAATTATGACTATATTTCCCATTATTCCCAAAAGGTTGAAATAGGGATAGGATACTATCAATTGTTTTGTGGACCCGATGATAAAAAATTTGAAAATAGAGTTTACTATGAGTGGTTTGGAAAATAAATCACATGATATAAAAAAGATCAAACATCCCATGTGTCAAAATTGTGGGAAGAATTGTCCTTGGAACTATCTAAAAAGAACTAGGAATTGATTAAAATGTGAAATAATGAGACATATATCTAAGAACTGTAGGTGGGATATGAATGATTCCACTAATGTGTAATAATAATTTATTTTTTAGATCAACACTCAACCAATAGTGTAGTATTCCCACTGGAAGGAACATGGGAATTATGAAAATAGTTTCCCTACGAAAAGGGTTTTCTGAGGAAATAAAGAAAAAACTCAATAGAAACAAGGAAGGTATTATGCTATCACTTCTGCCAATGTGGTGCTAGAAAACAATGTGGTGATAGGTATTTTAGTTGTTCATTCATGAAAGGTGAATGTAATATATGATTCTAGTTTCACGCCTTATTACATATCTTTAATATTTAGTATAACTATTCCAACACCACCTCAAAATTTGGAGATTGAGTTATTTGTGAGAACATCGAATGATGAGACTATTACATCCAATGTTTATAACTCCTCAATATTAAATTCTTATTGGCTGGTCCTCCTAGAAAACCTTTTAATACTTCCTCTAGAGGAGTTTGATTTTATTTATCATATGGATTGGGTATCTTTATACAAATCCAACATTAACATTCATTAAAGGTAGATAACTCTTCACACCCTAATGTATCCCCAAATACTATACATGTGTAATGAGGAAGATGAATATCCATTAGGATCATCATATCAAGTGTGGAAAATGTTTCCTTATGACAAATCATATCATGCTCTAATTATTGGGACAATAGAGATGATACGTCTTGAAGATATTCCCATCATGAGGGATTACACTGATATATTAATTGAAGAATATCCTAGTATTCCTCCTGATAGAGAGGTTTATTTATCAATTGATCATTTTCATAGATCTCTACCTATATCAGAGACACCTTATATAATGGCCAGCATTGAACTGGAAGAGCAGAAGATGCAGTTATAGGAGAATCTGGAGAAGGTTTTTAAATGCCCTAGTGATTCACCATGGGGTACACCAATCTAAATTGATAATAAGAAGGATGGATAAATGTGTCTCTTTATTTATTATCATGAACTAAATAAAATTATTATAAAGAAAACATTTCCCCTACTTTAGATACATGAATTGTTTGATCATCTACGTGGGGACATTAATTTCTCTAAGGTCGACTATCGATCATGATATCACTAATTAAAGGTGAGGAAAGAATATATTCCAAAAACTGTCTTTCAAACAAGGTTTGGACACTATTAGTTCATATTGATTTATTCCATAATCACTAATTATCTATAATATTCATGGATTTAATGAATAGAGCCTTAAATTATTACCTTGAAAAATTTGTGGTAGTTTTTATCAATGATATTCTAATATACTCTATGTTAAATAAGGAACATAAGGATCATTTGAATAGTGTGATAAAGAATTTATAAAGTGAGAAACTTTATACAGAGTACAGTAAATGTAAGTTAGGTATGAAATAAGTGTCATTATTTGTGAATGTTGTCACTATCAGTGGAATATCTATTGAACCATCCATGAAAAAGGAAGTTGAATAGTGTCTTAGGAATGAATCTGTAACAAATATTTGCAGCTTCTAGGTCTATCTGGGTATTATCGATGATTTTTGAAGTACTTATCATGATTGTAAAACCCAATAAAAAATATGACATGGAAGGGATTGACATTTTTCTAGACTCAATATAATAAGGAAAGCTTTAAGGAGTTCAAAAGGAGGCTTATCACTACACTAGTACTCAAACTCATGATAATTGGAGAACTCTTTGTGGTGTACAATGGTTTTTAAAAGAAGAGATTAAGTTCTTTACTAATGGAAAATGATAAGTTGATAGCCTAAACCTCAATGAATCTGAAAATCTAGGACCAATACTATCCCATATATGATCTTGAGTTAGAGGTTATGATCTTTGTATTTAAAATTTGGGGTCATTATCTCTATACGGAGAAGTGTGAGATATATACTAATCGCAAGAGTCTCAAATATATAATCACAAAGGAAGAGGTTAATATGCGTCATAAAATATGGTTAAATTTCATTAAGGATTATGACTGCTCAATCTAGTACCATCATAGTAAGGAAAATAAGGTGTAAGATTCTCTAATTAGAAAGGATCCTTTATCTTTTTCAATAGTGAGAATTTAAAAGGATCTGATATTCTCATATTTAAAGAGGATGGAAATTGGAATCATTAATGGAGTAAAATCATAAATCCGTTCTCAAATAATTTCTTAACCATCCCTCATGGATAAAATAAAGTATTCTTAAATAAATGATATGAAAATTCTGAAAAGGGTGGAAGCTATCATAAATGGGATATCTGATGAGTTCAAGATAAAAAAGGGTGGAGTCATAATATTTGGGTCACGATTATGTGTACCATCTGATCCAGAGATAACAAAGAAGATTTTGGAAGACACATAACCTCAACCATTTGTATTCAACCAAGGATTACAAAGATATATTGATATCTCAAGGGGAATTACTTGTTGGAAAATATGATGGAAGAGATTGTTGAATATACATTAAATTTCCATGTATGTCAATAAGTGAAGGAAAAAGTCTAAGGGGATGATGAAACCACAAACCTTACCCACATTGATGTGGGATAACATAACAATAGACTTTTTCACTATACATTCATGGAAATATAGATGAAACAATTATATATGGGTCATTATGGTTCGTCATACAAAGACAACTCACTTTATCACAATTAAATAAGACTTTTCATCAGATTATATTTCACGAATATATATCAAAGAGGTGGAAAGGCTTTATGGATTAGTAATATCTATTTTTATCCAATATAGATATAAGATTCACCTAAATGTTCTGGAAACGTCTCCAGCATGCTCTATGAACTGAACAGAACCTCAGTACAACCTATCAATGTTAAACAGATAACCACTCTAAGCGAACAATTCTGACATTAAACGACCTGTTGAGAGTCTATTCCATGGAATTCAATGGAGGATGGGACCAAAATCTTCCACTGTTAAAATTCTCCTAATACAACAATTTCCACTTGAGCATTAGAATGGAACCATATGAATCCCTTTATGGGAAAATGTGAATAACACACACATGCTGGGATGAAGTCGATGAGTGTTAGCTTTTATGACCTGAAATAGTTGAGGAAATGGTGTAGATGGTGAAAACCATTCAGCAACACATCATGGCAGCCCAAATTCGACAAAATATATATGCATAAAAACATCAAAAATAACTTGATTTTAAAGATAGAGACATGGTGTTCCTTCATATATCTCCATGGAATAAGTTCATGAGATTTAGAAAGAGAGGAAAGTTATGTCCCAGGTAACTTGGCCCCTTCAAGATTCTCAATCGTGTTAGAGTTGTGGAATATGGAATCACACTTACAACTACCATGTATAAAGTACATGATGTCCTCCATGTATCCCTCTTACGAAAGTACACACTAGATCCTTCAAATGTATTTTCTTGAGATGTGATATAGTTGTAGAATGTTATTTCTAACGTGGAGTATGTAGCGAAGATACTGGATTGTAGAGATAATTTTCTATGTAACAAGACTACTCACCTAGTGAAACTACTATGACAGGACTATAAGTATGAAGAGGCAACATGAGAACTGGTAGAAGTAATGAAGAAAAATTACTCACACTTATTTTAATCATAGTAATTAAAATAAAATATATAGGGTGAAAATTATTATGGTGGAAGAATTTAACAACCCAATGTTTTTTCAATAAAATTCAATAATTATAATAATGTTTTATAGTATAATCATATTATATTACATATAGAACAGAATAAAAAACATATAAATGAATAATGAGTAAAATAAAAGGTTTCTCTAGAAGTCAAGGAACACATAGAGATGAAATTGTAAATTTACATTTCTAATATTAGGGTGACCATTATGAATAGTAAACCAATCAATTGAATAGTAACCTCACTAATGAAAGTATGAATTAAGTTTATCCATCTTATAAGTGATAATATGATATAGATATATCATATTATATGTAATTAAATATTTTTCAAATTATTAATTAAATTTGGATAATTTTTTAATTCATGTAAATAAAAATTCTAATGATTTATGATTATAAGATAATTTTAAGAGACCATAATTAAATTTTATATTTGTTAGAAACAGAGTTTTAATTTTAAAATTTTAATTTTTAAAGAAAAATATGATTTTAATTAAAAATTAAAGTTATCATATTTAGAAAAATATTTTCATAAGAGGGGGTTCTTTTTTGGATTACACATGTCAATAAATGGTTAGGAATAATTTTTGGTATTTTTTGAAATACATGAATTTTTATTGAATAGAGAAATTTGATAATTTGTGAAATATGCTAAATAAATGAATTTATGCATCATGATTGTGTCATGGATGCTGTAAATTGACATTGGTTCAAAATAACATGAAATTTTTACAATTTCATCACAAGAATAATAACTATTTATTATCATTATAAAAATAATAAACTAATGAATTAAATGTTGAGAAAACTCCCCTCTCATCCACTTTCAAAACCACCCATCACCACCACTTCTCCTCAAACCTCTAAAGCCTTTTTATTTATCCAATTTATGATAATATATTATCTGAATCCTCTATATCAGTTACAAGATCTGTTGGTCTCATCAATAGTTGAAAACCACTTCCATAAGGTGGTTCTCAAGAGGAAGGAATCAAGAGTTAAATCCCTTTTCTGTTTTTTTTAAATTTCTTTTCAAGTTCCATTACATTCATTTCCATCTAATCCTATCCTTATATAAATGGTGTGATAAATCAAGTAACAAAAATTTAATGTAATTTTTTTTATAAAAATAGAGTAATTCATCATCATCTGTCATTTCCCCTCCTTTTATAATAGAAATGAAAACACCAGCAGAGATGTGTTAATTCATCACATTGAAGGACAATGTGTTTTCAATTTCCATTATCGACTTCAATTATGGTCATGAAAACATTTTTATGGTTGAATGAGACTATAATATATGTATAATGTGTAATTTAAGGTTCTTTAATCTTTTTACAAATGATATAAATTTATAAATCAAGATGTGTTCGTTGTGATAAAACAACTACCAATTAACCCAAATGATTATCACTAATGATTTTGGTAATGAATCATGTTCATTCGAAAAAAATGAATTTTATAGCCATTTAATATTATTTATGTTCACCAATAACATATAAATTCAATTATCTATAAGCATTCTCACCTTACATATTCATATTTACATGTATACAAGTAATCTAATCCTCAAAAACAAGGAAACAAATGCTCCCAAAACGATGAAATTGATCCTTTTAACAGACCAAAGAGGTCATGAAGAAACTTAATAAGGATATAATAACTAAATTAAATGTATAAAAAGTTTCTTAAATATTAATTAATGAATGTAATTTGTTAATACAAGGCATTAATATAATGTAATAATCAACTTCAGACATAATGTAATTGATTATACTCGAACCTCCATTATTCATTCGGGTTGCTCTATCATTATTTTTTCCCAAATTATGTTATTTTTTATTTGTATGTAGTTATTATAAATTATTTTTTTATTTTATAAACTCTTGTATCAGGATCCCTTCATCATTCGATTTTGGGGATATACATGTTTTTAAATGATTTCATCCTCAATTATTTCAGATAAGCAAGCCCGTTTTAAGGGAACATTCCAAATTCCTACCCATTTTCAAATGCACCGTATAATATTTTATTAAGACACGAAATTTTATATATAACCTCTATTTTTATTATTAAAACCTTCTTGGTTTAATTCTACTTTTATATAAAATATTATGCCCTTTTATGTTTTAAATGACCTTTGATATTTTCCATTAACCGCACTAAAATATTCTTATTCAAATGATTCTTAAGTTGTATTTTTTACATGTAATTATTAAAGGTGACATAAATTTTCCTGATATATTCCTAATATAACCTATTATTTTTCATTCATAATCTAATTCCTTTCATTAGTGGACATTTTTATGATACTCCCATTTGTTATAATTCATGACAAGATTATGATACCCAATTCTTACCATGGGTAACCCATATGTTTATGTATGATTGATTATATGTGATTCTATATATGGATATCATATTCATGAACACGTTATTATAGGTTAAACTAGATATTAATCCAATACATTGGATAATGTTGAGTCTTAAGAGGCATTATGTGCAATAGGCTAGGCGGTTCCCCGCAACTTCGTCTACCATATGCAGAGGTCTTAGTGGTTAACCTTGACTTATGCAACTCTATGTAAAAAAACCATGAATCATACTAATGTACTGTTTTATGTTTCTGAAAAATTACTATGAATTAATTTATATATTATATCATGTCTATATATTATGAATCCCTATGTTTAATTCATTTTTATACATTTACATCATGGATTCTAACCCATGTTCTAATGCATTATTATTATGTGTATCCCATTACAAGGGTTTTTAGATCATCTATTTATTCATGTTATCATCATGTTATCCATGGAAGATGACTAAGCGAAATGAAATTTAGTATATCTGTATAAATATTAAATAAATAAATGATTTATTCTGTTCACATTTTTTAGTTTTATGTACATAATCTTCCATGACACTAAAATTTACGATCCTTAGCTTGTAATACAAAGATTTATTTTTCATAAAATCATGTAATGATTTGTGTAACAGGATATGATTTCTATAAAATGATATATAATTATATATCCTATTAATAAGAGGAAAAACATGGTAAAATATATTTATGGGATTTTATATACACCAAATAGATAAAGAAGGTGGTGAATATATAATATATTTTAATGAGAGAATACTGAGATGAGAAAACCCTAAAAACGCTTGTTGCATATGATAAAAGAAAAGAATATATATATATATATATATATATATTGTAATTTGAATCACATGATTAAATAATTAGTTATGATACAATTATTAAAACGGGTAGTAAATACAACATGTAAAAAAGAATAGGTGCATAATGAGAAAACATGAATCGTTGAAGGAAAATTAAGTTATTAACCATTCCCTTTAATAAAAATTTCCATAAAGTCACTTTATCCACTTATATAATAAAGTAATAATCATTAATAAGATATTTTAAAAACATATTTTTAATCTTTTGAGACATTTAACAATTAATAGCCTAATGTTATTCTGGATGTGTAAAGGGTATTTCCAAAAGTGAAATTTTCATAACTTATAAACGAGGATCACTTATGAACCACCATGGTTATGGCTACCAATTAAATTTTCCACGAAACTAAAACAAAAAATCCAATAAAATAATAAACTCACACTTTATTAATCCCATAGTCATAATAATTTATTCTAATACATTCAATTCCAAGGAGTTTTCTATGTAAACATCAGGCCTCCAACATGTGTACTATCTTTTTCTTATGTTTTTATATATAAAAATTCCTCTTAAAAATATCTTATATAAATAAAAATAAAATTAAATAAGTATGTTTATTATTTAAATATGTTAATAAATTAATAATATAACAATTATATATCCCCCCATCTGATAAGAATAACGAATATATTGTTAGTGCGTTGTTCGGACTACCACCTCCACAAAGTGACTCCATCCATATTTCATCACCACCATTTATGGATGATAAATTGATGATATTGATGAATAAATATGGTATAAATAATATAAAAATTATTCCAAAATTTTAAATTATCATATACTTTATTTCTCTCTTATTACATGGGAAATAAAATCATTAATCATATAGTCTTGAAAAATATCAACTCCCTAAGAATTGAGATTTATATTCCATTACTACCCAACATGGTTTTAATTAAAAATATATTTCATACATAAAAAATATACATTATAATATTAATATTCAGGATATTATTAAACTATTTTATAATTATTTCTACCATTGTCACAATGCATAAGGTGTTATGAAAAAAAGGCTGAATAACCAATATAAAATGACATAGTAATGAAAAATAAGAAATAAATAAATAGAATATTAAAATAAATTTTCGAAATTAAATAAAATAAAAAACAATAAGGATTATAAGAATTTATCTTATAAACTTAATTAGATTATTCAGGATGTTAGTCATGTGTGAAGAACAAATTTGTTTCAAGGTAATCATTTCATCTCAAAACATAATTCTTTGAGAAAAATGTTCTTTTATTCAACTAATTTCATTTAAATTATTGTTTATACTATCAATAGGGTATAAAATATCCTGAATTACCTGTATTCATCATTTTTAATCTTTAGCTTCAAGGATTCTCTCTTCAAAGGGGGTTTTATTTGAATTTATTTTAAGTCGTAAGTGTTTTTCATTTCAATTTATCTTTACGTGGACATATTAAAATGTTGTGTAGTAATTTTTTATTTCCATGGAATATAAGAATTTTCTAGAAATAGAAAACGTTCTTATCAGGACAGATCCTAACTCTTAAAATATTGTTTTTGATGGATCATTCAAATCTAGTACAAGATTTTAATGTCATGAAATATGAAATTTTTCTATGGAATATAGAAAAGGAAATATGACAAAAAAACAAGATATATTTTAATGTTATATTTAGTATTAATATAATGAAATCGTGAGAACCAATACCTCATTCTTGAGATATTTATTCTAAGTATATTTTTGTCATCAAAAACCATTTTCTCAAATAATTTATTGCACCTGTTGGATTCATGTATATAATACCAATAGCGGTGATCCAAACATGCTTCTATGATATCCAAATGAAACTGATTAATCATTTTGTACTACCATAGTCTTTTGACCATCAAATTTTTTTTCTTGATCACTTCACATTTCTTCAATCTTGAATAAATTGACTAGATCATCTAATTCTTGATAGAATGTGACAGAGAAGAAGAAGATTCTATAAAGCAATCAATTGGGCACAACATTCTTAACTAGACTCTCATTGAATGTATTAGTGGTCTATTCATTGGCATATTAATAGAGTTTGTAATTTAATTAATTGAAAAAGTGTACTTAATAAAATTGTAAACCGTTGTTTGACAGAAATAAATTTCATAAAATAATAATTATCTTTTTATTCCAGGATGCACAGTAACTGGGGAAACATTAAATACTATTTTAACAACTTGTAAACTAATATTTATGTCTGGAGAAAATATTTGTCTTCTATTCCACCATATGATTTTTTAAATACATAAATAAATATTTCATTAAATATTTATTCATAAATTAAGATGTTTATTATTCCTCTAGTTGTATAATGATATTTATTAAAATAGTTAAATTAAAATATTTTTTTAGTGTGTTCCCATGTAGGCTTCTTTTCGTCATTTGGTGGGTTTTTTCGAAAATCAAAGACCATTGTCTAGAAATTATAAAATACATTTATGAAAAATTATTTAATGTTAGAACATCAATAACCACAAGAAAAATCTCACTATTTAATGTAACTCCTTTATCACAATATTTAATCATGCTTGTTTCGCACTAATTTCATCATCATATATTCTTGATACATCTTTATTTGATTATCTAAAATAAACATAACATTACACCCTTAGCATGAAATTTAATGTGATAGTTCTATTTCAACCAAAGTGAAGAGATATTAAATTCCATCAATATTGAAGGGAAAAAATCCTTCCTTGACATATTCACTAATAATATATCATTCATGATGCACCCAACATACCATACATCATGAGAGAATATGAAATCAAGGCCTTTTTTCTTTACGTCTATGTGAGTGATTGATGGAATGTATTAATAATATTCCCAATGTCTAAGGACCATTAAACACACTCCCATAAAACAATGTACAATTATAAAAAAACATGCATAATTTGTAATGGAAGGTTATTTATTATAATCTCCCACATGAGAAACTACCAAGTGTGATCTTCATGAGATGAATTCATATTTTCTTACACGTAATCACAACTGATAGTCAACATACCATATGACATATTATAGAATGATATCTTATTATAGAACAAGATTTAAAAAAATGTAATTATGAATTCAATGGTTCTCACCATAATATGGTGATACTATTCCTTTTTCAATGTGAAAGATACACTAAGACCATATTACATTAAAGTCATAAAAAACATTATGCACTAATATGTTTAATTAATATTCACTTCATTTAATAGACTTGTAATGTAGTGTAGAATTAATTTGTTGTTAAACATAAACTCCAACAGATTCTCACTGGGGATATATTCGTCATATAATTACACTTTGTACGTAGACCTCACATGAAGAACATTTTTTTTCTAATATAAGGCTTTAGTTATGGGGTGCACCACATTTTCTTCCAAAGAGACTCTGATCACTTCAAATTAACCTTAAGGGGAAAAATACCTCCAGATGTGATGTCTCTAAAATATGTAAATTTTCAACTTATGTGACTATATCTCTTTTACAAGATCCATCACCACTGTTTTATAACAATAGAGGGTGATAAAGTATTTAATGTTCGGTACCACATCAAGCACATGTATGATGTTGTGTACCCAATATAATTCTTTATCTATGTTAAAAGAAAAAATATACTCAATATCTATTATATAATATGTAACTATAAAGTTATTTGAGCTCTTCCTTCTCTATGAACTGCCATTAAGGGTGAATATTTATCCCAATTGCAGTTTGAAATCCTTTTGACATTTTTTGAAAAAAGAATCTACATATCCGGTGATGAATAGTACATAATCTCCTCTATAGAATATAAATATATCCTTAGTTTGTCTTGGATACTTAATGATACTCATGAATTCCATATAATGACGGTAACCTAGCTCATCTTTATACATTCCCAACACATTTAGGTATAGGTGACATACAGCTTAGAACACAACATTAAATACATTACTAACCCAATCACTAATGCATACGGAATCCATATCATACATTTTTTTTCCACACATCATTGAGGGCATATTTTTTGAGAGATAAATTCCATGTGAAATTGGAAACAACATCCTCTTATATTTTTCTATTGTAAATCTTTTTAGTCACTTTCCAATATATATACATTTATTTATAACAAAAAAATCTTGGACAATTCAAGATGGATCCTAATCCTAATAATATATGATTCTTCACCTATATCATTCATATAAAATTATATATTTATCCTGGAATTAACAAACTCTATGACTAGTATTTTATTTTTAATAAGTTATTTTTTCACTAACATAAACTATTTTGAAAATAACTGTAGTACCACTAAATATATTGTAGACACATGGATCACAATAATTATTTTTGATATGAAATTTCATTATGGATTCATTAAATTAAATTTTATGTGAAATGGATGCTTATATTAATCCATAAATGTATCTTTTCAATTTTTATAACATTTTTCCTTCCCTAAGAGCCACAAACCCTTTGGGTTGTGTCATAGAAACATATTCCATAAAGTTCCCATTAAGGAACCTTGATTTGGAATCAATTTTAAAAATATAATATCCATGGTAAACAATAATTTAATATATAATTTTAATGTATTTAGGCTTATAAAATATTGTAGATTTTCATCATAGTCTATGGTTTGAATACCAATTTAAAACCAATGGGATTTACATCCACTAGTTGATATTCCAAATTACAAAGATGGATTTTCTAAGTGGAATCCATTTCAGAATTGACATCTTCTTACTGCATTGAAAAATATATGCCACATACTACTTCTTTTTAGGTTACAGTATCATTATTGTCAACTAATAATGAGTTAGTATCCTCAATGACAAGAAAACCATATCATTCTGGTTATATATCCTATCTTTTACTATTATTTATCACTTATGTCTCTTGAAAGTATTCTTCCATGAAGATTTTTTAAAATCTGATCATATGAAAACACTTGTGTACCTAGATCCAAAACACCATAAAATTATATCTCGCTAATACTATGAGATTTAGGGATATACTACCTATAAAGTAATATGGGGTGTCTTCACACAATTTCCTTTTCCTAAGGGATATTAACGATAATATCCCCCCTATTTCTCTAGGGTTTCCTATAATGGCCCACTTTTCACCTTGTGGTGAAAGGTTTTTACATTAATAAGTATTTATAAATACTTCAAAACCCCACACATTTAAATATTTCAACTTATATTTTCTTCCACGCCAAAGTTTATATGGAATTCCATTTTTCCCTTTAGTTAGAACATGTCTTAGATTACGAACTTATTTTCAAAATGTGTACCCCAAAAGGATAATGTAATTCTAAAATTATTCATCATTGATCTAAAAATGTATAACCTAGTGTGGTTCATTCTTTCACTTACACCACTCCACTATGGTATATAACGAGGAGTGAGTTAGGATAGAATACCGAAATCATGTAAATAATAAATGACGACATGATTAATATATTCTCAACCATAGTTTGAGTGTAGTTTCATAATCTTATTACTATCATGGTTCTCAACATTATTCCTATATTCCTTAAATCATCCAAAATAATCACACTTATAAGTCATTATGTATACATATCCATATCTACTAAATTTTATTCGTTAAAGTTGTGAATTAATAATTTCCATTCCTTTATTCACTAGAAATGGTCTACACTTATCGATATGAACTAATTCAAGTGGCTCCTTTTCACTTTATCTTTTTCAACTAATTGAGGATTTAGTCATTTTTCATTGAAAAAAATCATGATCTATACCAAGTGTTTTTACTTAAAAGGAATACAAATATCCATCTTGGTGTAATTTGGTCAAAAAAATTTCTTTTACATGACATTGATGCTGATTCCAGTATGTGGTGTGGTATGAGTCTTTTGATCTATTTTTATTACCAATTTCCATTAATTATCACCCATAAACTAACACATATATAATTTTATTTAAATATTCATTAACAAAAGATATTATTTCATTATAAAAAAAGTAAAGTTGATTCCAAATTTTTTAAATAAAACATCTATATCAATATTGGGTAAATATATCATGTTTTTTGTAACTGATGGAACATAATAACAAATATTGAAATCCAAGATCATTACCATCAACAATGTGGGGTGATAATACCCAATATCTACAACAAAATGTCATTCTCAATTGGATACTAATATATCTACATTCCCTTAATAAAGTTTCATTTTTTTTAACTTGGTTCCTATATTTAAATTCATATTTGAGTACCACATATGGTATCTAATACTCAATCAGTATAATGAAATAAATTTCACTCGATAAAAAAATCAAATCAAGCATCCCCTTGTTTCTTTGTCATGGTGTAGTTTTTATTCTTGTTGACCTTCTTAACACACATGAAATATGTTCCATTATATTTTTACACATTCCCCTTAATCATTCTCTTATTAAAATGAAATTCTAAAAAATATTTAAACATAGTGCTATTCTTTGGGGATTTCATTGTATTAGAAATTCCTAAAATGTAATTTTGAACTTCATTTCATTGTCATGAAGGTAATATAGTGTCATATGGTCAAAGAACTACTTATCAATATTATTCATATTGAAGTAATAAAAAAGATGAAGAATGTAAGAGGGAGTTATGAAATAATAAGATCAGTGCATAGTTCAATTGTTAATTAAACCCTAGTAACTCTTGGAGATCAATGTAGCCAATGACTCTGAATATATGTGTCTGAGATGAAGAAAATTATCTATGTTTACATTGAAAGCGATACTTGGATATATTAAATAGGTATTTTTAGATATCTCTTAATATAAATCATGGAGACACTGAAGCACGCTATTAGAATCCATGTCTTCATGTGAATTCATGAGTTTTTTAGGAAGAGATAAATGTATTAAACACTTAACATTGACCAATTCACTATGGTGTTTATCATAAATAGTGAAATACTCATCATTTTACCCCTTAGTAGATAGAACAGGAATTGAGGATTCTAAAATGTAATATATCTATTCATAGTGAAACACTACGCATAGGCATCTAAACAATTTCTAGAAGTTACTATTAGTAAAGAGATTGTATTTATCCATAGTTAGTTTTAGGGATAATGTGGTTGATAAAAAATCCATTATTCTATTACACTAAAAGTCCAGATTATTAGTACATCGCATGGTTAAAATTTATGTAATACATAATTATTTTAAAACTATTATGTCTCCAAATATTTTTTCTAGTCCCAAGAGGCCACACCATGGGGATCATAATGCATAGTTTCTCTAATATTTTTGTGTTAATGATCATATTCATTTATTATAACCCAATCGAGGGCTCAATAAATTACTAAAATGTATTTTGGTGATATGGTATTTCTAACAATGTGCTTTAATCATATTTATCTATTCAACAAACTCCCTAATATTGAAATCCTAATTAGTATTTCATAAAAACCTTTTAAAAGTTACTTCAAGTATAAAAATGCACACTCCCAATCATGTAAAATGGTTAGTTCAACCCAAAAAATTATAAATAAATGAAATAATAAATTTACATTTCCCATAAACTGGTTGGTCAAAAACATAGTTCTATTAGTTTTAGTCCTAACCAAGTAAAAGAAGGCAGAATTGTTCTTAATATTAAGTTGGTGGATTTTATTTTTTGTTCATAATATTTTTTATTTTTCCTCCAACATTATTTATTAATATAATGTGAATTTTATATCATGTATTAAACATGTTTTTATAAAACATTTATATATAACCCATTTATTTAAATTCCATATTTATGTGTTAGTTCATTTATTTATATGATCCCAACCATGCATCCATAAATTAAATCACACATATGGAGGAAATAAACATAATTATTAAATGTAATGACCATTATCTTATGTAATAAATGATTTATTGAGTGATAAATAAATCAACTAATGAACGTAGGGGAAATATACTAATGTTGTTCTTAGTAGGAGTTCCAACATCCAACATATCCAACAACATATCTCCAGTATTGGTTTCATCTCAGTTCTATCTTGAACATCCTTTGGCTCATCAACATCATGAACCAACTTGATGCAGCTTTAGAATTTCATTTTATTACATATTCTTTATAACTTACTTTTAGAAGAGGGGAACCAAAGGATTGGTTAAGGGGGATTACGTAAAACAACATTGGACATGTAGTTCCTTGATAATAAAATATTGAGGGATGAATCATAGGTCATCATTTTTAATTTAATAATACTGAATTATTAAAATTAAATAATATAAAATTAAATAAAACAAACACATAAATAGGTTTTTTCATTCTCAGGATAAATCATACACATTCAATTATTATGAATTTTAAACATACTGCTAGTATTCATTTAAATTTATTCATTGAAAAGACAATCTGTGTTCAAATTATGACGACTAATTGTGTTATTAATCAATTAATTCAATTAATCTAGTTTCATCCAATCATCCAAAAACTCCCTTCGAAACAGATTTTAAACCAAAATAATTTTTTTAAATCAATAATACAGTTTACAACTTTGTGCATGGGAGAAACTCATTGATTACCAATCCAAGATACTCAGTATGGTTTGAATTGTAAACAATTCACCTATATGACATATTATGTACATGACATGTTCCATACTTTCATTAAATGAATATCCAGTTTAATGCTATAAAAAACACAGGAAAATTATATAGAATGTATAATTTAGTATGTTTAATCTTTAGTGTACAATAAGTATACAATATTCATAGTTTTAAAAATTAAAAAGAATTAATTAATAATTTAATATTATATAGTACCTAAAAATGGGTGTGTACTGTCAGCATAATAACCCAAAAAAATTATTTCGATGACTTATAATAGAGTTATTAATAAAATTTAATATTTCCAAGTATATGGGTAAAGTACAAGGCATGTTCTAGTCATCCGCATGCCTTGTACGTATCCTCTATGGATATTTAAAGTACACACATAGTGACTTAGTATGTACTTAAGGTCATTTATGATGTAAAAAATGTGTATAAAGTATATAGGGTGTGTAATTCATGTTACATGTTATCCATCCAATACGCATCTTGTATTAAATACACAGGGCATATTAATTACACTAAGAGGCTTGAACTCGTGTTTTCCCCCATGAAATCATGTGGTCTACATGATGTGCATTCAATATACTATTTTTATACAATAGTGAATTTGTGTGACACCCAAGATGATCTACACATAGTTCATTTATTTGATATAGTGTATATTAAATAGACAAAAAATCAAAAATCACATGGTCTCCTTGTTTATTCAACAATGATAACTCTCGTGTAACAGCAGAGTAAAAGTCATATAGTCTTATATTATCTATCTAGAATTATTGGAACCTCAATATGGGTTCCTCAAATATTATCTTTGTAAATTATTAACCGATCTTGTTAATTTGATTTAGAAACGATGAAGAATAATAATGTATTTTATGATAAATCAAGAATCAAATAAAACATAAAATTAATTTTAAATTTTAAATGCACAATAATCAAAAAGTAAATAAATAAATATAACTTTTAAAAGGATAGATTCACAGTTATACATAAGTTAATGAGGTTTATATATTAAATGAAATTAATTCTTGAAAATATCAAAAAAAATTATTATCAATTAATATTTACCAATTTCATTCATGTATATTATAAATGATATTAGGGTTATGGGGGATATCTGCATATTTTTATCATGTAGTGGTTCCTAAATGGTATTGAAACATATGTTAAATTAAATCAATAACCTTCAAAAATGATTTTATGAAAATGTTGTTTTTAGGGATAACTATTTAATAATACATGATTGAGGTATATATAACCATTTGTTTTAATATATTATTGATGATGAGTTAATAAAGGTTTGATTAATTTTAAATATGTATGTAGGATAGTATTAGTATACTTGGTATTGATAATTAATTCATTATATTTTTGTGGATCTTCATCTCAATTTTTTTGTATTATTATATATATATAGATTTATGTGAGAATTTATAAACAAGAGGTTAATACAATATGACCATTAAAGATATAGTGATTTATATAAAGGAATATGTGATTTCACTATGGTATAAAATCATAGAGATCCAAACGGTTCTTGGAAAGCTATGTAGTGAAGAATAAAGGTTTACTATATATACATACTATGTAATATTATTGAATGATTCATAAAGGTTTTTTAGGAAAGATAGGTAACTTGTTATACATAATAATTTAATGTACATGTCCTATTATAAGTTATATCTTGAATGATTAATATGCAAAGAATACCCTCACCTACATTCACTTTTCATGAGAAATTAAAAACGCGAGGACACAATTTATTTAACAGGGGAGAACACAATGACCTAAGATTTAACAACATATTACCATTAAAAAAATACTAAATAGAGTGTTTTAAACATTATACCAAACTAAAACAATACAACATTGACATATGATGAATATAAAATATAACTCTTGAAACATAAAGATTAAATTCTATGGTATAAATCTATGTAATTATATTGAAAAATGAATAATGGATGTAGGAAGAAATGGCATCCAAAATTGGAAGTCTTCATTACGAAGCCCATTTTTTTGAGCTTTGAAGGAAGGTGGCTTCAATAGGGTTTACTTGGAATAAGACAAAGCCAATCTCATGTAATTATGGATTAATATAAGTCAATTTTGGGTAGTGATTAAGCAGTTAGAACCCACTATAAAATTTATGCTAGCTAAATCGCCACCAGTAACTGACAATACTGATTGTCTTACCCTTAGATCTTATGTAGAGGTTATAATGGGGTTTGGAAGAATAAATAATTATGATGTAAAAATTTAATTATTTTCCATATAATGGATTGGGCATATCAATATATAAGTCATTCTATTATTAATAATTTTTTCCAAGTTATAATTACCTAATTCAAAATGAAATTATATCCCTTTGAGGTAACAATTTACCATTTCTTGTGTCACGACCCGTCACCTAGGGCCCATTCTGTGACTACCCCAAGCTTGCTTTCCATAGGCTAGGGGTTGCCGACTAGCACCAAATGCGTAAATCCCTAAAACTGGGAAGGAATTACCTTTATAATATAATAATGCAAACAACAGAGTACACGCTGGAAGAAAAAAACTAAGTAAAAATACATAACAAAGAGTATTGAAATGTAAAAAGGGGATGGAAATACAAGCCCAACTGTAATCTACTAGTACAAAAAGGGGGAAAACATCTCATGGATTGTCCACTGGGAAATCCTACCAGAAGGATAGGTACAGATAGCCTCCACAACACTCCACGTCTGTCTGTCTCCTTCGTGTACCGTCACGCCAAGTGGTCCACCTCTAGGTAACGTCCAGTCCTCATACAATCATCCTTGATCAGTGTTTTCCGTCATCTGCATCCAACACAATGAGGTGTGGACATATCCCGTGCATCGGTGAGTATAACGATACTCAGTGGGGACCCCGAGACCCTCAAGGTCTCTCAATATCATCCAAGGATAAACAACATAATATGAAATAAATGAATAACTATTACTTAGGAATATGCCTATACATATACCTATATTATCAAGTAACCCATCTCAATCATGAGATAAACACAAAAGTTATTGATTCAGCTCACACATATGTACAACTCACATAGAGAGATAGAGATGATCAGATGTATCCACTGAATCATCTATCCTGTTGAACCCACACAGGATCCAGGAAAAGAAATCAGAACTGTCAAATCCAAACAGGATACAATAATAGGAAACAGAGCTATCAAAGCCATACAGGATCCAGGAACAGTTTTCAGTGCATTCGGACCCATACAAGATCCAAGAAAAGTAGTAGGAGGTGTCGAACGCACATAGGATCCAAGAAAAGTTGTCAATGTTGTCGAACCAACACAAGATCCAAGAACAGTCGTCAGTGCCCATCAAGCCATAGGATTCTGTACAAAGCATGCTTGATTCAGGTTGGGTCCTCTCCTCATGCCAAGGGTCGATAAATAAACTGTCACTAAGTCCTAGGAAGAAGTATCTCAAAGGTCCGCCAAGTTATAGGGGTCTCCATGTAATAGATGGAGTTTCAATCAGATGCTCGATCTGTGAGTTATAAGCCTTTTAGTTAATGGGGACCAGTTGATTTGTGCATGATCCAACTAGACCTTATCTCAACTATACCCCAAACTCTAGTGGGGTATACTGAAAGGGACTGTCAATCACTATGTTTTCTAGCACCACCGACAGTTCATCAAACGGAAATCTGATGCCAAATAAATGGCCAAAAAGTAAAGGGGTCGGTAGTGGGCCCAGGTCCGGTCTGACCCAGTCTAGGCCGACCTGGTCTGGGTCGGCCCGATTTGAGCTGTTGGGTCTGTCCCGACCCATTGGGCAGGTCAGCCTATTAGGTTTGGCCCACCCCACTGGGCCCAAACCTGCTGGCCGCATGAGCGGTTCGGCCTGGGCTTGGGGCCGGTTTGGCCCGGAGCGCCGCAAGGGTGCCGCTCAACATGGCTCAAACTGAAGGGTGAGGCTGGTCCAGTTTGGCCTGGGTGCCGTGAGGGGGGCCAAGGGCCGGATCGGGCAGCTGGTGCGGCTGGGGAACTGGTTCGCCCAGTTCGAGAGGTCATGTGGCCTAGAGCCGGGAGGCAGCTCGGGAGGTCGGGCAGGCCGGGAGGTGGCTGGGCAGGGTGCGGCCAGGCCTACAGGCAGCTGTGAAGGGTGTGAGGCAGGTCAGTGGGTGGCCGAGCAGGGAACGACCAGGTCAGGAGGTGGTAGGGCAGGGCTTTAGGCGGGATGGGGGGTGGCCATGCAGGCCGTCGAGCGGTCGGGCAGCGGCTCGGCCAACGTGGGATAGCGGGTTTGGCCGAAGTGCATGGGAGGTGTGGGCAGTAGCCAGGTGTCGGGTGGCATGGGCCGGAAGCGGTGTGGCCAGGGTGGCTTGGCCGGAGGGCTGCGGTTCGGCTTAAAGCACCCGAGCACAGCGGGGGTGGCACGGTTTGCGGAGGCCGCGGGTAGCGCGACCATTGTCGTCACCACCTTTGTCGTTCGATCACCTCATTAACAAGCCAAAAATCAACAAAACCAGAACGACGGAGGGGTTGGGCCATGTTTGTTTGGCCCACACCCACTGCGTTTTGGGTTGTATCATTTGGCTCATCAAGAGGTAAGAACAATGACCAACAACTCACCCGCAACGTTTCCTTTCCAACCGAAGATGAAACTTCCATGAAAGCATCAACATGTAATAAACCCCCTACATTTTATCATTGTTCAATGATGAAGTTGTGGAAAGTGGACGTCGATTTGTTGACGTCAGAAAAAAAATATATGACGAAGTCAAGGACGACGACGTCAGCGTTCATCAAGGACGACACTTCCTCTATTGTTTCAGATAAAGATCGAAGAAGAACATGTCCTTTGTTGGCGGATGAAGTGTTATTTGTTCTTTGATGGTCCCTATTCATTGGGAGGAGTATTCTTCTTTGGAGAGAATATGTTTCTCCAAGTGATCTTCCAACGCCCCTCCCAACAAAAGTAATGGCCAATATAAATTAAATTATGTTTTAATAATTTAATTATAATTTCACCATTAATTCAAGAGGAGTTGGAATAAATTAATTAAATGTGGAGGATTGGCCGAAATTAATTAAGGGAGTTGGATCCATTAAGGTGGAGGGGTGGTGGCACCACTAAGTGTAGAGATCAAGAGGTTTCTACCCACATAATGTGGAGTTGAGGAGGTTTTAACCTCGAGTGTTCCCCACCACATTAAACAAGTAGAGGAGGATTAGACCTCGGGTGGGCCCCACATCCATAACCTCTCATGAGAGGTTATGGTGTGGTGGTCCCACCTTCAAATTCCATCCTTCAAATGGAGGTTTTGACTAACTAATAAAAATAAAGTTTACACATCCTTATTTTTATTTAATTCACTAAAACCCAAAAACTATCTTTTATTCTCAACCAACTGTTATCGGGTTGAATGTCTCTTTAATTGTATATCGGTGCTGTGACTGAAAAAATTACATCATATTTCAATTTCGAGCACCAGTTCTAAATTTATAAAAAACCCACTCATATGTGTACTGAACATAACCAAATAAAACATCATGACACACCGGGCCTAAGAATCATGCACCATCAATTTTTGGGTACTCATAAAATTAAAATTAATTTAAGAAAAAAAATTCACAAAATTTTCAGGTGTTTACATTCTCCCCACCTCAAGGATTTACATTCCCATAAGCTGAAACTCAAACTAAGGGAACAAGTGGGGGTACTGAGCATGCATATGAGCCTCCCACTCCCATGTGCTCTTCGGGAGGTTCCGTTCTTCCTGGGAACACACACCAGAGGTATCGACCGTCCACATAGGACCCACTCCTATCAATCCTCAATCTCAACTAGAACCTCCATGAAAGTCGCCCCATCGTCTACATCTAGCTCTCTGTGGTCGAAGATGTGAGAAGGGTCATGCACATATCTCCTCAGCTAAGATACGTGGAAGACGTCGTGCACTTGGTGAAACTGAGGTGGAAGATCTAAGTGGTAAGGCATCGTGACAACTCTTCTAAGGACCTGAAAAGGATTGATGAACCTCAGAGATAACTTCCCACCTTGGCCAAATCTCCATAGATCTCATCGTGGTGAGACCCGTAGAAAGACATGGTCGCTATCCTCAAACTCTATAGGTCTTTGTATCATGTCGGCATACCACTTATGTCTACCCTATGCAGTCTTAATCCACTTTTGGATGATCTGCACCTTCTCCGTGGTAGCTCGTACCATCTCTGGTCCAACTAGTGCTGACTACCCTGGGTCTGTCTAGCACAGTGGCGATCTACAACGTCGACCATTCAAGGGATCAAAAGGTGTCATCCCAATAGTGGAGTGATATATATTGTTGTATGAAAACTCTGCCAAATTTAAGTGATCCTCCCAGATGTGATTGAAGTTGAGGACACAAGCATGAAGCATGTCCTCGATGGTCTAAATCATCCGCTCAGTCTGGCCATCTGTCTATGGATGGAAGGAAGTGCTCAGACGAAGCAGTGTCCTGAAAGTCTCTTGAAACCCCTTCCATAGTCGGGATGTAAATCATGCATCATGATTAGAGAAAATATATGAAGGGACTCCATGTATCCACACAATCTTTTTCACGTAGAGGCGTCCCAAGATCTCTACTAAACTCTGCTCTCTGATCGGTAGGTTGTGGGCCGACTTGGTGAGTCGGTCAACGATCACCCAAATTGAGTCGTGACCACTAGATGTACATGGATGTCCTATCACGAAGTCCATGGATATCCCATACAACTTCCACTTTTGGACCCCTAAAGGATGAACCAACCCTACTGGTACCTAATTCTTTACCTTCACTTGCGGACAATTGATGCACCGAGAGACAAAATCTACAACTGGTTTCTTCATCCCCGGCCACCAGTGCTGTCATCTGAGGTCCTGGTACATCTTCTCCACTCATGGATGTACCATTAGAGGGTAAGTGTGTAACTATCTGAACACTTCCTCTTGAAGTTACTCTGGTACCAAGGGATGTCCTTTGAAGAGGACGATGTGCTCCCCACCTTTAGAAAATCCATCAGGTTCTTGCCCTGTGGATATCTGAGCACATCTTGACTCGTAGTTAACGTCTCCATGCTATGCCTCCCCAACTCTCTGAAAAATTGGGGGAGTGACTGTATGAAACTAAATGAACGCTGCACCATCTCTATCCACAAAGGATATCTGTAAAGTAGCCAACAAATCTGTCGCCTCGCCTAGCAGTTGTATACCAGATCTCATGCTGAGTGAATCTGCAACAAGGTTCTCCTTACCAGGAGTATATAATATCTATATGTCATAGTCCTGGAGGAACTCAAGCCATCTCCACTGTCTTGAGTTTAGTTCCTTCTGAGAGAAGATATACCTGAGAATCTGGTGGTCAGAGTAGACTATAAAACACTCACCCCTCAGATAGTTCATCCACATCTTCAAGGAGAATACCACTACTACTAACTCCAGGTCATGGGTATCGTAATTTAACTCATGCAGTCTCAGCTGCCGAGAACCATATGCGATCTCTACTTGATCCAGCATCAAGACACACACGAGTCTGGTCCCTAATATATCGATGTATTATACATACCTATTCCCTCCTCTGGACGCCTCAAGATGGGGGAACTAGTCATCCTCTACCTTAGCTCTTGAAATGTCTGCTGGCATATCTCCGACCACATAAAGGGTTTCCCATTCTTTGTCAAGCATGATAGTGGTTCCACAACTCTGGAGAAGTCTGGTATGATCCTTCGGTAATATCTATCCAAACCCAAGAAACTCTGACCCTCAGTGACACTCCTCGGTGGCTCCCAAGAAGTGCCACCTAAATCATCACTGGATCTACTGCAACTCCACCCTCCGAGATGACATGTCCCAAAAAGTGAATCGCTCAGATCCAAAACCGGCACCTCAAGAGCTTACCATAAATCTGGTCTCGGAGTGTGTCCAGTACTACCTGCAAATGGTAGGCATGCTCCTTCTCAGTAGTTGAGTAGATCAGAATGTCATCGATGGAGACTAAGACAATGTGATCGAGCTATGACTGGGAAATCCTGTTCATGAGACCCATGAAAACTGCAAGAGAATTTGTTACGCCGAAAGTCATAACCATGAACTCGCAGTGGTCGTATCGACATCTGAGGGTCATCTTTTCCACATACTCATCTTGAACTCTGAGCTGGTGATAGCCTGATCTAGAGTCTATCTTCGAGAACCATCGTGATACCTTCAACATATCAAAGAGGTCATCAATCCTCAGGAGTGGGTACTTTTTTTTCATGGTCTCCTGGTTCAAGTGAAGACAGTCGAAAAAAAGCCTCAAGCTTTCATCCGCTTTCTTAGTGAACAAAATCAGGGCTACTCAGGGAGAAACACTGGTCCGGATGAATCCCTTCTACTACAAGTCTTGTAGATGTACCCACAGCTCGCGAAGATCTACAGGATCCGTCTGATACAATGGTGTAGATATCTATGTCATCTTGAGGTACATGTCAATGTAGAAGTCAACCTCTCTGCAAGAAGGTATTCCTAAAACATCGTTAGGGTAAATTCCGCATACTGGTCCACCAATACATGATAGATCAGACTCTCCACATCAACTACTTCGAGGATAAAGCAGGAAAACTGATGTGTGATCGGCTATACCCTCATCCGACTAAGTCTGTTATTTGCTGTAGAGGATCCCTTCTCACGGGTGAAGGTAAACCTAGTCCCATCTATGAAAAAACACCATACTTTTCACCTAATACTATCAATTTGAGCATGGACAGTAGATAACTAGTCCATACCCCGGATGACTTCGTAAGGCCTCAAAGCTGCTACGAGGAGAACATTGCCGAAGCTGTCACCTCTTCGTGTATGCTCACAATGCTGGAAACAATGGGTTAACATCGAGTCTACTCTTGTAGGAGTCTCTTGCTGTAAGGATTGAGCCAACGAATCTATTGGAATCTCTGAGCTCCGAAAGAGGGTAGTGGAAATGAAAGAGTGGTTGACACCTATTTCTATAAGAACTACATCTATGGTTAAGTAAGAACAGATTATACATCGAATCATATCTAGAGTGCCATGATCATCTCCCTCAGCTACCTGCAGTTGAGCTCTTGCCAGTCCACCTGCTCCCTGCGGTTGGGGTGGACCTCTTAGTAGTGGTGGTGGTAACACCTTGTAACATCGTCCACCGCCAGCTGTACGACCAGCTCCTCTTGTATGATCAAATACTCCCTACGGACCGCCTCAATCAAACCTCTGCCTCTACCTGGGAGGTCCCTTCAACGGTTTACTGATCAGCGGAATGGTGGGTCGGAGAGTCACAAGCCATGTGACCCTGCCCGCCACATGTGAAACATTTTCTGCTCCTCATATGAATGGTTTTGTCTCGTTTTCCCTACACAACCAAAACGGTTTCCTTATGTCATCCACCGAATGGCCTGGTCCGTTTGGATATCTGCAACATCTGTCTGCTACTAGCTATAGAAGACTCCACTACGTGATGCCCGGTGGTGGGTCTCGCTGCTGGTGAATGATCAGCAATGAAATCTTTCTACTAAGAGGGCTCTCTCCAACACCAAGGCCTCTTTTGAGGTTATGAGGGAGATCATCGAAGCCCAAATCTCTCACCTGAGTCCTTGGTCGATGGTTCGGGCCCTGATGAATGGGTCCCGTACCATATATGTGGAGTAGCATGAGAATTCGGTGAACCTCATTGAGTACTGTGCCACCATCATTCTACCCTACTATAGATGAAGTAGCTCATGTATCCACACTATACGTTGGTTGGTTGGGAGAAACTCCACTAGGAATAGGCTGTCGAAGTCTTCCCAGAGTAGTGTCACCTTATCCTGCACCTGGAGCATCAGGCTCCATCATCTGCCTGCTTCTTCCTGAAGATGACTCATGGTAAGGATCACCATAAGGTCGGCAGGTGTCCCTACCAGTCAGAAGACTCTCACCATAGCCTCCATCCAATCCTCAACTACCTTCTGGTCCGTCTATCCCATGTACCTAGTTGGCCTTTGGTGCTGGAACTCTTCCAATGAGCTCAGGAGGTGTGCACTCTCTACTGCTGGGGCTGGTGGCATTGGTGGCCTAATTGGTAGTGGTACTACTGGAGCCTCCGCTATGATAGGGCCCTACACCAACACCTCATCGATCGGTGGGCTATCATTTCATACAAATCTAGGAACCCTAGCTGGCTATCCTTGTGGAGGCATCCTATAAAGAAATAGGTGTTCCACTATCAAAAAGTTATACCTGGTGAGATGACTCAAATAGATCACAAAGAAAACACTTCAAAACACACATGCAGTCAGTATTTTCGTACACTGAGTCAGAAATCAAAATTCAGGGTCCTGGTGTATGGATACGTCGGCCTCCACACCAACACTGGACTCCCTAATCTGAAAACCACACTTAATACACTTAACACTATTACTTCACATAAAAGATCAGAGTCGTAAGTTCTGCGGTAGAACCAACTCTTTTCATACCAGTTTTCACGACACATCCCCATGGGCCCATGTCGAGACCAACCCATGCCTGCCTTCCATTGGCCAGGGGATGGCGACTAGAACCAAAGGTTTTAATCCCTAAAACTATGAATGTATTGCCTCTATAACCTGAAAAAGAACACAAGAAAGTACATGATAGAAGTAAAACACTAAGTGAAACTATATTACAAAGTGTACTAAAACGTAAAAAGGAGCAATAAATACAAGTCCAACTGTAAAGTACATGTACAGAAATGGGGAAAAACAACTCCTGGATTGTCCACCGTGAAATCCTACCTGAAGGGTAGGTACATATAGCCTCCACATCACTCCACTTTTTTCAATCTCCTACGTGCAGCGTCACGCTGTGTAGTCCACCTCTGGGTACCATCCAGTCCTCATACAATCAACATCGACCAGTGTTTTCCATTGTCTGCATCCAACACAACGAGGTGCCGACATAGACCGTGCAGTGGTGAGTATAACGATACTCAGTAGGGACCCTAATACCCTCAAAGTCTCTCAAAATCGACAATGGATGAACCAATGAGTATGAAATCAACAAATTACCATTACATAGGTATATGCCCATATATATACCTATGTTATCAAGTAACCCATTTCAACAATGAGGTAAAAAAAAGTTATTGACTCATCTCACACATGTATACAAGTCACATAGAGAGATAGAGATGATCAAATGTATCCACTGAATCATCTATTATATCGAACCCACACAGGATCCACAAATAGAAATCCGAACTGCCGAACCCACAAAGGATCCCAGAATAGTAAATATAGATGTCGAAGCCACACAGGATCTAGGAACAGTCGTCATTACAGTCCGGCCCACACATGATCCATGAATACCAGTCGAATATGTCGAACCCACAAAGGATCCAGGTACGGTCATCAGTGCTGTCATTCCCACACAAGATCCAGGAACAGTCATAAGTGCGTATCCATCCACAGGGTCCCGCATGAAGAAAGCTTGATTCTGGGAGTGTACACTCCTCAAGAAAAATGTCCACACATTAACTTCCATTCATTATCATAAAAAAGTATCTCTAGGATCCACCTCATCATAGGGTTCTCAACTCAACAGATGGTGCGGCAATCGGAAACCCGGTCTGTGTGTTATTAGCCTTTTAGTTTCAGGGTCCTTGTTGGATTCGTGCATGATCCAACGTGACCATATCTCAAATATACCCTAAAATATAGTGGGGTATACTCAAATGGACCGTCACGCTCCATGTTTTCTAGTGCCACTGATGATTCTTAAAATAGACATCTGGTGCCAAAGATATGGCCAAAGAATGTAAAGGGTTCAGTAGTGGGCTCGGGTTTGGTCTGACCCAGTCAGTCCAACCAGATCCGACCCTGTCTGGGATGACCTGATCTGGGTCGACCCGATCAGAGCAGTTGGGTCTGGCCCAACCCATTGGGTAGGCCGGCCTTTTAGGTTTGGCCCTGCCTGCTGAGCCCAACCCAGCAGGCCTTATGGGTGGTTCGGCCCAGGCTTGAGGCCAGTTTGGCCTAGAGCGACGTGAGGGTGCAGCTCCATGCGACTCTGCGCGGCTCAGCCCGAAGGGTGTGGCCGAGACGGTTCGGCTAGGGCACCGTGAGGGGGACCGCGGGCTGGATTGGTTGGCTGGATTGGCTTAGGCGCCGGTTCGGCCGGATCGAGTGGCCGGGTGGCTGGGAGCCGGGAGACGGCTACGTAGGCCGGGCAGGCGGGCAGATTGGTATGCGGGCCAGCGGGTGGTTGGGCAGGCCGAGTGAGGCTGTGCAGGGCACAGGAAGGCTGGTAGGCGGCCGGACATGTGGTCAGGCCGGGTGTGAGGTGGCCCAGCATGCAGCTGGGCAGAGCACGACCATGCCGTGAGGGGGTCGGGCAGGGCACCAGGTGGGCTGGAGGGGGCCAAGCCGGTCGGTTAGGGGCCAAGAGGTGGCTCGGCCAGCGTAGGCCAGCTGGTTTAGCTGGGGTGCATGGGAGGGAGGGGCGGTGGCCAGGAGCTGGGCGGCATGGGCCGGCAGTGGTGTGGCCGGGGTGGCTCAGCCGGAGGGCTGCGGTTTGGCCCGAATCATCGAAGCGTTGCGGGGGAGAACTAGTTTGTAGAGGCCATGGGTAGCGTGACATATGTCATCACCACATTCGTCGTTCTGTCACCTCATCGACATGCAGAAAATCAACACAGACAAGAATGTCGTCGGGGTCGGGCCATGTTGGTTTGGCCCGCAACCTCCGTGTTTATGGTGGTATCATTTGCCTCATCAAGAGGTAAGAACGATGAACAACAACTCACCCGCAATGATTCCTCTACAACCGAAGAAGAAAATTCTAGGAAAGCACCAACATGTAATAACCCCTACCTTTGATTGTTGTGTGATGATGAAGTCGCAGAAAGAGGATGTCGATTCGTTGACGTCAGGAAAGAAGATAAAGAAGTCGAGGATGATGTCATCGATGTTCTTCAATGACGACACAACCTCCCTTGTTCTGGTTGAAGATCAAAGAAGAAGATGTTCATCGTTGGTGGATGAAGTGTTCTTCATTCTTCGATGGTCGCTCTTCGTTGGAAGGAGCGTTCTTCGTTGTAGAGAATAATTTTCTCTAAGTTCTCTTACAACCCCCCTCCCAACAAATGGAATGGACAATAAAAATTAAAATATGCTTTAATAATTTATTTTGAATTGCACCATTAATTCAAGAGGTGTTGTCATAAATTAATTAAATGAGGAGGATTGGCACAAATTAATTTGGATAGTAGGCTTAATTATGGTGGAGGGGTGGTGGAAGCATGAAGTGTGGAGCTCAAGGGGTTTCTCGCCACTTAATGGGGAGTTGAGGAGGTTTTAACCTCGGGTGGTCCCCACCACATTAAACAAGTAGATGATGTTTAGACCTTGAGTGGGCCCACCTTCATAAACTTTCATGAGAGGTTATGGTGTGGTGTTCCCACCTCCAAATTCCATCCTCCATATGGAGGTTTTAACCAACTAATAAGAATAATGTTTACAAAACCTTATTTTTATTTAATTTATTAAAACCAAAAAACTATATTTTATTCTCGACCAACTACTGTCGGGGTGAAAGTCTCCTTAAAAAAAACATGCACTACTAGTGGAAAAATTCCCTCAGATTTCAATTTCGAGCACCTGTTCAAAAGTTATAAAAAATCCGCTCATACGTTAACTAAACATACCCAAAAAACTTCAGAAATTGATTCCGGATACACTCGGCCTTGGAATCTTGCATTGTCAATTTTCATGGACTCATAAATTTATGAAAAAAATTCCATGGAATTATCAGGTCTTTACATCCTAAATCTAAATATGAATACATTCACATTATATGTAAAAATATTATATTTCTTAAAATTATTCTTCTGCACCTTCCGAGTTTTTGTTATAACCATTCACTATGATTTTTTAGAATTTAAAATTAATAAATTAGACATTATTTTTTAATTCATCATATCAAAATTATAATTTTGCGATATTTCAAATTTATTCTAAATTAAAGGATTTTTTATTGATTATTGAAAAATATCTAATTTCCAAACACCATTAATTTTATATGAATTTGATGTTTTTGAAACCCTTTTAGTATATAATATATATTTAGTAAGTAAAATAAATAATTCCAAAATACTATGTTTACTACTACTACAATCAAAATTTTAATTTCAAGAAACAATTTCACAAAAAAAGTGGAAAACAAAAAAAATCAAGGTACCTAAAACAAAAATTTATTTTAAAAACAATTATATGTTCAACACCACAAAATTTCATCGTACATCATCTCTTTAATGTAATCCAATATCTTGGGCTGCACACAACACCAAGTTCAAGCACAACAAAACCTATCAAACTAGCCCTTTAAAAATCGGTTATAAATATTAATAACCAAATTTTGAATTATATATATATATATTATAATTTTAATATACATATTTTGTGTTTCTTAGACATAATATATGGAAAAATTAAATTTTTCATATAAAAGAAGTGTTTTAAAAAAATGCAGTTTTCTTCCTTTTAATGTGAAACCCACTTTTTAATCCAATATTTGAAACTTTAATATATTCAGTTTAATTATATTAAACTCTCCATTATATGTGGGGAATAAAAAAAAATTGTGTAAAATTTAGGCACTTCTTTGATAACTTTTATATTTTGATGAATAGTCAAAAATAGTAAATTTTAATTAAAAACGATTTTTTAAATGAAATAATTTATCAGGATAAATTATTAATTTTAGTGGTTTAAAATTATAATTATATTATATTTTTATCATTTAATATAATTTAATTCATTGGATGTAATTTCATATATAAATTGTGCACAAACACATGTCAATATTTTGATAGTTTTTACTTCTTAAAAACCCGCTTTCTGGTTTTGGCAACGAGAATTAATTTTAAATTAATTAATGAAAATCATATGTTTTTTATTTGGTAAAATAGAAATAATTTTTTTATATGGAATATCAAAATTATCTTAAGGTGAATTTTGTGTACTTTTCTGATAACATTCAATTTTTGATGAATCATGAAAACACTACATTATTGTTTATAACTGACTTTTATATAAATAATAATTGTTTTTTAATTTATTTTAAAGAAAAAATAGATACATAATACCAATATTTTTTCAATATAATTTGATGGAGTCATTTTATAAAATGATTAGATATATGAAATTTTATTGAATTTTTTATCCTCCTTTACCTACCTTCTAGGCACATTTGCAAATTTTCCTAAAACCTAATTTTACCGCTTCTATTAATTTAATTTTAAAAAATTTAGAGATAGTGTTGACATTAGTAAGTATAATGTTGTTCAATAGGATGATTTGTCTTTGGTAATTGTTACTTTTGAATTTTATTAACCATGGATAAAAGTAAATAGGGTAATTAATAGTTAAATGATATTATAATTATCCTAACACATGTCTTAATTCTATTAGATTAGTGTTTTTCAACCAAAATAAACTTTAGGAATAATATATGATCCTTTTGGTTCATTTGGATTAGAATTGGACATTTTTAATTATTTTATATAATGAAGTGTAAAAAGTTTTAAATTCAATGTTTAATAACTAAATCATTTTTAATATAGGGTTTTATATAAGATAAATTCAACTATAAATATTAATTATATATATAAAAATATTTCCTATATCATGGTATTTTATTTATAATTTTTAGACCTAAAATAATTAAATTTATTTATGACACAACGATGATGCATTAATTACTTTATTAATTAAAGAAAAAAATAATTGATGATGTAAATATTTAAATAATTAGAAATTGAGTCTTTTAATGCCATACACAAATTTAGTAGGAGAATATGACATGTTATAGTTTATTTAATTCATTTTTTTCTTTGTAAAAAACTTCTTATGACTTTCAAAAAAACGAAATACTAAATATTATCGAAATTGACATTAATGAGTTTTAAAACAAATACTATATTTTTAAATGATACAATATTTTTAAAAATCTAATGATATTGCAAATTACTTATATAATGATATGTATGATACTAATGAACCACTACAGTTTCTCTTGTAATTTTATAGTATGTTTATTAACCATGTATTATAACAATACAAGAAGACATGGTAAAAGTAAAACTATTTTTCAATGAGTTAAATCTAAACAATAAGCTTAATATGGTGACCTAAAAGTGACTAAAACCTATAGGTTGAATGTTTTATGACTCAGACCCACCGTATCCCAAAATTAATTCTGTTGGAGCCATTATAATCTTAATATGATTTTATAATAAAATAATCTTTCAATCTTTTCCTAAAGCAACCCTCACTTATCATATAAAAGGGTTCTTCCCCTCCTTTTAATTTCACACCTCCAAAGCCATTTTACTCAGGAAAACCCTTCTAAAATATCCTCCCAACAACCCTCAATTCATCTTAGAGGCCATAATTTGATAAAAAATCCAGCCTATGGAGCGTTTGTTTTCAAATCAAAAGGAAGAACCCGAAGAAGAGGTAATTATTTCATCACCACTTTCAATGTTTTTTTCTTCTTCCACTTCCTCTTTCTTTGTTTTTTCCATAAAATAATAATAACTCTAGTAGATTCTATATACTGGGATGCTATTATAAATATGGTACCATATTAATTATTCTATCTATCTTTGGAATGACAATCTCACCATACGTGCGTACGTACGACTTACCATCTCCACATTGTGGGGTAGTTTGTTATTCAAGACATCATTATTTGGATTGGTATAAGAATGAGTATAATTGGTGTACATAATTAATATAACATGTACCTTATTATTTCTATAAAATATACCTTCCAATTACATAATATTTCACCATCAATATAATAATATCATCGCTCATTCATACGTATGGCTTACCGTCTCCACGACTCGATGAGATTCATTTCCACGTTCACCATTAAATAATGATTATAAATATATATATTATTAATAAGTAAGTAGTATATGACATAATAATTATACTATAAATATATATGTGTGTCTATGTGTGTTTTTGTGTGTGTTTTTGTTTATGTATTTACATATATCTCATTGATTACATTTGTTTAATACGATATGAAAACGGAAAGGACATTTATGAGTACATACGACCTATCGGCTCCATAAATGGTGTTTTACATTTATATACATATATATTAAACATTATTATATTCATAATATATATGATACATAAATAATGTTTTATATTCTTAAATCAATTAAATCATGATATAAGTTATATGATCAAGAATAACAAGTTAAAACATGTATGATAAAGAAAGTGATTATTACCCAAAATGTTATTTTAACGTAGAAATTATTATTAAATGGGTAGTAAAAAGTCATAAATTATTTAACTATGATATCCTAAATATGATCATGGTTATATTATAATGTAATAACATACAATGGTTACTATACAGGTGGTTAATAATACTCTCAACCAAAGGAATGTACATGGTAAGTGTAAATTCCTCAATCTCATTATTATCCGAGATTGTTTATGTGTAAGAATTTACTGGTAAATTTTTATAATCCATTCCCATGATTCATGAATTTTTTTTCAAAATGAATATTTTATGGTTTTTTGGAAGGGAATTTTTATCAAGATCAGCATTTTAAATGTTTTAATGATTTATTTTTTTAAAACTTTTTAATTAAATTCCTTGTTTTAAAAATTATTTTGAGGATTTATTTATATGGACATGATTGTTTAAAATGTCAATTCATTTTAAAAGTTTCAAAGCTATACGGGATACATTGATTAAAATATTACTTTTAAATAAATTTCTTAATAAATACGTTACTTTTAAATGATTTCTCAAAAATATATTTTTCAATCAAAATGTTTTACTGATAATTTTCAACTATGTCAACATCCATTACTAGATATTATTCTTAATTGTGGTTGATTTACTATAATACAATATTCCATATTGTATTGAATAAGTTATGATATGTTTAACTGTGGATGTGCTATTTTTATACAACTAATGGTTTTTGGTTAATGTATTGACATTTGGTATACTAGTTTTAATATGATTGTTTATGTTTTGTTTCATAATTTTCATATGAGAAATACATTGGACTTAGTATGTGAGGGGTGGAGCCAGCTATAGATCCTTGATGCATCGGTAGGTCTCTTGAGACAAACTAGTCTTTTAGAAGAAGGCCTTGACCTAATATTTTTTTTTTCTTGGAATGAGGCACTGACTATGTGGTTATGATTTCCAGCATTATGAATTCCATCGTTATGAAATTAATTATTAAATATGATTATTATACTATTAGAATATCCATGTTCATGTTTTTATGGTAATTTTTGATTTATTTATTTTTATATTATGTTTATGTTTATGTTTGAAAGGCTTCTGTATTTATTGCACATCTTGCCTTAAAATTTTATAGATTCTACTAAATTATTTACCCTTACTGATCATCTAACGTCACCACTTTCTTATTTTTTATTTTTCAGGATTCCAAGAAGTGTATTATGATTAATTTTCAAGGTTATGTTAAGGGAATAATGGAGTAATAAAAATATTTTTTATGTTTTTTTATGTTATAAAGTGTAATGTAACATTCATGCATGTAATATATTTTTTGAGACTTCAATATTGATGAATCATTCATGACTTGATTCTTGGTAATCATGCCAATGTATTAAAATATTGCACTAGATCTAGGTAACTGGTGTCAAGGTGTTACATTTGGTATCAAATAAAGATTGGTAAATATATTGGAAAATATATTTAGAAAAATAATTGATTAGATAACATTACCCTAAGATACACATTGAGGATTAGTATATAAGAACTTCATTGAGTTTTGGTTATGTAGAGTTTTTGTGAATTTTCCTATAAATGCATCCCTGTCTAGATATGAGTAGGTAGAGTGGGATCTAGAATAGAAGTACCGAGGAGTGAAAACTCTGACAAGGAGTTTCGTGCTTGACCTGGGGTATCTTGGTACACGACAACGGGCCTTTAATCACTTTTGGTTAAAAACTCTCATGGGATATGCTTAGAATAATTCAATTTTTCTTTACAACCGATTATTAAGGATTTATGGGTAAATACCTCTTTAATAAAAATATTTTTTTTATGATTATAGATTATATGGATAATATTTTAAATTTATGATAGGTATTTTACAAGAATGGAATTATGTATTGTGATTCATAAACTATACTAGTGTATTCCATTGTGTAGAAATGGTGCCCAGAAGAAGGAATGATAATTACATAAATACACATGATCCAAAGTGTAAGAAGGATAATATCATTCAAGGTCTCAATACAACATTTAAAATGGAAATAGTCTCCCATGTATTCTCTTCATATGAAGAAATAGTATAATATGTTAATAAGATAAGTAAAAAATTATCTGAGTCCTATGGATTTGATGTGAATCCAGAGAAGAAAATTATGGTAGAGAGAATGATGGATAAAGGGAAGAGGGGAAAGTAGGATTTTACCATATTTGATAAATGTTGAAATAATAACCTTGGTAAATGCATGAAGGGAGTGATAGTTTGTTATAAGTGTGATGAAAAAGGACACCAAGTACGTGATTGAAAGGGTATGAAAAATGTTTCAAATTTGCAATGCTTCATCTGTAAGGAGTTGGGATGCTACGCAAATAAATATACCAATCATCAGAGTATACCACAAATGATGTTGTTGGATGTTAATATACATATGATACTACCATATATGAAGAGAAATGACTAGTGTTATTAAATTTTTGTTAGAGAATTATATAATTTAGTGTTGTACCAATGATTTACTGGTGATAATAATTATGGAGTATATAAGGATTGTACTGCAGTACTATTTAATTAAGGATTTTAGATTGTGTGGTACTAAGAAAACTAACTCAATATTAAGCTAATTTTTTGGAAAATACATGGTTGAAGGAATGATAATCATTAATATGACCGTGATACCGAGGAATTGATTTTGGAATAAGAGATGATTGATTTGGATAAATTATATTGAATATTATTGATTAAGTTTGAACTAATTAATGGTTTGTTTATTCCAACATTTTCGGAGATTAAATCATTTTTGGATTTAAAGAGTATATCTAATAATATATGTTTTATAGAAGAAATAATGATGTACATACCTATTCAAATATGGTTTTCAGGTAATTCAGTTTATTACCATGCCTTATGAGAATAAACAAGCATGGTATTCACAGGTATATTATGTGACATTCCTTATAAATTTTGGATAGAGCTGGGATAGTAGTACTGTGGATCTGTCTAAAGGTTGGAATGGATAAAGTTTGAAATTGGATACTACTGTTACTGATAAAGAATTTCATAAGATTATTTTCGGATTTTTATAAAACGGTCAACCTGGAGGTCGGGCGATAACCTGTCACGTCCATCATGGCCGCGAGACACGAACCCACAATCGAAGGGCGACAAAGGGGTATAACCTACCACTAGCCTACATGATTTCCTAGTTTGTATAATGTAGTTTTTTTAAATGGTAATAAAGATTAATTATAAATTAATTTTTCTGAAACCCTATACAATTAGGTTAATTAGAATATTTTTGAGTTATATTACCTTTTTGAAGTGAAAGATGAGTTTCTGGTAGAAATTATTTAATAAAAGGAACTCTAATTATCAATAATTGTTTTTTTCTTATTCTATGAAGAAATTAATTATTAAAAAATAGGGAAAGGAAATTAAAACCAAAATTGTTTTATCAAAATACCTTATGTTTTGTTGAACCGATGATATTCAAAATCATCATAGATTTATTCCTTTAAGAACCTTAATTTTTCATTTATTGTTAACTTGTTTGTGATTGATGACCTCAATCACACCCAAAAAATATTTACATTTTTCCTCCAATTACATGTCTATAATTTCAACCAATGTTATCTTATTCGAAACCCTAATTTGGTGGTGACTTTTAATTTCCTATTCCCCTCTAATTAAGACTAAATATTATCCACTATGTCTCCGATGTAGATTTTCCACAAAGTTATTTTTTATTTTCAACCATATATTTTTAGATTTTTTATTCAAATTTTGAGGATGAGATTTATTGAAGTAGGGTAGAATGTAACACCGCATTATTTCATAGTAGGTTATCTCTTTAAGGTAAATCAATATCTTGAGCTACACATAACACCGAGTTCAAGCGCATCATGACCTATCAAAATAGCTATTTAAAAAGTAGTTATAAATAGTATTAAACACATTTTGAAATATATATATAACTTATATAATTTGAACATTCATATTTATTGTTTTTAGACATAATATAAGGACAAATTCAATTTTTCAGATAAATGAAGTATTTTTAAAAAATACAGTTTTCCACCTTTTAATGGAAACCCCTTTTTTAAATAAAATATTTTACACTTTTATATATTCAATTTAATGAAATTAAATTATCCTTTAGAATAGGTACTTAAAAATTTAGTTTGGATAAATTTTTAGTGCTTTTCTAAAAAATTTCATATTTTGATACATAGTGAAAAATAATAAATTATAATTGAAAACAAATTTTTTAGTAAAAAAAATTATAGTGAAATTTTTTTCATTTTAGTGGGTTTAAAGAATAATTATATTATATTTTTATCATTTAATATAAGTTAGGTCATTGAATTTAATTTCACATTTAATTTGTACATAAACACATGTCAATATTTTGATAATTTTTACTTCTTCGAAACCCGCTTTCTGGTTTTGACAATGTGAATTAATTATAAATTAATTAATTCAAATTATATGTTCATAATTTGGAAAAATTTAAATCATTTTTGGATTTGGAATATCAAAATTATCATAGGGTGAATTTTTGGAATTTCTCTGAAAACATTCAATTTTTTGATAAATAGTGAAAAAAACTTCGTTATTATTTAAAAATGAATTTTATTTGAATACTTATTATTTTTATTAAAATTTATTTTAAATTAATTATAGATAAAAAATACCTATATTAGTTCAAATTAATTCATTTGAGTCATTTTATAATAATATTTGACGTATAAAAGATTATTGAATATTTTAACATAATTTACCCACCTTCTAGGCACATTTGTAAATATGCATAAAACTTTATTTTTAAACTACTACAAATTTAATTTAAAAAATAAGATATACCAGTTGACATTATTAAGTAAAATACAGTTCAATAGGATGAAAATAATTTTTTTTTGAATAGTAACTTTTTAAATTTTTTACCACGATTAATAGTAAATAAAGAAATTAAAGGTAAAAATGATATTATAATTATCTTAAAACAAGTCCTCATTCTACTGGATACGTGTTTTTTTTGACCAAAATAAACTTTAGGAATAAAATATGATCCTTTGGGTCCATTTGGATTATATTATGACATTTGTTATTATTTTATTTAAAGAAGGGCTAAATGTTTTAAATTCAATGATTAATAAAAAACCATTTTTAATATAGGGTTTTACATTACATAAGTACATCATATAAATATTCAATTGAAATATAAAAATATTTTCTACATCATGGTATTTTTTTAAAAAAAATTAGACATTAAATTAATAAATTTATTTATGACACAATTATGATGCATTAATTACCTTATTAATGAAATACTTATATAATTGATGTTATAAATATTAAAATAGATTTAAATTGAGACTTTTGATGCCATATAAAATTCAAGGTGAATATGACATGTTAGAGTTGATTTAATGTTTTTTTTCTATGTAATATTTTTTTTTACTTTCAAAAAAACGAAATATTAAATATTGTCAAAATTGACATAAATTAGTTTTTAAAACAAATAATATATTATTAAATGATATAATTTTCATTAAAATATAAGTTTAGGAAAAAGGACATATATAATGATATATATTTCATTGATGAACCACTTTAGTTTCTTTTGGAATTTTATAGTATGTTTTCAACCATGTATTATTATAATACAAGAAGACACGGTAAAAGATAAGCTATTTAACGTAGAGTAATATAGTGACCTAAACATTTCTAAAAACTACTGGTTGACTGTTTCTCAAGTCATCCCCCCCATAGCCTCGAAATAAATCATTTTGGAGCCATTATATACCGAATATGATTTTATAATAAAATAATATTTCTATCATTTCCTAAAGTGACCCTCACCTCTCTAATAAAAGGGTTCTTCTTCTCCTCTTAATTTGACACCTCCAAAGTGATTTGGCTCGGCCAAACCCTGCTCAAATTTCCTCCCAACTACGTTGAATTAATAATTTAGGCCTTACATTGATCAGAAAGCCATCCTATGGAGCTATTTTGTTCAATTCAAAAGGAAGAACCCAAAAAGAGGTAATTATTTCATCACCTCTATCAATGTTCTTTTACTCTTCCACTTCCTCTTTCATTTTTATTTCAATACAAAAATAAAACCTTCGGCAACTTCTACATACTATGATGTTATTATAAATTTGGTACCATATTCATTATTCTGCCCATCCCATGAATGAAAATGTCATCATACGTGCATACGTACAGCTTACCGTATCCACATCGTGGTATGGTTTGTTATTCAACGCTTCATTATTGGGATGGGTATAATAATGCATATAATTAATGTAAATAATAAATATACCCTATTAATTATTCATTATATATAATATACCATCCAATTACATATGATTTCACCTTTAATGGAATGATATCATCGCTCGTGCGTACGTACGACTTACCGTCTCTAGGACGCGGTGAGATTCATTTCCAAGTTCAAAATTTAACGATGATTATAAATATATATTATTAATAAGTATATAATAAATGAAATTATAATGATAATTAATATATATATATATATGTACATATATCTCATTCACTTAATTTCGGTTAATAGGACATGAAAATGAAAATGGAATTTATGCGTATGTACTACCTACCGTCCCCATAAACGGTGTTTTCCATTTCATATATCTATTTATTATAAATTATTATATTCTAATTATATATGATACATAAATAATATAATATATTATTGAATCAATTAAATAATTATATAAGTTATATGATCAAGAATAACAAGTTAAAACACGTATGATAAAGAGGGCGATTATTACCAGAAAGGTTATTTTATCATAGAAATTATTATTAAATGGGAAGTATAAATCCATATATTAATCATGTTTGATATCATAAATATGAATATGGTTCTATTGTAATTTAATAACATATTATGGTCATTATACAAGAGGTTAAACATACCCTAGACCAAAAAAAAGTGCAGGGTAATGGTTAATTACTCAATCTCATTATTATCAGAGATAATTTATGTGTAAGTATTTACAGGGAAATTTTTATCATCCATGTCCATTTTTCATAAAAAAATTCAAAATGAATATTTTATTGTTTTTTGGAATGGGACACTTTTTCAAGATAATGATTTTAAAATTTTTAACGATTTATTTTTTGAAATCTTTTAAATCAAGGTTTATGTTTTAAAAATGGGTATAATGATTTATTTACATGGACATGATTCTTTTAAAATTTAAATTCATTTTAAATGTTTGAATGTGGTATGGGAAAATTTGATATATAAATATCATTAAAATGAACCCATTTATAAATGCGTGACTTATAAATTTTTTTTCATAAAAAGGGATATTTCACTTAAAGAGGTTTTCTGATCATTTTGAACTATGTCAACATCCTTTACTGGATATTAATCTTGATTAAGGTTGATTTATTATAATACAATATTCCATATTGTATTGAATGAGTTATGATATGTTTGACTGTGGATGTGTTATTTTTATACCATAAATGATTTATGGTTAAAGTATTGGCATTTTCTATGCTAGTTTTAATATGAATGTCTATGTTATGTTTCAACAGTTTCATATGAGGAATTCATTGGACATAATAAGTGATGTGTGGAGCCCACTATAGCTTCTCGATGCCTTGGTAGTTCTCTTGAGACAAACTAGTATCTTGGAACAAGGCCTTGACAAATTTTTATTTTTAGTATTTGCATGAGGCATTGACTGTGTTGTTATGATGTCGGACATTATGCATTCCCTCATTATGAAATTAGATATTAAATGCGACTATTCCACTAGTATAATATCAATATTCATGATTATATGATAATTATTGATTTATTTTTTCCATATGATGCTCAGTTTTATATTTAAAAGTCTGTTGTTTTTATTTCACATCTTGCCTTAAAATTTTATAGTTTCTGCTGAATTATTTAACTTTACGGAGCTTTTGAGCTGACCCATTTCTTATGTTTTATTTTACAAGGATTCCAAGAAGTGTACTATGATTAATGTGAAGGTTTATTCTAAGGGAATAATGGTGTTCTCAAAATATTATTAATGTTCTGTTGTATTTTTGAAAGTGTAATGTAAAATTCATGTATGTAATCTATTTTCTGAGACTACGAAATTGATCGATCCTTCAGGACATTATTTCTTCTAATCATTCCAATGTATTAAAATAATACACTGTCTCTGAGTAACTGGTGTCAAGGTATTACAATATCTTTCTACAAAATATTAAAATAATTGGAATACATTAACCTATATAATTCCATTTTATTAATTTTACCTTCATGGCTTGGTTTTCTTTGATTAGTTAATCAAAATGTAAGGCTATTTTTGAGATATCTACATGTGTTCCACTAAGTATGTCTTCCCATAGTTGTATCCATGTATTCAAATAAAATTATTTATAATAATAAAAATTATATGATCTTTATTCAGATCGACTTGTATTAGTCTTTCAAACATTCTAGAGTTATACAACTTTAAATGATTTATCATGAATGACTCCTCTCTAATCTCTTTACTAGAGTAAAAGATAAAATTTTGGAATTTGTTATTTTAAAATCATCCATACGGGTACCCTTTGAAACTATAACATTTGATTCCAGCTTATAGGCTGGGAAGAATTCCATATCAGATCATGTTTCCATAAAAGGGTATGAGTCCATGATACTTCTTCATTGATACTCCTTATCCCCATCACTAGAAGTTGGAACTTTATTTCTGAAATTACCATGTTTCTACGTAATATCTTCTAAAAATGTTAAATCACATGGTCATGTATCTACCCAATTTTTCCTTAATTTACCAGAGGGTCTGGTAACCATGGATTTTCATAATATTATGTATTCCCTTTATGGAATTTTTTACCATGTTGAATAGAATGATTCTAGATATGAGGTTAACTTTCATGCAATTTTTCATTATAGACCCAATGCTCTTAATTTTGTGGGTGTCTTGTTTATTTTCCATCATTGGATAGGATTATATTTCATTACTTCATAGTTCATGTTCCTCATGGGACAATTGTTTGACCTTCTTCCTTTTCCATTTTGAAATATATGGTTTCCAACCTTTGGGATTAAATTCCTTCTCGTTTTTCCATTCATTAATGTGAATCTATTTTGATAATATATTGATCTTGACGGATCTCATAAACCTGAAGAACTATGTGATAGAGTAGTTAATCCATTATAACTTTGAAATACCTAAGTTAGAGAGAGAGATATAGAGATAGATATATCTTGAATCAATATGGATTTTATTAAAATAATCCTAGAAATCACCTTGTTGATTTAACACCTGCCCATTTACCTTTCTACCATACTTCATAGTATCAGAAAAGTAAAGGGATACCCTTGGTGAGATTGGTCCAAAAACTCTTAGGCTCTGAAAAATTGACTTATAATCACACAAATTTAATCTCAATATCGAACAGACATCCACAACATTTAGATCAGAATAAAAATGACTTGATTCATTCTTAAGAGGATCAAAATTGGAAAACTCTCTATTAATGAAATGATCAACAAAGGGGGATTGGAGAGGATTAGTCTCAATTTACTGACGGACAAGAAAACCCCTTTTTTCTCCCTGAGACTATGTCAACATGATGAGAGCAATTGACCTAGGTATTCATAGGAAAAAAGAAATCCATCCTAAACTCAATGATCACATATTGTTTGTATCAAAATTATTCCCCAATATACATCTATACCCACTCCTGTAGTTTTTTAGAAACACCAAACACAACATATATATAAATGAAAATCATATGGTATATGATATTTGTTCAATTTTACAATAAATAACAACCTACCATATTTCCCAGCATGTGGTTAATCGAAGGGTTTTGAAATTGATGTGGATGTTCAAGTATGTTTACCCACATCTCTATTTTTGGAGAGTCTAATTTCATATATAAGTCATGGGACCATCTTAAGAGGTTGAAATATGATTAATTCTTGGTTTCAGGAGATATTGAAACATCAATGGTAAATACCCCATAATTGAATAATGAACCATAACATGCCACATATTGAGATGGTTGATAGTCTCATGCTCATATAATCCCCGTGATCTAAATAGAGATCTATCATAAAAGTCATCTAATTGATGGTGTGAAGTGAATCAAGCCACTAAGGATAGGTTTAGGAGAGCCGAGGCCTCTATTGAATTTGAGGTAAAAATATTGATTTTAGGAAATCCATAATAATTGGGTCAATATGAAAGAGTTTGGTATTTGGGAATGGCAAGAGGAAATCGGGGATAGATAATGGAAAAAGTAGAGTAGGAGAGAACATAGAGAATATGAATGTGTCCACCACCCGTTGAGAGTATATGGATCAATATAGGAGCCATAAATAACTATAGAATATATGAGTTTTAGTAGAATGATTGTCAAGGAGTCCTTTTTATATTTTTAATGAACTAAAAATACTATGTTTAATTTTTAAAACCAATGAATATCATTTTATATAATCATGTAATATTTTAAAAAATATTTTTAATCCAATTATTTAATTAAATTTATGCAAGGGGAAATTATGTTTTTTGGTTTATATTACTATAATATGAAAATTAATTTAATAATAAATATTATCTTAATATCTTTAAGATCAATAACATTTTGATGTTTTTCATATACATAAACATTATTACTAAGAATAAACTTTTCATAAAAATCATTTCTTACATCATAATGTAAAGATTAATTTCTGAATGATATAATTTTAATTTTTACACAATGATTATTATATTTGAGGTAATAATTTAAATCTTATTTAATATAAACATTTTTATTTTTTGGTAAATAAATTAGATAATTAGTTCTAATTATAATTACCTGGATAATGGGGAATTTTTTTTAAATTATTGTTTTATTAATATCATGTAATTTCTATTGAATGGATAAAAATAAAATATTTTAAATAAATACTATTATATGATCTTTAATCACATAAATAGATATATTAAATCTCATTTACTTTTTAATTGAAATTAATAATGATTGTGAATCCATAGTGTTAAAAATTCAATTTCTCTACTAAAACAATTTTACACACATTACATGTCTTAATTTATGGGATTGTTTTATAATATTTAAAAATTGAATTGGATTAAAAATAGATTAAATATAGTTCCATGTAATATTTGTTTACTTTGTATGCTATATTTTTAATAAAACATAAAATCACTCTGTTAAAAACTAGTTACCTAGCTTAAATGTTAGAGTAAAATTTATAAAATTAATTGAAAATACATATAACATATATAAAACATGAGTGTAATGTATTTTCTAATTATTTATCAAAAAATAAACATCCCAAATTCCATTATTACAAAAAAAATTATCTATTTACTATGGACTACTATAATTTTATCATGGGTGTGTGAAGGGTATTCCCAAAATTTCCCTTTTGTTCACTTATAAAATGTGATCACTTCCACCCGTCCATAGTTACACACACCATTCTAAATATTAATTAAAATATTTCAAAATATACTCTAATATAGGTCAATTTCACTTTATTAAGCCCATGATCACACTAAACTATACTAATACATTCAATTACAAGGAGTTTTCCCAGGGAAGATCAAGTCTCTAATGTTTGCATATTCTTCTTCTTAATTTTTACTCCTAAATATACCACTTCCAAATATGCTATATGCAAACATATATAATTATATTTGTGTCATTATATTATTTATATGTTATTATATTAATTAAAAAACTATTATTTATTTCTCTCATATGCAAAGAAAAACAAAATCAACATTAGTGAATTGCATGAACTACCACCTGCACCAAGAGATGTCTTTTTTTATCATCACCTGCATTTATAGATGCTAAAAATTATTTAAAATCATGATTATAAATGATATATAAAATATTATTATTATTATTAAATGTACAATTATCATACAATTTATTTCTCACTCAACATTTGAGAAATGAAAACATTAATCGTGTGTTCATGCGAACTAACACCTCTACAAGGAATGAGTTTCATTTATCATCAACATCAATAATGGTTTTACATAAAAATTTATTTTATATATAAAATTTATTCCATATTTTTTTATATTTTTTATATTATGAAAATATTTATAAATTCATTCTACAATTTTCACCATTCAATAGAATTTACCAAGAAATTGGCTGAATAACCTCTAGTAAATGACATGTGCAAGAAAATAATTTAATAAATAAACATATTATGATAATAAATGATAAATATTAGGACAAATAAAGATTAATAAGGTTTATAAGAAGTTATATAAAAAATTAATTTTATTATATAGGTCGTTAGGAATGTGCACATAATGAATCGGGAACAAGGTAAATGTTTTGTCTCAAAACATATTTATTTATGAAACATGTTTTCTATAGCCAACAATTTCCATTAAATGGTGTGTATTATAAAAAATGAATATATAATAACATGAATTATCTGAATTAAATGTATATTAACATCAACTTATATATTTTTCCCCTTTAATGTGTTTTTATTATAATGTTTATAAGCCAAAAGTGTTTTTTATATCAGTTAATCTTCATTGAGACATGTTTTAATGTTAGAAACAAATTTATTATTTTTACCATATATATACTTTTCAAGATTTTATTCTATAATAAAACATTTTTAAGAACATTTTATTTATATGAAAACCTTATTTTTAGTCCTCCTATAACTTTTGATTCAAAAAAAGAATTCATGTAATGTTTTCATCTCCAAACTTTTTTCTTAGAGTCACATGTTATTTTTTCATCATAATTTTTTAAAAATTGTTTAGATTCCAATAATATGATAAATGATATCATTAAATATCATATTTTATGGAATTTTCATTTCAAATTTTGGATTTATCTATTTCAATCGGTTTTTATTAGAATTTGTATGAAGTCCCATGGGTTCTGTCTAAATTTATCTTTCTTGGGACATTTTTTAATTTTGTGAAAAAATTATATTTTTTATATTATGTATTTAAAACCAAAGATTTATTTTTGAATGATATATTATTTTATATAACTTATTTATATAACCATATTATTTTCAATATTTTAATTACCTTTGATTTATATCTTACTTAAGTCATAAGGGTTTATTCTCAAAATATTCCTCATTGAGACTTTATTTATTTTATACAACCAATTTCAATAAAATAGTTTTTTATAATTAAAATTGGATGTCAAATAAAACTCTATATTTATTTACTATATTTAAAATTCAATTTAAATCCCCCCCTCTCTCTTTTTATGGGTTTTTATTAGAATGTTTCTTATAATTTAAGGGTTTCTTATGTTAATTTCACCCATTGAGACATATTTCATATTATAAATCATGATTTGTTAGTAATATTGTATATACTTTACTTTATTTTTTTTTGAATTATGATTCTTTTATATTTCAATATATTCAATACTTTATTAAATTTTTACTCTCTCCTAGTGTTTTGTCTAAAAAATTTCAAAAGTTCTAAGTGTTATGGTTACAAATTTCTCTCTTGGAAACATGTTACATTTTATACACCATGATTCATTTTATATGATGTTTTTTATTTACAATCCCATTAATTTTTTTATATATAATTTATTTTTAGTTCATGGTATATACTTTAAAAATTAATGAACGTTTCTTCAAATAGATTTCAATCGTGTTATAGCCCTATTTTAAGGTATATTTTGTACCCCCTTCATGAATTTTTGGTTACATGTTCTTTTTTTTCTCCCTTTTATGAAACATTTTTATCATGTAACTATTAAAATTTTTATATATTTACATGACAAATATACCAAGTCAATTATCCTTTTCATTCCATGGGTTATGTATTCTTTTATTTTGCTTAAAAAATCCAATTTTAACAATACCAAGTTAATGGGAAAATGTATATTTATTGAATCATGTTGAGAACAACAACTGTAAAATGTTTTCAATAGATTAATAGCTCATAAAACAATAATTATATTTTTTATAACCATAATAATTTAATTATATTTTTATATAAAACAATAATGTTATCCATTATTTAAAAATAACCTTTTCCTATTTGATTAAAGCTATACCATATACTTTTTTATACCTTATTCTCCTTGATCATTCACAATAATTGTTTATATCTGAACTTCTTATTCATGATCTATGTTTCCCTTTAAAAAATAGTTATTCAAAAAAATTTAATTACATCCTCTCATGGAAATCCTTATGATTTAGAATTTGGTTATTACTTGAATAAAATCTATCAATCTAAAATCATTCTCATGAGTTTGATCATGGTTGATATATATATATTGTTTACTTCCATCGCGTGGAACACATATGTATGATTTTTTTATGTAATGGGTGGGCCCAAATTTAAATATCCTTATAATTAATTAGGATATATTTACATCTCATGACATGTTATATAAGGGATTAGGTGGTGATCCAAACCCCACATGGAACCAAGTCTTATATGTTTGTGAGAATAGGGAGTTAACACAATCCACCACTGTACCATTTACACTTTATAATGATTTTCTTGGAAATAATATCTGAAATATGTTAATGATATATTTTTTTTTGTTTTTTCCACAATATTTTTATCTAAGGATACCATTTTCTTATGTTGTGTATCCATACATATGATCATCCTCCTTATGGTATCATATTACACCTCTTATATATTGAACGATGCTTTACTTATATGTTAATTCACTTACTAGTACTTCTAGCCCACCATTTTCCTTATTTATTTATCTATGTTATCCTATAAAATTAATAAATATATATTGGAGTTGGGTTTACAATATAGAGTCTCAAATAAATATATTTTTTATGTTTAGGATAGTGTATTTATATATCTAATATCCTAATGCACCAAAAAACCATGTAACTAGATTATATTTAAAGTAATAATATGTTAATAATTAGGAGATATTATTTGTTTAAATATAGGTTATCTATAATAATGTACACACCCATCACATAATGACAATATGTGTATATGAAAATATTTGTAATTCTATAATATCTTAATTAACCATGGGGAAATAAATGGGTTTCTTGAAAACTTATACGTGATATTATCTTAATCCATCAAAATAAAGTATTTGAATAATCTATTTAGATAACATCCCTACTGAATAATATAAAATAGTAACGGATGTTAATATATAATATATACACTTATATAAAATTGTTATAAAATTTCTTTCAGGAATGACCAGAAACATCATTTACATTTGAAAAGTTATATTTTAAATGAAAATAATTTATAACATAATGGGAATGGAAATTATTCTGGAAAATATTAAAAAAAAGGATAATAATAATCTTAATAAAAAGTAACACTAGATGTTTTATAATTCATCTATTAAGAATTTTTATAAAAAAAATTACCCATTTCAATATATTATAAAAAAGGTTAATGTTGGGAGAAAATGACAACAAAAATGATACTAGTTTAATAATTTATCTTAATGAAATTCAATCAAATACTAAAAATAACGTAATAAAGATTAAAAATATTGATAATAATATCTATAAAATAATAAAAATAATATGAATTTAGAGGAGAAACATTACTGAAAGATAATATATGGTTGGAACCACTTATAAACATCCTTTTAGCCTAATTATGAATCAAAGAGGATGTGAAATGGTAAGATGATATATAAAACCTAGAAATAAATTGTTGAGAATAAAATATATGGGGGTTTAAGGGTAAATGTTATTAAATTTTTCATAATGTACTTTTAAAAATAAAAAATATCAATTTTTAATTATGATTATAAAAAATAACCTTTTAGGATTGGTAAACGTGAAAATAAAAGCCATTGAAAGAGAGAAATGATATAGATTTTTAGATCCCATTAGTTTTATAAAAAATAAGTTAAAATAAATTTATTGTATAGTCTTTAAAACACATATAGAAATAATGTGGTGAATATTAAACATATCTCAATGAGATAAAATTGATATGAGAAATTTTTTTCCACATTGGTAGTATATGATTATAAGAAAATATAAGTTTTATTATTAAATGGACCTGTAAATATCATGATTAAAAAATTATTTAGGATAAAATATTTTAATGGTGTATGAAATGAATGATTCAAAAGTCTAATATGTATATTACATGAAAACTTGTTTCAATATATACAAATTGAGATTAACAACATTACCTTTACTATTGAATTCAATGAATTAAATTTATCCTCTGATATAATAAATAAATGCTAATTATTAATCATTTTAAAAATATTATTTTTTATATATTGTTTTGATTAATCCTTTACATTTATTTATTTAATAACTATTAATTATTTTATAGTTTATATTAATTATGCATTTTTAGTAGTTTTAATTATTCTTTATATGTTTCATTACATTGACCTTGATCATCATTACATCAAAAATATTTTATCGTAGAATGAATTATAAATGAAAAAGAATAAAAGTTAATTATTTATTTATAATGTTTAAAGATCATTATTTGGGGGTTTATTGAACAGTTATCCATGTTAAAATCAATAATGACCTTATATTATAAATTTTATTGTAAAATGAGTTACTTTATAACGGCTAATTATTTATTTGGTTTCACACAGAAAAAACCATATTTAAATAATAAATTTCATTATTATATCATATATTACCATAAATAATGACTTTATATTTATTCATAATGAATATTATGATGCTGTTATAAAATTTTCCATTTAAGTTGTTGAACTACACCCAAAAATAACATACTATAGTTATGAATGCGTAATATATTAATGTGATATAATAGTAGAATAATTTTTTCAAATGAATAATGATGTTAATTTAAATACATTATATTGAATAATGATATTTAGATAGAGTATTTATGAGTAGGTAATTGAAAAAGATGGTTATTAACTATTTAATTTGATGGATTCTATCGTCGTTGAAATGAGTTCCATTGAAACTAAATGATTTAGGGTTCCTTATTATAAATAGAAGCTACCAAACATCTAGGAATAATTTTTGAGAAGGATTGAGGATATCAAGAAATTTAGTGAGTGGTTTGGGATTGGTGTAGAAGGCATCCATTTATAGGTGTGTTTGAAGTAGCATTTTTTTCAAATTCATATTCCTTAATGTATAAGGTTTTAATTTTAAAAGGAATGAAGATAAAAAGTCTAAAGGTTTTATATATTGTATATTTTTATATAGATAAATCCTTCATATGCTCATTTAGATATTTGGTGGTTTTATATTTTATGACTCTACCACATGTTTTAATATTTTTAACATTGCTCTACCTTTATTATTATAACTCATTTTTTATTCACTTATTGAGAATTATTAACAACCCTTTATTTTGATGTATTCTCTCAGGATATGATATGATGTAAACTAAAATTAGGATGAACCTATGAATAATTCATTAAGTAATTTTATAAAATTATTTACATTATTGTGGTATTTTGTTTCTAATTTACAAGAAACTAAACCTTTAAAAGATCATGTTTGTTATCAAGTTTAGCACCATATAATGAATGGATTATTTGTTAAAAAGGGAATATTAGGTAGTTGGTATCAGAGCATGGTTTTGATATTTTTTAATTAGGATTAAAAAACATTTTTAACAACCATAATGACAATTTTAAATATATTAAACATTCATTGAATTTTATTAATGTGTTAAGAGATTAGTTTTTATGAAATGAAATCCATGCTAGGATACAACATGTGGATGTGGATCCGGAATAGTTACATGTAGGTGTAACAACTATTGAAGGGAGAATTTGGATTTATCTATATTGTCACATGGTTTACAACAAAATGAAAATTTGCACATCTAGTTTGAAACTCCTAAAGGATATGCTTGTTTAATCACATGATTTTTATAATCAATTATAAATAATATATAAAAATTTCATTTTTATTTTAGGAGTCTAAAAGGTTTAAATATTTTAGAAAGTTGATATAGGACTTAAAATACATTTTGAAATAAATGATTCTTATAGTTAATATGTTTCAAACTATGTTTTTGATTGTATTATAAAAATGGTATAAAAAATGAGGAACCATGTAAATGATGAGTGTAATTTATGATGAATTGATGAACATCCAAATGTAATGGAAGATGGAATCGAAAAAATCCCAAGAATGATGAATCAACTATCTAGGGGTTTGAATGATTACAAAAATCATGTTGAGTGGATAAATTCACCTCAAAGGGAAAAAAATCTAGTTGAGTATTTCATGTTCTAATAAACAGATTCCATTACTATATTTGTGGAACCATTAATTTATGAATGATGGATTACCTATTTTGAAAATATATTTGTCATACTCTATTTTTTAGAACTAGAGAAAAAAAAATTTAGTATACCACATAGAAGATGAAGATGATTAGTGATGGACACTTATTTAGAACATGAATCAAAGAGACGAGATTGATGGTATGGAGAGGGAGGAGTTAAGTACAATATCTTACCAATAAATATTTTCCCCATTCAATGAGAACAAAAATAGAGAAATAATTTTTAGACTGTAGAAGAAGGAAAAAAATCCATATGAAGGAATAAAACGAACATTTCATGATGTATTCAATATAACTCTATCATTTTTATTTATTTTAAACGATTGTTTCATACGTTATTTTGGGATATAATACATTATATGTAAATGAATTTTGAAAACTGTGACTATAAAATCTTTTAAGATATAGTGTGGTGTGATTCAAATGTTTAAATAGATTTTGGAGAGATAGAGTGGTTACATAGGTAGAATGGGAAGAAGGGATAAATAAATCCAAAATAATTGAATAATATATTTCATGGAAGAGGGGAAGAAAAATTATACTACCCATGTGAGATAATTGTTGGAATAAACATTAAGAGAACTGCGTTTTTTGGGAGTGGAATGTGCTAAAAGTAAACAAGAGATGTCCATATATCTCAGAATTTTCATTTTGAGGTGATTCCTCAATATATAAATGAAAAATAAAAAGGAAATATACTTTAAAAACTAAATGTAGCACAATTATTCAATTGTGTAGAAAATGGAAACTTTTTTAATCTATTTTCAAATCAAAATATAATGTAAGGAAACCACCATCAACCACAACATCAACTAATGGAGAAGGGTCATGATTTTTAAATCCCAAAAGCTAACGTTGAGGATGAAAATGATGTGGTGGAAGGTAGAATAATCATTCTCTCAAAGGAAGCTAATACATTGTTTGACTTTAATTCTACACATTCCACTATTTTATCCTTGTTTGAAAAGAGTGTATAATCAAACCCAGAACATCGAGAAGTATATTTATCACATAAATACCCCAAAGGAAAAATAGAAGCATTAAAGGTCTATAGAAACTATAATATTAATATTTTTGAGAATAAACTCCTCACAAATACCATGGTTATTCGCATAGTGGAAATTGACATTATACTAGGGATTGACTTTCCCACAAATTATAATTCTATGGATAAATTGAAAAAAGGAAATTTTAGTAGTATTTAATGGAAAAAATGGAACTATTTTTAATAGGGAGATATCTTAGCATGTGTTTTTTCTATAATCCCCTCTAATATCCTTATTTATATAGATTTTTGGTGAACATGGGAAATAAGCTGTATGTATAAAAATATAAAATTCCCTGATTATTTGAGAATACATTGATGAATTTCATGGAGATTTACCTAGACCTCCCTTAGAAAGTGATTTATAGTTATCTATGAAACTCATACCAAGATCCCAATCACTATCAAATATCCCATATATATTGGAAAATGTGGCGTTAAAATAAATAAATAATCAACGACATGATCTTTTGGGGAATGTTTTCACCCAAGCATGTGTGTCTCCATTGGGAGAACCTACCTTATTTGTAAAGAAAATTGATGGATCAATGACGTTATGCATTGATTATATAGAAAGAATGGGATAAAAATGAAGAAAAATATCCTCTTACATGGAATGATGATTTTTTTAACTAACTTCATGGCGCTCAATTATTTTCGTAAACTAACCTTCGATCAAGGCACAATCACTGAAGGGTGAAGAAAAATGATATACCAATGACTAACTTATTAACAATATATGAAAATTAAATGTTTTGTTGTTATGATGTTGGGATATACTAATGAACCTTCCATATTTATAGATTTGAGGTATATATATTTTAGGGACTACCCTGATAAATTTTTTAGGATCTCTATTAAAGATATAATTATATATAGAAAAATTAATAAAGAGAATGAGGATCATATAAGGTTCGTATTCAAGAAAAATTAAAAAGGAATAGTTGTTTGGTGAAATTTATTTATTTTTGGTTTGAAAGTGTTTCATTACTAGAAAAAATCCTTTCTAATGAAGGAATCTAAGATGATATAGCAAAGAAAATTCTATGGATGAGTGTCCGTGTCCTATAAATGTAAATGATATTTGTAGTTTTCTTGTTCTATAAGGATACTATATATGGTTTTTGAAAAAAAGTTCATGAATTTATAATCTATATGTTAACTATAAAGGTATTTATCATTATTTGGACAAACGAGTGTGAAGAATTTATATGAGAATAGATGAAGTGGTTGGTTAGCACAACTGTACTAAATATATCATTTTCTAGAAAAGTCAATATTATCTATATCGATGCATTCTTAAAAATAAATGGATGTGTACTCTTGAATACTGAAATTTTTTTGATTATAAAGCCCAACATTTAAAGACTCATGAACAAAACTATCCTACTCATGAACCAAAGATAGCTATATTTATCTTTTCATTAGAGATATGTAGACACTATCATTATAGGGGAAAATGTGATATATACACAAAATACCGCAATTATTTACATATATTGATACAAAAATAACTAAACTATATACAAAAGAAAAGGTTGGATACTTTTAAGGACTATGATTTTTAAATTATGTATCACCCCATAAAAATACAATGTTTTTTATTCATTAAATATGAAATATTTTCATGTTATTTCCATGATAATGATAAAAGGAGATCCATTGATCAATGACCTACTGTGGTTGGAAATAGGAATCATAAGGTACGGGACATAATCAACCATATCCCCAATGATTTATCAATATTTATTTCTATATAATATTATGAACTCTCAGAGATAATAACCTTTAACTCAAAATAATATAGAGCTTTTGAGAAATGGGATGTTTCATGATTTCAATACTTATTAAGAATGTGTATTGAAATTCGGTACAAGGATATGTATTAAATCTACTATAGAGATAATTTTTGAGCTTTTGGAGGAAGTTTATATCTCTAAATTCACTATAAATACTAGAATAAAAATGACGTATATGGAACATCATGATTATTATTGGTGGGGTAATATGAAATTAGAGTTTTCATATTATACAATATGGTTATTGGTGTGTCAACAAGTGAATTAAAATTAAAATCTTCCTAATGGTTTATTATAACCACTACCAATACCTTTACAGATGTGGGATAAAAGAACTATATTGTTTTCTATAGGGCTTCAAAACACTTTCCTAGGAAACAGTTATATATGGGTAATCTTTTAGCTATTGAAAAATTATTCCTATTTAATTTTTATAAGTGAGGATTTCAATCTTGGAAAAAGAGCTCACCTCTGTATTTAAGAAGTGGTGAGACTCCATAGACCAACGTATCAATTTTTTTAGAATGAGATTCAAATTTTACTTTTATGTTTTGCAGGATCCTTCGAATGGCTACGAATAATGAAAAATTTATCTGAATAACCTATCATCCTCAAATCGAAGGGTCGCCTAATAAAACTATTTTGAAACTATAATACATGTTAAAATACATCTCATTTGATTTTTATAGGAGTTGGGGAACTCATATTCCAATTTATTAATTCATATATAACATTATTTTCCACTCTAGCATTCTAATAACACCTTTTGAGGCTCTATAGATGAAAAAGGTGCACAACACCAACAGATTGGGATAAAGTTGGAGAAGGTAAAATTTTGGGACCATCAATTATGGAGGATACGATAGAATAGATATATATTATTAAAAAACTAATAGAGTTTTACTAGGGTTAATAGAAAAGGTATGCTGAAAACTAGTGAAAGGATATAGTATTTCATGTTGGGGATCATGTTTTTATCAAAATATCACCATGTAGTGGATTGATGAGACTAAAAAACAATATAAAACTATGTGTAAGATACATGTAATATTTTTATATTCTCGAGTATGTTGGAGTGTTTTATTATCAAGTAGGACTACCAAAAAATCTTTCCAATGTCCACAATTTCTTCCATGTGTCTCTGTTGAGAAATTAGTTGTATGACTGAAGACATGAACTTGATAGTAATTTGGTGTAGTTGTAATATGAATTTCTATATGAGTATGAATTCATCTAGATCTTTTATTGGAGGTAAAAAGTGGCGAAAAACATGAAAAAATGACAAATGAATGTTATGCATAGAAATAAAAAGTTTGAAGAGGCTACTTGGGAACCAGATGATATAATGATTGAGAAACACCCCCTATTTTTTGTGTGGAAAAATTCAAATTTTGATAATGAAATTTATTAAGTGGGGCGGGTGATTTAACGTCCCAATAATTTCATCTATAATTAATAGAATATTGCCATTTTTTATAATAAAAATATTATTATGTTATATAATATATGTATATAGAATGACTATTATGATCAAAAATAAATATTACATGTCATTAAATAAGAAATATTAATATATCCAATAATAGTACTGGGATATAAAGACCATAGAAAAGCGACCATGAAATGGTGAACTACATAGGATTAAAATATCCCAATAAGGCTAAAACTACTATTAAAACTATTAATAGAAAAATAAACTTTAGAAATATAACTGATATTATAAAAGAATTCCTAAAAATCATTGGGAACAAAGTAGTAAATGTTGATGAATGGAGGAGTATATATATAATATAAAATGAAATTTGAAGATTGGGATCTAACCATAACCTGATTGTTGTCCTAAAAGACTATTGATCAGTATAAATACTTATCAATATGACCATAGGGTATTATGATCATTTGTAATAATTTCATAATTAGAATAAATTTTTATAATGTCTAATGAAAAATTACATTTTTTGTTTAAAAGAGAAATAATTTCAACAAAAAGTAGATTTATGGCTTTGGGAGCCCATTTATCAGAACATGGGAGGCAATTGGCTTAATTGGAGTTTTTATTTGTCCAAAATCAATCAGATCTCCAATAAATAAGGATATCAAAAAATCTACTATGATAAAAGTTTAATTTTGTGTATACCACCACTAGGTAAATATTAGTTGAGACACCCCATAAAACTACCACCATCACACACCTTACCCTTATGGAATATGAAGGTGTAATTAGGTGTTATGTGTATATATATTAGTATATATTATGTTTAATTACCTTTATATAAATTAATTAATTATTTTTTCAATCCCAGTTTTTGTATTATTTGGTGTAATAAAACATTTGTGAAATGAGATGAATTTCATAAATTGATAATTGGATAAAAATAAAAGTTTATTTTCAAGAAAATTTATATTTATAAATTAAACTTTTTTATTCTATATAACATTTATTTTCATGAAATATCATTTTAAAATTATATTTATTGAAATATAATGACAATATAATGTTGTAATTCAATAAATGTTTTTAAAAGTTTACGAAATTTGATTATATCAAAAAAATTTAATTTTTTAACGAATAAATACTCATATTTAAATGTATAAAATATAATATTTATATAATTATTAATATAATTTATTTTTTAAAAATGAAAAAAAAATTAGGCTAGGGTGAATTTTTTAGAATTCTCTAAAATACTTTATTTTTCAGTGAATCGTAAAAATATAGTTTTGTGTTTTTTGTATGATTTATAAATTCATGTATAATTATAAAAGTATAATAATAAATTTAACATAATACAAGATGTAAAATATTTTAGTTTGTAATGTTATTTAATTTAATTTAATTAAATCATTTATCGACCCAATAATTGAATTTCCAATGTCAAAAATGGAAATTATGATTTTAAAAAAATTTATATTGTTGAAAACTCACTTTTACATATCCAAAGTAATGTTAAAATTTGGATTTAGGTTCAAATATAATAAAATAATATAAACCATGAACCAATGTTTGAAATTTTTGAGCTAAAAACATATACTAGTCAATGGGTTCCCTTCTCCACAATAGAGAATTCCATAACCAATATTTGGATGTTATTAAACAATTCCTCTTCTTTTTTTAAAAATACTCCCATCCCCCATTGATATCTAATGAAAATACATGAACCCCAAATTTATGGTAATTTTATATCTCATATAATTCCTTTAAAGTGTCTTTAAATCCCCATTGTTAAATCTGTATGTTTTAGGAAGCAACTCTTCTAGGTAATAGAATGCTCCTCTTCCCCTTTACTATTGAAGTACATATTTTTTTGTATGTCTTAAAAATGTTAAAATAATTTATTTTCATACAATTTTTATCTGACCATTACATCAAAAATAACATTTTTTCAAGGTTATACCATAATCCCATCAAATTTTACCCAATCCTTAATCCATGTTTTATTCCATTTATGTTGTCGAATTCATTTCATGAATTTTACTCATAGACATGAAAAATTATTATATTGTGAATATCCAAACCATTTCATTATCCCTGGTAATTAACCAAGATATGAATATTATATATTTATTTTGTGATTTACATGTTTGAACCCACATTCCCTTAATGTTGGTCAAAAATGATAGAATTATAAAATATTTTAGCACTTATGCATGACATGATTTTATATGAAACATTTTTTTATTATCCATGTGTTATTAATGAAATTATTTATTATAATCAGTGTGAATCGCATGAATTAATACAGAATATGGGTTTAATCTAATATCACTCCAATTCATTTTTAATGAATTAATCTCTAGAGATGATATATTTTCTGACACCTTCATGAATAACCATAGTAATTAGGATTTATGAATCCTTGGTTAATTTCCTTGGTGAAATACTTATGGATTTATGATTTTTAGGATGTATAATCATTTCCATGATATGATTCATGATATTTCTATTATTATTTACTTCAGTTTATTATTCTCAGTTCTTATTGTTATGTATCACAAACACATGCTAAATATCTCCTTTTTTTATTCCCTGACTAGGATTTATAGTCACTCATTTCTTTTAATCTATGTTCCTAAGATATGAGATGAAGTAAAATAAAATTAGGATGAACCAATGAATATTAATTTTAGGTACATTAGAATATTTTTTTATATTATTGATGTATTATGTAATTTATTTCCATGAAAAACAAACCATATAAGGTCATGTGTGTCATTACGTGTTGTACCTTGTAATGATGTATTTATGTATTAAAAAATGAGATGAATTATGTCTCAACTCATAAATATAGATGTTATTTATATTATCTATCAATTCTTTGTGAAGAAAAAGAAACCCCGATCATGTGTTTTACTCCACAAAGTTGTTCATAACCTCTGACTCAACTTCCTTGAGATATATGACCTCATCCCACTTCAAGAAGTTGTTACTGGTAGTAAGGATATAATTGAACTATTTTTATATTACCAAGGGATATGGCCCCATGAAATCAATTCTCAAAATGGAAAATAACAAAGTGAATTTAATTACATATGATTAATCTACGAGTTTATGGATGAAATTTTCATGCATCCGGAATACATAACATCTTTTGGTGAATTCTATGAAGTCTTGTGTTATTGATGGACAAAAATATGCAAGACTCCTAACATGGTGATCAAGGATGGTTCCTAATTTATGAGAACCACAATAACATGTATGGGGAACATTTATAATTATGAGGGCCTCCCCATTTAAATCCATAAAAGGATAACTCCATTAAAGGATTATTTATATAACATGTTTTGTGAGATGTGGCCATTGTGAAAAAGAAATTTCATGGATTGTTGTTGGAATTATTTCTTCTAAGCTTAGTCTAAATGAGGTGTTCTACACCTGAGGTAGCCCATTATAGGGTAAATTAATCCAATATAAGAATGATTTGGTAAAATTATCATTTATCGTTGTTCAAGGGTGGTATTGGTATACTTGATCAATTCCATGTTATGAATGATCAATAAAAAGACCACTTTTAATCCACAATAATAATGAATGTATTATACCGGTTTGGGTCTATTATGGTATTCGATGAATTAACCAATTCATGTAAAAATGAATTCCAAGAGTGAATAACATGAGTCAACATTTGCTTATAGGGTAAAATTTCTATCAACCCTTATACATAATTGAGTAGGGGAATAAGTTCCTCTTTTTTGATGTCATGTTCACCATTAATCTACATCATCACAAACTGTGTATCATCCATTATATTCAATAAAGATAATGATACCTATAGTTATTATTTAAATCCTATAATGAGATATAGGTATACTGAATTTTTGTTAGTTCAACCTTATTATAATAAGAAGAAATATGGAAGAAATTCATTTTATAGAGAGAAGGGAACAATTCACGAATTGACTCTCTGGACTTTTAATTTTTCTGTTATTCTTCCTGATGGAATCCTAGATGTCCATAGAAATACATATTTATTTTCTATAGAGTTTCATGAATTGGAAATACATCTTTTTTAGTTACCACCAAGCCCACATGCATGTCTTTCTAAGTGAGATGTGATGTAAGGAAGCCTTCATCTGATTTCCCTTTAACTACCTTCTATGATATAAACTGGATATCATATTTCGGATGAATAACCTCCCACTATACTAAAAAACTATTCCATATTAGATGATTGAGTATTTATTTTAGTGGTTCAATAAGACTAGACATATGGATCTTGTGATACTATAGGTAATGCCTCAAATTTTGGATCGTAATGATTAAGGTAATGAAATTTATCTCTATGTATGAACATTGATTCTTAGTATACCTCATGGGTTTTCATAGATGATAATGAGTATTTTATCTTCCTATTCATGATTCTATGTATGGAAGTCTCGATGTGAAATATAAATCTACGACATAAAAAATGAGTAGATTCCCCTTTACATGAGGCATCAATAATGGAAAGATCGAAAGATACTACTCCTGATTTCGAATGTTTCAATACAATCATTATCCCAGTGATACATGATTCCATTCTATATAATATTGGTTAAGCGTAGGAATTTTCCTAGGAAATTCTATATGAATCATATTATATAATTATGGTGTCCTTAATGCACATTCAACACATTGAGATTTAGAAGTGGGGGCATGTTAGGGAACCCCATAATATTCTTAGTATCGTCCTAAATTTCATGACGACATGCCACAAATAAATGAAATTTTCATAGTGTCCCCCTAAAAGTGTATTTAAGGGTATTTATTATGATACTATGTTTCAATTGTTTTTTTAATCCATCTCAAGATAAGAAATATGATCCCGGAAATTGCATCATTTGACCACTATATCATATATGTGGAACTCCACAGTCTTCCCTAGGATGGATTTGATGATATGGACATGGAACATTGATATGTGTCAATAGTATTCCTCAAACCTTATGGAATTACACAGTAGAAAAATTCATCTTGGGAATTCATTAAATTAGATTATTCACCATAGTATCGGTCAATGATGTTTTTGTTATATCCGAAGTATCGATACATATATAAGAGGGAGGGTAATACAATTATTTCAACTATAAAATGTACCATCATTAGAATTGATAGTTCGTTCATTAGTAAATGACTATTAAGATCCAGGAAGTTGATGAAAAAATATGATTTTCCCATTATTCTTCTTTATAGTTTAAATTTATAAATCCATTTCAAGTAAATTTTTTTTGAATAAAATTGTCTTTGATAACTTTTTAACATTAGATTATACTTTAGTGGCATATTATTGATGCATTATCTTAGAAGCCATACAATAGCTATGGAGGTTCTTATGTTAAATGAAATGATGGGGGGCAACATCAGGATGAAACCCTGATAACTCTGTGAAATTATAGGTGTATACCTCTTGATGCAATATCCAAAATGTTATATTCATATATTTCTCTTTATTAGACATTAAAAAATAGATTAAACAAGTTTTTGGGTCTTCCTATATACCAATATTCACCTATCATATATTATAAGTATTGTAAGAGAAACCTTCCTCAAATTTGGGAGATGTCTATCTAAAATATTCCAATCCTTTTAACTCCTCTCCCAATACCTCTATTTCAATATAATTGGGGATTGAGGGGATATTTGTGAAACTAGAAGTTTATATATGACTAATTTTATTCAGCATTTATGTTGAAGATGAATTTTTATATTTTAGGTGTGAAAATGCATGAACATTATTACAAGGGGTTGTTTTTTATATTAGCTATTTCTTCTCCACTATCATTGGTATTAAAAGATAACTGAACATAATGAAACTCTATAGATGATATAGGAAAATTTTCAAATCCATATAATTATTTGGGATAATTTTTTGATCTATAATGAAATATGAATACACAGTGAGAAAATAGAGACAATGGGGGACATATTCATATAGAGAATCACCATCATTGATGGGAATAGATCATTCCTTTACATAGAAAAACTAGTTCGATGAAACTAATATTATAAGGACTGAGGTAAACCTTCCCAAACCATATGCATTCCTTCATCTCTTGAGATTCATATCCACCTGGGTCAGTAGTCATGGTTTCAATAATTTGAACTTTAAATAATCTAAATTTCCTTTCACATAAAGATCATGATGTGTGAGGTTGATCGACATAGATGGTACAACACTCTTTCAATTTATCATAGGTGACCATTTTGTGGGAACATTAGATGGATCATTATTTTTTAATGAGGTGATCAAATGTATCATCCTATTATATGGAGTTTTTATAGATTGATGATTTACCAAATTTAAATTACTTAAATTTGATTGATGGAAAAAATATACTTTTAACTAATATCATTGAATGGATTGATAGTATCTATTTCGATATCCCTAGAATCCATAATACAGATTGTATCATCTATAAAAATCAATTTTATCGGTCCATGGAATAATCCCACATATATATATTACGATTCATGGAAATAAAAATTGTAACCAGTACCATGTACCCCTATAGACTTTCCACTGATGGATTACTTGTAGAATTTGTGTTATGATGAAAGTACATACATATTAAAATGAATCTGCAGTCTTCTAAATAGTATAAAAATATATATAAACTCTCAGATAAGTGTGAAATTAGAATCAAATTTAATGTCTCAAAACTAGGCTTTGAGATTTTTGTTACTACGAGGATCTTACTCTCAATTATCACACACTTGTATGTTCATAGTATTGGGATAAAAATTATCTTAACCATATCCTATTATTTCGAGGTTTCATACTTGGATATGATTTGTTTTGAAACTATTATTATTTTTATATCGATAAATATCACTTTTTTTAGGTTTCTGAATATTTACAAGGGAATCTTATGTCGCTATATAGAGGCCTCCCTACAATTCTCTATAATGGATAAGTATGAATATAACTCAGGAGGATCAATATATATTTCATATACTTCAGTGAATGCAATGTCATCTTTAAATTCTCAAAGGCTCAAGAGAGACTCAATAAGTTATTCTTAAATATTCCTTAAAATATGGAAGGAATAAATATTTCAATGCATGTAGTAAATAAAAGAAGTTATTTTAATATTTCATACTTTTAATACAAATACATACATTTAACTACATATATCTAATTTCTATTTTGAGGTTTGGGAGAAGATGTTATTTTTTCTGGTGGGGGCCTTTCATGGTCATAATTCTACTGAATATATGATATCAATGGCCTGGGATGAGGAAAACATTCCAAAATTTTACATTGAAATGATATGTGTTGAAATAACAATCATTCTTCAATTATTATTAACCATGAGCATTCCATAAATGTTTTTGGAGAAGATTTGTGCTCATGTGAATCCTGTTAGAGTGTTTTTATTTGTGTTTCAATAATATATGTTACTTCATTATGAATGTTATGTGAGTTTCGATATCAATGGAAACCATTACCTCATAGCCCCCATAATCCTCAATGAATTCTTCTTACTCTTTGATTATGGAAAAATAAATTCAGATTGAACATGTATCCTTCTTCAAAAAAAGGAATCTAAAATTGAATCACATAGAATATTCATTATTTCAATTCTTCATACAAATATATTTATATTTTGTAGTTTTGTTCCCATTAAACTATTTAGTAATGAATCATCTATTCTCTTAGTGCTAATGGAAATAAGTATTGAAGAGACTAAAAAAAATTTGTCATCAACATGGGTTCCACTTTTTTTAACTTTTCTTATTATGTTATTTGTGTAAGAACCATAAAAAATTTATTTTAGAATACTATGTCACCGATGAAGATGATTGAACTATTACAGGGGGAGATATGGATATATCTTACTGATTAAACTAAGCCTTTATGTTGGGATTTTTTTAATTGGATATCTTTATATGAATCTAATCATCTAATTTTTATGTATCCTTCATCAAATCTACATTATATTCTCCTTCCTCTTATTATGGGATAAAACAATGCCACTTGTGTTGGTTCCATTCAAAAATTAAATTCTATAGAATCTACTATATTTTAGTGTATTTCATTTAAGATGAAAAATTCATAGATTGAATTCCTAAACATTTCGTGGAAGGTATAATAATTTAGGTGGCCCTCAAGGACGACATGACATTGATTTCAAACACTCCATACTTCAAAACAATTTCCCATTGATGTGATGAAAGTCAAATAAACCAATGCATTTCAGAAGGAATAATCATTATTATTACACTATTCAAACTATAGACGACTCTTCTCATTTCACCTTTTCCTAAAAGGATGTTTTGTTTTGGTTTCCATTATGGTATCAGTATTTGGTGATATTATGTGGGTTTGGGTTTGAGATCAAATATTTGTGGTGGATTACTAATCAATAAGTTCATTTATTATTTTCCATCCCACTAGCCTTTTTATTTCTATATTAGACGAGGGTTAAGATTTTCATTCTGATTGAAATATTCAAAGATCTATGAATCTGTAAAACAAATTATAGAATCCGCCTGTGTACTTTACCCTAAAAAGTGATGTTTACAACTTTTCAAAAAAAAATCCTTGGAAATTTACAGTAACTCTTCTTGGGGAATTTTTATGTTTAGGGAGTTATTAAAACCCATCCATAAAGAAATACAGTATGAGAAGCTCTTGTTTTCACAGTTTTTTAAAATCAAGAGATGAGGACCATTGCTTTCCTCAATGTTGAACTAGATTGGTATATTAATTTTTGTTATAAGTCTTCCCATACTATGATTGATTGAAATGTTAGGCTATAATGACAGAAAACACTAAACCATTCAAATTTTACACAAATCATCTGAGCATAGATGTCTCCTATCACTCGAGGGTTCCCACCATTGGAACAAATAAAGACACAAATTTCAACAAATGTTTCCAAAAATATTAAATTCTATTTAAGGGTGGGAAATATAGATTTCTAAATTTGGATAGAGGAGTATTTATGTATAAAAATTTTTTATGGAGTTTTTTTGTATATAATAGTGAATAACACCCTTTCAAGGACTCTATCCTAGTTGCTGTGTATTCGTTGGATTGAATGGGCACTAGAGGATTTTTTGGATGGAAATACACTTGAAAAAAATAAGTGGGTTAAAATTGGTATGGTAGGATTACACATGTATATTGGTGCTAATTTATATGATCTAGCTTAGGGTATCTCTCCTGACATGGTTTGAGAAACCATCCTAGTGGAGGCAACTTTGGATATTGCAGAACCAGCAGATTAAGGTAGATTGGCTATTTGAATAAGAATTTGATCGAATGGTTTGTTTTTCCCCTCATCAATAGAGTGAACTCCTTGTGATGAGGGGTTATTTCTGAATAATATAAGCTTATAGAAACATCAACCTATCATAAAAATATATCACATATTAATATATTAATATTCATTAAATAACATATTAATCCTTAAAAGAATTTTGTTGATATAGTACCATTAAAAACATGGAAATGTAAAAAAATAGTTCATAAGTGAACTATACCATCGCCATATGTTATCCATAAGTGGAACCCCACTTGGAAATATTATATAGAATACCTTTCTTCATAAATTGGGAAATTAAATACATTATAAGTAATTTATGATGCTTAGTAAGGGTAAAAAAGAGATATCAATATAAAATGAGCATAATTGTACATAGATAAACTTTAATAATCATACATTGTAAATCATAGATCATAAAGATGAGTCATGATAAAAATAATTGTCGATCATGAGTCATGAATGAAAAGTGAATTAATGAACATAATCAATGAGATCATAACATCAGCATAAGATATAATTGTTTTATATAAAAGACCAAAGAAAATCATTTCATTTCAGTCAAGGATATTTGGAGAGGATATCATAGTGAAATGGGACCACGACAAAGAATATCCTAGAGGAAAAAGTCTCTTAATAATATTGGTTCACTACCCATTAGAGGATTTTTTATCTCATGTGATATTAATCTTTACCCATTGCATTAGAGAGATAAATTATTTTGATACCACCTATCACATAGTGAAAATCATATTGATGTATTCCAAAAGATTAGAAAACTTCAATCATACCATAACCCAAAAAATTAAATGGATTTCATAATAATTTCATCCTAGGAAAAACTATGGAAACAGAATCTGTTTCATAAACATTACATCAAGGAACAACCTAAGGAAAATAAATAGTATTCATAATCATTTTAACAATTCATCATAGAAGAACCCATATAATATTAATGTAATTCATAAATATATTTTTATCATATTCATAAAACATCATAATAAATAATAACGATGATATCATTGGATCATATACCTTGTGAATATCATGTAACATCAATGTATTTCATCATAGATGTATGATGACTTTGAATGATAACATGAAACATTTCTTGAGGAAAATATCCAATTCCATTTTGAAATTTGTTCTTTATAATAACATAATTTCCCAAATATTGAAGAATAAAATTTCATTGAAAATAAACATGGAAAATTCTAATAGATTTTTTAAATATATAAAAGATATTGGTGTGGGAAAATACCGTCCATTCTATACATATTAATTTGAATATTCATGACAAATTATTAGTAGAAAGTCAAAATTACATAGTTTGGAAAACAAAAAAGATATTCCACTATTTTTTTCAACAACTCAAATCTGGGAAAAAATTAATTTTAATAATATTTATATAATAATAAATAATTTCTTCAACTCGTATTTCTAAAAAAAGACATTGAAAATAAAATATTTTTTATCAATAAGAAAAATAAATTCTATTTTACATTTGAAACATTCATTCAAACAATTGGGTACATAAAGAAATTATAATTAATAGAAAAAATATAATTTTAATAAATAAAAAAGGGGATAAAAAGTAATTATTTTCTTGATATATTTATTATAACATTTCATCATTTGATGTATAGTCATAAACCATCCTGAAAAAATTATGAATGTATCATAAACCTTACGACTTTGGTAAATTATGAATTGTAATCCCCATGAATGAAATAAAATAAAATTTATTTATATACCACATAATCTTTACGATATTAATTATAAAATTCATCAATGAGAATTATATACTCCAAAAATCAAATCATGTGCTGAATATAACATGTGTCCGATAGAACTAAGAGTGAGACAAAAATCAAGTACCTAATGTCTCGACATTATTCATAAACATCAGAACCCAATGTATAATAAATATTGGTTTATTATAAATATTTTATAGAACCATAATATATTATATAAAACCATATAAAATTTAAATACAATATTTTATCACAAGTTTGTTAAATATTCATGGTTAAAATCATATTTTGGGTAATAGAAGATTTAATTTTCTTAAATTTTAGGGAATTTTTAATGATTTTAGATTGATCATGGTTATATAATATCCTTAAATTTAAATATTATATAAATTCCATATATATTAATTATTTTTGTATTTTTTTGGTCCATTAAATGTATAAACTGGAAAATAAGTATCCCATTCAGTGTGATAGTGGGATATTTGTACACCTGAACATTGTTTCGATTTTCCTAAAGAACAGAATTACAGGATGGTAAATAATAAATCATCAAAAAAATAATTTTTATGTAATATATATAATTTATATTCATTTAATATATTATTATTACCATTAATGATAATGTAAAATAAAAAACTAGTCACATCACTTCACAGAGGTGGTAGTCGAGATGAATGCCTGAGTGATGTTACTATTTTCAAAAAAATTGGATGGTAAGATGATATATGTGATATTATAATTAAATTAGTATATATATTTCATAAATATCTAATATAAATATTAAATCCATCATTATATCCAATCATGAGAGGTAGATATGGGAGACAAATTACATCGATTCACGAGGTGGTAGTGCGTTGTACACACAATCGATGATTTCATTTCCCAATTGACGAAGGAGAAGATAATAATAGGTTTTTCCATTAAAATAATAAAATATCATTATATATTACATAACTATATTACTATATTATAATATTTAAATATAATTTCATGGAGGTGGAAGAATAAATTAAACCAAATCTTTAGATTAAGATGGATACCTCTTCTTCATGAAATCCCTTTAGGTTTACATTAAAAGACTTTTTAAGATGGTTTCCTAATAAAAATAAGGACTATAGAACCTATGGATGGAATTAATAAATGTATTTTTATAGGTCTTGGTTGATTGAAAAAAAATATATTGTAAAGAGTATAGGGGTTGGGTTTCACTTTTATTAGTGGGGGGGGGGACACTGAAAAGTTTCAAAAAGAAAAAGTTATAATGATATTTTATAAAGATAAAATGATAACAATAGATAATAGAATAAAATAATATGGTCTATGGACTATATATTGAGATAAAATATGAATCTGAGAAGGTTTTTATTCATTTTAAACCCTATATTTTATGTTTTATCGTATCAATATTTAGTTTTAACATTAAACGTGGTAATTCTTTTTTTACAGTTTTATCTATTAATAATGAGAAAAATTTAAGATCAATAAATTATATAGTATTTACTATAAAAATTATAAATATTTAAGCCATTTATATAAATTCATTTATATATGAGGAAGAATTAATTTTAAAATTAAGTCAGTAAATGCGATGAAAATACAGGTTTCCAAAAAAATGTTTTCATTAGTATTAAAATATTTCATAAAAAATAAAAAATGAAATTTATTCCAATGAATTAAATTGGATTAATCATAACATAACTAAAATAATTTTACATTTAAAACATTTTTTTAAAACAATTATATTTTTAAATTATTTCAATGAAATGGTGGGTTTCAATTAATACTAATATTTTCACTATTCATTAAAAAACTAAACATTTTATAAAAATCACAGGAATTCAAAATAATATAGTTGTGAAATTTTAAATCCTAAAATGAAAATAATTTTAGGAAATAAATTATTTAAAAAGGGAAAATTTAGTTTTATTATTTATTCCCAAAATGCAATAAAAATTATTTTTTGAGAAAATTGTATTTTCGAAGCCTATAAATAATACCCTGATTGAAGTAATTATTTATCAATATATTTTATTTATGTCTCATAATGAATAAAAAATGTTGTTATAAATATTTATACCACCAAATTTCATATACCATTTTATAATAGTTTTTTTAAAATTGTAATATAAATTGTATATTATTGTTGCTTAAAACTAGTTTCTCTGTGAAACACAAGCTATTGAAGAATTTAAATCTATTTGAAAAAAAGTCATATACTCAAAGGGATTAAAATTATAACCCTTCTTTAAATTGAATATATCCATTTAAATTCCATTACATTGGTACAAAAAATTTATGATTATTATGCCTCATCAAATCTGAAGGTTCCCATGTAGTGTTTTCATGTTATCGGTTTCGCCACAAAACATTGACCAGCTGAGTTATATTGTTTCGTAAAACATTTTATCTATGATATATAATATAATAAGGATATTATTTATATGAATTATCATGATTTAATGGTATGACCTATAATTTTCATATATGTGAAGGTTCAAGTATGTACTTCCTCAAAAGAAATACCTAGAACACATTGTGGACTTGAGAGAGGTTCGGTGGAAGTGCCAAGAAATAATATATGGTCCCTACAAATTCAATAATATCAATAGGTAAAATATAGTCAGGGAATATATTTTATTTCTTCTGAAATATAATAATCTTATTCCATGGAAAAAGTTAAACAAGCACATCTTTACCAACATCAAATTCAACATCACACTGATAATTGTCAACAAAACTTTTCTTTCGACATTATCTTCTTGAATGTGCTAATGTATTGATATAACTTTATTTTCAATTTCCATATCAATATTAGTTCCCAATAATTTTCATTCTATAACATCCATAGATCACTTCGGATTTTTATAAATTATTCTATATAGTAATTCATAAGGATACATATCAATTCATGAGTGAATGGTATATTTTAATGAAAAAATTTCTAGAAGAAAGATTTGATCCCTAAAAACATATAAATACATATAAATATATGTTATAATATCCTCATAGGGTCTAATGGTTCCCTAAAAATAATCATCTAATTGATGATGATGTGCAATGTTGAAAATAAATTCTATATTAATATATTTCCAAAGACTTCTCCAAAACATTTAGGTAAATATTAGATCCTGATAAAATACAATATAATGTGGTGATCCATGACTAAATTTAAATTAATTAATTTATATACTATAGAATTATCTAGAGATATATATTCTCTGATAAGGATTAATTGTGCAGTCTTCATAAGGTGATTAACAAAAATCTATATAGCATTGTTCCCAATATATGTAATGGGGAGTCTGATAACAAAATACATAGTGATGTTTTCTTACTTCCATTATATTATTGGTAATTTTTTTAACATCCCCTTATAATTTTTTCTCTCAAAATTATCTTATTTATATACTAAAAAATGAGATAAAAACTATACAATATCTCTCTTCATTTCATCCAATTAGAAATACTCATTCAAATCTATATAATTTTTTTAATAATATAATGAATAGAGAAAAAAGAATTATGATATCCCTAGAACATGTCCTTATTTATATTTGGACTAAATGGATCACATACATAGTTCCGAAATCTTATTATTATACCATTATCAAGGTTGAACTTAGAAACATATCTTACCATATGTAGCTCAAAATAATAATTATAAAACTCATTATTTTTATTTAGATATATGGTGGTATAGTCATTTGATAAATATAAACATTCCCTAACTTCATAATTTCTAGAAAAATCCTTCATAAGTAAAAAATATTGGATAGTTTGTGATCCACATCCTAGATAATCTCAAATTATCCTTTGAAATAAAATCATCAATTACCTTTTTGACTTTCCTTGGCCGGTAATGCATTGGAAAATTATAATATTTAATTAACTCCTACCATATTCTCTCACACATGTTAAAATCATTATGTATGAATATATACTTTAAAATCATATGATCAGAATATATATTATTCCTTACTATATAAATATATTTACTCTATATCATTAGTGGAACAATTATCACAACTTACTCCAAATCATGAGTTGGGTAATTTTTTTCATGAACCCTTAATTATTAAGTGGCATAAACTATCACCATGTATTTTTTCAGGAAAACGTATCTGCGTACCTTCTTCAAATAATGAATATATATTGAAGGCCTTATCCACTGTACAATAATGTAAAAACATGTCTGTTTAATATCATTCTATTTAATTACATAAAAGATTATTTAGATTTATTTTCCACATGTGCTTGGATCCCTTCCGAGTTAACATGGTGAGTTGATTATAATGTCTTCAAAAATTCTTCACAAATTTTTGATAATATCTAATAAGAAAAACAAAACATCCGATCTCAATTACAATGGTTTTTTGGGAAAATTTTTATAACTCCAGTCATTGACAGATCCATAGATACACCCTTTATTGAGATTATATGACAGAAAAAATTCAACTATTTATTATCATAATTCAAAACATGAAATTTTTTTCATAAATGCTCTCCTTTATTGGGGTTTTCAATTAAATCTTGAAGTTATATTCGTTCTCTTACATTATCTTTTAATATATAATAATGTGATCTATAAAGAGTACAAAATACTGATCAATGAAATCTCTAATGACTATATTCATTAAATATGTGATGGTAGTAGGAAAATTGTTATGTCTAAATGGAATCAGTATATATTCATACTATCTATACATTGTATGTAATTATAAATTGGGTATATCCTTATTTTTAACATTCATTCAATGATATCTAGAAAAAAGGAAAATATTGGAAAAGTATTTATCTTCTTGTAGTTGATCAAACATGTTATTAATAGAAGGGGGTGGTACACATTCTCAATTATTATTATTTTTAATTCCTAACAATCAATTCACATTCATAAAAGATATATATTTCTTCTTTTAAAAAAGAACATGTTAACCATAAGGTGTCACACATGATTGAATAAATACCTTATCATGATTCTCAAGGTGTCTATTTTACAATTTTTAAAACTCAATTGGGGGAATTATATAGGGAGTCTTTAAAGTAGATATTGAACCAGGTAGGAGTTATTTTGAGAACAAAACTTCATAATTTAGTGGAACACTGGGAAACACTTTTGTAAAGTAATATAAAACTCTCTTAGAATAGGAATATCATCAATATTGAGATTCTCTCAAATTGATGATATAATTACACCTGTTGAATGTGAATCAAGAAACATACCATGGATGTGATGTAAATTGAATGTTTATATTTATCATTACATATAGAGAATACCAAGATTTATTTCGAATATAAAACATGACATCCCTTCTTCATGAATTGATGTGGGATTTATGCGTAGAAATCTGATCAAGACCTATAATAACATAAAAATTCAAGCAATGGGAGAATAAATATTTTTACTAGAAACAAATTCTCATAAAATTTTAAAGGGGATTAATCATAGACTTGACGTTATATCATCACACCAATATATTTTTTCACTTACAATTCAGATTATAACAATGAGGTTACGAATTATAGATTCTTAGTTACTTTTGATTATATATGGGAATTTATGTATTTATCTAAAATATGGTACTTCAATATTTGAATGTACTAATTACCACCCAAACAATATCATTATTTTGTTAATACATTATTAAAAATATTCAATTAATGACTAATATTAATCAATAGTCAAAGTGATCGATCATGAAAAATAATTCATCTGATTTCTGAATCATGACACATTGTTATAAATCTATGAAATAGTAGGTTTATCTGATGAAATTCATAGTAACAATTTATTAAAATAATTAAAAATGATTTAAAAAGTGTTTTAATTTCAAAGAAATATCCCCCATGAGTCTCAAACTCGGAGTGTAGAAAGGCCTATCTTCATGCAGTAGGCGATGATCGAGTCAAATCACAATAGACCATTTCCAAAGTTATTACCGAAAAGTATAACTAGAAGAGAGTTATATTCACTTTCAGTATCTAGAAATGGATATAATTACATAGAAACACTCATTCCATCCATCATTGAAGTCAAATGCAATTTTCATACAATTTTACTTGTCCCTATAGTTATTATAAATGTTCTACCAATATAGATTCCAAATTTTAACTAATAATTTCTCTGATACCAAATAAAGTGACCAAAACTTTTCATACATAAATATCATATCTTAATCTAAGAATATTCATCATATAAAATAACTATACATGCTAGAATGGAATCATCCTAGCATCATTTGAATCATGGAAATGTAAATAACTGGTTCATAAGTGAACTAAACCAGCCCCCTTATGTTTTTTTATAACTATCACTATACATGAACATATCATACATAATACCATTATTCATAACCTAGGGAGAAGAAACATAAGATAGGGTGATATTATAATCCTATAAATTATTAACAATAAATATATAAAAAACTTGAGAATATGGTATGGGAATGGAACTCTTAAATCATAACATACATATCATAAAATATAAAATTAAGTCATGAAATAAATCATAGAAGTTGGTAAGAAATAAAAAACAAATGAATTTGAGAACATTATCCATTTTAATATAATCTTAACATCATACATAGTATTATTAAAGACACTAAGTAATAGAATCTAATTTCTTCTGTTGTAAAGGATCATTTTTAAAACTATCATAGTGGAAATAGTTCACAGTCCAAACCTTTATAGTAGCCATGGTTCACACCCAAGACATCATTGTAGAGAAATTATCTTACCGAACATGGTTAACTCCCCGTTATAGTCATATATATCTCATGATATATCAATAATTAACAAATTAATAGGAGGGATACACAATTATGGTCCCACCCGTCACATACTGAAAATCATATATATGTGTATCGGAAGTTCACAAAACATTTATCAAATAATAACCCATAAAAATTAGATTTTCTTCATAATAATTTCAACATAGTATAACCCATATAAAAGAAATTGGATTCATAAACATTTCATCACATCCTAACCTATGTAAAAGACATAGATTTAATAATCTTTTAGTCAATTCATCATAGAAAAAACCATGGAAAAGGAACCGATTTTATAAAAACATTGTTATCATAATCAAAAAATATCTTGAAAAATAATAAATAAGGAATAATTGGATCATATAACTAGTAGACTTCATGGATATATGTTATAGATATAGTTTTGTAAATAAGGGTTCAAATACCCTAAAAGAGGATAGAATATAGGGATGACATGTGAATAGAACTATATCACATGGTTAGTGTGTGACAGTAAGTGTTATCCTGTATTATTGTGGTATTATGGGGTAGGATTTTCCATATAGAAGATGTGAATTTGGAGAGGCCATCCCACACGGTAGATAAAAACTAGTAGAATATATCTCATGTGGTATATATGCACTAGAAGTGCCCATCCCACTTAGTAATTGTGTACTATCATAGGTAACCTAGTATTATATATACTCCTTAGGATACTCCATATTTAATAGAAGATTCAAATAGATTATCTCTAAAAAGGATCCTCAAAAAGAGAGTTCACCTATTTGGAATGAAAATAGTGGAGGGTTGGCCTAAACAGTAGGTATATGAATGGGCTCAGTGTGTGTGGTGTACACACATGTGAGATTGATCAACATAGTTAAATATTATTTGAGAGAAATTTTCCTAGTAGGTGTATGACAGGTTCAGGACCATATGGTAATAACATGAAAAATGAGGCATGTTTACTCTACTCATATATGAGAATAGTTAAAAGGATTTATTTAGGGACTAGAGGATTTACGGTGTTTTTTTATATGGATTCCTATCACTCTCCATTATTCCTTCTCCACTAATTCCCATTTTCCATTTTTTATAATTACAACCATAGTTATTTATAGGAATAATTGGGTAACTATTTTCCAAAAAAGGTATCCACACAATATGTAGGTATTTTACCTCATGGTACCATGTTTCATCATGCTACATGATAGATCCACGGAAATAGTCTAGTGGTTCGGAAAATAGTGTATGATTCCACTAATATTAATTCCTTAGTATCATGAATTTTCATGGTGATTTCATGATTCATGGGAACCCACCTTGATGGTCTATCTTTTAATTTCTCCTGGCATGGATTCCATGTGGTTCCTTGATGATTTAAATATTGTGGTAGGACTACATTGTTGAGGGGAAATGTGTGTGTGACATTCTATCTTTTGGTAGTGAAAGAGGTAAGTAGTTTTATGGTATATAGGAGACTACATGGTTCCTGAGAAATGACTTGGTTGATCACTCTCAACACCCCCAGCATGGATGCCATATGGTTCCTTAGTGATCATTGGGATACATGATAACTACATGTTCAATTTATGGAGCATGAGTGATTGGCCATATTTTGGTTGTGTAGCTTGTTTGAGGTCAGGTGATATATAGGAGATCATGTGGTGATGTGTGTCCATAGGAATCATTTAATTTTTAATATTCTACCATTGGTTTTCTTTTACCATAAATCTGATAGGAATCCAAAATTAATCATTTCTACCTTGAGAATTAATGCACAAAAAATATCACTTCTTTTATTTTAATCCAATGATCACTTATTATTTGATTGTAAGATACACCACAGTTCTATAGTTTTTGATGCATGAAATATTCAATATATTTTTACTCATTATTTATCACATTTGGGAGGTCATCATAGTATAGATGTTTTTATAACATAAGGTAACATTTTATGGAATATTACCATTCTTTCTTTGATCTCATTTGGTTACTGTTTGAGATGGTCATTGTTCAATCCATCTCACTCAATTCTATCACTATTATTATAAGTTCCACCTATTAACTAAAAAATTATGGTATGAGTATCCAAAAAAATAATTATATGTATTGATAATATGATAAAACAAATTAGTCTATGTTGTTTGAAAATATAACAACATTATTTCAAACTATGACAATTTATGTTCATCCTATAACAACTTCGGTTTATATTTCTTTGTTTTAGGTTCTATCCCCTTATTTTTCAAAATTTAATCCCCAAAACTAACTAATTCCCACTCTAAGGATGTACATCAAATAAAGGGGTGAGTTAAAATCTCAATAAAAGGATAAATAATAATATGAAACAATATAACATGGGGTGAGCATAATAATAAAATAATCATCTACAAATGAAAAATCATAACATTTACATTATCATCCATGTCACAGAAAAAGTATATCATATTTGGACATAAAATAAACCATCTAAATTAATGCGTTTCATTTCATAAATAATACTCTAATTATTTTTTTCTCAAATTTAAGATTTAATAAAAAAATTTATATAAGAATCATCAATCTTTAGTGAAGAGGAAATAATATCGATAAGTAAAAGTTGTGTTTTTTTGAAAGAAAAGTTCAATTGATAAACATTGAGTATGTAATAAACTAAATTAAAAAAATTAATATCACAAAAAATTTAATATAATTATGAATAAATTTTATTTTAGGAATATCTATAATTAAAATTTGGTGAACAAGGGGAAACCGAAATAAAGATAGATGGATTTCACAATTCCACTTACCTTGTGTTCGAATTCATCGTTCATGTTAATATCCTATATAATAAACTTAAAATCATTAATTATAAATTAATAAACCTTTATACATGAATTTTATTCATTATAGTTTTATTATGTTCTTTTTAGAGTCTTTTTTATGAGTTATAGAATTAATTTCATTGTTCAAGAGTGTTCTTTTTCTTAGTTTTCATGATCGGTTCACTTGTATATATGAATAGTAGATCCTCTAAAATAAGGGTAAATATAGAAAAAAATTATAATATGTTATTAATGATATTATATAAGTTTTAATTATCTTATAAATATTTTTTATATGGTTTGAGGATTAATCATTAGATGAAAGTAAATGATGATTAATATAAGTTAATTTTTGTATTTTTTCGATCACGGTAATCCCGTTTTTTTATCATTCAATATTATTTATACATGTTAGTTCTACAATATAAAGAGGGTTGTAAAAAAAATTTAAAAATATGTTTCAACCATTATAATTCTTTTGTTAACATCCTTTAATGCATTAAATGAAAATTAATGTGTGTTGTCCAAGATGTCATTAAGTTTACACATCACAGGCAGTGACTTCATTTGTAAAATAGATGAGGGAGAGGGACGAATTTCATGATAGATATTTTATTATAATGAAATCATAAAAATATATCAAACATAGTGGAGATATCATTCCATTTTGATAAGATAGGGTGATGGGAATAGAAAATAAATGAAATGTAATTTACAAGAAATTAAATGAAAAAGGAAGATAATTTTACCTCCTGGATTTATCCTCATTGATAACCACAATAGGGAAACGGTTTTGGTATTTTGATGAGTCCATGAGCTCTTGGAAGTTAGAGAGGGGATTGCAAAGACTATTGGGAAGAATTTGAGAATGGATCAATTATGGAGAGGTGTGAGGAGAATAGAGGGTGAGGGGTGGAATTTATAGAGTTGGATAATAGTGTTTTCCAGTTTTTATATTCATTAATTTGTTACTTTGGATCATGACTATGATTATTTTGAGAATTATATATAAATATATTAAAATAATGACAAAGAGTTTTTATATTTGGTTCCTATATCATCTATAGATCATCTATGACTACATAATTTATGTATTTAGCTTTTATTTTAAATTATCTTATTTTACTATTCATAAAAAATTAATGCATTTTAGAAAAATCCCATTAAATGACCCTCACCATTTTTCATATTGATGAATTCAAAATTGAACTCCATTTTATTAAAATAATTTTATAAATATGAGAAATTTATTTTTTAATTAAAATAAACATTGATATATAAGATAGAAATTTTAAAATTATAATTTATTTTATAGCACATTAAATAATTACTAAGGTCTTATAATTTTTTTTAGAATCATTATACCACAAAATATTAATTTATCAATACATTTTATGAAAATAAATTTTTTATTAAACGTTAAAACTAATCATTAAATTGTTATTAAGTATTTATGACATAAATAATTCTAACACATAATTAAAATAATTTAAAATATGTATTTACTTAGACAATGATATAATTATAACATATATTCATTTATAAGTTGCCTAGATTTTATTTCCTCTTTTGTAGGTGATACTACTATTCATTTGGCTGGATTACAATTCACATGTTCCATATTACTATTCCTAAGGCCAACTTTATATTTCATTGGTATTGGTTCCATAACTTCTAGAAATACATTTTATTTCATTAATTATTCATTTATAATGTTTTTATAATGATATATATGAGATATTATGTGATTTATACAAAATGAAATTACTATAAGAAGGGAGAAATTCCATTGATAAATGTTTGGGTTGTTACATTCTTCCCCCTTTTGATAATTTTTCATCAAAATTTTATTTTATATAAATAGGTGACGGTACTTCTCCTTTATTGCATCCTCCAGTTCCGATATTTCTTCATAATACTTATGTTTCTTTCAATACAATATTACAAATTGGGTTATTTTTTTCATATAACCATATCCCTAGGGTTCAGAATCATTAATGGATTCTCCTCATAAGGGAGATCATCTTCTGCTTGCACCACCTATATGTTTAGAATATGCAAGGAATCTAAAATGTTCTTCCTCATGAGTGATATGTGGAACACATCATGAACTCGAGCATCATTCAGTTGAAGTGAAATCTGACAAGACATACCTCCTATTCTATCAATGATCTCAAATGGTCCAATGTATCTTAGGATTATATACCCTTTATTTGAAAACCACATGACATTATTCCATGGTGATATTTGAAGTAATACTTTATCTAAAATATCAAAATCAATGTCCCTTTAATGATTTTCAGCATATCCCTCTTGCAGAATCTGAGTATATTTGATATGTATTTGGATAAATTGAACCTTATCTATAATATATTTCAAAATATTAGTTCAATGTATCTTTATTTCACGAATTTTATCCTAATAGGTTGGAGTTCTACATTTCTTTCAATTCAATACATTATATGCATCCATATAAATACAATAGTGGATGCTATTGTTGTACGATAAATCAACCAATGAGAGACACTAATCCCATCCACCTTTGAATATGAATGATTTGGTTGTTAGTATATCCTCGAGAATCTGAATAGGCCTTTAAAATATTTCAGTAGTTTGGGGGTGATAGGCCATGTTTAAATTTAATTCAGCACTAAAATCAAGTTAAAGACTCCAAAGTTTAGATATGAACCTAGGATCATAATTTGAGACAATAAAGAGTTGAACTCCATCTAGTCTCACCACTTCCTTAACATATATCATAGAAACCTTTTCAAGTGACAGATCTTCCTAAAGATATATAAAGTGGGCATTCTTGGTTTTTTGTTCCACCAAAACACATATCACATTATTTCTTTTTGATGACATCGAGAGACATGTGACAAAGTCAATAGTGACATTCTCCCATTTTCACAAGGGTGGAAAAAATGGTTGCATCATTCAATTTCACTTATGTCACTTGGATTTAACTTTTGACATATCAATTACCTTGATATACACTCAACAATATCATTCTTCATGTTTTCCAACTAAAAGTGTTCTTGGAGATCATTGTATATCATTATACTCTGAGGATGGATACAGAAAGTTGATCTATGATCATTTTTCATTAGATACTTTTATATCCCTGGTGATGAAGGCACATATAGCTTCATTAATATCTTAATGACACCATCATCATTGATATGAAACCCTTGATCTTTTTATTCCTTTAATGTATTCTCGTTCTTTTGTAACAGTGGATCACCACTTTATTCCACATTAATATTATATTGGATAGATAATTAGGTAATAATTTAGACATGGTTGGATATATTCATTGGTATTATGATTTATAAAACGATTATTTACATGTCCAAAAAGATAGGTTCTTTCTCAATCCACAACAAGGATAGAGTAGGATATTCGTTTCTTCTAAGATCATTATCAACCTTGTTTGCCTTTGCAGGATGTTATTGAATATAGATATCATAGTCCTTAATCAGATCTAACCATATACTTTGTCTCATTTTTATCTATTTTTTTTATGAATATATACTTTAGGATCTATTGACTGATATATATGTCAAACATCTCACCATAGAGGTAGTTCCACGACATTTTCAAGGAAAAAATCACAACTACTAACTCTATAACATTAGTTATGTAGTTATTCTCATAGATATTAAACTGTCGTGAGTTGTAGGCTTTCATATTATCATTTTTAATGTGAAAAAATAAAATTATTTCTTTTATGGATCATTGTATATCACAAAAATTTATTCAAATTTTGGTAATATGAGTACATTTTAGAGGGATTAAAATCATTAGAAATTTCCCAAAGAAATTCGTTAGTACCCAGCTAATCAATTACAATTTTCGATTTCTATCACAGTAGTGGGTTTGGGAAATTCCAAAACTTCAATAGTTTTTATGGGTCCACATAAATTCCCTCACTTGTGATTTCATGTACCAAGAATGTGACTTGATGCATCAAAATGTAATTACTAATGAACATGGAATACACATTATCCTTCCTTAATGTCTTCAACAGAAGTCTTAGATGTTCTAAATACTTCTCCATCGTTTTATAGTAGATTATAATATCATCGTTAAAAATTACAAAAACATTGTCTAGGTAATGTATAAAGAATGTATTCATCAAATACATGAGGATTTTATAGGAATTAGTAAGTCTGAATGGCATAAAAAAACTCAGAGTTCCCAAAACATATATGAAAGGACGTATTTTTAATATATTCCTTATTCAACTTTAGATTATGGTATAAAGAACAGAGATCAACATTAGAGAAGTACTAAACTTTTTGAATCTAATTGATCAAGTCACCAATCCTTGAAAGGGGATAATTTTTATTTATGGAGATCAAGTGTAGTATCCAATAATTAATACACAGGTACATTGATCAGTCATTATTCTTAACAAAGAACTCTAACACACCTCAAGGTGATGCACTGGGTCATATGAACTCTTTTCCAAATGCTCTTATAGCTCATTCTTTAAGTCCTCCAGTTCGATAGGACTCATCATATATGGAATCATTGAGATAAGAGTTGCTCCAGATATGAGTTCTATTGAGAACTATACCTCATGATCCCAGGGAATTCTGAGTAACTATTTAAGAAATACATCACTATATTCTCTAACAATGGGAATTTCCCCTAATTTGATTCCTTCTTTGGGCGCAACCACATGAGGGAGGTATGATTCTATACATGGAATCAATACCCACACTATTGAAGTATTTTCCAATGGAGATTCGTGATCTTCCATACTATTTTATAAAATCATGGGTTGGTTCAGAATATGAAATGATATTTCATTTTATAAAAAAATTATATGTGATACATATAATGAGAGAAAATCCATTCCCATTATCGTATGAAATTCCACGAAGGGAAGTATCACAAGATTCACTGGAAGAATCTTCCCACAAATGCCCAAATGAGAAGAGTCCGACACTTGGGTTTCAATGATTCCACCGCCGAGGATTTTTAAAGATATCTATAAATTAAGAATATGAGGATACAATTCAATAATTCTAGTAAACATGCATGATATGAAGGAATACGTAGCACTAGAATTGAATAAGACCCTTTCCATTCTTCAGTGAATAGAATGTGTACCTTGTATGGGTTTTTTTATTTCTCTACTTTTGTATTATTGATTTCATAAGCCTTTCCTTTATCCTTTATCTTTGGGGGATACTGATGCTGATTAAACATTTGGAATCTATGTTTAGGGAACTGTTTTTTATAGTGACCTTTCTCCCTTCTGTTGTAGCATTGGGCCATGGGCGGGGCTCTCCTTTCCTCCACCACATTGTCCTACTTTATTATGTCTTTTCGATGTTCAATAGATTTTTTCCTTCCCTCCCATACTTAACTAATTTACCCATACCTTTTAGGTAGTTACCATGATGATTCTTCCAACATTTTTTACATGTGGGTGGTTGAGTTTTCCTTCCAACCTTCTCATTCGATCCTCTGACATGAAACTACATATTTCATTTCCTATCACCATATCCATGGGAGAATTCTCTAAAATCCATCTCCACCTTGAGATAACCTCAACAAATTCTTCATAACTACCAATGTCTCTAATTTATAGAGTCTTTAAAAGGTGTGGTTTTAATCCAGTAATGAATCTATGAATTTTTCTATCATTATTGATCAAAAAACCAAAAGTATAATTAGAAATCCTTATGAAATTTTCATTAGTCCATGATTGATTCTCATTCCCTTCATCTATATTAATTCTCTGTCCCATATTTTTTTAAGAGTTATAGGGAAATACATGTTATAAAAAATTATCTTGATGTCTTCACACTTCATATATTCAATTTTTCCTTCGACATGTTGTTCTTTATTAACACCCACCTTTGGTCAACCTATCCATATAGATGATAAATGGATAGAGTCACCTTCTCCATATCAAAATGGTTAATCATAGAAATGAAATTATCCATTGAGTTTTCCCACTACTCTATTACTAGTGGATTGGAATATCCACTAAATGTTAATGGTTGTTTCTACATAAATCACTTGGTTTCTAGTTGATCTCTCTTATGTGAATGAATACATCCACATTTTTCAGGTTATTATTCATAACATGATACATATGGGTATGAATCAACATAAAATTTTGTTCTTAAGCTACCAAATTATTGGGGATTTCATTTGGGAAATCACTTCACTGTCCCTCTCATGGGTCGTTGGCATTTTTTCTCCCTGTTCCCACCATTTTCTAAAATTGGAATGTTTTTAACAAAACATAAGTCAACAAGTCATAAATATTTTATCCCATTGTGAAGTTAAATCTAGAAAAATTTCTTATGGGATCCCTATTTTTATAAAATCATCTTGTTTGCTTACAGATATTTAGTCTCATACTATGGGGTTGTAATAAGGTTCTCTAATCAAATTTCCCAAATTAACAAAACCATTATTTGATACCAACTATAACGACCATACATTTTTTTACATTAACATTACATAAATTTAATGATAGAAAATATATAATAATTACATGAATATGATCAAATATTTTAGTGTCTTGATAAAATTAGGACCATTAATAACATTAAGAAAATAGAACATAAACATTTATTTAATTACATCTTCTATAGCTTCCTATTGGTCCTTATATTCTCCTTATTACTAGTATTTACATGATGATATACATCCAAGAAGGGGTAGAGGAAAATTCCCATTCAGAGGATAGATTTTAACATGACATGATATAGCATGGTTTTAGCATAATCATAACATCATCACAATAATCACGTGAGGAATCATTAGATAAAGGAATGGAATGTTGCAATGCATAAAAATGAAACATCATGTCTTACTGGTCAACTACCACACATTTTTTTGAATAATGATAGAATCATTTTCATGAATATTTCACTTTTCTTCTGAGATACATCACATTAAACAATACATTGGAGTGTTATATAATTTTTGGTGCACCTATCACATCATAACATTCTTATTATCTTTCTTGACACATAGAATATATATTAATCATGGATATAAAATACAGAAAGGAAATGAAAGGGTTTCATTTCATAAAGAACACATTCATAAACTTTGGATTCATAAATTATGTAGGGAATAATGTACTTGATAAAATTATTGTCAATCTTGAGTAAATGAGAAACAATACCAATAAGTAAAAGTTTTGTTTTTTGAAAGAAGAGTTCCTTTGGAAAACATTGTGTTTGTCATAAATTCATATAAAAAAATTTATATCCTAGAAAAGTAAATATAATGATGAATAAATTATATTTATGTAATTTCCATACAAAAAATGTGGTGAAAGAGGGAAAACACAATGAGAGACACTTGGGTTTGAGAGTTCCATTAACCTTGTGTCCAAACGTTTATTCACATTAATATATTGTATAATCAAATCAGATTATTTAATTAAAAATACACAACCTTTCATAAATTAATTTTCTTCACTATAGTTTTATTTTTTTTCATTTATTGTCTCTTCAATGAGTTGTAGAGTTTAATTACATCTTTCTGTAGTGTTCATTTTATTAATTTTCACAATATGTTCAGGTATATACATAAATTGTTGTTTAATTAAAATGATGATAAATTTACAAATTCGTTATAATATCATATAAATGATATTATAGATTTTTAATTGAACTTATAAATAATTCATTATATTGTATGATGGTGAATCATTAGAAAAAAAATAATGATAATCGTTTTAGTTTAATTTTGGCGGTTTTTCGATCACAACAAACTCATTTTGTTTTATCATTTATAATTATGTATATATGTTAGTTCAAGAACGTAAAAAAGGTTTAAAAACAAATTTTAAAATATGTTTCATCAATTATAATTGATTTATTAATAGATGTTATGGTTCTAAAGAATATTAATGTGCATCATTCATGATGTCGGTAAATTGACACATCACGGTCAATGATATAATTTTTAAAATAAAAGAGAGTGATAGAGGGAGGATTTTAAGGATAGATATTTCATTAAAATTACAGAATATAATAATATAAAAAATACTGGAGTAATAATACCATTTTTATAAGATAATTTAAGGAGAATAGATGAAACTAAATTAAATTAAAAAGAAATTAAAATATAAAGGAAGAGGATTTTACCTTTTGTATTTACCTCATAGAGAACCTCATAAGGGAAAAGGTTTTGATATTTTAATGAGACCAAGATCTCTTATATATGGTTAAGGGTTTTGGAAAGATTATTGGGTAGAATTTGGAAAAATTGAGAGGTGTGAGGATAAGAGGGGGTGAGGGTGGTATTTATAGGGAATGATAGGGGAATTTTCTCATTATTATATACATTATTTTGTTATGTTGACTAAATTCTATGAATAATTTGAGCATTACCACTAAATATATTATAATAATGAAGGTTATTTTGATATATTTGGGCTACATTAACAGTACAATGTATATGACTCCATAATTCATGTTTTTAAATTTTATTGTAAATTATCATATTTTAATATTGATAAAAAATTCATGAATTTTATAAAAATACAAAACATTCACCATAACATTTTTTTACAAGTAAAATCAAAAAATTATCTATATTTTATGCAATGAATTATGTAAATATGAGTATTTTAATTTTTAATTAAAATCATCATTCACTTGGTAAATAGTGATTTTAAAATTATAACTAATTTTATAACACTGTAAAAACTTAATTACAGTCTAATAAAATTAACTTAAAATAATAATAAATTAAAATATTATTTTATGAATACATTTTATTAAAATTAATTTTCATTTATATAATTAAATTAATCATATCATTGTAATTAAATATTTATGACTTATAAAAATGACAACATTTAATAAATAATTTTTAAAATTTTAATTTACATTGACATGGATAAAAAGATACCATAGTATCATTTATATGATGCCTAAATTTTATTTATACTTTCAAGGGTGAGGCTACTATTCATTCAGCTAGTTAACTATAAATAAGGGTCATGTTACTATTCATATGGCCAGGTTACTATTTCATTGTTATGGGTTCCATGTCTTATAAAAATACTTCTTATTCCATTAATTAATCATTTATACTATTTTTAGTGTGTTCTATATGTTCTCTTATGTTATTTATGAAATATGGAATTATAATGTGAATGGAGAAATTCCATTGATAAATGTTTGGGTCATTATAATTTTAAAAAATAATTCTCAAATATGTTTCTCATATGAGATCCTTTTAGAGAAATAATAATTTATATCGTTATTCCATACATTTGGAATGGAAATATAAGAAGGTGTGATATCAAATTCTCAAAAAGAAATATATTATTGGTGGTTGACAAAAGGATAAATAATAATCTTATGGGTAAATAAATGACTGTTAGAAATAAATGATTAAAATGAAATAGAATCACAAGAGTTATCCATAAGGTCCATCCGAATTATATATAACATAAATTGATTATACATATAACATGTATTAATAATTTAGAAATATGAAAAAATAATCATGATCCAAGGTTAATAACATAGTCTGGTGTCATAACATAGAAAATTTCCACATGAATTATCATAAAAAATCATAAAAATTGAAACATAGCTAACCAAAAACATTCCCACACCAAAATGTGTGAAAAAAATTTGTAATAATTTCCATGAAAACATTTTAACAAATTTAACATAACCATTTATATATAAAAACACGTGGAAAATCCTACCATTAATCATGATCTGGAAAAAAATTTGGAATTAAGATGTGCACAATCATTTTCATGCACAATCTTATAAAAAACTATATTTGAGATCATATCGTGGACCAAAATTTTTATATCATGTGATATAAAACGTTACCCCACATATTATAGTTCAATAATGGAGAACCCGTAACATAATTATTAATAACCCACATGAAAAAAATTCATAATTCCATTATCACTTATCTAACCAGTGAGAAATAAATGGGTTCTTATAAAAGATTCCATAAGATATCATCGTAGAACATACAAAGAAATAATGTGGATGGTATCATTAAATTATATTCTAATTTACGAAAAATAAAATTGATTTATGTTTATATTATGGAAAAAACATTTATAAAATTTTCAGGAAAATTATTAGAAGAAGGAGAAGAAATATCCTTTACTTAGATAAATTTTATTTTAAAAATAACTAATTTATAAAACAATGAGAATAAAAAATCGCTTCAATATTTTGTAATTTTATTAAAAAAAATACAAATTATGTTTTCAAAATTCATTCTTATGTATATTTTTTATAATGATATTCTTTTCACATTTTTGTAAATAAGGTAAATGTTGGGAAAAAATGAATGTATAAAAAAATTTAAAAAAGATTACATTTGTAAATAATGTCAAATCCCACAAAGAATACATTATGAAATCATAGAAGCTGATATACATACATTTATAAAATTATATAACAAATAAGAAAACAAAGGAGAAAGATTTCATTCAGAAATGGAATATATAGTTAAATCAACTTAAAAATATTCCATTAGTAAAATTGTGAACCAAAGGGTTGTGAAATGAAAATAAAGGTTGTAAAATCCATAAATAACAATTAGAGATGAAAACAGATGGGGTATTATAGACATGTAACATATAATTACTCCTAATGTATATTAAAACATAAAATTTCTATATTTCAATGTGAGGTTGTAAAATAAACAGTTATAAATTTGGTAAACTTTGAAATAAAAAATATTGAAATATAGAACATGATATTACATTGTAAATTTGGTGAAAAAAATGAAAAATTACTAAAATACATTATTAGGGTTGTATATACAACATATAATGAAATAATTGTTTCATATATAACATATATTAATAATTGAAAATTGAGATAAGAAATCAATTACAACTTCAGTATTATATAAATGAACATAACATGCAATAGATAATTTGAAATGGACATGTAAATAAGATGATTTAAAAGTTATTTAGAATAATGAATTTTAATGTGGATGTAATGTAATGAACTGACATGGATTGATATGTCAAATCATCCGATATGGACCACCACAAGGTGATATCAATGATAGAATAAAACAAGGCTCTTTAATAAAAAATAAGATAGAATAATAGAGTACTATGAGGAATATGAATACACAACAATGAGACACACATTGTTATGAAAAACTAGTAAACATGAAAACAGAATACGAATGATTAAATTAATATCTATAAGTGACCAAATGGATCCACCAATCCATCTATTAAAGTAGGAAACAAAGAAAAAGTGAAGCAAGGGAACTACATGACATCATTCCCTTTACCCAAGATTTTCAAAAAATTTATACAAATGTATAAAATAAATTTTTTTGGTGTGGGTTAAAAATACTAGAAAGATACCAATTTATAATATATATAATGTCTAACACCATGAAAAAATTATTTCTATCTTTATAGACAAAAAATATTTGTAAGGATATTTAAAATTAAAAATCATTCTATAAAAATACATTAATTTTCATAAAATGAATTCCTATTCATTTAAAACATGAATATGAGATATTTTAAGCGTATAGAATTCCTGAAAAAATGAACTCATTCATGTATACATCATATGATAACATGCAGGAAACCAAATGTGAAATAATACAATCATATATAAAACCAATCATAAGTCATATATAGACAATGTGAATAAATAATCGAACATATGAATGAACACTAAGATAGGTATAAATGAAATTCTACTAATATGAAGTCCTTATATTATCTTTAAATATCATAAGAATAACCCTTAGTGGTTCCACACACACTAAAGTTTTATATGTCTATAACTCGATGAACCAATGTTTACCAATGTATTTTTTTTCTAAAACCAATAAAAAAATACTCACATTTTATAATATATTTTCATAGTGTATCATTATCAATAACCTTACTGAAAATCAATTTTTTCTCAAATGAATATTGAAAAGATTCATTAAATATAAGATATGAAAAAATATTTGTTTAATGAACAAACACCTAAGAACATTTATCTAATTAAATAATTACAATTTCATATAAAATAGGTAAATTTCATGATAAATGTAATTGATTTTATAAAGACAATGAGTACTTACTGAGTTAGAACCAATTTATAGATATGACTAACTCAAACAAAACCAACAAACACTTGAGATAAAAATCACCAACAAAGGGTTGTGGCTAAAATGGTAATGGAAAACTAACCATGAACACCCTTCCCTTGATCTCCCTATGAGAAAGAATAAGAAAAGGGGGAACAGAACTAGATATACGTCTACAATAGTTGGATGATCATAAATATTATTAATAGGATATAAAAATTTCTATGTAGAAAAGCTTCATGTTATTTTAGAAATATACATGGCATTTTGTCCTGTTGCATTAAAAAACCCCCAAATTAAATTCATCAAAAAAATTTTCTTTTAATTCATTAATAATTTAAGAGTATATAAAGACATAGAAATAGGAGTTATGAATATAAAAAAAGTGTAAGTAACTAATTACCATGATTTACAGCCTTCAAAATCATCAAAAATGAGTTTTATGTGCGTGATAGGGAAGAAGAAATGAGAAAATGTTTTTTAATAAATGTTTTTTTTCAAAAAGTGTGCTTTATAAGGGTATCATGGTATTACACTTACGTAGATAATAATTTTAATTTGAGGGTATTAGGTTACACTTACACGTCCATTTAAACAAAGGCACTACACTTACACAACTCAAAATACCCTAACATTATGACCAAGTTACCCTTACACAACAAATGAAAAAACAAGGTTTCATTTATATAGTACCATAGAAAACATTTTACACAAATTAAAATAAAGGTAATACCCTTACACAACCTTAAGAAACAATATTTTACCTAGGAACATTGGCTATAAATTGCACTTACCCTTATGTTGTTGCTTATTTAAACAGACACAATTCATTTAAATAATGATTTACCCTAACACTACTCCCAAAATCACCCTACATATAAGTACAATTCATTTACCTTTACACATGTATTGTGCCATACATAAAGGTAAAAATTAAATTGAAAATTATTTATTTTCATATTAATGGTTTTATAAATTTAATAAATGGGAGCTTAAGAATATTAAAAGACTATGAATTTTGCAAAGAAAACTAAATAATTATTAAACAAAAATAAAAAATCATAAAACAGAGAACGTACTTAATTGAAAATATTTATATGTTATAATTAACACAAATGTAATACTTTATTCACCCAAAAATCACATAAGATCCTTCAATAGAAAAAACTGAATTCCACAACTACCTTATAAATTCTTCCTACTCCCATGTATCATGCATAGGATGTACACACATATACAGTACATAGACTAAGGGAAATAATTTTCAACATAGAAACTTATCTTTTTGTACTATAATCCAAACCATCTATTCCAACATTGTGGAGTTGGGATCAAGACCAATATATTCCCATTTAATCACATGGGAAGGGTCTTGTTAATACCTCATCAGGTAGGAAACATGAATCCCATCATGAATCAACAACACACATGACTATAATTCCAACCAATAATACACCTTTCTATGATAATCCATAACATAAAAAGGGAAAACAAAACATAGTTCCATATTATCCTTCTTACCCAAAAAATAATGTCTTATATAAGGAGAAAATTTGAAAATAACCAATCGCAAACCATAAACTCTAACATGATAAAAAAATAGTCCACATGAATTTTATGATGACTTTGATAAGTAGCCAACCTATTCTGGATCAACTATACCTTTTCCAATATCTTTTGGACAAGGCTATGTCTAAACAAGGACAACTCTCCCAAAATCTCCCAACATAAAGGATATATACTAATCCACATATACAACTCTTCGAAATTTCAAATTGTAATTAAAGATAAACAACAAATTTTATAGGAAAATTTTATCAAAAGAATTAAATTATCCTATAAGCCACATAAATCAATCATGTATGCCCAAATAATATCCTCAAGAACCTGAATAGATTTCTCAGTCATCATATTTGTCTACAAATGTCACGACATGCCCAAATTTATAAGGGTACACATAGAATCTCAAAAACCATTCCAAAACCATTTTGTAATCCATTGACATTATTAGAAACAATTATAGAGGGAACACCATAATAATTAAAAAACACTCACATGTGGAAGTTCCCAATATCAGATTCCTTTATTGTCTCCGTATTTGAATGTAAATTAGACATTTTTTATATAAATTAATAATATCCAATTCACATCATCCAACTCATATTTTGTGATAAAAATGTTGAAATATATAGATATCTCATCCCATTTCTACATTGTAATTGGTAGATTTTTGAATTACATAGAAAGTCTCTAGTTCTCCACCATTTTTTATGACAAGAAAGACATCATGACATGAAATATTCAAATGACTACCTCTTCCTCAGCCACCAATACTGACATATCAAATCAGGATATATCTTGATACACTAGGGATAATGTTCCAAGAATCACAATGTCCACTATCCATAAAATCTTTCCTCAGTGATACTAGAATGAAAACCCTAACTTGGAAAACCAAGAAATAATGAGAGATGGAGAGAAATCACCTAAGGTATTCCTACAATTAATGATTTTACAAGAATACTGGAACTCTATGTCAGATAAATTTTTGAGTAGTATCTGATCATAAAATGGTGATTCAACCTTAATAGAAGAAATTTAAACATATATACAAGTCTCTTCCACACTCATGTTAATCTTAGCTTACATACTCACCAACGACAATTATTTTAATGAATCCTTCAAGTCTTCGATTTGTAACATCCAAATCAAATCATCAAAACCACATTCCCATTTTTAGGCATTTATGAAATATAAATATCAAATGTTTTATGTTTCTCAACCTAATTTATATATCACAAGGATATATTTACCGAAGAAAAAACAATTCAGGCTCTTCTAATATGAGTATAACAAATAGGATTACGTAAATAAATAGTTTTTTCATGGTTTTAGAGCATGAATCGTAGATTGTATCTCATTATCATGTGTAATATAATTACTCTCATGAATAATTAACTAGAGAGAGCCATAGGAAAACACCTACATTCTCTACATCAAGGCACAATAGAGACCTGCACCTGATGCATCCTAAAAAAACATCATATCCCAAACCCATTTCCAAAAGAATATAAACAATATCCAAATTCAACATCACATTTAGTTCATAAAATATCACCATCATTTTTTATTCTACTAAAACATGTAACCCTTAAAATTCAATATTGTAATAAGAGATCTATGATAGGATAATTCCTTAATAAATGGCTTATGATAACCTATTAAGCTTTAAAATATCTGAATCTCGAACAAATTTATAGTTTTTCACCATTATATAAAAACCAAAATCCTTTTATTATTCAATGAGATGCACCTCTCTGGAATAGCACGACATATTAAATTATCTTCTTAGATGATGTAATCACCTTTGGAAAGACAACTATACATATGATCTTCCTCTAAGATTTTGAGGTTGACATCCTAGTGATCCTTGTGTTTCTCATCTGACATGAACTATAAAAGAATATAATCCACAAAAATGATAGTGTATATGAATATATTAATGATCAAGTTCATGAATCCAATTAATATTGAATGAGTGTTAATGATACATCATTGAATAATAAGAAACAAAAAATTCCCTTACCTGCTCCTAAACGTTGTCTTATGTATATCATCTTCTGTTACTCTCATGTAATGGTACCCATATTGTACCTGTTTCTTATAAAACCATAAATTTCGTATATTTCCTTCAAAAAATCATCAACCCAATATAAGGGGTATTTATTTTTAAATGTCGCCTAATTAAGCATATGGAAATTGACTTAGAGGCCAAGGCCTCCATATTTCTTCATTACAAAGATAGAAAGAAAATCCCACGGTGATCTACTACAATTAAAAAATACCTTTGGATAATTATCTATAAGTTTGTCATTAATGTCCTCTAGATCAACTAGTTACATAAAATATGTTGGATTATAAATGGGAGTCCTGCTTAGATGAGTTCAATAGTTAACCCGACCTTTCTGCATGGTGATAACCCAAAAAAAAATAGGAAATACCTCAGGGTACACACTCATCACTAAAGGAAGTGATTAACTAAAAAATTGATCAATGGTTTCAATAACCATCTTGAAAAATGTGAATTATATTACTCCATTATAAGGGAAAACAAGCCTATATATACCAAATCATGAATTCCATTCACTCTAAAAGAAATTATATATCCAATTGGATGATAGAAACTAAACATGATATTGTTAATAATCAATATATAAATTATATCTAATCATATAATCCATGATAACAGTATGGTTAATGATATATCGATCAAGGTCTAAAAAACCCCACACCACTATAAAATCCCCATTCATCCCCCAACACACAATAAAATTTAAAACATTATTCCATTATTTTTCAGAAATGTTTGTAATGATCCAACATTAATAATATAGTATTATATTATAATACCAACATTTTTGTCAACATAGGGAGTATACAATAATTATATTCACCCATATAAAATAGAGATATAATCATTGAAGATAATATAAACACAACACCTATAATAGTAGTCGTCCTTCTATCAGGTTCTTCGGGTGTATAAACTATCACATATTTATTTCCAATCTCAAATCCGACAACAGATTTCTTCTATTTTGTGTATCTACATTATGATTAAATGAAACCCACTGCCATTTCATTCTTCCTAATAAACATTTTTATCTTGGTTAAGACATGATCCAACACTACTGCCTTGGAAAATTCTTCTATAGAAATGATTATGGTGACCAGATTGTGGAAAATGATGATCTATCCTTGGTTCTTCCATAATGATATTCTTGGAATGACTAGGATTCAAACACTGATATAACACTACCTGTTTTTGTCCAAAATAATCCCTAGAAATTTGTGCCAATGTAGATTGAGTACACTTATACTCCCTTTTTTTATGACACACTCTAGTAAATCGTACAGAAATTGACGATTTACCTAAAATTAGTTTCCTTGATACATGTCCCTCAACCATAAAAACTTTATCAACTACCTAAAATAAGGTATGATTGTATAAGGAAATTGATATCAACTAAATATATGCCCTCAAAACCTTATCAAACCACTAAAATTTAAGTTAATCATTAAAAAAATCATGTTCTCAGTTAACTAACTTGGTGGAATGAGTGGCTGATTCCATAGATAAATTATCAACTTTATATATTGTTTTAAATTCATGGTTATTTTTTTCACAGTTTATTAGGATAAAACCGCTGGTTGAGTATATTACTAAAAGTATTCCATGTAATATCCTCTTGTAAATTTTCATTTAGGGCGGTGTCCTACCATATCATTCTTACTATTTCTATAATGAAAGTGGAAAATACCACCTTGTAGTTTATAGAGTTTTTTGAAAAATGGAATATTATTTTAATCTACTCAATCCACTATTTCGATTCCTTGGGTCCCTAATCACCACAAATTATTGGTTTATTGTTCTTTCTATATTCTCTTAATTGATATACTACACATCCCCAATTTCAAACACACACTTTACCTAGATTTTATGCCATATGGGTAACCATTTATACCAATTAAATGTCTACTAGTGGATTCACATGAGGAACATATATCAATACTTCTACTCCAAAATTTAGAAGATCCCATTTCGGAGGAATTATTTAAATGATCTAAAAAAACATGAATTGCTTAAGATAAAATTAACAAATCAAAATAAAACATCTTGATTCCAAATTTAAAACATTAACCAAAAAGAACAAAATGAAACCATGGATTTATGATTGAGAGATAAAATAATAAAAAGGAATAGGTTCATTTAAATATCCTAAAAACCATGATTCCATCTTGGTTAAAATTCTTGACCACCCATGGTAACTAGAGTTTTGAAACATATGTGTACTCATCAATAAACCTTCTGTACTTTCTAATTGAATTATTATGGTCCCATATTTTTTATACGAGAGAACATTAACAAAAAAATGCACTATCATGACACTTTTTAATCTTGGTAATGGATTTGATACTATTTTCTAATGAATAAATCTAGGTCAAAATGTCACATCACCCAAGATGGGCCACCACATGGGGAGATAAATGAATAAATGGGTCTCGTGATCTATAAAAAGGTGACAAAATAATAAAGTACAGTGTTGAAGATGACCACACAAATATAAGATTTCCAATGTCTATAAAAAAGTCAGGACATGAAGATAAAATGTGACAATATAAAATCCACATCATTATGTGAAAACCCATAACCACCAATATTACCCTCAAATAAGGCAATGATAACCAAGTGAATCTACTGATGTATATGAAACCCTTAACATTAAATTTGTACTTTAAAACTGAATATGAAAAATTTAAAAGGAAAATACAGGGTGCGATCACTAAAAACATGTTTTATACCACAAAATAATATATATAAAGTATAAAATCATGCAATTTTTATTTCTATATTCAAAAAACAATTTTGTTAGGAAATTTCTAATGAAAACCCTTTTTATAAAAATATATTGGTTTTAATAAAATAATATCATATTCACCTAAACCAGGAATATGAAATTTAAATTTATGAAATAATATAACAATAATAAAATCATTCCTAAATATTCTATATGATAACATGTGAGAAACCAAACATTAAACAATATAGTCATATATAGAACTAGGCACATGAAAACTCAACACATGGGAATCCCACCCTAAAAAACAGAAGAAACACTATTCATGGAAGAAAATGAATAAAATAGATACCAAGTGTAACTATAATATATCAATATCATAAGAATAACCCTTTGTGGTTCCAAACACATTATGGTTTCTTATATCTATAACCCAAAACACCCAACATATCCAATGTTATATGATTTCCAAAACCATTAAATCAACCCTGATCATAATTTTTAAATCATTTTCATAATGAACAATAAAAACTCCCTTTCTCAAAAATCCAATTTGGTATAAAAATCATCAACAGTAATTTCATTAAATAAATATGTAAATACATATATTTTTAAATAAAAATTCCTTTGAAAAATAAATTATCTCGTGAAACAATTCAACTTTGATATCAGATAAATCAATTTCATAAAAAATTTAAAAGGAATTTATGTAAACACTGAGAATTTATTGAGTTAGAAATTATTTATTAAAAAACCAACCATAATCTAGATCTATGGTAACATGACATGAAAACAAAAAATGGTGAGTTTAGGATTGAATGATCAAGGTAAAACAACATATATCTCCCTTAATTGATGTTTTATAATGTACGAAAAAAACGAGAAAAAGGAACCAGATATAATTCTATTGTTTTTGGATGTCCAAAACACCCCACAAGAGGATTTCAAAAATTATGTGAAGAAAATATTGGGGTGATTTTAAAAATACATGACCAGTTTTAATTCAAATAATTAAAAGAAACCAATTTAAATTTATCATTTAATATTTATTTTAATGATTTATTAACTATCAAGAATTTAAATTATTCATTATAGGAGTTGTAGAATTAAAACATGTCAAATAAATTAATTCCTATGATTTTTTCTTTCAAAATCATCAGAAATGATTATAGGTGTGTTCTAGGGAAGAAGAAATGATAAAAATAAATATTGTTTTTTCCAAAAATTAGTGATTTATAATGGTAACATGGTTTTACCATTACATATATACTACCTATCACGTGAGGGTATCGAGATACCCTTATTCACCCTTTGAAACTATGTTAAAACCCCTACATGGCTCAACATACCCTTACATTAGGGAAATGTTACCCTTATTTATCCTTTGTAAAAATATATTTACCTATATATATCACCATATATAATCTTATAAATCATTTGAAAATAGGGGCTTAACATTTCAAAACCTTGAGAAACAACAATTTTCCTTTATTTAGCATCTTGAAATTCTCCTCACCCTTACATGGAAGCGGGTTAACCCTTAGGAAACTCATGTAAAAAAGAATTGATCCTTTAAAACTCCAAATGAACACCCGATTTATAGGTATATTTAATTTTTCATTATATAGTCCCTATACCATACATATGGGTAAAAAATAAATCTAAAATTATATAACTTTCATGTAAAGGACTTATAAATTTAAATAAAAATAGTTTCAAAAAAAATGTTTACAAAATGGAAAAGTAATAAAGAACCCCCAAAACATCCAAAAACAAAGGAACAAAATCCAAAATGTAATAAAGAAATTGAATGAAATGTTTGGTATTTTTGAAGTATATACACAATTTAAAATAATAATAGGTTTGTAACGTGAAAACATGTTCCAAAGAAGGGATATTATGATGAAAACACTTAAAATTACTACAAATTTCCCTGAAAATTATTTATCATCCAATATAATAACATAAGAATCATTAATAATTTTATTATGAATTCAATTTTTGTATATTAAATATTATATTAATATTTAAATTCATTTATTTCAGAGTTATTATATATTTTTTCTCTATATTTACTACAATTTATTATTAGTTTTTACTATTCTTTATGTATTTCAGAATAGTTGTCTCTAACATAATCCATTGATCATAATTTCACCATTAATACAATATCTATGTTATTGGAATATATGTTAAATTATTAATTATTATGTTCTATGTTCATTTCAAGGGGGTTTTAGATACAGTTCTCCAAGATGAAATCCAAAAAAATTTCCCTTAATTTACTAGTAAAAACATGTTACTTTTTAATGGAATTTTTTTTATTTAAAACATATGAAAAGATAATAATGAAATAAATTAATATTTAATATCAAATTTTTATAGTAATGTTTTCATGAAACTTAATCATAATGAAAATAATATTGTTTGTATAACATTGTTCATGTAGGTGGTTGAGCCAACCCCAACAAGAACTTGCTATACTAATGGTTGATTGTGAGTTTTGTGATATAGAGTATTATTATAATTTAATTATAAGAATTATTAAGTTAATATTGCATCATTATAGTTTATAATATGATTTATAAAGGGTTTATATGAGAAGGTAATCTATTTTTATATGTACTTGGTAGTTACCTTGACAAATTCACTCATCCTCAAAATGGGTTCCTTCATAAATGATTGTTTTACAATTCCTTAATGAAAGTAAAAGATACCAAATGTCTAATAAATCATTAAATTAATAAAATAGAAATTTATTCAATAGATAATTTGATGGTTTTAGTTGTTTAGGATGGTGTATGATGGCCCCTTTCAAAGGTTATTTTCGAGTGTAAATTTCACAAAGTTTCAATACTTAATGTATAATGATTTAATTTTAAGTGGAAAATGCATAATAATTAATTATATAATGGTTTTTAGGTATGGTTTTATCCTTAAATCCCTTAGACACACATTTATATATTGGATTTTATGTAATTTAATGAATTTACCATGTAGTTAAACCCTTCCTACCTAATTTTAGCACTATCATGGTAACTCCAATTTTACCTCATAAATTAATTTTATTCCAAAAAATGAAATTGAAATCCACACCTAATTTAACTGAGATTATAAAATATTTATATTCCATTTATTATAATTTAATTTCTAAATATTAACTATATAGTTTTGAAATGAATACATAAAAATTTTGAAACCCATTTTTATTGAAAAATTACTTTTTAAAAATTATGTATTGTTAATACAATTTTATGTAAATAAGATATTAAATGTGTATAAATTTATTTTTTTTACATTGATAAATTTCATTATAATAATATTTTAAGAGAGATAAATATAAATTATTAAGATAAAACAAGCAAAAACTTAATTTTATGGAGAGATAAATGTTTGTTTGAAAGAAACAAGGAATAGAAAAATGTTACTAAAAAGGCCAAAAATGATGGAGGAATTGTACATCCAAAGACACCAATAAATTAAATATATATTATAACGTTCATAAAGATATTAAAGTAGTAATTGGGGTAGAATCATTTCCAATAGTAGAAAAAATACTTTCCACTGTGTTATATACATGCTAGGTATAATAAATCTGGATGTTGTGGGGGAGTAGGTTTCTATATTCCAAAATAGAGAAATCCACTAACCAATGATTAGGTAGGATAAATTCTATATAATTTATGATCAAAGTTTAATTCACTTAAATTAATAATATGGTGAATATTCAAGCACTACAGTGATATATAATACTTAATAATTCTAGGAATTAGCATAAAGATGGTATCTTTCACTATAGAAGGTATTTTAGGCAAAAAACACAAAAAGGGTCACGTATTATAATAATCATTGGTAAAAATGGTTATTTAATTTTCATGAAGTTATTTAATTTTCAATTATTGTGGGATTCAAATTTTTAATTATGCCTTAATCTTGTTTTAAAAAGAAATTAACCCCTAAAATGGACATTTGGGATGCTTAATGGAGGTTGAGTTGTCGTCAAGTGGTTTGGGAGATCCCTAGAGGGGAATCAGGCTAGTTTATATGTATTTCGAACCACACTCTAATAGGTACCATCCCACTAGATAGCTAGTGGACCTGTACCATCCAGATGATGGTATTAATAGTGTGTAAATTGTCACTTATCCACCTCAAACATTTATAGGGGACATATCCATTTATCCTTTTTTCTGTTGAATTCATGGAATGTAGCCTCTCCACCTTCAATACCTATTAATTACCAATCATGGGTTGATTTAATGGGATTCTATAATTGATTCATGGTCAGTTTTTTGGTCTATCAACCTTTATTTATATTCTATTTAGTTTTATACTAATTTTCTACTTCTATAGCTTAATGATTTAATCCAATTCTAAAAGAGTATGGTGGAATCAGCTAAATGAGGTTGGGGTTTTGGTCATCCCTTATAGGAGATGTCCTGAGAGGACATCTACCTATTTCCTCTCATTTATTTGACATAGGTACAACTAATTTAGAATTTTTATACCATTTTACATTAATATTAAATTAATGTGACAATATAATAAACAATTGATATTATATTGTTTTGGTGGTTTGATGTTAAGGGTCAGTGGTGGTTGTCAAAAGGGTTATTAGTTGCGGTTCAAATGGGATATGGATTTGTTGTGAGATTTCAACAATTATTCTAATTTCAAATTTGACTATATTGAGTTATTTATTTAATTTTAATTTTATATTTTTTATATGTTGTTTGGGAGTTAGGAAATCAGTGGTTTTGGAGACACTAGTCTTCCATAGAAGAGATTGTTGAAGACTGGCCAATAGAAATGGGTCTGATGATTATTTGTAAACCATTAGATTAAGGTAGGTGTTTCATGGAACTCTCCTAATAGATTAATATAATAGGATTACGATACATATTTTTCTTGTGGATGCACCATCAAGTGTGTTGAACTGTTTAGCTAAAATAAACAAATGAATTTAAATTTATTAGATAATATAAATTAATGAATATTTAATTTTATTTTTGAATGTATGTAAAATTTCATGGATGATTTATTAATGTGTCAATTCCATTAAGACCTTATGAATTTCCTTGATGCCTTAACCACTGGTGGCCAAGTCATGGACTAGGAAGATAACCTAGCACTTTGACACCACAAAAGTGTATACAATGATACCTAAGTTGTAAAACCTTGTAGTCTATTAAATGACCCCTATGAAATGTTAGGGCTAGATTGATAGACCCATGGTAGATTATAAATGGGAGGTGTGAGTTGATCAGTCTAGAGTGTGGATATACGTAGAGATCGACCTCAAGCCACCTATTGAGACTACAAACACTATGGAATACCAGTGAGGTATATGTGTTTGTAAGATGACCATAGTGAAACTGAGGGATGGGATGGCCTATAAGAGTTTGGTGTAGTCCCAGTATCCAATTTGTGATAGAGGTTACAAATTGGGGTTTCTATACTATAGTTATTTCCTAGGGGAACCCCATGGGATCCCCTTCATGAGAGGACCCTGAGTGGGTATATGTGGTTATGGGTAGAGATGGTTTTGGATGTCACTAAGAACCCATACGAAACATTTGATACATAAGGTATATTAATATTGTTATAGGTTTTGGGATTGAAACAACATTTTTGGGTCTTCTTTTATTATTTGTTTGGTATGTGATTTCCTAGGATGCATGGGAATCAAGTATTGTTCTTGAAACTATATTGATTGTCCAGGGAAAACAAAAATCACCTGATGAGATAGATGAGACCCTCAGATTCCTGGTATGTTTTCATTCTAATATCATGATATAAAATTTCACATCATAGATTATAGAATCCCAATTCAATTTTTCAAATTAAATTATTAGTAAACTGTATAAGCGTTATTGCACGATCAAAAATTTTAGTTGTATTGGAAGACTGGATGCATACAAAAATTACATCTAAAAACAGAAAATAAAGCATGATTATATTATAAGAAAATATACATCCCTTAAATCATATCTCTAAAATCTTCACATAGTCCTCCTCTTGGTTCTCTAACATGGATATATCCATAGTATATAAGATATAATGTAATTAAAAAAGGAGAAGAGATCAAAGAAGAACATCCAAGATCATAGGCTTACTGGTGAATCTGGATATCCAATTGGATTTGATTCTCCCATATCATGCTAATAAGTTTAAGGGAAATGTCTCATAGGCCTTATGAGAAAAAATAGTTTTGTATTATGAGATATTAGGAAAATAAAATCAGTGCAGGTACTTAAATCCGATGTAATGCTAACAAATAAGGGTGAGCTCAAATGCTTTGTAAGGAGTACTATACAACACAAGGTTGCATAACATACAAATTGAATAATTGATATGGTAATAAAAAATAAAATATATGAGACCATAATGAATTAAAACTAATGAAATTATATATCCATAATAATAAATAAAATAATATATTAAAAATAATCATAGAGCTCATACAAATGGAATGCATAATGGAAGAAATAAAAAAAATTCTATCTATGACTTGCTACAATACACTTTTCTATTGTGGTAAGTGAAATAACCCGAAACTAATCCTATTTTGTATTATTATACCAATCTATACATCATGGGGATTTATAATTTTTTGATTCACCGATCATTTGTTTAATTTAGGTGTATTCAAAATAAGATTCATCAAGTCCATTAATATTGTTCCCTGAGGAATTTATTACCCAAATAAAATTTTATTCTCATATAATGTGAATCACATTTTTCCAATACTTCCCAATTCAATAAAATAATGTGTATGTATATTATAAAATAACATAATAATCTTCTAATTTTTAGAATATCTTCAAAGTAATATGAAGTACCCTTATCAAATAAATATTTTGGAAAACATTCATAAAATGTGAATGGTAATCCATGGAAGATAATATTTTCATTAAATAGAATTAACTAGTTTGTTACTAAGTAAATGTTCATAAAAATCATTCATCATGTTATATTATGATCATGTAAATATTCTACATCATATCTCATGGGAGTGTCTATTTTGGTGAGCATTCTTATGGAAACTCACCATTTATTAGGGTAATGATTGATTTCATTATCAAACAACTCTTTTTTATATGATTAAAACTTGTTAATATTTTTACACAGCCACATCAACTAACCATTATCCAAATATGAATGTTTTTCTTTTGGAAATAACACAAACTTTTACTTTACCAAAAACATAGGGTGGTTTTCCCCCGATAGAAAAGGTAAATCATGAATCACATTAAAATGAAAGAGAGATAAAAATATATATATTTATGTAATTCTATTATATTTAATATGTAAAATATAAGAATTTGTTCCACATAAGCAAATTCACTATGTTAATGAAAATAGGTGGTGATTATAACTTGAGTCCCAATGAACAAAAATCAACATTAAAAACCCATCGTATTGAATAGGTGGAAATTAAATCCTATCCTCCTGGACAAGAGAGACTAAACCTGATATATAAATAAAATTAATCAAGTAATTTAATTATATAACTTCTGAAGTTGTTATAATATATAATTTTTAATGTAAATTAGGTTCATAATAAAATTATTTCCTTAAGTAGAGGAATTTGAGGGAGAAATACATTACCCTCTTCTCCTAAATTCAAAAAATATACACAGTAAAATCCAATATCATAAAGATATATATATATATTAATAACCTAATTAAGAAACATTCTTATATATATTTTCATTTATATTATTCATAATTCACCATTATCTAAATGAAATATATTAATTTTCCACATCATTGTTTATAGTTCTAATCATTTATACTAGTTTCAAAATAATGTGGTTTTCATTCATTATTATTAAAAATTAAATTATTAAAAGGTCACTAAAGACACTATTATGGATGATTTAAAATAATTTATGTTGTTTCAATGTCATTTTATGTCAGTTTTAGACCATATCCATGATGATGATGTTGATTATAATCAATTCTTGGAGTTTTTGGATGAATATAGGGGGTTTCCTTAATTGATTAATTAGATATTTATATAATGTAACAAAAAATACAAAAATTATTTTCATATTTATATCATATAATAAGATTAAATATGTTATCATAGTAATCCATTACATAAATGTATAGTACTATTCAAGTAGGTTGTTCTACCAACCCAACCATGAACCTACCATGAATAGTGGATGATTATGTGATGGGTTACATGTAATATAATTATAATAAAATTATAATGATATTATTTATTTTTTATGAGTGTGAAATATTGGAATTATAATTATGTTTATTAATAAGTAATTTATATAGAAAAATTACATGAGTTGAATAAAATATTATCCTCTTAATGTTCATATTTTAAATGGTTAAACTAACAATGATTGTTTGATTGTCATGTCATTAATATGCTATAAATTTATTACTAATGAAATTTAATTTTTATAATAATCATGAATATATCCATCCTTTTATTCCAATAAAGGATAATAAAAAACGTTACATCCTAGAGGCCGTAGTCCGAACATTGCACATACAACGACCTTGTTTTTTATTGTGGATGTGTTATATGATTAAAAATCAAAATAATCATAATATAGTTACATTACAGTTTATAAATAATAATAATATCATTCTATTAGTGTGTATAGGATTATATTTAATGAATATTACTAAGAATATATCTATGTATTTGATAATACTAACAATATAGAATGGAATTTTTTTGGACGTTTCCTAGATTTTGAAGGGATTATGATAGATTTGAGTGAAAAGGGGATTATTTTATTTGGAGAGAAAACTTTTATAGTATAAATTATAAATTCTAATTGGAGTTTTTTGGATGTGGAAAAGAATATCACTTTTATATATGAAGTGAATGGTATTTTTGAAAACACATTTCCATTTTTTAGTAATTTCATGACATTATAAAAGGGTCAATGGGTCAAAATAGATATAAGTGTAGGGAAAAAATGTATTGTTAAATACAAATATCAACCATTCAATGTTACGCACATTTATAATACAATTTACTACTTTTACTCTTTTTAAACTCAATTTACCCCTTCAATTATTACCTTCGAAATTATTTTCTAATAATAAAAATTAATTATAATTACAAATATGTATAGATTATAAGTCATCTAATTTGATTCATGTTATTTAAAATTTTAAAAAAGCATTCCATTGTTGGGAAAATATAATTTTATAATAAGTACTCTTTACCACGTAAAAATAATTTTCAGTGAAATAAAATTTTATGATTTTTATTTATATAAAATTTCAAATAATTTTGATTACATATTTTAATGACTTAAATTGAAAAGCTAAAAAATAAATAATTTTTTTCATTCTTTAATTTAAAAAAAAATTGAATCTCCCTTAAAAAATATTATTTGGTTGAAAAGATCAAAAACCAATTTTTATATTAATGTAAGCTTTTTATTAGTTCTAAAAATGCTTACCAAAGGTTTTATATGATCAAATAATATTTTTAAATGTATAACATTAATCCTTAAATTAAAATTTTATTACATAAAACGTATTTTAATCTTACATGTCATTCATATATTAGTGTTAATTTATTAAAATTATAAGTTTCATGAAAATGAAATATTTTACTAAAAATCAACGTTATGAGAATAAAATAAAAATTTTTTACTAAAATTAATTTAAACTGATGAATTAAAAAATTTAATTATTTTTATAAGTAAAAAAAATTAACTTTATATAATTTATTTAATAAATTATCTTTAAATAAAATATTTTTTCAATAATTCATGACACAATATTTACATACTATAGTGGAGTATTAGATGTTACATATTAAGGGATAGTTCTTATCAAAGATAGAATACATACATATGATATATATATATATATATATATATATTTGAATGATTGGTGGTGTTACCAAGGATCGAATATTAGAGCTATGTGATTTCAACAACAACATGGATTCCCAGGATGACAGAGATTCAATGATATAATGATACCTAAAGAAATTTCTAGGTGTTGAGTTTCAAAAGGTGATACCATTAAACAATTTCACACTCATGGGAATATTAGGAATCAAATGATGGAATGGGGTTATAGGTGGGAATATTTCATTACCAAGGATTATGTATGCGTGGAGGGTGACTATTGGATAACCTCAATTCATTACATTAATACCCCCTAGGATCAAATGGATGAACGTGAGATTGATAAGAGGAAGAGCTATAAGATACTATTTTCCCAAGAGATTAAATATGGAATCTAGGAATGGTATTCCCTTTAATTTCCTATGTCACCAAAGAATTAGTCATTCTTGGGTATATATGATTACCAAGGAAACCCCCCTCCTAGGAAACAAATATTGGTCACGAAATTATGGACACAAAGTTACTATGATGATGATAAAACCAATGGGAATGTGGATGAGTGATTACTAGTAACACCCCATGTCCCCCACTCATTTTTATAGAGTTGTAGGAACATGATCCTGAATGACTAAATAAAACATCTACTGACGTGATGCTAATTCTCAAAGGAACTCCATCACTAGATGAAATAGGTATGGTTGATTGGGGTTGTGGATTTGAGGATCAATGATGGCTAATGGAGTAGTCTGGGGATATTTGAGTATTCGCAGAGGTAAATGTTGTTGCTGGTTGGAAGGTTCATCTTAACATACTCATAGAAATTTTGGCATCAGGCTGAAGCAAGTACTATTGTTCGACTATTTATTTATTTTAGAATGTTATTTATTTATGCTTCTCATTTTACATGAGCATATCACTATATTTATTATGTAATATGAGACCTCATTGGTGGTTACCTATTAAGTTAGAAACTCACAACCATCTCAATACACCATTTCATTAGGGTACCTAGGAAAACCCTTACATGGTTGAAGGCATAGGATGGGTAGAGTCTTAGGATTTCAGAATTGATCCAGGGATGATCTATTAGGAAATGAGGCTGGGATATGGTATAGAATAGTGTAACTATAGGGCCAATCATGGATTTTATTTTTTTTCTTTAAATATATGTTACTGAACTAGTGGTAGATCGATCTCATATACCTCTATGACTAAATTTTATTCATTATAAAATGTTACATCTATTTTTTGTCTACTCTAATGGATTTTATATAGATGGAGGAGTAATTTTTTTTATTTTATGACTTGAAACTATAATAAAAAGGTTATAGTCTCTAAATTAAATCCTTATAGATACAAACTTCTAGTTTGTAGCTTATAGCATGTAGCGAGGACTGTGTGAGGTCATGTGGTGAATCGATCCAAACAAGTTGAGTTGCCTCTAACCTGGGTGCTAAAGTGTGATACAAGAGATATTTTGTATTTATGCTACAATTTTGTACATGTTATCCTAATGGTATAGGAATGTGTCAGAGACTTTCATGGATTCCATAATGTTATATAATGAAAATATTTTAATGTAAAATGTACATGTTACGTCGGATGAGATTTATGATATTAGTTTCTGAGTTTATAATTGATATGACTTTCACCTTGAGTGATTGAAATGGTTTTTGGATATATGATTTAATATGTATTTTATCCTCTTATCCCCTTGAAGGTAGACTTGTTTTATATTTTTCCTCGTATCCTATATATAAAATATTCTTCTAATGCATCAATAGTTAGCACATATGATTCACATGGCTTGTGGGGACCTACAAGTGTGGCATTTTTCATAGACTATAGTTTCAATACATTTAATTGTTAAAAATCACTCATATATAATTTTCCATTAAATTTTCTTTTTGGAATTGTATTCAATTAGATCAAAATAATTTTTTATTTTCTTATAATTTCTTGTACAAGGAATATATGTTGAGAATCTTATTAAAACAGACATTGAACCTCAAGGTATGGAACATGGGGTAATCCAAGTTGGTTAAGGAGGCACGTAGTGTTATAGTGGGAACCCCCTAGTGGGTTAATATTGCTCTTATTTAATTTTATGAAGTTATAGTAACAAACTAAAGTAATTATCCCATATTATTGGGATGAAACTATACATAACTAAATTTAGTAATGTGGGTTCTCTTGATACAGAACCCCATAGGGAGATTCCAGTTGAATGAACTATGTAGGTTTAATAATTTAATGTGAAACTAACAATATATTTCATGTTTTTACATATATATTTAATGGAATTATATCTATCTAAATATCATGTTTATGGGTCCTTGATATAGATTATATTTCAATGATTCTAGATATAGGTGAGTTCCTATATTTGTTGAATGGTTTCTCATTATCTAATGTGTGGATAAAACAATATATGGTGTTTTCCCATATAGTATGGAATTTTATACTACAAGTTGGGAAAAAATCCCTCAAGGTAACATTACAGCATTTTTGGGTTGTATTTTTGTGATGGATGTGTTTGTTGATAATGCAGGGTTTCATGGTGAATTGTCGAGTTTCGGAGATATTGTTGACAATCCATGTTGACAATGAACCATTAAAAAAGGAATAGAAGATCTGGAGGCGACAAAAAATAACATATACAAGGTGGAAATGTTTTCTAGTGTTTGCTAAATTTTTGAGGTCCAAAATTTTGTGTTTGGTGAGCTTTGAAAAATGTGGATTTCCTTGAACATATCATCAAAATATGTAAATTGTAGGAGTTTCATGATGATAGGATTCATAGAGTGGATTTCTCAATGACTGGAATAATTTTGATGGTGTTGTCTACTGTTACGATGAGCTTCGCAAACTGTAGAGGTAGAGAGATTTGTGAAGGATCTTTGTGGTGGTGGCGTAATGGAATTGTAGAAACGATCTATGATTATGGTGAGATCCATGATCCGTAAATTTCCAAGGTGATTTGAGATTTAGAGAGAATTTAGGGGGAAATATCATATCTTTTCGATTTGAGCTACGTGGCGCTGACCTTGTGTAGAAGGTTATCGCATTGATGGAATCTCTATAAATATACCTATACCCCCCCCCCCCGAGAGAAGTAGATAGATAAAACTAAAGTCTATAAGATCTCAAATTCTAAAGAAGATTGACGAATTAGAGAGTTTCATGAAAGAAGAAGGAATTCGCAGAGGTAGTTTAGATCTGCGAAAGGAAGGCATGCCACAATGGCCAGTTTGTCTTTGTGAAGGACAATCTCTTTGTGAAGGATTGTTTAGATTTTCAAAATGTAAATGACCTGTGTGAGCTTTGTGATATAGAGAGCATTGAGATCTTGTGATATTTGAGAACCTGTGAGGTATGTGAACCTGTGAGCTTTGTGAAGAGGTTGGATCACTAAAAAACCTTGTTTGAGCTGTGAAAAAGTGGTAGATTCATAATTGTAGTGTTCATAGAGAAATATATTCAAAACGGATTGCATAGTTTTTTGAGAAAAAGTTTTTTTATTTAGTGAATGAAGGTGGAACTTCAATAGTTAATCTATCTATAACCGATGACTTATTCATTAGTGATAATGAATGGAACTACATGATTAGAAAATAAAAATGGATCCCTTACAAATAATTAAGAAAGGTATGAAGAAGAAGGTTATCCTTTCTACTGGCAGTGAGACAGAGAGAGAGAGGAACAAGAAGTGACCCATGGGAAACATTAAGATAAGCCTAAACATCGTAAAGGTAGTGATCATGAGAATAAAATTGACCTATCCTAAGAATTATTTGTAGTGAGCTTTATTTAATTTGGTATAGCGAAACATCACCATTGTATGCTCCATGGGCATATCCTATTGAGGGTGAACCATGTAAAAATCACAGTATCAGCCTACATGCTTCCCCACATTGCATCCAAAGCATCATCATCAGATAAAGAAGAAAATAAGTGATCATAATAAACACAAAAGGGAATAAATTGACCCTTGTGTTAAAGAGGTCGAGATCTAGTGGGGAAAGAATAATTTAAAAAAGAATATCAATACCCTGATTCACCCCATCTCTTGGTATCTATACCCCTTTTGGAAATAAAATTGCTATCAGAGGGATTGTTTCTTTTATCAAATTTTTTTATCTGACATGGTTTTTTCAATTTGTGTGGTTTAAGATTTAGTTTTCCCTTATATTGGTAGGTCGTGACAAAGGGAAGAACCTCAAAGAAGAAGCAGAAGTAATATGCTATTCCACATTGTGAATGTGTTTACGGAAAAATTGTGATTCTTCTAAATGAATAAAACAGCTTGACGAAGGAAGGATTAGGTGGATCAGATAGGTAAAAGATATATTTACTCAATAATGATATAGAAACAAGTGATGTACTTGAAATTCAATGTGTTTCTTAATGTACTAATGATATATAAGATTCATAAATGACATAAGTAGAAGTTATCCTTGAAACAATGTAATTGGATAAAAAAAATTTAATCTAATGAAATATGGATCCACGTACTAGAAATTGAGGTAAAAAAATTCAAGAGGCTTAAGTCAGTGGATAATTGATGTGGATACTAATCAAAAGAACAATATTGAGTCTGAAGGTGAAGAACTACAAAATCCATCTTCACGGATTGAAAAATAAAAATCTAATGAAATGGGAAATAATCTCAACTTAGATGAAATTAAAAATATGAAGTCTAGAAATGATGCCATTTCCACCCAACTGATTAAACTAGTTCAGAACCAAATACTACATTAAGATAATGAATGCTTTTGGGATTCTATTTCTCAGATGAACTCTATGTTAACGAAGCCAAGTGGCATAATGGATATGCTCACATGAGAATAGGAAGATGAGATGATCAATTTGGAGAATAAGAAAAAAGAACATGATGATCAAGTTGATTCATGGAATTTGATGATCCAACTATTGAAAAAAGATCCATAATTCCTGAATAAAGAAGTAGGGAAACACAATGCCAAAGGAAAGCCTAAATTGAAGGATTCACTGCACTTACTATTTGATTATCCTTTTGTAGGTGATGATGAAATTAAAAGAAAACATTCTATTTCTAAATATATGAAAGAACATATTATCTCATCTCAGATGCCATATGACCTGTGAATATAGGGTATTTGATATGGTGAACCCCCTCTCATGCATGACATAATGAGAGCTGAAAAAGGTTCCAAATATAAAAAAAATATAACATATACTAGAGAAAGGCCCCAAAAACTTTTTATAAGAAGTAATGAAAGCACAAGCTGTTTCTGTAGAAACCATGGGCATACATCAATTTTTTCAGAGGACTTGGAATATATTTCATGTTCTGAATAATGAAAAATTTCTTAATCAAAAAATAAGAAGAATAATCATGATATTTCTGAAATAATGTCTTCTTAAAGGGAAGTATCCATGAAGTGTTTATATTATGGGAGAATGAAACACACCATGGGTATGTGTCCGGACGCTCAAGATCTCAATGTGAAAAGAAGAACTCAATCGACATCAACATTACAATCAATCAATAATTAAATTATTTATGCCATTAGTGAAAGATGATTTATATGTTCTCATTAAGGGAATTTGGAAACACAATGTTTCAAGAAGAATGTGGGGAAGTAAAATGAATGAAAAATTAGATCCTCATTAATGGAAATGTATAACCAAATGGATTTTACTGGAGGACAACATGGTGTGTTGGAAAGTAGGTATATTACCTCAGGATAATCATAAGGATATCAATGAAAAGTGTATCAATCTCCTCCTCTGTTACACTCTAACAAACATCCCTATAATGGTTTTGGACAATCCTAAAATAAAAAGGGAGGAGATATCCCATGTGTAATTAAGAATAATGTAAATTTAGTTTAATAATCAACCCCAAAATGAAAATGCGGTGTGACACAAAAAATTTCTAAAAGAAATATGAGTAAATAATTTACTAGAAAACTCACATGTCATTCCACACATCAATATGTGAAGGAAATATAAATAGATAATAAATGGAGGGAAAAGAAAGAGTAGATAGTTAGTTGAGATATTCCTACTTGGAGAAAGAATACGGAAAATTAGAATATTGGTGGATCATCAAAGATGGAAATTTCAATGTATGTAATTAATTCTAAAATTGAGAAAAAAATCCTAGAATTTTTAATGTAAAAATCAAAAGAAGACTGTGACTATGTTAAATATTTCCTAGTCATATGGACAAAATAGTTGATGTTGGCTAGGCAGTTGGAGTAGAGAAGAAAAGAGTGTGATACTTTGCAAGAAATAATCAAAGGGTTGATCCATCAGGATCAACCACAATCCTCTTCTTGAGGATTCTAGAAGTACCCCCTCTCCCTATCTGTTTAAATTAGAATAACTGATGTTCATGTTTTTTCAGGCTTCTGGAGAGATACGATCCATGGGGAAGTCGCATTAAATTATGCAATGTAGTGACGTAATTTTCATGTGAATTAAAACTGATTCAAATAAGTTATGATAATTTAAGGTGAAAGGAACTGATTGAGTGAACTAGATTGTTATGGTGTTATTAAATCCATCTCAAATTTCTTACACTGATTTCAAACTAAGTAGCCTTATTGGTTTTTTACGGATCATTTCAAAGGTTCAAATGATGATGAAATGAGGTAGGAGAAAATAGTGTTTTGGTTCTAAACAGTGGGCATAGTAGCTAGAAGAGTTTCAAAACACAGGGGGATCATTCTATATCATAATCATATGAATAATATCAATGGTATATAAAGGATGAATGATTATATTCAAGAAGGATGACTATGGGAAAAGAAAAAATACATAGATTTTTTATGATTTCCAATTTTGTTCTAATAATATGGAATCGGCTAACTAATTTCAGGATACTAAGAAGTTGTGTGAGAATTTCAACAATGTTTCAACAAGAATCTTAGAAAATTAGTTAAAACAATTTATGTCACTACACAATGACAAATTGACAAGTTTCTTATTAAAAGTGGTGTAGTGGTAAGATCCTTAGAGGGATATTGTTTCAAGGCTAATATATAAGAATGTCATCAGGACTAAATCGGTATTTTATAAAAAGACTAATGAAGAAGGAAAATTGGTTCAAAAAAATAATTACTAGTGTGGAAAACATTATCCCAGATAAAGGATATAGATGTTGACGATAAATTTTCACCGGTTGCAAGGCTGGAGACAGTCAGAGGTTTACTACAAAATGCAGTGCAATAAAAGTTCAAAGTGTTCCATATATACGTCAAATCATAATTTTTGGAATGGGGTTCTATAGGAGGAAGTTTATATTGATAAGCCATATGGTTTTCTCATTCATAAAGATGATAAAAAAATGGTTGTCAGCTAAAAAAGGCAGCTAATTTCATATAATGATGGTAGATTATTAGAATCATACTGTATTGGATTGTGGAATGACTTGATATTGTTTTTTCCACATGCCAAGCAACCCGATATAAAATAAATACAAATTAAAGAAAAATTATTGTAGTTAAAATAATACATTTCAATTTAAAAGTAACTATGGATTTTAGTTCAGTGTATAATGACAAATCTCATTCAAATTTATTGGGATATAATGATGCAGATTTGGACACTTTAGTAGATGAAAGAAAATCTACATTAGGAGTTGATTTATCTCTTAGTGGATTTTGTATTTATTGGATAAGAAAGAAGAAAGATATCATTTCATTGATCAGTATAGAAGATGAGTATATTGTTTCCACTAAATCATGCATGTAGTTATTCTGGATGAAGCATCAGCATGATGATATGGGCGTTGAATTGAAGTCTCCAATCAGAATCTAGTGTGACAACACAAGTGCATCAAATCTCAGCAAATATCTCAACCGTCACTCAAGGACAAAGAACATTGAGAGAAAGTATCACTTAATCATGCACAAGGTTGAACAGGGAATTGTGAAGTTGGAGTATGCACCTACAGAGCTACGGGTTCCAGATATTCTAACAAATGCCTTACCCAAGGAAGATTTTGAGTGATATCGACTTTCTCTGGGAGTTCAGTCGACTCCACAGACTTTAAAATGTGTTGATGTGGGATGCTCTCTCCCCAAGGTATGGAATTTTTTTCGCTAATGAGCTAATATGTGTTATTCTCAATGTTACAGACCTCAAAGGAGTGACCTTTGGGTTTACTGAAAAATGGAGATAAAGAGTAACTCCTAAATGGGGATAAAATGTGGCTTTGGATGTGATAAAATGTCTTAGTCAAATACATGGGGAGATTTTGACGGGTGTAGTACATAGATAGGGGAGCGGTGAGATAAGGGAGAGTATAAAATCTAATGATGCATTCAGTGATTGATTGAAGATTATATATCATGAGATCTCAGGTTTGTGATGAAAACATTTTTTTGTATCAATATGGTATCAAAAATTGGTGTCATAAATGAAGGGATTCATTGATGAACTTTTCCTAATACTCTAGTTTCTCATGCTGATAATTTCTCATTTGGAATTAGAGTATGTGGTGAGAAAATCTTTGGTCACTTTCAGAATCTCAAGAGGGGAATATTGGTGAATTATGCAAGGATCATTAGTTAGGTATGAAAGTGCATAAAATTGTTATGATAATAATTTTTAACAAACACAAATGGGGGGATTTTTTAGAAAAAATATATCAAGGTATAATTGTAGCGTTTTTTGGTTCGACTTGTTTGTTGACATCACAGATTTTCAAGGTGAATTGTAGAGATCTAGAGATATTGTTGATAGTTCATGTTGAAAAAGAACAATTACAAAGGAATAGAAGATCTGTAGGCGGTATATAATAACATATTCAAGGTGGCATCATTTTATAGTGTCTTCCAATTATTTATTGTCCAAAATTGATAGTTTGGGGAGCTTCGCGGAAGGTGGATTTTCTTTGATGATCTCATCAAAATTGGTCGTGATGCACTGCAATTTAAAAAGAATTTCAGTAGAATTTAATATCATTCTCATATGAGATATAGTGGTCCACAATTTGTGTGAAAGGTTCTAGAGTCAGTGGCATCACATATAAATTGACCTTGACCCCCTTGAGAGAAGTAGAGAGATCAAATGAAAATCTATAAACTATCAAATTTCAATGGTGATTCACGGAACATGGAGCTTCACGAAAGAAGTGGTAAATCACAAAGGTATATGAGATATGTGAAAGGAAGGTGTGCTTTATAGCCTAGTTTGACATTGTAGAGGACGTTCACTTCGTGTATTCTTGTTTAACATTGCAAAATTAAAAATACTAGTGTGAGATCTTCAATCTAGAGAGCTCTATGATCTGGTTTGCTTTGAAAACCTGTGAGTTCTAAAAACCATTGAGAATCACGAAGATGTTGGAGCATTCTAATGACTTGTATGAGCATTGAAAAAGTATTAGCTTCGCAAATACAGTGTGATCAGAGAAAGAGTTTCCAAAGGTACTGCATAGTGTTCAAAGGAAAAGTGTTTTTCATCATTGAAGGAAGGTGTAACATTAGCAGAGAATCTATCTATATCTAAAGGTGTATTAATTGTTGATAGTGAATGGACCTACATGTCCATAAAATATGAGTGGATCCCTTCAAATCAATGAGATAAGGATTAATAAGAGGGTTATCCTTTCTACTGGAAGTGATCCATAGTGGGAAGAATAGAGAGTGACCCTTGGTAAGAAATGAGGTAACTCTAAACATTGTATAGGTAGTAAGTATGGGCATAGAAGTGATCTAGTCAAAACATTATTTGCAGTGAGATTTAGTGGACTTGGTATAACGTCACGTCACCATTGTATGATCCTTGGATATATCCCAGTGAGGGTGAACCAAGTAAAAATCATTGTGTTTCATACTTTCTTCCCCACATTGCATCCAAAGCATCATCATCAGATAAAGAGGAAAATAATTGATCATAATAAACACACAAGTTAAAACAAAGTGATCCTTGTGATAAAGATATAATGACATAGAGGGGAAGGAATAATTTGAAAATTAATATCCATACCATGATTCACCAACCCCCCCCCCCCCCCTCAGGGTATCTAGACCCCTTTTGTACCTCACAATTAGTATCATAGAGAAGGATTCTTTTATCATATTTGTTTTCTCTGAAATGGTTTAGTCAATCTTTGTATTTAAGGATTCAGTCATCTCTTATCTTTTTGGGCCATGTAAAATAGAAAAACATCATAGAAGAATCATAATTCAGATGGTATTCCTCAATGTGGATGATTTTTATGAAAAAAGTGTCATCCAACTAATTTAATGAAACAACTTTGAGAAGGAAGGATTTGATGAATCAAATAGTGAAAATATAGATTAAGTCAATAATGATGTATGAACAAGTGAAGTACTTGAATTTGAAAGTGAGGTTGAAACTCCTAATGATGAATAAGTTTAATGAAGTCCAGAAGTAGATGTTGTCCATAAAGAAAAGGAATTGGATCTGAAATTGGATGATGAAATTAAATCTAACGAAATATAGATCCATGTACTATAAATTGAGATAATAAATATAAGAGGCTTAAATCAATGGATAATTGATGGTGCTACTGATATGAGGGATATGAATGAGTCCTAATATGAAGAACTACAAAAGATTTCTACAAGGATAAAAAATCAAAAGCTATTGAAAAGCGAAAGAATATCAACTCAGATGAAATTCAGAATATGAAATCCAGAAATTATGATCTAGCTACAAAACTGTCTAAACTAGATTAGAAGAACCAAAGGTTACAATTAGATCATTAATGCTTTATGTATTCTTTTTCTTAGGTGAACTCTAAGTTAAAAGTGAAAAGAGGCATAGTGGATAAGCTCACACGAGAACTGGAAGATAATATGAGCAGTGGGAAGAATGAAAACAGAGAACTTGGTGCTCAAGTTGAGTCAAGGAATTAGAAGATTAAACAATATGAAGAATATCTAGAATTAGTGGTGAATGAATTATAGAAATCCAATGCCAAAGGAAAGCCTAAATTAATGGATTTACTACACATAAAATTTGATTATCTTTCTAAAATTGATGATGAAATGAAAAGAAAATATGTTTTTTCTTAAGAGATACAATAAAATATTATCTCATCTCAAAGTCCATATGGCCTGGGAAAATATTATACATGATATGATGATACCCCTCTCATGCATGATGGGAAGAGAGCTGGAAAAGGTTCTAGATATAAGAAAAATATTGTAGGTACTAGAGAATGACCCAAAAAGTATTTTAGAGGATATAATGACATCATGTTCTATTTCTGAAGAACAAATTTTTGTACATCAAGTTTTTGTTCAGAGTATTTCGAATATATTTCATGTTGTGAAGAAGAAAATATTTCAAAATCTAAAATTAAGAATAAGCATCTTGATATGTCTGAAATAATATCCTCTCAGAGGAAAGTATCAATGTAGTGTTTCTATTGTGGGAAAATGGGACCCACTATGAGTATCTATTAGGAAGCTCATGACCTCAATACCATAATAAGAACTCACAATACTTCAACATTACAACTGATAAATAATAAAATGAGTTATTCCTTTAATGAAAGATGTTTTATATGTTCTAATTATGATAATTTGGTAGGAAAATGTAGCAAGAAGAATGTGGGAATGGAAAAGGAACCCATAAGGAGATCCACAACACAGGAAATGTATAAAAGATGGATTATATTGGAAGACAACAGGGTGAGATGTAATATAGGTTTACATCCTTATGATACCAACATGGATCTAAATAAAAGGTGTATCAATCTCCTCCTCTGTTACAATAAAAAAAACTCCATTGGGATGGATGTGGACAATCCTAAAAGAAAAAGGGATTAGATTACACAAGTGTAATTAATAAGAATGTAATGTTAGTGGAAGACTCAACCCCAATAAGAATAGGTGGTATTACTAAAATAATTGATAAATAAATATGACTAAATAGTTTCCTAGAAAATTTTCATGTAATGCTACACAAGGGGATCTAAAGGCAATAGAAAGAGCTCATCAATGGAGGAAAAAATCAAGAGCAGATGGTCAGTGGAGAGATTCCTCCTCGTATAAAGAATAATGAATTGGAATATTTGTGGAGCATAAAAGAAAGAAATTTCCACATATGGGATTAATTATTAACTTTCAAAAAGACCAAGAATACTGAATCTGAATATCATAAGAAGACTCAGATTGTGGGTAAAGATTTCTTAGTCATATGGCCAGAATAGTTGTAGTTGGCTAGGAAGTTAGATAAGGGACGGAATGATTGTGATTCGTTTCAAGGAAGAATCAACATTTTGATCCATCAGGATAAACCCGAATCCTCTTCTTGAGGATTCCAGAATAACCACCTCCCTATGTGTTTAAATGAAAATAACTAATGTTCATGTGTTTTAGGTTTTTGGGGAGATATGATCCAAGGGAAAGTCTCCATAGAAGATGCGATGTAGTGATGTAATGTGCTTTGGAATGTAAACTGATTCAAATCAGTTATCAGAATTGAAGTTGAAAGGAATATATTGAGTGAACTAGATTATGATGGGGTTTTTAACTATGACATCTATTTCCTACATAGAGTTCCAAATCAGCAGACTTAGTGGTTTTGTTGATGGATCACTACTAAGGGTCCAATGATAAAGAAAGAGGTATGAGAATAATAATGTTTTTGGGTCCATATAGTGTTCCTAACAACTGGAAGAGTTTCATAACACAGAGAGATCATTATATATCTTAATCAGATACATGATCTCAATGGTATAAAAATGATGAATGTTTATGTTAAATAGGGATGATTGGGGGACAAGAAACAATACTCTGATTTTTTTTGATTATCTAATTTTTTCAAATAATTTGGTATCAGATAACGATTTTTAGGATACCAAGATGTTGTGATAGAATGTCAATAATGTTTCAACAATAATCTCAGAAAATTTGTGAAAAGAAATGATGTCACTGAACAATGACACAGTGACAAGTTGTTTATTGAAAGTGACGAAGTGGTAAGAGACACGGAGGTATGTTGTTTCAAAGAAAACATATAGTAATGTCATCAGGACTAAATGAGTTTTTTCCATGACAAGATGAATGAATATGATAGAATGGTTCGAAATAAAGCATGAAAATTGTTCAAAGGATACTCCCAGATAGAGGGTATAGATGTTGATGAAACATTTTCACTAGTTGGAAGGCTGGACACAATCAGATTATTCCTATAAATTAAAGTTCAACATAAGTTCAATGTTTTACAGATAGATGTCAAATATGCATTTTTTAATGCAGTTTTGGAGGAGGATGTTTATATTGAGTACCTAGATGGCTTTCCCATTCCCGAAGATGAGGAAAAAAAATTCAGCTGAAGAAGGAAGTTAATTTCACATAATGAAAGAATATTATTGGGACCATACTCTACCTGACTATGACAAGGTATGATATTATCTTCACTACATTCCATGTAGTATGATATCAACGAAATCCCAAGGAAATCCACATGATTGAAGTGAAAAGAATAATTTCCTATTTCAAAAGAACTATTGTTTTGGGTTGGTGTATAATGACGAATCTCATTAAGTGTTATTGGCATATACTGAAGTAGATTGATTTGATTCTCTAGATGACAGAAAATCAACATCAGGAGGTTCGTTCAATCTTGGTGGATTGATTATTTCTTCTCTAAGAAAGAAGCAACATTTAATTTCATTGATCACTGCAAATGTTGCGTATATTGTATCCACTCAAACATGCACACATTGTTTGGGGATCATGTAGCAGCTTGGCGATATGGGAATTGTAGTAAATTCTTTGATTGGAATCAAGTGAAACAACTCATGTTCTATAAATCATAGAAATAAAAATGTTTGACATGAATGGAAAAATAACATTAAGATAATGTATCATTTTATCAATGACAAGGTCGAGAAGGGAATCATGAAGTTGGAGTATGTACCCACAGAACTATGGGTTAAAGATATTATGAAAAGGCCTTACCCAAAAAATATTTTGAGAGGCATCAACTGGCTCTGAGAGTTCAGTCGACTCCCTACACATGAAAAAGTATGGATGTGGGACCCCATCTCCTTGAGGTATGGTATTTTTTTCCCTAATGACCCAATCAATGCTATTTCTCATGTTGCATACCGTAAAGAAGTGACCTTTGGGATTGTTGAAAAAGGGGGAGAAAGGGTGACACCTAAAGAGGGAGATAATGTGTCTAAGGAATGTAGAAAATGTCATAGTCAAATACATGGGGAGAAATTGACAGGTGGAGAAGTGAGATAGGGGAGAAATGAGATATGTGGAGAGTATAAAATCTAACAATGCTAATAGGGATCAATCAAAGAAGTTATATGATGACTGCTGGACTTCGTGATGAATTTAGTTTTTTTGTATCCGTACCATATCAACAATTGGTGTCAGAAATAAAGTGATTAATTGATGCAATTTTCATACTATTCTTGTGTCTCAAGCATATAATTTCTCATGTGGGGTAATAGTATGATGTGAGTGATTATTTGGTCACTATCTGAATAACAAGAGGTGAATTGTGGTGAATGATGGAATTTGATTTAGTTAGATATCAATGTGAATAAAATTGTTATGAGAAAAGTTCTCAACAATCCCAAGGGGGATATTTTTGGGAAATATCCCTTAAGGTAACATTGCATCATTTTTTGGTTGGATGTGTTTGTTGAAAATTATGGTTTTCATGGTGAATTATCGAGTTTCAGAGATGTTGTTGACAATCCATATTGACAAAGAACCATGAAAAAGAATTAGAAGATTTGGAGGCAGTAAAAAAATAGCCATAGGGAGGCACTATTTTATAGGGTCTTCCATATTTTTGGCGTCCAAAATTTGGAGTTTGGTGAGCATCGTGAAAATTGGATTTTCTTTAAGATATCATCAGAATATTGTTAAGGTGTGAGTTTCACAAAGATGGGCTCTATAATGCACATTTTTCCGAGGTTGAATGAATGTTGACGGTGATATCTATAGTGATAAAAAGCTTCCCAAATAGTATAGGTGAAGAGTATTTCAAGGGATAAATGTGGTTACAAAACAAAGAAATTGATGAAATGCTCTGTGATTATGAAGAGCTCCACAATTCGAAAATTTCTATTGTGATTTGCATTTTAAAGAAACTTTTTGTGTAAATTTTAGAGCTTTTCGATTTGAGATGACATAGAGTTGACATTGTGTAGATGGTTTTCGAGTTAGTGGCATCACCTATAAATAGACATCGACCCCTTCGGGAGATGTTGAGAGATCAATGGAAAATCTCTAAGCACTAGAATTATGATGGTGATTTACAGAGAAGGCAGGTTCACAAATAAAGAATTAATTCATAGAGTTAGTTGAGAGTTGAAAAAGGAAGGACAATCACAAAGGCCAGTTTGGCTTTGCGTAGGATGTGAACTTCATGAAGGATTGTTTTTCATTGGAAAATCGTAATGAGAAGTGTGATCTAAATGAAGTATTGAGCTCTACAATCTCAAGACCTCCGCGGTCTAGTGAGCTTTGCGACCCTATGAGCTCTGCGAACCAATGAGCTTCACAAAGAGGTTAGGGCATTACAAAGTCTTGTTTGATCTTTGAATAAGTGGTAGCTAATCAACGTTAGTGTCCTTGGTGAACGATTTTCAAAATGGACTACCTAGTGTTCAGAGTAAAAATGTTTTTCATCAGTGGATGAAGGTGAAACTTCAATAGAGCATCTATTAATAACTGGGGGTGTATTTATTAGTGATAATGAATGGAACTACTATTCAATAAACTATTAGTGGATACCATCCAAAGTAATGAGAAACATTTGAGGATGAAGGTTATCCTTTCTACTGGTAGTAATCCAGAGATAGAGGAACATGGAGTGAATATTGGGAAGTAGTGAGCTAACCCTAAACATTGTAAAGGCTATGAGATTAGGCATATATGTGATCTATCTCAATCATTATTTGTAATGAGCTTTTGTGAATTTGGTACAATTTCACATTTTCATTGTATACTCCATGGATGTAGCCCACTAAGGGTGAACAATGAAAAAAAATCTATGTATGTCTACTATCATCCGAACATAGAATCCAAAGCATCATCATCAGATAAAGAAGAAAATAGGTTATCATAATAAACACAGAAGTGAAAAAAGGGACCCTTATTATAATGTAGTCGATATATAGTGGGGTAGGAATAATTTGAAATAGAATACAAATTCCATGATTCAACCCCCTCTCAGGGTATCTAGACCTCTTTTGGACATATCACGACATATGATATCAATTTTTTGTGATTTTATTTGGTATATACCATCCATGATTATTCCATTATATATTTATGACCCAGTATATGTTCAGATTCTTGAGGGAGCAGTCACATATTTGGAGTCTTAGTCTAAATGTGTTCATAGTATGTAAATGTTTATAATGTGACTCTAGTTGGTTTGTGAGTCCCTTTAGTGGGATTTTGACATGGTGGATTCCATGATCTAGATTTGATGGGATTTCTCTTATAATCCCATGAAATCCTACATTCTATCTGACCTGACATAGTGATTATGTTAGAGATTCAATTGGATTCGGGTATGACCCAAGAAAAGGGTGAGCCACAGGTTTGTGAAAAGTGAGGTTAGAATGAGTTAAGATAATTCTCATGTTTGTATTCACCTTAACCCAAGAAGATAGGTTGGATATTTTCTTTTTATATTGGTTTATGTTAGGTTATACAGAGTATGTTTTGTGGAAATTAATATATGTGATACTTTTGAGTCAATGAACCTTTATTTCTTGTGATTGAGTTGTTTGGCGCTTAGCGTCCTATTGTACCAAGAATGCCTTAAAATCACAGTATTTTTACCGTAACTTTACCTATAAAGACTAGATGGTGTTTAGTAGTTCATGATAATGGGGGTAGTAACTCATATTCTATAAAAATTCCGGTTGGTTTATAACCATGTGGTTTCCTTAATGACTGACATTCCTTGGAGACTGGTTAAACAATTTTGGATGGTGCCAATCATAGATGTTTAATTATAGTTTTCTTTTTTTGGGTGGTACTAGTGTGTAAAAAATCTTTTTTCTAGATGAGATCAAGGTGAAAAATGATTTAATCTGTGGTATATAATGAAATTGGAATTGATAGTACCCTTATTTGAGCCCAGGTCTGATGGGTTGGGATGGGATGTTTTGAGCATGGTTCTGAGGGAGAGAAACATGTATCATTAATTATAATGTTATTGAGGATAAGCTTTAGAAGTTTTATAAGTAAGTCCATATGGTTCAGAGTGCACCATTTACCACTTGAGGATGTAAACCATTCTAAAATTTTAGTTTTGGTGATTATTGTGGATGGCCTTTCTGGGAAGTGTTTACATCTATGAATTTCATTTTTCTTGTTTTTTCATTAGTATGATAATTTTTTCCATGTTAAAATTTTGGAATTTGTGGTTGATTAGATATGGACCATAGAGGTTGGGTTTTGAAAAATTTATAATATGAAAAAATAATATTATGGTGGGGAGTGTGAATGTTTTCGTAGGTATTTACCCTCATGTTGGATCGGTCACAGATTAATGAAAATAACTATTAGGTGTTCAATGTTATAATTTGGTGATAGTGATAAATTGATCTATGTAGATCAATATTACATAAAGATTTCTATATGTGGATTAGGTTGTGATGAAAAATATACCCTGAGTGGTTGCTTAAAGCTTTGGACTATTTCTATGATTGACCAAATATTATTAGATTTTTGAGAACACCATCAGTGAAAAGGGTCAGTCATCGTTGGGATGTTTTGGTCCAAGTATTTTGGACTAGTATTGTAAAATTTAATTGGACGAAGTGATCTAGAAACCACATCAGAAACTTATTTTCAGTTTTGAAGGATATGAATTAGAAATTGGATAAGTTTTTTTAGGAAAGATTGCCATGGTTATTGGGTTCTTAGTCTGCTGAGGAACATTTTTTCTAACTGTGAATATTGAAACAAGAATAGAACCGATGTTTAAATGGTGTCCCCATGTATATTCAATTTCGGATTATTGGAAATCACATCAGGTTAGTTTTGAGAATTTGATATGGGTGTTTTAATAAACGATTCCAATAGTGGGTAGCGTCGTGGCTTGGAATATGGTTTTATGCAATAAGGTCTACTTTGTGGACAATGATAATATGGAAAGTTAATTGGATGATGACACATGGATTTCTAAAGAAGGTATCATGTCATGAAGTTCCATCATGGTATTTTTGAAAATGATTTTGAATATTGGCTCAAGAAATTTAGAAACATACTGGGAATTGAATGATGGAAAGTGGTTATTTGGAAGATAATTAGAAACCCGAGTAGTTCAATTTCTATGATAAAATTATTGATAATACATATCTAGGATGAGAAGTTTAAGGCTTATGATTTTTTAATTCCCTTGGGTATAGTTAAGAAATTAATTTCCAGAAGATTTTGGAATTTTCAATTATTGGGAAACCAATTCTTTAACTGAGACTTAGACATGATTTCAAAATGTTATAACCCATAAAAGGGGATATTTTAGATGATTAATAGAGGTTTAGTGGTGACCGGGTTGGTTGGTTGAGAACTTTAGGGATGCTCAACTAGGAAGTCTTTAGGTCACAACCACTGACTTACTACTACCAGCCCACCGACTAGCTGATGTGGCAGGTATTGGCCTTGGTTCCATTTTAACAAGAACTGGATATCTAGTTTCCTTGTAATTCGTTGTCGTATGTGGTAAATGGGGTATACATTACTCTTTTACCACATGAAAGTTCAAGGTGGATATCCCCATCCTCGTATTTCTCTTGCATGCACGGCATGGGGCATGCACCCCATTCTTTCCCTCTTCAATCCCTTTTAAGGTGATGTTTTACCGAGATCATTTCATTTATTCAAGTTATTTTTTGGATCTTTAAACATCAATTTAAATTCCAATCCACTTTCTACTAATTTTTACCTTCCTCGTCTTAAGGTAATATTTTTATTCCTGTAGAGAAATATTTAATTAGTCGAATTAGGTGGGGATTTCACTAAGCACTAATAGAGGATGTCCTGAGATAATGTTTTCCTACTACCTATCAATGATTAAAATTAATTATATATCCATTTGATTATTTATATGGTCTTACATTAAAAATAAATTGTATTAATAATGGAATTTGTGATTTTTATAAATTATTTTGATAGGGTTGATGCTGGAGGTATGTTGCGGTCCTCTCGCAAGTTATTTGACATGGTTCTAGGATGGTAATTCTTTCCAAAGAGTTTTTTTATTATTCCTATATAAAATTATATTTTTTTTATGTTTAAAATTAATTTTAATTTAGAATTATATTTTTTATGGGAAGGACATAGGACCTCACAAGTACATGAGACAGTTTTTGGACATGTACCAAATTTTCTAGGACATGGAGTGTCTAAGAAGAAACTGTCAGGCTAGAGATTATTTGGGAAGAATTATTTCAAGGATGGTGGTCTTTTTATCTTTTTCCAATATCCTAATAATTTTATTTATGATGCATATGTTTTTCCATCACTCCACTGAGGAATATCACAAGTATATTTCAAATGATCTAGTTAAGTTAATCAGTTTTCCTAAATGATATTGAATGGAAACTTAATGTCAATTGTCAAACCCCTATAGAATTCAATGAATTAATGAGTAAAATGACAAGGAAACTATGTAACTTTTGATCAATCTTGAATCCTATGTAGTATATGGATAATAATGGAGTAATAATATACACTGACACTTGGACACCCCCATAGGGGGAGAGATAATATGCGAGATGGAAAATTGTGGTAGGTAATGTGAGGACTGTTGTGATGTGTTAGGACTAATTATATATTATTTTAATAGATTATAAGTTATTTGGGTGATTTTACTAGTCTAATGTTACCATGGAAACATATAGGGGGACTTGAGACATTTATTAAAACTAATTCTAGTGAGACATCCTCTATTAGTGCCTCATAGAACACATGCAACACATGTTTTCTTAAGGGCCTATGGATAGTGTGTTAGGAGTAGGCATTCAACTAGATTTGATTTGTTTTATATTATTATTTTGTTATTGTATGTAATTACCCGAAATTCTTAGTAAGAATTCATTGGGCATGTCCCTACTATGATTTCTTGTGATTATTTTGAATAACATGATGTGAAAGATGATGCCCTGTGATGGTCAATATCATCCGGGTTTGATCTCACATTATATTTGGGGTGGATATATTTATTGTACAACATATATAGATATGGTAGATGTAGAATTTTATTCCTAGTAATGGTATCTAGAATCCAAAATCAGAGCTATATGATCCTGTGAAAATTGGGATGCCCATGATAGTTAGTATTCCCTAATATAGTGATATTGTTGCTAATACCTGTGTACTGAGAATAGAATGTTAATTCCATTAGGCCATTACAAATTCCTAGGACTCCACAAATTCATATTGATGTGTGGGTTGTTGGGTAGTAATTTATCCCAATTAATAAATATTTGACACCCAAGGGTTCCTGTTGGATCCCCCCAATCATTGTTTAGGATACCCCCATGATCAGGTTGACACAACTTTGATAGATTGGATAAGAAAACAAGCAATATTGAATACACTCGAGAGTGATCCTGAGATCTAGGCAGGTCAGTCCATTTTATTTATTGGGTCTCTAAGGGGTCATTCATAAAAGGAATTATTTTATTTTCTTGGGCCTCCTCTCTATGGAATCATACATCATCTTGATAGTGATGAATTTTCAGGTAATAATATGGAGTTGAGATTGAGGTATTTAGGATATGGGATTCCGTGTGACACCCCAGGGAATGATACTCCATATGATGGAGGTGTGGGGTAGGGTTCCCTAGTGAGTGAAGAGAGAATCCCTAAAATGATTCCCATTATCAGAGGCACTCCAACCTTGGCTGAAGATGGTATGGTAAATCAAAGATATAAACATGAGAATATATTATTATTGGTGGAATTTTTCCATTATATATGGGAATAACATTAAAAAAAGTTCATTTTTAGTTGTAATTTCTTTCATGATCGGAGAAGAGACATTATGGTATCATTGTAAAGTATGTATTGTGGGTGGACTATTCATTTTGTTTATAAGGTTATTTAATATTCCTAGGCATGTCACAAACGCATATCACTACATTTCTAGTGTAGTATAAGTCTAGTTTGTAGTTCTCTACTCAATTATGTACTCACACCCAATTCAATATGCTATTGAACTGTGTTATTCAAGAAGGATCCCACTTGATTTCATGTAGAGGTTTGGAAAAGGCCTGAGTTTTCATATTTGATATTGGTTACCTTATATAGGACATGTGGCTAGGATATGGTATGGATTAGTTACATAATATGGTATATATTGAATATTACTTATTTTTTTATGTAAATAAGTGATTTTTAAGTTGGATATTGACCTTTTATTCCTCTATTATGACATTTTATTCATTATAACATCTTATGTTTATTTATTTACTCTGAGTACCCTGATTGATATTTCATGATTGGGGAGTTTTTGTAATATATTTTGTTATTATAAATTTTTATATAGGTGTAATAGTCTCCCTGATATATCCTCATAGATCCCGGTATGTTTTTATAATCCATTTCAATATAGATATGTTCACATGATGCCATGTGGTGAACCAAGTTGGGGTACCTGTTGATTGGCCTCCTGTAATGACTCAGAACTCTAGAAATAAAATTTACCTTATTATTTTTGTATCATATAGATCACATGAAATCCATTATTGAACATAATATAAACATTATAAATGAAGAATCGGTGAAATACTATGTATTTCTTGAAGATTAATAACCTATATAGATTAAATAGTAACTCGACCTTGGGAATAGTAATATGACCCTTATGAATAGAAAATAAGGCTAATGAGTAGTATAATCACCAATTAAAGTATAAATAAAATTTTACAACCTTATAAATGAAAGTATCATGTAATTATATCCAAGAATAAGGAAATTAATATTTTAATAATTATTAAATTACGTGTTGGTATTTTTGTAAGTCATTAATATTTAATTAAAATTTTATAATCAATAAACCAATTTAAAACGAAATATATTCATATAAAATGTAATTAAAAATTAAAATTTTGTTGTACTATGATTTTAGAATAATTTTATGAGACCTTAGCAAATTTTTGAAATTGTTATAAAATCACTTATAGATTTAAAATATGAATTTTTTGAGTAAATTATTGTTCTAATAAAAAATTAAATTTATAATATTTAAAAAATTATTTCCATAAAATAGATTATATTTTTGAATTTTAAACATTAAAAAATTGATACTTTGATTTTTTTCTAAAATAGTTGTATCATTGGTGAATAGTAGATTACGATAATTTACAAAAAATGATAAATACATGATTTATTGATTCATATGCGATGTTTTGCTGACGTAAAAACTCATGGTTATAAATCACAATAATTTATTACTATATTTAGTGACATTAGTAAATAGTATTTCTTTTCCTGGGAAAAGTAATTAAATAATGATCAATATAATTAGAAATCACCCCTCTCCACTACTATAAATACCACCCCTCACCAACCCTTTTTCTCACACCATCCAAGCATTGACCCTTGTAAATTTTCTTCCCAATACTTTTAAAAAGCATATCCCACACTTCCGAGAGCACATGGTCTTAAAAAAAGTCCAAAACCATTCCCCCTAAGGATGTTATTAAGGAGGAGTATGGAAGAGGTAAAATCCTCTTCCTTCCCCTTTTAATTTCTTTTCTTGTTCTTTTCTTTAATTTTCTATCATCACCTCATCTATACCAATTATCATTATAAATATAGTGTCATATATACACTATAATAATATCATTTTAATTTAATATAAAAACTCATACTCCTTTATGTCTCTCTTTTATTATTTTTTAAAATGAAATTGTCGTTAAAGAGATGCCGATTTACAACCGTCACGGAAGACAAACTTCTATTCCTCAATTTATCATTAAAGGATGGTCATGAAACAATTTTTATTGTTAAAATAGACTATTATATATTTATACCAACCATTATTATGTATTTTATTTAACATAGTCACATAATAATATATTTTGAAAATAATGAGTTTTTTGTGATCAATAATCACCGTAATAATGAAAACAATAACCAATTAATGTCTTATGGAATGATTAATACTCATACCATATAACTAAATGATAAATATTACCAATTACACTTATTTATGTCAATTAATAACATATAAATTAAATAATATAGAATTATACACATTCCATGTGAAGTTATTTATCATATATAACAATACTAATCGTGAAAACCATGGAAATGAACGCTCTCATGAAATAAAATAATATCTTATAACTGATCAAAAAGGACATAAATGAACATAATAAATTTATAATAAATCAAATACATGTATATAAGTTTATTATTTATTTATTTAATTTATTAATGTTGATTATTTAGGATGTAAGGGTTAAGTGACGAACACATTCTAACATAAGGTATGGTTTTTCTTCCCGAACCACCATTTTAATTCAGGTTATGCTTTCTTCCTCTATACACCAATGTAATTATTTATTATTTTAATATAATTATTATAAAATATTTATATACATTCCAAAACAATTTTTATAGATCATTTAATTTCTATTTTTTATAAATACTTGTATTTTTTATGGTTCCCTTTTCAATTTTTCACGATATGCAAGCCCGATTAAATAAAACATCTCAAATTTTTACAGATTTTCATGTACCATCCATAATCTGTTTTAAGATATTGTTATTTTTATAAAATAACTAATTTTATCATGAAATAATATATTTTCTCATTAATGTTAGTATGAAAACAATTATTAAGGATAATAATTATTTTTTTAAAAGAACACCTCTTCCCAAAGTAAAATGGGTATTCCTATCATGAATTTATCAATAATTTTATTAGAATATTTTCATATATTTAAACAAACTTTTTTATTTTATGAATTATTGAGATTTATATATTATTATTCTCATATAAAATATGTTATTAAATGGATTTTGATTACTTTTACTATGGATGTTTTTTCTTGATACCATTTACCATGCTACTCAGATTGGATAGTGATTATGATTACAGATCGGTGAAGGTTATCAACATTTCATATGTCCATGTTGTTTATGTTTATCCCCATTCATATACGGAATTAATTGTACATAGAATGTGAGGATTAGGGCCCACTATATCCCCTCAATTCCTGGGTAGGTCTCATGATAAAAAAATAGAATTGGGTTTTGGGAAAGGCCTTACCTTATTATCTGTAGACGTCCTGGATAAAATATTAAGGATATATTTAAAATGTTTGAAATTATTCATTAACCCATTATGATATTATAAATTTATAATCCATGTGATATTTTACTAGTAAAATATCCATTATTAAAGTTACTTTTCTTTTTATTAGTTATATAACTTTATTTACTTACCTTTCATTCCTTCCATAATATGCTCAACTTTATTTTTAACAAAATGTGTCTTTAGTTATTCACAATGCCTAATGTTTATGATAATTTTATCTTGTGATGTATTACTTATGCATACTAATAATATAAGCTCACTAAATTCTTATGTTTTATTATTCCTCAGGATGAGAAGATCAATATTATGAATAAATTTCAGGGATGATCTTGGATTTATGGATGTTTCTAATGGAAATTATATATTGTATTTCCTTTCAATTTGAAATGTAAATATTATATTTGTATCTAGTTTTCAATACCACTAAACTATTCTGTCCTTTGGGATATTATTTTATTTTATTCATACTAATGTAATAATGTGAGGTACTAGGGGTAACAACTCCATAAAGGGGTCCCGAGCCTAAATTGGGGTAACATGGTACATGAAAACAGGACATTCTATGCACCTGGTTTGAAACTCTAGTGGTATATAACTAAGATAAGTCGCGTTTTCATTAAAACCATTATGATATATTTAAAAGTTATTATCTTCCAAAACATACCAAGTATGTGATTATGAGATTAGTTATGCATAAAACATCTATTAAAGTTATGTGGATTTCTAGATTGATACTATACATTATAATTTGTAGACTAGTCTAGTGTATTCCATTTTTTAGAAATGAATCCTAGTGCAAGGAATGTAAACCATATCATTGAAAATATCCCATTTAAGGATTTACCTCCTATTCAAGATAATGATTTCGGTACTGGGGTTGTGACTAGTGGTGAGAAACATATAACTATACTAGAACAGCTAACATAGGTTATGAAAAATTACCATACCCATATGGATTATCCTAATCCGCAATGTGGAGAAGCAATGTTATATTTTATTATATGATAAATCCTCTATCATTCAATGGGACTAAAAACCAATTTCTAGCTAATTAGAGGATAATTTCCATAGAGAAGACATTTCTCTATTTAGAATGTAATAAAAGGGAGAAGGTTTCATTTAATTTTATCATAAATCAATATATTTAGATTAATGTAGGTCCCTAATTCAAAACACAAATGGGGAGGAAGAAATTACTAATATTGAATGAATGTATTATATAAAAAATTACAAGAAAAATATTTTCCCCACAGACAATGAGCAGATTGGGAAAAGAAATTATTGATTCTGAAAAAAATGGAGGATGATAATCTTTCCATGTATGATTCCAAATTGAAAAGGATTGAAAGGAATGTTGTGAAATACACAAATAATGCGTGGAGAAATATTGGTTAATTATTTTTTGGTTTTAAACCATTCCTCTTTAGTTCAATGGTTTCCAAAACATTCTTATCATATGATGATATAGTCATATGTGCTATAAAGAAAATGAAATAATTCTCTATGTATTATTACTATAAGGTAAATAATGATAAAGAAAATGGTTTTGGATGAAAAAATTGATAAAAGGATGAATAAAAAGGTAGTTTTCTAACATGTGATACTTATGGAAGGAAACACCCTAGAGCCTGTATAAAATTAAATGGAGTCTATTATAAGTGTGGAGAAAATAGACACCAAACCTGCGGTTTAAATGGAAATAAATAGGCTACCAATATTGAATTATATAACTATAAAGAGTTATGTAATTATAAAATTTATTTTTTTATGTGTCAAGGAAACTTTCCCAAGAAAACACCTGGAAGAAAGGCCAATCATAGGTGATCACAACTACAGATGTTGATGTTCCAAATAATGTGGTGGTAAGTAATTTAATTATTACATAAATATTATCAAATGATTTATTCGATTCAAAATCATTAAATTATATTATATCTTTGTATTTTCCAATAAAATTAGCCATTACCCCTTTTATTTTATAACGTAGTTTTCAGTCAAAATTTCTAAGGCTAGAGTCATTACAATAAAGATGTCTCTATATGTCCCCTTTGTGACAGATAATCATACTTTATTTTATGAATTTTTCATCATAACCATGATTTATTTTGAAAAAAAATACTCTGCATGAATAGTATTTGAAATTATTGTTTTGAAAATCAATTACAAGAAGAATGAAGTTGCTATTTTTGAGAATGATGTAGAGTCCCTTATATTTAGTGCAGAAACCTCACCACCTGACTTTAATCTAGATTCTCTCATAGTAGATATAATAAATTCAATTCTTGGGGAGGATAATACTGAAATATTAATGGTCTAGTAATGAAATATTCATATACAATATGTACCTATTGTGAAAGAATACATCGATGTATTTCTAGATTATTTTCCTCGATATCCTCTAGAGTGAGAAATTTCTTTTCTATTGACTTAATTCATAGTTAAAGGAATATATCAAATACACCATATCGAATAGACATTGTGAAATTTTTACAACTGAATAAATAAATATAGGAATTGAGTAATAAATGATTTATCTTCCATAGTGTTTCTTCTGGGGGGCCCTATTCTATTTGTTAAGAATAAAGGTGGATAAATTAGGTTTTGAATTAGTTATAGAGAAATAAATTCTATTATAATAATGACAAACTATCCCCTTCCTTGTGTCTATTATTTATTCGATCAACTTAATGGAACTCAATATTTTTCAACGATTGGATACCAATTGGTATATCATTAGTTGTGTTTGAGGTATGAAGATATTCTAAAAATAGCGTTTGAAATTATGTATGAAACATACAAGTTTATATTAATTCCATTTGGACTGACTAATGCACCCACCTTTTTCACTAATATAATTAATAGAGTTTTCAAGGAATATCTTGATAACATTCTTGTGGAATTCATTGATGATATCTTAAAATAATACAAAATCTATGAAGACTGTGAGAATCACTTGAGGATTTTTCTAAAGACTATTAAAAGAAATAAGTTATATGGGAGGTTTAGAATGAATGAAATTTGGATTCAATTAGTTTCTTTTCTAGGCCATATTATTACAAAGGATATATTTTCAATTCATACATTAAAGCTAAAGGTGGTTCAGAATTCCCTACACCAATGAACATATCCGAGGTATATAGTTTTATTGTTTTAGTAGGTTATTTTCAGAATTTAATTGAGAGCTTATATCAACTAGCTAACTTGTTAACCAGTATTACTAGTATAGGGGTTAAATTCATACAAAAAATAATAATTTAAAGAATTTTTTAATGAAATAAATATTATTTTTGTGAATGATTTTATTGTGATTCCACCATTTGGAAATAGTGGATTAGTGATTTATAGTGATGTGTCAATGAAAGGACATGTGTGTGTCCTTATAAATAATGACAAGCATATTTGTTATTCATTAAATAATTTAAAAATTCATGAATATAACTATTAAAATCATGATCTTACGTTAGGTTTTATGATATTACTCTGAAAAATAGAGACAATATCTCTATGATGAAATATGTGAGATATATTCAATCACAAGAGTTTAAAGTACATATTCTCATAGAAAAAAATAAACATGAAGAAAAGTAGATGGCTCTAGATGATTATGGATTATGATTTTTAAATACACTACCACCCTGGGAAGGTAAATAAAGTAGCAGATGCATTGACTAGGAAGGATCATTGAGTTTGAAAAAACATGAGGATTGACAAAGAACCTATATACACATATCAAGAAAAGATGTATATGGGAATTATAAAGTAAGGAGAAATATCATTACATTTTCAACTGGTTTCCCAACCATCATTATTATATATAATTAAAAGTTCTCAGTGTGTTGATGGGAATATTGAAAATAAAATTAAATATGTGAATGATGGGAGATTTCTAGACTTCGTGTTTGATGATAGAATTATGAAAATTGGTAAAAGGATATGTGTTCTTTCTATACCCAATATAAGATGAGAGTTATTGGATGATTCATATAGCTTGGATTTATATATACACCCTGGTATCACTAATATTTATAGATATCAACTAGAATATTTCTAGTTGGATAAAATGAAGTAGGAAATTGTTGATTATGCATCATGATTTTTAGTCTTTAAAAAATTGAAGGTGTAAATACAATGTCCTAGAGGTTTCGTGAAACCCCAAACTTTTACTAAGTGGAAATGTGATGACATAATATTGGATTTTGTCAATGGACTACCAAAAAACCCATCAAATAATGATGCAAGATGAGTGATTTTTGATCGATTTACAAAATATTCACATATCCTTTCTATAAGGGAGGATTTTACAATAGAGAAACTTGTAGGAATCTATGTAAATGAAGTTTTAAGGATTCATGGGGCACTTTTATTTATTGTGTTTTCTTTTGATCCATGATTTACATTGAAATTATGGAAATGTCATCGGAAATATTATCATACGGAGCTTTATTTGTGTACTACATATCACCCTCAAACTGATGGTCAGTCTGAAAGAACCATTCAAACATTAGAAGACATGTTGAGATCTTTCTCCATCAAAATTAAAGGTATGTGAGATTAATATAATCTTTTGGTTGAGTTTTCATATAATAATATTTTCTATTCATATATTGAAATAGAACTCTATGAAGCATTTTATGGGAAGAGATGTCGTACAAAAACATGTAGGGATGATGTTGGTGAAAGGAAGCATCTAGGCACCGAACATATAGAGGAGACAATAAGAGAAGTAAATTCTCTTCAAACCCATATAAATGTATCTCATGTAGGGAATGGAGGTAAAATGATAATAAATAGAATTATTTTTTATTTTAAATGGGAGATCACATTTTCTTGAATGTACCTCCGTTGAAGCATGTTATAATATTTGTGAGGTAAAATAAACTGAGCCCAAGGTATATTGGTCCTTTTGAAATTTTGGAGGGAACTGGAGCTATGTATTATAATATGGAAATGTCACCTAGACTTTTAAAGGTACAAATTGTTTTCCATATCTCTTTGTTAAAGAAGTACATGTTAGAACCGACACATGTACTTTTTTTGATGGAATAAAATTAGAACCTATCAAATTTTACTGTGAACATCCATTCTAGATTATGGACACTAATTATTAGGTTTTGAGGAATTGGAGAACAAACCTAGTAATGGTACTTCGAAAAAAACATAAAATTGAAGATGTGATGTGGGAGCCTGAAGTGCTTATGGTGAAGAAGTACAAAAATCATTCTTTGGGGTGAAAACATTGATATTTTGAAGCATTTTTTTAGGATTGGAGAATGTAACGACCAAGAACTCTATCAATTAATTTTATCTTATTATTTTTATATAACATAGAACACTTAAAATCAATTTTTGAACACAATAGAAACCTCATAAATGAAGATTGAATGAAAGAAGAGGTATTTCTAGAATTTATGGAACCTATATCAATGAAATAATAACATGATCTTAGGAGTAGTAATATAACCCTTATGAATAGGAAACCTGGCTAATGAATAAAAATATCACCCATGAATGTATAAAAAATTATATTCACCTTATAAATGAAATTATCATGTAATTATATAGTAGTATAATTAAAACAATATTTTAAAATTTGTTTAATTATGTGTTGGATTTTTGAGTTATTATTATTTAATTAAAATTATATAAATAATAAAATTATTTAAAATAAAATACATTCATATAAAGTGTATTTATAAATTAAAATTATTTTTTCTTATTATTTTCGGATAATTTTATATGAACATAGTTAATTTTTGAATGTGTTATAAAAGAAGTTATAGATTTAAAATAATAATTTTTCGAGTAAATGATGGATTTAATTAAAAATTAACCTTTTATATTTATAAAATTACTTCTATTAAAATGAGTTAATTTTTTAATTTATATTTTTAAAAAAACGTTAGATTGAATTTTTTTAATTTTCAAAAATACATGACTTTTTAGAGAATAATAAAATACAAGAATTTATGATAAATGACAAATACATGACTTATCGAGTCATAAGTGATGTTTTGATGATGTATGCGCCCCTGTTTCAAACTCAAAATCTGTTATTAATGTATTTAGTCATAATAATCAACACTACTGATTGTCTTGATCAAAAAAAATTATTGAAAAAAATAATGAGAAATCACCCCTCTCCTCCAATATAAATACCACCCCTTTCCTCACTCATTCCATACATTGATCCTTGTCAAATTTATAACAAATAATATTCCGAGTCCTATTACCAAATTATATTAGATATTGGTCTTAATTAAAGAATAAAACCAATCCCCTTACGGTTGTTCTCAAGGAGGAGTATTCAAGAGGTAAAATCCTCTTCCTTTTCCTTGTAATTTATTTTTAAGTTTTTTTCATTTATTATTATATCCTCATATAATCTATTAAAATGAGAATGATATCTCTATTATCATATATATACTGGATTTATATCATATAAATGGAATATCCTTACTTAAACCCCTTTCTCTCTCTCTCTCTCTCTCTTTTATTTTTCTAAATGAAATCATCGTCTGAGAGGTGCCAATTTACAGCCTTTGCTAATGATGGATTTTTTTCTTCAATTTATTCCTCAAGACAGGTAATGAAACAATTTTTTATGGTAAAAAACTATATTATATATATTAAAACTTTTCTTATGTTCAATAGGTAACATATTTACATAATTCTTAACGATAATACAAAAGGAGTTTTTTATGATCAATAATCACTGTAATAATGAAAATGATTATCAGTAAACAAATTATATAATTATTCTTCCTCATACCATATAAAAAATGATATCTGTTACCATTTACACATATTTAGGTTCATTAATATAATATAAATTCGATTCTTGAGAATTATACCCATTCCACATAAAATTCCATCCCCATATATAACTATACCAATCATGAAAGAAAAGAAAATAAACACTCCCAAGCAATAAAATTATATCTCATAGCTCATAAAAAAGACATAAATGAACTTAATAATACCATAATAAAATAAATAATTGTATATAATTGTTTTAATTAGTTAATTAATGTATTTTATTTCATTATCCATAATTTTAAGGTAATGTGTATAATACATCAAGACATAAGGTAAGGGTTTTCTTTTTTAACGTCCATTTTCATACAGGTTATGCATTATTCCTCTGTACACCAATATAATTCTTCATAATTTTTATTTAAATATTCTAAATTCTATTTTTACATTCTAAAATCATGTTTACTTACTATTTAATCTTTCGTTTATAAAATTATAATTTTGATTTCAAGGGTCCCCTTTCAATTCTCCATGGTACGCAAGCCCAATTAAAGGGAACATCTCGATTTCATACTAATTTCCACATATGTTCCATAATATATTTTTTGATAAAAATATTATTTCACAATCACTGATTTTGTCATGAAAAACTCTATTTTCTCAATACGGGGGTTATACAAACATTGATTACAAATTAAAATGATTTTTCTAAAAAAATTATTCTTTTCAAAGTAAAATAGGTATTTCTCTCAAGAAACATTTGAGGATTTTATTAGAAGATTTTCATATATTTCAACACCTATTTTGAATTTTATGCTTTATTGATATTAATATTTTATTATTTTCATCCAACATTTGATATTAAATGGACTATGACTTGTTTGACTATGGATGTTCGATCTTGATACCATTCACCATGCTAATCAGATTGGTAAGTAATTATGATTACAAATTAGGGAAAGTAATTTACATTTAAAAATTTCATGTTTTTTATTTTCATTATCATTCATATGATTAATGAATTGAACTTAGAAAGTGATAGGTTGGGCCTGCTATATCCCCTCTATAATACCAACTGTAGAGATCAAAATCTTGATGTACATGGATACTACATTACTTTTACAGAATACTTAATACATAACAAAAATAGACTCCAAAGGACCGTAATAGTTTAGTGTCTTTGGAAACTCGGAAGAAAATATTCTAATCATTGTGAAAGATATTCAACATCTACAATAAATATCTTCCCCTTTGGTTTTCTTACATAAATATTTTCTTTATATTCTGGGGGAAAAGAAAACATAAAGAGGGTGAGCTCAAATGCTCAGTAAGGGTAAGCGTGGAGAAAATAAAACAAACCATATACATTTGAGCATCAAAACATGAACATAATATTTAAACATCAAAATCTTGAGCAATGACATAAATCATGGAAGTACGTAAGGCATAGATCATAATGGATCATCAATGATGATAAAATAGAAGGGGAATAAAGAATGTAATTTTGGAAACCATTAAGCACATGTTATGATTTTCATAGTATCCAAGGCATTGCTTCCAAGACCATATTAGTGGACAAAGTCCCTTTCTGAATTGAGTTCACTCCTCATGCCAGTTCTGTATCACTAAACCAGATTAACTTACCATTTCAACCATGTCTATCTAATGAGATATAAATCTTTACCCAATTCATTAGAGGGAGATATAGGTCCCACCCATCTCATAATGAAATCATTCTTACTTGTGCCAAAAAATAAACATAAAACATTCATCTTAACCAAAGAATAGAATGGGTTTCATAAACATCATCCCATCATAACATAATACATATAAAACAAATGGATATCATTTAATCTTAAGAAAAGTGAATCCATATAAATCATAGATACATTATACTTGAAACATACTGTTGAGCCCTCTGAAAGATTGTTGATTTCTTGTCTATGATTGATGTTTTAATAATCAAAAATCATCACATACCATTAATGCTTAATCTGGTTTGATTTCTCATAAACTTAATTACAATCTGTTAATGAATCTGTTATCATGTTTTTGTCTATGCTTATTGACTTACAAAGTATTTTGGAAGTCTTCTGTATTCAACAGACATCGGAAGCACCGATTCAATATCAAAGGACAACGGTCGCACCGATCCAATATCAACAGACATCGGAAGCACCGATTCAATATCAATAGACATCAGAACCACCGATTCAATATCAACAGACATCGGAAGCACCGATTCAATATCAACAGAAATCGGAAGCACCGATTCAATATCAACAGACATCGGAAGCACCGATGCAATATCAACAGACATCGGAAGCACTGATCCAATATCAAATGACTCACCAATGCAAATGACTCACCGATGCAAAATGACTCACCGATGCAAAATGACTCACCGATGCAAAATGACTCACCTATGCAAAATGACTCACGGATGCAAAATGACTCACCGATGCAAATGACTCATCGATGCTGATAAAATTGAGCCACCGATAAAATGACTCACTGATGCTGATCAAACTGACTCACCGATCAGATGACAGACCGATGCTGATCAGTCTGATTCACTGATGCTGATCTCTATGAGTCACCGATCATTACTCACTAATGCTGATGACCTACCGATCACTTGAACTAATCGATAGTCATAAACAACTGTTTGAATTTCTTTATCTTTATCTTTATTTAATCTTACCAATGGTCATATTAGGTATATTTTAATGCTCTTTCAATTAATTAATAAAGGTTGTCGGATTTCAGGAAACCGTACCTCGTACCTGCGGAAAGGAAACTTTTTCTGTCTTCCGAAGCACGTGACATAAATACAAGAAGACTCTGCTGAAGAAAATAGTAGACAAAAGAACACAAGAAGAATATAGAGGAAAGAAAGAGGAGGAAGAACAAAGCAGAACAGAACCATATACACAATCAGGCCTACTCAAGAAGAGTTATGTTCATTCAAAAGAACATTGAACAACTTTATCGACTACATCTCACTGCCTTTGAAACTGAAGCATACGACACTCTTCTTCTCAAACAAAAACGAGAAGAGGACTCAGAATAAATTCTTACCCAATACAAAAGAGTCCAGAGCTACACAGAAATCATCAGAGCCATTTTCTATACTCTAAATCTCTTCTCTGTGATACATTTGTTTTACATTTTGAGAGGTGTGTGTTATCTGCTGTATTAAACACACACACTGACTCATGTACTTTCACTGGAGGATTTGTAAATACTTAGCAAACCTTTTTACACTTCATTTCCCACTGTGGATAGTGGTAGAGGTCGTGTGAGACCTGGACAGCTCTAACCTGTTGTTTCCCATGCAGAACTGTGGTAGAGGTCTTGTGACCTGGACAGTGTGTTTACTGTTGTTAACCCCGATCCTGGGTGTGGATCATTTTTATATAAACTTTTTAGAGGACTAAGTCTCGACTTGAGACTGAACCTCTTGGTTAATTCTCTGTGTTTGTAACTATATACTATATCCATACTATACATATTTTTTTCATATTCCGCTGCTATTACTTTGAAATATAATTTATTTTCAAAGCTACTTTGATAGTTAAACTTGCAAGTGTTTATATTTATTATAAACCAGTAAGTTAGTTTCAAAAGTTAATTTAATCATAAGATTATGTTAACTGAGAACTAATCAATCTTTGAGAAACTAATTGAACCTTTATAATCTGTATAAATTCACTGTAGTTTAATCTGTTTTTGAAATAGGGGGATTTTAATAAACATTGTTTTTAACAAAAAAAATTTATTGGAACTCAATTCACACCCCTCTTGAGTATCCACTCCGACCAAAATTTGGTATCAGAGGTGGTTAATATTTTCTAAAGTACTCTGTTTTTCAACTGTGATTTTAGTTGTATTTTAAAGTTCTTAAAATTTCTATTATTTCTAAATTTTTATCTCTTTAAAATTATTTTTGTAATATCATGGATAATAGACTTGAGGGTGCTGCTACTAACCGGCCACCTTTCTTTAATGGAAACAAATATGCTCAGTGGAAGCTAAAAATAAAATTCACTTAGAAAGTATGAGCTTTGATATTTGGACTGTCATTGAAGCTGAATAAAAAATTCCCAGTACTGATAGATCTACATGGGATTAACCTACAAAGACTGATTACAATAATAATTGTAAAGCTATGAATGCCTTGTACTGTGCTCTAGGAGATGGGGAATTTAATAGAATTTTTGCATGTAAAACTGCATATGAAATTTGGGATACCTTAACTATTTCTCATGAAGGAACAAATAATGTTAAGGAGATGAGATTGAATACCTATACTATTAAGTATGATAATTTTAAGATGAAGCCTTATGAACCCATTTCTGATATGTATCTCAGATTCAATGAAATTTTCAACACAATGACTTCTATGGGAAAGGATGTTCCAGCAAAGGAACAAATCATGAGAATTTTGAGATGTCTACCTGAATGATGGAGAGGAACCTCTTTCTCCATTAGAGAATCATGTGACATTGGAGAACTGCCAGTCAAGGAACTAATTGGTAAGTTGATGATGTATGAAGAAGAACTAAAGGTAAACAAAGAAGAAGATGATGAACCTAAAAGAAAGTCTATTCCCTTCAAGACTACAACCTCAAAGAATAAGGATAAGGAAAAGCCTCAAGCTATCAATGAAAGTTCAAGCAGTGAGGAAAGTGAGAATGATTCTGACAGTGATGCTGAGATGGCACACATTTCTATAAGATTTATGAAATTCTATAGGAAGACGACGTTTTTCAGAAAGTCAAAATACAAAGGCAAGTATGATAACAATGGACACTGGAAAAAGGATTGGAAGAAGTCTGATAAATCAGATGAAGTTGTCTGTTATGAATGTAAAAGAAAAGGACACATAAAAGCGGACTGTCCAAAGATGAAATACAGAAAGAAGTATGAATACAAGGATAACAAGTACAAGAAATCCATGAAGGCTACTTGGAGTGCTTCCGAAGATAACACAAGTGAAGCTGAATCTTCAGACTCTGAAAGGAATCGAGCCAACATGTGTTTCATGACAAACACTTCTGAGGTAACATCAGAAACTCCTGCTTAAAATTCATTTTATTCTGGAGATGATTCTGAATGTTATAGCATGTCTAAATCTGAACTGTTTGAATATTGTGATATGCTTGAAGAAACCTGTAATGAGCTTAAAGATAAATATAATGGTTTAAAGAAACAGTATTCTTTAAGTGTTAAGCATAAATCTGATCTTGATATAGAAGTAGAAAAGAATGCTCAGTTGCATAAAGAGAATACTGAACTAAAATTGTCTAATGAACAACTCAGAAAAGACTTAGAGAAGTTCTCAAATGGAAAGAATACTCTAACACAAATGCTAGGAAAGCATGTTGCACCTAGATATACTACTGGTATAGGATACCAACCTGGACAAAGAAAAGTTGCAAAAACTATATTCATTCCTAAACCTGGACAGAAGATAGTTAATTATGGAACATCATATGCCTCAACCAGTTATATTCATAGTTATGGATCTAATAAGGTTTATCTTTCAAAGAATTTTAATTCTACAAATTATATGAGACCCATTAGACAAATATGGATACCTAAAGTATCATTGGCTAACATGTCTGGACCCAAGAAGATCTGGGTACCAAAATCATCTTCCATCTAAATCTGTTTTGTAGGAGACCTTCTTGAAGAGCTGTCACAAGAAGATATGGTACTTAGATAGTGGATGTTCAAGACATATGTCAGGAGACTTTTCAGGTTTCATGATCTTAGTAAAAGTTGATGGAGGCTTTGTCACTTTTGGTGATAATTCAAAAGGAAAAATCATCAGCTTAGGCCAGATTGGTAACACTAATTCAATCTTGATTTCTGAAGTTTTATTTGTCGATGGACTTAAATATAACTTGTTAAGAATTTCTCGGTTGTGTGATGATGGTTTTTATGTGAAATTTAAAAATGATTCTTGCAATGTTTTTAACTCTAAAAATGTTTTAGTATTTTCTGCTTTAAGAAATGAAAATGTTTATGCTGTTGATTTAGATTCCTTAGCTAAGCAGAATATTCCTTGTTTAAATGCTTTTCATAAAGAGTCTTGGCTTTGGCACAGAATATTAAGACACTTCAATGTACACTCACTTAGAAAACATTCTAGGAAGAACGTAGTTATACACCTAACCAAACTTGAATTTCCAGCAGACAAAGTTTGTAATCCCTGTCAAAAAGGAAAGCAACATAAAGTTTCTTTTAAATAAAAGAAAGAAGTGTCAACTTATCAACCTCTCGAGTTGGTTCACATGGATTTATTTGAACCTTCTAGAGTTTCTAGTTTAAATTGGAAGCACTATGTCTATGTTCTTGTAGATGACTTTTCTAGATATACTTGGGTATATTTTCTAGCTCACAAAAGTGAAGCATGTTCTTACTTTGTTAAATACTCCAAGTCTATAGAAAATATTAGTGGACTCAAGATTAAGACCCTGAGAAGTGATCATGGTCGTGAGTTTGAAAATCATGAGTTTGATTCTTACTACTCACACAATGTCTATAGTCACAATTTCTCTGCCCCTAGGACACCCCAACACAATGGTGTAGTAGAGAGAAGAAATAGAACCCTGCAAGAAATAGCTAGAACCATGCTCAATGAATATGAACTGCCTATTTACTTTTGGGATGAAGCTGTAAATACAGCTTGTTATGTCATTAATAGAGTCTTGATTAGACCAGTTCTTAAGAGGACCCCTTATGATTTGTGGAACCCTAGGAAACCTAAGGTTAACTACTTCAAAGTATTTGGCTGCAAAGTCTTAATTCTCAACACTATAGAAAATCTTGACAAATTTTCATCCAAGAGTGATGAAGGAATTTTCCTAGGTTACTCTATCTCTAGTAAAGCCTATAGAGTTTTCAATAAAAGAACCAAATGTGTGGAAAAATCTGTTCACATCAAATTTGATGAAACTGATCCACATGAACCTAAAATCTCTCTTGAAGATGATCTCTCTGGTTTGAATCTCAATGATAAAGACAATGGACCTATAGTTAAAACATCCAACTCTGGAAATTCTCTAGAACCTTCTTCTGTTGAACCTCAATCTGTAGATGAATATGAAATCTCTAGACCTATCTTTTCAAGACCATCTAGGACTCTAAAGAACCATCCTTTAGATGCTGTTGTAGGAAATCTAGATAGAGGAACACAGACCAGAGCTTCTATAAGAAATCAGGTTGAACATCAAGCTTTTCTTTCACAGTTAGAACCTAAAAATATCAATGATGCTATCAATGATGAATTTTGGGTAATGGCTATGCAAGAAGAACTAAATCAATTTGAAAGAAACAAATTCTGGAAATTAGTAGAAAGATCTAAGGTCATTTTGACCATAGGCACAAAATGGGTGTTTAGAAACAAAGTTGATGAATCTGGAAACATCATTAGAAATAAAGCTAGGCTAGTTGCACAAGGTTACAATCAAGAAGAAGGAATTGACTATGAGGAAACCTTTGCACTTGTAGCTAGATTAGAGGCAATTAGGATCTTACTTTCTTATGCATCACATCTGAATTTCTAGCTATATCAAATGGAAGTCAAAAGTGCTTTTCTAAATGGTTTTATTGTTGAAGAAGTTTTTGTAGAACAACCACCTGGCTTTTTAAATCCTCATTTTCCAAATCATGTTTTTATACTTTCTAAAGCTTTATATGGTTTAAAACAAGCTCCAAGAGCCTGGTATGAAAGGCTTTCAAACTTTCTTATCTCAAAAGGATTTACAAAAGGAGTAGCTGATCCCACACTTTTTATAAAAAGGATTTCAAAAGATGTATTAATAGTAAAAATCTATGTTGATGATATTATTTTTGGATCTTTTAAAAATTCTTTATGTACAGATTTTTCAAAGGTTATGAAAAATGAATTTGAAATGAGCTTAATGGGAGAGCTTAAGTATTTTCTTGGTTTTAAAATTCTTCAAACTAAATATGGAATTATTTTAAATCAAAGTAAATATACAAAGGATCTTTTAAAACATTTCGGATTGGATATTATTAAGGAAAGTGATACACCTATGAGTACTACCTGCAAATTCGATATAGATGAAGCTGGGAAACCAGTGGATCAAACCAATTACAGAGGTATGATTGGGAGCTTACTTTATCTTACTTCTAGTCGACCAGACATTATGTTCAGTGTATGTATGTGTGCTAGATTTCAAGCTAATCCTAAAGAATCACACTTACTGGCTGTTAAAAGGATTTTTAAGTATCTTAAGTATACTGTAAATTTAGGTTTGTTTTATCCAAAAGGACAATCATTTTACCTAACTAGCTATTCAGATGTTGACTTTCCTGGATGTAAGTTAGATAGGAAAAGCACATCTAGAACATGTCATTTGCTTGGAAAACCCCTAATATCATGGTGTAGTATGAAATAGAACTCAGTTGCATTGTCTACTGCCGAGGAAGAATACATAGCTGCCGGTAGTTGCTGTGCACAAATTCTATGGATGAAACACACTTTATTGGATTATGGATTTGATCTTAAACATGTTTCAATTAACTATGACAATACTAGTGAAACCAATATATCTAAGAACCCTGTGTCTCACTCTATAACTAAGCACATTGATGTCAGACATCACTTTCTAATAGATCATTATCAAAAAGGTGATATTTCTTTATAATTTATTAGTTCTGAACATCAATTAGCTGATATCTTCACAAAGTCTTTATGCTATAAAAGAATGAAATTTATTAAACAAGAGTTGTGTATGATCGATCTGTGAAACTGATATGTGATACCGATCTGTGAAACTAATCGGTGAACCCGATCTGTGAAACTGATCTGTGAAACCGATCTGTGAAACTGATCTGTGAAACCGATCTGTGAAACTGATCTGTGAAACTGATCTGTGAAACGGATATGTGAAACGATCTGTGAAACTGATCTGTGAAACCGATCTGTGAAACTGATCTGTGAAACCGATCTGTGAAACTGATCTGTGAAACCGATCTGTGAAAACGATCTGTGAAACTGATCTGTGAAACTGATATGTCACATCGGTCTGTCAAACCGATTCTTTGTATTACTTTTTATTATATGGTAATTAATTAGTAAATTTCTTTTATAATTTTTATGGGAACCCTAAATGATAAAATAAATGATACACGACTATTTATCTTCCCTAAACCTTTAACCTTTCATTTCCCGCCGAACCTTTCAACCTCTCTTCCCTCTACTACGAACCATTGAACTCCTTCCTTCCCAAAATCTTCGAATGGCTAAGCAAAAGAGACCGAGTAAAGGACCAGATAGCCCTGTACCTTCAAAGCGTGCTCGCGGCAAGTCGAGTAGTACCTCTCAACGATCAGTAAATCTGAACCTGGAAACTCGGATTGTTGCTGTAGAAAGAGAAGTCAGCTCTGCGTGGCTCTTGTCAAGTAAGTCACTGTTGCTGCAAGTTCTTGAATCACAAGGATGGATAGACAGGTTTTTAAAAAACTCTCGAATAGACTACCCGAAGCTGGTACATGAGTTCTACATGAATCTGAAAATCACTCTAGATGGGTGGAGGCTGCCAGGAAGTCATCTGTGGTAAAAGGAAAGAAAATATCCTTCTCATCTAAGTAGTGGGCAGAATGCTTGAATGTACCTCATAAAGGTCGGTATGAGGATTATGATGGGAATATCCCTCCAACATCTGATTACTTCTCTTATTAATTAGCACTGGAGCTTATGACTGGAAACAGAGAGTCACGGAGAATCACAGCTTTAGAATTAGATGGTGAATGCAGACTTTTTTTCAAGTTTATTCAGCACCAACTTTGCCCTAGGAGAGGAGATTTTTCTGCTGTAAAGTACCAGGATATTTTCCTATTGTTTCTTCTGAAAACACATGAGAAGATCAATTTGTGTAGATATGTGATGGTGCACATAGCTGGAATGGTAAAACCGTCCAAGAAAGCCGCTGCCTTATTTTATTCAAAGATGATATCTACCATGCTCAAGAATATAGAATGTATTGATGAAGATGATGAATATGATGAAGTTGATGAAACAGATCATACCTTCTGTCTCAACAAAGAGATCTGTAAGAGGATGAAAATCAATTGGAATCCATGGAAGAAGTGTTGGTTTGAAGATGAAGATAAATTGTATGAAGCCTACAATCCCATAGATCATGGCAAGAGGCCAAAGGATTTGAGAGACCCTGGCTTGAAACCAGATGAGGAACCAATTTATTCTGATGATGATGAGAAAGAAGAAGGAAAGGATGAGGCCACCAAAGCCCAAGAGCAAGAAGAAGCTGCGAATGAGGAAAGAAGTGTGTCATCTCCTGATGATAGGAGTGATCCTGACACTGCTAGTCCCAAGAGAAGAATAGAATTTGGACATGATAGTCCACCCTTAGCCCTACCAGAATCAGAACCTATTCTTGCTGATGAAGAAGATTCTGATACTGAAGATTATCACAGTGAAGCTTCTGAGAAGAGTGATGATGGACATGATGATGACGCTGAGGCTGCTGTTGATGGTGATAACAGACCAGTGGATGGTATTTCTGAAGATCAAATAGAACCACCTCTGTCATTACAAGAAACACATATCAGTGGAAAGGATGATTAACCAAAAATCAGTGGAACAGCAAGCTATGAGAAACCAAAATACACCCTGTGTGCTGCTGTTTGGGATGACTACCCTGGTTATGCTATGTTGGGCTTAGAATATTCTGAAGAAGAAGATGAAATGCCAGAATTTGCTGCAGTTGTGAAGAGGAACCTCCCAAGAGAAGCAAGGTCTGTTCCTGCTGTTGATCCTACAAATGTTAATCTACCTGGTTCTGGAATCTCTCAAGCTGATCTGGATAAGTTTAATATTGGATTGCTAACCGCTGTGAGAGACACAGTTAGAGAAGAAATTTCTAATTCTCTTACTCAAGTGGCTTTACAAGTTTCTGAAAATTCATTGGAAGCCTTCTCACAAAGAGTATCTAATGCTGTGAAGCCAGACCTGGCCAATACTGGTGAACTTATTGGCAGGCACATAGCCTTTTTGAATCAGACTATGAAGGATCTTCACACCGGCTTTGTATCTCTATCAAGGGAATTCCGATCAACCATCTCTGGTATGATGGAAGTTTTGAGAAATTTGATTGACCATCTCAACAAGTCTGACCTGAGGAAGTTGAAAGCTGAGTTAACTCACATAGTTGGCCAAGCCAGTATAGGCAAGGTAACCAAGATCACTACCTGTGATCTAGAAGCTCTAAGAGAAGTTGTGCATGATGAGTTAGCTGCTGTTAGACAAATTCTTGATTTAGAATCTTTGAGGAAGATGAAAGAGCTCTGTGATAACAGTCATAAGATGGCATTGGTGTATTCAGCTGATGCTAAGAAAGCTCTGCAAGAGATCAAAGAGAAAGTTGATAATTACTTTTCCAAGATTTCTACAAAACATGAGATGACTGCAAACTTCAAGGTGTTGGCAGAGAATCTGAAATTACCTCCAGTCACTCAGGCCTTCAAAACTCAAGTTCATCAGTTGCAAGATTTTACCCCTTCCATGGCACAGTTCATGGAGAATAAAGATGATTTTGAAAAAGCTATGAAGTATGGGGTAGAAGTCATTCAGGACATCATTCATCTTTTTAAGCCCTATTTGAATGCATAGGCCACTGCAATAGTACTTCCTACTTCAGAACCTCTCAGTGACTCTGATGTAGCTCAAAATCAGCTATCTGTTGCTCAAGCTCTCTCTCAGTTGAGACCAGTCCCTCAGCAAGCTTCTCAACCAGCTCCTGTTTCTCCACAACAACTCTCTGTAGCACCTGCTCCTACACCTGCCCGAGTTGTCCTACCACCACTTCAGATTCGCCAAGTACAGCCTACCTCCAAGCCTTCAAACATACCCAATATTGATCCCAAAGACAAAGGCAAAGCCCCTTTGTATCCCAACTAATAGTTTTTTATTGTTTTTGATAGGGTGAACAATGTGATGCTTGTAATATTCTGTACTTTATCAAAATTTTTTTTCTCTCTCCTCTATGCTGACTGCTTTTACTTTCACTTATATGTTTTCCCTCCTTTTTGATTATCCCAAAGGGGGAGAAGAAGAAGAAATATGTATGGGAGAGATATATGGGGGAGAAAAGATGTATAAATCTAAGGTAAGGAGAAATATCTATATATATATATGAGAGATGTATATATCTCAGGGGGAGAAATCTGTATAAATAAAATATATGGGAAATTTATATTAAGGGGGAGATTTATATATCTCTTTATATTTATTCTCTTTATGGTTTAATTCTCATTATGTTTTTATTAATGATATATCATATTATTTAAATTTTATGATAAAGATTTGTGATTATCAAAAAGGGGGAGATTGTTGAGCCCTCTGGAAGATTGTTGATTTCATGTCTATGATTGATGTTTTAATAATCACAAATAATCACATACCATGAATGCTTAATCTGGTTTGATTTCTCATAAACATAATTACAATCTGTTAATGAATCTGTTATCATGTTTTTGTCTATGCTTATTGACATAAAAAGTATTTTGGAAGTCTTCTGTATTCAACAGACATCGGAAGCACCGATTCAATATCAAAGGACAACGGTCGCACCAATCCAATATCAACAGACATCAGAAGCACCGATTCAATATCAACAGACATCGGAAGCACCGATTCAATATCAACAGACATCGGAATCACCGATTCAATATCAACAGACATCGGAAGCAGCGATCCAATATAAAATGACTCACCGATGCAAATGAATCACCGATGCAAAATGACTCACCGATGAAAAATGACTCACCGATGCAAAATGACTCACCGATGAAAAATGACTCACCGATGAAAATGACTCACCGATGCTGATCAAAATGAGCCACCGATCAAATGACTCACTGATGCTGATCAAACTGACTCACCGATCAGATGAAAGACCGATGCTGATCAGTCTGATTCACCGATGCTGATCTATCTGAGTCACCAATCATTTCTCACTAATGACGATGACCTACTGATCACTTGAACTAATCTATAGTCATAAAAAACTGTTTGAATTTCTTTATCTTTGTCTTTATTTAATCTAACCAACGGTCATATTAGGTATATTTTAATGCTCTGTCAATTAATTAATAATGGTTGTCGGATGTCAGGAAACCGTACCTCGTACCTGCGAAAAGGAAACTTTTTCTGTCTTCCGAAGCACGTGACATAAATACAAGAAGACTCTACTGAAGAAAATAGTAGACAGAAGAACAAAAGAAGAATACAGAGGAAAGAAAGAGGATGAAGAACCAAGTAGAATAGAACCATATACACAATCAAGCCTACTCAAGAAGAGTTCTGTGCATACAAAAGAACATTGAAGAACATCATCGACTACATCTCACTGCCTTTGAACCTGAAGCATACGACACTCTTCTTCTCAAAAAAAATCGAGAAGAGGCCTCAGAATAAATTCTGACCAAATACAAAAGAGTCCAGAGCTACACTGAAATCATCAGAACCATTTTCTAAACTCTACATCTCTGCTCTGTGATACATTTGTTTTACATTTTGAGCAGTGTCTGTTATCTGCTCTATTAAACACACACACACTGACTCTTGTACTTTTACTGGAGGATCTGTAAATCCTCAGCAAACCTTTTTACACTTCATTTCCCACTGTGGATAGTGGTAGAGGTCGTGTGAGACCTGGACAGCTCTAAGATGTTGTTTCCCACGCAGAACTGTGGTAGAGGTCTTGTGACCTGGACAATATGTTTACTATTGTTAACCCCGATCCAGGGTGTGGATCATTTTTATATAAACTTTTGAGAGGACTAAGTCTCGGCTTGAGACTGAACCTTTTGGTTAATTCTCTGTGTTTGTAGCTACATACTATATCCATACTATACATATTTTTTTCATATTCTGCTGCCATTACATTGAAATATAATTTATTTTCAAAGCTACTTTGATAGTTAAACTTGCAAGTGTTTATATTTATTATAAACCAGTAAGTTAGTTTCAAAAGTTAATTTAATCATAAGATTAAGTTAACTGAGAACTAATCAATCTTTGAGAAACTAATTGAACCTTTATAATCTGTAGAAATTCACTGCAGTTTAATCTGTTTTTGAAACAGGGGGATTTTAATAAACATTGTTTTTAACATAAAATTTTAATTGGAACTCAATTCACCCCCCTATTTAGTTTCCACTCCGACCAACACATACAAATATGAAATATTTCCGTCTTATATGGAAAATGGTTTTGATAAAACACTTGAAATAAATTCTTGAGGAAAATATCATTTCTTCTTCCAAATCATTTTCATTTCACAAAATTCAATGAAATTTTAAAATAAATGTATTTTGTTGAAAATAGTCATAAAATATTGTAGAATAAGCTTCATGAAAATTTGTTGTTATGAAACCGTAAAAATCCATTCATACCGTATAAGTTAAAAAATCATTCTTCTCGTACTTTTACCGGAAAAGTAAAAATGTTCCTCACATAGTAAACAAAAGAAAGATTCTTCCATAACACAAAGTAAAAGTCAAAGTTGGGTAATCATGACTTTAAACATACATGGAAGAATATTAAACACTTTATGAAAAACATTTTTATAGACATGGATGAAAAATATAACACCAGTAAATACTTACGTATAAGCAATCTCAGATAAAAGTGAGATTACAAAATTATCCCTTTTATGATTTCTAATATGCTTCGTATGTATCCGAACCTCCTGTATAATGATTTAAAAAATGTCATTGACTTATTAATGAATCATATTCAGTTTTATGATATCATATATGGTTCACTTATGACATTATACTACCCGTTCCTTTGTAAATTCCTTGTTAAAGCAGCGTTTTGGGTAAAATCGTTTCATTTATCGTACGTGTTTCGACTTGTTGTTCTTGATATTATTACTTATATTCAGATTTAATTAATTCTAGAATGTGAAACATGATTTATATATAACATATATTCCGAATATACATACATATATGATATATAGATAAATGGAATGAAATACACCGTTCATGGAGACGGTAGGTCGTACGTATGCATGAACTCTGTTTTCGTTTCCTTATTGAATTGAATGGAATTGAGTAGGTGAAATACATATATATATATAGACATAAATACAGTATCATTATTTTGTCATATATTTCAATATTATTCATTATATATACTTTATAGTCATTCATGATTGGTTAACATGGAGAATGAATCTCATCGTGTCATGGAGACGGTAGTCCGTACGTACGCACGAGCGATGATATCATTCCCATTATCGTGGAATTGTATTGAAGTGTACGTATAATATTTCATAACAAATATCAATTTAAAATAATCATATATAGTTATTTATTTACACCATTATACCCATCAAAGTAAGGTGGTGATCGAAAACAGATTACACCATGACGTGGAGACGGTATTTCGTACGTACGCACGCGCGGTGATTTAATTTTCTGTAGGATGGATAGAAGATGAAATACAGTTTTTTTCAAATTTATAATAATATATCAGTATATTTTTGATAATTATGTTATAAATTTATAGTGAAAAAAATAAATAAGAAGAAGTAGAAGAAGAAAGAAACATAAGATAATTTGAATAAAAGATTACCTCTTCTTTGACACACATCGTTTAAGCTTCCTCTTAAGGAAGTAGAGTTGGTCTCTTGAGATGACCAAAACCCCCAAAATGTTTCTAGGAAAGTGGAGAATAGAAATTTTTAGGGTTTGTCCATTATTCACGGCTCAATAGTGTGTGTAGAGAAGATGGAAGGGGCGCCCTATTTATAAGGGAGGAGATGGGCACCTTTGAAAAAACATAACATATTATTTTATAATAAAGTCATATTCGCTTTATAATAGCACCAAATTGATTTATTTCGAAGTTAAAGTGGGCATGGGTCTATATCCTCTCAACCAATAGGTTTTAGACATGTTTAGGTTATTATTCTAACCTTATCATGTAGATTTAACTCTAAGATAAATAATTTATCTTTTACTGTATCTTCGTGTTTTCTTACACTATATGGTTAATAAACATACTATAATAAGAAAAAAGAACCTCAAGAGGTTCATTATTAATATATATAACCTTATCTAAGTCATTTTTCTGACCCTTAGATTTTTATGAATACAATAACAATTAATAATATAATATTCTTTTAATAACTATTTTATGTTATTTTTGACATTATTTAGTAATTGATTATTGTGAAAATAATAAAAACATGATTAGTTAGAAAAAAATTATTTTAATCAATATGTAAATGTCATATTAAACTAGAAAATTAGTCTAATTCATAAATAGTATATAATTACATTTTTTGGGTATTTATAACATCAATTATGTTAATATTTCATTAATAAGATAATTACTGCATCATCATTGTGTCATAAATAAATTAAACTTATTAATGTCTAAAAATTATAAATAAAATAACATTATGTTTGGAATATTTTTATATTTCTAATGAATATTTATAGTCGAATTTATTTTATGCATAACCCTATATTAAAAATGTTTTAGTTATTAAACATTGATTTTAACTATTTTAACTCTTTTTTAAATAAAATAATAATAAGTGTCCTAATCTAATACAAGTGGACATAAAGGGTAATATGTTATCCCTATGTTTGTTTTTGGTCGAATTACAATTATATATTAGAATTATGATTTCTGTTAGGGTAATAATAATATCATTTTTTCCCTAAATGGCCCTATTTACTTTTAACCGTGTTAAATAAAAGTAAAAAGTTACTACTCACCAAAAAATATTTTTATCTTGTTGAATGACATTTTACTCTTTGATATTAACCGTGTCTCTAGTATTTTCAAAATTCCACTCATAGAAGTGGTAAAATTATGTTTTATGTAAATTTTCAAATTCTCCTAGGAGGTGGGTAAAAGACGGTGAAATATTCTAGAAAATTTTCATATATCTAAAATTATTATAAAATGACTCAAATTAATTACATTGAACTTATATAGGTATTATGTATCAATTTTTGACCTAAAAAATTTAAATAAAATAAATAATTATTTAAATAAAAAGGCAGTTTTTAAATAGTAACCCAGTGTTATCACTATTCATCAAAAATTGAATGTTTTCAGAATAATACTAAAAATTCACTCTAGGCTAATTTCGATATTCCAAATCCAAAAATGAAGTCCATTTCAAAGAAGGTCTTGTTTTCATGTAATGGAAACCAAGTCAGAGCGGAGTGTAGTGAAAGCTCTGTTTGGTGTTGCATATTACATAATCAAAACTTATTTCATTTATACATATAACAAAATCTATACTTAATGTTGCGTAGAATAATTTCCACAAAAACATGAAATTGTGTGTAACACGAGCCAAAAATAGTGTTGCATATACTGCAAGATAATATAGTATTGCGTATAGTACAAACTAATCTTAGTATAGTCTATAATAGAAGACATCAATGAAATTATAAATAATATATCTAATAAAATCTCTGGGTGTTGGAATTTCTTTCAAAATAACCATTATCACATAATCACCAAATCATTTTCTTATACTAAGGATGTCCATTGGATAAAACACAAGATCCCAAATCAACTTATTCATGATCCATATATTCAATTACCTAAAAACAATTAGTCATACTAACTAGGGACTTCACATAGTCCAATGATAGTCAATAAATCTCAATCACACTTTGGTTAGAAGTTTGATTCCCATAGATTTGTCCAACATGATGGGTTGTCACATGGTCTGGATGTTGTCCTTTTCCAAAAATTATATAATTTCCTAACAATCCAAAAAAAGTGAGATAATTCCTCAAAAATAACCATAACTTATGTTATCCTCAAAGGTTATCAAATACCATTCATTTTCCATGCCAAAATGAAATAACCATTTATCAACTCTAAAAGAAATATGACTCATTCTAATATTATAATGATTATGATTATGTCACATATGCTTAAATAACACCCTAGCCTCGAATGTTATCTAAACTGACCATTGATACCAACTATAATTGCTTATCCTTAAACATTACATAATCTTGAGTTAAGTCATGAATTCACATTGAGGATATTTTCCGGTTTAGAGTTTTTGAGAATTATTCCATAACTATTACATTACATTTAAAAAATTACAAAATAGAAACTTCTACTCAGTATCCAATTTCTTCAAAAAATAAAAACTCATAAAATTGTAACAAGTCTCGTTCCATGTTTTAGACATCAGGACTTTTCCATGATCCAATCCTTTCCCCTATACATCATTGAGTACTGTGAAAAAAATTTCAAAACAATGTATGATCATATAAAACTTAGTAATGCTTATAAAATATGAAAATAAAAAATTATCCCATAAATAAATGAAAATCAATGAAACCACACTTTTCAATCATAACAAACCTCATGAAATCATACGATTTATGAATAACACAAAAAAATCACAAATCATAATGGTAATGTGTGGAAAACATAAAATAATTACATTGTAGAATTCAAAACTATGTAGGGAGTCACATTTTTAATACCCATAATAGTATATTCCCTAAATCTATTATGATAAATAATAATGTTTACCTCTGTCACATTACACAATGCATTGGATAGAAATCTTGGGTTCACCCGCCCTAGGTTAATCATGGAACCACCCATATACATCATCAATTCCCATTAACCATATCATATTCATAACACATAAAACAAGCATAATGGAAATATAAAATTTCCACATAGCAATCATAATATATCATTTCAAGATATTGACAGAATCATTTCTTTATCAAACCATTTTCAAAACCATTGAAAACATTTAATAATGAGATTTTCTAATCAATGTGTTCCATACCACTTTGAAACATTTTAAGGAATTAACATATTAAAAAAATTATTTCCATAAAAATAAATCCTTAAAACAATTTTAAAAACGTGGAAATTAATGAGAAATATTTAGAAGAATAAATCATTAAAACATTTAAAATATAGTTTTAGTTAAGGAGTCCATTACCACTTGAGAAAATACTTGAATATATATAATTTTGGAATAACATTAAAAAATGATTATAATATAATGAGAATATGGATATTCATGATATAATATGAAAAAGGTAAGAAAATAAACCATATTTATGTAAATTGTTGTATAACAAAAAATATGTCTCAATGGAATGTAAATTGAGACAAAGTCCCTTACATAGATCATATACTTAGATTAAGAATAAACCAATGAAATAATGATATGTGAAAAATATAAATACACCAAATATAAGTGGATATTAAGAGTAATGAAATCATGGGTCATTGAAACATATTAATATCATTACATAATCAAGAAGTAGAAGTTTAACCGAAATAATTGAAATTTGGTTATGAATTACTCTTATAGAAACTCGACAGCCTAACGACGTCACGTTAAAATTAAGAAAATGAGTTGATGAGAGATAAAAGGGTCTCTCATCACATGGAAATAAAATTTACAGAAATAACAATATATAATAACATATCCCAACATAAGAAAAAATGAAATTAAAAGACATGACCTAATAGAAGTCTTTGACTAAAAGAGTACAGTGAAAGGTTCCCATGCCGATTTGGTAACTTACAAAACATAAACCCCATTAAGAATAGACAATAAAATGAAGATGTAAATACCCATAAATTAAATTATATTACAATAAGAATATAATAACGTTCGGTACATACACCAAACAAAAAAAAATAGTTGCAAATATAGCATGAATCTCACAGGAATAAAAAGTTAGATGAAAACCCCTTACCACATTGAAATCAATCAAGTCGTATGAACAATAGTTTATAACCACAAAATGAAACATATAATACCATGAATATAAAAATAATCATGATAATATATATCATATATATTACACAATACACCACAAGAAATAAATAAGCGGAAAACAATTGAAATCTCACGGAATTAAAAATGAGATAAGAAAATCGTCACCACGTGTCCTACTTGACTCATTCGTTCTTTGTTCTTCCTGAATAATAAAATTATATGAATTTCATCTTGATTAAGAAAATAGTTATGGTTTATTAATAATTTTAAAATACTTATTTCCTTTCTATAACAAATTTTAATTATTTGAGTACATATCAGACATTTTGTCGTTGTTCGTAATTTGAGTTATCAAAATGAACTTGTTATAATTACAATTTGTCCATGTGGTAAGAAGTAAATTATCTCTAGAATGATAATAATGATTTATATATCATTTATATATCATATATATCTAGTATATATATATCTATAATAGTCCATAACATTTGTACATAAGAAATGAAATGCACCGTTCATGGAGACGGTAAGTCGTACGTAAGCATGAACACTACTTTCATTTATTTGTTTTCATTTTTAATGAAATTCAAACATAAATATACATAGTTATGTTTTAATTCTAGTATAATATAATATTTTATATACATTACATATTTTATGTAACACCATAATTTATATAATCCATGTATGGTATGAATGAGTAATATCACTTTGAGGGGGCGGTAGTCCGCACTTCCTCAAATGAAATTGTAGTATATATAAATATGAAAAGTATATTTTTATGTTCTAAAAAGGATTAAAAAAGAATTAGAGATAAAATAAAATAAAATATATATCACATATAAATACAGTTCCATCATAATGGCCACCATAATAGGTTGTAGGAGATGATTGAACAATCACTGATTTGTGAGGCAATAGTTCACCGTTCAAAAAAATATTATGTTATTTACCCTTTAGACATAGGTTCTTGTTTGTGTAGTTTGAGATATTTTCATATCGAAAACCTATTATATTGTGGAAATTTTTTTATTATAAAATAAAGGAATAAAAAATGTTTCGGGGTTGGGGAAGTAAAATAAATGAAATGAACTTAAGAGAAGACCTTACCTTTAAATATGGTAACTCTCATTGGTTTGAACCAAAACGAATTATTAAAGTGCCTTATTCCGAAGTTAATTCATCTTGGTAGAATATAGAAATATTGAGAGCTTATTTGGGATGATTTTGGAAGATACAAGTGGTTTGAGAGGTATGAGTAATGCATTAGAGGTGAGAGCACATTATAAGGGGGATGAGGGGCTCTTTAGGAATGATTGAAAATATTGTTTTCTTATATAAATATTTTAAGTTTTTAAGGTCCAAAACTTATTAAAGTCGAAGATAAGATGACTCTTGTTAGAAATAAAATCATGAAATAAGAATTGTATAGTTTTTGGATATTGTTATAATTTTTATAATCATATTTCGTTAAATCATTCACTAATGAGTTAAACACTCCATCATTATTGTGTCATAAATAATTTTATTTATTTGATGTATAAAAATTATAAACAAAAAAAAATGATGTAAGTAATTTTTTTATATTTTTAATGAATATTAATAGTATAATATATCAATTAAATAACCCCACATTAATTTTTTTAGAAAAACAATACATGTTTATGATTATTTTTACTTTAAATAAAAAGTTATTAATGTCATTATCTTACCCAAATGGATTTAAAAGTCAAAAAATCTCACCCAAATATTTTATTGGTCTTTCATGACATATCCAAAATGGTTATGACAAGTGTTATGGTAATTATATATTATTATAATTTTATTTTCACTATGAATTACCCTATTTACCATTAACTACGGTAAATAAACGTCAAAAGTTACTTTTCACCAAAAATTATTTTCATTATATTGAACAAAATTTTACTGACTAACAACAACCACATATGTTATATTTTCAAAATTCATTTCACATAAGTGGTAAAATTTTATTTAAATGAAGAAGTCGGTTTTTAACTACTACTCATTGTTTTCACTATTCATCAAAAATTGATGTTTTTCAGAAAAATACAAAAACAATCAACCTAATCTATATTAAATATTTTTTATTTAAAAATTATGTCTATTTAAACAAATTAAAAACATATAAGTTTCATTAATTAATTTAAAATTAATTCTGGTTGTCAAAACAAAAAAGTGTGTTTTTACGAAATAATAAATATTAAAAGATTGACACTTGTTTATATCCAATTTCAAAGTGAAATTACATCCAATGAAAAAAATTGGATTAAATTGTAAAAATATAATCTAATTACACTTTAAATCAATTTAAAAAGATAATCTAACAATAGATATTAATTACATTAAAAGGATGTTTTGAATTAAATTGTAGTATTTTCAATATTCATTAAATAATGATCTTTATCAGAAAAATAACAAAATTTCATCCAAAGTAAATTATGATGTTCCAATTTAAATAGGAATTTTATTTTTTCAAATAGAACACATAACTATGAAAAAAACTAGATTTAAAAAATGGTTCTCCATCAAAAGGTTATAAATAAACATTTTAATGAATATTAGAGTATTTATGCTTAAAATTAGATTCATTCAGATTTTATGATCCTAAATATTATTAGATAAATATAAAAAAATTTAACAAACATGTATAATAATGATATGGTAAGTTCTATTCTTTACCTCTAATAAAAAGGATAGACGTTAACTACCATGTAATATAATAATATTATATTGTAATTATATTCAATATGACTTAGCATTGTGTGCCACATAAGACTTCAGAGAAACCCATTGTTGCATGTTAGGTAAGCCATTGAATATACCATCCCCTTTAAAAAAATATTAATTTTTAATATATAAATATTAATAAATATAAAAATGTAATATTCTTTATTTTTATTGGGATGTTACATCACCAATGTTCGAAACTAAGAAAATTATAGTTATGGGAACAAGGAGGGCCCATTCGTTAGAGAACAACAAAAAATGTTTTTCTTTGATGAAGAAACCATGGATATAAATCTTCTAAAATCAACATACTCATATATTTCATCGTAACATCCACTCTATTAGAACAAAATATAGGGATCTAGTATAACATTTTCAAAAAATGAGAGGGAAGAGGAAACAAATTACACTTTTTCTATACATTTTTTATGAATTCCCTCTTATGGAAGAGGGTCTAATATGAATATAAGATCTTGGTAATGAGGAGGATGGTGGGTCGGATGAGGGATACATATTCTATAAGTGGAAAAATATTATCCTTAGTGGTCGCATCCCTGATAATGGATCTCCTCGGAGTTCTAGAAAATTTGTTTCAAAAAATGATATATTATTATAGACTCAAATCAAAGCATATTGATGAAGAGGATTAGAGATATATATTTCAAGACAAATCCCTACTACCATAGTATTAAATGTCCTGATACATTAATCATTCATTATTTAAAAATTTCCTAAAGGCACTATAAATTACTTGAAAAGACTATGGGTTGTGAAATGGAAGGGTAAACCCTTATAGGAAGACCTATATAATAGAGAACCGAGTGCGCTCCAAACAATAACATCCATAAACCATTGAAAAAATGAACTTTTGGTTTCAACAAGACATTCATTCCCTTAACCAAGATAAAAAATTATTTTAAAAAATATCACCTTTTTTATGTTATGATTTTAATCACAACCCATTAAAACTAAAATTTTATCTTCTAAGAATCAAATTTTATCAATCCATTAATATACAGAATTTAATATTATAAATAAAGAAAATAGATATTTTGTAATAGAAATAATAATAGGTAACAATGAAAAATATATTGTATAGTAAAATATTCTAATTAAGTTGAATCATTTTTTAATTATTTATCAATTTGGAATTATCTTATTTTTAATTTTTTACTAAAACTACATGTCATCAATATACCTATTACATTAATTCACACATAATGAATATATATCAAAAGTAAATATCTCCAAAAACTATAAATCGTTTGACTATATATGTAATAGTTTTATTTTATTCTTGTATATATCTCTACACACATTACTAATATCAGTAATTTTATTTATTTATCTATCAACATGTATATAACAATTCTATTTCATTCATCATTAACATTTTTATAATGAGAGGCATGGTATTTATTGAAAAAAACAAGGATAAATATTTAATGGTCATTATTTTCCGATTAATTATTGATTTATTACTATTGCACATTTCTTCATGATAATTTATATTATATTATCATAATTTATTAATATTTATATTACACAATAATATTTTATGTAAATTATATGTCTTGTGATTAATTATATATTGTTTTTGTGTGTTAAAAAATCAAACCCAACATTGTATTTTTAATGGAAAAATCATATCAAAATCTATGGGTGTGATAACTACAATTCATTTTAGATCTAATTATAATTTTTTAATTTTTTTTAGTGATTTTCATTTCTGATTTATGTACATAATAAAATTAATATGCATAAATTAATAAATAACTTAAATAAATTATATATATCTATTTATTGATTGCTTCGTCATAGTCCCATACATATCATAATATTTCATCCCAAATGGATGAGATAATTGAATCTATAAATTTATGTATGGAGGATAAAAAATCATCTAATTTTAACTTGTAGTTTGATTATAGTTTTGTTATATTTTAGAAATTATAAAATTGTAGAAATTAAGTAATTCGTTGATTTTTACGATTTTTCTATTAGATTAGATAGACAATAATTTTTTCCCATATGACATTTTCTCTTATCATGATTAATTTACCTGAATTTTCAGCATCACCAAGCTGAAATAGATTTCCTCTTGTTCGATTTACTATTTTTAAGAGCATAACCATCATTAAATTATTTCCCCAAGAAACCATATTTTATAAAAATCACGTCATTAACATCATTAAAATGGAGATAAACATATAAAAAATTGTGATTAAACCCATTAACATATAATTATTTTTTGTGCAAAAACATCTATTTCTAAAAAATTATTACACCAAATTCATTGATTTTTTAGAATCCCCCAATCTCAAAGGTAACTTATCCATAATTAAACTTTTTAAAAACATTGAATTGTTTTAAAAAACTATTTTATATTTTACAACATACAATATATTGAATCCATGTAAATTATATATCACATATTTTAAGTTACAATTCTATTTGAAAAGGATTTTATTTTTCATTTCCATTATTATTTAGATACATTTTGTAATTAAAACTCATATTTAGTTGGGATATTAGTATGGTAGTTCAATAATTTGAATGGATTTCCATTCATCATCAAAATCCAAAAAAAATCATTTAATGAATTAAATTTATTCTCATTCATCAATCAAGAAATTTCAAACTACTTCTATTCTTTTTGTTTTTGGGTGGTCTAGAACTCCTTCAAATTTTACAACCCAATCCTTTTAAAATAATTTATATATTGTTAATTTAACCAAAATATTTATTCCATATTCCAAAAGCCTCTATATTTCCCTTATTATCAACAAAAATATGTCCTAAAATTGAAAACAACATATTTTTTATAAGTTGACACAAGAATGTTTTTTCCATTGAAATATCAATCATGGATGTTTTTAACCCAAATTATTATATACACATAAAATATTCATTTTAAAACATGAAATATTTATCTAATCTTCTATATAGTATTTTTAGTAGTTTTTATTTCAATTCTATGTTCACAAAACATCCATATTTATAAGAGGCATTTTTTCTTCAATTATGGCTTACTATAAGTTCTCCTATGATCTTTTTCCGCCCATGAGTGTAATATTTATTAGTCTATTTTAGCATCATTATTCTTAAAACATTATCAAACTTTTGGATCATTGTTATTTCAGAATAATTCATTTATTTTGGTTTGTTTTCCACCTCTATCAAATTTTATTGAACAACCTTAAGAACCTTCTCGCTTTTCATATCCTCTTCTTCCATAATGAATTTTTAAAGATTATTATCATCAAGAAAGTTCTTCAAATTCTCAATAAATTTTAGAAAAATTAAATATTATTGTTTATAAATTGATTCTTCTCTACTAGAAGAAGAATTTTTATTATTCAATTTTATTATCTAATTCTACAATTGTGAGATCATTGAAAGAAAATAAATTATTTTTCTCATCAATATTAAATCAATATTAGTTTAATTTTCATGCCTTGAATAACTACATTCACCACTAGGGATTTATTCCGCATTTAAATGTACTAACATCAATAGGTTGTGTCACCTACAACACTAAACTAATGAAACACATGACTAAAATGAATTGGGATATATTAAAATTACACGAATAATATGATAATTTGTAAATAAAAATTTAACAATGAAAATTTAATAATAAATAAATATTATTTTTTATGTAAAAAATGTACATCTTTCAACAAATAAAATTATTTTTTTAAATATGATCATCGTCAGATTCTGAATATTGGTAAAATTTATAGTTATAAACTAAAAATTCAAAATTCCTTTATTTATAAATTTATATAAAATAAAATTAAAGATACTTGTATTCTAAACATGTCTTTTTCTAAAAGAAGTTTTTGTTATATTTTTTATTTTCATTTAAAATACAAATTTATTAATTTTTCAATTTGAGATAGAAGAAAGAAATCATTTATGGAATCAAAATTTCAATTTCATCTTTTGATTATTTTTCAGGATTTTTTTTGAAATAGTTTTTTTATATAAATAGTAAAAAAAAATATTTTTTACTTAAAATGTAAATCTGATTACGTAAAAATTATATAACAAAGATATATAAGTTTATAAACCACTTTAATTTATAAAATATTTATTTTAGAAAAATATTTGTGTATTTTAAAAATAATATAATCAACTTAGAAACCAATATTATAAAATTTATGTAATATTTTCCAAAAATAATTTTTTAAAATTCTATTTTAGTTAAATATTACTTTTGAAAAATTCGTTTTTTGATATTTTTTAAATACACATAAAATTTATTGAATTTAAAATAATTTAATTTAAATCATAGAAATAATATTCTTTGATTATTATATAGTATATAAAAATTTTAATCTTAAAATTGCACTTTGTCAGAAAATTGTGTTTTACATATTACATGCACTAATGTTAAAATTAAATTTTCTAATCTATATAGATTTTATATAAAAAATATATATTAAATTTATTTATTTGTTTTAGTTAAAAATTATTTTATTATATCCTTTTTATTGTTATAATATATATATAAATTAATTAGGTAAATTTTGTTTTCCACAACTAAGCAAAAAAAAGGTAGAAATGAAAATTATATGAGGAAAATAATTAAAATGTATTAAAATTATGTGAGAATGAATGGTTGAGGTATGGTAAACCTTATATAATTGATAATAAATTATTTATCATTTTTTAGTCTTCCTAACTTTTGAAAAATGTGATCTATTTATAATGTCTTGAAATATTTTCAAAAATATCATCCATACCAATTACAAAAGCCACCTCGCACCACACCTTCATGTCATCCATTAAAATTATGGATTAATCATTATAATAGACCATTTTAACTTCCAATATAATTTTACTACTTATATATTATACTTTTTTCACAAGATATTTTCATAATTCATACATTTCAAATTAGTCTTCTAATTGAATGCCCGATTCCTCAACATTAGTAATTTTCACCTAACATTTTTTCTATTCACTATTACATCCCAAATATAATTTCATAATTCATATATAATTACAATATTATTTATTTTACACTGAGTATTATTATTATATGTGAATAAATATTATCCACAATTACTCTTTTCTATTACGAAAAGTGAAACCGATAATAATGTGTTGTGTGGACTACCTCCTCTATGAGGAGATATATTCCATTATTCAACACTGCCTATATTCCTTAATTAGAAGGATTAAATTAGAGAAAAAAATGATCTATATAATATAATAAATTAGTGGAAAATTATAATTCATCTTGTTACCCTCCCATCATTTGAGAAATGATAACAGTAACCAAATATTGTGGGGACTACCTCCTCCTAAAAGTAACATATTTTTTTCTTGTTTTTTCTTAATTAATAAAAAACATAAAATATAATAAATAAAGTTAAATTTCTATATATTATATGATTATTATTATTTAACAATGTTATTAAGAAAAATGTTACCCTTTTATAATCCTAATCATCTATTAATTTTTGTATGTTTATATTTGGGTCTCTATAACAACCTACTTAAACAATGTTATATAATAATACCATTTATTTCTCGTAGAACTTAATTGATGATACTATCTGAGGAAAATATGCAAATAAAAATTTTTGGGTTATGTAAAGGTAATATTAATATTAAACTCATTAATTATGACCCTAATATTCATTTATTAAAAATCACTATAACATGAACATAACCGTTTTCATATTTAAGGATCAATATAAAAATTAAAATAAAATAAAATTCTAAAATTATATAAAATTATAAATAAAAAATTATAGTACATTTTATAGTATGAAAATTATATATGCTGGGATAAAAATGAATTAGAAACCTACTAATATAAAACAAGTTCCAAATGATATGGATTAATGAAACCTAATATTGAAAATATATAATAACTAACAAATATACATGTTGATCAAAATTATAAATTATGTTTATAATAGGATATATATTTGAAGATGGTATGAAATTAAACATCATGATATTTTTGTTTATTATACAGGATCATAGAGTTCACTCTATATTGTTGGAAATAAGATAATTGTTTATTATGTCAAATTTTCTCCCCTTAAGATGTATATCATATTATAAAAAATTATTTGCTTATAATGATGTCTCCAATACAACATTAGTATTTTTTATTGGTACACTTGCATATTTTACACAATATATTTTTAAATTAAGAGATGATTTATTAAATATCATTATCCACAAAAAATATAAATACAAGAACAATATGAAACATATTACATCGATTTTATGAAAAAAATATTAAGAATTATAAAACACCTAGTACACAAAATGAGATTAATCAGGGAAATTTGATTACATTTAGAGGATATATAATTAATAGGTTTTAATATTTAAAATGATTAACCATTCATGAATTACTATTTAATGTATTAATAAACTAATAATGGAAACTTTTAAAGGATTTTTTTGATAAAATAAAATATATTAACATCAACATTCATTATATTAGAAAATTCAATGAAATATCATCGAGAAAAAAATAGTTATTAATACATCTATTTTCACTAAAAGAATAATTTATTTATAATTTATTTTTTTTATTTAAAGAAACATTTATAAATTTTAGAATTTTAATTTGGAAAAGTGAAATATCATTTTTTAACATAGAAGGTAAAACTTATCTTAGGTTAAATTGTTTTGATTTTTTTTAAGTATATAATTTTTAGGAGAATAATGAAAAATTATTTTTTAAAACATTACAGTACTTTAATGAAATTATTAACATATATGATTGAAATAAGGATTTATTAAATCATTTTATTTAGTAAATATTTATTTTTTAGTGATATTATAAATTTAAAAATATTATTTGTATTTTATAATACAATATTTAAAATTATAATATTTAGGTTAGTTTTTTACCTGAAATTGATTTTAATATACTATGCATTTATTATTTAGAAATTAATTTTAATTACACTAATAAAGACATAAAATTAAATTTAAATAATTTTTGTAATTATAGTGTCCATGTTCGTAATAAATACAACCTCTTTTAGGAATAGTGGAATAATTACTTAATGTAAAAGCTAGTTTCCATGGTAAAATCTAAAATCATAAAAGTAATAAACTGTCATGGAATAGGTATGAAACATGAAAAAAATTTACAATTGAGTGTGTGAGATATTATAGATATTATATTATTCACCAATCCATTATTATACATTTGTGGTTCCATTTGGTGTGTGAAACCAGCATTGTCATTATATTATGATGAATTACATAAAAAAATTTCATTCTCACTACTTTTAAATGAGACCTCTCATGATCAATTAAATAACACAAAATCAATTTGGTTTCCCCTTAAAAAGATAAAATTATTACATCTATCCTTCACATAAATTATTTCTGTTCATAAGGATTTAGGCTCATCCGACTATTTTTTATAGAATCCTCCAAGGAGAGTTAAAAATTCTCAATGCGATTACTCTTTTTTCCAAAAGATTATTATTTTATATATTAAATTTGTAATTATATTTTTATTATTAATTTATAATTAAATTATTAATATATGTTTATGAAATTTTATTATTCTAATGTAAAATCTATAAATTACTATTCACTGTTTTTACTAGTAAAAATGAATCCACTCTTTATACATTTTGAGGACTACTGCCACTATGAATCGATGAGTTTTTTTCACCACCACCTATCTTCACTGATTATAGTTGTGTAATTGAATAATAAATATGAAATATATAAAAATATTATTATTATTATTTAGTGAAATATTATATTCCACCTTCTTTGACTATCATTATTTGATAGATGAAAATTTTAACCAAGCATTTTGTGGACCACCACCTCCATGACACAACATATCTTCTTTTTCATCTAGTGTTGTTATTATTTATAAATACATATAAAAATATTACTTTAAAATAGAAAAGTGTTTAAATAATATCATTATTATTATATTATAATTATATAATTACAAAAAAACACTTTGATAATCATAACTATCCATTAATTAAGGTATTTTCATGTGTGGGTTAGTCAAACCACATATCTGAAAAATGAAATAAAATAACATCATGGATGGCTTTGAGAACTTATATATCAAAAATATATTATATGAATAAATAAAATGTGGTTTTTTGTTGTAAAATTTCAATGTCAATACTAACTCATTAATTTATACACCCTTATTTATCTATTAAAATCATTGTTTGATGGTTTTCATCATGTTTATCTTCAAGGATCCAAACTAAAAAATCCATAGAATGAATTTTTATCTTAAAAAATAACCAAAAATCACCAATTCAATAAAATTGAATGATCTGGTAATGATTAAATTTGGGATAAAAATTAATAATTACATAATTATTATGAAACTAGATCAAATTGATCATGACTACTAACACCTGATATCCAAAATATGTAAAAACTAACTAATATCAATATAAGAAAGTAAAAATAAGTGAAATAGCTTGAGATTTTAAATTAGGAACATGTTGTTAGATACCATGTATGAAAAAACACCAAGATTACATGAAAATGTAACCTATCAAGACTATATGATACATTTATTTGAAAATAAATTCTATCTTTTTGATAGATTACAATGCACACAACACCTATTATAAATGATACCTGATGCTTTATTAAAATATTTTTATTTAAATATGTCCATTATAACATACCCATTGAGATGATGGGTATGAATAATAACCAAAAAATGATGATCATTTCATTTTTTATAATTCTATAAAATAACTTCAATGTTTATATATTAATTATAAATAAAATATTAATCAGTTTAAAGTTAATGAAATTTTTTATGAGAAACTATATTTCTATAAAATATAGGATAATAATGACTTCTTCACATTATTTATAAATAACAATTTACACTATTTGAAAAGTTATATTAAAAAGTAAATATATTTTTTGAAATAGTCATATAAAAAGTATCTTTGGAGCTCACTGCTATACAAATTCCACCGCTACATGTCTACTGACAAAGAGCTACTAATGAAAGACATAACTAGTCACTGTTTACTCAAACTCTATACTTTGTAAATATTATTAAAATAATTCTAACGGTCTTATTTTATGATTTTAATGCCGTTAAAGTTATTTAATGATAGTTGTTCGCATGTTAGAGAACCGTACCTCGTACCTGTCAAAGATAATCATTCCCATTACCAGAGCTGAAATCTATTAAAGGAAGGACAAAGGACCGGCCTAAAAAAGCTACTTTAGGTTGTTGTAGTGTGCTGAGGAGTGCTGAAACATGGTGCATACACATAGTAATGAAAGGCTAGATCCATACTGGAAGAACCCTGGACATACACGAATCCATTCATACAAGAAGAGAACAGAAGATGAATCATAATCAAGGAGTGAAGAACTTCAACGATCTACCCATGCACTCAAGCTGATCAAGATGAAACAGAAAGTCAAGGAAGCAAACGACACTCTATTTATTAGACAAAAACCAGAGATGGACTCAGAAGAATTTCTGTTTAATCAAATGGAGTCTAGAACTGCACTTCAAATCACTAGAGCCTTCTAAACTCATATATATACTATCTTAGTGAGTCTTTTACTTACTTCTGAGCAGTGTGTGTACTCTGTTTATTTCATACACACATTGACTCTTGTGCTAAACTATAGGATTTAATCATCACTCACTCTTTACCTACTCTTATTTCCCGCTGTGGACAGTGGTAGAGGTCAAGTAGGACTTGGATAGCTTCTGTGCAATTATTTTCTTTTCCCACAAAGAACTGTGGTAGAGGTATTAGTACCTGGACAGTATTTTCATTGTCGTGAACCCTGATCCACGGTGTTGATCAAAATTTATATAAATTGTTTGAGAGGACTATGTCTCGACTTCAGGCTGAAACTCTTGTTTTAAACTATCGTTCTTACTTTATTTTGTTTTAAAATATTTTGATTATTCCGCTGCTAATTACATTGAAATATAAAATTGTTTTAAAGTTACATTGATAGTTATTCTATCATGTGTTTGTAACTATTGAAAATCAGTAGGTTAGTTTAAATAACTAATTTAATATTCTGATTAAATTAACTGAGACCTAATCAATCTTTTGAGAACCTAATTTAACCATTATAGTTTTACAAATTCACTATAGTTTAACTTAGTTTTCAATTGGGTTATTTTAATAGAAATATTTTTAACAGAAAATTTTAAGTGGAACTCAATTCACCCCCTCTTCAGTATCCACTCCAACCAAAATTTGGTATCAGAGGTTGTTTTTTGTTTATAAAGGATATCCGAATACTTTGTTTCTCAACTGTGATTGTAGTTGTATCTTAAATATCATAAATTTCAATTATATCTAAATTTTATCTCTTTAAATATATTTTATAAAATCTGATTATGGATAATAGACTGGAAGGTGATGCTACCAAAAGGCCACCATTCTTCAACGATACAAATTACGCCCAATGGAAACATAAAATGAAAATTCATTTGGAGAGTATGGGATTTGACATCTGGACGACTATAGAGAGTCAATATAAAATTCCAAAAATGGAAAACACCACATAGGATGAACATAATAAAACTAATTATAATAATAATTTTAAAGAAATGAATGATTTATACTATGCATTAGGTGATGAAGAATTTAATAGAATATCTTCTTGTAAAACTACTTATAAAATCTGGGACACTGTGGATATTTCCCATGAAATAATAAACAATGTTAAAGAAATTATACTAAATACCTATACTATTATGTATGATAATTTTAAAATGAAGTATGATGAACCTATTTCTGATATGTATCTCGGGTTCAATGAGTTTTTCAACACTACGATCTCACTTGGAAAATCTATTCCTGCAAAAGAGAAGATTATTAGGATAATACAATGTCTTCAGGAAGATGGAGAGGCATATCTGTTTCAATAAGAGAATCATGTGATATAAGTTCTCTACCTGTTAAAGAATTAATTGGAATGTTGATGATGTAGGAAGAAGATCTGAACGTAAATATGGAAGAAAATAATGAACCAAAGTGGAAGTCGGTAGAATTTAAATCTACTGCCTCAAAGATCAAGGACATGGGGAAATTCCACATACCTACTGAAAGCTCAACAAGTGATGGTTCAGATTCTGATAGTGATGAAGAGATGGATCAGATCGCCAAACAGTTCAAGAAGTTCTACAGGATTAATAATTCTTCAGAAAAGGAAATTATAAAGTAAAATATAACAATAAAGGTCATTGGAAGAAGTATTTGATGAAAGCTGATAAGGATGATGAGATAGTATGTTTTGAATGAAAGAGAAAAGCACATCTTAAGGAAGAATTCCCAAAGTTATTGTTCAAGAATAAATATTACCACCGGCACAGAAAATATAAGAAATCCCTAAAGGCAACCTGGAGTGTTTTAAAAGACAGCACAAGTGAGTCTGAAGTTTCTAATTCTGAAAATAATCATGCCAACATGTGTTTCATGACCAATACTTTTGAGGTACTTGTTTCCCATATGTTGAATGATTATTATTATGGGAATGAAAGTAGTGATGATAATATGTCTAAAGTTGAGATATTTAAATACTATAATATGCTAGAAGAAACATGTAATGAATTGAAGGACAAGTATACAACCTTGAAGAAACTTCATGCTTTAACCAGATCTGTTAAATCTGCTATTGATATAGAAATGGAAAAGAATGATCAATTACATAAGGAAAATACTAAACTAAAATTTTCCAATGATCAGTTATGGAAGGACTTACGAAAATTAACAAATAGAAATAATACTCAAACTTAGGTTCTATGAAAACAAGTGGCACCAAAATATACCACTGTAATAGGCTATCAGCCTGGACAGAGACAAATTTCTAAAAATTGATTTATTCTTAAATATAGATAGAATGCTGCTAGTTCTAGTTCTGGAAATACATATTCTTCGACTAGTTATTCACATGGTTATAGATCAAATAAATATTATCCTTCAAAATCTTTTGAATCTATTGATTTAATGAGACCCATTAAAAAAATTTGGCTACCAAATTTTTTTTTTGCAAACCTGTCTGGACCCAAGAAAATATGGGTACCAAAAATCATTTTCTGTTGAAACCTGTTTCGTAGGAATCTTACTTTAAAAGTTCGCATAAGAAGGTATGGTACTTGGAAAGTGAATGTTCAAGGTATATGACTGGATATTACTCATGCTTCAAGAGTTTAATCAATGTTGATGGAGGCCATGTCACCATTGTTGATAATTTAAAAGGAAAAATCATCAGCTTAGGCTAGATTGGTAACACTAATTCAGTTTTAATGTCAAAATTTTTATTTTTTGATGGACTTAGGTATAACCTATTATGTATTTCTCAGTTGTGTGATGATGGTTTCAAAATTAAATTTGAAAATTATTCTTGTAATTTTTTTAATTCTAAAAATATTTTAGTATTTTCTGCTTTGAGAAATGAAACTTTTTATGTTGTTGATTTGAATTACTTAGATAAACCAAACATTTATTGCTATAATGCTTTAGAAAAATAGTATTGGCTATAGTACAGAAGATTAGGACACTGCAATGTTTATTAACTTAGAAAAATGACTAGGAAAAACTTAGTTAGAGACCTACCTAAAGTCTAATTCCCAACAGATAATGATTGTAATCCCTTTCAAAAGGGAAATAAACATAATGTTTTTTTTAATCAAAGAAAGAAGTTTGAACTTCTCAACCTATCGATTTGGTTCACATTTACTTGTTTGGAACCTCTAGAGTTTCTAGTTTAAATGGGAAGCACTATGTCTATTTCTTAGTAGATGAATATTCTAGGTACACTTGTGTATACTTCTTAGATTACAAAAGTGAAGCTTGTTCTTAATTTATTAAATATTCTATGTCTGTAGAAAACCTTAGTAGACTGAAGATTAAAAAATTGAGAATTGATCAGGGTCGTGTGTTTGAAAATCATGAATTTGAATCTTATTGCTCACACAATGGCTATAGTCACAATTTCTCTACCTCTAGAACTCCTCAATAGAATGGTGTCGTAGAAAAAAGAAAGAGAAATCTTCAAGTGATTGCAAGAACTATGATTAATGAGTATGACCTGCCAATTTACTTTTGGGAGGAAGCTATAAATACAGCTTGTTACATTATTAATAGAGTCCTGATTAGACATGTTCTAAAAAATAACCCTTATGAGTTGTGGAATTATAGGTTCCCTAAGGTTAATTACTTTAATGTTTTTGTTTACAAAGTCTTTATTCTCAATACAATGATAACCTTATAAGTTTGCATCCAAAAATGATAAAGGATTTTTCATCGGTTATACAATTACTAGAAAAGCATAAAGAGTTTTTAATAAAAGAACCAAATGTGTGGAATAATCTATTCACATCAAGTTTGATGAAACTGATCCACATGAACCCAACTCTTGTATTGAAAATCATGAAGAAGATTTGTTTGTTTTGAACCCTAATGATAAAATCAATGAACATGTTGTAAAGATATCCAGTTATGGAAACATTCTAGAACCTGTTTCTGTAATGTTTTAATCTAGAGAAGAACCTGAAATGTTTAGTCTTACCTTTACTAGATCAACTAGAATTCTAAGGAATCAACCTTTAGATGGTGTTGTTGGAAATCTTGATAAAAGAACATAGACTAGATCTTCTCTCAGATACCAGGTTGAACGTCAACCCTTTAATTCACAGTTAGAGCATAAAAATATCAATGATGAAATTAATGATGAATTCTGGGTAATGGCTATGAAAGAAGAATTAAACCAATTTGAATGAAACAAATTCTAGGAATTAGTTGACAGACCGAAGAACACTTTGACCATAATCACTATATGGGTTTTTAGAAAAATAGTTGATGAGTCAGGAAATATAGTTATAAACAAATCAAGGCTATTTTCACAAGGGTATAGTCAAGAAGAAGGAATAGACTATGAGGAAACCATTTCCCATGTAGCTAGATTAGAAGCTATTAGGATTCTACTTGCCTATGATGCAGTTTTGAATTTCATGTTAAATCAAATGGATGTTATAAGTTTTTTTCTAAATGGTTTTATAATTGAATATTTTTTTGATGAAAAACCACCTGGATATACTAATCCCCATCATCCAAATCGAGTTTTTAAGCTATCTAAAGCTTTATATGGTTTGAAAAAATCTTCATGAGCTTGGTATGATAGAATTAGCAATTTTCTTATTTCAAATGGTTTTAAAAAACGGATCGCTGATCCAACTCTCTTTATCAAAAAAATTTCTAAAGATGTTTGATTATACAAATCTATGTTGATGATATCATTTTTGGATATTCTAAACATTCCATGTGTATTGTTTTTTCAAAGAGTATGCAAAATGAATTTGAAATGAGATTAATGGGAGAACTCAAATATTTTCTTGGATTTCATGTTTTTTAAAATGAAAATGGTATTATTTTAAATCAAAGTAAGTATACAAAGGATCTTTTAAAATGTTTTGGTTTAGATAGAATTAGGGAAAGTGATATTCCCATGTGTACCACTTGAAAGTGGGACATTAATGAATTTGGGAAACCAGTTGATCAAACCAATTATAGAGGCATGATTGGAAGTCTACTTTACCTTACTCCTAGTCGACTAGATATTATGTTTTGTGTATGTATGTGTGCAATATTTCAAGCTAATCCAAAAGATTCATATTTTCTTTCTGTTAAAATAATTTTCAAATATCTTAAACAAACTGAAAATTTAGGTTTGTTTTACCCAAATGTATAATCTTTTGATTTAATAAGTTAATCAGATACTGACATTGATGGCTACAATTTAGATAGAAAGGGCTCTTCTGGAACATGTCATATTCTAGGTAAGTCCCTAGTATCGTGATGTTGTATGAAGAAGAATTTTCTAGAATTGTATACTGCTGAAGGATAGTATATAGCTTCGGGTAGTTGTTGTGCACAAATTATGTGGATGAAACATAATTTGTTGGAATATGGATATGAGTTTAAACACGTATCAATTAATTGTTATAACACAATTGCAATTATCATCTCTAAGAATCCTGTGTCTCATTCTAGGACCAAACACATTGACGTAAGGGACAATTTTTTGAGAGATCACTACCAAAAAGGTGATATTACTCTTCAATTTATCAGAACTGAACATCAATTGGCTGACATGTTCACGAAGCCTTTAATTTCAGATAGGTTAAGATACATTAGACATGAATTAGGAATGATTGACCCTGTTCGTTAGATACCCCAATGATATACCTCACTATTAGTGAACCTCATAGATATACCTCACTATTAGTGAACCTCACAGATATACCTCACTGTTAGTGAACCTCACTGATATACCTCACTCTTAGTAAACCACACTGATATACCTCACTGTTAGGAATTCTCACCAGTATACCCTACCATTAGTATACACTATTTTAAACACCAGTCTTTAGCCACTGGAATCTGTATCATTTATACTTTACTTATTATATTTTAATTATTTAGTTTATGATTCCTAAATGATAAAAATAAGTCTTAGTTACTTGTCAATCCACTGAACTCACCTCTCTCAAACCCTTTAACCTCAGACCATAGCTCCCGAATCTCGTGAAACCCCTATGTTCCTCGAACCAGAGATGGAAAAAACAAAACTCCCTACTCTCTGAGATGACATTGATGAGCCGAATGTGAAGAAGTAGAAGATAGGTCTTCAAGAATGTAGTAGTGTTAGTAGAACATGGTCAGTAAGGAATACAGTGAATCCACATTTACAAAATAGAGAAATTGTAATCGATAAAGGGTTATGCGTGGAATGGATGATGTCTAGTAAATTGTTAGTTCTAGAGGTGCTGGAAGATTGGAAATGGGAAGAATTATTCTCGAATAACAATGGCCCCTACTATCTAAAGCTAGTAAAATAGTTCTATGAGTTTGTGAGTTTTGATAAATACGATGGGGAAAATAGAATGATTTCACGGATTAATGGAAAGGAAATATCATTTTCATCTGTTGAGTTGGTTGAGTACCTCAGAGTACCACATGAAGGATTTTTTGGATATTCATCAAAGACAGTACCACCTACAAGTGACATATTTGATTATGAGACTGCCTTAGAGTAACTCACTGGTATTGGCAAGCAGAGGAAGGTTGTGGCTGGTGAAATGGATGGAGAAAACATATTTTTGTTCAAATTTGTGCAACATGTGCTAAGTACAAGTAGATGGGACTTTGAAAATTTGAGATATTAAGATATTTATTTGTTACATATCTAGAGACATGGTGTGAATTTGAATCTGTGCAGGCTGATAATGATTCAAATGGAGGATATGACCTGACCCAAATCAAAAACTAATGCCTTATTCTTTTCCAAGTTGATTTCAGTTATGATTAATATAATTAGAGTAGATGAGTCTCAGGATGAGACATTGGTGGTAAGAAAGAACTTTTTTATCACATGCACAGTGTGTAAGTACATGAAGATAAGCTGGAACCCATGGAGAAGGGAGTGGGTTACTAATGACAATAAGTTATATGATATGTTTAATCCTGTGGATCATCCTTCTTGGACTAAGGATTTGAGGGAACTAGATCTAGGACCTGGTGAGGAGGAGCCACAGTATAGTGATGATTCCGAAGAGGAGGATTCCGCTTCAGAAGATGGAGGAGATCCGGACTTCCCTCCAAGACCAACTCCTGAAATTGTATCACAAGAAAAGGGAAGTGATTCGTTTAACCTACATATTATAGAAACTGTTTTGGGTGTAAGCAATGAAGAGGCACCTGTGGATGAGGAAGACCACCAGACATCAAATCAAGAAGAGGTTGTCCTAGATAATGAAGAATATGTTCATGCAAGTGAAGCATCTGTTTTGGTCAGCATGAGCCTTAGTCCATTGATTGGACACTCCTTAATGCCTGCTGAGGAATTTGATGATGTTGATAGACCTGCTTCTATTCCTAGGAGCCTCCAGATGTTGGAGAAATTGAGATGGTTGTGGAAGATTATTCTAAGGAAGACCATGTAGCTGAGGATGCTATTGATTTATAAGAGAATTCACCAGTTGAGGGGGAACATCCAACCAAATTTGGCAGTATTTCAGTGGATGTTGAGATTGATGACTGGGAAGAGGACCTATGGTTTGTAGTTTGTGGATTGGATTACCCAGATTCTAATAATGAGACACCCCTTAGTCAACCAGAAGTTAATTATAATATTCATTATAAAATATTAACTAAGAATGTTGTATGAATATCTGATCTAGATAAATTGAAGTCTGATCTTAAGACATCGTTTGTGGAAGATAGAAGAGAAATGGATTCATCCATAGTGACATCCATTCAATCGGTTATGAATGAATCAGTGGCCTATATTGTGTCTGAAAGAGCACCTGTTTTTGTGCCTGGTAATATAGTCACCAGGGATGACTTAGAATCTTTGATGGCTGAGATGAATGATTTTTTAGTGCTTCTATTTCCGAGTTAAAGAGTCACTTTTTTGAAGAGATGAGAAATATGGAAAAATATTTTGAACTCTCCCTTGGTTGCAATGTGTCAAAAATTTTGGTAGAGATAGTGGATGAAATCACATCTTTACATAATTAGGTTTCTAGCTCGGCAGAGGATGTTGAAGTTCAAAATAGATCAGTTGTCTCTCTGGAATCCTATATGAGTTCTAAATATCAAGCAGCCAAGGATTATTCTTATGTGAAGAGTGTAGTCAGCCAAATAGTTTCGGTTTTTGAGGAGTTTATGCATTCCATAACAAAGCATGTTAGCACCCAAGATTCTGTAGTGAAAAATTTTAATAGTGGGATGACTAAGAGTTTCAAGGAAACTGTGCCTTTTTCTATTGGTTCTCTTGCTTGATTACCTTCAATAGAATTAGATCATATTAGAGCTTTGATAAAGGAGGATCTTGGTTCAGCTTCAACCAGTAGCTATGTGGACTTATCTCCCATGACCCATGTGTTGATTACCACTAGAGATATAATGAAGATTGTTCAATATTATATGAGAGAATCTTATGCATCTCATAAAGAAGTGAAAGACAAGGTAGATTACTATTTCCAAAGGGTCTACACCAAGAATTAACTTAACAACCATTTCAATCTTATGTTGGAAAATATGAAGTTACCACCAGTCAATCAAGACTTCAAAGAATAAGTCAGCAAGCTCAGAGAGTTGACCCCTAAACTAGAAAAATTCATGGAGAACAAGGATGACTTAATTTCTGCCATGGATAGAGGAGGAGGAATCATTATGGATTTCAGAAATCTCTTACTTCCCTTATTTCATGTTGATGCTCGACCAGTGTTTGTACCTCCAGCTTTACCTGCCTCTGCCTCTGTTATTTCTCCTACTCAGCTCACACCATTCCAAGCCATCTGCAACCTTACTCCTATGATCACTCAGAGAGATACACAGTATAGGTCAGGAACAGTTTTATTAGCTCAACCTCCTTTGATCATTTCTGGTGTTCCTAATCCTCCACCTGCATCCACCACATCTGAATACTCATTTGATCCCAAGAAAAAATCTCATGCGGAGGATGTGGATTGATTAGTGGCTAAAATCTTCGATAGAAATCACCTATATTTCTTTTTTCATTTATTTGTTTCTTTTTATCCTTGTTCTCCACGGAATATATATGATCTTACTTTCTTTTACACTCTGTTACTTCTCTTTCCCTGTATTTCATTTTTATCCCACTTTTTTCTAATCACAAAGGGGGAGAAATATTATTTAAGGGAAACACATCTGGGGGAGAAATAATATCTAAGGGGGGACATGGAAAACATATATGAAAAATCATTATATTTTATGATCATAATAAATTTCCCTCTGGTACATTTGTCTTATATTTTACCTCTAATACATGTGTTTTATAATATATTGTTTTCTCTGATACAATTTCATTTTAATGTTATATCCTATGATACATTACTAATTATTTTGGGATTATAATATCATAAGTTTGGATTATAAAAAATGGGGAGATTATTGACCTCACGTTTTTGATAATCCCAATTAATCTTTCACATGCTTTGATAATCCCAAATAATGTTTATCTGTATATTAATTATTTAAATCTATGACATTATATTATCAAGTTGATAATAATATCAAAATAATTAGTGGAATATATTAATCAAAGTTTATATATGTTTATATGTACATTGAATTAATTCAAACTCAATCTGCATATGTGTTGCATAGAACAGATAAGTGTTATGTGTTGCATAGAACAGATAAATGTTAAGTCCACTGGTATGCACATAGCTACTGATACAGACAAACAGATACCTACTGGTACTTAGTCTACTGATAGACAATAGTTACTAATATAATGAATAGACAGAGTCACTTAAATAGAACAGAGCTACAGGTTTGTATAAGTCTACCAGTATGCAATTCTACTAATATAAGCTACCGATACAGACAGATAGACACATAGCTACAGTTATAAAGACCTACCGATACAACCAGAAAGACGAATGGGTACCGATTCAGAGCTACAGATACACAGTTCACCGATAGAGAGAGCACTAATATAAGTAGTCACCCATACGAGCATGTTACCCATATACCAAAGCTATAGAAGAGGAGTTACCAGTACATAGAGCTACTGATACATGGAGTAACTACTACCAATATAAGGAGGTACTGGTACAAGAACAAAGAGCTACCGATAGTAGCTCACTGCTATACAAAGTCCACCATTACAATTATACCAACAGAGAGATACTGATGAAAGACTTAACCAATCACTGTTTACTCAAACTCTATACTTTGTCAATACTACTAAAATCATTCTAACAGTCATATTTGATGATTTTAAAGAAATTAATGTAATTTAATGATATTTGTTGGCATGTTAGGGAATCATACCTCGTACCTGTCAAAGGTAATCATTCCCATTACTAGATCCGAAAGCTATAATAGGAAGGACAAAGGCCATGAATAAAAAAAGATGATGTAGGGTGGTTTAGTGTGCTAAAGAGTGCTGAAAACTGGTGCATACACACAGTAAAGAAAGGATACATCCATAAAGGAATAACACTGGACATACACGAAGCCATTCATACAAGAAGAGAACATAAGCCAATTCTTAATCAAGGAGTGAAGAACTACAATGATCTATTCATGCACTCATGCTGATCAAGTTGAACTTGAAATTCAAGGAAGCAAATGACACTCTGTTTTTTAGAAAAAAACTAGAGAAGGACTCAAAAGAATTTCTGTGTAATCAAAAAAGAGTCCAGAGATGAACTTCAAATCACTAGAGCATTATAAACTCATATATATATACTCTCTAAGTGATTCTTTTACTTAATTTTGAGTAGTGCGTGTACTATGTTTATTTCATACACACATTGACTCATGTGCTGAACTGGAGGATTTAATCCTCACTCACTCTTTCCCTAGCCTTATTTCCCACTGTGGATAGTGGTAGAGATCAAGTAGGACCTGGATTTCATGTGTGCTATAGTTTTGTTTTACAACGAAGAACTGTGGTAGAGGTCTTAGTACATGGACATTCTTTGCAATGTTCTGAACCCCGATCCAGGGTGTGGATCAAAAGTTATATAAATTCTTTGAGAGGACTAAGTCTCGGCTTGAGACTAAGCCTCTTGTTTTAAACTGTTGTGCTTACTTTATTTTGTTTTAAACTATATTGATTATTCCACTGTTAATTACTTTGAAATATAAAATTGTTTTAAACTTACTTTGATAGTTAATCTTGCAAGTGTTTATAACTATTTTAAATCAAAAGGGTAGTTTGAAAAGATAATTTAATATTCTGATTAAATTAACTAAGACCTAATCAATTTTTTCTGAACCTAATAAAACCATTGCATTTTTACAAATTCACTACATTTTAACATAGTTTTTAATTGGGGGATTTTAATAGAAATATTTTTAACTCAAATTTTTAATTGGAACTCAATTCACCCCCCTCTTGAGTATCAACTCCGACAAACAGAAGTTAATAATGATAAATTTGATAACTATATTATATATATATATGACATGATATAAATTCCGTAAGATTAATATATCACCCACTTTTATACCCTTTCACTTATGAATGCAATGATATCACCACACATGCCTACGTATGGCCTACCGTCTCCATGAAGTGATACAATTAATTTTCCATATCCAACAATCAAGAATGATTTTAAAAATATATAGAATGATTAAATATAATATTTAAAAAATTATTATCCTTATAAGTATTATGTATATATATCTTATAACAAATTACCGAGGTATTCATGATAAAAGACACATGAAAAAACGAGGCAATTGAATGACAAAACAATAAAAATAAATAAATAATAATGAAACATAATATAAAATTTGATAAAGGGATCATATATGATGTTAATAATATGTATATGTATCATTTATAAATTATTAACCTGATTAAAACCATTATACATGAGGGTAAACAATGTTCAACTAAAAGGATGTGTGACTTAATGGTCTTCATCTCAATTTTTCTTCATTTAGACATATAGTATAGTTATGCACCTAATTTCATTCATATAGTGTATAATCACCCCATTTTCCATGTAATATCATGAATACTTCACACATAATGGTATTTAATGTTTTAATTTGAATTATTTCATCCTAGGTGATTTTAATTGAAAATTATTAAGAGGTAATCAAATTAATATCTCATTTTTTATTATGTTATATTATTGTTTCACTGTATTTAGATTTATAAGATTATGTGTGTAAATACTTATAAATATATTATGTAGTTTTTCTAATTGTTTATTTGTATTTATATTTTGGTATAGAAAATAAAATCATTTATTAATTCTCACTTCTTGATTATGACCATTATAAGGGACTCATCTCAATTTCCCATCAATGAGGCATATTATAATTTTATGCACCAAATTTCATTGATACAATATATATAATTTCCCTTATACCTATAATCCATTGATTACATAAGAATATATGATATTTATATTTAAATTAGAATAATTACATCCAATGATAGTTTACCTAAAATGTTACTAATGTTAAAAATTATTGTACAATCTCACTTTCTTTTGTGGTTGGTAACTTTTTCTTGAAACAACCACTTTCCTTTAATAAAATTTCATTATAAATTATTTTTATATAAAATAATATTATTATTTTAATCATGGATATTATTATTTAATAAACCATATACAATTTATACATATTTTTTTTACAATGAATATTATTTTATTAACTGGGGAAATATTGATAAATTAATATACATTACTCTATATGGATTTTTGTTAATAAAGCATATTTTTTCAAGAATTAAATAGGTTATTTAATATATGAGTAATGCATTGGAATACAATTATTGGTGAGACCCCATTATAGACATCCCCTTTTGTATTGACATGTCTAATGGATAGAAAGGTTTCCAAAATTAGATTGTTTTTCACCAAATAGTTTTAATATATCCTCAGGAATGTCTTGATAATAGTGGTTTTCCTGATGCCTGAGATCATGATATATAATAATTTTGAATTTCATTCATTGAGAATTAATTTATTATTAGTGTCCCAAATATTTTATTAATGATATTATCTCTGGATACATTTAATTCTCATTTTATTGATAAAATGGATTGTGTGTTTTGTTATTTACCATATAATATTGATTATGCAATCTCTAATTCTGATACTCAATTTATTGATTATTAGGATTGTGTGTTTAGTTATTTACCTAACCATATTGAATATTAATTATTTTTTCATGATATATTCCCCTAAATGTAACTCATATTGTGAATTTTATATCTCACTTACTTTCATTCAATTTCCCATGTTATTAAGTTAAATCCGTTAAATGATTTTCAAGAATGTTGTGAATTTTCATTTTTTCATTTTTTATTATATATTTCCAAAATAAAATGGGTATCGTGTATATTTATATACTTCTAAAAAACTTCAAAACTGATCAATTATTTAGGATTTAACCCCAATATATCTATGCTAATGTAATAAATTAGGCACCGACTCTAGGTTAATGGAGTTGGGGGGTCGTTACAATTGGTATCAGAGGATGTTTAGTAGAAACCTTGAGAACATGATTTAAGAAAAAACATTATTAGGGAACATAACCTTATGATAGAAATTGAGGATAAATATATAATAACATACTAATTTTTTGTTAAGGGTGATATTATTTGTTTTTTCTATAAATACATCCTTGTTTAGATAATACATGTGGATGTAGTTCTTGCACATATGTATTAAGGGGTAAAAAATCAGAAAAGGGTACATTAGGCATGACCTAATCATCACCTGGTCTATAAAAACATGCCTTACTAGACCCCTTGTTTGAAATACTATTGGTATATTCGTAAGATAATTCACATTTTCTTTACTAAATATTATGAATGATTTCAAAATAATGATATCTTCAAATAAACCTTGTTTATGATTATAAGATTAGCTATAAATAAAATTTTCAACTTATGTTATTTGTTTCACTATTTTATAACTTTTTCTAACCATTTTTTTGTCTTTATAAATATCTACGGACATGATTAATGAGTTGTAATTCTTTTATTGATAAAATTATATGTTTATTGTTAATTCATTTACTCCTAGAATAAAAATTTCCATTGGATATTAATTTCTTGATCTAAGAGATAAAATATGAATTGGTCAAACTAGATAATAAGGATGAAATTGTTCCTATAGAATTATATAAAGTCACTATATTTTCAAATATAATTATTCTAGATGGAAAATTAATTATTCAACTCAAGGGAAATGATCATGAAAAATAAATGTAATCCTAGTATGTTCATTTCTGAATAATCAAATAGCCCATTAACTGATAATATATTTATGGTTTTTGGTCCTTTTTTGGATTACCCTTTTTCTTAGGGTAAATGATCTCCATCAATCTCTATTAATCGCTGGTCATTAGTATTCTCTTGGATGTATATGTTTTCATTTCCTGCTATTGTTCTCCGACATGGAAATCTATTGGTGTATTATTTCATATTTCCTTTACACTTACCTTTATATCTTAACAATATAAAGTTTTATTCACTCATTTTATGATTTGGGTTTAAATAAAATTTGTTTTAAAATTTAAAACCATTTATTACGAAAATAAATATTAAAATGTGAGGAAAAAAATTGTTTAAGGGGTTAGAATATAATACCTAGGATCTTAAAATAGGAATATTTTATTCAAAATAATTTGTTTTAAAAAAAAATATTAAAATATATTATAACATCCTAATTTTTTTTGGTAAATTATTTTTTAATTAAATTTCAATATCATTGATAGCATGTGATTCACTCAACACTAGGTTTAAACAAAATAAAATACACTATTAAAATATTAATATTGAAACATAACAATTATAACCAAGTAGTTTAGATGATAGGTATGAATACTACAAACTAAATTATGAAAAATTAATTTTGTACACAAGTATAGAATAAATGATACAATTATATATTAATTATAAATAAAAAAAGATTCATTTTATACTAAGAAAATACTATATGAAAAGCTATATTTTTTTAATGTCATTTTGGACATACTTTGAAAATATAATCTTTGATTAATTTTTACCAATTTTGAAAAAATTATTTGTTAAAATAAACTTCTTTTTTTAAATCATTATATCAAATTTATCTTAAGTCGAAATTTTTTTATTTTCAGAAATGTTTTATTTTTCAATGAAAATTAATGATACATATGAATACTAAAAATATTTTTTTGTTTAAATTATTTATAACACAAAATGATATTTTAAACTGATTTTAAAAGTAAAATTAATTTTCTTATATATATTAATCTAATTTGGTTCAGTGTAATCAATTTCATATCGAATTTAGACATAAAAACTTTTTAAACCTGCGATCATTTTCTATTTTAAAGAATACACTATGGTTGTGTCTTCATGATTATTAATAAATGAAAACATTCCAATTAATTTAATGGAATTTTGAAAAGTAAATTCCATATTTTGAATAAGAATAATTTATACTATCTAATATGTTCATATTAATTTTTTACCATAATGAATAGTAAAAATAATTAAAATTATTTACCATGGTTAAGGTAAAAATGGATTTATCAATAGTTTATAATAAAAAATTAAGAGTATAAAATGACCAAAATATAACAAAAAATTAATTTTATTGAAACATTTATAACTTATGTAATATATATTCAATAATTTCCCATTTTGGATCCTTATGGAGTAATAAAAATGTGTTTAAACATTCTTCAATTCAAATATTTCAAGTCTGCCACTCACTTCACTTATAAAATGTCACATCCCATCCTCTATTATCAACACATAAAAACCCCATTAGCACAAGAAATAACAACCCAAAATTAATTCCTTAGATCCCTCGTCTAATCCTATAATCCATATTTTGGTCATAAATCCAATCTAATATGACTATTGGTAGAAACAAAAAGAAGATGTCCGATTAAGAGGTTACGCCCATTCCTATACATTTTATCTCATCATCCACCCAATAAATTATTATTAGAACACATCAATATAATAAAATAAGTATCATAAATATATGTTGATATTATTATTTTAATAGAATAATGAAAACCCTTCTCATCATCCATCATGTAGGGTACAAAATAAAAATTTTTGTGTACGACATACTATTTCCTCATTAACCGATGTAGTACATTTTCCATCACCACATTTCAAGGGTGGATATAATTATTGATTTAAAAAATATATATAATAATTATTATATTATTATACTTATTTATTTTTTATATCACATATATCTTTTTACATTAAATTTTGTTTCATATAAGATATCATCCCTTATGTGTGTGGAGGACTACCCCCTCATGAAGTAATGTGATCTTTTTTTCACATATTATTTAAATGAAATGTAATCAAGGTAAATTTAATGAAAATAGGGTTTATATAATAAATAATATTAATTAAATAATATTAATATATTACCCTATTCCTTTCCCATTCACTCGTTAAGGGAATGATATCATCACTCCGACATACGTACGACCCACCATCACCATGTAGAGATGTGATTTATTTTCTAGGTCAAAAAAATATTATTATTAAAATGTATAGTTTTATTTAATTTTAATTTTATATCATTTAAGTAATTCTATATAAAATTTATCTATAACCTATACCTATGAACTGAAATATTCATGAAAAACAAGCATGAGAATGAAAGATTATTAACACACAAACCAGTGAAAATATTGAAATATTATTAATAAATGGGTTTTAAAATATTTTAAGTGGATTATATATGATATAATAAATTTAAATATGGTTTGTTTTTAGATTAATTACATGCCTAAAGAAATAATACAAATCTAATAGTTTTCAGGAGGCACAGTACTTCATCTCAATTTCTCTTCATTGAGGCGTATTGTAATATTATGCACAAAATTTCTTTAATATGGTGTATATGATATCCATTATTAATGTAATATTAAAAATCCATCATAATATATGTTATTTTTTAATTTTAATTACGTAAAATAATTGGGTTTAAAATAAAAATTACTAAGTTTTAATGAATTTAATATCATAGTTTCTTCTAATTGGGTTATATTGCTTTTTTATTGTCATTGATACTCTAAGAATGTGTTTCTAAATTATTTTGAATATGTTATGTTTTATTTATACTTTCTTTTTTAGGATATTGTTTTTTTAAACAGAACTGGCACATTTATTAATTATCAAATAAATGTTATGATCATTTTATGGTACATCATTTCTATTTCCCTTCATTAAGACATATGGTACTGTTATGCACTTAATTTATTATATATGTTTTATACACTGTACCTTTTTTGTAATATAATGATTAATTTATAATTCATGGTTTTATATGTGAAAATTTTAGTTATTTAAATCAAAGGTATTTGTCTTGAAAAATATAAGTTGTTAAAATTATTGTACAATCTCACTTTATTTTATGATAGTTAATTTTATCTTGAAATAATCACTATTTTATGATAATATTTTATTATAAATTAAATTTATAATAAATATCCATTTTATTTTATCATGGATATTATTATTTCTAAAGATGTATTATTTTATTATATAGGGTGTCCACTTTGAATGATATTTGATTAAATGAGGTAATATTTATAAATATGTATTCCTTATTATATATAGAAATTTGTTGATAAGGAATATTGATTCATGAGTGAAGTCAACAATTCAATATATGATATATGATTTGAAGATGAAACTATAAGTGGTAACAATTATAGATAGCCCCTGGATGCATCACTATGTCTCATGAGACAAATCAATAGGCAAAATCAGATGGGTTTTTACCTATTATATTTAAAAATTTTGAAGAATGAATTGAATATTTAGGTTTTCATGATGCTATAGATCATATAATACAACTACTAAAAATTTAATTAATTTATAATTCACGTATTATTAATAGCCCTATGATTTTTATAATGATATTATCTATGGATTAATATCATTATAAATTTATTGATTAAATGGCATGTGCGTTTAGTTATTTACCTTTCAATATTGATAATTCCTTATCCGATTATGATATTAATGTTATTGATTAAATATAATGTGTGTTCATTTATATTAATTGAAATATTGTTTTCCTTAATTGATTTATGATATAATAAATTCCATGTTAATGTTACGGATCATTTGAGCTCACACAAATTTTTTTCCATTCCCCTTGTTATGAAGATGAATCCTTTGATTGATTTTTAAGGATGGTAAAAAAAATTCTTGTGTTTTATTTTTCAATATTTATGTAAAATTGGTATCATGTATTTATATAGTTCAACAAAAATTCTAAATAGTTTCATTTATTGGTATTTAACCCCCTTGTATCTACGAGAATGTAATAAATTAGGTACCCACATTGGGTGATTGGAGTCTTGGATGTGACCTAAATAGGTAGTATAAATAGATATATTTATGAATATGTTAATGAAATTATAGATTAATATATATATATATATATATATTAAAGTATGATATATCACTTTGGATGAAATCCTGAAAAACCCATTGGGTTTTTTATCTTAGTTTTTTCCATTGATATATAAATCATATTCATCGATACTTATTTTTTTTGTGGTTTACAAATCAGACATAGATTTTTTTATCATACAATTTCATGAAATAAAATATATTTAAAAATAAAAAACCTTTAAAAACATCCAACTATTTAATAGTTTTAATGATTAAGATTCTATAAGGGTTTCATATCTATGTTTTCACCTCATGGGACACATTTCTTATTATACAACACGTTTTCTATAAAATAATGTATTTAATGAATTTAATTTAATTTTATCATAGTTCCTCTCATTAATATTAGTTTTTAATGCCTCATTCAATATAACAACCTTCAAAGGGTTTTCCTTCCAAAGTTAATAATGTTGTAATGGTTTCATTTACAAACTTTTAAATAGATTATATCATAGTGTTTCTTTGGTGAATAAATTTTCAATCTTTCATTGATCCTACAATTACACTATTTTTTATGGTATTTACATTTTTTCCACATGTTATATTACTTCTCATCATCAATGACCACTTATTAGATAATTGTTTTCTAAAATATAAGAATAATAAATTTTAGAATAGCCCATAATATTACAAATGTATCTTCTTATTCAGGTGTATATTTTTCTTCCCTCAAGAGTTCTCTATTTTTCGAAAAAACTAAAATATATTATTATCCATAATTAACCAAATTATAATACTCATTTTCAATATGAAAATATAATAAATTTTTTATAATTTTTGTTCTCAATTTTTTTTAAATAATAAAAAAATAATTCTATATATTTTAAATAGTAATTTTCTTTATCATCTTTCAAAATTTAAATTCATAAAATTTATGAATTTTTATGGAAAAATTTATAAATTTTTATATTTCAAAAATAAATATTTTCCAAAATTTTCAACTACATTTTATTAAAAATATTTTCAAAAGTAACCCATAACTTCATTTTTTTAATATTTTTAAAATGTTTTCAAAAAATATCTTTTAAATAGTTTCCATGTAAAAATATATTGAAAATTTATTGTCATTATATATGAATCACTATATTTATATTTTCATATCTTTTAGAAGAAAATATTTTTATTCTTGTTTAATAATATATATCTTTTAAAATTATTTCAAGAGATCAAAGATATTTTTTTCCAATGTTTTTTTAAAAACCTCATTAAAAAATTTCTTTATGTAAGTATATTTCCATTGAAAAACGTAATTCCTCATGATTTATGTCCATTAAATTGAATAATCCACCATGTTTCTCTAGATTTCTTTTGAAATGTTACATTAAATATTTTAAATGATCTATCACTTTGTTTTTAATTCCTAGTTATTGATGGTTTATAAAATTAAATTCTATTCCAATTACATTCATTTTTTAATATCTTATTTTAAATTACATTTATTAAATAATGTCCACTAAGATTTATTATGTATCAATTGATTGGAAAAATTATTAAAATATACATATATGATTTTTCATTATAGTGAAATTTCCACAAAATCTATTATCATGGAGTAATTATTTTTTCATAGATTGTTACTAAATATCCTTGGATACTTGTTTATTTTCCATGGGTATATAATGTTAATATTATTGATAGAATTATGATAGTTTTCCTTATGTGATTACATCTAGAAAATGAAATAAATTTTATTTACATAGGTTATTTGTTATATAATGAATGAATTTATTTTATGTGGAATTGAAATGTATCGATGATGATGGTTGGGGTCAATATCTCCATATAATTCATTGGTTAATGTTAAATATCTCATAAGATAATATCATGTGATCCATCTTGAATATTCTCACAAACTAAAATGTAACACTTCTTGGATATGCTCATAATGAAATTTGTTGTGATTTTTGGAATTATTCACTATATAATGACACCATATTCTTATGATTGTTTTGAAGAACATTGCTATTATATATATCAATATTATATTACAGTTCCATGCTATATTTCTAAAATTATGCTCCATGGATCATGTTTATTATCCCATGGTTCCACATTTTATTTCTATGGAGCATGTTTGGTATTATGGGATCTTCTATCCGGACTCATAGAAGATTCTCATGGTTCCATGCTTTTTTAATATGAAAATTTTCCCTTTATCATGTTTTTATACTTCTGATCTAATGAATAATTAAATATTGATAAGTTTTCCCTTTGTGAGAATTTTAGATAACCCCTTTCTTATGTTTCTCTTCCCCAGGTTTTGAAGGTTAGTATAAAATATTAGAATATATAGAAGGGGGCCTATAACGTTTAATTTAATATAAATGTTTTCAAGTTTTTAAATTAATTTACTTATGAAATTGGTCCTAAAAAACTCTAAACTAGATAGTTCTTTGGATTGTGTGAGAGTAATATGATATGTAATGGTTAAGATATATAAATGATGTAAAATAATCATATGTTTAGATCATGTTTCTATATTCATTAAAAGTGTAGGGTTTATTAATATTTATCAATTAGTCTATTTATATTGGCGATTACGATTATATAACATTAGTGAAAACCCTTGTGATATGTCTATGTGTAAGATAATATCCTAAAATATTTGGAAAAATAATATTTAATAGTTTCCCAAGTATTGAAATCTCTATCTAGATACTACAAGTGGATGTATGCTCCAGAATCGATCAACCTAGGGGAAATAACAACGAAAAGTATGTGTTTCGTATTAACTCAGTCATCACCTAGTGTATGGAAAATAGGTTTTACCATACAACTAGTTTGATACTCTTGGGTGTATTTTTTGTTCATGAACATTCTATTTATGAGTTTTTATAAGTAATTTATTATTTAAATGAATTAATTAATGGTGTATGACATAACCAAACTAAAATAAACCTTGAATAAACTAAGAGTGATTTTGGTTGTACTAAAAGCTAATGTGAGGGTTTAAAAGAGTAAAAAAATAGGATTAGTGTTTTATAATAATAATCATGAAAATTATTTTATGATGTTAATTATTAATAACTAATCTTAACAAAATTTTATTTTTGTAATAGGGAAATATTAATGGAATCAAGTTAACATTAGATAAAATTAACTTTGAAGATATTGTCTAAATGAGATACTTAAAGGGATAAGAGAGCAAGTGAGAGTCCTTGTAATTATTCAAAACAAGTTACCATGAATTATCATTAATAATATGGAATTATATTAGTTTTTAAACAAAAATCACAAAAATTATTAAGTCTAATTGAAGTATAGGTGATGAAGACACTGACAGAATGAAGATTAAATCTTCTTCATTTCAAAAATGTGGGAAGAGACGATTAAGGGAATGTATCAATAGAACTGGAAGATATTTGATATATTGGTAATGAATCGAATCTAAAAACATATTTCAGGAGAAAATGATTATTTTATTTAACATAATGGAAAAAATAATGTTCCCCCTAAGGATCCATTAGACATTCATTGTTTTGGATGTGATAAATCTGGGTACAATGAAAAATGAACTAATCATGGTAATTAAGATTAAAATCAACATGAAAAACTTCCAAAAATATGGTAATAAATAAAATCCTATCTGATGACTAATATGTATTTTTATAGTGATAACTATGTGGTTCTAGGTAAAATTATTAATCAAACTAGATTTTTGGTTGTATTATGTCATCTAATTGGCCAATAACTATTAGTTTTTGAAATAAAATTTAGGGTAATATTATTATTGTATCCATGTTATGCGAATCCCATTAGGGTTTACGTGAATATGATTCATGTAATTCGTATTACCCTTTCCATTAAATAAATTTATTATGAATTTTTAAATAGATTAATTATATCCACATAGACACCATAATATTGAAATTGGGAGAACATATTTTGTATCCCAAATAAATATATGATCACCTATCAATACAATTATATTGATGATCTCTCAAGTAAAATTTATTCCAATAAATATGTGTTAACAAAAATCAGTTGGTATTTTACATAAATGGTTTGGAAGACACCCCATATTATTATCTGTTTTTTAGGAATAAAAAATCATTTATCCTAAACAAACTGATGTTAATAAAGGTTATACCTTACTAGGAATCCATTCTGAATTAAATTCAAGGATAAGGATATCCTCAACTATTTAATTGTGGAGTGATATGTAAAACATTAAGGAAACAATTTATTAAATGAGGGAGAATGTAACACCTTAAGATTTTAGACTATATATTATCCATTGAAACCAAATGTGTTCAAATTCATTCTCCACATTCATCATTTAAATATAACTATATATGACATATTAAGATGATATTATTACTAAAATAGTAATAAAAATAATAATACAAATAGTTATTAAAATTTTAATAACCAATTCTAAATTTATACATTTAAATGATATATAATTAATATGATCTAATATTTAAGTTTATTTTCCATTCTCAATTAACAGTATAAAGAATGAATAAATTAATAATAAAATCATTTTATTTATATTTATTTTTATAAAAAATAATTTAATATTAATATTCAATAAATTATAAAATATTAAGAAATAAAATTGACAAAACATAATGTTTAAGAATGCTACTATTGAATTAATGAAGGTTTTCTTTGTATTTTAAAATTTCATTTTAAAGAATCATTTAGAGATTTGAATGGTAGTTGGTTGTAACTGCCTGGTGGGGAGGATTCCTTCCTGAGTATATATTGGTTTCAATCATTTCTATTCATTACATTTACCATTAATAGATGATGGTTATTTATGCTTCATATATAATTTTTAGGGTTCCCTACAAGGTATTGTTATACACAAACCTAAAATGGATCTTCCCACACATTTCACGTCTTATATAGAAGATGGAAATTTCAATAATGTATTTTGCGGATGGGGATTAAGTGGATCACAACATATTCTTGGAAAATAGATGTTTTCTATGTTCTTTCATTTGATAATATTCCTCTCCCTTGGACCAGGTTGGACTCTCTAATGTTTTTGGTTAGGATTTTATTTGGACCTTTTTTCGCTTTATGTAAATTATAGTTGTACTCTTTTGGTGGATTATATATGTATACATGAATTGGGTTTAGTTGTTTTAAATTTAATCCTTTTTCGGCCTTTGAGATGTGTGTGTGTGTGTGTGCAGGTACATTGGGAAAATGCCTGCCATTTAGGGGTATTCCTACTCAATGCTGGTCTCCAACCCATGGCCTATTAGAGGTGGTATTGGGGTAGTCACATGTCAAATCATTGTTTTTTGGGTTGTGACCCATGTTCTTAAACAACTATACATTTTTTACTTTCATTTCAATCTCATATACACTAAATAATGATGGTGATTTATTTCAAAAAAAAATGAGGAATTCTATTCTGTCATGACCCATCCATTGGGGCCCAAATCATGACTACCCCAAACCCACCTTCCATAGGCCATTGGCTGGCGACTAACACCAAAAGTGTAAATCCCAAAAACTGGGAAGGGATTGCCTTTATAAAAATAAAACACACACAACCAGAGTAGAACAGAAGAAAACACTAAGTAAAATTTGAATATCATGTATACTGAAAGTAAAGGCGGGCGAGAATATAAGCCCAACTATAAAGTACAAAGGAATGACAAACATGTACAACTAAAAGACAAACAACTAGAAGGTGACTAGCAGCTCCTGGATCATCCACCACAGATCCTACTTGAAGGGTATGTACAGAAAGCCTCTTCACTAATCCACACTATTCCATCTCCTCTCGGCACCGTCTCGTCATGAGGTCCACCTCTTGGTACCGTCCAGTCCTGGTTCACTCTCGGCCTCTATCAGTGATGTCCGTCGTCTGCATCCAAGACAACGAGGTGCAGGCATATCCCATGTAAGGGTGAGTATAATGATACTCAGTAGGGACCCCGAGACCCTCAAGGTCTCAAAAAATACAACAAGGATAATCCAAAAAGTATGAAATCAATGGTTAACCATTACTTAGTTATATTACCATACATATACCTGTGTTATCAAGTAACCAATCTCAATCATGAAGAAAACACATAGAACATTGACTCAGCTCAAACAAAGATTTTTATTCATGATGTCGAAACCACAGATGCTGGAGAACACCTCCTCTATCATGTACAGTGTGCCTGCCGCTACAACCATGCACTTCCCACTAACCTAGGGATGCTGAAGTACTCCTCCTGTCAAGTACTGTGGGCCTGCTGGTACAACCAAGTGCTTCCCACCATGGGTCTTTCGCTACAACCAAGTGCTCTCACTCATAGCCTATAGTGGTACTCCTTCTGTTGAGTACCATGGGTCTACCGCTACAACCAAGCGCTCCTCCTCTATGGGTCTGCTACTACAACCAAGCGCTCCCCACTGGGCCATCCGAATCACTCCGAATTGATCAGTCAGCAGTCCTCATATCTCAGCTAGCAACTAGGTCTCCGCAATCTGCTCGTTCGTCACCGAGAGGGTCCGCTCCACGTGACAGAAGCCGACAATCCCAGTGCCACGAAGTCTCATGTTGAAGTATCTCAAAAGACTGCCTCGTCATAGGGGTCTCAATGCAATAGACGATTTGTCAATTAGAAGCCCGGTATGTGAGTTATTAGCATTTTAGTCCCGGGGGCCAGGTTGGTTTTGTGTACGATCCCACCCGACCGTAACTCAACTATATCCCAAAATCCCATGGGGTATACTCAAGATACCTTTTTTCAATGAGATTACCAACGCTACTGACGGTTCGACAAACGGACGTCCGGTCTGAGAGATACTGGCTTTTCCGTTCTAGGGGCCCGGTTGAATTTACGCTGGATCCAAACCCGGCTATTTTTTAAAGTCATCCAAAACTCACTAAGAGTATCAAAAAAGTAACTCCTAGTCACAAGGGTCCTAGAGCAGTAGACTTCGAATCGATCAAATGCATGGTCGTGAAGTTATTCATATTTAAGCGTAATGGGCCAAGCCCGTCAAGCCTGGTGGGCTGGCGGATCAGCCCGTCCTAGCTCGGTGGGTCTGACCCGGCTAAGGGGTCAGACCTGCCCAATAATGTGCGGCCCAAATCGATGGGGTATGACTGGCCCATGGTAGGTTGGCCGACCCGACGGGGCGCGTCTCTGCCTGCTGGCCAATCCGATGCGGGGGGCACCCCCCCAGACTTCTCGAACTGGCGGCGCCAACCTCATGTCTGGAAGGATGAAGTCGGCCGGTCGTCCTAGCACAAGCGGACACCTTTGGGGGGCCACTGTTCTCCCAGCGCAGTGCCCTCTTGGAGCAACAGGATCTTCCCAGCCTAGCCGGCCGCCAGACGGCCAGTTCGTCCACCAAGCGGCCCATGGAATGCGGGCCCCTGTCCTCCACAGTGCGGCACCCTCATGGCATTGTGGTTTCATCGATCCTACCAGCTTTAGTAGGCCGGTTCTTCTTCATCCAAGAAGTCGATGGTTACGGGTCACTATCTTTCCCTCTCTATGCGGAACCCTGTGTCGTGGTCCTCTTCGGGTCAGCGGGCGGCCACCATTGCCGCTGCCGCCTTCGGTGATTGCTGCCCCCGATCGTCGCCAAATCTTCCAATACAGTCTCCATGGAGAATAAAAAAGAAACTACGGAGGGTCATCAGGCCATGTTAATTAGGCTCGCGCCCTCCCCGTTAGGTGGTATAAATTGGCCATAGATAATCACTTGAATTCAACAATAACAAAGGTATAATTTACTCAAAATAAATTATATAAAATCCCTACCTCAAATTAAGGTTTGATTGTAGTCACAGTCAAAAGGTGGCGGCATCAACTTACTGTCATCGGGGAAGATGGGTCTGAGGATGGCATGTCGCCAGCATTCCTTGTAGGTGGATCCTTCTCCTTTGGCATGGTCAATGATCGAAGGAGATGGTCGTCATTCTTCGGTGGTTCTTCGTTGGAAGGACAATGTTATTCGTTTAGAGAAGGACACTATTCTTCTATTTCTCCAGAGCTATCCCAATGTTCTCCCAAAACAACAACTGCAAACAAAATTAATATCTAAGGCTATTATTTTATTCACAAAAGAATTTAAAAATTCAAATAGTTTAATTTATTAATTAAGGAGTTCCATTAATTAATTGAAATGTGATGGAAAAAATTTATGGGAGTGAGAAGGAGGTGGAAAGTCACAAATAAGAGGGGGAGTTAATGGGGAGTTTAAGGGTGTTGAGGGGTGGTGAAAGGGTTTGGGTTCGTGTGGGCCCCACCACAATAAATCCTCCCATGGGAGGTTATGTGGGGTGTGGTCCCCACCCCTAACTACCACTTGGAGGAAATAACCACCTCTTAAAATAAAATTTTCTATGACTACAATATTATTTAATTTAAGATGAATCCCTAAATTATAACATTCATCCCACATTAAACGCAACTGCGGTAAATGTCCCCTTAAGAGAATACAGGTGATGCGAGTCCATTGGTGTCCTCAGATTTCAATTCCGAGCACTCGTTCAAAAGATAGAAAAACCGGCACGTACTTTTACTAAACGTACCTGAAAAAACTTCTTAAATTGATTCCCGACACATAGGGCCTTGGAATCAGGCATCGTTAGAAACTGCTTACTCATAAAATTCCAAATAATTAAGAAAAAAAATTCCTTCAAATTTATGGTTTTTACATTACCCCCACCCGAGGACTTTACATCCATGTAAAGCTAAAACACACACTATGCGAACAAATGGGGGTACTGAGCACACATCAGAGCCTCCCACTCCCAAGTTCTCTCCTAGAGGTTCCTGTTCTTCAAGTGATTGTGCACCGGAGAAATAGACTGTCAACATAGGACCCGCTCCTATCGATCCTCAATCTCCACTAGAACCTCCGTGAATGTCACCCCATCATAGATGTCCAGCTCCCCATGGTCGATGATGTGGGATGGGTCATGCATGTATCTCCCCAGCTGAGATACGTGGAAGACATCATGCACCCGGTGAAACAAAAGTGGAAGGGCCAGGCAGTAAGCCACCTCGCCTACTCTGTTGAAGACCTGGAACGGTCTAATGAAGCATAAAGATAACTTTCCACCATGTCCGAGTCTCCATAGACCTCATCGAGGTAAGACCCATAAGAAGGCATGGTCGCCATCCTCGAACTCCAGTGGTCTCCATCTTCTATCAGCATAGGACTTCTGTCTACTCTGTGCAGTCTTCATCCGCTCCTGGATGATCTCCACCTTCTCCATCGTAGCCTGAACCATCTCTAGTCCTACAAGTGCTGACTCCCTAAGGTTAGTTCAGCACAGAGGTGACCTCCAAGGTCAGTCCTACAATGCCTCTCTAACTCGCTGAAGTAATGGAGGAGTGACTTTGAGGGACTACAGAAAGGGTGCTCCATCCCTATCCACAAAATATATCTGCAACGTGGCCAGATACTCTGTCTCCTCTACTAGAAGCTGAATGCCTGATCTCCTTCTAATAGCATCTGCTAAAATGTTTACCTTCCCAGGCGTAAAGACTATCTCAAAGTCGAAGTCCCAGAGGAACTCAAGCCAATGTCATTGTCTCAGGTCCAGGTCCTTCTACAAGAAGACACACTCGAGACATTTGAGATTAGAGTAAACCGTAAAACATTTTCCCAACAAACTATGGGTGTGACTAACCATTTGTAAAGAACATGACTAAAACCTTTTTCGCTTACGTCCTACAAGAGCTTCTTAGAATTCTCATTTACCGAAAAGATAAATCTGGTCTCATCCTATGGATGAACCACATTCTTTGCCTAATAAAGTCAATCCTGACATGAATGGTACAAATTCATGTCATAGACGACGTCGTAAGGCCTCGACGCGGCTACCAAGAGATCCAACCATTACTCTTGCCTCCAAGGGTTGAGTCTCAATGTCGGCATTAGTGTGTGGTCACTGGGTCACCTCTAGTAGGAATCTCGAATGTGAGGGCCAAGTCAATACTTTTAACCAGAACCTCTTAGTATTTACCTCAAAAAAATGAAGTAAGGAAAACGTCACAATGACAAGTGTATTTAATTATTGCATCTCAAAGTACAAAGACAAAAAGAAACCACAACAGCGACATTAACTAAGCTAGAAGCACCATGAACAAAGGCCTCCATGCCTGGAACTAGTCATGCTCTTGTCCACCTGCTTCTAGAGCTCCACAGTCGTATGATTTAGTTGCCTAAAGATGTTCTATCCACTATCAACCCATTTCCTATGGTCGGGGTGGACCTCCTGGTGGTTGTGGTGGCAACAAATCGAAACTTCGTCCACCACCAGCTGCACAACCAGCTCCTCTGCTTTGGTCTCCTTCTCCTTTCGGTCCACCTCGATCGAACCTCTACCTCTGCCTTGGAGGTCCTTCATCTATCTGCTGATCGTCTGTATGGTGGGTCAGATAGTCACATGCCATGTGACCAATCCCACCATAGGAGTAACAATGTCTGCTCCTGGAAAGTTCTTCTCCACCCCGGGTGCCCTTCACACATGATCTTGAGTCATGCGGTCGACCACTTGTGGGTCTGGTCCTCTTGGACCTCTGCATCATCTGTCTACTACCAGCTACAGAAAACTCCATTGTTTGTTGACTAGTGGGGGGTCCCACTACTGGAGACTGCTAAGAAAGGAAACTCTCTACTATGAGGGCTTTCTCCAATACCTCCATTTGCATCAGGATGTTGTGGGAGATAAATGAAGCTCCAATTTCTTACTTGATTCCCTGCTCAAAGGTTCGGGCCCTAATAAATGGGTCTCATACCATATCAGTGGAGTAGCACGGGAGGCCAGTGAACCTCGCTGAGTACTGAGCTAAACTCATGTTTCCCTACTATAGTTGAAGTACCTCATGTGTCTGCAAGACTAAAAGTGTGGCTGGGACAAACGCCTCCCGGGACAGGCTCTTGAAGTCTGCCTCGAGAAGTGTCTCCTCATCTTGGACCTAGAGAATCAGGCTGCATCATCGTTTTGCTACTTCTTGAAGGAGGTTGGCGGCAAGGATCACCATGTAGTCTGCTAGTGTCCCTACTAGATTGAAAACTCTCACCACAGCCTCCAGCCAATCCTCAGCCACATGTGGGTCCGTCTCTCCCCGAAACCTGGTTGGCCTCTGGCGTGGGAACTCATTTAACGCGCTCAAGCTACGTGCATTGTCTGTTGCTGGGGCTTGTGGCTTCTGTGGCCCAATGTGGGGTAGTACCGCTGCTGCCTCAGCTAGTGCCTAAACTAAAAGAGGGCCCTATACTAAGGTTTTTTCGCTCAGTGGGTTGTTAGTACACACAACTCTCGAGGCTCTAACTGGTCATCCATAGGGAGGAATCCTGAAAGAACAGATGCAACACGGTCAGAAGACTATACATGGTGAGATGACCTAGTTTCAGTTGACTTAATGAAAAAAATTTAAAACACACATGCAATCTGTGTTTTTGTGCCCTGAGTTAGAAGTCAAAAATCTGTGCCCTGGTGTATGGATACGTCAGCCGCCCGCACCAACACTGGAATCCTTGAACTGAAAAACACACTTAGTACCCTTAACTCTATTGTTGCACAAAAAAAGAATATTAGAGTCATACGTTCTGCGGTTGAGCTGACTCCTCTGATACCAATTTGTCACGACCTGTCCCCCGGGGCCCATATCGTGACTACCCCAAACCCGCCTTCTATAGGCCAGGGGAAGGCGACTAGCACCAAAGGCGCAAATTCCTAAAACTGGGAATTCATTACCTTTATAAAATTAAAACACACACAACGAGAGTAGAAGTAGAAGAAAACACTAGGTAAAAACGAAATATCAAGTATACTGAAAGTAAAGGGGGTCCAGAATACAAGCCCAAATGTAAAGTTCAAAGGACGGACAAATAGGTACAACTAAAAGACAAATAGATGGAAGGTGACTAGAAGCTCATGGATCATCCACCACAGATCCTACCTGAACGGTAGGTACTGAAAGCCTCCTTAGTTCTCCATGCCCGTCCATCTCCTCCGGGTACCATCTCATCACGAGGTCCACCTCTAGGTACCGTCTAGTCATGGCTCGCTCGCAGCCTCTATCAGTGTTGTCTGTGATCTACATCCAACACAAAGAGGTGTGGGCATAGCCCGTGCAAGGGTGAGTATAACGATACTCAATAGGGACCCCGATACCCTCAAGGTCTCACAAAATAAAATAAGGATGAACCAAAAAGTATGAAATCAATAGATAACCATTACTTCAGTATATTCCCATATATATACCTTATATATCAAGTAACCAATATCAATAATGAGGAAAACACAAAGGTCATTGACTCAACTCAAACATGGATTTTCATTCACGATGTTGAAACCAAAACTGTTGGAGAACTCCTCCTCTGTCGAGTATAGTGGGTCCACCACTACATCCAAGCTCTTCCCACTAACCTTGGACTGCTGAAGTCCTCCACCTGTTGAGTATTGTGGGCCTACTACTATAACCAACCACTTCCCACAATGGGTTTTCCACTACAACCAAGCGCTCTCCCTCATAGACTATAGAGGAACGCCTTCTGTCAACTACCGCGGGATTGCCGCTACAACAAAGAGATCCTTCACCGTGGGTCTGCTGCTAAAACCAAGCGCTCCCCACTGGGACATCCGAATCACTATGATTCGATCAGTCAGTAGTCATCAAGTCTCATCCAGCTACTAGGTCTCTGCAATCTGCTCACTCGTCACTGGGAGCGTCTGCATCACATGCCACAATCCTATACTATGTGTTCCACGAAGTCTCACATTGAGTTATCTCAAAGGACTTCTTCATCATAGGGGTATCAAGACAATAGACAACGCGTCAATCAGACACCCGGTCTGTGATTTATTTGCATTTTAGTCTTGGGGGCCCTATTGGTTTTGTGTATGAACCAACCCGACTGTAACTCATCTATACCCTAAAATCCCATGGGTTGTACTCAAGGGACCGTTTCTCAACGAGATTACCAACGCTGCTGACATTTCGTCAAACGGATGTCCAGTCTAAGAGATACTGGCTTTTCTGTTCTAGGGGCCCAGTTGAATTTATGCTCGATCCAATCCCATCTGTTTTCTAAAGTCATCAAAAACTCACTAAGAGTATTACAAAAGGAATTCCTCTTCACAAGGGTCCTAGTGCTGTAGACGAAGCATCGATCGGACGCACGGTCGTGATGTTATTCACATTTAAGCGTAATGGGTCCGGCCCGTCAAGCTCGATGGGCTGGCGGGTCGGTCTGTCCTGGCTCGGTGGGTCCGACCCGACTAAGGGATCAACCCAACACGATAATGCACGGCCCGTCCTGACTCGGCTGGGCGTGGCTTGGCCAGTTGGCGAGCCGGTGCAGCCCCCCCAACTTCCTGAACCGGCGGCACCAAGTGGAGCCGCCCTCCATTCCGACTAGCCAAAGCTGGCCGGTCGTCCTGGCGTGAGCGGACCGCATGGGTGGGCCGCTGTTCCCCCATCATGGCACCCTCATGGCATCGTGGGGTCTTTCTAGCCAGGCTGGCCACCTACTGGTTGGGTCGGCGGCCGAGCGGCCCGCGGAATGCGGGCTGCAGTCATCTGCAGTGCGGCGCCATTATGGGGACACACTTTCTTTTTCTTGATAGGCTTTAGTCGTCCTGTTATTCTTCCACCGAGTGGCCCGTGGTTGTGGGTCACGGTCTATCCCTCTCGGCGCGGTACCCGACGTCGCGGTCCTTTTGGGCTGTCACACAACCGTCATTGCTGCCGCTGCCTTTGGTCATCGACGACACCGATCATCGCCAACTATTCCAACACGGTCTCCATCGCGAATAAAAAAGAAACTACGGAGGGTCGTCAGGCCGTGTTCATTTGGCCCGCACTCTACACATTATGTGGTATCAATTGGCCATAGACGATCACTTGAATTCAACAAGAACGAAGGTATAATTTACTCAAATTAAATTATAGAAACACCCTACCTCAAATTAATGTTCGTTCATAGTCGGAGTCGTGGTGTGGCGGCATCATCTTGTTGATGTCAGGGAAGAAGAAGCTGGGGATAATACGTCATCGGCATTCCATGTGGGTGGGTCCTTCTCCTTTGGCTTGACCGAATATCGAAAGAGATGATCGTCATTCTTTGGCAGTTCTTCATTTGATGGATGGTGTTATTCATTGAGACAAGAATACTATTCTTCTATTTATCCAGAGCTTTCCCGAGGTTCTCCCATCACAAGGAGTGACACCAAAAATAATAGCTAAGGCTATTAATTTATTCACACAAGAATTTCAAAGTTGAAACACTTTAATTAATTAATTCAAGAGTTCCATTAATTAATTGAAATGTGTTGGAAAAAATTTATAGTAGTGAGATGGAGGTGGAATGTCACAATTAAAGAGGGGGAGTTAATGGGGAGTTTAAGGGAGTTGAGGGGAGGTGAAAGGGTTTGGGTTTGTGTGGGCCACACCACACTAAATCCTATCATGGGAGGTTATGTGGGGTGTGGGCCCTACCCCTAACTTCCTCATGGAAGGAATAACCACCTCTTAAAATAAAATTGTGTATCACCAAAATTTTATTTAATTTAAGATAAGTCCCCAAATTATAACTCTCAAACCGCATAAAACGCAACTGTAGTAAAGGTCCACTTAAGAGAATACCGGCGCCTCGAGTCCATTGATGTCCTCAGATTTCAATTCCGAGCACCGGTTCAAAAGATTGAAAAACCTGCACATACGTTTACTGAACATACACGAAAAAAACATCAGAAATTGATTCTGGGTTCACCAGGACTCAGAATCAAGTGTCGTCAGAAACCATAGAATCCTAAAATTATAAAAAATTATGAAAAAAAATTACTTCAAACAACCGGGTCTTTACATATTCATTATAGGGTCAAATTCATGATCAACCTCCACTCTGGTGTTTTTCCAATACCAGAAGTTTCTGTCCATTCATTACATTACAAATATATAAAAATCCAGGATCGTACCCTTTTATTTGCGGTAAAAAAAAGTGCTTCAAAAATGGTCCTTTTATAAGCTCTAAAAACGCACTGATAAAAGAGGATTTTATCAGTTCCTTTTTAACACTGATAAAAGTTAAAAAAATTTTAAAAATTTTAAAAAGATATTTAAAAAAAATTAAAAAAATTCTGTAAATAGGGGAGAGATTTTAACAGTGCTTTACCACCATTTATCATCCCCCACCCCCGCAAGCCCCAGCCACGATCCCTGCATTTTATCAGCACTTTGTAGACCCCTTTAACAACACTATTCCCCCCCCCCAAATTCACCCATGCTTGCGCCCTTGCCTACCTCTACCAGGTTTTGAACTCAAGACATCCCCCCACGCGCGGTAAGCCTTTACCACTACTCCAATTTGATTTTTTCTCTAATTAGTGATATATATATACTTATATTTATTCATGTATTAATATAAATTTATATAGTTGTATTAATATATATATATATACATATATAGTTTTATTTATATATTTATTTGTATATTCGTATATCAATATTAAGTTATATAGATTTATTTATATATATTTTGTTATATTATTTATCCATATATTTATTTGTATATTAATATATATTTATAAGATTATTTTTCAATACAATTATAAAATATGTTTTGGTTTGTGTGTGTATAAATAAATACACATATACAACACACACACACACACATATATATATATATATGTGTGTGTGTGTTTTTATAAGTATAATTATACACATATATATATAAATATATATATGCATATTCAAATGTTAGAATATATATATATATATATTAGTTTGTTAATATATAGTCACACACAAATAGACACACACACATTATATAGGTACATATATAGTTAGATTAATATACAGGTATACCAATATTGATATATTATTATTTTAAATAAAATGGATATTAATTATTATTTAAATAAAGCTAATATATTGTATATGTAAATATGATTAATTATTTATTTAAAAAATTAAATTTTATGTTTGAATATGTAGAAAATATAGTTATATTTATTCATGTATTAATATAAATTTATATAGTTGTATTAATATATATATATACATATATAGTTTTATTTATATATTTATTTGTATATTCGTATATGAATATTAAGTTATATAGATTTATTTATATATATTTTGTTATATTATCTATCCATATATTTATTTGTATATTAATATATATTTATAAGATTATTTTTCAATACAATTATAAAATATGTTTTGTTTTGTGTGTGTATAAATAAATACACATATACAACACACACACACACACACATATATATATGTGTGTGTGTGTGTGTTTTTATAAGTATAATTATACACATATATATATATATATAAATATATATATGCATATTCAAATGTTAGAATATATATATATATATATATTAGTTTGTTAATATATAGTCACACACAAATAGAAACACACACATTATATAGGTACATATATAGTTAGATTAATATACAGGTATACCAATATTGATATATTATTATTTTAAATAAAATGGATATTAATTATTATTTAAATAAAGATAATATATTGTATATGTAAATATGATTAATTATTTATTTAAAAAATTAAATTTTATGTTCGAATATGTAGAAGATATGTATATATTTTTATATATTTGATTATAAATAGTAATGCATTCTAAAAACGATAAAATTTCAAATACATATTATCAATATGAATGTAATACCTTAGAATAAATTCACTCCTCACAACAAAAGGCAATAATACCCCGTTAAACGTGGCTGAAAATCCACATTATGTTAAAAAATCTGGGTATCAAAACTAAAAAATCAGTGTTGGAGGCCTTCTAGGCCTTTTTTGGCCTCTAACAATGTGACAGTGGCTTCTCCTCGGTCACCATCGTGTAGATCTCGTCACAGGCGTTGATTTGATATACTGTAGAGCTCAAATGGACACCCAGATCAAAAGTTATAGCTGTTTGAAGTTCGAGTTGCGTTTTCAACATATTTTGGATCTTTATTACTTTTTTTATTTTTTAGTCTACAAATTGTTATTAAATGACTATTACTCCATAATAATTAGAAAATTATTTTTTAAAAATATTTTTCTAATTTTTTTATAAGAAACTTTCACAAATATCTTATATATTAAGTGTAACTGTATATTTACACTTATCTAAAATACATTAAAATTATACATAGAAAATATATATTATATTTATATCAATATAACTATATATATATATTTAAATATTATTATTTTTTTATTATTTTTTTTTGAAGTAGACCATTAATCAAAGGTTTTAGAAAAAGTGCTGATAAAGACCCCCCCTTTATCAGCACTACTAAGAAAGCCATGATTAATAGGTACCCTTTAACAATGCTAAAAAGCACTATTAAAGGGGGTACCTTTATCAGCTCTAAAAAAGCGCAGATGAAGGGGTACTTTTATTAGTGATTTTTTAGCGCTGATAAAGGTACCCCCCCCCTTATCAGCGCTTTTTCGTTAACACTAATAATGGGTGGCGCCGAGAAATCCCAGGTTTGTAGTAGTGATATAAGAGAATAATCCTCTATAATATCCAGATTACATATCAAATAAAAATATATAATGGTTTAACTGGGAATAATATCACAAAATAGATATATAATAAAATTCAATATAAGTATCTGTGGACACAATAAATTTTCTAACACCCTATTATAAGTGATGTAAATCATTTATAAACACAAAAATTTCATGTGAATAATATGTGTCATGTATGATTCATATACATAGTACAGACACAATGTTGATAAATATGGACATTGACTTACTTTTACAGAATACATAATATATGACACAAATAGTTTCCCAATGACTGTATTAGTTTAGTGTTTTTGGAAACTAAGAACAAATTCTACTAACATGGAGAATGATCGTAAACATATCCTATATATATATATTCTCTTTTATTTAACCTACCTAAAACATCTTTTATTTCATGTGGAAAAGAATACATATGAAAAGGGTGGGCTTAAATGCGATGTAAGGGTAATCATGGAAAATATCAAACAAAACATAAATAGTAGAATGAAAAACACATAGACATAACTTTTGAAAAAAATACCACATTTAACATATATTAAAATCTTGATTTATGAACTAATCACTGGTAGTTCAGAAGGCATAAATCATAATTTAATCATGAACCATGAGGAAATAACATCGGTGTAAAACATGGAATTATGGAAAATACACAATAATAGAATATAATTTCAATATTATCCAAGGATCATTTCCAACACCATCATTGTGTACATGTTCCATTACTAAAATATGTATACTTTTGGTTCCATCAATGTATTATTGGACCCAATTTACCTGTTGTTCGAACACTGTATTACTTAACAAGATTTACATTCTCTTCCAACTTTGTATAACTAAACTGAATTTACTTTTCATTCAATTCATATCTATCTAATGAGATATAAATAATTACCCATTTCATTTGAGGGAGATATTAGTACCACCTATCTCATAATGAAATCATTCTTATGTGTTCCAGAAAACCATTAAACCAATTATCATAGCTTAACCCATGAAATAAAATGGGTTTCTTAAACATAATTCCAACATAATCAGTATAAAATATATGGAGTTCATAAATAATATTCCATCATAAACAAAATATAATTATAGTGTTAATAGGGATAGAAATATAACCCTTTTTAAATAATGTCATCTTATATGGAAACTAATTTCAGTAAAACAGGTGAAATTAATTCTTGAGGAAAATATACTTAGTTTATCAAAACATTTTTTATTTCTAAAAATTTCAAAAAATTTCAATAGAAAATGATTTTTTTGAAAATAAACATGAATTAATGTAAAGGAATTTTAATAGATATAAGGCACTGTGAATGCATAAAAATCAGTAAATTCTATATATGTTAAAACAAAACATTATTCTCATACTTTTGTTGGAACATCAAAATTTGCCTCGTATGGAAAATTAAAAACATATTCCAAAAAAACCATGAATTTAAAGTAAAAATGAGTAAAAATGAATTTAAAACATTCATATGAGAATATTAAAACGTCTTATAAAAGAAATTTTAGAAAATATGGACATGGATTATAAATATACCCTTGTAAATACTTACAAAAAAACCATCTCAGATAATAATGACATTATGAAATTATCCCTTAAGAATTTCTAATCCAACGAATAATATGACTCATAAAATAGAAAATATTATATTTATATCATGACCATTATCGTAAAAACTATAAAAAATTAATTGGAATCATAAACACAACTCAAAAGAAATAGGTGTTGTATATGGAAAATGTCCAACAAAAATAAAATTAAGACAACATAATCCCATAACTCAGGTCTTATTTATTTTATATGTATCTAAACCTCTGGTATAATGATTTAAATAATTTCATTTACATATTTCAGAATCATTTTAATTTTTATTATATCTTATATGTTCATATTATCATCTGTATTCTAATAATATTATTACTCGTTCATCGGGTGTTAACATCTTTTTTTTCTTATGATTTTTTTTCGGGATTAATTATTGTTCCTCTTATTATGTTATAGTTATGTAATTTATTGAATTATATTTTTATTATATATATAATATTTATTCATTAAATTCATTTATATAGTAATTTTTTATTAATATATTTTAGAATGAATGCCATCACATCATGGAGACGATAGGCTGCATGTACGCCTGATCAATGATATCATTCCCAAAATTGTAAAATGGTAGAGAAGTGGAAGGAATATATTTTTTCTAAAATCAATATTATGTAATAATAAACATATATTGAAACTATTTTCATTATTATAACCATCCAAGTATGATGGTTGTGAAAAAATGATTACACCATGACATGGATTTGGTAAGCTGTATGTATGCACATGTGGGGATTTTATTTTTCATAAGTTGGTTCAATAGTGTAATTTGGTTGTTACATAACCATAATAACATATAATAATATAATTTATATTGTAATTGCTACTTTATAATGTAAATAACTAATGAAGAGTATGTACAAGAAGATATAATTTGGATGGATCAAGAGTGGAGATTACCTCTTCTTTGACGTGTTTCCTTTGAATCTCCTCTTAATGAAACTAACGTTTTCATTTTTAGAAGATGAAAACCTCTATGAGGTATCTAGGGATGTTGATAAAATAAATGGAAAGGATATGGACGAACATGAATTCTTAAAGTGAAGTAAAGTGGTGAGGGTGGAGGTTTCCTTTAATAATTGAGGTGAGGGGCACTTTTGGAATCTCCAAAATTATTAATTTATGAAAAATTAAAACGACATCCAAAACCTCCAAAATATCCTAATTTCTAAGCATATATGAGATAATTGAATAATCGCAAGAAAAAAAAAATTTTATAATTTTTTATATTCATTTAAACCATATCATTTTAATTTATCACTTAGTTATTCTATTTCATTTGAACTAGGGTGTCGAATATTACAATATTAAAAGGGTAAAATATTTACTTAATTGTTGTAAATTAAATAATAATTAAATAATTTATAACATTTCATAATAAATAATATTTATTCAATATTTCTTTTTATAAATTAGGATTTTATATAATTTAATAATACATTATTTTGACAAACCAACAATAATGTTAATTTTGACAATATCCAATTCATGGTTTTTTACAAATATCAAGATAAGTTTTTTTCCACAAAAAATAAATTTCATTATATCTTTATGGGGTCAAGGTATTCTATGCAATTGTTTGGATATACTTATTTCATTTAAATTGAAATTATTTTAATAAATTTAATAACAATAATTTGACATTTCTCTTAATAATATAATTTAAAATTAGTTTTTGTATAATTATATAATATACTTATTTTTTGAATAAAAATTCAAAATAAATTATAAGATAAATATAAATCTATTTTATTTAATAATAATACTTTTAGTCAAATATATATATAGGAAAATTCATCAATAAAATTGTTAAAATTATTAAAACTTGAATATGACAAGTTTAACATCACATTAAATAAAATAATATAAGTGTCATGATCTATTCTAAAAGGCTCAAAATAGGAAATAAATAGACGCGTGGATGATTATGACTTGTCCAAGATATTTTTCTCAAGTCTTTGAGTCTCTTAATGGTTATTATTATTTTAATGAAAAAAAGTTTATTAATTTTTATTTAATTAAATAGTTTATGTATAATAAATATATAAACATTTAAGGTAATTATTTGTTTAATAAAAATTAATAATAAATTAACAAGATAAAAAAATATAATTCAAATGAGTATTAAAAAATGAATTTATCTTCTGTATTATCTTAAATTAAAAATGATCTAGTTATTAAAATTTGAGAAGGCATATTTAGCTTTACTTCAAATAAAATATATTAAATGGCATGTTATCAACCAAGTGGCTTCAAAAGGGAATAATTAGACCAAAGGAAGGTTTAGGTCTAAAATAACTCATAGAACTACATTATAATAAGTTTTATTTAAATTTAATAATATTATAGTTACCCTCAATTACCTGATTTACCTTTTTATCATATTAATAAAAATTATTGAAGTTGTTCTTCATTATCCATAAAAATAAATGAATGAAATTTACCTAGTATCAACATAATGATTCAAAATATGAAATACATTTATAAAAATTCAAAACACATAAGTTGCAGTGATTAATATAAAATTAATCCTGTTGTTGGAATGAATTGTTTTTAAAGGTAAAACATTACAAAATATTAAAAAAAAATTACGTCAAACTTCAATGTAATATTAAGGCTAATAACAAAAATTTTATTTAACTATAAACATATATTCTATTTATAAGTTAAAACTATTAAATAATATAAGTTAATGATATAAATTATTTCCATTGAAAAAGTTGTTTTCAATAAAAATTTATTTAATTTTCACTATTTAACAAAACATGAAAGTTATCAGAAAAATATAACAAACTATCCCAAAGTGAATTTTTATATCCCAATTTAAAATAAAATTATTTTGTTGTTAAATAGTGTATATAAAATTTTCAATAAGTAGATTTATAATGTGTGCTCCATCAAAAGGCCACGAAACATCATTTTTTAAAAATTAATTCTTTTATCTGAAAAATTGAATTTGTTCAAATATCATTTCTAGAAAACATATGATTTGAATTGTAAACATTATTGTGAATATATTACACACACAAACATTTATATATATTAATTAAATCCATCAAGAGTTATTTTATTATTTTATAAACTCACTTATTTTCATTTAAATAGTTATTCAGAAGAAAGTTAATATTGTTGACACCTATAATTATAATGACCAGGTTATAAGGTAACATAATAATATTTAGTTGTTCACTAAAAAATAGATATTATTTGAAATTAATTATATTATATGAACTTGAAATTGTTTGTAAAAAATCCAATCCTAGTGTTTTGTATACTGAAATCTATGCTGATGTTTTGTTTTGCATATGCTTATCTTGGTGTAGCGTACAACACAAGACATCAAATAAACTTCAAAAAGTATTTCTTATCAAAATATGAGGGTGTTATATTATGACCACATAATATATATTTCTCCCTCAAAATTCATCATGTTTTTTAAAGTATTTAGTACATGAATGTTTGTTTCATAGAAACCAACATCATAAAAACAAGGACAAAAAAATCATTTTAAAAAGTAATAGTAGATAAATAATAGTTACCTAATGTAAATAATTATTGGGTATCTATGTGGGAGAACATAGGTGAATATTGGACCTGTATAAAAATCATATATAATCATATATATTAATATTTATCACTGAGAAGAAAAAATTTGGTTATCCAATGAAGGATAAAAGTCCCAAAACAATAAAAAAAGATATACGGAAGAGGTCATTGATATCATAAAAAAGGTTTATTATAAGGAACCCATTAAAATTACGACCCCTTTTTCAAAAATATGAATAATTTTCAAGGGAAGATATACTTACTTGTTTTTTGTACAATCTCACCATTGGCCATTCTGTAAACCATTCCCCCTTCAGTTCTTATTCAATGAAATGAAGTCAAATTTATAATTCCTGATGCGTTAACAGATCATGCAATCCATAAAAATAATGATAGGTCAGTACATAATTTTTAACACAAATAAGGTAATCACATGTTATCTAATGTGCATAAGTCCATTTATTGTAATGTAATACTTTATTATAACAAACATCATCTGATTTTAAACATAAGATTTCCATAAATTGATAAGCATAAAATCCTTCTAAAATATGAAAATCTAAAACAATAGAAAAATGTATACTAACACATATATCCATTTATATACCATATATCATAAGGTATCATTTGTTGGTCACTTTAAAAAATGTGATCACCTTCATCATGTATTCTCTTGAGTCATGGTAAGAACCTGAATTATCATATATCCTAATTGAAAACTTGCATGATTATTTATTTTGATGTCAAATAAGATGTAAAATTCATACAAGATAGCATAATACACATGTAATTAAATCTACAACCAATTACAATGAAACTAATTTCATCCAATTTACTTATTCATATCAAACATATCTATATAAAAATATCATTATCTCAACATCATGCTTTTATTAAAGGTTATCCTTCCCTTAATCATGTGTTTTAAAAAAATATCACCTTATTACCTCAATAACTTTTCATGGTTACCGGTAACACTAAACATGTAAAATCAAATACATGTAGAAAACCATAGTGTACAACTACATAGATATTTAATTATTCAATAATACCATAAATGTGATTCAATAACATTATTCCAGAATCTCATTACATAAACATTCAATCATTACACAACTTCATTGTTGTACTCCACATCGCCAATATTGAACGCATGATATTTTCAGGCATTGTTATGTATGATTAACCATTTCCTTATACATGAAACACTAAATATTTGGAGGTTCACTCTCTAGGGATTTTTTTTATTCCAATTACTTCAGCACAAAAATGCCCGATGACCTAATATACCACACTAATAAGTCCCCAAAATACAATTTCCTCCATGTTTCCTTCAACACCTTGATCATAGCAAAAATATAATTTTCATTTCTCCATAATGATAATAGTTTAATTTTAATTGCAACATACCTTTATTATCAAAACCATGAAATAGATGGGAAACTTCAATCTCCCTCTTTGTGAGAAGAATAAAAGGAAGTTACATATGGAAAAATTGGTTCATGGACAAATACTATTCCATGGATTAAATATTATATTTTTTCCTTGTATTTTTGAAAATGTTCAACCCCATTGTCTCTTTGCCTTCCAAGCGATAATTCCCCAAATTAACATTTTCACATTCTAAAAAGAAGAAAATGGAAAATATCTTTTCAATCGTACAAATCCATTTCTTAGACACCTGTGGATCAGTTTTTTTCACTAAAATAATATGTTTTCCTCGTTAATAATGATTCAAGATAACATTTTTCCCTCATTTTTTCATTTGAAAGCCTAGTAGGAATCATGAATTGGTATGATTTTGTGGAACTAGAAACCAAATTCTGCACGCCATCTCGAATAATATTTGGATTCTTAGAAGTAAAACCATTGAATTTCCCTTTAAATTACACATTAAAAATGTTCTATTATGTTCCCTCCATTTTCTAAATCCTAAAAATAATTTTGTGGGAGGAAAAAGTCATACTTGGAAAACTATATAATCAAGGGGGAGTAAATTTAATCTCTAACGTCTTAGGTTTAATCCTATGGTATTTGTGATCATTACTATATTGTAAGAATAAAATCTATAATTTCACTTATCTTTAAGAAATCCCTAGACATATCCTAAAAATATATATAGGTATCTCACTAATGTTTTCCCATCTGATTTTCGAAATGTTGACTAATCCTTCAACTTAATACCTAATGTAGAGACCTAAATTTTATATACATGAACATTACATTAATTTTGAAGCATACATAATACATGACCTAAACAGATTCCTAAAGACCATATTAGTTTAGGGTCTCTGTAAATTGGGAATACATTCTCTTAACCTGGTGAAAGATTATAAATATCTCCCATAATTATATTATTCTTTATTTTTCCTACCTAAAACCAATATTTATATCATATGGAGAAGAATACATATGAAAATGGTGAGGTAAAATTCTTAATAAGGGTAAGCATGGGAAATATCATAATGAACATAACAAAAATAATGAAAAATCCTTGAACATATCTTTTAAAATACATACCACTTTTAATATATATTAAAATATTGATTCATAAAATAAAACATTTTAGTTTCTATAACATAAATCATAATAGAATCATTAACCATAACTTAATAGTATTGTCATAAAACATATAATTATCTAAAAAACAGAAGCATAGAAAATAATTTCCATATTATCTAAGGCTCTTTTCCATGACCATCATAGTGGTCAAAATAAATTTCTGAACCTAGTTTACTTTCAGTTTCAGGCGTGTATTATTGAAACAAATGTACTTTTTGTTCATGCCCAGTATTACTAAACCAGATTTACATTTTATTCTAGCCCCATATTACTGAACATTATTTACTTTGCATCTCAGTCATATCTATCTCCTGAGATATAAATCATTACCCAATTCCCTAGAGGGGGATATAGTTCCCACCCATCTTCTAATTAAATCATTATTTTGTGTCCACAAAAACATAAAATCCTTCATCATAGCATAACCCATGAAAAAAATGGGTTTCTTAAATATCATTCCATCATAATCTATATAAAACAAGTGGATTTTAAAAATATAAATCTTTAATAAAAACTATCAAATCAAAGTGAAAATAGAGATATAAAAATTAACCAATTTAAATAATATCATCTTAGATGGAAATTAATCCTGATGAATCACTTGAAATTAATTCTAGAGGAAAATATCATTTCCTCTTATTTTTTTTTTCTTTCTAAAAATAAAAGAAATATTAAAATAAAAAAATCAGTGAAAATTAATTTGAAATAATATAAATTAACATCTATAGAAATAATGAATTATCAATGAATAAAAATACATTAAAACTATATATATCAAACAAAAAAATTTGTCTCATAATTTTTTCAGAATGTAAAAAAGTACCTCATATAGGAAATGAAAGAAATATTCCATAAAAACGATGAATTATAAGTTAAAAATGAACTAAAATATCTTTAAAGATATATATTATAATAGCAATATATTTTATGAAATAATTTTTATAAAATATGGACATGGATGATAAATATACCCCATTAAATACTTACATATAAACCTTCTTGGATAATGTTGAGATTGAAAAAAATTTCCATTACCAATTTATGATGAGTTGAATCATATGCCTCATAAAATAAATAAAATTATATTCATATCATAAACATATTAATAATAACCATTATAACATTCAAGGGAATCATAAACATAACTCAAGAGAAATAGATGTTATATAAGGCATATGTCCCATAGAAATAAAAGTGGGACAAAATAATATGTTACCAAAATTATTATTTCTTATGTATGTATATTTAACTCTAGAATAATAATTTCAATAATTTCGAAGACTTATTTCATTATCATAATCATTTATATGATATCATATATGATCATATTATCATTAGTTTGTTAGTAACATTATTACTCATCTATAGGCTGTTAACTTCTTTATTTTTTCAGCATGTATTATCGGATAAGATCATGTAACATGTATTAGGTTATTTTATTATCATTAAAATAATGATATTAAAATAATAAATATATTATGTATTCATTAAATTTATTTATATAGTCATTATTTAATGAAGATCATGTTGAATGAATCACAACAGATCGTGGAGATGGTAGGACGTACGCACGCACGAGCAAAGATATCATTCCCATAATTTTGAAATTGTATATAAGTGTATGGTATATAAATTATTCTAAAATATGTATTATATTATAATAATCATATATAGTTATAATTTTCAGCATTATATATATATCCAATTAATATGGTGGTGAAAAACAGATTACACCACGACATTGAGACGGTAAGTCGTGCATAAGCACGCATGGTGATTTTGTTATTCATAGGATGGATAAAAGGAGGAATGTAGGTATTACATACAATAACAACATATCAGAATATAATTTATACTGGTTTGTTTACTTTATTATGGGAAAAAACGTGAAGGGGATGTATAAAAATAAATAATTTCAAAGAATTAGTAGAAAAGATTACAACTTATTTCATATTCTACCTCTTCAACTTCTCTTCAAGGCACTATATTTGGCCTTTTTAGAATACCAGAACCACTATAATATTACTAGTAATATTTTTAAGGAAAATAGGAAGGGGATTTCAAATATTTAAGTCTCAAAGTGAATAAAACATATGATGGTGGAAGTTCCCTTTTATAATTGAGGTGAGGGGAACTTTAGAAATATCCAAAATTAGTAATTTATAATTAAAAAACCAAATAAAAACACTCCAAAATTTCATAATTTATAATATGAGATCAGATAAGGTTTTAATATTATCAACCAATATGTTTTTGGAAAATTTTACTATCCATTTAAATATTATCATTTTAATTTGTCACTTAGTTATTCTATTTCGTTTTAACTGGGGTAACAAATATTTCAATATTGAAAGAGTGAAATATTTACATATTTGATGTAAATTAAATAATAAATAATTAAATAATAAAAGTTTTGAATTTATAATATTTATTATAAATATTGTAAATTTTTTATAATTTTTAAATAATTTTAAAAAATTTTATTTTCAAAAAACAACAATAGCGTCAATTTTGACATGATTCCATTTATTATTTTTTTAAAATATGAAGATAAGATGTTTTCCAAGAAAAAAATATTTAATTATATCCCAAGGGAGTAAAGGTAATCTGTGAAATTCATTGGATATATTAGTTGTCCAATTTTTTTTAATATTTTTTATAATAGTAATTTGATATTTCCATTAATAAATTAATTTCAACATCAATTTTGGGTAATCATTTAATACAATAAATTTTTGAATAAAAATTAAAAATAATATAATTTGATGAACATAAATCTACTATTTTTCATTGTAATACTATTAATTTAAAATATCATTTGTAAAATTCACTATTAAAAAAGTTAAACTTATTTATATATGAATATGAAAAGTTTAACTAAACATTATATAAAATAATATAAGATTCATAATATCATCTATAAGACTCCAAATTCTTAATAAATCAATGATTCGATGATAATGGTAGATATATATTTTACCAATAATATTTGGAAAAATATTTTTATCTTTTTATGGTTATTATTAATTTAATAATAATTAGTTTATTGACTTTTCATCAATTAAATAATGTCTATATCGTCAATATATAAAACATTAATGTAAATATTTATTTACTAGAAATAAAAAATCAATAAAAATAATAATGAAAAAATTAGATTTCAAATGAGTATTCATAATTAACATTATCTTCATTATAACATTACATTAAAATTGATTTACTTATTAAAATTTGGGAATGAAAATTTTAACTTTTCTTTAAATAAAATATATTAAATGTAATAATATCATCCAAGTGACTTAAAAATGGTATAATGTTGACCTAAGGATGGTTTTAGAATGAATATAACCCATAAAAGGTAATTATTACATGTGTTATGATAATTTTATAATATTATATTTTCCCTTAATTATGAGATTTACCTTTTACCATATTAATATAAAATTTTGATGTTGCTATTGATAATTCCTAAAAATAAATAATGCTATTTACATAATTTGTAACTAATTATTCCATATATGGAATACATTTTTAAAAATTCACAACATAGAAATTTCAGTAATTAATTTAAAATTAATCCAATTGTTGTATTGAAAAACATGTTTTAAAAGATAAAACATTGCAAAAGATTGAAATGGTTTTCCTTCACAATTAAATTTAAATGTAATTATAATGAAATAAATTATATTTAATGATAAAAATATATTATGGTTATACTTTAAAACCTTTCATCAATATAATTTATCCCTATATATTATTTAAATTAGAAAATTTGTTTTCAATTAAAATTTACTGTATTTTTAATATTCATCAAAACATGAATGTTATAAAAAATATAAAAAATAATAATTCAAAGTAAATTTTTATATCCTTCTTCTGAATAAAATGTTTATGTTGTTAAATATAGATGGTAAATGTGTAAAAATCTAGATTTAAAATGGGAATTCTATCAAAAGGAGGAAAAACATTATCTTTTTAAATTATTTCTTTTTTCTGAAAAAATTGATTTTGCTCTTATATCATGTCCAGAAAACATATAATATGAATTTTAAATATTATATTGAATATATTACTTATATATTACATTAATAAAATACATAAAAAGTGATTTCCTTCTATTAAAAACACACTTATTATCATTTCAACAGTTTTTCATAATAAAGTGAATAATGATCATACATTCCATTACAATGGCTAGGTTATGTGGTAACGTAATAATAATTAGTTGTGCACTTAAACATGTTATTGATGGAAATAAATTATATCATATGAACATGACATTGTGTGAAACAAAATCCATATATAATGTTTCATATACTAGAAGATAAGTTGGTGTTCTATATTATAAAGGCTTATCATTGTGTATCGTACAACACAAGACATTAGAGAAATTAAAAAAATTATCTTTTAAAAATATGACCATGATACATACATAGAACACATACCAATATGGTTTAAGAGAGAAAACCATAATTAAAAAGATAAATAATAGAATCATAATTGAATTAATATCTCAATCATAATAGCACCGACCAAGAATAAAAATCCCCAAATGCTTGAAATGGTGATTTTCCAGTGGAAAATTATTCATAATAAAATTATCTGAGGTTCATTGAAAGCATTGAAACATCAAAATTTCATGTATAAAATATAATAAATAACATGAAAAAATAAATTAATATCAGATAACATTTTTTAATTCCTTTTCCTATGACCAATCATCATTGTCCCCAAAACTATGTTAATAGGCCATAGGCATGCCTCATTGACCGCACTCCTAGATATAGTCTAATAAAAACATACATTATATAATAACTTTCATAATTATTGCAAAATACTTGATATAGCCATCCTTATTTATAAATATAAATAATTATTATTTTAATTCTTACATTTCTTATATTTTGTTTTTAGATCTTCAGTGAATTAGGAAAAAAAAAATAAGAAAACCCATATTATATTCATCAAAAAAGTAATTTGTTCAGTATATGAAAAAAAATAATTTTTTATATGGCTTCAAAATATCCTATATATCATTGGACACTAGATATCATGTTAGGTGTATCAGGTGAAATACTTTTATTCATAACTTTAGAAAATATTTACATAATTAGTGGTGATCATAAACACACAATATGAGAAACATACTACTAGGGATATCTTGTTATAAATGGAATAAATGTTATGGTAGTAATAAGTATAAACTTGAATCCTTAATCATCTTTAAATTAGGATCAAGATATATCTGTGAAAATAAATAAGAACATGGATATCAATAATAATGATCTCTTACTGATGAGATGCATAATTTTGTGCATGAAAAAAATAATTTCATGGCCTCATGTCAAGAAATTTTCCATTAAGAGGGAAATAAATACTTCTTGTTGAAATGGGTGGGAATACATAAAATAACATAACCTAATTCATCTCATCAGATTTTTTAATGAAATGATATGTTATGTAATTATGGGTGCCAACAGTAACATAAAAAAATCCAACTGATTCCCCATAAGAGTAAAAAATATCATTCATACTATTATCTAAGGAACCTATTACTGATTAAAATATGGTAATACATATATTAAAAGATGTGGAATTTCAATAAATAATCTCCCTTTATTAGTAATCAATAATCATCTGTAATATCATTAAATTTCCCCAAGTCAATTAAAGTGATTACAAGGTCATAAAATCTCTATAGAAAGAAGGTGGATGGTCAAAAAAATACATATTTAATCATATATATTGGAATAACAATATTTTTCATAATTTAAATTGAATTAAATTTTTTTTAAGTGAACGGAATCTGATCTAAATTATGTAAAATGTAATTTTAAACCAGATATACAAATGGGTAAATAGCTAATTCAATACTATAATAAAAAATCATAAGACATCCTAAGAGAAAATCGGGATGGTATCAAAATAATTTAATCCAAGAAGTTGGATATATTTTTCAAAGGGTTTATGTGGTATGAATGTATGTTCCCAAAAAATAATTAAATAATTTAACATAATAAAGTCAAAGAGATGAATTTACCCAACTTATATGAAATAAGATCAAGAAAATAGTTATAACTGAATGGACTATAGTAGAGTTACAAAAAATACTTACTACAAGGGAAATAAATAAATAGATATGCACTTGAATATCGAGACATGATTTATGTAGTGAATCACATTAAATAAAATGATTAGGATAAACATACATCCATGGGTAATATATACACTATAACAAGGAGACTTGGTCCATCAAATATATTATATTTAAATGATCCAGATTTGAGACTAAAAAACAAACATATTTAGAAACACTTGAAAAACCCATCTGAAAGATATGTATTGAAATTGAACCTAATAAACCTAGATTAGAATATAATTTATTATATTATATATCAAATTTGTTTTATATACACAACATAAATGAAATTCTGTTCATAATATCGACCATTTATAAAAGTGATGAATATGAGATGAAAACCCCTTAACTATTATCATGAATTAAAAAAAATACTTTGAACTCCATTATAAAAAATATATCTATGTAAATGAAATAATTAATTACATTTTTCATGTATATTTTCATTCACAATCATCATAATTAGGGATTCTCTATATGTATTCTTCATATTTTCTAAATCAGGTGTTTATTATTTTGATAACTTATTCTAGTTTCATAATTATAGAGTCAATATCCATTATTCATAAAATTTTAAAATTAATGAGTCATTTATAAAAATATTAGGTATGTTTTAACAAAATTATGTTGCTTCAAAATAATTTTTTAGTGTTTTAACTCTTAAAAATGAAGATCAAAATAATAACAAGCGTGTTTTGGTGTTTCATATCAATCAATGGGTGTTTTATTAATTTAAGAAATAAAAATTCGCATATAAATACAAAAAATAAAAAACCTTATTTAAATATTTATATAATATTATACAAATAAATTAGTTTTAATTTTCATCCATGATATAAATTTATAGTATTTTTCATGCAGGTGATTAAATTAACCCAAACATGTACATATTAGGATTAATTGATTCCTATTATATGGTTAGGTTGAAATTTAATTACCTTAGAAGAATAATGATATTATTTAGATTTTATTAGTGTAACTTTTTAGAATTATATGATTGTATAATGGATATGAAAAAATTTCATAATTTTAATAAACGGTTATTTTCTTAGTGTGCTTATTTCAAATGAAAAAATTAAAAAGGATTATTTATTTATCATAAAATTATTTGGTTATATAATTTTTTAAATCAAAACATTAATTATATCATGATCATATTATTTATCATTTAATTTAATAATTATATATAAACTTATAACTTTGTGACAGAAAACAAAACATGTTGTATCATGGAGGCGGTAGTTTGAACAACACATGAACATCGATTTAATTTTTTATTAATAGATGTGGTATATTAAAAAAATGATAAAACCCTTAATATATTTATAATAAATTATAAATACAATACCTATATCATTATATTAGGTTTTATAGAATAAATTTCAATGATGATAATTAATTCTAAATGCTCTGTAGTTGATAATACTCATATAGGGGACATGAATTTTTCTTCGAAATATACATGGAAATGAAAGCAGTGTGCTTACTAATGGTGACGATAATTTATTTAAAATGATAGAGGGTTATATTTTGAGAAAATTGGAACACTTTAATGTTGAAACATGATGTTAAGGTGGGTTCTATAGTGGTGATAGGTTTACCCTTTTTTAAGTTCAATGAAGGGTTGTTTTTGGACCACCCTAAAATTATAAATAATTTGATGTTATGATTCCAATATCAATGAATAAAAAATTAAATTGAGTTTTTTAATTTCATTTTCTGTCTAAAATCACCTAAAAAACTAACATTGGACATTACATGAGTATTGTATGGATGTTTATTTCATCCTTTTTACCTCTTTCCCTAATATAATATTACCATGGAAAATAAATTTTAACCTTAATAATAAATTTTAATGAAATTTTTTATGATTTTTCCTTTTACTTAATATAATAATTATAATTAATAATTTTAAGATCACTATATCAAATTAAATATCTTAATATGTGAAATTTAAAATTTACAATAATCACAAATAATCATATAAAAACAACATTATGAAATGATAACATTTTTCAGACATAAAATTTTATATAAGATAAAATTATCATTTATTCATATTTCAATGAAATAAATTATTTTATCATAAAAAAATATAATCTATGAGTCATTAAATTAAATCTGAAATAGAATCTCCCCAATAAATTATTGATTTAATGAAAAGACTAAAAAAATTATATTAAAATATCATTTTAATATAGTTTTGAAAATGTTGGACATTATATTTATAAAGAAAAAGAATATTTTGAAAAGTATAATGTTATAAAATAGATTTATACAAGATAACATAATAATTTTATATCTTATATATCATTCTTTTATATGGATAATGTCATATAAATTTAAAGGTTCATTCAAAATCACAATTTTTGACAATAAAAAATCCTTTTCAGGTTGACATAAAATATTCATAATAAGTAAACTTTGACCTGAGGAACACAAAATTTACGTTTATTTTATAAATATATCATTAAAAAATTTATAATTTTATTTTATTAGTAAAGTCATAAAATATGATGAAATTCTTTTTTATTTGAAAATTACATATTGAAAAATTAACTATTTTTATTTTTATTTTATATATTTTAATGACTAAATTGGTGTTAAATAATTATTAATACCAATAATTATTTATCAATGTTAATCATGTAATTATTGAGAATGAAATTCATATCAAATAAAAAATAATTTTTTTAGAAAAATACTTCTTTAAATAATAAATGAACATATACTAATTTGAGGTAAACTAATTGAATTTTCATTTATATTAAAAGTGTTTTTTACATTCTTTATACACATATTTAACAAAGTCGATACTCAAATTCATTCAAACTAATTTAGTAGATATGTTTTATTGGTCATGATTAAATAATTATATTTTATCTATATATATCAATAGTTTATTTATATTCAATGTATCTTGGTGAGTAAGCTATTGAAAACATTAGATTTCTTAAAGTTAATAATATATTATAATATAAGGGTGTTAAGTATATTATAGATTATATTGGTGCATATAAAATAAATTTTCTTATGGCATTATGTTTACACTAGACCTGTAAAATATCAATCATGTAAATTCCAACTCGTACATTTGTGATTCTATAAAATAGTGTGTTCATGTCAGTGAATAAATCACATATCATTCATCAATAATATGAGAACATCTCATGCTACTCATCTATGTAATTGGATAATTCACATGTCACTCCACTAAAGATGGATATTAATTTCATTAATCTAATTAATCCATTGGATAATATACATTTTCTCAATATATGAGTAGGCAAATCCCATTGTTATGAAGCTCCAACCAATAACATGACCAGGGAAATTCTAGACAACCCATAGTTAACTATGCCTCAGAGATTACATAAGAATGGTATCAATGAATAATGGTTCTCAAGCTAAGTATCTCACCATATGTATGTAGTGGGGGTCTATAAAAATCATACACCCATATGATTATCAATTAACATGTGACATTCCAAGTGATATAATTTAGTCATCTAGTTTAAATTATATGTCATAAATTGTGACATTATGATACTATTAATTATTTATCATATACAAATATTTATATCAAGTATAAGATTCTACTCATATTAATTATAAAATATCATCACAACGCTTCATACTCCATGATTTCCATCGATGATGGATAATCCAATGTCATTAATTATGTAGATAATTATTATTTCATTTGATATAAAATTTAAATCCATCATTAAATATTGATATTGTGAATATTTAATTTTTTAACATATTAAATTTCACACTCTTAAACTAACATAAGAATAATTAATAAAACTACATATAAAAACCTTCCTAACATATGAAATATGATATACCACCAATACAAAATAATGTTTTCTAAACATTTTGAGGTTTTCTTAAAGTCATTACATAGTTATGTATTTGATACCACATAAATAGGTGGCCACATGATAAAATACACCCACTTAAATAGTTATTGTGTTATAACTAAATATAAATATATTTTGTATAATAGGAGTTTTTAGAATCAAATTCTTAGTTTTAAACTCCACGATCATATTTAAACTATATTAATTAATAAAATTTAACATTATTATATAAATAACTTATGTATTATACATAAAAATATTACAAATTTCATTATCAATATAATTATAACCCTTTCTGAAATTTTTTTCCATTAAATCTTTTAGAAACTAATTTAATTTATTACATTATTATATTATGAACACATTAAACTCAATTTTAATATACATAGTGAAATTCACCTTGTAAATGTAACAAAATTGTACAATTTACATTTATTGTTAGTATTGTATAATAAAATACTTCAAAATGTGAAGAGAAATTAAATTTTATTTTATAATAGAATAATAATTTGTATTGTTAATATTAAAGATATAAAATTAAAAATATTCTTAATATAGCCTATAAGATACAACATTAACTTCATTATATCAAGATAAGATTAAAAAATCATTTTTGAATAGAAAATAGAATATATTTCATTTGATAAAAATATATAAAATATAAAATATTGTATCTGTATCGCATATGGAATTATATGTGTTTATATAATTTTTTACTTCAAAAAACACATTAATATTTAAAATATTCCTTTAATTTATTCCAGGAAAAACATATCTCATAATTTTTTCATTTCTAAATAAGAATGTTTTATCTATTTTAAGACATTTTTAGCCTTATCCCATTTTGGAATATATAGTAAAATATGATGAACTATATACAATTTTTATAACTTGCGTATTATTAAAAAACATTGTTAATAAGGGAATTTATCTAATTACATACCTAAAATGTGATGAATATACACATCCTTTATATAGATCCATCTAACCTTCACTACTAGAAATCCCATTTTTACCAACGCTTATATCCCAACGATTTATCAAACCATTGGGAATGGTCATGTATAACAATGGTTTTAATAAAACCATTGGTATATGAGATTTTATGAAGAATTTTACCAACAATTTGTAAAACCGTTGGTATAGGCCTCAATTAAGACACTTTTACAAATGGTTATACACTAAACGTTGGTATATGTTGCTACATTCCCAACAGTTTTAAAGAACCGTTGGAAACGTTTTCCCCTAAATCCAATAGCCCCTCCGCTCGATTGTAGTCCCACTCTGCTCGACTGCAGCCCTAAATTGAACCTCTCCCGACGCTCTCTCATTACCCAGTCTCCGAAACTCCATCCATCCTCTACAATCAAATAATTTTTCTGTTCTACACTTCAAATATGTATGTTCTACCTTAGTTATAATGTTCTTCATCTATTTTTTATATTCTATTCTAATTTGACCTAAACGTTTGGGATCTCTCTATACAAAGACTCAAAAACTCGTCCCACTCATAGATCCATCTTAAATCAAACAATTTTGTATTTATACACTCTAAATTTATAAGTAATACCTTTGTTTTAATGTTTTTCATCTATTATTTTTGTTTTCTATTTTAATTTGGTATAAAGTAGGTTGTGTTGTTTATGGAATGCGAAGGTTAGTGATATTGAGGATGAATTGGATGTTGGTTGGGTGATGGATTGGAATTGTGATGTTTTTTTGGATAAAGTTCGGTTAATTTTCAATCAATTATTTGGGGATTTCCTACCTTTAATAGAGCCCCACTCCTTATGGACCCTGTATACCCCCCTCTTGGACCATGGACTGTACCCCCTCCTAGAACATTGACAGCCTGACTCCCTATTTCCTAAAACATGGACATCCCCCTCCTAGACCCTGGAAAACCCCCATCCACCCTCCTCCCAGGACCTTGTATTGTCCCCCTCCTTTTTGGACCCTAGGAATCCCCCCCACCCTCCACCCTATACCCTTGATAGCCCCGCTCCTCGATGGACCCTGGACAGCCCCCCCTCATTCCTGGACCATGGACAACCCCTTTTCCCCTTCTCCTTGACTCTGGATAGCTCCCCACCCCCCTTTTTGGACCCTGAACAGCCCCCACCCCTCCTCCTAGACCTTGGACATCCCCCTCACCCCCCTCCTCCACCACCAAATACCCCCCCACACTTTAAAACATTAACCACCAAACTTGGACATGCTGGATTTTCTCTAAAAAGATAGATGTGATCCTCAAATCACCTCCATAATATCCTAAACAATGCTTATAATGTGGTTTTCACCACATAGCATCCAATTGTATTCCATGTCACTAATCTATCCTCCCTTGGCTAGATTTTACAAAAAGAGTTCAACCTTAAGGATCCAAATAAAAATAAATTGATATAAGACGTTTGATAATGGATTAAAATTTCTAATTGGGATCCAATGAGGAATATTTGAGATATTATGCATCATGCCCATGAGTAAATCTATTTTTATATATCCGATAAGTTATTTTTCACAATTTTCACACATTAATGGTTTATAAAAATGGGAAAAACATTTATAAAGGTAATAATATATAAAAATGAATCTATTTGTGGATGCAGCTTAACCAACATTGTCTAGATTTTCTGCCTCTTCCATGATCATTGATGTGCACGTCCCGTCTCCATCTGACCTCACACGACGGGTGACTCAACATTTGGCTGATGACGAGCGCCAGATTCTCTTACTTCCACACCATATTCATGCCCACTATGCTCCTGAAGTGATTAATCCCACTAAGTGTCCCTGTGAGCTTGATGACACGGCCACTAGTTCTTATAAGAGGCAGAGGAGTTCTGAGCTGATGGACCTAGATGATTGACCAGTGTCCATCCATCTGGCTGAAGATGTAAAAATTATCACTTCATGGGAGGAAACCCATGTTCTAGAGTTTCATAATTTTTCTTTTTTACTTTGTTTTAGGAAATAAACATGGCATGTATGCAACAATTTTTTAGCTGCTTCTGATATGTATGTGCACTTGTCATTACTCTGCATGACTGCTTGTATTTTGTCTGATCCTTGGTGTTATTTTTTACGAAAAGATGCAGTTATGTGTTGTCTATGTATAGATTTTACAGGTACATAAGTATGTTCAATTTTCATTATTCCATTCTTTAAGTGCTTAGGTCGATGGTACGAGGGAGGTTCGTACCAGAGGTAGACGAGCATCTCCGTGTACCCGACTAGACCCTTCCCCTATAAAAAAAACATTAGTATTATATTGAAACATAAGGGAAACGATCCATGGGTCAAATGTGATGTGTATATGTCGTCCCCGCCTCCATAAAAGGCATGGTGTGGCCAGGTTCACTCAAACTGCCTCTCTTTTGTTCAAAATTGACTTATTTTTAAGTGAAATCAACAACTGACATATGGGAAATGGAAAAAACACCTTAGGATTGTGTTGAAACTATTGTACAATGATCTATGGGTCATATGTGACATGTAAAAGTCAACTCCGCCCCAATCCGATGCGTGGTGTGGCCGGTATTACTCCAAGTGTATGTATTTTGTTTAAAATGGACAATATTTTACGTACATACGCCAATCCAATCAAACAGTTTTTGATTGTGTTGATACTTTTTCACAATGATCCATGGGTCATATGTGTCATGTACGAGTCAACCCTGCCTCAATCCAAGACGCGGTGTGGACGGTACCATTTAAAATGTCTCTTTTTTGTTCAAAATGACTTTAATTTTAAGTGAAAACAACAACTGGCATATGGAAAACTGACCAAATGCGTTCCAAATCTGTTAGAACTTTAGGAAAATGATCCATGGGTCATATGTGATGTGTAATTGTCAACCCCTCATCAATACAAGGCACGTTGTGGCCGGAACAACCCAAACTATCCCTCTTTTGTGTAAAATGGACAATATTTTACGTACATACGCCAAACCGATCAAACGGATTATGATTGTATTCATAATTTTACACAACAAACCATGACTCATATGTGATATGTATGAGTCAACCCCGCCTCAATTCGAGTCCCATTGTGGCTGACACCACTCAAAGTGCCTCTGTTTTGTTAAAAATGGACTTAATTTTAAGTGAAATCAACAACTGACATACAACAAACTGACCCAACGCATTCAGATTATATTGAAACTTAAGGATAACGATCCACGAGTCAAATTTAATGTGTATGAGTAAAAACCTCCTCAATATGATGCTTGGTGTGGTCGACACCGCTCTAAATGCATCTTCTTTGTTAAAAATAGACACAATTTTATTTGAAATCAACAACTGGCATACGGTAAACCGACAAAATGGATTCAGATTCTGTTGATACTACAAGACAACGATCCATGGGTCGTATGTGACATGTACGAGTCAACCCCGCATTAATCTGAGGTGCGGTGTGGATGGTACCATTAAAAATGTCTCTCTTTTGTTCAATATGACTTTAATTTTAAGTGAAAACAACAACTGGCATATGAAAAACCAACCAAATGCATTCCGAATCTGTTGAAACTTTAGGAAAACGATCCATGGGTCATATGTGACGTGTGCGAGTCAACCCCGCCTAAATCTGAGGCGCGGTATGGCCAAACCCCACCCCCCCCCCCCCCAACTATCTCTCTTCTGTTTAAAATGGACAATATTTTATGTACAAATTTCAAACCGATCAAACGGCTTCTGATTGTGTTCATACTTTTTCAAAATGATGCGTGACTCATATTTGATGTGTACGAGTCAACACCGGCTCAATCTGATTCCCGGTGTGGCCGACACCACTCAAAGTGCCTATGTTTTGTTAAAAATGGACTTAATTTTAAGTGAAATCAACAACTGACGTATGAAAAACTGACCAAACGCATTCGGATTCTGTTGAAACTTATGGAAAAAGATCCATGGGTCAAATGTGACGTTTATGAGTCAACTTCGCCTCAATCTGAGGCTCGGAGTGGCCGGGACCACTCAAACTACCACTCTTTTGTTCAAAATGGACTTATTTTTATGTGAAATCAACAACTGACATACGAAAACCGACCAAACACCTTCGGATTGTATTGACACTTTAGAAAAAACGATCCATGGGTTATATGTGATGTGTAATAGTCATCCCCGGCTCAATCTGAAGCACGGTGTGGCCGGTATCACTCCAAGTGTTTGTATTTTGATTATAATGGATAATATTTTACGTACAAATTCCAAACCCATGAAATGGCTTCTGATTGTGTTGATACTTTTGAACAATGATCCATGACTCATATGTTATTTTTACGAGTCAACCCCGCCTCAATCTGAGGCTTGGTGTGGCCGACACCACTCAAAGTGCCTCTGTTTTGTTAAAAATGGTCTTAATTTTAAGTGAAATCAACAACTGACATACGGAAAACTGACCAAACGCATTTGGATTCTGTTTTAACATAAGGAAAACGATCCATGGTTCAAATGTGACGTGTACGAGTCAAATTCGCCTCTATACGAGGTGTGGTGTGGCTGGGACCACTAAAACTTCCTCTATTTTGATCAAAATTTAATTATTTTTAAGTGAAATCAACAACTAACATACAGGAAACCGACCAAACACCTTCAGATTGTGTTGAAACTTTAGGAAAAGAATCCATGGGTCATTTTTGATGTGTATGAGTCAACTGCACCTCAATTCAAGCCTCGGTGTGGCCGCCATGTCTCAAAGTGACTCACTTTTATTTGAAATGGAAAACATTTTACGTGAAAACAAAAACTGACATATTGAAACCCAACAAAACGCATTCGGTTTCCATTGAAATTTTAGGAAAACGATCCCTGGGTCATTTGTGATGTGTACGAGTCAACCCCACCTCAATCCGAGTTTTGGTTTGGCCGGGATCACTCTAAGTGTATCTCTTTTGTTAAAAATGGAAAAAATTTTAAGTACATATGGAAAACCAACCAAACAGGTATTGAATGTATTGATAATTTTCCACAATGATCCCTGAGTCATATGTGATGAGTACAAGTCATCCCCTCCCTAATCTGAGGCGCGGTGTGGCTGACACATCTCATAGTGTATCTATTTTGTTTAAAGTATACATCATTTTAACTGAAAAGAACAACTGGAATACTGAAAAATGACCAAACGCATTCGGAATTGGTTGAAACTTTAGGAAAACGATCCATGGGTCATATGTGACATGTACGAGTCAACCCCACCTCAATCCAAGGTGCAGTGAGGCCGGAACCACTAGAAGTGTCTCTCTTTTGTTTCAAAAGGACATCATTTTTAGTGAAAACTACAATTGACATACGGAAAACTGACCAAATGCATTCCTATTCCTTTAAAACATTACGAAAACAATCCATGAGTTATATGTGACGTGTAAGAGTCAACCCCACCTCAATCCGAGGAGCGGTGTGGCCATAACCACTCGAAGTGTCTCTCTATAGTTTAAAATGAACATCATTTTAAGTGAAAATAACAACTGATATACGGAAAACTGACCAAGCACATTCGGATTCTGTTGATACTTAAGTAAAAGGATCCATGGGTCATTTTTGACGTGTATGAGTCAACCGTGCGTCAATCAAATCCACGGTGTGGCCGCCACGACTCAAAGTGACTCACTTTTGTTTGAAATAGAAACCATTTTAAGTGAAAACAACAACTGACATACTGAAACCCCAAAAAACGCATTTGGATTCCGTTCAATATTTAAGAAAACAATAAATCGTTCATTTTTTATGTTTAGAAGTCAACCTCTCCTCAATCTGAGCCTTGGTGTGGCCGGTACAACTCAAAGTGACTCACTTTTCATTGAATTGGAAAACATTTTAAGTGAAAACAACAACTGACATACTGAAAACCGACCAAAAGCATTAGGATTCCATTGAAACATTAGGAAAAAGATCCATTGGTCATTTGTGACGTGTAAGAGTCAACCCCACATCAATCTGAGTCGCGGTGTTGCCGGGATCACTCAAAGGGTCTTTCTATAGTTTAAAATGGACTTCATTTTAAGTGAAAAGAACAACTGACATACGGAATACTGACCAAACACATTCAGATTTTGTTGATACTTTAGGACAAGGATCCATGGGTCATTTTTGATGTGTACGAGTCAACCACGCCTCAATATGAGCCTTAGTGTGGCCACCACAACTCAAAGTGGATCACTTTTATTTGAAATGGAAAGCATTTTAAGTGAAAACTACAACTAACATACGAAAAACAGACCAAATGCATTCAGATTCTATTGAAACATTAGGACAACAATCCATGGGTTATTTGTCACATTTACAAGTCAACCCCGCCTCAATCCGAGTCACGGTGTGGCGGGGATCACTCAAAAATGTCATTTTTTAAATGAACCACACTTTAAGTGATAATAACTGACATACAGAAAACCAACAAAACCCTTTCGGAATATGTTGATACATTAAGAAAATGATCAATGGGTCATGTGTGACATGCACTAGTCAATCATGACTCAATACGAGGCATGGTGTGACCAGTACTACTCCAAGTGCATGTATTTTGTTTAAAATGGATATCATATATAGTAAAAACACCTGTATACGAAAAACCGATCAAATTATGAATTCAATTCTAAATTTCACATATAATTTTCATCTAAATTTGAAATTGAATTATAAATGAATTTTAAAATGAATTCTAAATGAATTCTAAATGAATTTTAAAATGAATTCTAAATGAATTCTAAATTATGTATCTTTATAATTACGTTATGAAGTATGATTTAATTATGAATGTGTATAGTTTCGGGATGTATTACATGTTAAATGTATATGAATTTGTTCAGTATATGTATATGTTATTTGGTTATTGCAGGTAAAGGAGAGGGATTCAAGAATCACATGTGAATGGAGACCATGCTCTTCCCCTGTGCAAATTGCAGGCTGTTGTTCAAATTGCAAGCTGCTGCACAATTTTCATAGCATAGGCTATGCCAACGGTTTGAAACCATTGGCATAGTCTTCTAAAAATTTTTATACCAACAGTTCAAATGAAACCGTTGGTATAAAATCTTTCCCAAAGGTTTAAAACCGTTGGGAAAAGATTTATAGTTATCATTTTCCCAACAGTTTTGAGTGAACCGTTGGGAAAACCTAGAGATTTTGTTGGGTTTTCCCAACATTTTACTTAAAACTGTTGGGAAAACATATTCCAACGGTTAATGTTAACCATTGGGATAGGTTGATTTTTCAAACCTACCCCAACGGTTCTTTGTAAACCATTGGGAAAACTTTTCCCAACGGCTTACATCCCCACGGTTTGGAGAACCATTGGGATAGATATTCCCAACAGTTCTACGGCCTTTCCCAATAGTTGTGAACCATTGTAAATACCTCTTTTTCCAGTAGTGCTTGATAACATCTATTTTATTAAAATATATTTATTTTATACACTTTACTTCATTTTTTGAATCTAAAATAAATTATATATCAATTATTCCCTTGATTTTAAACTCTTGTGTACAACAAATGTTTTTAAATTATTAATTTTTTGTTACATACCCGTAAAAATAATATAATTTATTAATATAACAATGATTCCTAATATAGAGATTACATAAGAATTCTAAACAATTCCTTAGTTATTATTTCCAATTCAATTATATGGAATCATTAATCCTCTATCCTGATAACACACCTATGTTTGAATGTCCTTGACTAGATACACAAAGAACCATTGTTGGAATTTCCAAATAACATTTCTTCTAAAATTTTGAAATATTACCCACTGGTATTGTTTACAAAATACCAGAACTAGGGTGTGAGATGTATTTTTTAATCTTTTCTCAACACTAAGATAAGGTTTGGTAATTATTTATTGAACTAATCGAAATTATCAAAACATTTCCAATGATTATGAAATTAATAATTCCATGAAAAAAATACTTTGAGGATATCTATATTCTATCTATTTCATTGGAATACTCAATAAAATGGATTATATATACAATTTCTATATTCATTTAGGTTATTATGAATCTAATTTCATTAAAATATTAAGTGAATCATTATAATACTTTTTTAATTATCTATATTTACTAGTCTAACAACTTCAATACTTAGTTATTGAGGAAGGTATGCTCTAGCACATATATGTTCTCTTATTGAATAGTATTTATTAAGTTACTATTCTATGAAAATTCTTACATCAACCCTATAACACATTGACCTTTCATTCATCATTTTCCTTATAATTAATTAATTTTCATTTATTTCTTTCATTTTACTAATTCTTCAACACCCCGTGATTTTAATGTATGTACTTTTTTAAATTAAATCTTTTCGATAACTTGCATTGCACACAACATCGAGTTTGAGCGCACTATGATATATCAAATTAGGTGTTTAAAACGAGATTATGAATGCTATTAACCAAATAATTAAATTTATATTTTTCAAAATAGACTCTTTTTTTGAATTCATATTATTATAAGTAACTTTGGGTGATGTTTTTATATTTTTAAGAAAAGTTTAATTTTTTGATGATTAGTGAAAAGTACTACATTGTATTTATAAAATAAAATTTTAAATTTCAAAAATTATTATATATTCAATTAAATTCTAAATTCAAAATTTTTCAATAAGAAATATATCAATCCAATATAGTTCATTGGAAACATTTTAAATTTAAATTACTTATAAAAACATACTGCAATTTTAAAGCACTCTTTTACATGACTTCTCTCCACATTAGGGTTAAAATTTATTTATCCACATCCATGAGTTGAATTTTGATACATGATTGTAATAAGTATTATATTTAGATTCTAATTTGATCAACCAATTTTTTTGGTGATTAATAACTTCAGTAAGCATTTATTTACTTACCATTGTTAAGGGTAAATCTGGTAGTTAATGTTAAAAATAATATTATAATATTTAAATGTTACCCTACCACTTTTCCTAATTTAATAGGTTAATTTTGTTTTAGAAAAAATGAAATATTTATTTGGGACAACTAGGAAAAACTATGATTAATTTAATATATTTATGACATTTTATTTAATGAAAATACCAAAATCATTATACATTTTTAACAAGTAAAATATTTTTAATAAGAGGTTATATATTTCAGATATTATAATATAAATAGTATTCCAAAATATTATGTATTTATCTAAATCATGAAAATTTATTAATAATTATAGAAAATATATAATTAAATTAAATGGTGACCCAATAATAATGCCTTAATTTATTTGATAAAGAAAATATCAAATAAATGATATTATAAATATTAAATTAAAATAAATTTTATTTTACTAATGTACTCGAAAAATTTTCTAGGTGACTAAAAAATGTTAGATATGTATTCAATGGTTTGGTATAATGTTAACATTATGGTTGGAATTTAATTAATGTTAATGAAATAAATAATGTCAAGATAAACACAATTGATTTTTTTATAAAAACAATAATTTTTAAATTATATAAAAATCATTAAAATCATTAAAAAAAATAAAAAATTATAATTATGTGGTCTAAAATTTCATAACATTCCCATTTATAAAAAATTGACACCATATAAGTAAAAATGCATAACCTTTTAATATTTAAAATGTTATTACCATAATTAAAATTAAATTGATTAATTTAGGAAAAATCAAACTAATAATGTTTAAAATAAAATGAAAACAGGCCTAAAATTTATTTTAATAGTAATATTAGTCCCTCATCACATTATGATCAATTTTGAGCTGTTTAATGGACTCTTTTCTATTAAAAAATTTTATTTTATACACTCAACGATAGTTACAAAATATCACTATCTTTTTTTATGTGTCCACATAGGTCCAAAATCATTCTATGAATGAATGTGAATGAATATTTTTATATAAAAAATAGTTTTATTATATAATATTTTTATAATTTTTATAATTTTTAGAATTACCTAAATAATATCATCAATTCTAATATAATATATATCTAATTAAAATAAAAAATACAACAAATTATGTTAATAATATTAATTTTGATATATTTTGGATTAGATAATGTGTATAACAAATTTATTAGATCTATAATATATATTTATGTGTGAGAAATATTTATATTCTAATTCCCACTTTATCTTAATGTAATTTAAGTCAAATTAAATTAATTGTATTACATTTTTCAATGATGATATATTAATGAATTAATTTATTAATAAATTATTTAAAAATTTAAAAATGCTAAATAATAAAAAGGGGATTGGATATGGTCTAATGTTTATTCTAAATTTTATTTAGGGGCCATTTGCTTGTTTTTGGATTTAGAGTAGTCTTATAAGATTTTAATAATTTTATAGTTATCAAAAGTGCCCCTCCCCTCTCTTATTAAAAGCCACCCGTCCATCAATTACTCAAACCACCATGAGCCTTCAAGATTGACAAAACCATCCCAATTATCTTCTATACATTCTCATTTGACTTATGATGGTCTTATTTTTCCAAAAAAAGTTTATCCCTATTGTCCCTATGTAGAGATCCAATGGAAGTCATCGAATAAGGGGTAATTGTTTTACCAATTCGATACAATTTATTTTCTTCTTATACTTCAACATTATATGTTGTATACATAATAAAGTAACCACTATTGTATCATATATATTCTGATATTTTATTATGATTATGGAGTAGCCATATTCCTCCTTTTACTCATCCTATGAATAACAATTTCACCATGTTTGCATACGTATGACTTACCATCTCCACATTATGGTGTAATGTTTTTACCACTAATATATTTTGAAGAGTATAATGATGACTATAATGGATATAAATAATAAATATGACATGATATTTTTATTTTTTAATTAACATACCATCCATTTCGTCACCCCATTTACATTAAAGGAATTATATCATTCCTCGTGTGTACGTAAGACAACCATCTCCACGACACGATGAGATTCATATTCCATGTTTACCACTCAATAATGATAATAAAAATATATATATTGAATAATTATGAATTATATGATATTATAATGATTCTAGAATAATATATATATATCATTTACAATCTTCAATTAATTACGATAAGAATAAATAATCATCGTTCATTCATATGTACGACCAACCATCTCCATGAACTTTTTATTCCATTATAGATATTATATATATTTATATAATAAATATATAATATATATAAATAATATTTTACATTCTGGAAATAATTATTTCACGATCTATGTAATATTACAAGTCAAAACTTTTACGATTAACAGAGCAGTTATTTCCCAAAACATTAATTTCACATGAAATTGATATTAAATGGGTAATATAAAGTCATAAATGAATCATATAATATATAATACATAATTGATATATTTATGGTATGAATTAATAACATATTTTAAACAATTATACATGAGGTTTAAACACATCCAATAAAAGTAAAGTACAAGGTAAGGGTTAATTTCACAATCTCATTTTGATCCAAGGTTGTTTGGACGTAAGTATTTATTGGGGAATATAATTTTATGATTGATTTTAAAAATTTAGAGATCTTTTGGGACTAATAATTTTAAAATAAGTATTTCTGGAAAACTATTAAGGCTGGAATGGGATAAGTTGGACATTTGATATGATTTTTTACAGTTTAAGTATGATTTATTAGATGTTATGTGGTATCATTTTTGGTTATACTAAACATTTAATTCATTAATTAAGTACTTATGGACCATATGATTTCTTAATAGTGATTCATGCAAAAAGATTCATCTTGAATATCCATCTCCAGGAGAACGAAACGAAGTGAAAATAAATTGAAGCACAACCAATGGATAACATTGAGACATGTAATTAAATCAGGTATGTTTTCACTAGTTTTTATTTGGATAGTAAAATAATACCTATAGTCTTGGAATAAATATATAAAAAAAATTGTATCCTAATATCTTAATATTTTCTGAACCATTTTTATTTTAAATCACCATATATTTTTGGCTTTGAGGTCCTCAAATTTTCATTTATTGTCTACTTTTTTGTGACTAATGATCTCAATCACTCCCTATAAATTTTTATATTTCTCATCCATATAAATATCTCAATGTTAGACCAATGTTCTATAATTTTAAATCATAATTTGTTGGTTTCCTTCACATTTACCTTTTCCACTTATTAAGAGGATGTTTTATTATCCCTATTTCCGATGTGGGTTTCCCACAAAACAATTTTCAAGTATAACCCTCTTATTTTCTAGGTAAAATTCCAAATTGTGAGGATGAAATTTATTTAATGAAGGTATCATATAACACCCTGGTATTTTTTGTATGTACCTGTTTTTAATTTAATCTATTCAATATCTTGTGTTGCACATAATATGGAGTTCAAGTACACCATGATCTATCAAATTAGTCATTTCAAAAGAGATTATGAATAGTTTGAACCACATTATGAAAATTATATTTTTCAAAATAGAATCCATTTTTGAATTTGGAATATAAAAATTATCTTATGGGGAACTTTTGGTATTTTTTCTAATTTTTTTGAATTTTTTTGAGGAATAGTGAAAAATACTCTATTATATTTAAAAATAGACATTTTGATTTAAATAATTATTCTATATTAAATTTATTTTTAAAGTTACAACATATCAATGATATATATATTAATACTATTTATGTCATTGGAAAAAGTTTATATTAAAACTAGATAAAAAAATATAGTACACTTAAACAGTTCTTTTATTAACCTTCTCACCACATTAGCATTAAACATAATTTAGCCACTTCTGTGAGTAGAATTTTAATAAATGGACATAAATTCATAAAATAATTATTATATTTATAGTCTAATTTAATCAACATATTTTTTTTGGTGAATAGTAACTTTAGGAAATTTTTATTTATTTACCATAGTTAAGGGTAAATCAGGTAACTAAAGGTAAAATCAATATTAATATATTTAAAAGTCACCCTAACACTTGTCCTAATTTAATTAGTTGTATGTTTTATGCAAAAACAATCCATGGGTAAATTTTTGGGACCACATGGAGTTAATTTTATGGATTTAATATATTTCTGATATTATATTTAATGAAAATCTAATTTTATACAACATAGTGATTTATTTATAATTTTGGAAAATAAATAATTAATTTAGATGGTGACACAATGATGATGGAGTAATTGATTTGTTAAATGAAATATAAAAAAATGATAATAAAAATAATATAATAAATAAAATTTGAATTAGTTATGGTGCCCCAATAATTTTATAGAGGAATAATACATGTTATGAGTATATTAAATGGTTTCTTTTGAAGATATCATTCAAGATGAATTTTATTTTATGTCAATGTAATGGATACTGTCAAAATTGAAATTATTTCTATTTTTTACAAATAATAATTTATTAAATTATTTTCAAATCATAAAAATATTTAAAATATAAAGAAATAATTTTATATAGTATAAAATGTCATAAAATGTATATTTAGGGAAATTTCACACTATATGTGTACAAATTTATATCCTTTTAAAAATTAATATATTATTTTTATAATCAAAAATTTAAAAAATTAATGAAGGGAAAATCAAACATATAAGGTTTAAAATAAAACAAAAACATGTCCAAAAATTACATGATGGATTAGAATCGACCCATATCACATTATTATTGATTTTATGTTTTTTAATAGAGAATTTTCCTAGAAAATAAATTATATTTTTTTTAAATAAATTATAGTTACAAAAATATCACTATCTTGTATTTAAAATTTATTATTTTTCCATATAGGGCCACAATCAATATATGAACGAATCTAAATACCTATTTTTATATAAATGAAATTATTTTTATTATATAATTTATTTTTAATTTCTTGATGTAATATAATTACATAAAAAATTACATCAATTCTAAAAAAATATTTATTTCATTTACATGAAAATAGTATAAATTATTTAAATAAAATTAATTATAACATATTTTGGATTTGTTAATGTGTATAACAGATTTACTAGATCTATAAGATATATTATAGATGTATGAAGGCATTATATTTCAATTCCCACTTTTTCTGAATGTATTGTAAGTAAAATTAAATGAGTAGTATTAAATTTGATAATAATGATATATTATTAAATTAATTTATTATTAAATTATTTAAAAATACAAAAAATGTTAAATAATAAAAAGGTTATAGTATATGGTATAAAATTGATTTTAATTTTATTTATTATTCTTTTTTATGTATTTTCATCTAGAATAGTCATAATATATTTTAATAATTTTTGAGTTTTCTAATATGCCCCCCCCCTTCTCTTATAAAAAGGATCATCCTCCCTCACCTCCTCACACCAGCATGAGTATTCCAAATAGACCAATACCTACCAAATTATACACTTAATATTCTTATTCAACTTATAGAGGCATTGGTTTTCCAAAAATAACATCCCTACTGCCTGTAAGTGGAGATCCAAAGGATGTCCACCGAAGAATAGGTAATTGATTTACAAATTAAATTAAATTTCATTTCATATTACAATTAACTTCATTGGTTAATTCTAAAATAAAGTCATAAATATAGTATAATACATATTCTGAGATGTTATTTTTATTATGGGGAAATTATTCCTCCTCTTACCCAACCTATGAAAAATAATATCACCATGTGTGCGTACGTACGACTTACCATCTCCACACTATGGATAGATTTTTTTTCCATAAAAACTTTTTTGGGATTTGTATAATGATGAATATAATGGTTATAATGAATTAATATTAAATTATATTCATTCTTTATAATTAATATACCATATTTTTCCTCATCCCTTTTCCATTAAGGTAATGATATAATCCCATATGCATACATTCAACCTACCGTCTCCCTGACTCGTTGAGTTTCATCTTCCATGTTAACCATTAAAAAATTATTATAGAAATATATAAAAATAATAATCATGAAATATATGACTTAATATTTATTTTATAATTATATATATATATATTTCATTTAATTTCTTCAATTTATGATGTTAATAGAACGAAAATAACGTTCAGGTATATTTACAACAAGTCTTCTCCATGAACTGTATATTTTATTCCAAATATAATATATATATGTTGAATATATATGATATATAAATAATATTAGAATTTATATATGTATTTAAATTTTGATCTATGAAATAAAACAATCAATCACATTTATGATTAACAAAGTGCTTATTACCCAAATCAATTATTTAACAAGGAATTATTTATAAACCGATAATATAAAGTCATAAATGAATCTTTCATGGTATCATAAATAATTGATATGATTTTAGTAATAATTAATATCATATTCTGAACCATTATACATGAGTCTAAAGCAATTCCAACTAAAGTAAAGATAGAGGTAATTGTTAATTTCACAATATCATTATTATATGAGGTTCTTTAGACGTAAGTATCCACTAGGGGAATATTTATCACCAATGACCATATTTAATTAAAATTTATGTCAAACTATTCTTACTATTTCTCTAAATTTATTTAATGAAATTTAGTGCCCTGTTTTACTTTTTATAAAAAAAATGTAAAAGAATATTTTTACCATTTTCCAAATGAGTTACTTTTGACATTTTCAAAAAAACCAGGAAGGAATGATTTTCAACTTATTCAGTGTGATTGAATTTTTCCACCATCATGACACATTATCTTTTTTTAGTTTCCATTAAAATATTACAAGATAATTTTCAAAATAAATGTTTTCTTTTATCATTATGCGTATTTTGAATTATTTCAAAGAAAAAAAGGAGTACTTCCCTCAAGAAAGTAGTATATATTTTATTAAACTATTTTCATCTATGTCAATATACATTGTCGAGAAATAACTTTAAATGTAATTAATATATTATGATATGATTTACAACATTCCATTGATAGTTATAAGATTTAGTTTTACTGTTGATGTCCTATTTTGATACCATTCATATCTTATGGTTTTTGTATTGACATTCCATATTATAGTCTTAATATGAATGTTTCTGATTGTTATGATTTACCCCTTTCATAAGAGGAATTCATTACAGTTTTTAATGTTTGAGTGGGGCCTGATATATCCCCTCAACACTAGGGTATTTATAATGAGATAAATATGTTTTGGTTTTGGAAAACGCTTTACTAGATTATGTATGGGGTCTTTACCGAGGCTTTAATAGTTTGTTTAAGATGTTCCTGCATTATTGATTCCCTCTATATGAGATTAGTAATTTATATTACATGTGATTATTCTACTATTACAATATCCATGTGAATGTTTATATATAAATAATTGATTTATTCTTTCTATATTGAGCTCATCATTTTGTTTATAAGGATATTTTTTTACTATACACTTTTCCATAAAAGTTTACGCCTAGTTATGATACCTTCTGTTATATTGTTTACCCTTACTAAAAATATATGCTCACCCATTTCACATATTTAATTTTACAGGGATTATAATAATTTTTTTATGACTGATGTACAAGTTTAATCTAAGAGAGTAATGGTGTTCCCAAAGGATTTTATATATTTTATTTTATTTTTTGAATCAAAATATAATGTTGATATTTGTGATCTATTTTCCAAGACTACTACTTTGATCGGTGTTTTGGGATTAGATTCCTTTTAATCAATCCATTGTATTAAAATAATTAACCTGATCTTGGATTATAGTGTTCGGGAATTACAAATTCAATCATTTTTCTCACATGTCACCGACTTGGGTTGCACTACATTCAACACCGAGTTTCTATGAAACATCATTTTATTATTATAATTCATTAAATAAAATATTTTTAAAATATTTTTTAAACATAGTAATATTAATAATAATAAATATTTTTCAAATATTTTTATAATGGTTTTATATAAATATAACATATTTAAAATGAAAAATATAATTTTTCATAAAGTATTTATATGTATTAAAATAATATTTTCTAAAGTAAACTAATTATCATATACTAAATAAAATAAAATTAATTTTAGAAACATTTAAAAATTTAATTTTATGAAATAAAATTCATTTTTGAATTTAGAATGTAAAATTTCTCTTATGGTGATTTTTTGGGATTTTCTTGAGAAAACCCATTTTTAGAGAATACTGAAAAATACCGAATTTTGTTCAAATTGCATATTTTTCCTACATTATTTATAAATTTGAATTATGTTTAGATTGGTATTAAAGTATAAGATTCTAATTTATTAATCAATTAATCCAATTTAGTTCATTAAAAATAAATTTGACATTGATATTTGATATAGAAACGTTTTAAACCTTTGAATGTTTCACTTTAAAAACTATGTTTTTATTTTATATGTCTAATTAATTTTAAATATAATTATGCCAATAATATGTGTTCAATTAGGTAAAATGTATTCAATATTTGAAATAAGAACATCTAGATTAGGTTTTTTGGTAAAATTAATATTTTGTTAGAAAATTATTTACCAGGGAAAGAAAATTATTTATCATGGTATTGGTACAAAATTGAAACATGTTAAATTTAAAAGGGTAAAGGAATAAAATACCTAAAAATATAACATCTAAATATTATTTGAGGTGTGGATCAACCTTATATAGAGTAAAAAATAATATTTCCCATAAAAAATCATTGAATTAAATTCCACCTCAAAATGGTTGGATTAAAATATAAAATATTCATTTTTTAGTCACTTAATCCCACCTCTCATCATGTATAAAATCCACCACTCACCACATCATTTCAACAAAAAAAATAAAATTAGCTCCTCAAATATATTCTCAAAACTATATTAATCAATATAAATATGTTTATTCTCTTCTGATATTAAAAAAAATACCAAATCAAAGGTCCTCAAGTATCTCTCAAGGATGATATATTAAAAAGGTAATTTTTCCAAATCACCTCTCTTAATATCTTTTATTTTATTACTTTATCCTCAACTACTTAATAATTAAATGACTGATAAATACATAATCGTTTATATACATTATTTTTATGTTTCTAATGGAATTCCACATATAGGCTTCACTTATCATATTCTCTTATTCAAAGAAACAAAATCATTTTCCATGTTATGCCTATTAATCAGCTTTGTGGATAATTTTTTAGTTTTTTTTGTTAGCACATTAATGGATGGCCTTAAAACTATTTTTTATGGTTACATAATATTTTAATATTTATATTAAAACCTATTTAATATTTTGGAAATTTTTTACTAAACATCACAAATTTTTTTCTATATTGTGGATAAAAGATAACTTCGTTTTTGGACATTTGGACTACTGTATCCTCAAAGCGATGAGATTTGTTCACAATTCACATGGAATGTATTAAGGATTTTTTTTGGAATAACTATAATATATTCATTAAATTATAATACTAATTTAATGCTATTATTGATATAAATATTAATGTAAATGTCATTTACTTTCTTTCTTTCAATACGAATGAAAACAAAAATAGTGTTTATGTGTCTGTATGGCCTACCATCTACATGAATGGAGATTTTCTTTTATATTTAAAAATTTTTATAAATATTTATAAATTTAATATATATAATTTTTATCGAATTTTTATATTATTGAAATAACTAAATCTGTAGATTCACGAATAACAAGTCAAAATTCATACGATTAACAAGTAAAATATATCGTGAAACATAACATAAACAAGGATATAAAAATAAACAAGTATTATAATGTCTTAAGTAAATAATGTATGTTATTATAAATATTAATATTGATATATTATATATTATTAATAAAATTATAATTATTATATAGGAGATTTGTATGAGTACGAATAGATTCAATACATAAGGTAAGGGAATTTCAGATCGTATTTTATTTCTGTGAGATACATGCCTTATTCACCAATCATTTTTTATGTTTGGTATAAATAATTTCGATGACATTATTATATGAGTTTTATAATTTAATTTATAGGTATTTACATATCAATTTTAGGATCTCTATTTCATGGGGTTCTACGATTCAAAAGATACCAAATGGGTAAGGTAGTATTCTCTCAATTGGCCTTATTTGAGACACATTTTTTGTTTTGTACCTATGTTTTTTAGGCATATAGAATTACATTTTACATGTTATATTAGTTATATAATTAATTTCATGATATTTTGAGCTTAATTTAGTATTTTTATTTCATGGGAATTATGATACAAATGTTTCAATGTGGTATGATACACATTAAAATTTTTGTAAATTATTTTCCTTAAGAAATATTTTTCAAATATATATTAAGCTCATTTTCATGAAAAATATTTCCCAAAATGTTTCATTTAAAAAAAATTCAATGTAGAAATTATTTTTTCCTCATGTAATGTTTTTCTTATAAGATTGTTTAAAATTATTTCCCATCTTAAATAGAATTTGTTGGTGTTAGTCATGACTTTTCGAGGAAATGATTCTATATTTTCATTCACATTCATTCATTAAATTGATTATATTTTATGGAATGATGTTTATGAAAACCTTCTCTCATTCATGGGTTATATTCTTTTTAAATGCAATCCTTTTCATGTGTTATTATTTTGATTAGATTATTAGAAAACTTGTATGGGTTTTTAGAGGTTATTATATTATTACATGATTACGAGACCCATTTTATTTCATGGGTTATGATAAAATTGTTTATGATTTTGTGGAATAGGTATGTATTATTTCATTATGGGATGGGTGGGACCTATATCTACCTCTAAAAAAATATGTAAATATTTACATCTCATGAGATATTCTAAGATGGTATTGGGAGTGAGCCATGACTACTAAGATGGGCATGGGATGGAACCATGACTACCAAGAATAGTATGAGGAATGAATTAATACAACTAATATGGAAATAAGAGTTAATCAATAATACCAATATGGAATGTGGAGTAAACCGACACTATATAGTTCAACCTGACAGCGATTCCTTGACTACAATAAAAATCATTTTATATATTTGTATGTCTGGCATAATTTAATATATTATTCCTATATTATTATTTTTTACTAATTATGATATTTATTTCCTTATTATTAATTTCTTATGACATACCAAGATTTATACCACAATTAATGTTTATGATATATGTAAGGTATGATATTATAATGTTATGATCACATTCTCATACCCTTATTCTCATGTTTATGCTCGCATATCTCCCTTGTTTACCCTTACTGAGCATATGAGCTCTCACCTTTTTATGTTTTATTCATTAGGTTATAAAGATATATATTAATTATGATGTGTAGAAGAAGGGTTCTATTTAATAAGAACCTAGTATGATATAATTTAACGTATTAATGTACTAGTGTTTATATTTCCATGTTTCAAAAGGCAGTAGACAAGTAAGATATTTAACAGAATGTTTGAATAATGTTTTAACTATTCTTATAATGTTATGTATTGTTAATTTATAAAAATATAGGTTCATTATAGTTGGTATGAGAGAAAAGTTTTTGTTAAACTTTTGAATATAGGATGAGAAGACATTAGTGGTAACCTTAAGGGCATGTATATGGATAAGTACACAGATAAAGAAATGTATAGAAAATTGTCATCGAATTTTGTTTAAGGATTGATTTAGTGGTTTCTTATAAATACAAACATGTATGAATAATACAAGTGGATGTGGATCGAGAATATATTTACCTATGATTAAAAAATCAGATAGGGTTTTTCAGGCCTGACTCTTTGTAACATAGTACACGAAAATGGGCATTTCTACACACTTGGTTGGACACATCTAGAGGATATTCTTTGTGAATTAATAAACTCTTCATGAACCATTATAATGGTTATAAATATAAGTTGGATATAAATTACCTATGATAAACCAAATGAGTCACAAATTAATGGAGTTGTCATATCTTAGACATATTATGAGATAATTTTCTTTATTATGTGGTTCCTCATTATTATAACAACTACTTACTGTATGATTTTTGGTTTTAGTCAATTACTTGATCTCGAAGGAACCATTTAATGTTGATTAATACAAACAATGAAATGATTGTAATCCTGAGCAACTGAATTCTATGGTATATGGAATGAAATATCTTATTCTTATACACATACAACATTCTAATGTTATGAATCATGGTGTTCTTACAAATGGGAAATTGAAGGAATAAATTTATGTTGAGTCATTCATGATGAAACACCTAGCATCATTCAGCGGGACTTCTAATAAAATGGTTACTTTATAATGGAACAATGCCACTAAATATATATATTCAATCATTTAGTTTTTGTAGAATGAGAATTTTATTTTCATCTTTTATCATTTAGAAGGCGAACCAAATAAGTGGTGAAATCTAACAAATTATAAGTGGTAGCAAGATGAAATTAATTACCTGTTTTGAGATGAGTTCAAGAACTTATTTTTCAATATGTAAATTCCTTTCATTCTTCATACAAAGATAGAGAAAAAATTACTCGAGTTGACGAAAAGGGATGATGGATCTATCAGTGACTATGAGGATAATTTTATGAGACTTGTGAGGTGTGAATCAGGAATTATCACCCTACTCAAAATTAAGGTGATAGGTTCTTTAGTGGCATAAAGACATGTCTCTGAAGGGAATTTTACATAAGAGAATTAAGTATCAATGAAGATATTGTTCATTGTTTATTAAAATTTGAAATGGAGGTTGGACTATAATATCAATATCATGGGGTTTACTAGATAATCAAGATGATGATTAATGAAAAATATAAAAAACATGAAGATAATAATATGATATTTCCTTAATTATCTATGTGTGAGAAAAATCATTGAACATTTTTCCATAAGGGGTGTAATAAACGTTTTATGTGTGGAAGGGAGGTCCATCAATCATTTGACTTCATAATTGATATAAATAAGTTACCTAAAAGTCGAAATACTAAAAAATATTAAAAAAATGAAACTCCCATGATTTAGTGACAGAAGTGTAAAGAGAATTACCATTAGTATAACCAGTGATCAAACCCAGGGGTAGGTGATAATGATTAATGTCACCAACCTCTTAATCTGAGGGATAAAGGGAAATATCATGTAATTTCTCTTTCTGATGATGGGTGTGAAAATGATGTGGTGAAAGGTACACTTACCATCCAATCTACAATTACTAATATCTTATTTGATTCTGTATCAACCCACTCTTTCATATCTAATGAATTTTATATAAGTGTTAATATTCCCCCAAAATGATTAGATCTAGAATTAGATTTGAAATACCCTAATGGTATGATGATTACATCCCCAGTCTATGATTCTTAATCCAATTTACAATTGTAGGAATGTTCTTCCAGCCAATCATTTCAGTCTACCATTGGTTGAATTTTATGTCATCTTAATAATGGATTGAAATTATCTGCAAAAATCCCACATCAATTATCAAGGAAGGGAAGCTATATTTGATATATCAAACCCTACAATGATATTCCATCATAATTATGATAAGTATAAACTTCATATGGTGATTACATCTCAGTGTATGTTTTTTATTTAAATTTTATAACGGATACCTATCTCAAATCCATTGGGGTAAAATCAATATCAATGATATGATTTTTGTTTTTGAATTTTTGGATGTCATGTAAGAAGAGTATCTTAGCCTTCCACCAAATAATTATTTTGAGTTCTCAATAGAACTCAAATTGGGTTCCACACCAATGTTAATGAATCCATAAAAAATGTTTGTGATCGAGTTTTAGAAATTTAAGAAACAACTCAAACAAAACCTCAATAAGGGATTAATTCAACCACGGGTTTCAACTTTGTAGGAACACATTCATTTTGTGAAAAATAATGATGGATCAATGCAATTATTCATTTATTATCTAGAGATGAACAAAATCACAGTCAAGAACAAGTATCAACTTCCCTATATTGATGACTTGTTTGACCAATTGTGTGGAGGTCAATACATTTATAAGATTAACCTTCATCATAGATAGAATTAATGAAGGGTTAAGAAAATGGTGATTCCCAATAAGACATTTCATACATGGTATGGAGACTATGAATATATATTAATCCCTTGTGGTCTTACTAATGACCCTTTTATATTCATGGATCTGATGGATAATACCTTTAGAAATTTTTTTGACATGTTTTTGGTAGTATTAAAAGATCATATTATTATCTATTAAAAGAGAATGGAAGATAATGAAGACCACATAATAATTGTTCAAAAGACTCTAAAAAGGTGAAAATGTATCCAAATTTTGAAAAGAGTGAATTTTTTATGCAAATAGATTCATTTTTGGGTTACATAATCTCAAGAGATGGTATTGAAGTATAACCATCTAAGAAAGAGGATACTAAATGCTGGCCTAGACCTACCATAGTGAATGAGGCCCATATTATTATTGGTTTAACTGGTTATTATATGTGGTTTATAGAGAGTTTCACACCACTATATAAACCTCAAACCTTGTTAACTCGAAAGGGTGTCATGTTTTTATAGATAGATGAATGTAAGGAAAAATTCAAGGAACTGAATTGAATGATGATCAACACAATTGTTATTACATTACCCTATTATAAATATTGATTTGTAAACTATAGTAATGCATCCAAGAAAGGTTTGTAATGTGTTATTATATAGAAAAACAAGGTTATTTCTTATTCCTAACGATAGTTGAAGATTCATGAGAAGAATTACACAACTCATGATTTGGAGACAGAAGATGTTATTTTTTCATTTAATATATTAATGAATTATCTTTATGGAGTAAATTGTGATATATATACCGTTCATAATTATAACACCCTGACCCTAGTTACCTAGAGTCAGTTCATTATTTAGTAACATTGGCATGATCACAAGGGATCATGTCCCGAATGAATGATCAATTTAGTAGCCTTGGAAGTACTAGAAATGTGAATTAGTTTTACATTATATTATAAAATGGAAAAATTCTAACATTCTGTCTCCTTTTAAAACAATCATATCCCTTATCCAATTTTTGCAGGTCATCCATAATATACATCTTTTCATCCTGGAAAATATTAAACATAATAAAGGGGTGATCTCAAATTCTTTGTAAGGACAACAATATAGTAGAAACTATCATAAATAAGCATTACAATTTAAGGAAATGTATAAGAATAAAACACAATACTTTTAAACATAAACTTCATAATAATATGGAAAATGGAAATCATATAATTCAATATAATTATTCACATTGATATTCTAGTAGTCAAATAATCACATGTAATATCAATAGCTAATTTCACAATGATATAATGCATAAATCTGGACATCATTACCACATAGTAAATGCCACGTGCCAAGACTACAAATAATAATTTTGTCAAGACCTTGTTCCAAGACACTAGTTTGTCTCATGAGACATACCAATGCATCTTGGAGCTATAGAGAGCTCCACCCGTCACTTACTAAGTCTAATGCCTTCTTCATATAAAAAAGTTGAAACATAATCTAAACATTTGTATTAAAACTCACATAACAAATGTCAGTATTTTATCCATAAATCATGAATGGATTAAAAATATCACATCCAAAGTCAAACATAACTCATTCAATAAAATATGGAAAAATTTATAATAATAAATCAACCTCAATCAAGAATAATGAACGATATTGACATAGATGAAAATAATCAGTAAAACTATTTGAGATAAATAACCCCTTTTTCTTGAAAACATTTATAAGTCTCACAATTTATCAATAAGCTGTTAAAATTTTATTTTTGAATCAAATTATCTCATACCACTTTGAAACATTTGAAAGGAATTTTATTTTTAAAATATTCATGTCTATATAAATAAATCATTAACAACATTTTTAAAACATTGACATTAATGAGAATGATTTAAAAGAATTAATTTTTAAAACATTTAAAATGATATTTTAGTTAGAGTTCCTCCCCAAATGAGAGATTCTTGAATATAGATAATTGATTTAATAAAAACATTATAATATCATGAGAATAAATAGATTCATGATATACTCTGTCAATGTACAGTGTGTCCACCATATAAAAGTGAATTTGTGCATAAGAACAAAGAAGTCTCAATGGAATGTACATTGAGAAAAAATATCTTATAAAGACTGTATCCATAGGTTAAGGATAAATCAATGACATAATTATGTGTGACAAATATAAATATACTCAATACTATTGGATATTAACTATAAATAAATCATAGGACATTCACATATATTCATGAAAAAACAACACCAATGACTTCAATGTTTAACTCAATGAATAGAAATTGAGTTAATATTACTTTTATCAATATCATATCAGTGAGTTATGAATTTAAAAATGGAGTGATTATCTATATCGAAAGTATATACACCCAAATGGGAGTGGAAATTAATGTATAAATAAATAAATAGTTATTTCACACTTAATATTGGAGTAAAATAATCAATGAAGTTTTCATAAAACCCAGTGAGTGGAAATAAAAATTAGAAATTCCGTTTGTAACGCCTCGACCAAGTAACCCAGAATTGGTGAATTATTACATTACAGTTGCATGATACACGGAGTCATGTATCAAATGACCGATCAGTTCATTATCCTTGAAAGTACAAGATACGTACATAATTTTTATAATACATCATGAAATTAAAAAACAAAAACATTGTGTCCCCTTTGAAAACTATTATATCCAGTAGCCTATTCTTGAAGGTTAATCATAATATACTTCTTTGAATCCTTGGAAAAATAAAACATAAAAAAGGGGTGAGCGCAGCTGCTCAGTAAAGAAAACAATATAGTTGAAACTTTCATAAATAATAATAAATATTTAATTCATTGTATAAGACTAGAACACAAGCCTTATAAACTTAAACATTAACATAATACGGGAAAGATAAATAAAATAATTCCTTTTTATTATTCACATTGATATTCTACAAGTCGAATAATCACATGTAATATCAATAGCCAATTTCATAAATTTGGATTGCATAATTCCATACTTCATAACCACATAGTCAAGGCCCTCTCCCAAGACTACAAATAAGATTTTGTTAAGGCCTTGTTCCAAGAAACTAGATAGTCTCATGAAACCTACCGATGCATCGAGGAGGTATAGTGGGTTCCACCCATCACATACTTTGTCCAATTCATTCATCATATGAAAAGGTTTGAACATAACATAAACATTCGTACTAAAACGAACATTTGAAATTTCAATACTTTATCCATAATCTATGAATGGTATAAAAATAACACATCCAAATTCAAACATATGAAAAAATATTCAATATAGTATGAAAAAATTGTATCATAATAAATAAACCTCGTTCATGAATAATATCCCATAAAGGATGATGATATAGTTTAAAATTATCAATAAATATCTTTGAGAGAAATATCACTTCTTCATGAAATCTTTTAAATGATTCACTATTTATCAAGAAGCTCTTTAGAATATATTTATTAATCAATGTGACCCATACCACTTTGAAACATAATAAAGGAATTTCAATTTTAAAACATTAATGTACTTATAAATAAAAAATAAAACTGTTTTGAAAACATGTACATTAATGAGAAAGAATTATAAGAATATATTTTTAAAACATCTAAAATGATATTTTAGTAAGAGTTACTAAGCAAATGAGAGATGCTTGAATAAAAATAATTGAGGAAATCAAAACATTATTATATAATGAGAATAAAGGTATTCATGATATACTATTTCAATGTACAATATATACACCAAATATATGTGAATTTGTGCATAACAACAAAGAAGTATCAATATAATGCAAGTAGAGATGAATTACTTTATAAACACCATACCATTCGGTTAAGGATAAATCAATGGAATAATTATGTGTGAAAAATATAAATACACTCAATATGATTGGATATTCCCGATGAATATTTTAGATGAAATTCACACATATTATTGTAAAAATAACACCAATGACTTGGATGTTTTAATCAATGAATAGAAATTGAGAAAAAATTACTCTTCTCATGTTTATATAGATTAAATGAGAATTTATAAATGGGGTACTTATGTGTATCAAAAGTTTATCCACACAAGGGCGAGTGGAAATTCATTCATAAGTAAAAAAAATATTGATTTCACACATAATCTTATAGTATTATAATCCATGAAGTATGTGTAATGCCTAATGAGTGGAAATTGAAATTTGAAACTCCCTTATTGATTTGTTAACTTACCAAACAAACAACCCATGAAAGAAGTATCATACAATTAAGAAGTAAATACACATAAATTAAAGTATATTAAATGAATATTCCAATAGTGGGAAGTACATACCCCACAAAAAAGGAAATAGTGTCAATATAGCATGAATCTCACTAGAATACGAAGTGCGATGAAAACCCCTTACCTTGTACTTTTCCTTATTATAGCATTGGTTAACCTCTAGTGGAATGGTGAAATAATTTTTATTAAATTATACAATAACCAAATACATAAATATGATATCTTATATGATCTTCTAATATTTCAATGTTAATGATATTTCTCTAGAATCATTGTTATGGTTGTTAACAAATTTGTTTTCCTCTATAATTTTTGTTATGTAATCCATGTTTGATTTTTATAGGATGTATTTTATTCGTATACAAAATTATATTAATTTTTTTAACATTATTTTTAATCATAGAATGAAAATTATTCTTGAATTAGTACAATGTGGAATGATTCTCATCGCTTTCTTGGGGACAGTAATCTTTACATACGCACGAGCGATAATATCATTATATTGATTATGAAATCATATGTAGTTGGATGGTATATCATATATAAAGAATCATTAAAATGTTATATTTATTATTTAGATCAGTTATGCTCATTTTTATACCCATCCAAATAATTAAGTGTTTGACTCACAAACTACACCACGACGAGGAGATAGTAAACCGTACGTACACATATATGGTGAATTTGGCATTCATATGATGGATAGAATAATAAATATGGTTGTACAATTTTTATAATAAAATAACATTATAAAGAAAATACGGGAGTTATAATTTTATTATGGATTCAATAATGAAATAGGATGTGGAAGAATAAAAAGAACCTGAGAGAGGTGACGAAACATTTACCTCTCATTTAGGTTCTTCGTTTTGATTTGTTCAAAAGGGATACTTATGATGTCTTTATAACCAAAGGAAGAACACTAGAATGGAGGAAAGTTGGAAAGGCATTTTTTTAGGGTTTGGACGAGCCAAATGGCTCTGGTGGTGTGATATTAAGAGAAGGGGAAGTATCCTTTTATAAGAGATGTGATGGTCACTTTGGGAAAAGTATGACATATTATTTCATAATAAATTCATTTTCGGTTTATAATGGCTCAAAAAAATTATTTCATGTTTAAGGTGGGTACTGGTTTAAAAACTCCCAAACTATAGGTTTTATATAATTTTAGGTCACCATATTAACTGTATCATTTAGATTTAACTATTAGTAAAATAGTTTGACATTTACCATGTCTCTTTGTATTTTTATATTATAAGGTTAAAAAACATAATATAATAAGACAATCAAACCCCAAATGATTCATTATTAATATATATATAACCATACATATTTCCTTTAGATGAAACATATATTTTTATGAATATTATTTCAATTAATAATATAGTATTTGTTAAAGAACTCAATTCTGTCAATTTTGACACTATTTAGTATCTGGTTTTTTTAAAAATCATAACAGCATGATTAAATAGAAAAAAATTATTTAATCAACCCTAACATGTCATATTTACCTACAAAATTAGTGTAATTTATCAAAAAAACTCAAATTACTTTTATTTGGATATTTATAATAACAATTTTTTTAATCATTCATTAATAATTTAATTACCAGATTATCATTGTGTCATAACTAAATTTAATTATTTAATGTCTAAAAATAATAAATAAAATATCATTATGTATTAAATGATTTTATCTTTATAAGGAATATTTATAGTCGAATTTATCTTATGTATAACCCTATATAATGATGGTTTAGTTATTAAACATTGAATTTAACACTTTTAACTCTTCTTTAAATAAAATAATAATAAATGTCATAATCAAATCCATGTAGACCAAAAGGATAATATTTTATTCATAAGGTTATTTTTTTGTAAAATTACACTAATCCAATATTATTAGGATATGTGTTATGGTAATTATAATATCATTTTTACCCTTAAATACACAATTTTCTTTTAACTGTGGTAAATAAATGTCAAAAGTTACTACTCAACAAAAATTATTTTCTTCCTATTTAACCAATTTTTACTTAAAAATGTCAATATTGGCTCTCGGATTTTTGAAATTCAACTCACATAAGCTATAAAATTAAGTTTTATGCATATTTGTAAATGCTTCTAGAAGGTTGGTAAAAGACGGTAAAAAGTTCAATAAAATTTTATACATATAATTTTATTATAAAATTACTCCTATTAATTACATTGAACTTATATAGGTATTATATATCTATTTTGACATAAAAAAAATTAAATTGAATAAATAATTATTTAAATAAAAAGTCGTTTTTAAACTATAACTCAGTGTTTTCCACTATTCATCAAAAATTCATTGTATTCCGAAAAATACCAAAAAGTAATAATAAGCTAATGTTGATAATACGAAATAAAAAATGAATTCTATTTTACAAAATTCATTACATATAAGTTTCATTTAATAATTCAAAATTAAATCCCCTTGTCAAAACTGAAAAGCGTGTTTTTTAAAAAGTAAAAACAATGAAAAGATAGACGTGTGTTTATCTCAAATATAAATATGAAATTACTTATAATGACCTAAATTGTATTAAATGATAATAAAATAATCCAATTATACTTACAAACCATTCAAATGCATAATTTAATACTCCAAATTAGTTCTATTAAAAAATCTGTTTTCAATATAAATTTAGTATTTTTCTGTGTTCATAAAAATATTAAAGTTATCAGAAAAGTCCCAAAAATTTATCCGAAATAATTTTTTATATCTCAATTATAATGAATAATCTAATTTCTTTAAATTTAATACATAAATGTGTCAAATATTGAATTTATAAAGGGTTTTCCATTAAAAGGTTGTAAAATTTCATTTTTTGAACAATACTTCTTCTATCTGAAAAAATGAATTTGTTATTTTGTTATATCTAAGAAACACATAATATGGATTATAAAATTATATGGAGTCTCTAAAATTAAAAATTAAGTAAATACTATTCATAACTGGTTTTTAATGGCTATTTTGGTAAGTTATGGTCCCCTCAAAACTCTATGTTGTGTGTAGCGAAAGCTATTGGATTCTTTAAAGAAAATAACATACAATTAAATATTGGGGTGTTACATTCATCCCCACTTTTGGAAATTGCATCTTAGAAATTTTAAAATTGGACATGGGAACCTCACTGAAAGTCCCACATTAGAAAAAGAGTCATTAAAACTATCACTTTAAAAGAATGAAAGATAATTACAAAGGTCACCTGAGATAACCCATACTAGGATTCCATGTAGGGAAACATTGATATTTAAGATAAAATATGTGTCATGTTCTGCTGGAGAGTGATAGAAAACATAATCAGGAGAAAGTTAACATAAATAAACCCACAAAATTGTGATAGGACAAATGGTCATTAGTTTCCCATTTGGAAAAGTAAATGGAAAAAGTTTTATGTTTGAAATTCCATTTCATAAAGTTAAGGAATTTATTTATGAGATTGACTAGGAACATAACGTGATATACTTACTTTTGAAGTAGAGTTTTATCCTTTAATAAAATTCTACCACTAACTCATCTTTTTTTCAAATGATGAGTATACAAGATGACTTGGTCACACCTGAAGCACTATAATCAACTTCTATAGAGTCATATAATCCAAAAATGATAAAATATATATTTACCCTGTCTTTAGAGATTTACCAAAACCAAAATGGTTGGTACTATATCAGATCATCCCCAAAAAGGATAATCCATTAGAGAAAGAAATACAAATTTTATTTTCTAAAATTAAACCAACCATACACAAATTTCTATAATTATGATTCAATAATAAAATGTCCTTAAAATCCTTCAATATAATCCAAACCAATATTGAAATAGAAGAATTAAACGAATTTGATTACGTAGTCTTCCATGTTAAATTGTATATCCAAATAACATCAACTACTCTTAAAGTCACATACTAAAAATTAATTAACCTAATCACATATTCTCTATGATATGTTAATAATTTCCATAAATAACACAAATATATATAAATCCATAATAAAAATATAGATAAAAATCCACCATTACTCCACAAATGAAATCCCACAATATTTTATTTTCATTAGGCATATAGTTTTCCAAATAGAGTGAACATTTTCTAAAAAACCATTTATCACTCAATCAAGAAATCAATTACCTATACTAATAACATCCATTTGATAAGACATAAGATCCCAAATCAACTTATTATTGATCAATAAAATCATTTAACTAAAATGAATTAGTCACACTAATTAGGGACTTCACATAGTCCAATGGTAGCCGATAAATCCCAATCGCACTCTGGGCGTGGTTTCGATTCCCGCAACTTTTTCCGACACGACAGGTTATCACACTATCTGTGTATTGTATATTATCAAAAAAGTTATTTTATAACATTTCCAAAATCAGATAATAACTCAAAATAACTATAACATAATTTCACCACAAATTTTATCTCATACATTACATTTTCATCCCAAAATTTAATAACTTGTAACTGCCTAAAATTCAAGGATCATATAAACCCAAATTGATATTTATAACTATGTCAACAATAGAAATGATGATTCATTCTAAAATATGATTTTCACATAAAAAACTATAGGGTTACACATGCAAGAGAAAAGGTGTCCAAAGTGATCCCCTCAACATAGAGCACTAATATGTTTAAACATTTCACCATCCATTTATTTCTACATAGGTTCTTCCATTTCCAAGAGGTTATACAATAGAATATGGTATTCACTCGATTAATTCCCTGGTCCTCTACATTTATGAAAAATTACTGTAAGTGGATTCTTGGGATCATTTTTATTTATATATTTTTTCCACAGTAGTCTTCATTTTTCCTTGGAAATTATTCACTTTATGTCCTTATTTCCAGAAAATTAATCATTTCTTTGTTCCATTGAGATACTTTTCTAGGTATACCCATCCACATTTCCTACATGATGGAAAATGAGCTTTCATTTTTCAATGGTCTCCATAGCTAGAAATCTTATTATTCACCACATTTCTCTTCATTGTTGAGTCTGGGAGTTGGTTAATATATATGTTGTTGATCATATTTTTGGATAACTGATTCGGCATGAACACAATATCTTTTACACCTACCAAAATTCTCTTTTGTGTCACATTTCCACCACCATGCCCACCTTGTACATCCTGTTCAATGTTACTATAACTTCCTTGGAATCCAGTCATTGACTACCACAAGAATGAATATTGTGAGTCCTAATAACATTTAGTGAATATCATAGCACCTTATTTTCAATCTAAAACACCTCAGGATTAACCATGGTTATTTATTATCATCTTATATTAAAATCCATCAAATCGGTTTGTAATGAAAATGTGAATTATACTAATCGTATCCCCTTGGAGGGTCGTAACCAAGAGTGAAGAAAGGCCCATTGTCATGTACCAAGATACCATGGGTCAAGCCCAAAACTCCTTGTTTGATTTTTCACTCCTAGGTACATCTAGGCTAGAGCCGCCTCTACTTTCTCGTATCCATACATGGATGTATTTCTTGAAAACCCCACATAATATTTACATTACAAAAATTTTTGGAAGTTCTTATATACTAATCCTCAATGTATATCATAGGGTAGTGTTTCCTAATCAGGGTTTTTTCTAAATCTAGCTTCCATGGTTTGTACGAAGCTTCCTCTGATACAAACTCTAACGCCCTGACCCAGTTACCCATAATTGGTGCATTATTAAATAACATTGGCATGATACAAGGAATCATGTTCTAAAATAGCAATCAGTCTAGTATCCTTGGATGTACTAAATACATACATAAGTTTTACATTACATCATGAAATAAAAAAAAATAGCATTGTGTCCCCTTTGAACACTATTATATCCCTTAGCCTATTCCTGCTGGTTAATCGTAATATAATTTTTGAATCCTGAGAAAAATAAAACATAAGAAAGGGGTGATCTCTGATTCTTAGTAAGGATAACAATATATATGAAACTATCCTAAATAAGAATAAACATTTAATGAAATGTATAAGGCTAGAACAAAAGCCTTTTAAAATTAAACATCAGTATAATATAGAAAAGTTAAATCAAATAATTCCATTTAATTATTTACATAGATATTCTTTTTATCGAATAATCACATGTAATATCAATATCCAATTTCATAATGATTGAATTTTTAATTACAGACTTCTAAACAATATAGTCAAGGCCCGGTTCCAAGACTATAAATAAGATATTGTCAATACATTGTGTCAAGACAGTAGTTTGTCTCACAAGACCTACCAATGCATCAAGAAGCTATAACGGGTTGCACTAGTAACTTACTATGTCCAATGAATTCCTCATATAAAAAGGTTTAAACATAAGAAAAACATTAATATAAAAACAATCATTTGAAATTTCAATACTTTATCCATAAACCCTGAAAGGTATATAAATAACACATCCACAATCAATCATATCACAAAACCTCCAATACAGTATGAAATATTTGAATCATAACAAATCAACATTGAACAAGAATAATATCCTGTTAAGGATGTTGACATTGTTGAAAATGATCAATAAAAATCTATGAGGGAAATATCCCTTTTTCATTAAAACATTTAAAAGTTTCACTATTTATCAAGAATCTATTTAAAATTTATTTTTGAATCAAATTATCCCATACCAATTTGAATCTTTTAAAGGAATATCAATTTTAAAACCTTAATGTCCATATAAATAAACCCTTAAAACCATTTTTTAAACATGGACATTAATGAGAATGATTTAGAAGAATAAAATATTAAAACCTTAAAAAAAATTAGTTAGAGTTCATAACCAATTGATAGATGCTTGAATTCAAATAATTGAGGCAATAAATACTTTATAATATCATGAGAATAAATGGATTCATGATATACTATGTTAAAGTACAGTATATACACCAAATAAAAACCAATTGGCATATAACAACAACCAAGTTTCAATGGAATGTAAGTTTTGATGAATTCTATTATAAAGACCATAAACATGAGTTAAGGTTAATTAAATGACCTAATTATGTGTGAAAAATATAAATACAGACAATATTATTGGATATTCATTGTAAATAAATCAGAGGACATTCACACATATTCTTGTAAAAACAACACCAATGACTTGGATGTTTAACTCAATGAAATGAACTTGAGTTAAAATTACACTTATCAAGTATATATTGATGAAATGAGAATTTATCAATGGAGTGATTATGTGTATCAAAATTATACCCACACAAATTGTAGTGGAACACGTAAGTAAATAAATATTGATTTCACACATAATCTTGGAGTAATGTAATCCATGATGTATGCGTAAAGCCTAATGAGAGGAAATTGAAATTTCAAATTCCCTTACTGATTTTGTAACTTACGAAACATAAAAACCATGAAAGAAGTATCATACAATGAATATTTATGTTACCATAAATTAAAGTATATTACACAAAGAATACAATCATGGGAAATACATACACCACACAAAAAGAAATAGTGGTAATATAGCATAAATCTTACGGGAATAAAAAGTGAGATGAAAACCCATTACCTTGAACACTTCCATATTATAAAGTAGGTTAAACTTCTATATAATGGTTAAATCATTGTTATTAAATTATACAAGAACTGTATACATAAATATGTTATCATATATGATCATTTAATATTTCATTGTTATTGATATTTTAGTAGTATCATTATTTTGGTTGTTAACTGATTCATTTTCCTTTATATGTTTTCTTACATAAGTCTTGTTTTTTATTTATAGGATGTATTTGATTAATATCCCAAATTATATTAAGTTCTAAAGCATTATTTATAATCATAAAATGAAAATTATTCTTGAATGATTACGATGGGGAATGAATCTCATTGTGTTCATGGAGACAGTAATCCTTACATACGCACGAGCGAAAAAATCATTATATTGATGGTAATATCATATGTAATTGGAAGTTATATCATATATAAAAAATCATTATCAAGTTATATTTATTGTTTAAATAATTTATGTTCATTATTATACCATTTCAAATAATGTAGTGTTTGAATAACAAACCACACCACGACGTGGAGACGGTAAGTCGTACGTACGTACGTATGGTGTCTTTGTCATTCATATGATGGATAGAATAATACATATGGTATTACCATTTTTATAATAATTTCATAGTATATAGAACATACTGGAGTTATTATTTTTGAATGGAAACAAAAATGAAATAGGAAGTGGAAGAAGAAATGTACTTGAATGAGATGATGAAATATTTACCTCTTCTTCGGGTTCTAACATTTGATTTGATGAAAAGGGCTTCATAGGTTGGATTTCTAACCAACATAAGGCCTCTTGGATAAAGGTATGAATGTTGGAAGAATATTTGGGCAGGGTTGGGACGAGACAAAGGGCTTAGGAGGTGTGAAATTAAGAGAAAGGGAAGTAACTTTTTACAATAGAGGTGAGGGCCACTTTAGGAAAACCATGAAATATTATTTTATAATAAAATCTCTTTCAGTCTCTTATGGCTCGAAAATGATTTCGTAAAAATATAAGGTGGGAATGGGTCTAAAAAATTTCACCCTATAGGTTTTTTACCGGTTTTGGTCACCATATTAACCTTATCTTTTAGATTTAACTATTAGTTAAATAGTTTGGCATTTACCATGTCTCTTTGTATTTTTATATTATATGGTTAATAAAAATACAGTAACCAGGCAATAGAACCCCAAGTGGTTAATTATTAACATATATAAACTTATATAAGTCATTTTTCTAAAACCTATATTTTTAGGAATATTATATCATATAATAATATTGTATTTTGTTTAAAACACAATTATTCCAAATTTGACACTATTTAGTATTTGGTTTTTGTGAAAATCATAACAACATGATTACTTCGAAAAAAAATTATTCAATGAACCCTAACATGTCATATTAACCTATAGAGTTATTTGAATTCATCAAAAGTCTCAAATTACATTTATTTAGATATTTATAATATCAATTATTTTAATCTTTCATTAATAAGGTAATTACTGCCTCATTATTGTGTCATAAATAAATTTAATTATTTAATGTCTAAAAATTATAAATAAAATACCATTATGATGGAAATATTTTTAGATTTATAATTAAGAATTATATTCATATTTATCTTATGTATAACCTTATATTAAAAATGGTTTAGTTATTAAAAATTGAATTTAACTCTTTTAACTCTTCCTTAAATACAATAACAACAAATGTACTAATCAAATCCAAGTGGACCCAAAGGATCATATTTTATTCCTAAGGTTGTTTTTGTTCTAATTACACTTATCCAATACAATTAGGACATGTGTTAGTGTAATTAAAATATCATTTTAACCCTTAATTACCCTATTGGATTTTAACCGTGGTAAATTAAAGTCAAAAGTTATTATTCACCAAAAATTAATTTCATCTTATTGAACCACATTTTACTTACTTATGTCAACTTTGTATCTCAGATTTTTGTCACAGATGTGGTATAATTATGTTTTATGAAAATTTGTAATTGCTTCTAGAAGGTGGGTAAGAGATGGTAAAAAGTTTAATAAAATTTTATACATCTAATTGTATTATAAAATGTCTCCAATGAATTACATTGAACTTATATAGATATTATATATCTATTTTGAATTAAAATAAATTTAAATAAAATAAATATTATTTAAATAAAAATTTGGTTTTAAACTATAATGCAGGGTTTTCAAATATTCATCAAAAATTAAATGTTTTCAGAAAAATACCAAAAATTTACCCTTAGATAATTTTGATATTTCAAAATCAAAAATTAAATCTATTTTACAAAATTGAAAACATAGAAGTTTAATTTATTAATTTAAATTAAATTCCCGTTGTCAAAATAGAAAAGTGGTATTTTTAAAAAGTAGAAACTATCAAAAAATTGACACGTGTTTATATCAAATTTAAATGTGAAACTACTTATAATGTCCTACATTGTATTAAATAAAAAAATTAACCTATTTATACTTCATAACCATTGAAATGTATAATTTAACACTATAAATTATTTCTATTAAATTTTTTTTCAATTAAAATTTAGTATTTTTCAGTATTAATCAATATATGAAAGTTATCAGAATAGTACAAAATATTTATCCCAAATTAGTTTTTATGTCTTGATTCTAAAGAAGAATTAAATTTATTTAACTAGAATATATAAAAGTGTCAAATATTGGTATTAAAATGGGTTTTCCATTAAAAGGATTCAAATTTTCTTATTTTTTAAAATACGTCTTTTATCTGAAAAATGAATTTGTTTTTATATTATGTCTAAAAAACACATAATATTGATTCAAAAATAATATGTAGTTTCTAAAATTCAAAATTCAGTCAATACTATTCATAACTGATTTTCAACGGCTAGTTTGATAAGTCGTGCTGCTGGCGTGTAGCGAAAGCTATTGGATTGCATTAATGAAAATAACTTACTATGAAATTATGGGGTGTTAAATTATTGCCCCTTTGGGAAATTGCATCCTCGAAATTTTAAAATTGGTCTTGGGAAATTTGTTAAAATCCCACATCGGTAAAAGAGTCAATAAAACTTATCACCTTAAAAAAAGTACAAAGGTCATACAAGATAACCCATACTAGGATTCAATGTAGAAAAAATTGATATATAAGATAAAATAAGTGCCAAGTTCTTATAGAGAGTGATAGAAAACATGATAAAGAGAAGGTTTACAACATGAAAGGGACAAACTTGTGATGGGTAAATGGTCATTAGTTTCCCATTTGGAAAAGTAAACAGACAACATTTTTTTTAAGTTCAATTTCATAATTTTGATGAATTTATTTAGGAAATTTACTAAGAACATAAAGAGATATACTAACTTTTTAAGTAGAGTTTCATTCTTTAATAAATTTCTACCACTAAATCGTCTTTTTTTCAAACAATTAGTATACAAGATGACATGGTCACACCTAAAGCACTAGAATCTACTTCTATAAAATCACATAATCCACAAAGAATAAAATATATATTTAACTTGTATTTAGGGATTAACCAAAATGAAAATGGTTAGTAACAGATCAGATGATCCCCAGAAATGATAATCCTTTAGAGAAAGAAATATGTATCTCAAATTCTAAAATTAAACCAACAATACCAAAAGATCAATAAATATTATTCTATAAACCGTTATCCCTAACATACCTCTATATATTCCAAAATAATATTGAAACACAAAAATTAGAATAATTTAATTACATAGTCTTCCACGTTAAATTGTATCTCCAAATAACATCGACTACTCTTAAAGTAACATAGTTAATAGTAATTAACCTAATAACATATTCTCTATGATAAGTTAATAATTTCCATAAATTAACCAAATAGCTATAAATCCACAATAAAAACAAAGATAAAAATCCACCATTACTCCTCAAATGAAATCCCACAGTATTCTAATTTCCTTAGGCATATAGAGTTCCCAACATAGCGAACATCTTCCAAAATTTCATTTATCACTTAATCAACAAATAATTTTCCTATACAATGGATATCCATTTTATAATACTTGTGATCTGAAATCAACTTACTATTGATCAATAAAATCATTTAACTAAAAAGAATTAGTCACACTAACCATGGGCATCATGTAGTCCAGTGTTAGGTGATAATTCCCAATCACACACTAGTTGTGGGTTTGATTCCCGCAACTTTGTCTAATGTGATGGGTTTTCACATGGTCTGCATGTTTTCCATTATCAAAAACAAAATTTTATAACACTTCTAAAATGAGATAAATTCCTAAAAATAACCATAACATAAATTCACCACAAATGTTTTCTCATACCTCGCATTTTCATCCCAAAATTTAATAACTTGTAATTGCCTCAAATTAAAGGATCACATAACCCAAATAGTTATTTATAAATATATCAACAAAATAAAAGATAATTCTTCCTAAAATAGAATTATCACATAACACACTACAGGGTTACACATGCAAGAGAAATGTCTTCCAAAGTAATACCTTCAACAAAGAGCACTAATACTTTTAAACACTTCACCATCCATTTATTTCCACATAGTCTCTTCCATGAATAAGGGGTTATCCTATAGAATAGGGCATTCACTCAGGTAATGCTCAGGTCCCATAAATTTAAGACAAATGACTATAAGTGGATTCATGGGATCATTTTTATTTCTATTTTTTCTATAGTACTATTCATTTTTCATTTCCAATTCATTACTTTATGTCCTTTTTCCCACACATAAAGAATTTATTTGTTCCATTGGTACATTTTACTAGGTGTATCCTTCCACATTTACTACATGATAGAAATTGAGCTTTCATTTTTCAGTGGTCTCCACTGCTCGAGCTCTTATCATTCACCGCCTTTCTCTTCTTTGTTGAGTTTTGGAGTTGGTTAACATATATGTTGTTGATCATAATTTTGGAAAACTAATTTGGCATGAACGCGATATCTTTTACACCTATCAACATTCCATTTTTTGGACCATTTCATCCACCGTGCCCACCTTATACATCATGTTCAATGCTATTATAACTTCCTTGGAATCCATCCATTGACTTACACATGAATGATACTGTGAGTCATAATATCATTTATAGAATTTCATAACACCTTATTTTCAATCAAAAACACCATAGTATTAACCAAGGTTATTTATTCTTATATTATATTTAAATCATTAAAACCAGTTTGTATTGAAAATGTGAATTATCATAAGAATACCCTCGGGGAGTGTCATAACCAAGAGTTCAGCAAGGCTCATTGTTGTGTACCTGGATACCCAGAGTCAAGCCAAAAACTCCTTGTCATAATTTTCACTCCCAGGTACATCTGTGCCAGAGCCGCCTCTAACTGCTCGTATCCATACAGAGATGTATTGATTGTAAAACCAATATAATATTTACATTACAAATATTTTTGGATGTTCTTATATACTAATCCTCAATGTCCATCATAGGGTAGTGTTTTATAATCAGTGTTTTTTTCTAAATCTATCTTCCATGATTTGTACTGATCTTCTTCTGATACCAATTGTAGTGCCCCAACCCATTTACCCAAAGTCAGTGCATTATTACACAACATTGGAATGATACAAGGAATCATGTCATGAAAGTCAGATCAGTTTAGTATCCTTGTAAGTACTAGATACATACATAATTTTTACATTACATGATAAAATAAAACAATAACAACATTATGTCCCCTTTGAAAACTCTTACATCCCTTATCCTATTTTTGAAGGTTAATCATAATATACTTTTTTACATGCTGAGAAAAATTAAACATAAGAAAGGGGTGAGCTCAGATGATTAGTAAGGTTAACAATATAGTTGAAACTGTCATAAATAAGAATAAATATTTAAGGCAATGTATAATACTAGAACACAAGAATTTCAAACATAAACGTCAGTATAATATAGAAAATATAAATCAAATAATTCAATTTACTTTTTCACATGGATATTCTATGAGTATAATAATCACATGTAATATCAATAGACAATTTCATAATGATGGAATGCATAATTACAGACTTCATAACCACATAGTCAGGGCCTTATATCAAGACTACAAATAAGATTTTTTTCAAGGCCTAGTTCAAAGACACTAGATTGTCGCATAAGACATACCGATTCATCGAGAAGCTATAGCGGACTCCACCCATCACATACTATGTCCAATTTATTCCTCATATGAAAAGGTTTAAACATTTCATAATCATTTCAATTAATAATATCTTATGAAATGTAAATACTTTATCCATAAACCATGAATGGTATAAAAATAACACATCCATAGTCAAACAGATCACAAAACCTTCAATAAAGTATGAATGATCTGTATCATAATAAAAAAACCTTAATAAAGAATAACATCCCATAAAGAATATTTATATTTTTGAAAATTATTAGGAAAAATATTATAGAGAAATATCACTTTTTCATGGAAACACATCAAAGATTCACTATTTATCTAGTTGATTTTTAAAATAGATTTTTTAATCAAAGTATCCCAACCCACTTTATAAATTTTAAAAGGAATTTAAATTTTAAAACATTAATTTTCATATAAATAAAACCTTAAAAACATTTTTAAATCATGTACGTTAACGAGAAATATTAACAAGAATAAATTTCTAAAACATTTATAATGATATTTTAGTTAGTGTTCCTAACCAAGTAACAGACGCTTGAATACAAACAATTAATTCAAAAAAAACATTATAATATCATGATAAGAAAGGGATTCATGATATAATATGTCAAAGAATAGTATATACACCAAATAAAAGTGAACCGGTGCATAACAACAAATAAGTCTCAATGGAATGTAAGTTTAGATGAATTTGTTTATAAACACCGTACCCTTCAGTTAAGGATAAATCAATGACATAATTTTGTGTGACAAATATAAATATACTCAATGTGATTGGATATTCTGTTTAAATAAATCAGAGGACATTCACACATATTCTTGTAAAAAAACACCAATGACTTGGATGTTTAACTCAATGGCTAGAAATTGAGTTAAAATTAGCCTTATAATGTATATATCGATTGCTTGAGAATTTATCAATGGAGTGATTCTGTGTAGCAAAATTATACAAACACAATGGGGAGTGGAAATTAATACATAATTAAATAAATATTGATTTCACACATAATCTTGGAGTAAAGTAATCCACGATGTATGCATAATGCCAAATGAGTGGAAATTAAAATTTGAAATTCCCTTACGATTTGGTAACATAAAAAACATACATCCCATGATAGAAGTATTATAAAATGAATATTTAGATACCCATAAATTAAATTATATTACACAAATAATACAATCATGGAAAGAACATACACCAAACAAAATAAAATAGTGGCAATATAGCATGAATCTCACGAGAATAAGAAGTGAGAGGAAAACCCCTTACCTTGTACTTTTCCTTAGTATAGGGTAGGTTAAAATCCGGTATAATGGTGAAATAATAGTTATTAAATTATACAAGAACCAAATAAATAAATATGATATCATATATGAATATATAATATTTCATTGTTAATGATCTTTCAATAGTAATGTTGTTTGGGTTGTTATTTGATTCGTTTTCCTTTATATGGTTTGTTACATAAGTCATGGTTTTTATTAATAAGCTGTATTTGATTCATATCCATAATTAGATTATGTTCTTAAAAATTATTTTTAATCATAAAATGAAAATTATTGTTGAATGATTACGATGGGGAATGAATCTCATCGCTTTCGTGGAGACGGTAATCTGTACGTAGGCTCGAGCGGAAATATCGTAATATTGATGGAGAAATAATATGTAAATGGATGGTATATCATATATAAAGAATAATTAAAATGTTATATTTATTATTTACATAATTTATACTCATTTTTATACCCATCCAAATAATTAAGTGTTTGAATAACAAACTACACCACGACGTGGAGACGGTAAGCTGTATGTATACACGTATGGTGACATTTTCTTTCATATGATAGATAGAATAATAAATATTTTTGTACCAATTTTATAATAACATAAAAGTATATATAAGATATTGGGGTTATTATTTTAGAATGTAAACAAAAAAGAAAGAGGAAGTGGACGAAAAAAAGAACCAGAAAGAGGTGATGAAATATTTATCTTTTCTTCGGGTTCTTCCTATTGATTTGATCAAAAGGGCTCCTTAGGTTGGATATCTGACAAGAGGAAGGCCTCTTTGATTAATGGAGGAATATTTGGAGGATATTTTGGCTGGGTTTTTCAGAACCAAATTGATTTGGATGTGTGAAATTAAGAGAATGGGATGTAACCTTTTATAAGAGAGGTGAGGGTCTATTTTAGAAAATCTTGAAATATTATTTTATAGTAATATAATTTTCGGTTTTTAATGGCTAAAAATGATTTATTTCGAGGATAAGGTGAGGATGGGACAAAAAAATCTCAACCTATAGGTTTTAGACAGGTTTAGGTCACCATATCAACATTTTATTTCAGATTTAACTATTAGTTAAATAGTTTGAAATTTACCATGTCTCTTTGTATTTTTATATTATATGGTTAATAAACATACTATAACAAGCCAATAAAACCCCAAGTGGTTAATTATATATATATATATATATATCCCTATATATTACCTTTATCTAATCCTTTTATTTTTAACAATATTATATCAATTAATAATATAGTATGATTTTTAAAACTCAATTTTGTCTATTTTGACACTATTTAGTATTTGGATTTTGTAAAAATCATAATTGCATGATTACATAGAAGAAAATATATTTAATCAACCATAAAATTTCATATTAACCTATATAATTAGTTTAATTCATCAAAAGTCTCAAATTACATTTATTTGGATATTTATAAAATCATTTATTTTGTATAACATAATATTATAAATTGGTTAGTTATTAAACTTTGAATTTAACACTTCTAACTCTTCTTTAAATAAACTAATAATAAATGTAATAATCTATATACAAATGGACCCAAATAATATTATTTTATTCCTATGTTTTTTTTGGTCGAATTACACATATCCAATAAAATTAGGACATTTTTGGTGTAATTATAATATCATTTTTACCCTTCATTACCCTAATAGATTTTAACCCTAGTAAATAAAAGTCAATAGTTACTATTCCCCAAAAAATTATTTTCACCTTATTGAACCACATATTAGTGTCTCTCAGATTTTTGTTATTCAAATCATAGAAGCGGTAAAATTGCGTTTTATGCAAAATTTGTAAATGCTTCTAGAAGGTGGGTTAAAGATGGTAAAAAGTTCAATAACATTTTATACATCTAATTTTATTATAAAATGACTCCAATGAATTACATTGAACTTATACATGTATTATATATCTATTTTACTAAAAATAAATTAAAATAAAATAAATATTTATTTAAATAAAAAGCCGGGATTAAACTATAATGCAGTGTTTTTCACTATTAATCAAAAATTGAATGTTTTCAGAAAAATACCAAATCATTAACATAAGATAATTTTGATATTCCTAAATAAAAAATGAATTTTTTTTACCAAATTAAAACCATATAAGTTATATTAATTAATTTAAAATTAATCCCCATTGTCAAAACTAAAAAGCGGGTTTTTAAAAAGAAAAAACTATCAAAATATTGACATGTGTTTATAACAATTTTAAATGTGAAATTTATTATAATGACCTAAATTTTAAAAAATAATAAAAATATAATCTAATTAGACATCCAAACCATTCATATTAGTAATTTAAACTATAAATTATTTCAATTTAAAAAGTTATGTTCAATTAAAATTTAGTATTTTTCAGTATTCATCAAAATATTAAAGTTATGAGAAAATACCAAAAATTTATCCAAAAAAAATTTTATGCCCCAATTATAAAGAAGAATTTCGTTATATTAAATTGAGTACATAAAAGTTTAAAATATTGTTTTTAAAAAGGGGTTTCAATTAAAATGTTGTAAAATTTCATTTTTGGAAAAATACTTCTTTTATCTGAAAAAATGAATTTGTTCTTATTTTATGTATAATAAACACATAATATGGATTATAAAATTTATGAAGTATCTAAAATTGAAAATTCAGTTAATAATATTCATAATTGGTATTGAACGGTCAGTTTCGTAAGTCGTGATGCGCTCGAACTCGGTGTTGCGTGTAACACAAGCTATTTGATTACTTTAAGGAAAATAACTTACTATAAAATCGTGGGGTGTTAAACCCTTACCGATTTGGTAACATATGAAACATAAACACCATGAAATAATGATAATACAATGAATATGTATATAAACATAAATTAAAGTATATTACTCAAAGAATACAATCATGGGTAGTACATACACCACACAAATGGAAATTGTTGAAATATAGCAAGAATATCATTGGAATGAGAGTGATATGAAAACCTCTTACCTTGTAATTTTCCATAGTCTAGGGTATATGAACCAATTTTATAATAGTTAACTCATTTTTAATAAATTATACAAGATCGACATACCAAAATATGACAGAATATATGATCTCCTAATATTTCTTTATTAATAATATTTCAGTATTATCATTGTTTTGGGGGTAATATAATTTGTATTCCATTATATTTTTTGTTAAGTATGCCATTTTTTTTATGTATAGGAAGTATTTTATTCATATCCATAATGTTATTATGTTCTTAAAAAATATTTTTAATCAGAAAATGAAAATTATTCTTGAAAGGTTTCAATGGGACAATAATTTCGTCCCGATCGTGGAGATGGTAATCCTTACGTACGCACGAGTGATAATATCACTATATTGATGGTGAAATCATATGTAATTATATGTTATGCCAAGTATAAATATTCATTAACATGTTATATTTATTATTTAAATCAATTATAATCATTATTATACCCATCCAAAAAATGAGGTGTTGAATAACAAACTATATCCCGACGTGGAGATGGTATGTCGTACATACACACGTATGGTGACTCTGTCATTCATAGGATGTATAGAAAAATGAATCTGGTTGTACCATATTCATAATAACATCATATTATGTAGATGATATTGGATTTAATATTTTGGAATGGAAACAACAGAGAAAGAGGAACTGGAAGAAGAAAAGAACTTTGAAAGAGGTGATTAAATTATTACCTCTTTTCCGGGTGCTTCCTTTTGATTTGATCAATAAGGATCCTTAAGTAGGCAATATGATACACTTAAAGACTCTAGGATGAAGTTATGAGATTTGGGAGGATATTTGAGTAGGTTATTTCTCATCCAAATGGCTTTGGTGGTGTGAAATTAAGAGAAGTGGAAATAGCTTTTTATATATGACGTGAGGGTCACTTTAGGAAAATCTTGAAATATTATTTTATTATAAAATAATTTTCGATATATAATGGCTCCAAATGGATTTATTTCGAAGCTAAGGTGTTGATTGGTCGATATAGTTTTATAAAATAGGTTTCAGAAAAGTTTAGGTCACCATTTTATCATAATCTTTTAGATTTAATTCTTAGATAAATAATTTAACTTTTACCATGTCTTTTTGTTTTTATATATTACATGGTTAACAAAAAAACTATAAACATTCAAGAAAACCTGAAGTGGTTCATTAATGAAATATATAAAATTATATGAGTCCTTTTTTTAATACTTATATTTTTCAGAATATTATATCATTTAATAATATAGTGTTTGTTTTTAAAAACTCATTTATGTCCATTTTGACACTATTTAGTATTTGGTTTTTCTAGAAGTTAAATAATCTAGATTACTTTGAATAAAATATATTATATCAACCCTAACATACAATAATAACTTAAATATTAGTCTATGTAATCAAATGTCTCAGTTTACATTTATTTATATATTTATAATATCAATTATTTCAATCATTCATTAATAAGGTAATTACTACATCATAATTGTGTCATAAATAAAATTAATTATGTATTTTCTAGAAAGTATAAATATAATACGATGATATATTGAATCTATTTGTATTTATAATGAATATTTATAGTCAAATTTATCTTATGAATATCCCTATAATAAAAATGGTTTAGTTTTTGAACATTGAATTTTATACTTTTAACTCTACTTTAAATAAAATAATAATTGAAGTATTATTTTAATCCATGTGGATCAAAGTGGAAAATTATTTATTCTTAAGGATGATATTAGTCAAAAAACATATCCAATATAATTAGGACATGTGTTAGGGTAAATATTTTATCATTTGCATCTTTAATTTCACTATTTACTTTTAACTGTGGTATATAAAACTCAAAAGTTACTAATCACCAAAAAAATTCCATCCTATTGAACCACATTTTACTTAATTATTTCAACCGTGTATTTAGGATTTTTTAAATTTAATTCACAGAAGCTGTAAAATTGTGTTGTATGAAAATTTTCAAAAGTTTCTAGAAGGTGGGTAAAAGGCGTTAAAAAGTTCAATGATTATTTCATACATCTAATCTTATTATAAAATTATTACAATTAATTAACTAGAACTAATATAAATATTATTTATTTATTTTTACATTATAATTAATTTAAATAAAAATTATAATTTTTTTAAAAAAGTTGGTTTTAAATAATAACGTAATGTCTTTCACTATTCATAAAAAAAATAAATTTTTTCAGAAAAATACCAAACCAATTCACCCTAAGATAATATTGATATTTAGAATTAAAACATTATTTTTATTTTACCAAATTATAGACATTTATTTAGAATAAATTAATTTAAAATTAATTCCCATTGTAAAAACCAAAAAGAGGGTTTTTAAGAAGGTAAAACTATCAAATGAATGACATTTGTTTATATCAAATTTAAATTTGAAATTATTTCCAATGAAAAAAATTATATAAAATTATAAAAATATAATATATATATTCTCTAAAACCATTTAAGAGGATAATCTAACAATATAAATAAATTGGGTGAAAAGGGAGGTTTTCTTTAAAACACAATGTTTTTCACTATTCATTAAAAAAATTAAACTTCTCATAAAATTCCCAAAAATTGACCCTAATATATTATTTGTATTATGAATTAAAAAATTAATTCAATTTCACAAAATTTAATTTATAATTGTTTTTAAAATTATTTTTATTATTGTTCACAAAAGGATATAAGAAGTAGTTCCTTTTCAAAATAATTCTTATATTTTAATGAAACATATACATTTCCTTATAAATATGGTTTATTTATGTGATAGAATTATAAATGATATTTTAAATTTATTATTTACATTTATTATTATTATATTTAAATCTTATGTTATAAATATATCATTTGAATAATTAAAGTATGGTTTCACAGAATCTCAATCTTCTGTATAATGTAAGCCAAGTCAGTGTTGTGTGCAGTATAAGATATTTAATTACTTTAATGATATAACATTATATAAAATATTGGGGTGTTACATTCTCCCCTCCTTGAAATAATTTATCCCTAGAAATTTAAACTCAAAAAAAAATTGGGGTTTGGCATTTCAAAACATCTTTGTTGAAATCTCATATCAGAAAAAGATTCAATAAAATTATCACTTTAAAAGAAAGAAAGAGAAGTAAAAAAGGACACCTTAGATAACCAATACTAAGGTTACATGTAAGAAAATATAGATATTAAGAGAAACCAAACAATATAGTTATGATGGAGAGTGATTGAAAAAATTATTCGGAGAAATTTAACTACCAAAAAACAATAAACTTATGATGGGTTAAATGGTCTTTGATTAAATGGTAAAAGAGTAAACAAACAATGTTTTTATTTTTTGTTTTGTTTAATAATTTTTTTAAAATTATTTATGAAATTGACTTAGAAAATAAGGAGATATACATACTTTAAACGAAGTGTTTCATCCTTTAATAAATTTCTACTAAAAACTAATCTTTTCTCCAAACGATGAGTCTTCAAGATGACTTGCTCACACCTGAAGTGCTCGATTCAACTTCTAGTGAATCACATAATCCACAAAAGATGAACTATATATTTCACTTTTCTTTAGAAATTAAAAAACCAAAATGGTTAGTACAAGATCAGATAATCCCCAAAAAGGATAAACCCTTATAGAATGAAATACTAATCTAAATGTACAAAATCGAAAGAACAATACCCAATGTTCTATAAACACTATTCAATAAAATATTTTCCTTAACATCCTTAAATATAATCCAAAATAATATTGAAACCCAATCCTCATAATAATTTAGTTACATAGTCTTTAATAGTAAATCTTATTATTTATCTCCAAATAACATAAACTACTCTTAAAAGTCTCATACCAATGTGTAATAAACCAAATCAAATATTCACAGTGATATGTTAATCGTTTCCATAAATAACCAAAATCACTATATGTACAAAATAAAAATATGAATTCGTCCCAAATAAAAATCCACCAATACTCCTTATATGAAATCCCATAGTATTCTATTTTCTATAGGAATATAGTGTTCCCAAAAGAGTGAACGTCCTCCAAAATTACATTTATCACTTAATCCCCAAATCACTTTTCTATACTATGGATAAATTATAAGTTCCCAAAATCAACATATTATAGATCCATAAAATCATTTAACTAGAAATAATTATTTATACTAACCAGTGACTTCATGTAGTTCTGTGGTAGGTGATAAATCTAAGTCACACTTTGGTTGTGGGTTCGATTCTAGATGCTTTGTCTAACGTGATGGGTTATCACACATTTTGCATGATGTACTTTTTTAAAAACTATATAATTTTATAACATTCCTCAAAATGAGATGAATTAATCAAAAGTAACCATAACAAATTTTAACCACAAATTTTATCTCATACGTTATATTTTCATCCCAAAAATTAATAACATGTAATTTCCTCAAATTCAAGGATCATATAATCCCAAATTGTTCATTATAACTATATCCAAAAAAGAAAAAATAATTCTTCCCCAAATAAAATTTTTATATAAAAAACAACAGGGTTATACATACAAGAGAAAAGTCTTCCAATGTAGTACCATAATCAAATATAATTAATATATTAAAAAAATTCTCCATCTATTTATTTCCATATAGGTTCTTCATTGACCTTGTGGTTATCCTATAGAGTAGTACTTTGACTTGGGTAATTCCCAAGTCCCCAAAATATACAACAAATGACTGTAAATAGATTCTTAGGAACATTTTTATTATCTTCCATAGTAATCTTCCTTTTTCCTCAACCACTCATTACTTTAAATCCTTCTTTCCCACATATAAATCATTTCTTTGTTACATTGAAAAACTTTCCTGGGTTTCTCCATCCATATTTCTTATATTATGGAAAATTATCTTTCTTTTCTCCATTGTCTCCACTACTTAAGCTCCTATCATTCTCTTCCTTTCTCTTCTTTTTTGAGTTTGGGGGTTTGTTAATGTATATGTTATTGAACATATTTTTAGAAAATTGATTTATCATGATCATTATATCTTTAAAACCTTCAAATATTCCAATTTTTTCTAATTTCCACCATCATTCCCACTTTGTATATCATCTTCAATTTTATAATGACGTCCATGAAATCCATCGATTGAATAAAACCAGAAAGTAGAGTGTGAGTAAAAATAGTCATAAAACCATTTAGAGTGTGTCATGACAACTTATTTTGAATTGAATACACCTTAAAATTAACCAAAGTTATTTATCCTATTCTAATATTAAAATCATTCCAATCGGTTTTTATATAAAATGTGAATTATCTTAAGAATGTCCCCTGGGAGTATCAATACCAAGAGTGAAGGAAGACCCATTTTTGTGTACTAGGATTCCCTGGTTTAAGCCCAAAACTCCATGTCGGAGTTTTCACTCCTAGTTACATATGTTCTAGAGCCACCACTACCTGTTTGTATATGGACAGGATTTTATTTTCTAGGAAAATTCACAAAATCTCTACATTACCTAAATACTATAAAATTCTTCTATACTAATATTTAAAGTCTATCTTAGGGTAATGTTCCCAAATCATAGTTTTTCTAAATTTAGTTTCCAAGGTTTGTACTAATGTTCCTCTGATACCAACTATAACACCTCAATCACTGTTACCCAGAGACGGTGCATTATTACATAACATTGGCATGATCACAAGGGATCATGTCATGAAAAACCAATTAGTTTAGTATCCTTGGATATACTAGATACATACATAAGGTTTACATTACATTATAAAATAGTAAAACTAAGACATTGTGTATCCTTTTAACTCAATTATAGCTGTTATCCTATTCCTAGATGTTAATCGTAATATAATTCTTCGCATCATGGAAAAAATGAAACATAAGAAATGGGTGATCTCAAATGCTCTATAAGGAAAAAAATATAGCAGAAACTATTATAAATAAGAATAAACATTTAAGTAAATGTATAAGACTAAAACACAAGACTTTTAAATGTAAACATCGATATAATATGGAAAAGATAAATCAAATAATTCCAATTAATTATTCAAATGGTTATTCTAATAGGCAAGTAATCACATATAATATCAAAATCTAATTTCATAATGATGGAATGCATAATATAGGACATCATAACCACATATTCAAGGCCACATGCGAAGACTAAAAATAATAATTTTTTCAAGGCCTTACTCCAAGATACTAGTTTGTATCATGAGACATACTGATGAATCGAAGAGCTATAGCGAGCTCCACCTGTCACTTACATAGTCCAATGCATTCCTCGTCTGAAAAGGTAGAAACCTAATCTAAAAATTTGTATTAAAACTAGCATATGAAATCTCAATCTTTTAACTACAACCCATGAATGGTATAAAAATAGCACATCCACATTCAAACATAACTCATTAAATACAATATGAAAAATTATATTACAATAAATCAACTTCAACCATTAATAATGATGGATATTGACACATATGAAAATAATTAGAAAAACTATTTAAGAGAAATATCACATTTTTCATGAAAAAATTTAAAAGTCTCACTATTTATCAAGAAGCTGTTAAAAATAGATTTTTAAAATAATGTGTCCCATAGCACATTGATACCATAAATGAATTTTAATTTAAAAACATTTATTTCTATATAATTAAATCCTTAACACTATTTTGAAAACATTTTCATTAATTAGAATGATTTAGAAGAATAAGTATTTACAACATTTAAAATGATATTTTAGTTAGAGATACTAACCAAATGAGAGACGACTGAATAAAGATAATTGAGGTAATAAAAACATTATAATATGATGAGAAAAAAGGTATTCATGATATACTATGTCAAATTACAGTATGTATACCATATAAAAGTGAATTGGAAGAAAACAAAAAAGAAGTTTCAATAGAATGTAATTTTAGATGAAATCCATTATAAAACTATATCCTTAGGTTATGGATAAATAAATGAAATCATTATGTGTGGAAGATATAAATACAATAAATATTATTGGATATTAAATGTAAATAAATAAGATTACATTAACACATATTCTTGTAAAAAATCACCAATGACTGGGATGTTTAACTAAAGGAATATAAATTGAGTTAACATTACTCTTATAAAGTTCATATCGATGAAATAAAAAACTATCAATTAAGTGATTTTGTGTACCAAAATTATATCCATACAAACGGGAGTGAAAATTACTACATAAATAAATAAATTGTGATTTCAAACATAATCATGGTGTAAAATAATAAATGAAGTTTGCGTAAAACCCAATGAGTGGAAATCAGAATTAGAAATTCCGTTACCGATTTGGTAACTTACAAAACATATAACCCATAAAAGGAGTATCATAAAATGAATATATAAATAACCATAAATTAAAGTATATATTACAAAGAATACAATCATGGTTAGTAAATACACCCCACAAAAGGAAATAGTTGCAATATAGCATGAGCCTCATGAGAATAAGAGTGAGATGAAAACCACTTACCTTCTACTTTTCCTTATTCGAGGCTACGTTAAACTCATATATAATATTTAAATCATTGTTATTAAATTATATATTAACCAAATAACTAAATATTATATCATATATGATCTTCTAAGATTTATTTGTTAATAATATTTCAGTAGTATCATTGTTTCAGTTGTTAACAAATTAGTTTTCTTTTAAACATTTTGTTACGTAATTAATGTTTTTATGGATATGATGTATTTTATTCACGTACATAATTATATTAAGTTATTAAACAATATTTATAATCTGAAAATAAAAATTATTCTTGAATGGTTATGATTGTGAATGAATATCATCGGGTTCCTGGACACAGTAATTCGTCTGCTCGCACGAGGAAAAATATCATTATATTTATAGTGATATATTATGTAATTGTATGGTATATGATGTATAAATAATCATTAACATGCTATATTTTTTATTGACATGGATCATACTCATTATTATACCCATCAAAATAATTACGGGTTGAATAACAAACTGCATCACGGCGTGGAGACGGTAAGCCATACGTACGCACGTATGGTTACCTTGTTATTCATAAGATGGATGGAATAATTAATAAGGTTGTACTATAATTATAATAACATAAAAGTATTTATATGGTACTAGAGTTATTATTATGACATGGAAACAACAAATAAATAGGAAGTGGAAGAAGAAAATAACTTTGAAATATGTGAGGAAATTATTACCTCTTCTTTAGGTGCATCCTTTTGATTTGATCAAAAGGGCTCCGTAGGTTGGATTTATGATAAAGGTAATTAATCTAGGATGAAGTGATTGTATTAGGGAGGTTATTTGAGAAGGTTTTATCCAAGAAAAATTGCTTTGGAGGTGTTAAATTAATAGAAGGGGAAGTACCTTTTTATAATAGTGGTAAGGGTCACTTTAGGAGAAGCGAGAAATATTTTTTTTATAATAAAATAATTTTCTATTTATAATGACACAAAATGGATTTATTTCGATGATATAGTGGGGATGGGTTGAAATATTCTCAACCAATATCTTTAAAAAAAATTTAGGTCACCATATTAACATTTTATTCTATATTAAATTCCTAGTTAAATAGTTTATCATATACCATGTCTTTTTGTATTTTTATATGACATGGTAAATTAACATACTATATACTAACAAGACAACCAAAAGTTGTTCATTAATGACATATCTACAATTATATAAGTTTTTTGGTCGAGCCTTATATTTTTATGAATATTATATCATTTAACAATATAATACTTGTTTTAAAAACACATTTCTGTCTATTTTCATGCTATTTAGTGTTTGGAATTTTTGAATGTCAAAAATACATGATTACTAAAAAAAATACATTAAATAAACCCTAACATGATCTATTAACCTATAAATTTATTTTGATGCATCAAATGTCTCAATTTTCATTTATTTTCTGTATTTATAAAATCAACTATTTTAATCATTCTTTAATAAGGTAATTATTTCATCATCATTGTGTCTTAAATAAATTTAATTATATAATGTCTAAAAATTATAAATAAAATTCCATGATGTATGAAATCTTTATTTATTTCTAATTAACATTTATAGTCAAATTCATCTTATTTATAACCATATATTGAAAAAAAATAGTTATCAAACATTGAATTATATAATTTTAACTCTTTTTTTAATAAATAATAATAAATGTTCTAATCATATCCACATGGATAATAATTTATTCATAAGTTTGATTTTGGTTAAGAAACACTTATCCAACAGAATTAGGACATGTGTTAGGGTAATTATAATACCATTTGTTCCTTTAATTACCCTATATACATTTAACTGTGTTAAATAAAATTCAAAAGTTATTATTCACCAAAAATTATTTTCATCATATTGAACAAAATTTTACTTATTGACATAAATCATGTATCTCAGATTTTTGAAATTCAATTAATAGAAGCTGTAAAAGTATATTTCATGAAAATTTGAAAATGTGCCTAGAAGGTGGGTAAAATACATTAAAAAGTTCAATAAAATTTGATACATATAATCATATTATAAAATGACTCCAATGAATAACCTTGAACTAATATAATAATTTTGTAATTATTTTTACATTTAAATAAATTTAAATAATTATAATTATTTTTTAAATAAAAGTTAATTTTAAACAGTAACGCATTGTTTTTCCCTATTAATAAAAAATTTAATGTTTTCAGGAAAATACCAAAAAGTCACGCTAAGATACATTTGATATTTCGAATTTAAAAATGATGCTTTTTTTACCATATTCAAGACATGTTATTTTTGTTAATTAATTTAATATTACTTCCCATTGTGAAAACCAGAAAGTGGGATTAAAGAAGTAAAAACTATCAATAGATTAACATGTGTTTATATCCAATTTAAATGTGAAATAATTCCAATATCTTAAATTATATAAAATGATAAAAATATAATCTGTATATACTCTAAAAAAAATTATGTGGATAATCTAACAAGATAAATTAAAATGGTGAAAATGTAGTTTTGAATTAAAACACAGAATTTTTCACTATTCATTAAAAATGAAACTTCTCATAAAATTACCAAACATTCACACTAATATAATATTGGTATTTTGAATTAAAAAATTATATCAATTTCACCAAATTAAATTTCTAATAGTGTCTAAAATTAATTTTATTATTTTTCACAAAAGGATATAAGAAGTAGTTCATTTATCAAAATAGTACTTATATTTTAATGAAACCTATAAATATCCTTATAAATATGGTTTATTTATCTGATAGAATTATAAATGACATTTAAAAATTATTTGTAACTATTCATATTGTTGTATTTATTTGTTATGTTATAAATATATCATTTGAATAATTAAAGTGTTGTTTCAAAAAAACTAAATTTTCCATATAATGTAAGCCAAGTCCGTGTTGCATGGAGTATAAAATATTGAATTACATTAATGATATAACTTACTATCGAATATTGGGGTGTTAAAATAGTAGTATGAAATATATATATTCACATTTAATGAGATGAACATGGACTAGAGAATATGGTAAGAGATGATAATGGTTTATGACTATTCAATACATCACCAACCTAGAAAAAAATACAAGGTGTATACTGATTTGATTCAAAAAGATCATGCTAGTTTATCCATGTTGAGTATAAAAAAATATTATATTGTGGATTTTCAAAGGATATATATTGAATTCCTATATCAAGGGGAAAAATATTATCTTTTAAAATTGAATTTTCAACCCTCTATCTAATTTAATATTAAAGAGGTGCATAAGGAAGTCGAAGAGAAGCAAAATAAGGATCGAAATGTTTCTGACTTTAACATTGATCATGATGAAATTTTAATGTTTGCGAACCATGTTTTTTTCCATCCATACCAAAATTAAAGAAGAAGATATTAGTGGATTCTCATTGTTATTATTTTTCTATTCATCCTGGAGTACAATGATTTATAAGGATTTGGACGAATACTTTTGGTTGGATAGCATGAAGATTGATACCACCAATTTTGTATCTTGGTGCCTGGTATGCTAAAACTTTAAGGATGATAAATAGAAGTATAAAGGAATGTTAATTATATTACCCATACCAAATTGGAAATGGGAGAACAAATCTACCAATTTTTTCCACATATTCCCAAAAAACTCTAAATAGTTTAATGCTATAGGGGTGGTAATTGATAAACTTACAAATTATGCACACAAAATTTCTATCAGAGATGATATATATCAAGATTTGATTTCTAGGATATACATTAAATAATCAGTAAATATTTATGAAGAACCACATTCCATTATATCGGATCAGGATCCCAAGTTTATCTCTATGTTTTGTTGAATAATTCAAGAAACACTATACATAATTGAGTTTCAAAACATGTAAAAATATATAGAAATACAGTCAGTATAACTGAACAATTAAAACCATAGAGGATATGTTGAGATCTTGTTCTCTTTATTTCAATGGTGGTTGGGATCAACACCTTCCTCTAGCAGTGTTTTCTTACAATAATAAATTTCAATCAATCATTCAGTTGGCTCCTTATGAATCCCTTTACGGGAAGAAATGTAGAGCTCCAATGTGATAGGATTTGATTAGAGAAAGATAACTATTAGGACTAGACATTGATGAAGAAATCACAGAGAATGATAAATCCATTCAGTATCTTATCATGGAAGCTCATGGTTAGTATAAATTTGTACTGATAAGTGATGGTGTGATCTAGAATTTAACCGTTTTGAAAACCTATATCTTAAAATGACACCTTAAAAGAAGATTATGAGATTCAAGATGAAATGGAAACTAATTCCTTGGCATATTAGTCCAATTAAAATATCTGATCATATCAAGATGGTATCCTATCACATGGAAATTACTCCAAATATATCAAAATTCTAAGATATTCTTCATGTATCACTCTTTTTTGGAACATACCTGAAGCATCACAAGTACTAATCTCTGAGTTCATACTGCTGGAACATGATCATTTATATGAGGAACAACCATTTGAAATTTTGGATTGTATAAATAATGTTCTATGAAACAAGACCACTCACATGGTCATAGTTTTGTGGACAAGTTACCTGTTATAAGAAGCTATATTGGAACATTATGATATGATGAAGTATAAGTATCCTCATTTTTTTACCAAAATGATGAATTTTGTGGGATAAATTAATTTTAAGGGGGTATAATGTAACACCCTTTGTTGTATGAATCAAGTTTCATTCTTGAATGAATTAATTTTCCTTTATTTCTATCATTTCACAATGTAAAATATTCCTTTAACACAACTCCAAATTGGATGGAACTAAATGGATCATCTATGAGGTATATGTTACATGCAACACCTATTTTATATGAAAAATCAATTTATTGGTATAGGTTTTTAAATAAGATTGTTTTAACAGAACCGTTAAACATATTAATATGAATAGTAATAATAAATTTTCAAATATAATTTATATGGTTTTATATAAATAGAACATATTGATAATAAAAAATCAATTTTTTTAATGTCATTATATGTTTATATATACTAGTTTATCAAATAAACTACTTTTCATGGTATTCTTGGAAGAAAATTAATTTGAGACACACTCAAAAATTTAATTTGATAAAATCAACTTCAATTTTGAATTTATTATTTTTAAATTATCCTAGGGTAATTTTTTGGGATTTTTCAGAGAAACATCATTTTTGGATGAAGAGAAAAATATAAAACATTTTAGTTCATGACAACATTTTCATTTATATTATTTATGTAGTTAAATTTTATTTGATTTTGTTTTAATTTATAATTAGACCATGTTTTCTAATTAATCTAATGAAGTTTAGTTGAATCTATTTCACATTGAAATTAGATATAAAAACATTTTAATCTTTTGAACATTTCACTTTTAAACCCCTCTTTTTCATTTTGTATTTGGTATTAATTTTAAATCTCATTCTACCAATTCTATTACATTAACTATATAAAAGGGATTTAATATTTTTAATCAAAATTTTCAATTTAGGTTGTAAGGTCAATTTAATTTTAATGGTATAAAAAAATTTACCATGGTAAAAAATTTATTTATCGTGGTATAGGTAAAAAATGAATCATATTTATGATTAAAGTGTAACGTATTAAAATAAATAAAAACTGCATCATTTAAATGTTGGTAGAGGTGTGGAAAAACCATATCAAGCCTCCAAAATATTATTTCCTTGCAAATTCTTTGAATTTAATGCCACTCAAAATTGGATGGATTTAAATATAAAATATATATTCAATATTTAATCACATAATCCCACCTCTCCTCATGTATAAATACCACCCCACACCACCCCATTTTGACCAAAAAAGCTTGTAGATCCTAAAATGTCATCCCAAACTCTCCAAATCACTCTCCTCATCCCCATGTTCTATGGTCTCACCAAATTACTAAATCCATGGTCCTAAAGGGTCTCTCAAAGAGGTGATATTAAAGAGGTAATTTTCCCAATGTAACTCTCTTAATATATCTTCTTTTTCTAGATTATCCTTACATCCTTTATCCATTAATGAATGAAAACACAATAATCATTTATAAATAAATATTTTATGTTTATAATGCAAAATATCAGATTCATTTCATTTGTCGTCTCCTCTTATTCAATGAAATGAAATTATTATCCAAGTTATACTTACTGATCGCCTTCGTGAATATTATATTCTTCATTACCACCTTCATGAAAGGTCATAAATCTATTTTTATGGTCATATAAGATTTTAATATTTATATTATAACAGATTTTATATTCTATAAATTTTATTCTAAATATAATGTAATCTTCCCCATATTTTGGATATACAATTACTTTAGTTGTCTATGTGTGGAATAGGGAGTCCTCAAAATGATGTCATTATTTCAAACATCAGATGGAATATATTAAAGTTTTTTATTAATCATATATGATATTAATGAAATAATAATTTTATGTTAATATTATTATATATAAACATATTTATATATATTTAAATGACCCAAACTTTTATTAATGAAAATTCCCCTTGATCTACTTAAATGTGTTATTATATAAAATAGTTATATAAAACATATGCACTTATTTGGTTTTATATTTTTTGGATTTTAAAATACCCTTAAGAATTTTTACCATTTCTATTATAGTCATTTAACAATGGTCATAATATTAGTATAAATATATGGCTTTAACAAATCAAATTTACTCGAACAAAGGAAGTGATGGCCTCATCTAGTAGAATTTCTCAATACGAAGCCCACTTGTCGGAGCTCGGAAAGGAGGTGGAATCACCATGATTTTCCCTTGACAAATACCTAGAAACTCTATAACACGTTATGCTTGAATGGAAACACATACGGGAGAAGTGAAAGTTGATAGAGATTACCACCTGAGTGATGTTATCCGAGCCACCCCAAGAGTCTGTCATCTTCACACAGCTTACCCTATAAACTTATGTGGGTATTATAATTGGTTATGTAATAAGAGCTTATAAATATTATTATGTGTATTATTTTTTATAAAATAAATAATAAACATTCATTTTATTATTATTACTTTGTAAATATTTTTTAAAGCACAAAATGTAATTTTAGATAATATTCTATTAAGAAATATATTTTGATGAATTAATATATTTTTTAATTAAATATTATTTAAATAAAATTTTATACTAAATAAAACTTTATTAAAAATAAATAATCATATAATTTTTATGAATATAATTTCAATGTTTATTAATGTTTGAAAGCTGTTTTTGTCAAAACCCATGAATTTTGTTATAAATGCTGGTTTTTATTTTAAAAGTAAAAATAAACATATTGTAAAAATTTATTAAGATAAAAGGACTATTGTTTTTGGAATCATGACATCAGAATTATAAAACAATGAATTTTTCGCAATTTTCTGAGATAGTCAAATTGTTAGGTAAAAATTATATATTGTTTAAATATATTTGTGCTTTCCGGAATTATAATGACCCAATTGTTATGTAATAAAATAATATAAATGAATTGTTTGGGAAATATATTTTTTATCTTTAAAATAATGTTATTTTAGGTTTTTTACAGTCCTTAGCGGACCCTCCAATACTTATAAAATATTCTAATATTTTAAAAAAATTTCCTTTGGAGTGTGACTCACCTCCAAATAATCAAGCCTAATATTTTAAAATGTTATATCATTGTCCTTATAAAATAATTTATACCACTCCAATTTGGAAAGAACCATGGAAAAAATCATTGAATGTTATGTGGTTTTGATTAGTTTAATGTGTGGTGTCCAAAAATGAAATAATAAAAACATTCCCTCTTATTTCCAATATAAACCCACCCAATTTCACATTCCTCTTAACTAAAACCATTTTTATCTTTACCAAATCCTTTCCTCCTCTATCTATAATACTCCCAAGGTTCCCAAAGCTCCCAAGAAGCCTCTCTCAAGCCTCTCCCATGCCTTTGGGATCACACATCCATGTAAGGGATTTCTTCCTTTCTCATTTTCGGTAAAATCCCAGGTAAATAAAGAATAAATCACTTACTTATATATTAATATTTACGAATTAAATATTTATTTTACTTTAAATGGGTTTCTATGTTCGATAGCATGCCCGATACACAACAACGCGTTTCTGTGAAATCTTACGTTGCACACTAGTAATAAAATAATATTATTTTAAATGGTAGTTAACACGTAGCCATTGTATTGGCAGGAATGAATATAAATAACTAAAATATGATTATATATGTTTGTTAACTATTTTTACATTTATCCAATAAATGATAAAGGCTTAAAATACGAAAAAAATTCGATTTTTGGCATATATACTCTAATATTCACGAAAAGGTCGAACTATCGCCTTTTGATGGTGAACCCTCTTTAAATATAGTTTTGGTCACTATTATACATTCTATTGGACCAAATAAAATTCTTCTTTTTAATCGGGACATCAAAATTTACTTTGTGTAAATTTTTGGTATTTTTCCGATAAAGTTCATTTTTTAATGAATAGTGGAAAATGTTGTATTTTAATTCAAAACCACTTTTTAATCAAATTTATCTATATGAATATATTATCTTTTGAATTGGTTTTAAAGCGAAATTAGAATATATTTTTACCATTTAATCAAATAGTGGTCGTTGGAATTAATTTTACCTTGAAATTGGAATAAACTAGTGTCAATCTTTTGATACATATTGTTTCATAAAAATACACTATTTGTTTTGACAGCGGGAATTAATTATTAAATTAATTAATGTAACTTATATGTTTTGAATTTTGTAAAATAGAAATAATTTTTGAATTTGGAATATCAAATATAGCTTAGGGTGATGTTTTGGTATATTTATGAAATGCTTCAATTTTTGATGAATAGTGAAACCACTAAGTAATACTTAAGAAAAACTGATTTTTTGTTTAAATGATATTTTACCACCTCTGTGTTTTGAATTTCAAAAATCCAACATACATGGTTGTCATTAAGAAGTAAAATTTGGTTCAATGGGATTAAAATAATTTTTTGGTGAATAGTAACTTTTAAGTTTTAATCGCAATTAGAGGTAATTAGTTTAGTTTAAGGTAAAAATAATGTTTTAATAATATTAAATGACCTAGACACATGTCATAACCTTATTCTATGTGTCGTGTCCGACAAAGAATGTCCATGGGTCGACTTGGGGACCCCATGGAGACAATTTGGTTGAAAATGACATTAATAACTTTTTATTTAAAGTTAAAATGAAAATGTCACAAACATGAGTTGTTTTACTAAAACAGTTTTTAAATGGGGTTACACAAGTCATATTTTTTACTATAAATATTCATTAGAAAGATAAAAAAATTTTCCTACATCATGATACTTTTTTATAATTTTTAAACATTACATAAAGTAAATTATTTATGACATCATGATGATGCATTGATTACCACGTTATTTAACGATTTAAATAAAATAAAAAGACAATGTAAAATCTAAGCCCTACACGTGTCAAAAACCTATTGGATGTGAGAATTTAGAACTATTATCACCTTATACTCACAATATATAATTTTTGGACCTTTTAAATTAGAAAATCATTTTATAATAAAGTAACCTTTTATAACTTTCCTAGAGTGCCCCTCCTCTCCTCTTATAAAAGGCCCCCACCTCTACAACCTTACCCACACATCTCAAGCCATTGTCACGGCCAAAACCTACCCATTTTGTCTCTTAACATCCCTATCTTACTCCTAGAAGCCGCACCATTGAAAGAAGTCTTCCCAATGAAGCCTTTGAGCTCAAATCAAAAAGAGTTACCTGTTTTAAAGGTAGTGTTTTCTCTTGTGTTCTTATCATTAATAATGCTTCTCCAACACCCTAAACTCTTTTTATTCTTTTCTTTTGTAACAACACCAATATCTTCAATATTCTATGTTGTTTTTATAATAAGGATTAGAGCTACACTTACACACACCTTCATCTAATGGTTAAAGTACATACTGTTTTTGTGGATGGCGAATTTCTGCCTCACGAAATGATGATTCTTCAATATTCTTCTAACACCTTCAAAGGTGACCATTAAGATGACACTATATTTATATATTATATATGATATGTTTATGTTTTATTTAAGCTTCTATATTTTTTCATTTATGGCATACCTTTATGGTTTCCATTATGGGTAAACGCGATATCTTCATTTTAGGAAGTGCAGACTACCACCCCCTCAAAGTGATTTGATTCGTTAACACCATATGTCGTAGGTATAAAGGATATATTTAATGATATTATATATTATATTATACTGGAATTATTATATACCTTTATATCATTATTATTTTACTCCATTAAGTAATAAATAAAAATGAAAGTAGCGTTCATGCATACGTACGGCTTACCGTCTCCATGAACGGTGCATTTCATTTGTTACCTCCAAATGTTATGTAATATTATAAATTCATGTATATACTGGATATATATGGTTTATATGATATGTAAATAGTGAATATAATTTTTGATATAACGGATATTTTACCACATGAACAACTTGTAATTATAAAGAGTTAATTTTTTACTCAAGTACCAATGATCGACAAAACGACTGTTATTAACATAAATAATTACATATTGTTCATAACATGGTAATAAGTGATATTAAATTAATAATGAACATAAAAAAGGTTCTTAATAAAGAATAAATGAACTCATGTTTATTATTCAGGACTTTAAAGAACGATGGAGTCAAGTCGGACCCGAGGTATGGGACTTCATCTCAATCTCCTTTCATTGAAGCATATTTTGTTTTATACAAAACCTTATTTTATAGGGTGTATAATCCCCTTTGACATTTATGTTTATTCAAAAGGCAAATATTTTATATGAAGCATTTTACTAAATGACAAAAGGGAATTTTTTTGTCGTACGTATGCGGCGACAACGACTTCTCCAGCGCCGTGACCATTATATGAGTTTCGGTTTCCTCTACAAGCCATACCTTTTTTTAAATGAAAAATAAATACCATGTTTTACTTTTCTTTTATTTTGGTATTGAAAATGGTTTTCATAATGTTTTTATTATATCATTGTTTTGTATTGATATCTTGTGATTCCAATGTGCAAATGTTATGTTTCCTTTATGCATGTTTTATGTGATACGATTATGTTATGGTTCTTGGGCATTGCTATGAAAACGGGTGGTTCCGTGATAAACTAAGGGTGGGTGAGCCCGATATAGCTCTCCAATGCATTGGGTAATGCTAAGGCGTTAAACGTTAGGGTTTATCCGAAGAGATTTAGGGAATATATTGTGATGGGTATTCCAAACGTAACCAAGAGGGTTACTCCCAACGTAAGAATGTTATGAATGCCTCAAGTTACCATTATGTCTTATGATTTCTATGATTTATTCATGATTTTATGAGGTATTATAAAGTGATTATGTTTTATGAGAAAAGTATGATTTCATACATGGACTAATGTTTTCATTTCGTACTTTTACATCTCTTACTGAGCTTTTTATGCTCATCCCATGTTTTTGAAATGTTTTTCACAGGTCAAGGGAAAGGTACATGATGTGATGATAGTGTCAAAGAAGTTTCAAGAGAGAATCCATGTTTTATTTTCAATATGATTCTGTTGATGGGAAAAAATGAGTATTATCGTTTATGTAACCACTTTGTTTAAATTTGGAATGTAATGCATGTTTTATGATCTAATTCTCTAAAAATCTAAACCTGAAAAGATCCTCAACATGTATTCCTGAAGTAACTCAAGATTAAGTGATGTTTAAGGTTGGGGCCATATATTTGGTATTAGAGGTAGTTTTAGATAACTTTAGGTGTTATAATTCTATTAAATTATTATCCAAATGTATTTTTTTAAGGTCTTATTGAAATGATATAGCATTTGAAGATTACCATGTTGCTTCTACAAAGATATTTTTGTGTTAAGAATGGTTTTTCATAGAGGAAACAGAATAGATTTTCTAGGAAGGCATATAGAGGGAAATGACCTTTCAAATCAGTATCTTGAGATGGTCATAATCAGAGATAAACATTTTCTTGCAGTGATGGATAAGTTGTCTCAGGTTACTACTGAAGGTTTGTTGAACGTTTTTTCATGGTTATCTAGTCCAATGACTAATCTAACTCGGAAGGGTGTTATGTTTATCTGGACAAAATAATGTGATGATTGTTTTCAGGAGTTGAAAAGAATCTTGGTGAATGCTCCAGTTTTGGAACTTCTTTCCAGGAATGGTGAGTTTGTTATCTATAGTGATGCTTCATTGAATGGACTTGGTTACATACTAAGGCAGAATGATCAGGTAATTGCATATGATTCACGTCAGTTGAAAATTCGTGAGGTAAATTACCCTACACATGATTTGGAACTAGATACTATTATTTTCACTTTAAAAATTTGGAGGCATCATGTTTATGGAGTAAAGTTTGAAATATATACCGATCACATAAGTTTAATGTATATATTCTCTCAGAAAGTGTTGAACATGAGATAGAGGAGATGGCTATAATTAATCAAGGATTATTATTGTACAATTCATTATCATGCAGGAAAAAAAATAAAGTGGCAGATGCTTTGAGTGGAAAAAGAAATGCTTCATTAACAATGTTGCGTTTTAAACGTGATCCTTTGGTTAAGGATTTGATGAACTTTGGCATAGAAGTTGTTGGTGCAGGATGTCCTTCTGTTTTGTTTCAGGTACCCGTGAAATCTTCTCTATTAGATAGAATTAAGCAAGCACAAGTGCAAGATAGTGAGTTGCAGAAAAAGGTAGAGCTGGTTTAGAATGGTAGGTTACCTGAATTCAACATTGATAATGATTTTTTTTTCATATTTTGGAAGATATTGTGTGTGCCTTGTGATTCACAGTTGAAGAGAGAGTTGTTATGTGAATCTCATAGTTCTCCATTTTCAGTTCATCCAGGCAGTGCTAAGATATATAGAGATCTTCAGGAGTATTACTGGTGGGACAGAATGAAAAGGGATACTGCTGATTTTACATTGAAGTGTTTGACATGTCAATAGGTTAATACAGAGTTGCAGTTACCGAAACGGGTGCTTAAGCCTTTACCAGTACCAGAATGGAAATGGGAGAATATATCAATGGACATCGTTGTGGGATTACAGAAGACACCTCGAGGTAATAAAGCAATCTGGGTTATTGTTGATCGCTTGACTAAATCTACTCATTTCCTTACTATATGAGATATGTTTTCCCTAGATCAACTTTCCCATTTGTATATTAAAGAGATAGTCAGGTTACATGGAGCTACTATCTACATTGTATCTGATTGTGATCCAAGGATTAATTCTAACTTTTGGAAGGGCCTTCAGAATTCGTTGGGTACTGAATTAAATTTTAGTACAACGTTTCATCCTCAATCAGATGGGCAGTCAGAACGAAGGATTCAGACTTTGGAGGATATGCTACGTGCTTGTTCGATAGATTATTAGGGAATTTAGGACCAACATATTTCATTGGTTGATTTTTCTTATAATAACAGTTTCATTCCAGTATACAGATGGCTCCATTTGAGGCATTATACGGTAAACGGTTTCGAACTCCATCTTTTTGGGATGAAGTGGGTGAAAGGAAGCTGATGGGACCAAAATTGGTGGAAGAGATGGAAGTAAAAGTTCAGTTGATTCAAAAACACATGAGAACAGCACAGAGCAGGCAGAAGAGTTATGCAGATAACAGAAGGAAGGATCTATCTTTCAAGGTAGGTGATCATGTTTTTCTCAAAGTTTCACTATGGAAAATTGTGATGCGATTTGGTAAGAAAGGGAAGTTGAGTCCAAGGTACATTAGACCATATGAAATTCTGGAGATATATGGATCAGTTTCTTACCGAGTGGCTTTACCTCTGAGTTTATCTCAGGTACACAATGTTTTTCATGGTTAGATGTTGAGAAAGTATATGCCATATCCATCTCATGTTTTGAGAGCAGAGGTAGTTCAGTTGGAAGAGAATCTATCTTATGAAGAACAACCATTCCAGATTCTTGACCATAGAGAGAAAGTGTTACGGAATAAGGTAATTCACCAGGTAAAGGTTTTATGGAAAAACCTTATGGTTGAAGAGGCAACATGGGAATCTGAAAATGCTATGAAGGATAAATTCCCCCACTTATTTTGAAAGTGAATAAAATTGCGAGGACGCAATTCCCAAAAGGGGGGAAGGATGTAACCTCCCATGTAAATAAAGAATAAAACATTTTCATATTTATTAATATTTACAAATTAAATATAAATTTTACTTCAAAGGGGTTTCTATGTTCGATAGCGTGCCCGATACGCAGCAATGAGTTTCTGTGAAATCTTACATTGCACACTAGTAATAAAATAATATTATTTTATATGGTAGTTAACACGTATCCATTGTACTGGCGGGAATGAATAGAAATAACTAGAATATGATTATATATGTTTCTTAACTATTTTTATGTTTATCCAATAAAGGATAAATTCTTAAAATACGAAAAGAATTCAATTTTAGGCATAGATACTCTAATATTCACTAAAAGGTCGAACTATCGCCTTTTGATGGAGAACCCTCTTTAAATATAGTTTTGGTCACTATTATATATTCTATTGGACCAAATGAAATTATTCTTTAGAATCGGGACATAAAAATTTACTTTGTGTAAATTTTTGGTATTTTTCCGATAAAGTTCATTTTTTAATGAATAGTGAAAAATGTTGTATTTTAATTCAAAACCACTTTTTAATCTAATTTATTTATATGATTAGATTATCTTTTGAATTGGTTTTAATGTGAAATTTGAATATATTTTTATCATTTAATCTAATAGTTACCATTAGAATTAATTTTACCTTGAAATTGGACTTAAACTAGTGTCAATCTTTTGATACATATTGTTTCATAAAAACACGCTATTTGATTTGACAATGGAAATTAATTATTAAATTAATTAATATAACTTATTTGTTTTGAATTTTGTAAAATAGACATAATTTTTGAATTTGGAATATCAAATATAGCTTAGGGTGAAGTTTTGGTATTTTTCTGAAAAGCTTCAATTTTTGATGAATAGTGAAACTACAAAGTGGTACTTAACAAAAACCGATTTTTCATTTAAATGATATTTTACCACCTCTGTGTTTTGAATTTCAAAAAACTGACATACATGGTTGTCATTAAGAAGTAAAATGTAGTTCAATGGGATTAAAATAATTTTTTTTGGTGAATAGTAACTTTTAAGTTTTAATCACAATTAGAGGTAATTAGTGTAGTTTAAGGTAAAAATAATGTTTTAAAAATATTAAATGACCTAGACACATGTCCTACACTTATTGGATGTGTCATGCCGACAAAGACAATCAATGGGTCGACTTGGGGACCCCATGGAGCCACTTTGGCAGGAAAATGACATTAATAACTTTTTATTTAAAATTAAAATGAAAATGTCACAAACATGAGTTGTTTTACTAAAATAATTTTTAAATGGGGTTATACAAGTCATATTATTTACTATAAATATTCATTATAAAGCTAAAAATATTTCCTAAATCATGATATTTTTTTATAATTTTTAGACATTAAATAAATTAAATTATTTATGACACCTTGATGATGCATCGATTACCTCGTTATTTAACGATTTAAATAAAATGAAAAGATAATGTAAAATCTAATCCCAACACATGTTAAAAACATATTGAATCATTTTATAATAAAGTAACCATTTATAACATTCCAAGAGTGCCCCTCCTCTCCTCAAATAAAAGGCCCCCACCTCTACAACCATACCCCCACCTCTCAAGACTTTGGATCGGCCAACCCCTGCCCATTTTGTCTCTCCACATCCCTCTATTACTCCTAGAAGCCTCACCTTGGGCAGAAGTCTTCCCAAGGAAGCCTTTGAGCTCAAATCAAAAGGAGTTACCCGTTTTAAAGGTAGTGTTTTCTCTTGTGTTATTATGTTTTATTTTGCTTCTCCAACCCCCTAAACTCATTTTATTCTTTTCTTTTGTAAAAACACCAGTATCTTCAATATACTAGGATTTTCTTATAAGAAGGATTTGAGCTACACTTACACACACCTTTATCTAATGGTTAACGAGCATACTATTTCTATGGATGGCGAATTTCTACCTCACGAAACGATGATTGTTCCATATTCTTCTAACACCTTCAAAGGTATCCATTAAGATGACACTATATTTATATATGATATATAATATGTTTATGTTTTACTTATGCTTCTGTATTTTTCATTTACAGCATACCTTTATGGTTTCTATTATGGGTAAACACAATATCATCAATTTAGGAAGTGCGGACTACCGCCCCCTCAAAGTGTTTTGATTTGTTAACACCATATGTGGTATGTATAAAGGATAAAATTAATAATATTATATAGGATATTATACTGGAATTATGATATACCTTTATATCATTATGATTTCAGTTCATTAAGTAAGAAATATTAATAAAAGCAGCGTTCATGCGTACATACGGCTTACCGTCTCCATGAACGGTGCATTTCATTTCTTACCTCTTAATATTATGTAATATTATAAATTCGTGTATATAATTGATATATATTATATATATTATATCTACATCATGAATATATTTCGGGATATAACGGATATTTTACCACATGAACAACTTGTAATTATAAGGATTTTATTTTTGACTCAAGTACCAATGATCGACAAAACGACTGTTATTAACTTAAATAATTAAATATTGTTCATAACATGGTAATAAGTGATATTAAAGGAATAATGTACTTGAAAAAGGTTATTAAGAAAGTAGAAATTAACTCAAGTTTATTATTCATGATGTTAAAGAACGATCGAGTCAAGTCGAACTCGAGGAATGGGACTTTGTCTCAATCTCCTTTCATTGAGGCATATTTTGTTTTATACACAACCTTCGTTTATATGGTGTATAAACCCCTTTGACTTTTACGTTTATCCAAAAGGAATATTTTTTATACGAAGATTTTTACTAAACGACAAAAGGAAATGTTTTTTCGTACGTATGCGGTGACAATGACTTCTCCGTCATCGTGACTCTTATCTGAGCTTCGACTTCCTCTATAATCCATACATTTTTTTAAATGAAAAATAAATACCATGTTATAATTTTCTTTTATTTTGTTATTGAAAATGGTTTTCATAATGTTTTTATTATATCAATGTGTTGTATTGATATCTTGTGATTGAAATGTGGAAATGTTATGTTTTCTTTATGCATGTTTTATGTGATAAAATTATGGTATGGTTCTTGGGCATTATTATGAAGACGGGTAGTTCCGTGATAAACTAAGGGAGGGTGACCCCGATATATCTCTCCAATGCATTGGGTAACGCGAAGTAGTTAAAGTTAAGGTTTCTTCGAAGAGATTTAGGGAATATACTGTGATGGGTATTCCAAACATAACTAAGAGGGTTACTCCCTACGTAAGAATGCTATGAATGCCTCAAGTTACCTTTATGTCTTATGATTTCTTGGATTTATTCATAATTTGATGAGGTATGTTAATGTGATTATAATTTATGAGTAATTTATGATTTCTTACATGGACTAATGTTTTCATTTCGTACTTTTATATCTCTTACTGAGATTTTTATGCTCATCCCATGTTTTTGAAATGTTTTTCACAGGTCAAGGGAAAGGTACATGATGTGATGATAGTTTCAAGGATGTTCCAAGAAAGAATCCATGTTTTATTTTGAATATGATTCCGTTAATGGTAAAAATTATTACTATCTTTTATGTAACCACTTTTTCTAAATGTGGAATGTAATGCATGTTTTATGATCTAATTCTCTAAAACTCTAAACCTGAAAATATCCTCAACATGTATTCTTGAAGTAACTCAAGATTAAGTGATGTTTAAGGCTGGGGCCTTATATTTTCTCCATGATTCATTATGTTTCTATGCCATTTTTATTTCAATTAAATATATTGGGTTATGAATCTTCACCTCTTATATATTTCCCTCCTTAATTTTTAGGATTATATACCCATTTCTCTCTCATTAATTCCTCCCATGTAAACCTGTTACCATACCAAAATTGTATAGGAGATTTATCACTCCTCAATAATTTTTTATGATGAATCTAAATTCTATTTAATATGTTGGGAAATGTATTTATATTTACCCTCATTGTATTTTTGAAGTTCATATGATTATATACACCTTTATCTTTCAATAACCATTTTTATGAATTCTTATGTCATGTCGTTATGTTGCCGGAATTGCACTGCTATTTTCCAAGCCAAATTAATTTTGCATTGAATGATTTTTCAATTTATCAATCAAGGGTATTCACATTTATAAAAATTCACTTGTGGATTATATAGTTTTATTTATTAATTCCAGATTCATTTATCATGGAATAAATTATTATGTTTTATGAATCCATGTTATATGATCCATGTGGAACACTTATGCATGAAATGAAATGATTATTAAGGGTGTGCCCTCATAGCGCTCCAATGAATTAGGTAAATACTAGGATCATGATATTTCAAGTTAAATGAGGTTTTAATCATGATAATTCAATTTCAATGAGGTTTTACTCATTCTCCATGTGCAATGAGCCTTGGGTAATTCTAATACCATTATCAATGTTGTTGCAACATTTTGAATTTATGATAATCATGCAATATCATGTATTTATGTTAATGTTTTCTTTACGCTCCATTGATATTCCTAATGCCTAACACGTACTATATTCTTCATGATATTATTTTCTTTCTCCCTTACTGGGATTTATAGATCACCATTTTTTTAGGAATATCCTTAGGTTATCCAATACAATGCCAAGTATGAAATAATGTTGTGGTCATGTAGAAGTATTTTTAAATAATATTGTTTTGTTCTATGTTCATTGTTTTTTGTAATGCTCCTAATATCCCAAGACGCTAGAACTATCGATCCTTGGAGTTTTCTTAAGTACAAAATTATGTAATAAATCATGTTTATATGTGTAATAAAGAGTAGGGTTGTTATATTTGGTATAAGATGATATGGTTAGTGATTTTTTGGAATATGATTAAAAAATACTAGTGAAATCCTTAGGCATAATACTTAGTATAATAAAAACATACCAAACATTTGGTGAGTATTTAGAATGTGGTTTATCAAAAAAATACATCCCTATCTGGATATGAGTATGTAGAGGTTGAACTGTCATAGATTTATCTTGGAGAAAACCCCAAAAACACCACTTTGAGATAGAATCTAATGAAAAATGGTGCACAACAACGAGCCTTGCTGCACTCTTGGTTACGACACTATTGGGGGATATGATTTGGTAAATCCATAAGCATAGTATGAACCATTTTTAAGGTAATTAAAAAACCCTAAGAATATATTCATGGGAATTATATCATGGATAGCATAAATAATTTAGGAAAGGTAATTTAATTTATAAGTTATCCATTTAGTAATTGGATTCCCTTTTATGTGTTACCGATGTCATTCTTTTTATTCAAGCCAATGGTAGGTAATATGATGACTCAGGCTAAAAACTGATGTGATGATAAATGTGATGACTATTCTAATTATATTCCCAATTTGATGGGACAGGTAATCACAAAATGTTTCTCTATACTCTCTTTTTTAACTGATGTTTTTAATATAAATATGGTTCTAAAGGATCATTCAACCCCCCATCTAGAAAAAAAAGTCGTAATTCATAGATGCACCAGGAAAATGCCTCTTACTTTTAATAGACCATATGATCCCTCAATCAAAAAAAAAATGATCTAGTCCATTGAGAAGATCTTCTCATTGATTAAATGTTTCAAACAAGAGATTTTCCTTCAAGCTACTTATTTTATGGGGATTGAAGCTGATCAAAGGTGGAAATTGATGAAAAATACAAATCCTGAGGAGGTTATTGAGGCGTTGGAATGGAAGGATTTCCCAAAAAATATTTTTCGCTAAATTTTTTCGAAACACCCTCCAACTTAAGATGGAAATTGACTTTCATTCCACCATGTAAAATGACAATTAAACTATCGCATCGTATGAGGAAAACATCAAAAGGATTTCACAATATGGCTCCAACTTGTTTGTAACCCCCAAATTCAAGGTTGACAGCTTTTTTTGGGGGCACAAAAACCCAGCCTACATAAATCCCTTGAGATCTGTTACATGGATAGCTATGAAGAAATTGTCTGATGTGTCATAAATGTCAAAATGGAGATCATATAATTTCAAGGGTATCATGGGTATAAGAACCTGAAAGTGGACTTTAGTTCAAGAGGTCTGATTTATAAATCCAATGGTGCATAGAAATTCTCTCACCCCACATTCCAATGGTGTGGAAAGAAGCACCCAAGATATTTTTTAATCGGGAAGAGAAAAATCATTAGTTGTAGAAGAAAAGGGAACCATTCCATTAATTATTGACAAGAAATACCCATGGCTATGATAGAAAATAGTAATGATTTATTCGACTCTGAATGTATTGTTCATTGATTAAAATGCAATGAACTAGGGCACATTGAATAACAGTTCCCTGAAACAAGGGTTTTCAGAGGAAACCAACAACCTCGTATGCATAAAGTGTTATCTTTTTCCATCATTTCCGCTGAAGTGAACCACCAAATTGAAGTGGTGATAGGTAGTATAGTTATTCTTTCAAGAATATACTATGTACTTTTTTATTATGGTTCTATGAATTCTTTTATAACCCAAATGTTTCATAGAAGAATCCAAACACCACCAAAAATCATGGAAATTAAGATGTTAGTGAGAATAGAAAATTAGGCAATCAATGCAACCCTTGAATATAACTCCTCCACTATCACAATTTGAGGTTTGACATTCCCAGTGTACCTCATCATACCTTCTCTATTAGAATTTGGTGAAATTCTTGGAATGGATTGGATTTCCCAATATAGAGCCTACATAAATTGTTGTGCGACGGAAAACCATCTCTATATATAAAATCAACCACCAATTTTGTAAAATTTGAAGTAGGAGGATGAATCTTCATTAGCACTATCAACTCAAGCCTGGATATTAATTCCCTATGAGAATTCATATTTCCAAAAAATATTTCTGGTCTTCCTTCTAAACGACACGTTGAATTATCAATTGATCTTATACCTGGGGAATTGGAAATATCCAAGACTTCATATAGAATGGATGTTGTGGATCTTGGGGAGATAAAAAATTAACTACTGGGGAATATAAATAAAGGTCTTATACACCAATGTGCTTCACCTTGGGGTGATCTAGTCCTATTCCTCAAGAAGAAGGATGGGAGAATTCCCCTTTGCATTTATTATCGTGAGATCAACAAAATCACGATAAAGAAAAAGTATCCTATGATTCAAATTGATGACTTGTTCGATTAGCTATGTAGAAAAAAATATTTCTCCAAGGTGGATTTGCTGTCAGGATATTACCAAGTTATCGTGAAGAAGGAGGATATCCCCAAAACTATTTTTTGTACAAGGTACGAGCAATATGAATTCATACTAAAGCCTTTCGGTCTCACTAATGCTACAGAAATCTTCATTGACATGATGAGTAGATTATTTAGAGATTACCTCGACAAAATTGCTGGTAGTATATATAGAAGATATTCTAATATACCCCAAAACCAAGGAGGATGATGATGATAATCTAATCACTATACTAGAGACCTTGTGAAAGGAGAAACTCTATGTAAATTATAGAAAGTGCGAGTTCTGGTGGAAGGAAGTCTCATTCTTGGTCCATATCATCACATAAAATGGTATATATATGGATAAATCAAAGATAACTACAATTGAGGGATGGTCAAGTCTAATATTGGTAATGGATATTTGTAGATTACTGGGGAGAGTAGGATATTATCACAGATTTTTGAGAAATTTCTCATAATTTTCAAAAACCTCAGACCAAGCTAAATCGGAAGAGGTTCATGTTTTATTGGAGTGACATTTGAGAAGAGTAAATCATGGAGTTGAAAAGGAGGCTTATCATAGCATTCATTCTCACATTACCCATAAGTGGATAACTTTTTGTGGTTTTCAGTGCTGCTTCAAAGAAGGACTTGGGCTATCTGTTGATGATAAATGACAACATAATTACCTAGGCTTCATGAAAATTGATCTTTCATGAGAAAAAATATCCAAAACATGATCTGGATTTGGCTATAGTAGCCTTACCTTCAATGATTTTTCAACATTATCTATTTGGGGAGAAGAATGAAATATATACATATCAAAAATTCCTAAAGTATATATTCACCCCGAAAGATTTGAACTTGCACCATCAAAGATGGTTAGAGCTGATCAAAGACTATGACTGCTCAAACCATTACCCCCAAGGAAACCGAAAAATGTGGAAAATTCTCTAAGAAGAAAAGACCCAATGAATCTACCATTTATGGGAATTAAATAAGATCGAATATTCTTAAACTTGGTGAAGATGGAGATGTGAATCCTAATGAAGGGAACATCATCAATCATTTCAAAAATTATTTCTAAACCATCTATTTTGGAAAGGATAATGTATTCTAAAAAATATGTTGTGGGAATTCAAAATAAAGTGGAAACTCTCAGAAAAGGTAAATACTCAGAGTTCAATGTTAATTAAGAAGTAATTGTTATATTTTGGACAAGAATATGTATTCCATCAAGTCTAGAGTTAAAGAAAGAACTTTTATATGATGCACATAGTTCAAATTTCTCTGTTCACCGAGGAAACCCAATGATGTATTGAGATCTCTAAGACCATTATTGTTGAGATAAAATGGAGAGTGAGATCATTGAGTATACATCAATGTGCCTAGTATGTTATCAAGTGAAGTCATAGAGGCAAATTTCTAAGTGAATAATACAAACATTACTCATACCAACATGGAAATCAGAGAACATCACCATGGATTTTTTCATCGGAAATCTGGAGACATCCAAAGGAAACAATTATATATAGATTGTGGTGGATATACATACAATGAATGTACATTTAATTTCAATTCAAGAATATTTCTCTTTGGATAAACTTGCATGAATATATATCTGATAAGTGGTAAGGCTGAATGGAGTACCACTATCTATTGTATTTGATCGAGATCCATGATTAACCACTATGTTCTAGAAGGGACTTCAATATACACTGAATACTGAGATGAACATCAGTTCATCTTATCGCCCTCAAACTGATGTCCAATCTGAGTAGACTATCCAAACACTTGAAGAATTCTTGAGAGTATTCTTAATGGACTTCAAAGGAGGATGGTGCCAACATCTTCTTGTGGTTGAGATATCTTATAATAACAGTTTCCACCAAATCATCCAAATGGATCCTTATGAATCCCTTTATGGGATGATTTGAAGAACACCAACATGTTAGGATGAAGCTGGGGAGCAAAAACTCCTATGTTGATAAATGGTCGATGAAATGATGGAAAAGGTTAAGAACATCCAATAACACATTAATGCTTCTCAGAGTCGACAAAAGAGCTATGCTGATAATTGTTGAAAAGAACAAGTGTTTGATGTTGGAGACACAGTATTCCTCTGAATATCATCATGGAAGAGAGTTATGAGATTTGGGAATAAGGGAAATATTTTTTGAAGGTACATCGTCCCTTTTGAGATCTTTGATCACAATGGAGCACTGACCAATCGACTAGATCTACCACCAAACCTATCTAAAGTAAATGATGTATTCAATGTATCACTCATGAAGAATTACATACCAGACCCATCCCATGCACTCAATACAAGAGTGGAACTATTGTAGAATGACCTCTCATATTAAGAGAAGAAGGTGAAGATCTTAGATCATAGGAAAAAAGGTCTACAAAATAGGACAATGCCCCTCATTAAGGTGTTTTGGTTAAACAAAAATTTTGAAGTAGCAACATGGAAATCATATGAAGGAATGAAGTAGAGTTAACCAGATCTATTTTAGTGTGGTAAACGAAAATCTTCAGGGGGAAATTTCTCAAGGGGGAAGATTTTAACGACCATGACATTTATTAACAAAAAATCATCTTTATTTAATTAAATTTGTATTTATGTAAAATGTTAATATAAAACATATTCACTTCATCAGTTTTATGTTTTTTGATTATAAAATAACCTTACGAATTTTTACCATTACTAAAATATATCCACTGATTAGTGATCACATGATAATTATAAATATAGTTATTTAACAAATCAAATTTACTCATACAAAAGAATTGATGGCCTCATCATATAGAATTTCTCCATACGAAGCCCATTATTGAGAGAATAGAATGGAGTGAATCACTGGTCTTATCATTTTACTAAGCCCAATATGAGCTTCAACACATTAATCTTGAACGGAAATGCCAACAGGAGAAGTTGAAGTTGATTGAGATTACCATCCGAGCGAAGTTATCTAAGCCACCTAAAGAGTCTATCACAATCGCACACATTTCCCTTAGGTATTATGTGGGTGTTATATGGGGTTATGTAACAAGACCCTTGCACTATGATTATGTGAATTGTTTTTTATATAATAAAGAGTATACATTTATTTTATTATTGTTACATTATAAATATATTTTAAAGAACAAATTGAATTTTTAGTTAATAGTGAATTAAGAAATCTATTTTTATGAATTAATGGATTTTTGAATAAAATAATATATTATAAAAATATTATTATTGTATTTATTTTTATTATATATAAATTATTATATAATTTTTATCAGTATAATTTTAATTTTTATTAAGGTTTGGAAGCTTTATTTGTCAAAACCAATGAATTATTGATAAATTCCAATTTTTATTATAAAGGTAAAATTAGAATATTTAGAAAATTATTTCAATAAAATTAATATTATTTTTTTAATCAGGAAATCAAAAATATCCATTAGTGAATTTTTCATAATTTTCTGAGACAGTAGAATTTTTGGGTAAAAATAAAAAACTGTTTAAATATATAATATGTTTTATGACATCATAATGAACAATTATTATATAATGAAACACTATAAATGGTATTATCATCAAATATATATTTTACCTTTAAAATAATATGATTTTTGGTTTGTTTTATTTAATTTTAAAATCCTTAGTGGACCCTCTAGAACATATAAAACATTTTATCAATTTAATATGATTTCCTAGAGAGTGTGAATCACCTCCACATAATAAAGACTAATATTTTAATAATTTTTCTAATTGTCCATATAAAATAATTATCTACACTCCACATTCAAAAAAACATGGGAAAAACAATGGGATGTTTTGTTAATTTGATTGTTTTTAATGTGTGGTGTCGAAAACCTAAATAATTAAAAATTCCACCTCTTTTCTTATATAAATCCACTCAATATCCCATTCCTCTTCAATAAAACAATTTTGAGCTCTTCTAAAACCAAACCTCCTCTCTCTATAATCATCCAATGGTTCCCCAAGATCCAAATAATCCTCTCTCAAGCCTCTCCAAATCCGTTGGGATCACACTTCCAAATAAGGGATTTCTTCCTTTCTCATTTGTGTCCACGTTTCATTTTATTTCTATACCATTGTATTATAAATTAAAAAATTTGGGGTTATGATTTATCACCTCCATTATACATCCCTCCTTATGTTTTAATGATGAGATACACCTTTCTCTTTCATTAAATCATCCTATGTACGCCTGTTACCATGCCAAAACTCGACAAGGGATTTCTCTCTCATTTACATTCAAGAAATTATTCTGTATTATGAATATAAATTCCATTACATATGTTGGGACATGTACCTATATTTACCACTTAATATCAATATAATTTACATATGGTGATACACTTATCTCTCATCAACTGTTTTTTTGAATTCTTATTTCACGTCGTTATGTTATAGAATTTGCAGAGTGATTTCCCAAGCCCAAGTCATTGTGTAGTGGATACCTTGATCATTTCTCTATCAAGGGTCTTGACCTTTATTCAAAAATAAATATGTATTATATAGTTCTAGTAATGAATTACACATTCCTTTTTCTTTGAATAAATGATTATGTTTAATGAATCCATGCTATATGATCCATGTGGCACACTTATGCGTGAAATGAAATGACTAAGAAGGGTGTTCCCTGATAGCGCTCTAATGCATTAGGTAAAGACTAGTATCATGATACGTCATGTGAAATGAGGTTTTACTCATGATTATTAAAGGAAAATTAGTGTTTAATCATGATACATGTGAAACGATCTTTCGATCATTCTAATATCATGTTAAATGTTGTTTCGACATTTCAAAGTTATGATAATCATGTTATATATTGTCTTTACGTACATGTTTCCTTTGTACTCCATTGATATCCATAATGCCTATAATGTACAATATTCTTCATGTTATACTTTTATTACTACCTTAATGTTCTTTTTAGATCATCCTTTTTATATGGATTTCTTCAGGTTGTCCCATGAAATGTTATGTATGAAGTAATATTGTGGTCATGTAAAAGAACTTCTCAATATTATTGATGTGTTTTATATTCTAATTAATTATTGAATGTTCCTAATTTCCCACTATACTAGACCTCTCAATCTTCAAATTTGATTTATGTATTATTTTATGTAATAAAAATTTTAAAGTCTATAATAATTTTCATGGTTTATATATATATGTCATTTACTTTCATTCGTTCAATACGACATTAAAACAAAAATTGCATTCATGCATACGTAGGAGATAACATTTCAATGAATGGTGTATTTCATCTATCATTAAAGATAATTATAATAACTAATATATTCTAATATATAGGTAATTTATATCATGTTATACTTTATTTAAATAATTAAATCATGAGAACCAATAATATCATTTCAAAACACCTACGACTAACAAATAAAATATCACCGGAAACATATCTTAAAGATGGAGATAATAATAAATAGTTAATATAATGATTTAAGTAAATATTATATCATATTTTAAGAATGAATATTGTTATTTAATTTATTAATAATAACATTATACTTATTATACAATAGGATTTTATGAGTACGAATAGATTCAAGACATATTGTACGAGAATTTCATCTCACTTTTTATTTTGATTGATACATTCCTTATTCACCACTAATTTATATTGTGTTGTATAAATATAGAAAATGTACATATTATAGTAATATTATAAATTAATTTTAGGGTATTTAAAAATACATTTTATGAAATCTACATTATGGGGTTTTATGGTTCAAAATATACAAATTGCGTAAGGTAAATTTGTCTCAACTTACATTCATTGAGACACATGTTTGTTATGCACCTATGAAATTTTATGAGTTGAATATAATTATATTTGACATGTTATATCAGGTATATTATTATATTTAGGATATTTTATCTTTTGATTAATGTATATATTTCAGGTGGATTTTGAAACAATTTTTTCAAAGTGGAACGAGACACATTGAAATATTTAAAATTATTTTCGTCAAGAATTTTTTTTAATGTTATTTTATGATGATTTTCAAGATAAATATTTTGAAAAATATTTTACTTTATTAAAATTATATTTCAATGTATATAAGATATTTTCCCCATAAAATGAATTTACAAAAATATCTTCTAAAATTATTTTCAATCTAAGACGACATCTATAAGTGTTACTCATGCATTCCAAGGGAAATGACTCAATGTTTCCATTAAACTTTTATCAGATAATGGTGTATTATTTGATGGTGTGATCTTTATGAAACCATTTTCTCTTTAACATGTTATATTCTTTGAAACATACTTTTTCCAGTGGTTATTCTTTTGATGAAATGATTGTAAAACATATATCATATCCACTGGTTATGATATCGTTACATGTTTACGAATCCAATTTTATTTCATGGGTAATGATATGATTTTTTTATTTTTTTGATTATGTATATATAACTTTATTATGAGATGGGTAGGACCTATATCTCCCTCTAATAAATTTTTTAAATATTTTCATTTCATGAGATAGTCTAAGACAGTGTTGGGAGTGAACCTTGACTACTAAGATATCCATTTGGGTGAACCATGACTTCCAGGATGGTATGAGTAGTGAAATCATACAACTAAGATGGACATGGGAGTGAACCATGACTATCAAGATCTTATGGGGAGTTAATATATACTACCATGATGGACATAGAAGTGATTCTTTGACTAATAAGGAAATAATTTTATATTATTATATGTTTTCCCCAATTCCATTTATTATTCCTATGTTATGTTTGTGTGGATTATAAAATTTGTCTCTATATTATTCATGCCTTATGAAATGAAAATATTTATTCCATGATTCAAATTTATGATCCTATGATATAGAGTGTATGATCATATATTGTTATGATCACATTCTCATAACCCCATGTTCATGTTCTTGAATAAATGACTATATTGTTTACCATTACTGAGCATTTGAGACAACCCATTTTTATGTTTCTATATCTATTTTATGAATACTTGTCTTATGTATGATGTTTTAAGAAGGGTTCTGTTCAAGAAGAACCTTTTTTTTATATTATTTATCTCATTTTTGTAACATTGATTATGATTTCATGTTTCTAAAGGAACTATACTAGTACGGTCTTTGGGCATGTGTTAGAATAAAATTTTATGTTTCCCACAAAATTTATGTAATGGAAATGTATGAAAAAACAATTTTGTTATAAGAACTCCCATTTTCCATGATTGATAAGAAATTTTATTTTATGATTTTTTTGTTGTTATCTATAATAGAATATCTTACTAGATGAGTATAATGTTTTAAAATGTTGACTATGTATTTTTTGACTATGCACCATCTTTCTCTGGATGGGTTCGGAAAATGTTATCACTTTTATTGATATGAGGAAATATATGAATATTATTTATTATTATTAAATTATAATAGAGGTTGATTATGTATTATAATTCGACACATTTTAATATATAGAAAACCAAATTTTATTCAACAATAGGTTCATTAGAGAATGGTATGAATGTTCTTGATGACTCTTATAGGGAATAAATAGGACATAATCAGGTGAAGTGTGGGGAACATAATTATATAACACATCAATTCATCAAAAAATATCATTAGACAAAACAATTTTTGGTATTCTGTGTATTCCAAACAAATTCCTCAAGAGGTATTGTTTTCCCTCCCAATTACATGTATCTTTTAATAAGGATTTCATATTAGGTTTTTTGTAACCTTCCAGTTCTAGGTGCTTCCCAGAGGTGCCCCGTACATGGTTGGTCACATGGACTCAAGTGTATTTAACTAAACACCCGAGGCATTCAACTAGCAGTGAGGGACTTGGGTGTGATAATGAAGAAACTATGCCTTCATTGGAAGAGTAACACAATATAAACAAACGTATACCTATAGGGGAAGTAGTAATACCATAAAATAAGTAAATAAGTGACGACTGAGAGTAAATAAAAAAATACAATATATATATATGAAAATTCTGATGCATGTCACAAGTATCTAGGAAAGCATCCAAACAAGACAGAATGTTTTAACAAAGTGATAAACCAATGTACAAAAAAATGTAAATTCCAATAGCATCGCAAGCCTGAGCTTGGTCCCATTCTCCCCAGCTCCATAATATTCAAGTACCTGAAGTATAAGGTCGCTTAACATTATCTATACTTGAATGAATATAATCTTTTATGGCCTAAAATCATGATAAAAACATGTTGTGAGATGAATCCCAGTAGGAACCCACCTAATGATCTTTTCCTAAATGTCTATGAATACATATAATAAGAAAATGTAAAAAATGATGTAATAAACAAAGAAGTACTCAAAAGTAAACATTCATATACTTTCCACTACTTTTAATATACATTTATTAATTAATCAACTAAAAATTCACAAGTAACCCTCTCGGAATTTTCTCAAAACCTATCCTCTCTGGTTCAACTTAGAATTTAACAATAATGAGAAAATGACCCCATGGGATAGCTCACACAGTCTAACCCCTTTGGTCTTATGTAAACAAAGACTCTCTGAGGAAGACCACACCATAAATTCCCCCTATAGTATTTTTATGATAAACTACAAACTCTGTGAGGAATCACTCAATGTCAATTCTCTATGTGGTCTCGTAACAATAACTATAAACACATTGACGGAGCACTCAATGTCATTCCCCCCTATGGTCTCACAACGTGAAAAGTACAATAGAAACTCTGGGAAAACCCTCAATGTCAATTCTCCCCAATGGTCTAACTATACAAGGTTACCACAACCCAGTGTAATGAAATCGTTCACAAACAATATTAAGTATCCAAAGTAAATCAAAAATACTACTTGGATAAATGGATACAAGGAATAACACAAGCATGTTAGAAAATATCACACCATCCGAATAGCACTAGTCATGGAAAACAGAGCATCCTAACCCAAAAATTCTATACCCAACGACAATAGCAGATCAAACATGGGAAAACACTACCATAGAAATGTAAATAACCATATTTACAATAAATAACATATACTCAAGAAATAAAATAATGGATGGAATTAACATGGTTAAATTCCCTAAACATGAAATAACCAAAACCAGGGTATTGGGATCTTTTTGAAAATATAACTCAATAAATATTTACAGAATGAAACAAACCACCTTCATCGACATTGTATGATAGATATAGTTGAACCATAGCCTTTGAATCGACCTAGAACATCATAGATATTCAAAAATATCTAAAACATTCAACCATGGATATCATAAAAAAGAGGAGGAATCAAATGATGAGGCTCTAGAAGTTAAAAGAACTCATTGTGGTGATTCCAATGCAATTGACAGTGTTTGATTCGGAGCACAGACTGTCGATTGGGAGATCGGATAAGGATTGGATATATCTGTTTCTCCTGGACGAGATGAAGCCAAAATAATATGTCTCTATCAAGGAGATGTGACCCCGGTCCGATATAACAATTAAAAATAAAAATAAACAGCATGTTCCCAGAGGATACACGGCCTATATAGGACTTTACTGGGGCCTACATTAGGCAATCTCTATGTAAGATCACATGGCCATGTACTAGGCCATTACATGTACAGTACATGGCCACCCATGGCAACCAGGTACACGGTGTGTAATCCAAATTACATGAAGTGTAAAATTTAAATTTCTAGAAACCCCACTTTTTTTAAAAGAAACACCATAAATTGAGATCCATACCTGAAAAGAAGATCTGGGGTCTTGAAATCTTCCCCACGTAAAGAAATTCATCCTCAAATTTTATTAAGAAGGAGGCAATGAAGAATACCCAAGAGGCTCTAGCCACTATGAGCACATGTTGGCCTCCCTCTCCCAGGTTTTTTCCTGCACTAGCCCATGATGCCATAGAACCCATACCAGAGGAAAAAACTGACCATAGAGAACCTTTGCACTGCGATCAACAATCCTGATAGGATGCTCCTCAAACAAGGAATCCACCTCAATCTAAACCTCCTCGGGTTGAAAAAACATGTGATGGGTTTGAGAAAAAACACTGTTGTTGGGAAATGTAGAATACTTCGTGCATATACGAGTAATGTTTAGGTAACTACAGCCGATAGGCAACCTACCCAACTCTGTCCAAATCCTAAAATGGCCTGACGTATCTTAGCGAAATCTTTCCTTGTCTCTTAATCCTCTTATGTCCCATCCTCAGTGTGACACATAGAAAAATCTGATCTCTGACCTCTAACTCCAGAGGTGTCTCCATCGATCATCATAGAAATTTTGTCGAGAATTTGCAGTAGCCATCCTCTTCTGAATTAACACTATCTACTTTGTGGTCTCCTTGACAAGACGAGGTCCCAGCATAGCCACCTCTCCTTGCTCTAGCCAACATATGGGTGATCGTTATCACCTACTGTACAAAGAATCATAAGTTTCCATCTAAATTGTTTCCTGGAAGCTATTGTTGTATTAAAAATTCACCAGATCTATGTTCTTCTCCCATGAACATCTAAAATCCTAGACGCATGCTTGCAACATATCCTCTAGTACTTGAATTGTATGTTTTGACTGGCCATATGTCTTGATATGGAAAGTTGTACTCAGTAGTACCTGTATACCCAAAGCCCTCTATAGTCCCAACCAGACATGAGATGTAAAACATGAGTCACTATCTTTAACAATGGAGTGTGGATCCCCACACAGGAATACAATCTCCTAGATGTAAAACCTTCCCTAATCATGAACACTGAAGGAATCCATGATCAGTAAAAAGTGTGCAACCATTGTGATTCATTCAATGAAAACCCAAACTACATCACTCCATTGAGGCGACCTCGGTAAACCTGTTGTGAAGTCCTTCACGACATCATTCCACTTCCACTCAGGAATGTGTAACTGTTGCAAAAGTCATTATGGTCGATGATGCTCCACCTTCTCCTAGTGAAAGGTGGAACACCTCATCACAAAACTAGAAACATCTCTCATTATACTTGGACACCAATACAGATAGTGTAGACATCTATACATCTTGGTGACACAAGGATCAACTACCCAAACTAAAGAATGAAAATTCTGCATCATCTCCTCAATGGTGTCCACTAACACCCACACAAGCCTGTGAAAATTTAAGACCTCATCCACGCTTATGGTCCATTTAGGAATAGAATACTATCCCGACACACTCTCCCATAAAACAAGGCCTTCCGAATCTGATAGCTACCTCATATTCACTTGATCATGTAGGGTAAGGGTAACAACTATAGAAGAACGAACATCTACCCCTGTCTGTCATGAACCTATGAATGCATCTCATAGAATATAACCATAAGCTGTCACTCACAACTATCCTCTTGAACTACCTATATCTGAGTCCTCTTACTCAACACATCATCCATTATGTTGCCTTTCCTAGGCATGTTGGAATGCTCAAAGTCAAATGACTAAAGTAACTCAACCCATATTCACATTTTCATATTCTAATCACACAGAATGAACATATATACATGATACTTTTGTGGTCGGTGAAAACCACAAAATGTTGTCCCAAAGATAATGTCTCCAACAACGTGAAGCATGAACAACTTCAGCCATCTCGAGATCGTGTGTCAGGTAATTCTTCTCATGTGGTCTCAACTGCCGAGACTCATACAAAATGTCTCCTTCTCCTTGCAAAACCACTTCTCCCAGCCCGATACCTGATGCATCACAATAAACTGTATAACAGTTTCCCTTCACTTGAAAATCTAGTATTGGTGTTGATTTCAACATCACATTCAACTCCTGAAAGGCTGAATCACATGAATGTTTCCACAGGTACTTCACACCCTTCTTAGTCAGGACTATCAATGCTGCTTCTAAGCATGAAAAGTATTTTATTAAACGTCTTTAGTAACCAAAAATCCACAGGAAACTCTGTATCTCAAATAAATTATTTGGATTCTCCTAGGAAACTATTTATCTCACTTTCTCTAGGTCTACTAATACTCTTATCTCTGAGATTACCTGACCCATGAATTGAATCTCGTCCATCCAAAAGTGGAATTTTGAGAGCTTAGCATATAACGGATGTGCTCTCAGTATACTCAAAATGACCCAAGTTGGGTAACATGGTCGTATTGAGTGTGAGAGTACACAAATATATCGTTCACAAAAACCATCATGAAGGAATCCAAGTATTTATGAAACACTCTCTTCATTAGTTCAATAAAAACTATAGGCACATTCGTGAGACCAAACAACATAACCACAAACTCATATAGATCATACCTACTCCAAAAGGCTATAAAATGTATATTAGATTGTTCAAAGTACAACTAATGATAACTGGGTCTAAAGTCAATCATTGAGAACACCCTAGACCCTCGAAGCAAATCATAGTGATTGTCAATCCTTGAAAAGGGATATAGGTTCATGAATATCGACTAGTTCAACTTCTGATAATCAACAAAATGTATGAGGGTTCCATCCACCTTCTTTCAAAATAGTATAGTGAATCCCAATGAGAAGTAATGGGTCAGATGAAACCCTTTTCCTGTAACTCCTCTAACTACTTCTTGAGCTCTTGTAACTCTAGTGTAGCCTTCCAATAATGAATAATGGACACCAGTGCCTCTCTTGGTTCAAGATCTACAGAGAAATATACCCATCTCTCTAGAGGAAAACCTGAAAAGTCTTCTGGAAAGAAATATTTGAAACCACCACTGGAGGAATGTCCATATGTGAAGTCCCCTGGTCATCCATATACGGACAATAAATATGGGTTGTAACTCCTCCCAACCCAGGATTCTCGGGTCTATCTCAACTCACCTAGACATCCCATTCACCCATATATAGATTAAAAATGTCCTCTGGTGATGTGAAACTCACCCTACGGTGATAGAAATCGACAATAGCCTGCTAATGAACAGACTAGTCCATTCCAAGAATGAAATAAAATCTTGTCATCTCTAATAGATAGAGGTTCCACAAGAAGTGACACCCACCAAAATCATGAGGGAACTCCTTGCAAAAACCTACAAAATCATTCTAGTCCCCAACAGAGTGTCTAGAATCATGATATAAATATAATTAAAGGTACAATGGCCAAGGCTCTCGACAATAGTAACAGATATGAAACTATGAGAATCCCCTATATCAAAATGAGCAGAAGCATAAACTAAGGAAACCAAAATCATACCTTTAACTTTAGATGGTCTTGTATCCTACTTCTTCTGGGTATTCTCCACTACAAAATATGACATGTATCACAGCCCTATGACCCTGCCTAACCACCCTAAGCTGATCCACCATTTTATATCTGAAAGCCTAGTGACTGGATACCATGGCCACAACCTTCTCCTTAGCCTGAAGAGCTTGAAAAACCCCAGTTCCTAGACTGATGAGAAACTTGTGGTTCTATTCCTGAATGAAGAGTAATAGAAGAACCTCTATCACTAGCTTCTAGTGAAAAAACTAACATAAGTGTTCAAGATGATCAATTTTTCCCCAATATCGGCACTCAACTGGGTCTCTCAGGAAATGTGGCCTTGAATACATTCCCTTCCCACATTAGTAGCATACCACCTTGATATTTGAAAGAGTATCTATCCTACTCAAGTATCCACATGTATAATTCTATGGCGCTTCATACTGTCAGTCAGAAGGGTACAATCTCAAGATGCTGAATCACCCTACCCACAGCTCTAGAATCCCTCAGGTTTCACTCTATGATCAGTGTATGGTTGAGTATAGAAGTTATAGAAGTCAACCTAAAGGTGTTCAACTAATATCAGAAGTCATGTCGGTGACCATCCTCAATCATCCTGGATAGAATTAAGTCGTCACACCCTAGAATGAGTGTGAAGCGTTGTAGCTCTATGAAGTGAGAATAATAATCCACGACTGAGTGATTACATTACTCTAAACTCGTGAAATATTGTGATCGATGATCCCTCAAAGTCATCGATTCAATGTAGTCATAAAAGGTATTTTAGAACTCATCCCAAGACATAACACAATGTAGACCCGCCGGTGATATCACATCCCACCATCTATTGGAAAACTCCCGAATCATTTAAGTAAATAGATTCACCCTCCTCCCTGAAGGAGTCACAAGATGATCGAAAATAGATATAATGGCTTCTTACAATGACTTTGCAGCCTGGGGTCCTCCATATCCTACGAAACATGAGAGGATGATGCTACTAGAAAACCCACATGAACAATGAAAAAGATAGGGCAGGATGTACTGCTCCCTTGAAGGTCTGCATAAACCCCATGAAGCCTTCCCAGAAATATGCATCAGCACCTCTATCCAGAATGACGACTGGTGCCAAGACATGCACAACTGGAGGATATATTGGTAGTCCCTGATCCACCATGTCTGCTGTATTATTATTTCCCTAAAACTGGCGTACAACCGGAGGATGTCTCAGTGGCATGACTCTTCATGGTTAAGTGAACACCTCAGTAAAATATTACAAAGGACTAAAACATAAAAATTCCATAAAAGAACACGAGTAAGAAAAAAATCTGTTTTTTTTAAATACGGATACATGGAGTGTATAACCCCTACATGATGTGTCCCCATAAGCTTTCACATGGGCATGAACATCTGAAAAAACAGGCCGTGTAACACCCCTACACATGCGTGTATTTGAATCATTCCCCCCTACCCAAGTTTCTCAACATGGATAAACCCCACAGTTCTCTCAAAACAAAGCTACATGGCGTTTTCACCCTAAACACGGTGTGTACCACTAAAATTTCGACCACCTGTGTCGTTAGTAAAATGGATGGATACACAATCGACTCTACATAGCATGTTCAAATTGGAAATGGTGTGTATTTCTTGAGTTGCATCCATCCATGTTGTTAGTCACACAGGTGGACACATGGTCTCCACAACATGTCGTGTATGTCTGATACACGATATGTTCCACCAAATATTTTCCAACCCCATGACTCTGTCCACATAGTCAGTACATGGTCAAGGATTACACAGCATGTACATATAGTACACAGTGTGTACTTAGGAAAAACATTTTTTCCTGAATATAAGGATACATGGAATGTATTCATCAATACAAACTATGTATTCTGGGTTTTTTTGGACAGTAATCCTAAGAAACTACTCAGGAAAGCATAAAAACACTAAAAGAACATTGAATTCCTGATTCTGATCCATGGGCGCCCACACTCTCTGTGAATAAATGATTGGAATAATATCCCTGTACATCCAAGTAATAAAATATCCATCAACACATGATCCACCAAATTCCAATCCATGAGGGCCCATAACACCTCAGGGAAAAAAGTTTACTGCTAATTCAAATGAAACCTTGAACAATAAGTAATACCCAATAAAAATAGATTGTATTCTATCAATGAATCTATTGAGAAACCATGAATATCTAGTAAAAAACTATCACAACAACCTGAAATCGATAATGCTCTATAAATGGAATGACAAGAATGCATGACTTGTGATCTATAACATGTGCCTATATGATGCATGATATAAAATAGCCTTATCTCATTTGGTTGCAACAGAAACAGAACCTCAATAATATATAAAATAACATAAAAAACATGTGAATCACCCAACAGTGAAATCAAATCAACTGTAATAATTGAAAAGTCTGAAAATTTTCAATATTCAATGCATATTTTTTTTTCGTATACACGTGTTTGCTACTCCTGGGAACAACTTATTACCAACTGCCTATTCCATTCTATCCCTATCTACGGGATCTAGAAAAATATGTCATGAATAAATTAATCCCTATGATACCACTTTGTAACGTCCCAGCTCTAGGTTCCCCACAATGGTTCCCCATACCTAATAGGTCACTTGGACACAAGCACATTTCCCTGAACGCCAGAGGATACCGACTAGTAGTTGGGGCTATGGGTTTGATAGTGGGGAAACTGTGTGTAGAGACCCAAAGCTTGAAGTACATAGAAATTACATTACTTTTGCATAATACTTAATACATAACAAAAATAGACACCAAAGGACCGTAATAGTAAAGTTCCTCTAGAAACATGGAATATAATATTCTAATCTTGGTGAAATATCCTCAACATCTCCCAAAAATATCTTCTTCTTTTTTCAATCCTAAATCATTTTTTTATATCCTGGGGAAAAGAAAACATAAAAAGGGTGAGCTCAAATTCTCAGTAAGGGAAAAAATAGAGAACATGAAACAATCCATAAACATTTTAAAGCAAAAACTTGAACATAAAATTTAAACATCAAAATCTTGAGCAAAGACATAAATCACTGAGGTACCTAAGGTATATATCATAATGGAACATCAACCATAATAAAATAGAATCGGAATAAAACATGTAATTGTGGAAACCATTCAGCACAAGTTATTATTTCCATATTAGACAAGGCATTGCTGCCAAGACCATCTTAGTGGACAAAGTCCCTTTCTGAATCGAGTTTACTCCTCATTTCAGTCCTGTAACACTGAACCGGATTAACATACCATTCCAGCCATGTCTATATCATGAGATATAAATCATTACCCAATGCATTGGAGGGATATATAGGTCCCACCCATTTCATAATGAAATCATTCTTATGTGTTCCACAACATAAACATAAATCAGTCATCATAACCCAAAGAATAAAATAGATTTTATAAACATCATTCCATCATAACATAATCCATATAAAAAAATGGATATAATTTCATCATAAGAAAAATGAAACCATGTACATAATAGAGACATTATACTTGAAACATACACATATGTAATAATGTCATCTTAGATGGAAAATGGTTTTGATAAAACACTTGAAAAGAATTCATGAGAAAAATATCCTTTCTTCTTTAAAATCATTTTCTTTTCACAAAATGACACACAATTTTAAAGAAAAATATTTTGTTGAAAATAGTCATGAAATTTTGTAAAGGAATCATCATTTAAATAAGTAGTTATGAAACCATAAAAATCCATTCACATTTTATAAGTTAAAAAAACCTTTTTCTCATACTTTTGCGAGAAAAGTCAAAAAGTACCTCGTATGGTAATCAAAAGAAAGATTCCTTCCATATGATGTAGTTAAAGTAAGAAAAGGGTAAAAATGGCTTTATAAATACATATAAGAAAAGTAAACATTTTATGAAAACATTTTTAGAACATATGGACATGTATAATAAACATAACCCCAATAAATACTTACGAATAAACAATCTCGGATAAAAATGAGATTGGAAAAGTTATCTCTTACCTTAGGTCCGATATGCTTCGTACGTATCCAAACATCTTGTATAATGATTTAAATAATGTCATTGACTTATTACAGAATCATATTCATTTTTATGATATCATATATTGTTCACAAATGACTTTATAGTACCCGTTCTTTTGTAAATCCATGTTAAAGAAGCGTTTTGGGTAAAATCATTTCATTTATTATAAGTGTTTCGACTTGTTGTTCTTGATATTATTACATATATCCTGATTTCAAAAATTTAATAATCTAAAACATGATATATATATATATATATAATAAATATTCAGCATATACATATATATATGATAGATTGATAAATGGAATGAAATACACCATTCAGGGAGACGGTAGGTCGTTCGTACGCATGAACGCTGTTTTCGTTTCCTTATTTAATTGAATGGAATTAAGTAGATGACATAAATATATATATACATAAATCCAGTATCATTATTATGTCATATATTTAATAACTATTCATTATATATATTTTATAATCATTCATGAATGGTTAACATGGAGAATGAATCTCATCGCATCGTGGAGACGGTAGTCCATACGTACGCACGAGCGATGATATCATTCCCATGATCAAGGAATAGTATTTAAGTGTATGTATACTATTTCAGAATCAATATCACTTTACAATAATCACATATAGTTATTATTTACACCATTATACCCATCCAAGTATGGTGGTAGTGGAAATCAGTTTACACCACGGCGTGGAGACGGTATTTCGTACGTACACACGCACAGTGATTTCATTTTCCATAGGATGGATAAAAGGTGGAATAGGGTTGTTTCATATTTATAATAACATATCAGTATATTATTGATACTTCTGTTTTTAATTAATAATGAAACATCTAAATAAGAGGATGTAGAAGAAGAAATAAATTTTAAAGAATCTGCAACGGATATTACCTCTTCTTCGACACACCACATTGAAACCAGCTCTTAGGGCACTAAAATTGGTCGTTGAAGAAGACCAGGACCTATAGAATATTTATAGTTAAGTTGATAATGGAAATGGGCAGGGGTTTTCCGAGCATGAAGGCTAAAAGTTGTGTAAAGATGAGAGGTAGGAGGTTCCCTTTTATAAGGGAGGAGAGGGGCACCTTTGGAATCCTCAAAAATATTAGTTCAATATAAATTCAAACCCCACATAAAAACCTCCAAAAATGACTAAATTATAATATTAGATGATATAGGGTTGTAATATCATCAACAAATCAAATTTAGACATGTTGGGATCTTATTTTAAACCTTATCATGTTGATTTATCCTTTTTAATCTTTTTAATTTTATTTGTGATAGTAAAATTTTAAATTTTAAATGGTTATAAATAATCACTTATGTGCTGTTAATTTTCCATAATTGGATACTTTATGACTTTTTAGACTATATAGATTTCAATTTATAATTTTCAAATATTTTTGTTGATTTTTAAACAATTTAATAATATGTTATTTTTATAAAATAACAATAGTGTAAATTTTGGCACTATTCATTTATTTGAATTTAAATAAAATCCATACAGAGGATTTATTATAAATAAAATATTTAATAGGTTCCTAACATTTCATAGTCATCTAGAAAATTAGTGGAGCACCTTAAATAGTTTATATATTATTTATTTTACTATTTGTAAAACCATTTAATTTATACTTCTATTAATAAAATAATTTCTACAACATTCTCTTATAATTATTATATATACATATATGTTGCATAAAAATTAAAATTAAAATACTAGGATGAATATAAATCATATAGATTTCATAAGAATATTTTAGTCGGATTTATATTCTAAAACACAAAACTTTTAAAATGTTATATTTATTAAATTATGAATGTGACAACTTTGACATCATTTAAAATAAAATAATATAAGTGTCCTAATCACTTTTTATAAGACTCCAAACGGTCATATATTTGGTCATTGGATGCTTATGGTGTATATAAAAACTAAAAATAAGTTTTGGTTAGGTTTGTGAGCCTTTTAATGGGTATTATTATTTCAATAAAAACTATATTACTTATTTTTCACAAAATAAATAATTTATGCATCATTAATGTATAAGATATTAAGGTAGTTAATATCTCTTAAAATTATAAATAAATTACCATGATATAGAAAAACATTATACCTTTCAAATGAGTATTTATAACGGATATTATATTCTGTATAAACTTATATTAAAAATACTTTAATTATTAAAGTTGAGTGAGATATATTTCACTTTCATTAAAATAAAATTAACTAAAGGTCTTAATCACCTCGAAGTGGGTTCTAATGGATTCCATTTCGACCCAAATATGCCTTAGGACGAAATATAATCATCCAATTATATTAAGACAAGTGTTAGGGTAATTATATAATATTATATTTACCCTTAATTACCCGATTTACCTTTTACTATGGTAAATAAAATTTACCATAGTTACTATTCATATTGCCCAAAAATAAAAAGTAGCTTATTTAAAAAATTTGGACCCACTGATTCTAAATATGGAATCCATTTTTCATAATTCAATACACAAAAGTTTCAGAAAATAATTTAAAATTAATCCCATTGTTAAGAAAATAAGTTTTAAAAGTTAAAACATTGCAAAAGATTGAAATGATTTTACCTATGAATTAAATGTAAAATCAATGATAATGGCATACATTATATTAAATGGTAAAAATATATTCTATTTATACTTTAAAATAATTCAATATTATAATTTAACCATATATATTATTATGATGGAAAAAGTTGTTTTTAATTAAAATATAGCGTGTTTTTACTATTCATTAAAATATGAAAGTTATCAGAATAATATGAAAATTTGATCCAAAGTAAATTTTTATATATCCTGATTCCAAAGAAGAATTTTATTTTTTCAATTTGAACTTATAAACATTTCAGAAATTAGATGTAATGTGGGTGTGCCATCAAAAGGCGGCAAAACTACATTTTTTGAAAAATACTCATTTTACCCGAAAAATTTATTTTTGTACAATACCATGTTCTAGAAAATGAGTAAGATGAAATAATAATATTATAAAATTAAAAATGTAGTTAATAATATTCATAAAGTATAGTTCATAATAGTATTATAACCATATATCTTTGTTTAGTGAAACCCGGTATTGTGTACAACAAACGCTATCGAGGAAGGTCGTGATTGCATGTAATGCAAGCCATGTCGGGGTTGCATATAATGAAAGCTAATACGGTGTTGCATATAGCCCAAGATAATCTCTGTGTAGCTTACAATAGATTACATCAATGAAATTAAAAAGAATATTTTTCATAAAACTCGGGGTGTTACACTGTGCCCTCATTGGAAGAGCATCATAGTAGAAAAAACGTATAACAATAGCGGAAGAAGTAATACAATAAAATATGTAAATATCATAATATTGAGATTAAGTAAAATAAATTAGAATATATATATGTAAATACTGATACATGTCACAAGTATCTAAGAATGCAGCAAAATAAGTCACAATGCTGGAATATAGTACTAAACCAAAGTATAATAAAAACAAGTAAACTCTAACAACAACACAAGACTCCTCTTGGTCTCATGCTCCTTATCTCCACAAAATTAATGTACCAAATGTAAAAGGGTGATTTCTATTATCTATTATTGCAACAATATAATCTATTTAGGCCCAAAATATAAGAAAAATAGGGCGTAAGATATATCCCATTAGGAAACCACCCATTGTGCCTAACTATCAGTGAATATATATAAAAAGAAAATATGAAAAAATGAATTAATAAACAAGGTATTACTCAAAAGTAAACCATCTTACATTTTACACTACATTTTTTTACATTTATTAATAATTTAAAAAAACATGCACAAGTAACCCTCTGGGAATGTTCTCATAGATTAACCCCTCTGGTTCAAATTACCATTTAACAATAAAGATATAATGACCCCCTAGGATAGCTCACATAGTCTAATCCCATTTGGTCTAATTAAAACAAAGACTCTATGAAGAATCACTCATTATAAATTCCCACAATAGTCTTTTAATGATAAACTACAGACTCTTTGAGGAAGAACTCAACGTCAATTCCCCATGTGATTTCATAACAATAACTATAGAAACTAATAAGGAGCACTCAACATCAATCCCCCCCAGGGGTTTTGCAGCATAAAATTTACAACAAACACTATGGGGAATCCCACAACATCAATTCCCCCTATGGTCCCACTACACTAGGTTCCCACAGCCCTGTGTAATGAAATCGTGAAAAATTGATATTCAACAACCAAAGTAAATCACAAATAATACTTGGATAAATGACTAAAAGGCATTACACAAGCATGTCATATAATTTCACTCCATCCTAACAGCACTAGGAATGGAAAACCGAGGAGCCTAACAGGTAATTGTAGACCAAACTGTCAATATCAGATTAAACATGGGAAAACACATCCATAGAATGGTAAATAAAAATATTTAAAATCAAAGACCCATACTCAAGAATGGAAGGCATTACAGGCATTAACATGGTTAAATTATATAAACACGTAATACCATTAACAAGGGTATGGGTAACTTTATGTTTCTATAACTCACTGAAAATCGATGGAAAGGCACAAAAAACCTACCACGATGGTGTATGATCGATATAGTTTAGCATCATCCATTGAATTGACCTAGAACATCGTAGATCTACAAAAACATCTAAAATGTTCCACCATGAATATCTCACAAAAGAGAAGGAATCAAGAGATGGGGATCAAGAATAAGTAATAAATGCCCGAGTTGATTCTAATGCAATATAAAGTGTGTGGTTTAGAGAATATACGCATGATCGTGGGCTCTGAGAAGGATCAATGATATTCATCGCTCCTAGACGAGACGAAGCCAAAATAATATGTTTCTGTCAATGAGACATGACCCTAGTCCAATATAAAAATTGAAAATAAAAATACATGGAGTTTTACCTGAAAATAAATGGTGTGTATGTGCCTTTACCAGGCCTCACTTTAGGCGGTCTCCAGGTCACCTCACATTTCCTTGTACTCGACCATTACACAGCCAGAACATGGCTACCCGTGACAACCAGGTACACGACATGTACTCTTAAGTACACGGTGTGTACTGCTTAAATTGCTAGATACTCTTCTTTTCAACAGAATCACCAAAAATTATGATCCATACCTGAAATAATGATCTAGGTTCTTACATTTTTGATGCATGAAATTATGTGTCTCATTATAATGAGATTAGTATTATTAATTTCAATTTTATAATTTATAATCATGAATATAACATGAACCTAGTTCATGTTGACTATGGATTCAGGTTTTTACTTATTCTTACCATAATATTTATGTACTTTTATTCCATGATATCACTGTTAGAATGTTTCATATATTTAGGTTTTTACATCACCACTTCTTATGCTTATATTTCCCCAAGTTATGAATAAAATTATTACACATGATATAAAAAATATGATGTCATGTGTTGAATAATTTATCGGATATGTTGTAACGTTTTCAGGAATTATGTATTTCTATATATAGTGAAAAAATTATTGTATGATATGTTGAATATGGGGTTTTTTTATTTTTTTTAATTCACTAATGCTCAAAAAATGAAAAAATGGAATGTAATAGTTGAAATAATCATTTTTTGTTTCTATAATTAAGGTTGGTTATATCATGTATTTTATAGGTAGTATAAAAGTAAATAAAAAATTTATGAGTTTAGGAGAATAGATCCAGGAGTATGGGTGGGGATGTGTACATGCGGCATTTTAACACACAAGTTAGGACACTAATGATTATTTTTCAGACAAGGAATTGAAAATGGTATCAAATATTATTTTATTTCTTCATATTATATTGGATATTTTATACGTGGAATATTTATTTTTAAAATATTCTGATGAACCTGGATTATTGATTTTTTAGCACATTTCTTGTGGGAAGTCCTCATTACTAGGTTTTTGTGATTTTTATTATTTGATGTTGTTATTATGATTGAGATATTAATTCAATTGTGATACATTTATTTATATTGTTAATTAGGGTTTTGTCCTTTCTTCCACAATGGTATGTGTCCTGTGTATATACATCATACATGGCACCATGTATTCAAATAAAATTTATGTTTTTATATATGGTTTATTTCACTAAAAATAGGTGGTTAAAATTTTTAAAGTGTTTAAAGAAACTTATATTTCATTTCCCTATATTAATTATATTGATATTACTTAATCTTTGACAGTGATATATTTCTCTATATGATAGGTAATGTTGATATTATAGAGAAGTATTATCTTATAGTGGCTACACATTCCCTTAATGAAAAAGATTAATTATGACCCCTAGAAGGTTGGATCATAAATTGGATGACTTGGTGATAGTTTGATCTTGGAAATGTATTCCAAAGATGTGATTTTAGGCAGGGAAAATTTTCCATGGGGTTATGGATACCCTTTTAGGGATAGAGAATGTCCATGTGATATGCCTTGGGCCTTTTGTATGTATTCAAATTACATTTCTTTTAATAATATTCTTTGATATATATTTAAAATTTGATTAGATTTCTAGCCCTTTTTATTTTTGGTGTGATTCCCAATGATATAATTTATCACGATTCTAGATAGATAGATCTAATTAGTGTAAATCATGGATATATATTTTTGGTATTGGAAGGACACCAGAATGGAGGTTGATCATGAGGCAAGCCTTGGAATGAGTATAATGGCTCAATTATTGATGAAATAAATCAGCAAGGTAATTTTTTATAGACGATACTGAAATGAATTGAAAAAGTGGATAGTTGTTCAACATCATGGTTTATGACTTGAACCACTTTGTTCTAACCTAATAAAACCCTAAGACCTCATCCAATAGTCCAAGGGATGGAAACCAACACTAAATAGAAATATCCCACAAATAAGAGGCATTAGACTAAAGTATCTGTACACACACCCACACAAATTTCCATGCCAAATGATATTTAATGTAAAAACACTGAAACTATTTCATTTATACTTCTACAAGCCCCCATAAATAGTACAATAGTAATGTACTAAAAATGAATAAGAGGCCAAATACTATCCTAATAAAAAATAGTAGTGTACAACCTTCTCTATGGGAGATGACTGTGATCAAATGAATGAAATTCAAAAAAATTGTATATCCAGATAAATCTATGCCCCACCTACTCCATATCCTCCCAATAAAAAGTTTAGTAGTCCTTATTCTGCATAAGATATGACTAGTTTGGGAAGATCCCATGTAAGGATGGGTTTATCAATACCCAGTAGGACACCTTGAAAACAATAAATAAAAATCATGAAGAATAGTGATATCTTAATAGTAAATGTATGGAATAAAAATAAGAGAAACAGAGATATACACAAGACAAAATAATGAAATATGTAAATATTTATTTAATTAGAAACAAAGGAATATTTTTCACAAACACCCCATGCTATAATTTTTTTTTCATTCCTAGGGTAAATAAATTCCCCAAAATCAACGTTACACAAGGATTTCTGATATGGACCCCATTTGGGAGTAATTTCACATTATTTGAAAAATGGAGTGTGTGTGTTATTAATTTTTTTGATATATTCCAAACATTTATTCTAGCCCCACTAGGCCTTATAATCTCAATCTATTTTAACACATAATATTATTAATATTCCATATAATATTAAAAAATATACAGAGAAAATCTGAGTAATTAAATTCTCCCCACCTTAGGGATTATCATATTCAAGAAAAAAATCTATTAAAAAATATGAGGGTATTGGTCTTTCATATCTGTCACTCATTTTTGGGTGATCACATAAATATTATCATACTTCCACCAGAAATACACTACGGTAATAGATCTACTACAAAGGAAACTCTCCTATAGGTCCACAATATCCACCAGGTACTCCGTAGAGGAATCTCTCTCCTCAATGTCAAACTCACCCCAGTAGATAACATGTGATGGTTCATGCATGTATATCCTCACATATGACACAAATAAGACATAATTTACCTGGTCAAATTAAATTGGTAGAGAAATTTGTAATGCCACCTTGTCAACTCTATACAATATGTAGAATTTGTTTTTAAATCTTGGAGCTAACATGCCACCTCAGACAAATATCGGATATCCGCATCGACGTGAGACCCTATAGAAGACATGGTTTCCTTCCTCAAACTCAATAGTTCTCTGTCATTGGTCAACATATGAGTTATAACAAATATATTCATTCCTCTTCCACTCATGGATGATATTAATCTTTTCTTTAGTAGCTTTACCAAACTCTAAGAGCGTGTGTGTCCTCTTTCTTGGATCATTCAAACAATGGTGTGACCTACAATGTCTCTCATACAAGTCCCCAAATGGTCACATAACAATGGTTCAATGGTATATTTTTTTAATATAAACTCAACCAAGGGTTGATGATTACCCCAACTACAACCATATTCAAACATGAAAGACCATAGAATTTACTCCAATACCTGAATAGTCTTCTTAGTATAGTCTCTAGTCTAGGGGTGAAACATTGTTCTCAAGCCAATATTATTACCAAGGACATCCTATAATACTATATGATATCATGATGTGAAGAAAATAATCAAATTATAAAATTCTCATTAAGGGAACTCTATGGAGTCATAAACACTTTTGTATATTGTGGCATCCCAAGATCTATACAGAACTCTGCTCTTGAATAGCTAAGAAGTGGGCCGACATGGTGAGACAGTCCATAATCACCCATTTAGAAATTTTTCCACTAGATGTATGTGGTAACCCCATCTATAATTCTACAAATATCCAATCCTAGTTCCACTCTTGATCCTCAAGGTGATGAGATAAACCCACTAGAACATCATCCTCATCCTTCACTTACTAATAAGGGAGGCATCGAGAGAAAAACTATTCAACACAAGTATTCATGCATATCCACCAAAACTATAATAAGAGGTCCTCATATATCTTTTACACACATGAATGTACCGCCAGTTGGGTTGTATGAAATTTTTTAAATTTGAATGCTTCCATCATCTATCATATAAAATTATTATGTTATCCCCATATTTTTAATATCTATCAAGATCTTATACATTGGATATCTAAAAACCTATGGTATCACAGTCAGTATCTCCATGATGAGCATCCCTGAAAAATTGTAAAGGGTGATGGGTAAAAACCATTGAATGTAGATATGAAGAACTATAATTTTCCACTAAGGACCACTGTGATGAGGCTAACTAATTTAATGCCTCGACCAATAACTAAGAACATGATATACTATTGATATCATCTTCCACCATGTTCCCATCCCTAGAACTATAGACAATATTGAATTCATATTCATGGAGGAAATATAATGATAAACACATTCACATGTTAAAATACTTATAAGAGAATATATTCATGAAATTATTGTGGTTATATTAGATGTTTAACCACTCACCCATCGGTTAGTGTCACCACATCATTAGTACAATTACTATGACTTCTATCTCAAGATCATGGGTCATGTAGTCCTATTCATGTAGTCTCAACTATCATTAACCATAGGCAATCCATACCTTTCTCTATATCAGAACACATCCTTGCTTGATCCCTGATATTTAGAACAACCATAAGTACATGAAACCCTCATTATAAATCTAAATATGGGGGCTCTCATTAGCCTCTACCTCATCTCATGAATGCACTACAAGAACCCCTATTTCAACACAAAAGGTTTCTCCTTTTAGGTCAACAATGTCAATGATGTTTCTACTCTAGATAAATTGGGTGAATACCTCCAATAATACACTTTGAACCTAATAAAACTATGCACAATGGTAACATTATTTCATAGAAACCAAGCATGTACTACCACAGTATTCACCGGGAGCACTTCCACTCTTGTATATAAGAAGACGTGTCATGGGAAGGGTACCTCTCGAATCTAAAACTATAACTTCAAGAGAATCCCATAAATTTGGTTCTCCTAGAGTGTGTCCATGACTATCCTTAAATGTTTCGCATGCTCCAACTTAGACACTAGTTATACTAGGATATCATCGATGTAAACCACCATGAAAATTTCTAATAAAGGCATAAATTTATGGTTCACCAGTCCCATGAAAACTACTGGGGAATTATTTATTCCAATGGTAATAACATATTACTAAAAGTTACCACAACACAATCTAAATATCATCTTATTTATATCCTTAATCCATTCTTTCAGTTAGCGATAACATGATCTCATGTCAATATTTAAGAACCACAACACCCCTTTCATCTGATCAATGAGGTCATTGACCATTGGTTGTGGATACTTATTCATCACAGTTACCCAGTTCTATAATCGATATTCAAAACATAACCTCAATATTATATCCAATTTATTAGAAATTAAAACTTGTGATGCCTAAGGGGAAACACCGGTTCACACAAATCCCTTCTTTTATAGGTCCTCCAACTACACCCTATGCTCATAATTTTCAATGGGATCCAAATTATATGCTAGTGTTGATATCAAGACCATATCAGAGTGTAATACAATGAATATTTCTATTTATTAGGGGGAGGTAATCCTATAATGTCATAGTGAAATATGTCCTCACACTCCCCCAATACCGTATGGAGCTGGTAGCCTACAACAGCCCCTACTCCAAGTGTCATTCTAGCCAAATGGCCTATAAATAGCTTCACTCTACTATTCCTGACATAAATATTCTCTGAAAATGTTTCCTTTTCACAGAAATGGGAATATATCATCCCTTTATTATGGACACACCAAATCCTCATCCGAAAATCGTTTATTATGGAATGAATTATAGATAACTATTTCATTGCTATGATGACTTCACAAGACATCATAACTTCTAAAAAGAGATCTAATATGAAAATATCACCTTCAAACAAAAGCTTTTACTTCTGGGTGAAGTGATAGGTCACTTAAACACCACATGCCAGAGTCACTAACCAAAAGGGTCAAGATAAAGTCTTAATTGTAATCTCTATCTCTCGAGCCAAATAAGTTGAAATAAATGAATGGTTCATACTTGTGTTTATAAATTATTTATCTAAGGTAGAAAAGACACACGTGGTACCTCGTATCATAAATGGATCCTCCAGGTCAATGGCCTCCATATCCTTCAAATAGTGTCATCCATATCCACTATATCCCTAATCCTGGCATGGAAAAAATGTGGGTGGTCGTGGTAATAAGTCAAGCCTCCAACCACCACCTACTATTCTACTGACACCACATCCCTGAACACCACCTTCCAAACCAACCATATCCAGACTCTTTCCCTACCTCAGAGGTACCATGACTATCTCATAATGATATTTATGAAAGATGAGACAATACTAAGCAATATTTTCCTAACCATCATAAGAGAAACATAACTTCAACCTCAGCTAATTTGAAAAATATTTGGATCATTGTGCCCCTGATCTGGTGTCATTAGATCACATTCTGATGTTTGGGAGACACTTCGATCTCTCTGAGATCAATTATCTTCCTACTGTTGAGGTCTCATCTATTGGGTGCCAGCACTGGCACCCAATGTTGGTAGTTTTGCATCCAGGATGATCTCCACAACATATGCTCACTCCAGTAATGCATAATAGATGGGAATGTAGAGGGATAACACTGTTTCCCCAATATCTAAGTATAATCCAAGCTAAAATTAATTTTCATTGAGAATAGGATCTCAAACCATTTCCAATGAGTATACTTAGAGATTATTAAATCTCAGCGAACAAATATCCTTATTTAAATTTTCCTTTTATAGATATATAAGATCCTATTTTATAATTGATCACAAAATGTCCACATAAAACTCCTCCTTGAAGAGACGCTCATAGTCTGATAAGAGTAGATCTGTATCATCAGGTGACCGAGTCAGTAAAATCTACTATCACCTAAGGGATCCATGAAGAATACTTGATGTCAGGACCACCATTTGATCATCAATGAATCCTCTCAAGGTTGTAAACTAAAGTGAATTCCTCTAGCCTATCATTTTCCACCTAGGGGTTTAGTTGACCACAAAACCTAGGTGGTCAATACCATTGGAACATTTAAATTCACTAAGCTGGTTTGAATCCTCAAATGGCACTGTCAGTGCTAGATTCTACTTATTGGAAGAGTTTATAGATGGTAAACCACCCATAAGTGATAACTATTCTATAGGACCCTATACTGAATCCTCATCACTTTATGTTTCATCATCATGATCATGTAGTGGATTCTTTGATGGATGTATTCGTAGTGGAATCCTAAAATAATCAAGATATACCACATCTAGTGAGTATATCTGTGGATCTAGCTCAATAAGGACATATAAACCATAACTTATTCCTATATGATGAATGTACCATTTTTCACAGAAAACAAATGTATACTTGTATCACGTTGAAAGGAAGGTGATTGGAGTCCAGAAGTAAGGATACATTGGTCACCACACTGACGTTGGATTCATTTTCCTGAAAGCTAATCACAGATCACATAACACTGTTACCCCAAACCAATATCACAAAATTGGATCCTAAGGATGAATCATCTACTCTTATACAACTCTATCATGATCCGAACCCACTATGATCTGACCTGTGACTAAAAAAATCCCACCACTAATAAGCCAAGGGCCCAAAACTAGTGTAGAGTGGGCATAATCCAAAAATGGGAGGAATTAGCCTAATTTACTTGTACACATGAACTCATTTCTACGATCACACAATATTGAAATATTAAACAATTATAACCAATTCATGCATACATCTATAATACCACAATAGTGTACAATTGTAACATGATGAAATAAAAAATGGGCTAAATAAAATCCCAACAAAAATCCTCACAGAGTCCAACATGCTCATAGGGTTAAGACTATAATCAAATAAAAGATCCCACAAAATAGCTTATCCTTTCAAGTAGAATATATTATCTAGCAACTCCACATCCTCCTAGGACACCATCAAATGGGCCTTCATTTTCATAACGCATGAAACCTACATGAAGATTCCATCGAGTGGGGAGTATAAAAGTACCTAGTAGGTTGTGAAAATAGTAAACATGTAGCATCAATACTATTCAACTAATAACTAGAATAACATACTGAATAGAAACATGTGAAAACTAGATATACTCAGGGAGGACACCGCACTAGCAGGCTTGGAAAACCAACCACCATCAAAATGATTCTACTTAAATAAATTGTTATTTTTGGAGAATACACTCCTTGATCCATGTGATCACTAGAGACCCTCATGCATAAGGTAAAGATTATTGGGTCCCACCCATTAAATACATGAAATATCAATGGTCTCAGTATACCTTGATTCCCATATTGGCATTTATTCCGTGGACCACCGAGGGACACCAAGTACCAAATTTCGATAAACCCACCACATAGGGGATCATATCTCAATGATATCATGATACATACCAACACAACTTGCAAGATGGAGGATCAACTCCCTACATTATGAGGTCATGACTATTACACAAAGCCAACCTAGTGTATAAAAAGGATTGAGGATCACACTCTTGTTTCATAGAGGAACACCACAAAATTTATCCGAGGATAATCCTCTAGAGGGGATCATAATCCTATGATTATGACAAAAAATATAACATTAACCTTGTTGGAATCGACCAATGTAATAAACTCAACCAAAATTGGTCCATGGTGACTAAATGAATGGCCACAAACACCCTCAAGGGGGGTACACAATGTGCAATAGGGGTAGACAGGGTTCTACCTAAAATATTGTACTCATTTGTGGAAATTCCTCACATAGAATGTTATCCGTAATATATATGAAATTAAAGTGGTCACAAACATTCTATATTAGTAACTCGACACACTTACCTTACTATATGGTCATGCCCATGTAAACCAAAACATGTTAGTGTATACTGAGTGTGTCTGTGTACTTGTCCTAATCATACCAATAAAACCTCTATGTTTCATGTCGAGCCACTATACATGTGTCACATGGTGTGTGGCAGGGTCACATGACATGTGATCATTTTCAATCTACTGAAACCCTAGCACTAAATAGGGTGTCCCAAATGGTGTGAATCTCTAGATTACATGCTGCATAACTAAGGATTTTCTAGAACCCTTGATTCCACTTCTATGTTGACCTACACATCATAGGACCACCACTCATTCCAAAAATCATATTTCCCAGGTCATTTAGACCATACCATCATTTATCGTTGAGATTTGGATTCAGATATGCTTGGAAGAACAACCATTAATCCACTTGTCCTCTCACACCAAGGGAAGAACAAAATTTATCTATCTATTTTGAACATCCACCAATCATTATATTCTGTTGTCTCACCTCGATCACATCTTCGAACGTGAAGCTCACCACGTGTATTGATTTGTTTCACTGAACAATGGTCACTCAACAATCGAATATTGAGTATTCGTTGAACCTTTATCTAATCCTTTTTTGTTATTAATGTGAGAAGAACTGAGGAGGGGGGGGGGTAACCATAATCCATATAATATGAGGAAAAAACATCAATCATTTTTCATTTGACCTAGATCATTTTTCATTGAAATATATGGAAAAGGATGAGATAAATACAATGAACAATAAAATAAATCCATCAATGAAATATACCATTGATGAATGAATCAATTCTATTTGATGGATTTAATATGTGTTCAATCATAAAGAAATAATGGGTTAGAAAAATCATAAATCAACATACTACATAATGATTGGATCAGTAACTGGTGAAGAATGGTTATGTATTTCTTCCACTGGCGAGATCCATGAACTCAAACTTCGTAATGTTCCGTAATGGAATCTCAATCCTTTTCACTCACCATGATCTCCTTCTTCTCTATTCTAAGGGATACCATAAAATTCATATGGTTATGTATAAAATTTAGCTGACTATTCATAATAACATTTAAATAGATGTAAAATCTAGTTCGCTCCATCCACAAAAAATTATTTGTTTTTTTAATATGTCCCCTCAATATTGTTTTCATAATCCCCCCATACTGACAAATGTAACATCATGCATTCGGTAAAAAAAAAAATTGATCTCAATGGCTCCAATTTAATTCATAATTAGGACCTTGTTCCAGAGATATTCTACGTTTATAGGAAAATTACATGCACGTCTTATTTAAATATTCAATGTATATCAAATATTTATCCCAGGATCACCAGGTCTCAAAATCACATACAGTATAAGTGCCTGATCTTAATTATATACCATATAATATCCAAAATTAATCTATATAAAATACAATAAATTACAATTTGAGACTAGATTAAATGAAATTTTACTGAGTGGATAATTTTTTCAGTTTTATGATCATGTCGTATGGGACAATTAACTATTTTTGATAGAGTGATACTGAGATGGATGGTCTAATAATAACCTGAGAGAAAGTTATTAAAGGTCCACTCTTCCATAAGAATAGGAGAGTGAGGATTGGATTGAATTTTCAATCAAACCATAAATTTGTGAGGGAATGTGCATACTGGTTTCACATACATCCTCCATGGTTTATTAGTTGATGAGTGTTAGTGTATGTGAAAAGGTATGGGGGATTTTATAAAACAATCAAAAATATAGTGCACCATGGTATTGATGAGAATAAGAGGTGAATTTAATTGTTTCAATAGATAATATCATAGATAGAATAGTGTATTAGGGTACAATCAATGTAATATTGTTCCTTGACTAGTGTTCTCTGGGATGGGATGAGAATGGATTGGTTGGAGTGAAAATCATGTGATGTTAGGAACATCCTGGTACGATGGTTAAAAAGAACTAATAGGTAATATATATGGTGGGAAATGGGAAATTTTTTGTTATAGGGATTAAACCCCATTGTGGGTGAATGTTAGTGGATTTCGATTATGTCAGTTTTAGTAAGCCAGAAATAGGATACAATTGGTGTTTTTGGATAAAAATTGTGTATGTGTGAGTTAACTATTGGATCATTGCATTTTGTTCTAGATTTAGAAATTGTTTTAGTGATTGATAATATTCATTTACAAGGGATGTTTTTAGGATACACCTATATTGGGGAGTGTCTTGTCAATCATGGGTGTTTGACCCTCTTATTGATTGGGTTGTGGATGCAGTGATACTAAATGGAGGATGGTTGAGATGATACAATATACTCGTGATTAGGTTACCATGATTTTATCTAGCTCCATAGGATATAAAATATTTTGGTTTTTAACATTCTCCCTAATTACCACAATAGCTCAATTACATGTGGGGTGGATTTTAGTAAAAAATACTTTCAATATTATCCTACAAGAGTATTAAAATTAAAGTAATTTATAAAAATATATTAAAATAAAAATATTTTAAGAAGTTATATTTCAAATTAAAACATGTACTTTTTACCAGAAATAAGTCTTTCCAAATTTTATAAACTGTCAACAGAATAATATCCATATCTGAAATAATGACAACTACAAAAATTAGCAAGTATAGTGGAATTAAGAAAAAAACACAATACTAATTCATAAAACAAGTACACCAAAAAGATATTATAAAGAAATCTTTTAACCCATATGATTATATGAATCCTAAAACTAATTCCTGGTATGTGTGATATTAAACTAAAAAATTATTGTCTTATTATCCCTTGGTAGCCCTCAATTTAACGATTATGAAGGTATCAGCTCACTTTTGTAAGCTGGAAGATCACATTTGACATGTATAACCAAATATTTTGATCAACATGATCATATGTAACCTTAATTATACAAAATTGAAACTTGAATATGTATTTTAATTCATAATCCATCAATCAACATTACGAAAAAACACTAGAATTAAAGAAACAGTAAGATATTTCACAAGAAAAAATCTCAATCATAATAGCCTATTAAAAACACTCAAAAAGAAAATAATATTTGAATCAACCTCAGCAAAATATGATTTTTAATATTTAAATAAATAATAATCTCACGAAGTGATTTCGTACTTGTGTTTTCACATTGTTATGATCCATGAATCAATGTTTAAATATATAGGTAAACTATCAATGGTAATATTTCACAATCTTTGGGATTAGTTTAAATAGTATCTGAAACAACATTTTCCATATTTGATGAATATAGTATCACACCACATCTTTCGATGAATTAATCCCATGTAGATATATCACATTTTTTAAAATAATTGATCAGGGATATAAATGTAAAATCATATCTCTAAATTTTATTAAAAAATATTCTTTTAAAAAAGCAATCTAAATTTAATTTTTTCTCATAGTATACACATAAAAACCGCTTGATAAGATGAAATATAGGATCATTATTTTTTTTATTTTTAGCAGTAATGAAAAAATAGAATTATAATTGGATGCAACGGAAAATGTGTTTTTGTAGGTAAGAATTAGATAGTAGGTTTTTGATAAGGTTTGAATATTGTAATTGGTTTGAAGAATAAATTTAAAATTATCTAAGAGTTAGATAGATAATATGTGTGATGATTCACATAGTGAGAGAATGATAGATAGTGTAAGTAGATAAGTACTCAACCAAGTATTTATATTGAAAGTTAGGTTATAAAATTATTATAGCTGTTTGAATTATTGTACAATTCCTCAATGAATTAAGGAATCATGATTGAGGGATTTGATAATTTTTCAATGTCTATATGGAATTTCATTTAGAACTGGTGGATAGTGTAAGGGGAATGTAGTCATAGTTCATGGTTGGCAGAAATATTCCTAAATTAGTCTTGGAGATGGAATGGTGACAATAATAAAATTTCAATTGATGGATTAGAAGACATTAGATATTTTTATGTTCTTATCTGAGATAAAAAAAATTATGTGGAAAATTTTGTAAGGAATCTAAACATTATGTAACTATTTTTTTGTGAAAGTTATATTTTCTAGTCCTGGATTAGTGTAGTTAAATGGAATTAGGAATTAGGTTAGGATAAATAGGGATATAACAACTCATTTAAATGTTTTTAAATTTTTTTAGTGGCTCAAATGGTGTTTTTTTACTCAATTAAATGTTAGAGAAGAGATATGGTGGCCCATGTGTAACAGCCTGAGATTTTATGAAAAATATTTTTTTTTAATTTTATTAATGTCTTGTGTTGTACTCTACACCAAAAGGAGCTTGCACAACACACATCTTTGACTTGCCTTGCATTACACGCAATCACAACCTTCCTCGATAGCGTGTGTAGTACGCAATACTGAGTTTCAAGAAACAACGATATGCTATTAAAATATTATTAAAACTAGTCATTATGAATAGTAATAACCACATTTTAAAATTTTTAGCTCTCAAAATGGACTTCATTTTTGGATTCGGAGTATCGAATTTAGCCTAAGGTGAAATTTTTGTACTTTTCGGATAACTTTCATATTCTGATGAATAGTGAAAATTACTAAATTATAATTAAAAACAACTATTTTAATCAAAATAATTAATAGTGATAAATTATTAATTTGAGTGATTTTAAAGTATATTTAGAATATATTTTTACAATTTAATACAATGTTGGTCATTGGATGTAATTTCACATTTAAACCAGACATAATCAAGTGTCAATCTTTTGATAGAAATTGTTTCTTAAAAAACACGCTATTTGTTTTAACAGCGGGATTTATTTATAAAATCAATTAATGCAACTTCTATGTTATGAATTTGGTAAAATTGAATTCATTTTTGAATTCAGAATATGAAATATACATTAGGATAAAATTTTGGCATTGTTCTGAAAAACATCAATTTTTGATGAATAGTGAAACTACTAAGTGGTAGTTAAAAAAACTGAATTTTGCATGAAACTTAATTTTACCGCTTCTGTGAATGGAATTTCAAAAATCCGAGAGACACTGTTGATGTCAGTAAGTAAAATGTGGTTCAATGAGATGAAAATAATTTTTGGTGAATAGTAACTCTTTACTTTTATTTACCACGGTTAAAAGTAAATAGGGTAATTAAGGGTAAGAATAATATTAATATTACCCTAACACATGTCATAATTCTATTGGACAAGTTTATCTAGACCAAAAACAACCTTAAGTTTAAAATATTATCATTTAGGCCCACTTGGATTAGATTAGGACATTTATTATTATTTAATTCAAAGAAGAGTTAAAAGAGTTAAAATCAAAGTTTATTTACTAAAACATTTTTAATATAGGGTTATACATAAGCTAAATTCGATTGTAAATATTCATTAGAAAGCTAAAAGGATTTCCTACATTATGGTATTTTATTTATAATTTTTAGACATCAAATAATTTAATTTATTTATGACACAAATATGATGCAGTAATTATCTTATTAATGAAATATTGACATAATTAATATTATAAATACCAAAATAAATGTAATTTAAGACTTTTTATGAATTCCACTAATTTTCTAGGTTACTATGATATATTATTGTTGATTTAATCAACTTGGTTCGAACATATAATTCTGTTATGACTTTCACAAAAATCATATATCAAATAGTGTCAAAATTGACACAAAATAGTTTTTAAATCAAATATTATATTATTAATTTTTATTTTATTCCTAAAAATCTAAGGATCGGCCGAATGACATAGATAAGGATATATGTATTAATAATAAACAATTTGGGGTTCGTTTGGCATGTTATCGGGAGTTTATTAAACATATAGTGTAAGAAAACAAAAAGACACGGTAAAAGTTAAATTATTTAACTTAGAGTTAAATCTAATTGATAAGGTTAAAATAAAAACCTAAACTTGTCTAAATCCTATTGGTTGATAGGATTGCGACCCATACCCACATTAGCTTCGAAATAATACCCTTTGGAACCATTATAAACCGATTTTGACTTTAATATAAAATAATATTTTGAGATATTCCAAAGGTGCCCCTCTCCTCCGTTATAAAAGGGCACCTCCTCCCCCTTCTCCTCACACCAATTGGAGCACTCAATATCAGCCAACCCCTGCCAAAATCCCTTCTCCACTTCCCTAGAATAATCCTAGAGGTCCTGGTATTCTTCAAAGACCAATCATAGTTCCCTAAGTGGAGGATTCAAAGAGGCGTTTCAAAGAAGAGGTAATAAACATTACCGATCTTTTCAATTTCTTTCTTCTTCAACTTCTTCTTCTTTAGTTGTTTCATGATAAAGTTATAACATCAGTATTACTTACATATTGATATGTTATTATAAATATGATACAACCCTAATTCACCTTCTATCCATCCTACGGAAAAATGAAATCACCGCGCATGCGTACGTACGGAATACCGTCTCCACGCCGTGGTGTAATCTATTTTCCACCATCACCTTACAAGGATGGGTATAATGGTGTAATTAGTAACTATTTTTGATTATTATAAAGTAATATTTATACTGAAATAATATATATATACTCAAATACAATTCCACGATCATAGGAACGATATCATCACTCGTGCGTACGTACGGAATACCGTCTCCACGATGTGGTGCGACTCGTTCTACATGATCATAATTACATAGTAATTATATAAATGAATTGAATGAATAAATATGATATATGTTACACTAATAACATTCTGGATATAATATATCTATAACCCTAAAAGAAGAATAAGAATTTATTCGGCAAAACACGCATAAGAACAAAAGGAAATAAAGACCCGAGTAACAAGTAACAATGAAATATTACTAACAAGAAGCTAATAATATAACCATATATGATATCATATCAATATGTATGATTCTGGAATAAGTCAATAACATTATTTATACCATTATACAGGATCTTCAGACACGTACAAAGAAAATCGGACCTAAGGTAAGGGAAATATCACAATCTCATTTTTATCCGAGATTGTTTATTCGTAAGTATTTACTGGGGTGTATTTTATCATCCACATCCATGTTTCATCAATATGTAATATTATTTCCATCCACTTACTATATTTTAAATCCAATTTTACACTTCGGTGAGTTTTTAGTAAAGAATATGAAAGGAATCTTTTTTCGTTTTTTCATACGAGGTACTTTTTTTGACTTTTCCGACAAAAGTACGAAGAATTTTTTTTTAACTTATACGGCATGAATGGATTTTTAAAAAATTATTTCCAAGAAGCTTCCTTTACAAGTTTTCAAGTTTATTCTTAATCAACTTCTTTTATTTATAATCTTATGACATGTTAAGAAATGAAAAGTGTTTGTGAAGTAGAAAGGATATTTTCCTCAATAATGGAGTTCAAATGTTTTATCAAAATTATTTTCCATCTAAGAAAATATAGGGTTCTGTTTTTATCCCTATTATTAAATTGATTTGATTATGTTGTGAGGGAATTATTTTTATGAAGTCATTTACCTTATATGGTTTGTTTTATGATGTCATGATGTTTCAAGAATCCCATTTTTTTTACATCTGTTATGCGATGATGTATGATTTATGATTATCTGGCACACATAAGAAAAGATTCATTATAAGATGGGTGGGACCTATATATCCCTCCAATGCATTGGGTAAAGATTTTATATCTCTTGAGATAGACATGGCTGGAATGGTAGGTTATACCGGTCCAGTGAAACAGGACTGAAACAAAGGTTACTCGATTCAGAAAGGGACTTTGTCCACTAAGATAGTATTTGAAATTAGTCTTGACTAACAAGAAATGATTCTCTATGATTATGTGTGTATTCCACAAAGTTTCATGTTTTATGTTATGATTATCAGGATTACATTTCACTCCTATGATTTATCCCATGTTATGAAATTATGCTCTCTTTTGCAGGTTAAGAATTCCAAAATGTTATGTTCTTATGAATATGATGTGATTGATATTTATTTTGTTTACCCTTACTGAGCATTTGAGCTCACCCTTTTATGTTTTCTTTTCCCCAGGATATAATGAATGGTTTTAGGTAAAAAAAGGGAAGATATTTATGGAAGATATTGAAGATCTTTCACCGCGATTAGAAGATTACGTTCCGAGTTTCCAAAGACACTAAACTATTACGGTCCTTGTGTGTGTGTTTTTGTTATGTTCTAAGTATTCTGCAAAAGTAATTTAATGTCAATGTACGTCAGGCTTCGGGTCTCTACAGTTGGTATCAGAGGAAAGGTTTAGTCAGCCTTTGGAAACTAGGATGCGAAAACTTTAGTGAGATCCCTAGAGATATTTATAAGGAATGTCTAGGGATGTCCCTAAGATTAAGTATACTTATAGGTTATAGTACTAGAATTACGCTAACGATCATAGAATTAAACCTATGAAGTTAGATATTGATGTTACTCCCCCTTTATTATGATTTTTGCCTCTCACACTATTCTTTTTGGGTTCTAGACGATGGCTGGAACCCGAAGGAACCGTGTTGATCAATGCAATGGACAATGCAATGATTTCCCTCCTGAACAAACAAATGATATGGGAGATGGAGTGAAAAATATTATTGATATACTTACACAAGCTATGAATCATTCTGGACTTCCAAATGAGAAGAGAAGGGAACAATATTCTATAGAGTCCTTCATGAGGCAACGTCCACCTTCTTTCAGTGGGACGTTCGATCCACTTGTTGCTGAACAATGGATCAGTACCACTGAAAAGATATTTTCAGTTCTTCAATGTTCTGAGCATGATAAAGTCATCTTATCAGTATATCGTTTGGAAGTTGAAGCAGATCAATGGTGGAATCTTATCAAGAATACGAGGCCAAGAGATGAAATTGAGTCCATGGAATGGGACGAGTTCACGAACTTATTTTTCAATAAGTACTTCCCTCGTATTCTTCGAACAAATATGGAGAAGGAGTTTCTGGAACTAAAGAAAAAGGATGATGAATCTGTTGGTATATACGAAGCAAATTTTACAAGACTTGCAAGGTATGCATCTGGCATTATCATCCAACCTGAAAGTAAAGTTGATCGATTTTTCTATGGCTTAAAACCAAGTTTTAAAGGGCATTAGCTATAAGAGACTTCAGTAGCTATGAAGAAATTGTGCGTTGTGCTATCAAGGTAGAAAAGGAAGTTGGTGTTACATATCCATCTCATGGTTTTGACAAGAAACGAAAGATGGAGTTCAAGGAGAAATCTCAGAATAATGGTGAAAAGAAGATGAATGTTTCCTTATGCACAAAGTGTGGAAAGAAGCATGGTGGAGATTGTCTTAAAGGGACTAGAAATTGTTTTAAGTGTGGAAAAGAAGGTCATCGAGCAGCTGTGTGTCGAAGTAATGGAAAAAGGGATTCTAATGATGTGAATAAAGCAAACACTGTAGAGAATGCACCACCAACACTTCAATGCTTCAAGTGCAAGGAAATGGGGCATTATGCTAATAAATGCCCTAATCCAAGGGTTAGTGATGATCAACATGAGCAACCTCTTAAGGCAAAGGACAAAGGGAAGTCACATGCGATCACCATTGGCGATGTTGAATATGATAACGATGTGGTGGAATGATTAAGTGTTTATGTAATGGGATTCCAAAATAATGTTGTATCATAAAGTATTGAAATATTTATGTATTGGTCTAATGTGGTATTCAAAGTGATTGAGATATTTTTGGAAATAATATGATATGAGCATAATGAAGGGAAAATTAGAAAACGAAATGTTTAACAGTATTCATGAGCTCATGATTGATATAAGGACTATGTGATATCATTGTTTGAGTATATAGAATTTTGAGGATTTTGGTATGTGGAAAGTGTTAAATTTTAACTGCATTCATGTTTTCACTAAGGTATTCAAGAGAATACATGATTAAGGACTTTTAATGTTTGGAATGTGACCAACAAAACATATCTTATGATATATGGGGATCAACGATGGTGTTAAATCTCTGGTAATCATTTTCACTATGAGAGTGGACTGCAGTATTATGGATAATCCTAATGATTGGAATGGATTATGTTGGACATAAGTTAGTATTGTTTAAGGATAGAATTTTTCTCAATATTATTGATGGGAGGTTATAGTAATATAGTTTTAGAAAAAGGACAACCTGCAGGATGGGCGACAGCCCATCGCGTCGGACAAGGCTGTGGAAATCGAACCCACAACCGAAGTGAGACTGGCCTTTATCGCCTACCACTGGCCTATAAGAAGTCCCTGTTTAGTAGAAACTAGTTTAATTATATTAAGTTGTATGAAATATGATGTATATGTCCATTTTAGGAACCATATATGATTAATCTCACTATAGATCGACTTATGTATATAATTTTTTTGCTAACCTGTTGTTTGAGACCAATGGAATGACCCGTCATTCAATCACATGATCTGCTAACACTTCACGAATAACAAATTCAACATCATTTATTTGAGAGATGAAGTGGAAATTGTTAAAGGCACGAACAATAGTGATATTGTACCAAAATAAAGTAAGTATTTATTCTAATTCAAATTCTTTAACTTTAGGGAAACGATCTTGAAGACCAAAAATGTTGTCCTAGTGATCTTATATCTAATGAATCAGATGGTACCTTAGATCGTCCCATATTTATGGCTTTGTGATTGCTGGCTTTTCCAAAGCCATGTTCTCTACCACTCTCCATCAGAACATGATGGTTAGATTTCTCTTCCATATCTATATTTTCACCTATGTGGAAACCCAGTGATTATTTTATTTGGGTAACCATTACGTTTCATACTTTTGTTTTTAAAGATTTGTTTTTATATTCCTTTTTACGATGTGGGTTTCTATTAAAGAAACTTTCGAATAGTAAACCATTTTTAACCCCGACGAATTTTGAAGGCGAAATTCATTTTAAGGGGGGTAGAATGTAACAGCCCGAGATTTTATGAAAAATATTCTTTTTAATTTTATTAATGTCTTGTGTTGTAAGCTACACCAAAAGGATCTTGCACAACACGCATCATTGACTTGCCTTGCATTACACGCAATCGCAACCTTCCTCGATAGCGTGTGTAGTACGCAATACTGAGTTTCACGAAACAACGATATGCTATTAAAATATTATTAAAACTAGCCGTTATGAATAGTAATAACCACTTTTTAAAATTTTTAGCTCTCAAAATGGACTTCATTTTTGGATTCGGAGTATCGAATTTAGCCTAAGGTGAAATTTTGGTACTTTTCGGATAACTTTCATATTCTGATGAATAGTGAAAATTACTAAATTATAATTAAAAACATCCTTTTTAATCAAAATAATTAATAGTGATAAATTATTAATTTGAGTGATTTTAAAGTATATTTAGAATATATTTTTACAATTTAATACAATGTTGGTCATTGGATGTAATTTCACATTTAAACCAGACATAATCAAGTGTCAATCTTTTGATAGAAATTGTTTCTTAAAAAACACGCTATTTGTTTTAACAGCGGGATTTAATTATAAAATTAATTAATGCAACTTCTATGTTATGAATTTGGTAAAGTAGACTTCATTTTTGAATTCGGAATATGAAATATATCTTAGGATGAAATTTTGGCATTGTTCTGAAAAACATCAATTTTTGATGAATAGTGAAACTACTAAGTGGTAGTTAAAAAAACTGAATTTTTCATAAAACTTACTTTTACCGCTTCTGTGAATGGAATTTCAAAATTCCGAGAGACACGGTTGATGTCAGTAAGTAAAATGTGGTTCAATGAGATGAAAATAATTTTTGGTGAATAGTAACTTTTTACTTTTATTTACCACGGTTAAAAGTAAATAGGGTAATTAAGGGTTAAAATGATATTAATATTACCCTAACACATGTCCTAATTCTATTGGACAAGTGTATATCGACCAAAAACAACCTTAAGTGTAAAATATTATCATTTAGGCCCACTTGGATTAGATTAGGACCTTTATTATTATTTAATTCAAAGAAGAGTTAAAAGAGTTAAAATCAAAGTTTATTTACTAAAACATTTTTAATATAATGATATACATAAGCTAAATTTGATTGTAAATATTCATTAGAAATCTAAAACGATTTAAAAAATGATGGTATTTTATTTCTAATTTTTAGACATCACATAATTTAATTTATTTATGAAACAAAGATGATGCAGTAATTATCTTATTAATGAAATATTGACATAATTAATATTATAAATACCAAAATAAATGTAATTTAAGACTTTTTATGAATTACACTAATTTTATAGGTTACTATGATATATTATTGCTGATTTAACCAACTTGGTCCGAACATATAATTCTGTTATGACTTTCACAAAAATCATATATCAAATAGTGTCAAAATTGACAAAAAATAGTTTTTAAATCAAATATTATATTATTAATTGTTATTTTATTCCTAAAAATCTAAGGATCGCCCAAATGACTTAGATAAGGATATATGTATTAATAATAAACAATTTGGGGTTCGTTTGGCATGTTATCGTGAGTTTATTAACCATATAGTGTAAGAAAAAAAAAGACACGGTAAAAGTTAAATTGTTTAACTTAGAGTTAAATCTAATTGATAAGGTTAAAATAAAAACCTAAACTTGTCTAAATCTTATTGGTTGATAGGATTTCGACCCGTCCCCACTTTAGCTTCGAAATAATACCCTTTGGAACCATTATAAACCGATTTTGACTTTAATATAAAATAATATTTTGAGATATTCCTAAGGTGCCCCTCTCCTCCCTTATAAAAGGGCACCTCCTCCCCCTTCTCCTCACACCAATTTGAGCACTCAAGCTCGGCCAACCCCTGCCAAAATCCCTTATCCACTTCCCTAGAATAATCATAGAGGTCCTTCTCTTCTTCAAAGACCAATCGTAGTTCCCTAAGTGGAGGATTCAAAGAGGCGTTCCAAAGAAGAGGTAATAACCATTACCGATCTTTTCAATTTCTTTCTTCTTCAACTTCTTCTTCTTTAGTTGTTTCATGATAAAGTAATAACATCAGTATTACTTACATACTGATATGTTATTATAAATATGATACTACCCTAATTCACCTTCTATCCATCCTACGGAAAAATGAAATCACCGCGCGTGGGTACGTACGGAATACCGTCTCCACGCCGTGGTGTAATCTATTTTCCACCATCACCTTACAAGGATGGTTATAATGGTGTAATGATTAACTATTTATGATTATTATAAAGTAATATTGATACTGAAATAATATATATATACTCCAATACAATTCCACGATCATAGGAACGATATCATCACTCGTGCGTACGTACGGAATACCGTCTCCACGATGTGGTGCGACTCGTTCTACATGATCATCATTACATAGTAATTATATAAATGAATTGAATGAATAAATATGATATATGTTAAACTAATACCATTCTGGATATAAGATATCTATAACCATAAAAGAAGAATAAGAATTTATTCGGCAAAACATGTATAAGAACAAAAGGCAATAAAGACCCGAGTAACAAGTAACAATGAAATATTACTAACAAGAAGTTAAGAATATAACCATATATGATATCATATCAATATGTATGATTTTGGAATAAGTCAATAACATTATTTATACCATTATACAGGAGATTCGGACACGTACAAAGCAAATTGGACCTAAGGTAAGGGAAATATCACAATCTCATTTTTATCCGAGATTGTTTATTCGTAAGTATTTACTGGGGTGTATTTTATCATCCACATCCATGTTTCATCAATATGTAATATTATTTCCATCCACTTACTATATTTCAAATCCAATTTTACCCTTCGGTGAGTTTTTAGTAAAGAATATGAAAGGAATCTTTTGTCATTTTTTCATACGAGGTACTTTTTTTGACTTTTCCGACAAAAGTACGAAGAATGTTTTTTTTAACGTATACGGCATGAATGGATTTTTAAAAAATTATTTCCAAGAAGCTTCCTTTACAAGATTTCAAGTTTATTCTTATTCAACTTCTTTTATTTATAATCTTATGACATGTTATGAAATGAAAAGTGTTTGTGAAGTAGAAAGGATATTTTCCTCAAGAATGGAGTTCAAATGTTTTATCAAAATTATTTTCCATCTAAGAAAATATAGGGTTCTGTTTTTATCCCTATTATTACATTTATTTGATTATGTTGTGAGGGAATTATTTTTATGAAGCCATTTACCTTATATGGTTTGTTTTATGATGTCATGATGTTTCAAGAATCCCATTTTTTTACATCTGTTATGCGATGATGTATGATTTATGATTATGTGGCACACATAAGAAAGGATTCATTATAAGATGGGTGGGACCTATATCTCCCTCCAATTCATTGGGTAAAGATTTTATATCTCATGAGATAGACATGGATGGAATGGTAGGTTATACCGGTCCAGTGAAACAGGACTGAAACGAGGGTTACTCGATTCAGAAAGGGACTTTGTCCACTAAGATAGTCTTGGAAATTAGTCTTGACTAACAAGAAATGATTCTCTATGTTTATGTGTGTATGCCACAAAGTTTCATGTTTTATGTTATGATTATCAGGATTACATTTCACTCCTATGATTTATCCCATGTTATGAAATTATGCTCTCTTTTTCAGGTTAAGATTTCCAAAATGTTATGTTCTTATGAATATGATGTGATTGATATTTATTTTGTTTACCCTTACTGAGCATTTGAGCTCACTCTTTTATGTTTTCTTTTCCCCAGGATATAAAGAATGGTTTTAGGTAAAAAAAAGGGAAGATCTTTATGGAAGATATTGAAGATCTTTCACAATGATTAGAAGATTACGTTCCGAGTTTCCAAAGACACTAAACTATTACGGTCCTTGTGTGTGTGTTTTTGTTATGTACTAAGTATTCCGCAAAAGTAATGTAATGTCAATGTAAGTCAGGCTTCGGGTCTCTACACCATGAGTATTATTTTTATTCCTATGGCCCATCATTCCATGATAGGAGAGGTTGAGACTGTTATAATTATCTAATTAAGGGATCAATACATGGATAATATGGTTCTATGGAAATTGGGAAGAAAATCATTCCATGATTTATGGATGTCAATGGGCAGTCGTTACATGATAAAGGAGGTTACACTATGATCAATGGTTTCCATGACATGGTGGATTTTATTTGGGGGCTCTATGGTAAAAATCATTTATATGGAAACTTTATGGTGACAGGTTTCATGAAACAAAATGGGATAACACATTTGGGGTTTGATAATACATATATATTTATATTCCCTCTGTGATTTTTATAGAGGAATGTTTGGTCACATCATGACCAGTAGGTCATGCAATGAAAAAATTCTCAAAGGGTCATCAAAATGTATATTTTTAAAACCACACCCATGTATGGTATGCATTTTCGTAGAGGAATAGGTCTTTTACATTGAATCTATGTAAATAAATATTGGTTCTACCCAAGTGTTTATTGTAAATATATAAACATATGGTGTCATTCATTGAGTGATTGGACTATAAGTGAAAGGATTTGGGATAAGGGAGGTGTGTCATGTCATGACTTAAGGGTACATCTAATGACGTGTGACCTTGGGAGGTATTAACATGGTTACCTATATCTGTTACACTATAATGTAGACTTTTTATATTTTTTAAAAGTGGGGTTGACTCATAATTATTTTGTATCCTCACCCCCATTAATTTTTATATTGAACAAGAATATAGAGAGAGACATTTTTTCTAGATCCTACCCATATGGTTATATAGTTAGATCCTTCATGGTGAGGGTAATTCTTCATGTGATTCCATGGAGAATTCATGGTATCATCTATATTTAGTTCCTCTTTTTCTATTCCCATCAATTATTGGTTAATTTTTGAATCCCTCTGTATATTTTCAATGATGATTTCATCATATCATGTGGATCTGGTCTCACATAATGATTTTTATCATGAATTTTATAGAGGATGTTATATAAGGATGAACAAAAAGTGATTTGTTCCATTTTATTGATTCATTATATCTCAAAGAGTTTTTCTTTGTATATTACTATTTGAATTAAATTAAATAATTATTTATTTATTTTTATAAATAGTAATTTTTCAGTAATGGATTCCAAAAAGTATTGGGTATTGATAGCATATTTGATGAGGCATTGATAGGCTTATAGAAGGATGAGTGTAGTATCATGAGGATAAAACTCTCAGTTGGAATCAATTGGCCCTTTTTATAAAAAACATATTATTTATTATACATGATTGTGAATTAATGTGTAAATGGTTCAGAATATGTAATGGTGGAGTGGGGAAGTTCACCCTAGGTAATGATATAGAGTGACTATGAGCCAAATAGAGTTTTAATATGTTCTTTCATTAACCATGTTTTTTTGGGATGACCCAGAAAATATGGTTTCAAAGGGGAGAAGATGTATTTTGTATTTATAAGATGAATATCTTATGCACATTGAATGCGATGAGTGACAGGTAGACAAGGATAGTTTATAAGTAGAATTTGGTTGACATGAGAGGCTTAGGATTAGTGGTGATGAGGTATGTGGTTGTACATGCCACATATAATGATGAACTCCAAATTTAGGGTGGTTTAGATTCATACTGATCATGATAGGTTGGCTATGTCCACAAGAATTTGATGAGGTGTTATGGGGAGGGTTTCCTCTAGATGAATTTATTAATAGATATTTTGAGGGAGAGGTGTGATTGGACTCATGTATATGTAATGGAACTATTTTGATGACATGGAATTAGGAATTCTTAGAGGATTTATGTGAATTATCATGAGACTATCTCTAGACAGAAGGAATAGGTTGTGATGTGAAATTGAGAAAGGATTTGAAATAAACTATTCAGGATAGGGTTGGATAGGGCCTCCATAATTAGAGAACACTATGAGGTATTGGGTATAGCATGCTACTGATGAGTAAGGAATGGGATGGGTATGAGGAAACATATTGGATGATTTTTAGAAATGTTGGAAACACAAATTATATGGAAATATATTGTATTGAATGATTATACTATAATTGGGGAAAGACATTGAATGTTTCATTGAGATATAGGGATTTTTCTTGGATGAATAATTCCCCTATGATGAGACAAGGATATTAAGGGCTGGTTTTTATTCTGATGAAACTATATACAAATAGATGAACTACCATAAGGATGTTTGGATTATCCATACCTTGATGTGTACCCTCCTCTAAGATGGTATGGTGTTGGTACTTTTTATACACAATACCAAAAGAGGGGATGGGTAGGGTACCTGTTGTGAACCCTCCCTTGAGAAGGGTTGGGTTTGGTACGTGACACGCACCCTCCTATGAGAGGGTCTAGGTTGGATACGTGTTGGGAACCCTTCAATGAATAAGGATAGATTGGATAATTTATAGGTCACCTCCTATGTGATGGGTTGTTGTGGTTGCATTCATTAAGACCGCCCGTATGGGATGGGTGGGTTTTGTTACATGATGTGTAACCTCCCTTGAGAGGATTTGATTTTGGTACTTAATGTTATCCCTACCAAGGGAGAGGGTAGTAGTGTGTGATTTGTAACACATTCTTCCGTGCATCTAATGGTATGGGTCGTAGGTGGTATAAAACAAAATAAATAGTATTTGAGTACGGTTTGAGATTGTTTAATTATGTTTATGTTTCCTCAGCATTGGTCGGAACCACTATGGTAAAGTGCCCTAATGACTTGTTTATCATATGATGACACGAAAAATATATTTATAGTCTTAATTTTTTCCCTCATGAATAAAAATATATTTGATGGAATCTATTAGGGTAACATGTGATATCATATTTAGATATAATTTTCACACCTTTATAGATATAACTGGTGCAATTATAGATTACATGTTTGTTATGTATGTTTGAGCACATGTTGTCCATTAGATTGTCCTATATCACATAAATGAGGATTATAATTGATTATATTTGGAAGGGATCAAGGACCATATTGAATAAAAATGTATTTTGCATATTTTTTAATTTTGTACCTTCGATAATCATTGTTTGAGATCAGTGGGATGTATGTTGTTTAAATTCCGAAATTATTCATCTTTCATAGTATGATTGTATAATAGACTTTGTGCACTTTGAATATTATTGTATATGTTTATCAGTTCTTTTTTAGATTTTTATGGTTGTGATATAATGTGAATTGTCTCTCTGATGTATTCATTAGTACCTCTCCTAAATTCGACAACATATAGCATATGAGAATACATGTCAGAGTTTCTATGATACACTGGTTGGGACACTGATGAGTGGTTTTAGGATATAGTGTTAAAATATATTTTTTGGTGATTAGTTTTATAGTGATTATTTGATTTAAATAAATTATGTATATTTAAACCCCTATTTGTATTATATTAGATTATTGTTACTATTTATAATATACTATAATAAATGTGGGAAACCCTCATTATTCCTCTTTTCCATGGGTGTATGGCCTTCACTTATGGTATCAAATTATACTATTTTATTTATATTACATTTGGGAGTGTTTTAGAGTGAAATAAATATTTTTGGAAATTTTTTAGGAGGTTTGATGTTGAATGGAATTGTTTGGAAACGATTCAATATACCATGTGATCAATGCATGTTGAAAATGGTAGTATGAAGATAAAAATATGAATATAAGCATTGCTTGAGAAAAATATGTGTTCAATCACTTGTCCCGGGGGTGGGATATAGAGCTTTACACATGGTAATATGCATAATTGGTCCAACCATGTGGCTTAACGAGGTGATCATTTAAACCCATCATAAATTTCATATCCTTACTGGAAATTTATGATATATGTTCTATGCCTCCACTTATTATTGGGGGTATATAATTTTTGAGGATTTTTTGAATTTTTTGGTTATATTCTTAATGATCTAGTAACTATTAAATTTTTAGGTGTTTGGGTGTTTGATTAAATGTTTATTGCATTAAGATCTATAATATTTCTGGATGTTCTTTTTCAAATCATGGTGAAAACATTCCTATAGTAGATTTTATGAAATCAAATTAAAGGGTAAAAAAATTTCATTTTCTGTATCTCCTTTTTGTGAGTTTAAAATAAAGGATTTGTATCAATTATAGAATCATGATTTTTCTTCAACATTGTTTTTAAGGGAAGTGGATTCTCTAAAATGTTATTTTTTAATATGTTTCCATAATATTATTTAATTATAAATAAATATTTTAAATTATTCAATTAAATATGTTTATTAATTATGATTACTGTGTTATTGTTGTGATAATGAGATTTACTGTGAGGAGATTTTGATGGAAATAGAAATGTCAATTTTCACTTTGTGTGAGTGATTTACAGATAAGGTTAGTGGTTTTCATAGGGTGTTTTTTATTATGGCTGTGTTGAATGAATTATTAAATTGATTTTATGATTTTTATTTCGATTATTTTGGTTTAGTTCGTATTAAAAATAATGTAAAAACCCTCTTAAGTGTGGAATTTTTGTTTATTTAAATAATGATTCCTCTAAAACCTTTTTCTAGTATGGTGCTTTATCTATAAGAAATGGATAGCAATTGGTATAGAAGATCCAATCATTAGAAAAAGGTAATAATGTATTAAATATTATGTTTTTTGGGTCAAATATGTTTTAAAATGTAAATGGGTTCATAGGTAGATTTATTTGAAATTAAGGAAATTGTGAAATTTTGGGTTGATGAATTTATGAGATGTTTTTTATGGTGAAATTTTTAGTTTTTTTAATTTTATTTCTTCAAATATCTCAGGAAGGGGAATTGATTGATAAAAATTATCAATGGGAAAACAATTCATTAAAATATCATCCATATTTGTATTCTTAGATATCTTCTAATAACCTATCACTAGTTGAATTGGAGCCTTTTTATCACAAAATGACAATCCCCATTCAATTTTCCTCCTAATATCATTTCATAATTACATTGACTTGTCTAAAATACATATGAAATTTATATTATTTATTCATTTTACTTCTATTGTAAACAGTATAACCAAAAGCTATATCCAAGACATTTAATTGAACTCTATTCCACCAAATGTAATCCCAAAGTCAATCATAGTCCTTCTAAAGTTAGAATCCCAAAAAAAAAGGACAAAATCCTTGAATCCTTACAATGTTTCAACTTATCCAAATAATAAAATTATATATTTTGATTCATTAATGTATCTAATAACCCACTTCATGACTTCCTAGTGATAACACACTTTTTTGATAGAAAATTACTTACAAATCCCACAAAAAAGGAAATTCTAATCCATGTACAAATCATTTCATACAATAATTTTCCATTAATTGACTAATATAGTTATTAGTATATATACCAAGCATCATATTTTGATTATGGTTTATCTTACTTTGATAACATGAATCATTTTCCAAGGGTGGTCAAGATAGAATTATATTTCTCCATTTGATATTCTATATTCTATAATGATATTCAAGATTTATTATTTATACGATAATAGAAACATATTAGCTTTTCTATACTTGTCTATCCTCCTCATGAATAATTACTTGTCTTAGAAAAGTAAAACTATTTAAAATCATAAAAATAGAATATACTAAAGTTCCTAAACTTTTTAACTATCTAGAATAACTAGAAACATGTCATCCACATATAATATGAGTATTATATTAGTTACATCATCCTAAAAAATTATATATTATTAATTACAGTAATCAAAAAATTTAAAACCATCTTTATTCTTTAATGTGAAAAATATTTTATTCTATTATGGAGGTTTTTATTTCATGATGTAGATACTTTACCTCAACTTATAATCAAGGCCCTCTTTCTGATGTTCTTAGAATATCTTAGGATACTTCATGCAGATCTCATTCTCCAAGTCACCAAGAAAAAAAGTTGTATTAAAATTCATATTCTCTATGATTATATCATAAAAAAATAAAAAAAAATATAATTTTTATGGTAGTATGCTGAATTTGTTATGGAAATATTTCTAACAAGTCAATTCCTTCCTTCAATTAGAGTAAGTTAATGACTAATTATATATATTTTTTATATTATTCCTTCAAAAATAAAACCCATTTTTTATCTGGTATTAAATTTCCCTATGATAGTTTAGTTACCTACCAAGTTATATTGAAAATCAAATAATTTGGTTCTTTATTTATTGATAACTATCATAATTTTGATTAACTAAGATTCAATATAACATCGAAGAATTTAGGTCACCTAGTATCCATTATAAGTTTTAAATTGAAAAAAAATTATACCTCTATATTAGACAAGTAACACAAATACAACTTCAAAATTATACTTTAGATTAATCGTTTTTAGTGCTTCCCTTTTTATTGACCTAAAAATCGATAAATATATTATAGATTGTTAATGTTCCATATATTTTCCAATGTATTCAACAAAACCATGTGCACTATGTTTAATCTACCACTATCAAAACATATTTTTAATTTTTTTGATATATTTTATCCTCATAATTTTTTAATATATATTTATTTCATCAGGATCAACATGAACATTAGTAGTTGGTTTCTTCCCATCAACTACTAACTCCAAATAAAATTTAAAATTCTATAGGATTTTCTCAATAAAGGGAATGTTTCATCTTTTGAGGAGATGGAATTTTTCATTATCATAAACACTAAATCAATATGCTTATTTACCATAGGTTATAATAAAAAAATATGTAGAATTTTGTCATGTTTTCCGCTTCCCATTTCATAAAATAGCTCATAGGGGAGACTTCCAAAAAAATAAGGTTTTCTAACAACTAATAACAGAAAGAACAATATCTAACATGGTTGAATATATTTTATATCTAATGAATGAATTTTATTGGTTAATTAAGCTATAATATTATTCAAATTATCCAAAATGGACATGGGAATTATAGGTGATTCACAAATTTGTATACATTAATCAATCAAAGTTTTTTCATCCTCTAAAATATAAAATAATTATTTAGTGTATTTGGTAATGTTATTTGAGATTGATTGAATTATTTAAATAGAAATTATGGAATTTTATTCTACTATACTCTATTACATTGTCAAATCCAATGAACATTAATTTTTTTGACAACTTTTTCTTTCTAACATGAATTTAAACTGTAAAAAATCATTGAAAAACTTATACTTATACCTATGTAAATTCACCCATACCTTCCCTTTTCGATCATTAATAAATAAAAAAACCTAAAGAGATCCCATGGGATATCGAATGTGGTTAGGCCCCCATACATATCAATGAACTAACTCTATCTTATGAGCCACTAGATTTTGACCATTGAAGTTGTATGATACACATTATTGTTTGATAAACTCACAAATCTCACAAATTTTACTACATGTGTTATCGATCTTCAATATTCCATTTTCATAGAGAACCACAATGTTCTTATAACTATATTGCCCAATTATGAAATTAAAGACCTTTAGAAAATCTAAGGATATAATTACTTCCATTTCACTTCTATTTGAATTTAAAATCTATTAATGTGTCTATCTATTTACTCGTCATACTACAACTATATACCCAAAAGTCACTTTCAAGACACTATATTTAAACATAGTGCAAGTTCCATCATTTCCCAACTAACCCATAGATTTTTTCCATTCATATATAATAATTTGTCTCACCTACTTCAATCAAAGGAAACATCCATTATAAAACTAAATATTTACAAACACTTCTATTATATTTATAAAGATTACTCTTTTTCTAGATGGATATTAACAATGATTTTATATACATATTAAATCATGAACCTAAAATCTCACATATAATAGCATTTTCCCTAGATTAAACCACCCATGAAGCTTTTGTATCATTGATGATGATAACTTATTTTCACGTCATTAAATTTTTTTAATAGAAATTGAAATTCGAGAATCTATCTTTTAGACACAACCTTGTGATTATTGTTGTTTATTTGAATATTTCCATGATTTTTCAATTCTATGAATTGATTCATAGAATTATTTAATATCCATGAATTATCTACAAAGAATAATCTTTTAATAATTGATAATTCCTTCTATTTTGAGATCATTACATTTTGTTGAAACATATTGCATGGATGAAAGGTACTTGGATCTATTTTCAATGAAGTTATTTATTATAGATCCAATTTTATACACCTATAAACATGAGATCTGTATTTTTATAGGAATATCTAACCATTGTAACAATACAATACTAATATTCTAGTAAATATGAAAGAAATATGATTGTACATACATAATCCTAGAAATAAATATCACTACATTGATAAGACTCCGATCATGTTATAATTGTACAAATAATACACTATTAAAATTCTTATAATCTCACACTAAAAAAGCATCACATTCAAAAAAAGTTTTTTAATTCTATTTGTTTCTCAAATATATTCTCATGGGATTCTATTAATATTTTTTTCTGCTTAATTGTTAGAGGATAAAGGTTATATTTCATGTTAACAACAACCTCACTAAACCAATATATATTATAATTATATTTTCCCCTTCACTTTTCTCTATCTTGTTAAGATTATATATATGTAATAAAAGTTATAGATTCTGAATTTTCCAAAGGTTTTTGGTATTATATTATTTTAAATTTGGTTATTAATGTAATAAATTAATTATAATGTAAATATTGGGTGAATGATTGATGTATCTACACACTAATGAAGAATGAAGATTTAACATCCTTTAAATAAATTATTAGATAGATTTATGATAGAAGCCCATATACATCCAAATATTAAAAGTTTCATGATTCATGGAAGACTAATATATGTGATGGGAGGGGAGTTAGAGTACATTTTACAATTGTTTAGAATATTAAGGGTGATTGATATAGTGAAATATTTTAATAACTATTATAAATAGTGGTAAAATTGCTATTTCATTGGATTTTAAAGTTCCAAAAGTTGAGAGAATTCCATCCTTGTGTATAGATATATAAAAGAAAAATTATAAATAAGATTATTCACATGGATGAAGGATGAAATAATGGTTCAGTTTTTTTAAATTCAATGAACAACATTCAATAATGAAAGACTGAATGTTCTTGGTAGTAATTTTAAAGTGCTCAGTAAGGTTCATAAATTACTAAAATTAATTTTCATTAGTTTATTAATGGATATGTTTTGCTAGAGCTGATGTGGGGGAGGATTATTTTAGAACAAAAAACTATGAAAAAATAGATAATTCTAGATTACATGTCCATTTCTTCTATTATAAGATAATTCCTAGATATCAGAATCTAATTAGACTAAACCTATATTAAACTATTCTCATATATTATTATACTCATATTTGAATGTAGTAATGTTTCCAAATATTCAGCCTACACATTTGTTTTAATATCATAAGATGGGTATCAAAATTTAGATTCTATATATGGAAATAAATATCCATATATTTGAAAGAGGTAATGTAGTTGACTTCCTCATTTAATGGATTATGTGGAATATCAATACTACATGCAGAAAGCACTAATATATATCTGAAATCAAATCCATGTATGTGAATGGAGACTCACATAGGAGAACTAGAATTGGATCACCATGTATAAAAATTATGATATGGGAAGTACCACTTTATGAAATTACACGTAAATCAAAACCATAATTTTAAAATTTTCATATAGAAAATAGATATTCATTTATTTGAACTTCCATTTCAGACTAGGTGAAAACTAATAATGTCCAGATTAGGAAAATCAGAAGAAGGAATTGATTTGGATGATTCTAGATATGTTTTATAATGGTTTAAATAAAACATAAACATATAATGGGGTTTCAGACAAGTATTATATGAAATAGGATATTATTTTTAGACAATTTAAATGGAATATTGAGGATTAATGTAAAGACTAGTTTTCAAAATTATTTTTTTATGAGGAATGACAAACCTGGTGGTTGTTGTGTTGTGTGTTCGAGATTGCGACACTAAAAAAATTGAGAATCCATGATATAATCCTTCCTTGAGGAATAATAAATAATGATAACCACAATATGTATCTATTAACATTAAATTGGTTTATTTGGTTGTATAGAATAATGTATAAGAAGATCCATCAAATTTCATCCTACGGTTTCTTAATATTTACATATATTTTTCTGGACAATATTTGAGTGTAAAAATGTGATTGAGATTGATGTATATGATTTTAAACAAGGATTTAATAAAGAGAGACTATTTTTTCTATATAAATTGATGAATAGTTCACTGGAATAGAAATTATCTATGTATTTTATATTGTGGAAATCTTATGATGTGCATATTTTTTAGTGGAATAACTTTCAGAAAAAGGGGATAAGACTACCATATGTTTTTATCTGAATTTAATATTCCTATTAGTGAAGAGAAATTCTAATTAAGGAGATCAAGATGAATCCAATACTTTTGTAGTTTTTTTGTGAAATATTTTTGATTGAGATTTAAAAATGATAATCAATTAATGATGGTATTTATATAATACCCATCGTGTTGAAAAATAAGTATAGATTTAATTATGGGAACAGAAAATCCCTTACATGTAGGTGTGATTTTCTTATGGAATCCACTCTATCCCTACTATATACCATTAATTTTATTTTTAAAATAATGTGTAAAATTATTGAGATGATCATTCACATTAGTTAATGTAATGATGGATGGAGATATATATTTATAGATAAATTTGAAGAAACCACTACAATTAGCATGTTGTGTATTTTGAAATTTAGGGGATATGTTTCTAGGTGTGATTAGATGACCTCACAAAGAAGTCAAGAAGACTACACTATATGATATAGTTAAGAAAAAGAAAAAGGATCCAACTATAATTATGAGAATATATTGGAATGTTTATAAGTACATATAATAAGAAGAACCAAAAAAATATTGAATTTTAGAAGTTTATAAGAATTTAACTAATCTAGGATAATTTTTATTAAACACTTATAAAGTTAAGTTATGACTAGGAACCATGTTTCATGAGTTTGTGTTGATTTTATTATAGAATTGGAATATTATTAGCTAATAACAATGCGATCCAATATATGGATTTTGAGACAAGTGTAGAACCCTTTATTGTGGTGCATATAATATCAATGAAAAGTGTGGGCCATTATATAGAACCCTATAAATCCTTGTGTTCTTGTGAATCCATTTTTGGAATATACGGGTGGGGATGTAAGACACAAGAAGGAGTAGATTGAGACAAAATTAGTATATGATGATGAATTAAATGGAATAATTCATCAATATTTTATGTGACCACACATTTACCCATCCCCTATTAGCATTCCATCATTCCCATTTGGACATAATTTGGTATTCGTGGGAAATTGGTACGCTCAAAATAGTCTTTATGGTGTGTGTATTTTAGATTCTTGAAAAAGTTACATAGATAAATAATACTACCAATAATTATATTAAAGTAGATATTAATGTATCATTATTGAAACTAAAAAAAAGATGAAGTATGTGGAATGTAATATTTGTAAAATCTTAATGGAAGAATGATGAGAATCCATTAGATGAATATAATCATAATGGAATGAACATGACTATTAATATTTTTGATCTCTATCAATATGATAATTCAAATTAAATCTAAGATTAATGGTAAAAAATGAACACATTAGAATAGAAAATGTTTTTTACCAACATTTTGGAAAGTATCTGAATAAGGTTCTTATTGAGGATGTTTCCTATATGTTAAATTTTTTCCAATAACTATTTTATGAAAAATAATATAAGGTGGAAGAGGATAAAGCAATTGAAAATTATTGGATTCACTTGTAGGAAGTTGTAACTCGTTGAATAATCCTTTAAAGGCTAACGAATAATTTCATACACATTGTAATGCAAAATAATTTCCAATTATTGAATAATTAAAAATATTTATTTTATGAGAAAAGGGTTTTGAATATTGACTGGTAATTTAGGTTTGATTTAGTTTAATATGAGATGATTACCCTGAAACTGAAGTGTCAGTTATTTTAATTAAAACTAAAATATCTTGAATCAAATCATGATAGACCTATTAAAAGAACCAAGACGAATGATAATACTACAAAAATATTGAATGTAGGTCATATATCAATGGAAATATAATTTATGGATTAAATATTAAAATATCATATAGATAATCCTCCACCACTTTTTCATTGAATTTGGTTACCCAATGTATAGATATATTGGATTTCACAAAATGTAAAATTAATTGGTGTGATGAACAAAAATAAAAACTATACAAATGTGGAAGGAGAATAATTATAAGTATTCCAATAACATGTCAAGGAGTGAAGTGAATAACTCCTAAATAAAATTTTACCTCATACGAGATCAAAATAATGGAGGTAAATATTATAAACAAATAATATTTCATAATTTAAATCATGTATCTATAATGAAAAGAAGAAGACTTATCAGATGGAGTTTTTGTTACTGAATATCTGGGCACATGAATATTAATTGTTGAAAAAATATAACAACTTGTAGAAATAATAAAACTCCTCAATCAAGGGGTATTATAGATAGAAAATAAGATGACATGCTAATGTAATGAACTAGTTCTCCATGAAATTCATGTTTCTTATTCAGAAGAACATATTTCAAAATATTAACATACTTGTTTTTATTTTTTCAATATTGGTGGTCATAATTTTGATGGTTGTAGGTAAATTACATCAACGTACAATATATTTAGAATAGATAAATTTTAACCACCTTAGTACGAGATGTTGGTGGGTAAATTAAGTGAACGAGTTATGGATGAAAAATATATGAATAGATAATTTGAATCATCTTCTCGAATGGAAATAGAAAATATTGTCGATATGGGGGGTCAAAAATCCATGAATGATGCACTTCAACTATTTTAAGAGAATCCATATCATATACCACTAAAAATTTTCATAAATGACAAGGAAAATGGAGATGATTAAGAAGATAAAAAGAATCCATCTAACTGAGATATTATAGGATTGGATTAGTAGTTAGCACTAATAGTGAAGAACTTCTGAATATTTCAAATTAAGGAAAATGTAAAACATATAATGTAAGTTGAGAAAGCATAAAGAAGTTATTAAATAGTGTTGTTAGATGTATGAAATTGCTTACTCAATGATAAAATCTTTTTAATGAAAAATTGAAAGAACCCATGCCACGAACCAAATCTGGTCGCCGCCCAAACTGGCACCAAACCCAGCCCGTGACATGACCCGAAGGGCGTTCCCTATCCCCACGGGCTGGTACAAGTGCCCGAGTATCATTTATTTAGGTTTGGGAACGATTTACCCGAATATGAAGTCATAAACCATTAAAAACAATCAATAAACTGAATCTGGAAATTTATACCAAATGATGTTTAAACAAAAACCAGAACTGAATACATAGTTTTAGAGTCAATACATAAGGTCCAAAGACAAAATGGAACAGAAACAAAATATCCCCATGGACTCCACATTACAAGGGGTCATCACCCCCAAGTCGTCTCCACTACTCCGCCCTAAGGATGAGGACTAACACCCTGAACCGCCATCACCCTTAGGCTTTCCTTTACCTGGGTCAAAAAAAAAGGTCTACTTACACCCAAGGGGTGTATGTAGGGTGTGAGCCTAAGACCAATAGGATACCACCCTATTATTCCAAGGTGCATGCAATACAAGGTGAAAAAGCAAGCAGTTTTAATATGCAATTAAAAGCGGTGAAAAATTCCACAAAATGAAACTTTAAATTGAAAACATTTTTTAAGATTAAACTTTCAGAATGTTAACACATTTAAATAGGAATATTAGATACTTCATTATAATTCCAAAGACACCAAAAAACAAGGGAAAATACCACAAATCCACTGAGCAACAAAACCGGGAACACCCCTAGGCACTAGATAGTCTCAGGCCCCATGTATCTCGTACCTCAGTGTAATGTAACCATAGTAAAATCCTTTCTCATGCACGATCCACTAGTAGGGAACATACCCATAACCTAGTGGTCCCCAATCATCATCCACATAATTTAGTTAGAGTTTTCGTTATCCAAATGCTAAGTGAAACAGGGACAAAACTCATCTGGTCCACTAGCCGTACTAGTACAAATCCGCCCCACCTAGGTACCCGGGCTTCCCCCTTTGTGCTCAAACAATTTCAGGATTTAACACACATCCATTTTAATGTAAAACACCACTACTGGTCACATACACCAAATACAGTAGCTATCTCATTTTCTACCACTTAAAACACACAACAAACTCTTTGAATTTGAATAAATCAATTTCACAAAATCTCGTGTAGTTTTGAACACAAAACCCCTTAAGAAACCCACTTGTACACGATGTTCACAATTGTAAGTTGCCAAAATAGTAAAGGCAGCCCAATAAATATCAATTAAAACAACAAATAAATTTTTGGGCATCCTCATGTTAAACAAGAAGTGTTCTCTTTGTAAAACCTTCATTTTCACACAAAAGTGCAACCAAAACTTCACTTTCATTACAAGCACAATTAAAACTAATTATTTGCAGCAATTACCAGAGGGGATAAACATTATAAACAGTATTTTATTCCTTATTACAGATCAATAAAAACAACTAAGTATTTATAGGGCATCCCCAAATAAACAAACAAAACACTTCCTTGGAAAACCCCCAATTTCACACCAAATTGGCATTTTAAATTCAATTGTAATGGAAACATCATTGGAACCAATTTTTGTAGCAATAATAAAATTATATAAATCTGAAAATATGATAAATACAGAATGCTAATACACAACGATTGCATCAACATTGGAATCACCTACCAAATCAAATGAAACCATTGAATCCTTTGTGCGAAAACACAAACGCGCCACCGCCGCACCTCAAGAAGGGTAGATCAAACCTAAAAATAGAAAATAGGACCAATAAAACCCAAGTTTAAACCTTAGGTTCGAACCCCTACCCACTGTTCATTGTTCACTTCAATAAAAAGGGAGGAAACCCTAAATAAATAGAATAAAACCCTAATCAATTTGAAAGGGGAAAAGAAATGGACAAACTTACTTGAGAAATCTAGAATGAATCTCCCCAAAACACTAGTATCTGAAATTTAAAACGGCCAAAAATCTGGGGATGGTCTCACAAGAATTATTAGGTCATTTAGGAATTGGAATGGAGGGAAAAGATTAATAATAGAAGGAGTTATGAAAGGATCAATTTACCTCTCCAAAATCTGGACGATTTCTGAAATCCAGAACTTTTCGACTATTTTCGCGACTCTATCGAGCTCCAAATTGTGGGAGGAGGGCATGGGGTAGCGCCTGGGCTTCTTAGGGTCGATAGGGAGGTGGAATCAACGAAAAATACATTTTAATGAATATGATATTAATAAATTAATGAAACAATTTAAAACTGGAAAATGGGCCTTCGGGTTGGCCCAATTTTCAAATAAAAACAAAAATCCCCCATGCTTATTGATTTATAAAGGCCCCAAATTTAAATTTGGGGTTAATATATCAGGGGAGAACAATTAGGAGTTGGAATGTGTCAAAAATATTAAAAATTGAAAAAGTTATAAATGAAACAAAATTTATTTTTAAATCTGGAATTGGGCTCGCAGTTTGGCCCAATTCATGAAAACTCACCTATTCTCAATAAAACCTTTGGAAACCACCAAAACAAATCATTAGTGGAAAATAAATTTAAAATAATCCTAAAATAGGTTACGTACGTGAAAATTCTCCCCACCTTGAAAACTTTCTGCCCCGGAAAGTCACAGCAAGGTCAAAGCAACAACCAAACCAAACTGAGAAACCAATAGGTACACCCTTGCCAGGTTTCACCCCCTAAGGTCAAAACACCTCCAGTGATCAATGATGGAAGGAATACTGTCACAAACCAAACTTACACCACTTTCCTGAAACAATAATGTATATTCAGGATTTATCCCAAATGAAAACTCCTCAAATACAATCTGAACAATACTCAATCAATTTACCCAAAAAAAACAACAACATTGAACAAGGTTACACTTCCCTACTATAACTAAACCATTGGAAACTCTCCAATATCAATGTTTACCCAATGAATATGTAGGTAGTCAGATATCTTCGAATGATAATACCTACTTCCCAGACAAGTCCAAATAAAAAACATATGAGTTACTCGTATGAAGAGACACAAATGGGCTCCCCACCATAAGAGACAACATAAATTGTTTTCCTGAGACAGAATCAAGACACTAATAGTGGGAGGCCCAAACATACTCTCTAGTAAAAGGGATATACTTCCATTAAATGTTTATTAAGGAATATTCATGAGAATCATAGTGGGTCTCCACACCATAAGAACTGATCATCTTAACCGACCAGCATGGGCCGACGCAGAAACACCCAAAAAGAAATCAAAGATTTAGGAAGGGCGCAGGATTAGTCTGCATGGTTTGGGAAACTGTGCACTGACTATGAATATAATACTTTCTACATGGCTTCCTAGCACACGACCACTACTAAACGTGCACAAACTATGTGCTCAACCATGACGAAACCATATGTTTGAACTATTCCCATCTTTCATACTAAGGATAGGACTTTGTACAAGGGTTTAAATGGCCCTGGGATTTTCCCTGACTACGAGCCAGCTTCTCTCCATGACCTATGGCTGGAGCTCAAATGATTGAAGCATCTTCGACCTCTTAGTTAATATTTGGAAACCCACTAAATGAGAATTCTTCTTTTTGGTGCCACCGAAAACTACACCGCAGTCCCAAATAAATTTTCTAGACATAACACATTCCAAACTCACTTTACCTTATCCCGATATTTCACTAAAACAAGGGCTGAGAAGATACACACACATCACAACTTGTTTCTTCAGGTGAGAAACAATAGAAGTAAAGAACACCTATACTCACATTCCTCTAAAATAGATGATTTTGAATTTTTTCCAAGGGAGACATTTGCCCAACATAACAGGGACTCTCAGAGGATTTCAATACTTTCACCTATACAGTCAATCGAGTACATGACATCATAAGGCATCACCAAACATGACCATTTCAACTGATATAAACAATTCATGGAGAGGGAGCTTATACAACATCCCCAAACAACACACAATTCTAGAAATTGGCCACAATATCCTATCGTGGCCATATTTCCCACACTGGTGGTTTAACATGAATTAATGCATCAAAGAAACTTTGAAGAACCTAAAGGTCCTCTTAGACACCATCGAGACACTCATCCACACTTACAACCAAAGAACACTTCCACCTTTGATGAATCATGAAACATTAGAAACTAAGGTTTCTTTCAACCTTCCACAATAACTTTACCACTACAAGAGGATCCAAAAATCAACAAAATGAATGGGTGTAGACTCAATCAACAATGATCGATAAAATATTCCTTATATTGATCAACTGGAGGATTTTCCAATGGCGAAACAATATGGATTGCACTTCAGCTGTGCATTAAACCTTAATGGGGGCATACCTTATCCAATGAGAGAACCCAAGGACCCAACCAATATGGTCCATTAGTCAAAACATGCCTCAAACCAGATCCAAACACATGAAGGGAACCACAATAAAGGCATCCCAAAACATTTTTCAAAAGAGACCACTAATCGTCCCTACAACACAACTTACTGACCAAACCCAAACCCAAAACACAGTTCAAACATGAGGGGTTCTTGGACTCAAAACATCCCACAACATCAACATTTTCCGAAAACACATAATATACACCATCCCAAAAAAAATCATCAAGAAATAATGTTTTTTTATTTAAAAACATTTCTTTGAAAACAAATGGTTCAGCGGTAAGCGCATCCACCAATGGTACCCCATGGGCCTTACACATGCATGTTTCTATGCCACACCAGGCACCCTCCTCATTTCCATCCCGACACTCATCCATTCATGTCATCAACCATCCCTCTTCCCATATAACCCAATGCATGTGGTTGCTCATGAAAATACCAAAGGTTAAAACAAAAATTCTTTCCACTTTTCAAAACCAAAATGGTCAACCAACACATCCTTTTTCTCAAAACCGCTAACCACGAGATCAAATTCCAACTCACATCTTACAAAACTTTTCAGAAATGCACAACCATTTAAAAAAAATAACTCACTTTCAATATATTCACATCAATTTCAAAACATCTCATCCCATTAAAACACTATTTGATTGTTTAGAAAACTCTATTGTAAACACTTTTCAAAACCAACTTCAATATAGTTCTTGCTTTCAAAAGAGGTGTAAAAACTCCATTTTCCATTTCAAAACAATTCAAAAATTCAGTTCTGCTATTTCATAAACCCATCCATTCCCTCTTTATTTGAAAATCATTTCATAAAAACTTTACGCTTCTTAAAACCAAGTCACATTAAAACCAAAATGCCAAGATTTCAAAACTAAAGAACACCAGACAATGCAAGAGGAAACTAGTTTCAGTGGGTGACTTGGACATATGGTTGGTGGCCATATTCCAATCACTTCACTGTCACAGAGAGTGTTCTGGGGAATATCCCCGACTCCACATGGCTTGCCAGACCCTGCGAGCTCATTGAGACCATTAACCCAACTCTCTTTTCATTTCCCCTAATCATCATCAAACCAAGAAAACCCAAAGACATTGGCAAATCCCAACTTCCCCTGGAGACTTGAATCCTTAAATGAGGTGTGGTGATCAAGCACACTACCCATAACCAGAATTCCATGTCCCAACAATCATAACTCTAGACTATGTTGACTATTTCCCAAATAACATGACTCAAATGGAGCGAACCTCCTCTGATACCATTTTGTCACGAACCAAATCTGGTCGCCGCCCAAACTGGCACCAAACCCAGCCCGTGACATGACCCGAAGGGCGTTCCCTATCCCCACGGGCTGGCACAAGTGCCCGGGTATCATTTATTTATGTTTGGGAACGATTTACCCGAATATGAAGTCATAAACCATTAAAAACAATCAATAAAATGAATCTGAAAATTTATACCAAATGATGTTTAAACAAAAACCAGAACTGAATACATAGGTTTAGAGTCAATACAAAAGGTCCAGAGACACAATGGAACAGAAACAAAATAGCCCCATGGACTCCACATTACAAGGGGTCATCACCCCCAAGTCGTCTCCACTACTCCGCCCCAAGGATGAGGACTAACACCCTGAACCGCCATCACCCTTAGTCTTTCCTTTACCTAGGTCAAAAAAAAGGTCTACTTACACCCAAGGGGTGTAATTATGGTGTGAGCCTAAGCCCAATAGGATACCACCCTATGATTCCAAGGTGCATGCAATACAAGGTGAAAAAAAAGCAGTTTTAATATGCAATTAAAAGCGGTGAAAAATTCCACAAAATGAAACTTTAAATTGAAAACATTTTTTTAAGATAAAACTTTCAGAATGTTAACTCATTTAAATAGGAATATTAGATACTGAATTATAATTCCAAAGACACCCAAAAACAAGGGCAAATACCACAAATCCACTGAGCAACAAAACCGGGAACACCCCTAGGCACTAGATAGTCTCAGGCCCCATGTACCTCGTACCTCAGTGTAATGTAACCATAGTAAAATCATTTCTCGTGCACGTGCCACTAGTAGGGAACATACCCATAACCTAGTGGTTCCCAATCATCATCCACATAATTTAGTTAGAGTTGTCATTATCCAAATGCTAAGTGAAACAGGGACAAAACCCATCCGGTCCACTAGCCGTACTAGTACAAATCTGCCCCACCTAGGTACCCGGGCTTCCCCCTTTGTGCTCAAACAATTTCAGGATTTAACACACATCCATTTTAATGTAAAACACCACTACTGGTCACATACACCAAATAAAGTAGCTATCTCATTTTCTACCTCTTAAAACACACAACAAACTCTTTGAATTTGAATAAATCAATTTCACAAAATCTCGTGTAGTTTTGCACACAAAGCCCCTTAAGAAACCCACTTGTACATGATGTTCACAATTGTAAGTTTCCAAAATAGTAAAGGCAGCCCAATAAATATAAATTAAAACAACAAATCAATTTTTGGGCATCCTCATGTTAAACAAGAAGTGTTCTCTTTGTAAAACCTTCATTTTCACACAAAAGTGCAACCAAAACTTCACTTTCTTTACAAGCACAATTAAAACACATTATTTGCAGCAATTACCAGAGGGGATAAACATTATAAACAGTATTTTATGCCTTATTACAGATCAATAAAAACAACTAAGTATTTATAGGGCATCCCCAAATAAACAAACAAAACACTTCCTTGGAAAACCCCCAATTTCACACCAAATTGGCATTTTAAATTCAATTGCAATGGAAACATTATTGGAACCAATTTTTGTAGCAATAATAAAATTATATAAATCTGAAAATATGATAAATACAGCATGCTAATACACAAAGATTTCATCAACATTGGAATCACCTACCAAATCAAATGAAACCATTGAATCCTTTGTGCAAAAACACAAACGCGCCACCGCCGCACCTCAAGAAGGGTAGATCAAACCTAAAAATAGAAAATTGGACCAATAAAATCCAAGGTTAAACCTTAGGTTCGAACCCCTACCCACTGGTCATTGTTCACTTCAATAAAAAGGGAGGAAACCCTAAAAAAATAGAATAAAACCCTAATCAATTTGAAAGGGGAAAAGAAATGGACAAACTTACTTGAGAAATCTAGAATGAATCTTCCCAAAACACTAGTATCTGAAATTTAAAACGGCCAAAACTCCGAGTATGGTCTCACAAGAATTATTAGGTCATTTAGGAATTGGAATGGAGGGAAAAGATTAATAATAGAAGGAGTTATGAAAGGATCAATTTACCTCTTCAAAATCTGGACGATTTCTGAAATCCAGAAAGTTTCGACTATTTTCGAGACTCTATCGAGCTCCAAATTGTGGTAGGAGGGCATGGGGTCGCGCCTGGGCTTCTTAGGGTCGATAGGGAGGTGGAATCAACGAAAAATACATTTTAATGAATAAGAATTTAATAACTTAATGAAACAATTTAAAACTGGAAAATGGGCCTTCGGGTTGGCCCAATTCTCAAATAAAAACAAAAATCCCCCATGCTTATGGATTTATAAAGGCCCCAAATTTAAATTTGGGGTTAATATATCAGGGGAGAAAAATTAGGAGTTGTAATGTGTCAAAAATATTAAAAATTGAAAAAGTTATAAATGAAACAAAATTTATTTTTAAATCTGGAATTGAGCTCGCAGTTTGGCCCAATTCATGAAAACTCACCTATTCTCAATAAAACCTTTGGAAACCACCAAAACAAATCATTAGTGGAAAATAAATTTAAAATAATCCTAAAATAGGTTACGTACGTGACAACCCATGGGATCAAGATAAAAAAATATTGAATAAACAATAAGTCCACACCCATAATGTATGTCAATAAATTGTTTCATAAATATGAATAGTATTGAAAATCTAAGGGAGTATGTATAAATAAATATATTCATAAATGTCATTGTTAGGAAATATATCTCAACCTCATTTCTCATGTTGAAGAGTTTCTATGTGATCTAACATATCCTCATAATTTTATTATGTTTTTGAAATTATTTTTGGTGACGATGATGAATTATTTTTGAGTATTCCATTAAGGGGGATTTATAAAAATGAATAAAGTTGTTATAATTAACTATTAGTTTAAATCTAGAAATTTTTACAATAACTCAAATATAAAGAAGTAGTTATGATTTTATTTTTCCCATTTTCTAACATGTACATATTGTTCATGTCAAGGATGAGTATTTATCTATGTAATGACCCAAGCCCAGTTACCCAGAGCTTGTGAATTATTTTAATATATTGACATGATTACAAAGAATCATGTCCTAAATAAAATATAATTTTATAAGTCCTGTAAAATAGATTACATACTTTAATGTTACATATCAGTTTCTAACATAAAACATATAATAAATAATCTTTAGAGAATGACATGATTCCCCTAGCTTAAACCTGCATTTGAATCATTATACATTTCTTGGCATGTTGGGAAAATAAAACAAAATAAAAGGGTGAACTCAGATTCTTAGTCTGGTTAAATTTTCCCGAGGAAGCTTGTAACACCCCAACCTTCTACGGTACGCTTCTCTTTGAATAATGTGATAGCGTGTGTTGTATGCAACACCGAGTTCTAACACACCATAACTAATCAAACTAGCCGTTATGAATAGTAATACCTACTTTTTGAAATTATATATATTTTATATTTCAAAATGGACTTCATTTTTGGATTCGGAATATCGAATTTAGCCTAAGGTGGAATTTTGGTACATTTCGGATAACTTTCATATTTTGATGAATAGTGAAAATTACTAAGTTTTAATTAAAAACAACTTTTTTAATCAAAATAATTAATAGTGATAAATTATGAATTTGAGTGGTTTTAAAGTATATTTAGAATATATTTTTACCATTTAATATAATGTTGGTCATTGTACATAATTTTACAATTAAACCGAACATAAATGAGTGTCAATCTTTTGATAGTTACTATCTCTTAAAAACACGCTTTTTGTTTTGACAGCGGGAATTAATTTTAAATTAATTTCTGCCATTTCTGTGTTTTGAATTTAGGAAAATGGATTCCATATTTGGAATCAGGATGTTCAAATTGTGTAAATATGTAACTTTTGTTTTTAGACATTTTGAATAATTACTGCGGTAAATATTTTATTTACCATAGTTAAGGGTAAATCCGGTAAATAAGGGTTAAAAAATAATATTATAATAATACTAAATTACCCTAAAACGTGTCTTAACCCTATTGGTTGATACATGGTCGACCATGGGAATCTTTGGGTCTATTTTGGGACCCCATGGATCCACTTGTAAGTGATAATGACACTTTATTTTAATTAAGTTAAAATGAATACAAAAATGAAACAAGCATATATCTTTTAGAAAAACAATTGTTACATAGGGTTATATATGTTGGATTTTAGATTATAAATATTCATTAGAAATCTAAAAAGATATCCTACATAATGATATTTTATTTATAATTTTTAGACATTAAATAATTTATTTTATTTATGACACAATGATGATGCAGTAATTACTATAAATGTGAAAAATTAAAATAATTGATATTATAAATAAACAAATAAATATAATATGAAACTTTTAATAAATTAAACTAATTTTCTAGGATAATATGATATATTAGGATTGATTTAATTGACTTTTTTCGAAGTAATCAATCTGTTATGAGTTTCACAAAAATGAACTATTGAATAGTGTCAAAATTGACATAAAAGAGTTCTTAAAAAAAATATTATATTATTAAATGATATTAAATTCTTAAAATTCTAAGGTTCGGCCAAGAGACTTATATCATGATAGGTTCATCATTAATGTACCACTTGGGGGTCGCTTGGATGTATATAGTAAGTTTATTAACCATATTATATAAAAATACAAAGAGACATTGTAAAAGTGAAACTAATTAACTTAGAGTTAATACTTTAAGATAAGGTTAATATAAGTACCCAAACCTGTCTAAATTCTATTGGTTGAGTGGTTTTCGACCTAGCCCCACCTTAACCTTTGAATAGTCAACTTTGGAGCCATTAGAAACCGAATATGAATTTATTATAAATTAATATTTCTAGATTTTCCAAAGGTGCCCCTCACCCCTCTTATAAAAGGGCACTCCTCCTTCTCATTTCTTCACACCTTCAAAGACTTCTGGTTCGGCCAAACTCTGCCCAAATACTCTCCCAACATCCCTCACTACAACCTAGAGTCCTTAGTTTGATCAGAAAGCCAACCTAAGGAGCCCTTTTGATCAAATCAAAAGGAAGAACCCGAAGAAGTGGTAATGATTTCACCACCCTTCTCCAAGTTCATTTCTTCTTCCACTTCTTCTTCCTTTGTTCTTACCATTATAAAATAATAACTCCAGTATCTCAAAAATACTGTGATGTTATTATAAATATGGTATAACCATATTCAGTATTCTATCCACCCTTTGAATAACATGTCACCATACGTGCGTACGTACGGACTACCGTCTCCACGTCGTGGTGTAATTTTTATTTAATATAATATTATTTGGATGGATATAATAATGATGTGTAACTCATGTAAATAATAAATATAACATGTTAATGATTCTGTATATATGATATACCATCCATTTATATATTATTTTAATATCAAAAGAATGATATTGTCGCTCGTGCGTACGTACGGACTACCGTCTCCACGAACGCGATGAGATTCATTCTCCATCGTATCCATTCAAGTATAATTATCATTTGATGATTTAAAAATGATGTTTAAGGACTAGATATCATTCTGGATATGAATAAAATACAACAACCATGGCTTATGTAACAAAACATATAAAAGAAAATGAGTAATTTAACTCCCGAAACGACGATAATTCTAAGATATTATTAACAAATCAATGTTAAAAGATCATATATGATATCATATTATTATATATGATTCTTGTATAATTTAATAACAACTATTTCACCATTATACAGGAGGTTAACCTACCCCAAGCAAGGAAAAGTACAAGGTAAGGGTTTACTTTACAACCTATTCATTATCCAAGGTTGTTTATACGTAATAATCTACTGGGATCTCTTTATCATCCACATCCATGTTTCTTAAAAATGCATTTCAAAACATTTTTACTATTTACTAGAATATGAGTTAAAGTCATTTATACCCTTTTTGACTTTTATAAGTGGTTTATAAAGGAATCTTTCGGTCGTTTTCAAAACAAGGTCCTTTTTTACCTTTTCGACAGAATTAAGGTAAGAATGTTTTTTAACTTATACGGCGGGTGCGGCTATTTTCCGCCGTTATAAAATCTTCAAAGCTTCCCCTACAAGCTTATAAGAATATTTTCAAAGAAAATGTTTTATTTTATATGGATCTTAAATTATTTCAAAATAAAAGGATATATTTCTTTAAAAAGAATTTTGATTTCATCTATGTCAACATCCTTTGATGGATTTTAAGATTATTTGAAGTTGATTTATTATGATACAAAACTTCTATATTGTATTGAAGGTTTTGTGATATGTTTGACTGTGGATGTACTATTTTTATACCATTCATAGTTTATGGTGAAATTATTGACATTTCATATGCTAGTTTTAATATGAATGTTTATGTTATGTTTAAACCTTTTCATATGGGAATGCATTGGACTTAATATGTGATGGGTGGAGCCCGCTATAGCTCCTCGATGCATCGGTAGGTCTCATGAGACAAACTAGTGTCTTGGCACAAGGCCTTGACAAAATCCTATTTGTAGTCTTGGCACGAGGCCTTGGCTATGTGGTTATGATAGTCTGGTATTATGCATTCCAACATTATAAAAGTGGTTATTGATTTTTGCATGTGATTATTCGATTAGTAGAATATCCATGTGAATAAGTAAATGGAATTATTTCATTTTATTTATGTCATACCATGTTGAAAGTTCATATTTAAAAGGCTTTTGTTTTAGTTATACATTTCCTTAAATGTTTATTCTTATTTATGAATGTTTCCGCTATATTGTTATCCTTACTGGGCATTTGAGCTCACCCCTTTTTTATGTTTTATTTTTCCCAGGATGTGAAGAAGTAAGTTATGAATGACCTGCAGGGATTTTATTAGGGGTTAATAGTGTGGATTGTGGAAACATTATGTTGTTGTATTAGTTTTCATTTTATGATGTAATGTAAAACTTATGAATATATCTAGTGTTTCCAAGGCTACTAAACCAATCGGTCTTTCGAGATTTGATCTTTCTTGTGATCATGCCAATGTTAAGTAATAATGCACCGACTCTGGGTAACTGGGGTCGGGGCGTTACAGTTGGTATCAGAGGAATTTTAGTACAAACCTTGGAAGCTAGATTTAGATAAACTCTGATTAGAGCACGTAGAACTAAGATGAACTTTGAGGATTAGTATAGAAGAACTTCCTAGAATTTTGGTATTGTAGAGATTTTGTGAGTTTTCCAAGCAATACATCCCTGTCTGGATACGAGCAGGTAGAGGCGGCTCTGGCACAGATGTACCTAGGGGTAAAACCCGAAAACACCGCTTTGAGCTAGACTCGAACGGGAACTGCTGCACGACAACGGGCCTTGCTGCACTCTTGGTTACGACACTCCCAGGGGATATGCTTAGGATAACTCTCATTTTCATTACAAATCATTTTTAAGGGATTATGAGTATATACTTCCTCAATGAAAACATTCTTATGATTATGGATTATATCCATAAATAGTTCAATTTATGTTAAGTGTTTTATAAGTATGGGATTATGTATTTTGATTCATAAACTGATCTAGTTTATGCCATTGTTTAGAAATGGCGCCTAGTGGAAGAAATGGAAACCGTATCAATGCACGCACTCCATGTAGGGATTGCCCTCCTGCTCAAGATAATTATAGTGGGGCTGGTGATGTAACTGGTGCTGATCAGCTAATCACCATACTGGGACAACTTACTCAGGTTATGAATAATAACCTTTCCCGTATGGAGCACCCTGATCCGCAGTGTGGAGGATCAATGTTAGATCGATTCATGAGGCAACAACCACCAACGTTCAATGGGAATACAAATCCCTTAGTAGCCGAGCAATGGATATTTTCCCTAGAGAAAATATTTCAGGCCTTGGGGAGCAGTGAAAGGTAAAAAGTTATCATGGTAGTTTACCGCCTCACTGGAGATGCTGATAAATGGTGGTCATTGATTCAAAATACGAAGGAAGATGATGAAGTATCAAATATGGAATGGAGGGAGTTCAATGATCTGTTTTTAGAAAAATACTTCCCTCGCGACCATCGAGTAGATATGGAAAGGCAATTTCTGAGTCTGAGAGAAAAGGAGGATGAGAATGTCACAAAGTATGAGGCTAACTTTACAAGGTTAGCGAGGTACGCTGGTGATTATATTCGTAACCCAAGAAGTAAGATTGATCGTTTCTTTGATGGGTTAAAACCATTTCTCCGTCGAGCGTTAGTCTCACAATCCTTTTCATCGTACGAAGAAATTATCTCATGTGCTATCAAGACCGAAAAGGAATTCTCTAAGTCTTATGACTTTAAAGCAAAGCAAGAGAAGAAGAGACCTGCTGATCAATCTGGGAATGAAAATAAGGGGAAGAAGGGAAAGGTTGAATATCCATCTTGTGGTAAATGCGGGATGAAACATCCTGGTACTTGCTTGATGGGAATGGGAGTCTGTTACAAGTGTGGTGAAAAAGGCCACCAAGCTCATGATTGCAAGGGGAAGAAGGAAGCTACCAACGTTCAGTGCTACAATTGCAGGGAGATGGGGCATTATGAAAATGCATATCCTAAGCGTCAGGAGAACTTACCTCAGAAAAGGCCAAGGGATCAAGGCCAGGCATATGCTATCACTACTGCTGAGGTAGAAGCTCCGAAAGACGTGGTGGCAGGTAATTTAATGGTTTACTCAAGTTTAGCAAATGCATTATTTGATTCTGGATCATCGCATTGTTTCATATCTTCCCAGTTTTCTAAGAAAATTAGATATTTCCAATTTGATTTAATAATGGAGTTTTCAGTTAAAAATCCTAAGGGAAGTATCGTTGCAACAATGTTTTGTGAATCAGTCCCCATTAGAGCACATAAATTTTCTTTATCCGCTGATTTCATCGTCATACCTATGATTGAGTTTGATATAATCCTCGGTATTGACTAGCTTTCGGACTATGATGCGAAGATTTATTGTAAGAAGAAAGAGGTTACGATTCTTGATGATAATGATAAGGAGCACCTTATTTTTAGAGCAGAATCGTCACCACCTAATTCTTATTTAGATCCACCCCCAATAGCTCAACTTAATTCAATTATTGGGGAGGAAGAGAATTAAATAACTGTCGGTGAGGAAAGGAATGTTCAAATAGAGGATGTACCTGTTGTGAAAGAATTTGTAGATGTATTTCCGGATGATTTACCTGGACATCCTCCAGAACGAGAAGTTGAGTTTTCTATTGATTTGATTCCTGGATCAAGGCCTATATCGAAGACCCCTTATAGAATGGCCATTGTAGAGTTAGTTGAACTAAAGAAACAACTAGAGGAATTGAGTAATAAGGGATTTATTCGCCCTAGTGTTTCTCCATGGGGAGCCCCTGTTCTTTTTGTTAAAAAGAAATATGGATCTATGAGGTTATGTATCGACTACAGGGAGATCAATGCTATAACGATAAAGAACAAGTATCCCCTACCTCGTATTGATGATTTATTTGACCAACTGCATGTAGCTCAATACTTTTCAAAGATTGACCTTCGATCTGGATACCATCAGTTGTGTGTGAAGAAGGAAGACATTCTGAAAACAGCATTTCGAACCAGGTACGGGCATTACGAGTTTACTGTAATGCCGTTTGGATTGACTAATGCACCCTCTGTATTCATGGATCTAATGAATAGAGTTTTCAAGGAGTATCTCGATGAATTTGTGGTGGTATTTATTGATGATATCTTGGTATACTCCAAAACCTATGAAGATCATGAAAATCACTTGCGCATTATCTTGAAGACTCTGAGGAGGCATGAATTATATGGGAAGTTTAGCAAGTGTGAATTCTGGCTTCAGGAGATTTCTTTTCTTGGACATATTATCTCTAAAGATGGAATCTCTGTTGATCCTTCTAAGACCAAGGCAATCCAAGAATGGCCAGCACCTGCGAGTATAACTGAGGTACGTAGTTTTATTGGTTTGGCAGGTTATTATCGATGTTTCGTCCAGAATTTTGCCCGATTGGCTAACCCATTAACGAAGCTCACACGTAAAGGGGTTAAATTTGTTTGGACAAAAGAGTGTGAAGAATGTTTCGAAGAACTGAAGAGAAGATTATTCAATGCTCCTATATTGACTCTACCATCGGGGAATGATGGGTTCGTTATTTATAGTGATGCATCGAAGAAAGGACTTGGCTGTGTCCTTATGCAGAATGATAGAGTTATTGCCTATGCATCAGGACAGTTGAAAATTCATGAACAAAACTATCCTACTCATGATCTCGAGTTAGCAGCAGTGATCTTTGCTTTGATGCTATGGAGGCACTACCTATATGGTGAAAAATGTGAGATTTATACTGATCACAAGAGTTTGAAGTATATTTTCTCACAAAAAGAACTCAACATGAGGCAAAGGAGATGGCTTGAATTACTCAAGGATTATGATTGTACGATACACTACCACCCAGGGAAGGCAAACAAGGTGGCAGATGCTTTGAGTAGAAAAGACCATGGAGTTTTGAACAATATGAGAAATGAAAGGGATCCAATTTTCATGGATCTAGTGAAGATGGACATGGGAATAACCAGGGAAGGTGAAACATCAATGCTTTTTCAAATGGTTGCCAAACCATCTTTACTAGAAAGGATTAAGAGTTCTCAGACCGATGATGAAGAATTCCAAAAGAAGATTAAAGCTGTGAATGATGGGAGATTGAGAGACTTTGTGTATGAAGATGGAATTTTGAAACTCGGGAAGAGACTTTGTGTTCCCAATATACCTGATCTAAAAAGGGAATTGCTGGATGATGCTCATAGTTCCAATTTCTCTATACACCCTAGGAGCACCAAAATGTATAGAGATTTGAAGGAACATTTTTGGTGGGACAACATGAAGAGGGAGATTGCTGATTTTGTGTCAAGATGTATTATTTGTCAACAAGTGAAAGCTGGAAGGCAATAGCCTGGAGGAGTCATGCAACCTCTTCCCATACCGGAGTGGAAATGGGACAATGTTATGATGGACTTTGTCATGGGGCTACCAAAGACTCCTAGAAGGAACGATGCAATATGGGTTATTGTTGATCGTCTTACCAAGACATCACATTTTCTTGCTATAAGAGAAGATCTACCCCTGGAACGTCTAGCAAGACAATATATTAATGAAGTTGTGAGACTTCATGGAGTACCCCTATCGATTGTTTCTGATCGTGATCCCCGTTTTACTTCAAGATTCTGGAAAAGTCTTCAGAAATCCCTGGATACTGAACTTCATTTGAGCACTGCTTACCACCCTCAGACAGACGGACAATCAGAACGGACTATTAAAACCTTAGAAGACATGTTGAGATCTTGCTCACTTGACTTTCAGGGTATGTGGGATCAATATTTACCTTTGGTAGAATTTTACTATAACAATAGCTTCCATTCGAGTATTCAGATGGCACCATATGAAGCGTTATACAGAAAGAGATGTCGTACACCAACCTGTTGGGATGACGTTGGTGAAAGAAAACTTGTAGGCCCAGAACTGGTGGAGGAAACGGTGGAAAAGGTGAAAGTAATCCAAAATCACATCAAAGCAGCTCAAAGTAGGCAGAAGAGCTATGCCGATAATCGAAGGAAGGATTTGGAATTTCAAGTCGGTGATTATGTTTTTCTGAAGGTATCTCCGTGGAAGGGAGTCATACGTTTTGGTAAGAAAGGTAAATTGAGTCCCAGGTACATCGGACCTTTCGAAATTCTAGAGCGAATTGGGGTTGTAGCTTACCGATTGGCAATGCCGCCAAGTCTCTCCAAAGTTTATGATGTGTTCCACGTATCTCTATTGAGGAAATATATGCCCGATACGACGCATGTACTCACCTATGAGGAATTAGAACTGGAACCCGACCTGTCTCATTGCGAAGAGCCCGTCAAGATTATTGATATGAGAGAACAAGTGCTGAGAAACCGGACGACGCGTCTGGTAAAAGTTTTGTGGAGAAACCATAAGATGGAAGAGGCAACGTGGGAACCCGAGGAACTTATGATGAAGAACCACCCGAGTCTTTTTATGCAGTAATACCCTAGAAATTGAGAGGACGCAATTATTTGAAGGAGGGGAGAATGTAACACCCCAAGCTTCTACGGTACGCTTCTCATTGAATAATGTGATAGCGTGTGTTGTACGCAACACCGAGTTCTAACACACCATAACTAATCAAACTAGCCGTTATGAATAGTAACACATACTTTTTGAAATTATATATATTTTATATTTGAAAATGGACTTCATTTTTGGATTCGGAATATCGAATTTAGCCTAAGGTGAAATTTTGGTACATTTCGGATAACTTTCATATTTTGATGAATAGTGAAAATTTCTAAGTTTTAATTAAAAACAACTTTTTTATTCAAAATAATTAATAGTGATAAATTATGAATTTGAGTGGTTTTAAAGTATATTTAGAATATATTTTTACCATTTAATATAATGTTGGTCATTGGACATAATTTTACAATTAAACCGAACATAAACGAGTGTCAATCTTTTGATAGTTATTATCTCTTAAAAACACGCTTTTTGTTTTGACAGCGGGAATTAATTTTAAATTAATATCTGCCACTTCTGTGTTTTGAATTTAGGAAAATGGATTCCATATTTGGAATCAGGATGTTTAAATTGTGTAAATAGGTAACTTTTGTTTTTAGACATTTTGAATAATTACTGCGGTAATATATTTTATTTACCATGGTTAAGGGTAAATCCGGTAAATAAGGGTTAAAAAAATAATATTATAATAATACTAAATTACCCTAAAACGTGTCTTAACCCTATTGGTTGACACATGGTCGACCATGGGAATCTTTGGGTCTATTTTGGGACCCCATGGATCCACTTGTAAGTGATAATGACACTTTATTTTAATTAAGTTAAAATGAATACAAAAATGACACAAGCATATATCTTTTAGAAAAATAATTGTTACATAGGGTTATATATGTTGGATTTTAGATTATAAATATTCATTAGAAAGCTAAAAGGATTTCCTATATAATGATATTTTATTTATAATTTTTAGACATTAAATAATTTATTTTATTTATGACAAAATGATGATGCTGTAATTACTATAATAGTGAAAAATTAAAATAATTGATATTATAAATACCCAAATAAATATAATATGAAACTTTTAATGAATTAAAATAATTTTATAGGATAATATGATGTATTAGGATTGATTTAATTGACTTTTTTCGAAGTAATAAATCTTTTATGAGTTTCACAAAAATCAACTATTGAATAGTGTCAAAATTGACATAAAAGAGTTCTTAAAACAAATATTATATTATTAATTGATATTAAATTCCTAAAGATCTAAGGTTCGGCCAAGAGACTTATATCATGATAGGTTAATCATTAATGTACAACTTGGGGGACTCTTGGATGTATATAGTATGTTTATTAACCATATTATATAAAAATACAAAGAGACATTGTAAAAGTGAAACTAATTAACTTAGAGTTAATACTTGAAGATAAGGTTAATATAAGTACCCAAACCTGTCTAAATTCTATTGGTTGAGTGTTTTTCGACCTAGCCCCACCTTAACCTTTGAATAGTAAACTTTGAAGCCATTAGAAACCGAATATGAATTTATTATAAATTAATATTTCTAGATTTTCCAAAGGTGCCCCTCACCCCTCTTATAAAAGCGCACTCCTCCTTCTCATTTCTTCACACCTTCAAAGCCTTTTGGCTCGGCCAAACTCTGCCCGAATACTCTCCCAACATCCCTCAATACAACCTAGAGTCCTTAGTTTGATCAGAAAGCCAACCAAAGGAGCCCTTTTGATCAAATCAAAAGGAAGAACCCGAAGAAGAGGTAATGATTTCACCACCCTTCTCCACGTTCATTTCTTCTTCCACTTCTTATTCCTTTGTTATTACCATTCTAAAATAATAACTCCAGTATATCACATATACTGTGATGTTATTATAAATATGGTACAACCATATTCAGTATTCTATCCACCCTTTGAATAACATGTCACCATACGTGCGTACGTACGGACTACCGTCTCCACGTCGTGGTGTAATTGTTATTCAATATAATATTATTTGGATGGGTATAATAATGATGTGTAACTCATGTAAATAATAAATATAACATGTTAATGATTCTGTATATATGATATACCATCCATTTATATATTATTTTAATATCAAAATAATGATATTGTCGCTCGTGCGTACGTACGGACTACCGTCTCCACGAACGCGATGAGATTCATTCTCCATCGTATCCATTCAAGTATAATTATCATTTGATGATTTAAAAATGATGTTTAAAGACTAGATATCATTCTGGATATGAATAAGATACAACAAACATGACTTATGTAACAAAACATATAAAAGAAAATGAGTAAGTTAACTCCCGAAACGACGATAATTATAAGATATTATTAACAAATCAATGTTAAAAGATCATATATGATATAATATTATTATATATGATTCTTGTATAATTTAATAACAACTATTTCACCATTATACAGGAGGTTAGCCTACCCCAACCAATGAAAAGTACAAGTTAAGGGTTTACTTTACAACCTCTTCATTATCCAAGGTTGTTTATACGTAATAATCTACTGGGATCTCTTTATCATCCACATCCATGTTTCTTAAAAATGCATTTCAAAACATTTTTACTATTTACTAGAATATGAGTTAAAGTCATTTATACCCTTTTTGACTTTTATAAGTGGTTTATAAAGGAATCTTTCGGTCGTTTTCAAAACAAGGTCCTTTTTAACCTTTTCGACAGAATTAAGGTAAGAATGTTTTTTTTAACTTATACGGCGGGTGCGGCTATTTTCCGCCGTTATAAAATCTTCAAAGCTTCCCCTACAAGATTGTAAGAATATTTTCAAAGAAAATGTTTTATTTTATATGGATCTTAAATTATTTCAAAATAAAAGGAGATATTTCTTTAAAAAGAATTTTGATTTCATCTATGTCAACATCCTTTGATGGATTTTAAGATTATTTGAAGTTGATTTATTATGATACAAAACTTCTATATTGTATTGAAGGTTTTGTGATATGTTTGACTGTGGATGTACTATTTTTATACCATTCATAGTTTATGGTGAAGGTATTGACATTTCATATGCTAGTTTTAATATGAATGTTTATGTTATGTTTAAACCTTTTCATATGGGAATGCATTGGACTTAATATGTGACGGGTGGAGCCCGCTATAGCTCCTCGATGCATCGGTAGGTCTCATGAGACAAACTAGTGTCTTGGCACAAGGCCTTGACAAAATCCTATTTGTAGTCTTGGCACGAGGCCTTGGCTATGTGGTTATGATAGTCTGGCATTATGCATTCCAACATTATGAAAGTGGTTGTTGATTTTTGCATGTGATTATTCGATTAGTAGAATATCCATATGAATATGTAAATGGCATCATTTCATTTTATTTATGCCATACCATGTTGAAAGTTCATATTTAAAAGGCTTTTGTTTTAGTTATACATTTCCTTAAATGTTTATTCTTATTTATGAAAGTTTCCGCTATATTGTTATCCTTACTGGGCATTTGAGCTCACCCCTTTTCTATGTTTTATTTTTTCCAGGATGTGAAGAAGTAAGTTATGAATGACCTGTAGGGATTTTATGAGGGGTTAATAGTGTGGATTGTGGAAACATTATGTTGTTGTATTAGTTTTCATTTTATGATGTAATGTAAAACTTATGAATATATCTAGTGTTTCCAAGGCTACTAAACCAATCGGTCTTTCGAGATTTGATCTTTCTTGTGATCATGCCAATGTTAAGTAATAATGCACCGACTCTGGGTAACTGGGGTCGGGGCATTACAAAGCTATAGATATTTAATAAAATATGTATAGTAAAAATTTAATCCCTTTGAAACACAATACAAGAAGATAATATGGTAGAAATAAATCAAACATTACTAAATAAACATGCACAAGGATATTCTACTAGTCGAATAATCATGTGTAGTAACTAATTTAATAACGAGGGAATGTATAATTCCGGACATAATAACTACTAATTAATGTCCTTTTCACAAGAAAATTGAAAAATATTATGTCAAGGCCTTATGCCAAGACCCTAGTTTGTTTCCTGATACCTACTGATGCATCGATGGGCAATAGCGGGCCCTAACCATCACTAACTAAGTCCAATCCATTCCTGATATTAAAAGGGTGAAACATAACATAAACATTTGTATTAAAACTATCATATGAAATGCCAATACATTAACCATAAACCATGAATGGTATTAAAATGGAACATCCACAGTCAAAAATATCATAACTCATTTAATAAAATATGGAATATTGTATTATAATAAATAAAACTCAGTCAATAATAATATCTAATAAATTATGTTGACATAGTTGAAATTAATTCATAAAACTCTATGAGAGAAATATCCCTTTTTCAGGAAACCATTTAAATATCACATAATTTATAAAGTAGCTCATTTAAAATATTTTTTTGAAACAAAGTGTCCCATACCACTTTGAAACCTTTGAAATGAATCAATATTTTAAAAAAATCATGTCCACATTAATAAATCCATAAATTCACTTTGAAATCATAGACATTAATTAAAAACATTTAAAAAAATAAATCTCTAAAACATTTAAACTGATGATATAGTTAAACATTATGTTATATGAAACCTTAATATATTACATTTCAATTTTTTTATGAGAAATGGTAATGGATGATAAATATATCCCAGTAAATAATTACATATTACTAATCTCGGATTACAGTGTGATATTGGAACAAACCCTTACCGTGGATCTGATACTCTTCGTACGTGTACAAAACATCTATATAATGTTTTTAAACATATTATTAACTTATATAAAAATAATAATAATATTTATTACATAATATATTAGTATATTATGACTTTATATTACCATTTATTTACAATTCCATGTTAGTGGGACATTTTGGGTAATATCGCTTTATTTATTGTATATGTTTTGACTTTTTATTCTTGATAATATTAATTAGATCATGATTTACATACTTACAAAATTTATAATATGATTTATATATTCATAATATAAATATATATATATATAATCGATATATATATATAATAGAACACACTATTCATGGAGACGGTTGGTCATATGTATGTGTGAATGTTGTTTCTATTTTCATATCGTATTGAAGTAAGTGAATCAAAAATATGTATATATATATATATCATCCCAGTCAAATTTTTATGTCATTTATTAAATAATTATTAATAATATTTATTCATATAATCATTCTTGGATGGTGCACATGGAAGATGCGTCTCATTGCGTCGTGGAGACTGTAAGTCGTGCGTACGCATGAGTGATGATATCATTTATTCAATAGTTCAATGGTATAGATTAAGATGAAATGTTAATTTCAATGAAATAAAATAATGTTATATTTATTATTTAATTCATTTTTATTCATCATTATACCCATATAAATAAATTACAGATGAAAACTGTTTACACCACAATGTGAAGATAGTAAGTCGTACATACACACGCAATGTGATATTGTTTTTCATATGATGGGTAAAAGAGGAATATTTTTATCCCATAATAATAAAAACATATCAGTATATATTATATGAGGGATTTTTTATTTTTGTATGGTAACAACTTCATAATAGTAAATAGAAGTAAAAATGAACTTTGAAAGAAGGTATAAAACGATTACTTATTCTTTGGATGTCTCAATTTGTTTTTCACAAAAGAACTCATTATATTGGTTTTATGACCAAAAGGTGAAATATTTGATTATTTGAGGGAATTTGGGAAGAGATTTGTGCAGGTTTTTTCCAATCAAAAGTTATTTGGAGGTATGAATAAGTGGGTAGAGGTGGTGCCCATTTATAAGAGGGAGGATGGGCACTTTAAGAATGTCTAAAAATATTAATTTATTATAAATTCAATTTAGATTTAAAATAGTCCTAAACTAATTTAATTAGAATATTAGATGTTTTTTTTCTAGTAGACATCATCCTATAATTTTTGGACAAGTTTTTAAATTTTTTTATCCTAATTGTTTTGGTTTAACCCTTATTTTACCCTTTATAATCTTACTGTGATATCATGCTATTTACACATTTTGGGTTAATGCAATTACCATATCGGGAAAAATTACAAACAAAAAAGTTATTTATGATCTATTTGGACTTTTATTAACCATTTTTTCAAATATTATATTTTTATGAACTTAATATATTTTAATAAAATATTTTATGTCTTAAGTTATCAATTATCAAAACTTAGGACACTCTTCATACTTGACTTTTTAAAAAATTCATAACAACCTGATTACATAAAAAAATGCATTAAATCAAAAATAATATGTCAAGAGAATCATGAAAACTCGGGTATGACATCCAAAAAACAAAATTACAATTATTTTAACATCTATGATTTCTTTTATTAGAATTCATTATTAATGAAGCAATCAAGGAATCATCATTGTGTCGAAATTAAATTTATATATTTTATCTCTAAAAATTATAAATAAAATAACATGATTTATGAAATGTATTTATACTTATAATGACTATTTATACTCTAAGAGATCAATTATATAACCCCATATAAAAATTGTTTTAGTGAAAGAAACATGTTAATGTTATACTTTTCTACACTTTACATTAATTATTATAAAATATCTTTTTCTGATCCAAGTGGCTCCATGGGGTCCCAAAAGCGACCAAGGAAGACCATGGACAGAAATATATCATCCAATATGATTACTACACGAGTTAGGGTATTTTAATATTATAATAATATTATTTTCTTACCCTTATTTGCAAGATTTACCCTTTCACCATGGTAAATAAAATAATTTCTGAAATTACTATTCATAATTTAAAAAAAATAAAAGGGGCCTATTTACAAAATTTTTTCCTTATGATTCAAAATATTGAATCCATTTTTACATATACAAAACAAATATTTGAATTAAAATAATTTAAAATTAATTAAAATTCTCAAAATAAAAAAGTAAGGTTTTAAGATGTAAAAACTATCAAAAGGATGACATGTGTTTATGTACAATTTAAATGTGAAAATAATTATAATTATATAATTTATATTAAATTATAAAAATATTATCTATTTACACTTTTATCCCACTCATATGTATAATTTAACACTATAATTGTTTTTTGATTAAAAAAGTATTTTTTTAATTAAAATTTAGTAATTTACACTATTAATCAAAATATGACGTTTATCATAAAAGTAACTAGAATTTATCCAAACAAAATTTATATTTACCTATTATATATAATAATTCAATTTCATCAAATTTAATTTATAAAAGTTTCAAATATTGGATTTATAAATGGTTCGTCATTAAAAGGCAGAAAACTGCATTTTTTAAAATACTTCTTTTATTTGAAAAAACGAATTTGTCTTTATATTATATATAATAAAGAAAAAAATGAATGTTAAAATTTTATGGGATATATATAACTTTTGAAATGAGTTTAATACTATTCATAAAAACTTTTTTAAACAGCTAGTTTGATAGGTCTTGGTGCACTTAAACTTGGTGTTCCATACATCACACACTATTGAATTATTTAAAAAGGAAGACTGTCATTGATGTTTGGGTTGTTAAATTATTAACTTCTTTATTAAGTTGAATACTTTCAATTTAAACTCAGGATTTAAAACTAGGTGTATGAAATTTCAAAATATCTTACTTGAAATCCCACATCAAAAAATGGATTAATGTGGGCTCCATTTTAAAATAAAGAAACGTAAGGGTGAAGGTTATAAGACATAACAAATAATAGGGTTCCATGTATGAAAACATGGATATAAAATAGAAATAAAAATAATCATGTTCTGATGGAGAGTTATAGTTAATATTATTAGGATAATGTTTACAAAAAGAAATCAATAAATATATGATGATCTAAGGGATCATTTCATTCATCGTAAAAGAATTTACTGGGATTTTTTTTGGTTTTATGATCATTTACATAGTGTTGTATAATTAATTTAATTCATATACTATGAGCATAAGGATGAATACATAATTTACATATAGACTTTCACGCTTTAAAATATTTCTACCACAAACTCATCTTTATCCATAAAAGATAAAAATCCAAAATATTCTATTTATATTAATTTTTTAAGGTTCAGAATATAAAAATAAACCATTTAAATGAAGAAAAAAATTTATAATAACTAGGGACTTCTTGTAGGATAGTTGTAGGTGATAAATTATTGTCACACATCTTTTATGGGTTCGATTCTCATAGCTTTGTCCGATGGGAATGGATATCACTTGACCTGCAAGTTGTCCTTTTTATAAAACTACATTATTATAACATTCCAAAAAATAATAATAAGAAATGTTTTAACCTTAAAGAAATATTATCAAAAGTTAATCTTAATCCATTTTATATTTTAGAGTTATCTAAAATACGTCTGTCAAATCCCTGTCAAAAATGTCTCTAAATTTCCAAAAAATTGTAACACCATATTCCCTAAAACATAATTATTCTCATATTATAACATAATGAACATATTATTACATTCATTATATTAAAACATAATGAATGAAATATGTAATTTAAGATAATAATAATATTTTTAAAATTATTTTTATGACCAAAATATAATTCTTTAATAAAAAAATAACTAATACATTTATTATTCCACATTAAATATACTAAAAAAATAGTCTTGAAATTGATTCATTTGATTTTTGTGATTTATTTTTCCTTGGATCTTTGGAAAATAATTTCCATAATGTCTTATATCTTTTCAATTATATCAGTAAACATTGACATCCTCTTTCTTACTCGTAAGATCAGGAGCTTGGTGGCTTTTTCTCTCCATTTGTAACAAACTCACATTCCTTTTAAACAAATACCAGGGTGTTTCTTCCCACATTTATCACACAAGGTAAAATCCTTATTTCCATTTTCCCATTATCTATCACTTGCTCCATCGTTCTCTTCTTACCTTGCTTTTCTTTAATGTCATAAGACATATATAATTAATTATTCTTCTTGTTATGACCCAAGATTATATATTCATATGATGAGAAATATTGTAAGTCCAATGCTCATCTAATTAAAGGTTTTAACCCAAAAAATATGTGATCTATATTACTTCTTGGGTTACATATGTAGTCTACAGTGTTCATTTCTAACCCCGTGAAGTTATCCTCATACTTTTCAATATTATAATCCTCTTTTTCTCTCATACTATGAAATATTCATTTCCATATCAGCTCATTGTTCAACAAGAAATTATTTCTCTTGTAAAAGATCTCTATGATCCCTCCATTAAATATTTATTACATATTCATCATCCATTGTGTTTTTAATTAATGATCACCATTGATTTTCATCTCTTAAGAGATGATAAACTATCATGACAACCTTTTCCCTTTCGTTACTTCCCATAGAAAGAAATATTTTCTCTAAGGAATGTATCCATAGATCAACTAAAAAATTATATGTATTCCCATTTAATGTTATAGATTTTTTTCTCATGAAAAATTCTGACATTGATCCTCTGCATTGTGGATCAGGCTGATCCATACGGGTAATGTTATTATTCATAACATGAGTCAGCTTTCATAGTATGGTTATAATTTGTTCTGTAACAATTGTGTCCCCATTTCTACTATCATTATCTTTCATAAGATTAAATCCATAAATGGATTACTTTATTTTATACTATTTCCATTTCGTCCTCTAGGAACCATTTCTAAATAATAGAATACACTATATTAGGTAATGAACCACAATGCATAATTTCAAACTAGTAAAACACTTAACATAAATTTAAATTTTATGCATATCTAATCCATAATCCTAAATATGTTTCTATTTATGACATATTTACTCATAAATCCTACATAATGGTTTTTAATGAAAATATAAATTATCTTAATCATTTCCCCCAGGTGTGTTAAACGAGGATCATAGTAAGGTCTGTTGTTATGTACTAGGTTACACCGAGTCAATCCTGAAACACCTTATTAGAGTTTTCACCCCAATTTATATCTTTTGCTAAACTATGTCCACATTTAGTATCCAGATAAAAATGTACTTCTTGAATATCAATGTAATCAGTACTTTACCAAAATTCTAGGGGGTTCTTCTATACATATCCTCAAATTCTATCTTAGGGTTATGATCCCAAATCTATGTTTCTAAATCTATTTCCAAGAATGTTGTTAAACTTGTTCAGATACAAACTATAATTCCCTGACACCAGTTATCAAGTTCCAGTGAATTAAATTAATACATTGGAATGATTACAAGGATCATGTCCCAAAGGACCGATCAGTTTATTAGTCTTGGAAAGTAGATTACATATTAGAACGTTACAAATCACTTTATAACATAAAAACTCATAAATAATCCTTTTATAAATCAATTATTACTGTAAATTAACCATTTGAATATATCATAATACAATTCTTCACACCCTGGGAAAATAAAACAAAAGAAAGGTGTGAACTGAGATGCACAGTATGGGTAAATAATTATGGAGAAGCTATAATCTTTTAATGATAGATGTATAATAAAAATTTCATAATTTTAACTCATAAAAATGTACATAATATGGCTGAAATAAATCAAAAATATTCATATAAACATTTATGTGGGTATTCTATTTGTCAAATAATCACATGTAATAACTAATTTCATAACGAGTTAATGCATAATGCCAGGAAAAATAAATATTATGTCAAGGCCTTGTGCCATGACCATTCACAAATATCTTGTCAAGGTCTTGTTCCAAGACACAAGTTTGTCTCATGAAACCTACTAATGCATCTAGCGGATATAGGGGGCCCCACCTATCACTTACTATGTCCAATTCATTCCTGAAATGAAAAGGATGAAACATAATATAATAATTCGTATTAAAACTAGAATAAAAAATTCAATAATTTATCCATAAACCATGAATGGTATAAAAATAGAACATCCATAGTCAAATATATCCTAACTCATTCAATATAGTATAGATGGTTTTATTATAAAAAATAATCCTCAATCAATAATAATATCCAAACAAATGTTTTTGACATAGTTGAAAATAATTAGTAAAAATCATGGATAGAAATATCATTTTTATGAAATAATTTAAAATTCAAACAATTTAAAAAGGAAGTCATTTTAAAGAGGTTTTTGAATCAAATTTTTCCATACCACATTAAAACTATTTAAAGGAATCAACATTTTAATACAATCATGTCCATTTTAACAAATCCTTAATATCATTTTGAAGACAATGACATTAATTAAAAAAATTCAAAAAATAAATATCCAAAACATTTAAAATGATAATATAGTTAATAAGAACATTCCATAAAACCATAAAATATTTCTTTTGAAATTTATTTTATGAAACATGTATATGGATGAGAAATATTTCCTAGTAAATAGTTACATATAAATAATCTCGGATAACAATGAGATATGGGAATTAACCTTTACCTTAGATTTGATACTCTCCATACGTGGATGAAACTCTTGTATACTATTTTTAAACATATTATTCACCTATATCAGAATCATAATAATATTTATGATATCATATATTAATATTTTATGAATTTATATAACCCATTTATTAACAATTACATGTAAATGCAACATTTCTTCTAATATCACATCGTGCATGTTTTGACTTGTTATTATTGATCATATTACATAGATCAAGATTTACTTACTTAAATAGTGTTTAATATTATTTATATATCAAATATATTTTTAATTTAAATATATATATAATAGATAGATATATAAAATGGAACAACTCGTTCATAGGGACAGTATGTTGTACGTACGCAAGAATGCTGATTATGTTTTTGTATCATATGGAAGTATGTGAAAGAAAAATATATATATATATATTATCCCAGTATAATTATTATGTCATATATTCCATAATTATTAATAATATTAATTCTTATAATCATTCTTGGATGGTGAACTTGGATGATAAATCTCATTGCATCGTGAATATGGTAAGTCGTACGTACACAAGAGAGATGATATCATTTCATTAATCGTTCAATGGTATAGATTTAGATTAAATATAAATTTTAAATAAATAATATAATTTTATATTTATTATTTATAAAAAAGTCTTTTCATCATTATTCCCATCAAAATAAATTATATAAGAATAACTTTTTACACCATGGTGTGGAGACGGTAAGTCATATGTACACACGCATGGTGATATAGTTTTTCTTATGATATGTAAAAGATGAATATGGTTATCCCATAATCATAAAAAAATATTCGAATATAGTAGATTTTAGAGTTATTATTTTATTATGGTAACAACCTGGTAAGACAATGTAAAATAAGAAATGAACTTTGAAAGGAGTGACAAAATGATTACCTCTTTTTCGGATGTCTTCTTTTGATTTTCACAAAAGGAATCCTTATGTTGGGTTTCATCCAAAAGGGTGGTATATAGAATTATGTGAGGGAATTTTGGATTAAATTTTGTTATGGTTTGACCAATACAAAGGCCATTGGAGGTGTGAATAAGTGGGTAGAGGTGGATCCCTTTTTTAAGAGGGCTGAGGTGAAGGTTATGAATGTCTAGAAATATTAATTTATTAAAAATTATATTTAGATTAAAAATGGTCCAAACACATTTAATAAAATTATAAGAAGGTTTTTATTCGAATACACATCATCTAATAATTTTTAGACAAGTTTGTAATATATTTTTGTCCTTATCTTTTTGGATTAACCAATATTTTACCCTTTTTATTCTTACTGTGATATCATGTAATTTACTAATTATGGGTTACATTAATTATCCTATGATGTCAAAAGACCCACAATTATTCACTTAGGAAATATTTGGTATTTTATTAACTATTTTAATGAATGTTATATTTTTAGGATTTTAATATAATTTAATAAAGTATTTTCTGTTTTATGTTATGAAATATATCAACTTTGAACACTATTCATACATGACTTTTTTACAAATTCATAAAAAAGTTATTACTTCAAAAAAAGGCATTTAATCAAATATAACAGGTCAATTTTATCCAAAAAATTCATGGATGACACCAAAGTTGAAATATCTCATCCAATAGACTTAGGACATGTATTTACATATTTTAATATTATGATAATATTATTTTCTACCCTTATTTATCATATTTACCCTTCAACCATGGTAAATAAAATAATTATTGAAGTTTCTAATCATAATGTCAAAAAAAAATAAAAGGTAACTATTTACACAATTTTTAACAATTGGTTCAAAATAAGGAATACATTTTTCTAAATTAAAAACACTGAGTTTCCAGAAATTATTTTAAAATCAATTCTCGTTGTTAAAACCAAAAAGGTAATTTTATTGAAGTCAAAACTATCAAAATATTGACCTGTGTTTATATATAATATAAATGTAAAAATAATTCCAGTGACATAAATTTTATTAAATTATAGAAATATAATCTAATTATACTTTGAAACCAATCATATGTATAATGTAACACTATAAATTATTTTTATTAAAAAAAATTCAATTAAAATTTAGTATTTTCATTATTCATAATAATATGAAAGTTAGAAGAAAAGTTCAAACAATTAATCAAAAATAAATATTTATATACATATTATAAATAAGAATTTAATTTCATAAAATTTAATATATAATAGTATCCAATATTGTATTTAATAAGGGTTTTCCATTAAAAGGCAGAAAAACTGCATTTTTTCAAAAGTACTTCTTTTAACTGAAAAAATGATTTTGTCCTTATATTATGTCTAAGAAACACAAAATTTTAATGTTAAAATTATATTGGATATATATAATATTATAAAGTTTGATAATAGAATTCATAAAAACATTTTTCATTGCTAGTTTGATAGGCCTTGGTGTGCTTGAACTCGATGTTTTCTACATCTCATGCTATTTAATAATTTAAAAAAGAAAAGTACCTTTTAAGATTGGGGTGTTACATTGTCCCATAATTCAATATATTTTGTCCTCTCAATTGAATCATGGGATTGAAAAATAGTGTTTTGAAATTTCAAAATATCATAGTTGAAATCCCACATCAAAAAATGGATTAATGAGGACTCAAATTTAAAATAGAGAAAATTAAGTTTGAAGGTTACAAAAAATAATACATACTAGGGTTTTATGTATGAAAAAATTGGTATGGAAGAATAAAAATCATTATATTTTTATAGAGAGTGATAGAGAATATTATTAGGAGAAAGATAATAAGAACAAAATATATAAATCTATAATAATCTAAGGGAAAATTTGATTAACTTCAAAAAAAGTACCAGAAAACTATTATTGGTTTTATGATCTTCTACCTAGTGTTATAGAATTAATTTAATTTATAGACTAAGAAAACATGTAAGCATACTTAATTTACATGTACAGATTCATCCCTGAACTAATTCCTACCACAAACTCATATTTCTATTCAATAGATTAAACTCAAAAATATTCTATTTATCTCAATAGTATAAGGTTAAGAATATAAATATACACCTTTTAAACTAATAATACTATTTTATAATAATTAGGGACATTTTATAGGCTAGTGGTAGGCCATAAATACTTGTTGATCTTTATCTGTGGGTTCGATTCCCACATCTTTATCTGACGCGACGGGTTATCACCCTACCTGTAGGTTGTCATTTTTTCTAAAGATATAAATGTATAGCATTCCGAACATAATCTTAATAAATATTTTATCCTTAAAAATTACTATCAAAAGTTCAACATCATACATTCCTTCCATTAGAGTTTTCCAAAATACTTCAATCCAATCACTATAAAAAAGGTCTCAAAATTTCCAAAATCAATTGTATCATCAGATTCCCCAAACAATGTAATGTTTTTCTTAGTATCACATAATTAATATATGATTATATTCATCATATTACATCATTAATGAATGAAAAAATTTCTGAAGTACAATCCTTATATATATCACATTCTTCAAAAAACCAGAATGTAATTATTGAATCCAAAAACACCAATACATTAGTTATTCCACTTCAACTGTAGTAACATCATATGATTGACCATGATCCATTTTCTTTTTGTGAGCTATATTTCCTTGATGCTTTATAAAATCATTTTCCTAATTTTTTATTTCTATTCAATAATATCATGGAACATTTAAATCCTCTTTCTTCGCCTAGAAATCACGATCTTGGTGGACTTTTTCTCTACATTTGTAACAAAATCCCATTCCTCTTAAGCAAATTGCAGGTTGTTTCTTCCCACATTTATGACATAAGGAAAATCATTCTATCCATTTTTCATTTTATTTCTATCTTTCTCCACTATTATCTTCTTATCTTGATTTTCTTTACTGTCTTAAGACTTATAGAATTCCTTTTTCGACTTTATAGCACAAAAGGCTATATCTTTGTAAGATGAGAATGATTTTGAGACCAATTCCCGTAAGAGGAATTGTTTTAACCAATTAACAAATTAATAAATATTACATCTTGGGTTACGTATGTATTTTTTAGTGTGCCTTGAAAAACTCGGGATGTTATCCCCTTACATTTCCACATTTTCATCCACTTTTTTTCTCTGACTAAGAAATAACCATTCCATATCAGCTCATTATTCACGAGGAAATTATTTCTCTAGTAAAATTTATTTAAACTTCATACATTGCATATTTTCTATTTCTTCATCCTTCGTTTTGTTTTGAATTAATGACCACCATTGATCTGCATCTCTTGACAAATAATAAACTGCCATGAAAAACTTTTCCCTTTCATTACTTCACAAAGCAAGAAATACATTCTCTAAGGAATATATCCACTCCTCAACTAAAAAATTATTTGTAGTCCCATTAACTGTGGAAGTTTTTGTCTCATGAAGAGGTATAACATTGATTCTTCATGTTGTGGATCAGGATTCTCCAAACAGGTAAGGTTATTATTCATAACCGGATTCAGTTATCATTGTTTGGTTATAAGTTGTTCAGTACCAGTTGTTTCACTAGCTCCAATATCATTTTCTTTAATTGGAGGGAAATCCCTACATGGATTACGTTCACTAATATGATTTCCATCTCTTTTTCTAGGAACAATTTCTAGACAATGACATATACTAGATTAGGTAATGAATCATAATGCATAATTCAAAACTAGTAAAATACTTAAACTAAATTTAAAAATTTATTCATATCCAATCCATAATAAAAAAATATGGGTTCATTGAGGACATATTTAAACATAAATCCAATATAATTACTTTTAAGGAAAATATAAATTATCCTAATTATTTCCCCCAGGAGTGTCAAACCAGGTGCATTCTAAGGCCAATTGTCATGTACAGGTTATCCTGAGTCAATCATAGAACAATTTGTTAGAGTTTTTCACCCAAAGACACATCTATTCTAGAACCACTTCCACATTTAGTATCGCTATAGGGATTTACTACTGGGAATATCCATGTAATCCCTACTTTGCCAAATTTCTGGAGGGATTTTTTTACATGACCTCAAAGTCTATCTCAGTGTTATTTTCCTTAATCTATGTTTTCTAAACCCATTTCCAAGGTTGTTTATAAATATTATATGATAACAACTATAACACCCAAACCCCAGTTATCTAGAGCTAGTGAATTATTTTAATACATTATTATTATTACAAGGAATCAATTACCAAAGGACCAATTAGTTTAGTAGTATTCGAAAATAGATTACATACATGAATGTTACATAACACGTTATAACAAAAAAATCATAAATAATACATTAATAATGCCATTATCCCACTATCTTAACACGTCATATCAATCATAATACACTTCATCGAATCCTGGGAAGATAAAACATAATACATTGGTGATCTCAAATGCTCATCAAGGGTAAATAATCCAATGGAATCAAAAATTTTTAAGGAAATATGTATAATAAATATAGAATACTTTAAAAACATAAAAATGAACTTAATATGCTTGAAATAAATCAAACATTACCATATAAACATGAACATCTATATTCTACTAGTATAATAATCCCATGTAATAACCAATTTCATAATTAGGGAATGCATAATGCCTGACATGATAACTACCGTGTCAAGGCCTTGTGCTAAGACCATTCACAAATCTTTTTTCATGGCATTGTGCCAAGACATTAGTTTATATCATGAGACCTATCAATGGATCTAGGTGCTATAGAATTCCCCAACCATTAGTTACTATGTCCAATGGATTCCTCATATAAAAAATGGTGAAATATAACATTAACATTAGAATTAAATCTAGCGTACGAATTGTCAATACATTAACTATAAAAAATTATTGGTATAAAAATATCACATTAATAGTAAAAAATATCATAACTCATGCAATAAAATATTGAAAATTGTATTATAATAAATATACCTCAAATCAAGAATTATATCGATTAAAGGATATTGACAAAGTTGAAAATAATTAGTAAAAATCATTTAGGGAAATGAAATTTTTTCATAAAATCAATTAAAAGTAACAAAATGTATAAAAGAATTCATTTAAAATAGGATTTTTAATAAAAGTTTCCCATAACACTTTAAATCATTTTAAAGAAATCTATATTTTCAAACAATCATGTCCATATAAATAAATCCTTAAAATCATTTGGAAAACATGGAAATTAATTAGAAATATTTAGAAAAATAAATCTTTAAAACATTTTAAATGATGATCAAGTTAAAAAGTCCATTCACTAAAACCATAAAATAATCATTTTGAAAAAAAATTTATGGAACATTGAAATGGATGATTATTATGTCCCAGTAAATAATTATATATAAATAATCTTGTATAACAATGGGATTGAGGAATTAACCTTTAACATTGATATGATACCCTCTCTACGTGTCAAAAACTCATGTATGATTTTTTTAAACATATTATTAACATATATCATAATCATAATAAATTTATTTTGTCATATATGATTCTTTTATGACTTTATATTTTCCAATTATTAAGAATTCCATGTTAATGCAATATTTCAGGTTATATTGCTTTTTTTATCAAACATGTTTGGACTTTTTATTCTAAATCATATTACTAATATCATGATTTAATTACATAAAAAATGTATAATATGTTTTATATATCATATATAATCATAATATTAATATATGTGACAAATAGATATATAATATGTAACACACCGATTAATGTATATGGTAGGCCATACATACACATGATCGATATTTCCATTTTCGTATCATATGGAAGTAAGTGAATGGAAAATATGTATATATATATAATCATAGTAGCATTATTATGTCATATATTTCATAATTATTAAAAGTATGTATTCTTATATTAATTCATGGATGGTGATCATGGAAAATGAGTCTCATTATGTCGTGAAGATGGTAAGTCGTACGAACGCATGAACGACAATATCATTTAATCAATGGTTCCATGGTATAGATTTTGATGAAATATAAACATTAAATAACTAATAAAATTTTATATTTATTTTTTATGCCATTTTTATTCATCATTATACCCATAGAAATAAATTATAGATGGAAAACTATTTAGACCATAATGTGGATACGGTAAGTCGTACGCATGCATGCACGGTGATATTGTTTTTCATAGGATGGGAAAAAAGTAATATGGTTTCCCATAATCATAACAACATATCGGAATATAGTATATTCTAGAGTTATTAATTATGTATGGTGACAACTGGGTAAGATGATGAAAAAGAAGAAATGAACTTTGAAATAAGGGATAAAACAGTAACATTTTCTTCGGGTGTCTCCTATTGATTTGCACAAAAGGACCCTTTATGTTGGACTTATTCCAAAAGGGTGACATGTAGGATGAATTTAGGAAAGTTGGTAATAAATTTTGGAAGGGATTGGCCAAACTAAAGGGCTTTGGAGGAGTCAATAAGTGGGTAGAGGTTGTGCCCTTTTATAAGAGGGGAGATGGTCAATTTAGGAATGTCTAGAAATACTAATTTATTATAAATTCCATTTCCATTAATAATGATTAAAAAATTATTTAATTTCAAGATAAGATGATTTTGGTTTGAATAAACATAATATATGAATCTATATTCATATTTTTTATTATTTGTTTATCCTTATCTTTTTTGTTTAACCATTATTTGTCCTTTTTTAATCTTACAGTGATATCATGTTATTTAGACATTGTGGGTTATTCTAAATACCATATCATGTCAAAAGACCCACAAAATCCATTTATGAAATATTTGGATTTCTCCTATCCAATTTTATGAATAATAGAACTTTATAAAATTAATATAATTTAGTAAACTACTGTATGTTATCAGTTATGAATTACGTCGATTTTTCACACTATTCATACGTGCCTTTTTTACAAATTCATAAAAACCATATTCCATCATTAAAAAGGATTTAAATCAAATATAACATGTAAATATAATCCATAAAATTTACATATGACATCAAAATAACTAAATTTCATTTATTTTAACATTTATAAAATCATTTATTTGAATCTGTTATTCATGAAGCAATCACTGCATCATCATTCGTTCATAAATAAATTTAATTATTTTATGTCTAAAAATTATAAATGAAATATCAGGTTGTTTGAAATTAATATATATTTTTATAATGACTATTTATTGTTAAAGATATCAATTATATTTCCCCATATGAAATTTTTTCGTAAAAGATACATTTTTCTGTTATATTTTTCTATACTTGAAATTAATTCTAATAAAATTTCATTTTCACACCCAGGTGGAGGCATGGGGTCCCAAAACTGATCCTTTTATCCCCATGGTCAAACATTTTATTCCAATAAGATAAGGAAACTTTTTAGGCTACTTTAATATTATTTTAAAATTAATTTGTTACCCTTATTTACCAGATTTACCCATTAACCATGGTTAATAAAATAATTATTTAAGTTACTATTCATAATGTCAAAATATAATGGGTAACTATTTAAAAATTGGTACCTTATGATTAAGAATATAGAATCCATTTTTCCAAATTCAAAACACTTACTTGGTAGAAATTACTATAAAATTGTTTCTCATTGTCTAAATCCGAAATCATGTTTTTACGAAGTAAAAACTATCAAAAGATTTACCAGGTGTTTATATCCAATTTAAATGTGAAAATACTTATAATTACTAAATTATATTAAATAAAGAAAATTATCTATTTATACTTTAAAAATACCCAAATTTATAATTTAACATTATAAATTATTTTTATTAAAAAATTGTTTACATTTAAAATTTAGAATTTTGCACTATTTATCAAAATATGAATGTTATAAGAAAAGTACCAAAAATTTATCCAAAATTTTTAGGTCTCTATTATAAAGGAATATTTAATTTAAAAAAATTTAATTTTAAATAGTGTCAAATAGTTTATTTAAAAAGGATTCTTTATTAAAAGGTGGAAAACTGCATTTTTTGACAAATGTATCTTTCATCAGAAAAATTGAATTGGTCCTTATATTATGTCTAAGAATCACAAAAGATGAATGTTAAAATAATATGGGATATATATAGAATTAAATATATGGTTAATACTATTCATTATACCTTTTTAAATGACAATTATGATAGGTTTTGGTGCACATGAACTCGGTGTTGCGTACTTCACACGCAATTGAATTATTTAAAAAGGAAGAGTACCATGGATGCTTGGGGTGTAACAATATTACCAATGTGAAAGAAAGGTTAATTCAAATAATTTGATTTATTTTTTTTGTGAAAGTATGTTCATAAATTTTCCTATAAATTCAGAATTTTCCACCCCTATAAATATTTAAATTTTAAATTTTGAATCACTTGTGAAAATGTGGAATACCATTTTTCCTAAACATGTCACTCGTGTTTTACGGTGACCTAATACTTGAAAATTTAATATTTCATGATTGATATAACTCTTTTAAAATAATATCATTTCATAGATCAAGAGTTCTACTATCTTTGGAAGATTATACATACAAATATAACAACATAAACATAAAGAAAATAATTTCTTAAAACTAATCATATTTCTAATAACATCTTTGGATAATATAATACTTCATATGATATTTTGTGAGAAATACATAGGAAAAAGGGTGAGCTATAAACCCCATAAGAGAATAAACATTATAATAAAAATTACATATGTTTCAAGAGGAATTACATAATATCATAAAATAGATGACCAGAATCATGGAGACTTGGAATAAAAAAATTAAACCATAAGATCATAAACATGTAAACAACATAAAACATGGTATTATAGTCATAATACAACAATTACTCTCAATATCGTCATCATAAAGTGTAAAAATCCCCAATTTGGATTAGGTTCAATCCCTAATCCCATAAATAACACCACATGAGTTATAAAACATTACAAATACATTGGAGGAATATATAGTTCTAGTACCACCCATAAAAAAAATGAAAATACCAAATATATGTGCCCCAAGAAGAAAATAAACTATAATTTAATCAGAATCATGATTAGTACTAGGTGAAGGATGTGGGTTTCGTAATTATGATTCAATGTAAAACCAGATGACAAATCATAAGGATTCAAAATATATTATGGAAATAAATAATGTGAAAACACTTAACAAAAAAAGTGGCAGGTCTTTTATAAAGGACATCCAATATAGAAAATTTATAAGAAGGATCCTAGAGGATAATGAATAAAAATGAACCCATTGTGTGATAATTTATGAAATCAGTAATGAATATTTCTTAAGAAAGAAATAAAGACTTATTATATGTAAATATTGAAATGATTATAGAGATTTATCAATAAAATAATTAGTGTTTTTAGAAGATATTAATGTTATAAAAAATTATGGTGGATATTCTCAATGTGATACAAGAGACATGAATCTTACATTACACCGAGTATACATGAATGTTGGATTTTTGAAGTGAACAAAAAAAATGGTTATCCTAAAAATTAATTAAATATTTAACTATGTATATAATTATCGGATATATATACACAAAAATAAAATAGGTACATGAGAATAATATTTTATGTAAGTGAGAAAAATAAATATAACTTGTAAGGATAATTTTTGAAGGAGGTTTGTTAGATCCCTCACTTTCGGTCCCAGATTCATTCTCTTCATATAATTAAAAGCCTAAATAAATAAAATATATATGATAAAATACTTATCTAAGAATATTATTCAAATATTTTTAAAAAAAGATGTTCCATTAACTATCGTATGTTATTTATTTATCAAATAATTTTCTTGTATATTTTTGTTACTTAATGTTGTTTTATCAATTTATTTTAACTCTTTGTTTAGGTTGACCATTATAGAAACCATTATAAAATAGTTCTATAAAATATATAATATTAATAGTTTTATGTCAATAATTTATTTATATTAAATATATTTAAAATGAAATCCACAATGTTTGATTATGATAAATGAAACTCATCGCTTGTGGAGTGGTTAACTTACCTAGAGCATGATTAATGTTACGATTTCTCAATCATTGAGAGGGAATCAAGGTAAGTTATAATTTTAAATTTATAAATCATATCCATATTATAGATATCATATTTTTCATCCATTTTATCAATTTAACCTTCCATAATTGGCCATTATGGAAAACGTAATACATCACTTTATGGAGGTTCTAGTACTCACAATGCACTAAAGACACTTATGGTTTTCTTAAAGGATAATCATAAATAAATAATGGTTATTTTAATAATATTATCATATATCACTATATTAATAGAAAAATTATATGTAATATTTTTATGTACATATGAGATTTTGAATATAAATATTAAGTAGAAAAAGTTATGAAGAAGGCAATAATTTTGTTGGATACATGATCTTCTCTTTAGTATTTTCATGGAAGTGAAGGACATAAAATTTATTCTGGATATCAGGGGTACACAGATGATAAATGTAATTATATGATAGGTATTTTCAGTAGCGTCTCTTGGAAAATTAATATGTATAATTGAACCATAGAGGGGTGGATGTTATCCCCCTTTATAAGCCAATAAAGAGGCACTTTTGGGAATACCCTTTACACTTTTATGAAAACGTTACACTATTCTATGGTAAATGACTCAAAAATTTGTTAATATTTTATTGTGGGCTGAAACATAGTAAACAAAATCATCATAAATTTATTTCCACTCATTTATAACCATATTTATTGTCCTTTATCACAAGTGTTTACTTTTTTTACATTTTGATTATTACATTGGTAAATGGTTTTTTAACTAATTAATTTATATGTTGGTATAAATATAAGGTATCCCATATTAGAAAATTTTAGTGTTTTGAAACTAAATATATTCTCCATTTATTATAATTATCCTAAAAAATATGCAAATATTTATATTTATATTAAAATATATAATTTACAAAAACCAATTTTGGAGAAAATTAAGACTTAACCGTTATTTTTCTTCAATTTTATTAATTACTTATTACCAATTTAATTACAGTTTACATAGACATATATGGGTTAAAATATAATATTATACATATTAGTTATATTATTTGAATTTTTCTGATTAATTAAAAATTACATGATATTAATAAAAAATGTATTCAAAAACTAGTTTTGGCATAATCTTAATAATAAACACTAACCTTGATAATATTAACTTTATGTATAAAAAGTGAAAGTGAAATTTTTAATGGAAATTAAAACGTATAACTCAAATTGAAATAAAATTTTTTATATTTAATTACTACAAAAGATAAAGAATATTTTTTTATAATCACATAAAATTAGTTTTAATTGTGAAATGTTACATAAGATTCAAAAAAGTAAAATATGTCATTTAAAAACAAAATATTGTAATTTAATTTTTTTTCTAATATATATATATATTTTTATGTAAATTTTTTTATTAAACCTTTAATCCATTTTTTTATTATAGAAATGAGAGTTTTCAGAAAAATTAGAATTTTACTGTTAACATAAAAATAGTTATTTTACAAATTACACTAAAAGGATTGTAATATAATATTGATATAATAAGTCCAAAATGTAGTTAATTTTCTAAAATTAAAATTTTAGATGTATTATAAATATAAGAAATAAATATATATGTACTAATATTTATTCACAATAGATTAACGACCACAATGACAATCCAAAACAATTTAATTTTATTAATGTTTCATTTTTTTATTCCAATATTTTATGTGACATATGATGCTCAACAACAATTTCTATTAAGGTCAAATAATCACTAATATCAAAGGTCATTACATTCTTCACCCTCTCAGAAATTTCTCCCCGTAAATTTTATTTCACTAAATAATATGAAACAATGATGAGTTTTTCATGGTCTCTATGGGTTCCCACACTACCTATTTATATATATGGATTATCCAATGTAATTTGATAATCTGATATTTCAAATTATGAAGAACTTTTTCTCTAATGTATGTGATCTTCACTTACTACTCCCCATAAGAGAGATCATATTAAAATTATATTTCCTGTAAATTTTGTACATGTGAATGATCGGTTTTGTATTTCTAGAAGTGGTATACATTTAACACATCATGTATATTGGACATGGGTGGTGGGATTTCTAGTCAATATTCCATGACTTATCTTTAATCAAAAATAAAAAATGGGACAATATTACTTGAAGATAGAATCCCATTCTTCCTAAATAACATGTATCCCTTCAAATGAGATTTATATAGAAATAATTTCTAACGTACCTAAAAATACATGTCTTTTTGGAAGTTATAAAAATATATATGATGTCTCCACTACCATTTTTTGATGTGTTGTTTAATTAAATTGGCCTTTTTGACCATGTCATCAAACATATTAGATCCTAGAAACATGCATTCACCTACTTCATGCGAGTATATAAGTGTTCTACATCTAAGCCCATATAGGGCTTCATATGTGGCAATTTTAGTGCATTAGTGTAAAATATTTTTGTATGATAACCCAACCAATGTATAATCATAGTCTTGGTCTCACTTGATGATCATATGAAATACTATAACTATATATTCATGTGTTTAAATAGCCCATTTTGTTTTTTCATCATTCTAGTGGTTATAGGTCATACTAAAGCTTAAATTTTTGTTTACATCATATTGAAGACTCTTGTAAAACATTGAGGAGAACCTCAAATTTTGACTAAAATAAAATAAATATGGTGTTACATTCCACATTAATAGTTCTCTAATGTTAATCATTAGAAGGTGATCAAGTGAGAAGTCCTCTCGAATTGATATAATGTGAGCACCCATTGTATGTTGGTGATGAAAACCCATAAAAAAAATTTCTCATTTTATTTATTTAGAATACTGATGAAAAAATACATTGTGATTTTTCCTATTTTGATGTAGGTATGGGAAATTGATGCATCTCCCCTTGGAATTTTTCCTTTTATACAGCGTGTGTGTATTATATGAAAGGTGGTATTGGGAATATCTACCTTCTTCATCAATAACTAATGATAGCCTAACCAAATGTCCCCATTTTAGAATTATTCATCTCCACCAAACTGATTGAACATGTCATTAATCTATGGAATAAGATACTAGTTCATTACCTCAATTTTTTTAACTTCACAATAATAGATATAGAGACCCATAAACCCATATTTATTTTCGAATGATAAGATCTAATCACCCTATAGTGATGTACATGGGGAAATGAAACATGTTTCAGGATTTTTTTTATAATTTACTCTTAAAATAACCTAGTTCAATTGGTTCAATTCTATATGAAGTGTTGGATATCGGTAGAAATATAGATATAAGTTCAATTGAGGGCACAATATCTCAGTCAGGAGGAAGACTACAAAATTATTTATAAAATACATAAATTTAATCCATTAAAATAGTAATATCCTCAACAGTGGGATTATCTACTGAAAAAATAAATTTATTTAGATATCATTTACCATAGTAAAACAATATCTATTCTTTTGATGATGATTCAAAAGAAGATTCATCACCCCCTTATACTTGAATAGAATCAAAGGGTGGTCCAAGATATAGAATGTAATTTAATTCTCCTTGTTGATGTAAGATCTATTTGGTGAGAACCATTCAACTCATAGAATATAATTAATTTCCACTAATGGAATTATGAATATATTTTTTGTGATATTCATCATATAGATATAAAATGAATAATAGTTATATATATGGGATTCAAAAATTGATCCATTAAAAATTTTCTTTGATAATTTAACCTCTTTGATTTTTGTGAGGTTTTAATAGTTCAACTAAACCAACATTAAATTAAAGAGTGTGTGTAACCATAATTATATAGGAATTATAATGTTCATGAATGGATAATGAGAACACCTTTTTTAACACCCTCAGTTTTACTGAATTAATTTTATGGAAATAAATTAAATTTCGTTGATGGCGTTCATAAAAAATTACTACAAGTTATAATTTCTTTATACATAAAATAAATTAATATTTCGCAGTATGGAAAAAATATATTATATATTTGTACACGAAACAATATTTTTTTGATTCTTTTATACACAACTCTAATTTCCTTCGATAACTTGTATTACATGTAACATCTAGTTTCACTAAACTATAATATACTATTAATATTAATAATAAACTATTATTATAAATATCACATAGACATTGGTATTAAATTTATGAATATTATTAATTAAAATTTTAAAATATGGTTGGTAAATGTATGAGAAATTAATTCTTTTTAAATAAATTAATTATAAAGGAATGTAATAATTATTTAAAAATAAATAAATTCATTTTGTATTTTTTTAAAGTAAAAACACTTTTTATCTCAATTAATAAAAATAAACATGAATGATTTTCATTTTATGAATATATTTTATATTTTTACAACTTTTTCACTATCATCTTAGGGTTTTTATAGACAATTGATAAAAAATCAAATTTCAGGCATAAAAAGTTGTACATTTCTAAAAATCAGTTTTATAAGCTTATAATTTCACAATTGTTTTAAAGATTAATTTTGAAACATTTTTATATTTTATATAAACAATTAAACTTCATATTTTTTTTAAATTTAAAAAATTAATTTATTTTGATTTTTTTTCATTTTCCTGAGAAGAATCATTTTTTGCTGAATAGTGAAAAATAAATAATTTTAATTGAAAACATTATTTTTTACAAATTTATTTAGAAAGATAAATGATATTTTAAATATATTTTAATGTATAATTATTTAAATTGTAAATCAATAAATAAAATTGTGTTCATTGGAATCAATATCACATTGAAATTGGATATTAAAATATTTTTATCTTTTGGACATTTTATCATTAAAAACTCATTGTTTCGTCATATTTGTGAGATTAATTTTAAATTAATTTCTAAATTTATTTGAATTGAATATATAAAAATGGAATAAATATATGTAATAATAATATAATATTATTTTTAATAACTTCAACTTATTTTTTCGTCCTATGTTATTAGTGAAAATAGTTAAAATTAATTACAATGATTAAGATAATAATGAGTTTACAAAGATACTAAACATTATATTAAGGGGTAAAAGAACCTAGAAACTTGTACAAAACTAATTTTATGGGAATATTTATCCTATATTACCCCTAATATATAAAATGTTACATTATTTTAGGAACATTATGTATGGATTTCCTCCCAATAGTATTTTCCTTTTAGTATTTACAAGAATGTCACTCCTCTTCCACTGTAAAAGGGAACTCACCTCCGTCAATTATACAAAACAGTCAAGACAATTTTCTAAACCAATAGAGATTAAAATTACTAAAAAAATTAATCTTATAATCTTAGAAGCCTCACTTTTGGATGAAATTCAACCAAATAAGTCCTTTAGTCAAAACAAGAATTAGTTTCCCAAAGAAGAGGTAATGTTTATCAACGTGCATGTTGGTTTGTTTCCTCCTCCACCCCCTTAAAATATTATTATATAAATATTATATAATTACCATATAATACTAAATATATTAATATGTGGTTATTATATGGTTATGTTCTACAACCATACACACTTACATCAAATGGGACACACAATCATCGTTTTTGTTTACAACGGACTACAGCATTGCAAACTGATGTAATTCATTCTTGATTTACCACCATAAATGTTTATGCATGATGATGAATTTATATTTTATATATTTTATATATTATATTCATATTTTTTATTCATATTTAATTATTATATAAAAAATAACTTCATGCTTTCTATTTTTTGGGATTATGATAACATTGTTCATGCGTACAGTGGATTACTGTCCCATGAAATGATGCGATCCATTCACTATTTACATATAATGTGTTAAGTATGGGGATAATATAATATTATGATAAATATTACATAATAATTATACTATAATTATAATATATACATATATAATTTATTATTCCTTATTTCTATACTATATGAAAATGTAATGAACGTTCATTCATATGTACGAAATTTCATCTCCATGAACTGTGTATTTCATTTACTATTTATATATTTTATAGATTATTATAAATAATGTTATAATAAATATATATGATATTGATATCATGGTTTATATTATGGAAATTATTAAATTGGTATCTATTTATGAGTAACATTAATAACAATTCAAAACATGTAAGAAAAACAAAGCAGTTATTACCCAAAACATATTCAAAATATAGAATTGAAAATAAACAGGTAAAATAAATCAAAATTAAATAATATTTGATATTATATAGATTAATATGATTATAATATGGTTTTACAATAATCTTTTACTTATTATAATTACTGTTTGAATAATTATAAAATTATTCAATACTTATGTTAAGTAGATTTATAGTCCTACTTTTATTTTTTTAAGAGACTTATGCCTTATTAATTGCCGTATTATTTTATGTGGTTTATATACATCCCTATTACATGTTATATAATTAATTTAATTTATTTAAGGATATTAATATATTATATTTATGTTATTATTTCATGTATCTCATTATAAAAATAATATATATACATAACATAACATGTTTCTTAAAAAAGACAAATTGGTAATGGAATTATTCCTAAATTTTCTTTATTTGAGACACATGTTATGTTATGAACCTATTTTATTTTAAAATATGTATTAAATAATTATTTGAACTATTTTATAATTAATCTAATTCTTCCTATGATATTTTTAGTTTCATGTAATATCATTATTTTAGGGGGATTAGGATTTAATGTTACCAAAGTCGTAAGAGTTTATCAGATATAATCTCATCATTTATTAGGATTGTTTATGATTATGATTCCATATATTAAATAATATGATCCTTATATATTTAATTTTAATTAATTGTTTATCCTAATTTTATTCATGATTTCATTATGTAATGGTACTTTTATCCACTCATTGGTACTTAAGGAAATTAAGAAAATATGTATGATAAAATAAAACTTTTTCTTTCTAGTAGGTTAAATATTTATTTATGATCAAAACCATTTCTTCAAAAAAATAAATTTTTTAGTATTAAATTTTGTTTTTAAAATAAAATTATACCCATGTTTTACCTTTTAAAAAATTGGTTTTAAAAGGAATCTTGTTGTTGTTTTCCAATAACTGTACTTTTCAAAAACAATTATAGTACAAAAGGAATGTTTAATATGTTCAGATTTTTCATCATTCAACATAATAATTTCATAATATCTTTCAATAAAATTTTAATATATCATTTTTATTCAAAAAGTTTACCTAATATTCTATAAAATAATTGTTTTAAAATTATTCTTAAAAAAATTGTTTTCAAAATTGTTTTTGTTTGAAAAAGAATTTTCCATGTGGATAGGTTTCTTTCCTAAAAATATATTTTAACTGATTTTCTCTGGATATATTATAAAATTTACAATTATTTTCAATTAAATAGAATTTTAAAAAGTTTTTTTTAACTTTTTTTCTCAATGAATGATTGTTTTCCTTAAGAAATGCTCCTTGTGATATTTAGAAATACTTATCAATATAAGAAGAAATTATATCCAATAATTCATGATTTACTGGGGATAAGATATGGGGAAATCATCCTCATTATTTATAAGAAATATTTATGTTTAATATGGAATGTTTTTAATGAATCTTGTTTCCCTTCCACATGTTATACCATGATAAAATACTTACGAAACACGATTCTTTTCACAGGAAATTCTATAAATAATTAATTATGAATCTTTTCTAATTTCCATAGTGTGTGATATGATGAAGGTTTTATGATACCAATTTCATTTCATGGGTTATGATATGATGAATTTTTATGATATTTAAGTGCACATATGTACAGTTTTATTATGATATGGGTGGGATATATATCTCACTTCAATTCATTGGATAAATATTTATTCCTCATTAAATAATCATGGAAAGAATGTAGAGTGATCCCAATTATGTAAGGGATATTTTATGCTAATATGGTCTTGGGATAAAACCATGACTATATATATGGTATAGGGAGTGAACTCATTCCACTATGATGGGCGGTGAGCCTCGAACACAAATTAGATGGTCTTTGGAGACAACCATGATTACTATGATGTTATGCATGTACAATTATTCTTGAACATAATGTGATGCATAGACCTGAGTACACATCCATAATGTTATGATTAATCCCAATTTATCATTTACAATGTAATGCATGGTCCTCATTCCTTGTCCATATGTTTATGTGAGGGATTGATTTCACGTCATAGGTATAATATGTCAACCTATTTCAATTTATACATGTTCACAAAGTTATAAAAAAAATTTGGCCACAAATATATGTTCAATGACAATTTTATGATCTCATGACTCATTTTAATATATTTCATTATGACTCTTGTCCTATAGACTTCCAATATTTGTGAAATGACTTATAATTATGATCTTTGATATACAGTGTATGATCTTTAAATGTAATCTTTATGTTCTCATACCCTTATATTGAATTTATGATTACATATCTCCTTTTTTAACCTTATGAAAAATATTATCTCATCCATTCTTCTAGAATACAAGGATCTTCTAAATATCTATAGGCCATCATGGGAAAAATAAATATGTAAAAAGCTGAGAAATAAATATCGGTAAGGTAATTAACATTGAAATAATGTGTAATATGTGATTCAAGAGGCATACTATGAAATCATAAGGAGGAATATCAAAAAAACATTATACATGGAATAATGAAATAATTTCTTATGATAATAAACTTATAGATAAACCCCAATTTTATTCATAAATATATGTTAAGGGTTACACCCACGACCATCACCATAATGTCAACAATGTCCTACAATTGATTAGTTTCACTCCTGAATCCCTTACAAAATGAATAATGAAATATAATGATTGAATGACAGAATTTAAGGGATATATAATACACTAAATAAATAAAAATCATAAAAATTCATGCCACATTTGCAAAAAACCATACATAAATAATAATTATCAATATACATATGATAATATTGTAGGTTTGATAATTCTGATTCAAGGAATAACAAAAGGTAAAGTAATAATTATTCACCAGATAAAGGAAAATAATTCATTATATCATGATATTAGTGCTATTTAATCCCAAACAATGATTTAGTATGTTTACAAATTGTGTATTTTATATTCATATTTTCCATAACTTTAGGTTTTTCAACATATACTTCCTAAAACAAATATCCATTTTAATGTAGATTTTATAATCATCTAATAAAATTTTAAATTTTTAAAAGGAACATAAGAGAAAATGATTCTAATGGATTTTATTATAGAAACATGACAAAATGTTTTATCATTAACCATACATTCTTGTTAATTATATCATTTATCTTATAATTGATATATATTTATAGTAATCATCCCCTAGTCATATTTTATATTTCAATAAACCCATTTGGCTTGTAATTTTGGTTGATTTTATGGCCAATCAAATAATTCTGATAGATAATTTATTATAAAATGGTTATATTCTTCTTTTATAGATATTAAATAAATTTAATTTTCAATTATATATTATATGGTATTATCTTCCCATTGAGATAACATGTCATAGAATTTTTCATGGTTTCAAATATGCATCCTAGTCCTAACTCTTTTAAATATATCTTCCATAACAGTTTCAAAAGGGTGTCCCTTTAAGGTTCTAGTTCATCTTGGTAATATTTTTTTCTGGTTTACTAGTTTTAGGTTTTTCTAAACCGAGATGAATTTCATTATATTATAAATATTACTAAAAACCATATTCATAAGTTTCAACTCTCATGTAGTATAATGATTCGGTAAGATCATCTATTTGTTATATTATATGATAAAAAGAATCACTGCCATCAAACTTCGCATGAATATATTATTCAATAATCCGTGACATTTTACTATACAATCAAAAGGATTTATATGTAGAATAACATCCTAACTATTTTCCATAATAATCTATTAGATCAAATTTACCACGCATTTATTTATTATTCAATAAATATACCTTCAAACTAAAAAAATTTAATGTTTCAAAGTTTTTATATTTTGTTATTACATAAATCATAGTGTTTATTTTTAATAAATGGTCTTATGAATAATCTATTCATGATATATATTGATGAAGGGATATATTAATCATATAAATATATAGAAATGTGATATTCACTTTATATAGTTTATTCCATTTCTCAATCTGTATAATTTTTTCTTCCTATAACCCAATTTTTTAAAGTGTTCCTTTATTAGAGAAGGTATTCTTAATACCTATGTAAGATAAAATATAATTAAATTATTGATTCTAAAACTATCCTCCATTACCATGTATCAATAATATTATATTAAATTATTTCTTATGTTAAACAATATTAAATAATCTAAAAAGATTATAAAATAATTCCCCTTTACATTATAGGAAATAAACCATAGAAAATCATGGGAAATCACCAATAAAAACTAAAACAAATGATATTCAATACAATATTACTAATTTTGATGGTCCAAACAAATCTATGAGGATATGTTCTAAATTCTTATATGTAACACTCTTGTTAATATATTTAAAGGATTATTTATGCTTCTTGGCTATTTAGAATGCATTGTGAAATATATCTTTATCAAATTTAATGCTAGAAAAATCATATACTAAGTGTATTTAGATATTTTATATTGATAACATACATTAAAATAAATAAATATCCAATTCCAATACTCATATTCAACTATCTCAAAAGCTAAAACATTCATTTTTTATTAACACAAGGAAATAAGATCTCATTTATAGACATTTTCACTACTAGGTGTTCTAAATTTAAGGAGGATATCATTAAAAATAAACTGAGAATTACTAGAACAAAAATCATAAAAACCATCATCACATAGAAGATATATATTTTTCAGAATCTATTTCAACACTTGAAAATATAGGAATTTTCTATACATAAATGATTTTGAAACTCTAGCTGATCTAACTCCAATTATGTTTCTTTTTTATTTATCTCTGATGGTAACCAGGCCTCCATATATTTTTTTAACTTTATGAAAATTGTAATAGTATCCATGCATGTTCCTTGATCCTTAACTATCCATATAAAAAATTATATATTTTTCTTTTTACATTTCAATAACAAAAATATTAAATAAAATATTATTTTTCTTCCCAACTACTCTTGGGACCAGGTGTGATAGAAAGAAAGGATCTATGTAACCAGATCTACAAATTTTTATAAATATTTACAAGAATATATTGATAAATATTTCATGAAATTAATTAATTTTTCATACTATTAAATTAAGGAATTTTCAAACAACAGTTATTAGCATAACAACCTTTGGTGCCACAGTAAAAACATGCAAATTTTAATATGTTGTAATTCATAGAACTGGGTCCAAATTTATTTCATTATAATTTACAGTTTCCTTCATTTCCCCCAATTCCATAATTCTATATTTTTTACCAAATATTTTACCATGATTATTATTTAAATATTTTTATCCCTTATTTAAAAAACTCCTATCACTTTTTAAGGACTCTACTTCATCTAATAAATCATTAATTCTAAATTTACGAACAATATATTTTGAAGTAGATTTGATAAATTTTTATTTTAATTACATATTATATTTTAGCATTACATATTTTGAATTTCAGATAACATTATGAATATTCTTGTGTTAGTTATTATTTTTAAATAAATATTCACATTTTTTTATTAATTGAGTAGTACGTATCTAATTAACTATCAGAATACTTTATGGAGTCTTAAGTATGTGTAAAATAAAATATAATTTCTAATTACACATTATCCATAAAGAATATAAATAATTTATTATTGATTGGATTTTTTAGAATCATAATTAAAATAGAAACCAGATTTCTTGAAAACACACCAAGTATCCTTTATATATTGATTACCATTATGCTCATAATTAGTTTTCATTTGATACTTCCATTATTTAATTTCCATCATTATTTTCCCATCTTTTAGCTCTAGGCTATCAGGTTTTATGTGCCACAATTTCATACATTCATAACATTATACTATTTTATTACCTTGACTATCTTTTCTGAAATTATTTAATGAATTTTTAGTGACTTTATTATTATTATTATAAAATTTAGAGAATCATATTTCTAGATGAGAGAGTCTAATTTGATAATTGGGTCCTTATGAATAATTTGAGGATATAATTTCCTTTTTAGATATTTTCATATTTTTTTGTGCGGTAACATTACGGGAGTTATTTTCCACTTTTTATTATTCAATTATCTTCTATGTCATCTTTTATTTCATATTAATACACTATTAGAGTTCCAATAAAATTATTCATTGTCAGTATTTTAATATGAGTTTATTTTCTAATTTGAGTAGAAATTATATTCCATTTTGGGAGTAAAACATGAAGAATGATTAATCCCTGGTCTGGTTTGGTAATTGGATATCTTAAGGCATCAACACCATTGACTATTTATATGATTCTTCCATTAATCTAAGTAAATATTTACCAAAATAAATTTTTATGGTGGAAAACATTATCTTTTAATTGATATATCTTGATTCTATATCATTTTATGTTCCTTAATAAGAAACTGCGATAGTTCTATACATCTCGTAGGTAGTCGAACACTATGATATATGAATGAATTCACCTAGACGATGTCCTTTTTTAATTGCATTAATGATTCTAGATTTTCAATAATTTCTATAATCCTTTGCAGCATCCCACTACATAGGTTATTCTAGAATTTCATAAATATTTAATATCTTTTTATAGGAATTAAAATAAAGATTCATTAAATATCTAACCATGTTGTATTTCCAACAACAATAATTTTATCCATTGAGGTATGAGGCTTAGGTCATGGAAATTATTTCTTTGTACTCTTACATAGTCATATCTCTTTTTATAGAACATTAAATAAATATTTATAGAGCATATTAAATTTCCTCAAATATCACTCATTTGATGACAATGTTTAGGTCTAATTGATATGAAGATACACAAATAGTAGTTAGGAATTGGGTCTTTTCTGAAATATTGACAGAATCAAACATTATCATTTTTATTGTATTATAATGAAATGTAGTGTCATCCTATTTGAGTAAATTAAGGAACATAAAAGGGTAATTATAATTAAAAAAATTAATATGGTTTTAGGAATAATGATACCCCAATCCACTCCAATGATTCTCTATAATAAATAATGGTGATTGTCACAATTTCATTTTTCTTGGGTCATCTAAAATTTAGTTCATGAAGTTAAAACATTAAAAATAATAATATTACAGGGAAAATTTTCCTTTTAAATGTAACCAAAATATCCTAAATTTAGTATAATATTCTGACACTACATCAAGATATAGTATGAGTAGTTAATATTCTATGAAAATAATATTGGTTGATTCATTGAGAAAACATAATACTCATAGTTGCAGCCTCAACTAATAGAAAATGGGTATTATTATTCATTGATAAATATTATTTAGGATATAATAGATGGTCAGATATCCTATTTGAATACAATCTTCAATGATATATATAAATAGAAATATTTTAGTAGTATGAATAGTATTCCAGTCATATAAAAAAAGGTCGAAAATTTTTATCTCTCTAAAGTGTACCACTTTTGAATAGTAGAGATGATGTTGGGCATACGAAAACAACAAATTTTTTAATGACACAACTCTTGGTATTTAAAAATTAAAAATTAATTTCTTTTCAAAAAAAAATATCTGAAAATATCACCAGATAAAAAATCAATTATAAAACCACACTTAAAATTTTTATTTTGAATTAAAATAGAAAGATAATATGATAACACCCCTTAGAAATATAAACGATTTAATACAAAGAATATGTGAATTTCAATTGTCCTTTATTAATATATAAACATATATTTAATTTTAGTTAGACTATTTCTTAAATTTATATAAAAATAGTAAATTAAAATCCGTATTTTACTGAGTTAGAAACATGGTAGACATAAAATATTTGGTTCAAAAAGTGTGGCTATCTTCAAGACTTTTGGTTAAGGAACTATATATTATTTCATCAAACATTGGTTTTTTTAAAAACCTTGGTCCTAATTCACAATTTTTCTCCAAAAATAAGGTAAAAAATTAGGGTTTCTTATTGAATATATAGTTTATAATCCATAGATTTTGCTTTAAAAACTAGGTTGTCAATAATGGTTCTATACATCGTAATAACATATACAGAATAAATTATATAAATAATCAACCTAAAATATCTATATGAAAGGACAAATTTATTAAAAAAACATTATCCTAATGAACTATTAATGTTGATCATTTTTAAAAAAACAAGGGTATTTGTGAGAAAAAACATAAATGAGAATTTGAAAAATATTTTTTGACAAACACATGCCCAAAACATGTTTAGATAGTGTAAATCCATAACCCCAATGAGACTCACTATATGAAATATGACTATTATGTGGCTATATGACTATAATGATAAGATTTTTAAGAAGCCTAGTGGGATCCTGGAACGTTATGTCATGAAAGGTGCATGGAAGTGGCATGTTAGACTCTAGATCAGAGAAGATTAGTGAGTCAGTGGTTTATTTGGGGTGTGTAAACCACCATCCACTTGTTATTAGTATATTATATTATATTATATAATAGAATCTTTTATTGGTTTTTTAACCATCCATGGGTAGGATTAGGTCTTCATTCAAAAAATTAAAAATCATTGTGTTATTATGCCTTCATTTATTTCATTATGAATCTGAGGATATGAGAAAAATATGAGTGGATCCGGAAAAAATAATTCAATTATGTTTAATTAAAAGGTATTATTCTTAAAATTTGTATGTGATAACCATTTCAACCCTTGCATATCAATGTTTCATCAATCCTTACTGTACTTTAGTTTTATTTTGTCGAGATAGTGTTGTACATGCATCCTTTAGAGTCATTAGTAAATTTTATCCAATTAAAAATAACAAACCATGCCATTTTTATCATCATATTTTTTATTTATAATAAAAAATTAAACTAAATCAACATAAAAATATTTCTATAAGAAATCTAATTGAGCTACTAGATAAATATGAACTACTATACTTTCAAATATTTTTTTGGGAAAATGACCTACTACAAAACCACTAGATGTGTTTAATCTAATACACTAGATAACCACAACATCAATAGAGTTTTCTCTATGTAAATTAAAAAATAAAAATTTAATCATTTTTTTAATCTACAAGAGGAAATAAAAAATAGGGAACCTACTCATCGCACTAAGTCTCACTACTTCCAAAATTACCAAACTAACACACACCCAAAAAATTAATGAAAATGAAATGACATAAAAAGTAATTCTAACATTCAATATTACATGGTTTGGAATTTGATTATATATATACTATATATGATATAAAACTATTATATTATAATAAATATAAATGTTTGGGAATAGTATTGAAATGAATCCAGTGTTACACATTTATTCAGTACAATATTGTACATTAGGAACTTATCTTACACCATCCTTATAGTGGTTTTAGCTGATGGAGTAGGTTTCACCTCCATCTAAATTTCATGGCTCCTCCACTATTGGAGCCATTCAACCTTCGATTATCATTATCATATACCACTACAAAGATTACATATAGTAAAAATTATATGGGCCCCACCATATACCCCTAGGATATTTATAATCTTATGATAAATGTATATATATATATATACTAAAAACATTAACTATCATTGCCTAAAATGGTTTTAGTGATCTTCAAAATTTCCTAATTTTTTTATGTTGAATCAAGTGACATGAAGAGGTATAAAAAACTAACATCATCTTATTCTTGAATTTTATTTTAGGTACTAATCTGTTTATTTTATATGTATTAATTTTATAATTTATATGTTACAAATACATTATAAATAATATTTATTAGACTCTTAACATGTGTAGGGTTGGTAATATGAGGGAAAACTACACCAAAAATATTTTTTATATCTATTGGAAATGATTTCATGCATTTTATGATTGGGGGGATACATATTTTCTCAAAATACATTTCATATTTGTTAGTAAGAGTTAATAGTTCTTGGTCATTCCAAGATACTACAAATTTTATCATTTTTATTTTTTTGGGTGGTAGGTTTGGATAATGGTTTCTTTAGAACTCATAAGGTAGTTATATAATGGAATAACAACCATATTTATAGTGATAAATGGTTTTCCATGAAGTAGGGGTAAATTAAAAGGTTGTTGCTCACATTGTCAATTTTCGTTAGAGTTGTTTTGTACATCCAAACATAGTTAGGTATAAGGGTTCTGATAATGATTCGAATTTGAATTCAATGATACAAAATGCCTCATATCTACATTTTTATGATAAATTATCAATTTTTATTTTTTCATATATTTAAAAATATTTTTTATGAAAACATGTCTCTTAACTCGAAAAATGTATATTTTTTCGGAAAGATATATCCTATGGGAAACGTGATAATATATTATGATAAAATGTTGTGAGGTAAATATTATGTAAGGTTAGATAAATTATATTATTGACTAAAATACCTAAAATAAATGTTTAATGGTTTTGTCTAATTAGTTTTTATTTATTTAAAAATGAAATGAATGGGGATAACATCAGTTAATTGGAAAATACAACATATTAATATTGTATTTAAATGTGATCCACTATTGGATTTACACTCTTTAAAAATCATAGTACATGATTTTGAAATTCTTATTTATTATTTTTCCCCATAATAAAATCCTTGCAAAGATAGATCCTATAGGAATAAAAAGTATAAACATCCAATATTTTATTGAAATATAGAAATGAAAGTTTTCATGTACTTGTTTAGGTGGATTTATTATATTTTCTACTTACATAGTATCATATAACTAATTATTGTGTAGTTGGTTACATATATTTTTTATTGACTTAAAATCTAGTGTTGGGATTTTTCATGAAGCTATTTTGGACAAATTATATTCAAAGGATGTATTTGAGAATACTGTTAATTACTATTTCTATCCTTACACATTATGGGTGCTGAAAAATATAATTATTTTTACTTGTTTTAGTGGAAAATTACTTTTATATAATATACATACTAATATAAAAATTTTCATAGGTTAACACATGATATATTTATAAGTGAATATATTAAGGCTCAAAGGTTTGAGTTAGGAATATAACTCAATATAAGATTTAGAGTGCCAATGTTTTTTATCATCTATTCTTTTAAAATGGTTAGCAAGGTAAAATGTTTCAAAAAGAACATTAAGTGAAACCATTCTTAAGAAAATAACTATAATAAATGGATAATTTAGTGAATAATAGGATAAGTGACGATTCTTCTTGGTGAACTGGTGTTTCATTTGAAAGTGATGGATGAAAAATTTATTTTATGACTTAGAGTAATATATGTTTTGGATGTTCTCAAAATGGGTAATTAGATCACAAAATGTATAATTATCAAGAACATTCAGGATCTTATAAAAATTTGGGTAATCTATTACACCTAATATGTTATTAATGTCACCCATTAAGTGAATCTATCATCGTAGGATCCAATAAAACTGTTTTATCTTAAGACTAAGTAGGTTAGACATGATTGACTAACCCTCATTGGGTGACATGATTTATATAGGGTTTATTTGTGTATAAAATTGGATCATAATAATCACCATCTCAGTGTGGGAGGTCTTAAATAATAATTAATATATATATATATATATTTTTATTGAACTAGATAGAAGAGATAAATACCATAACATATAGCATTTAAGGATAATTTCTTCTAAAACCTAATTTTAGATCTACATTACGTGATACCATTGTTACTCACCCTTTTATTATATAATGGTTATTTTATTTTTTTTAGTTTCATATGATGGATATATTACCGAAATTTTATATATCATGGTGTACAATATTGATATTTTTTATTTTATGACAAACATATTGTATACCATGTTTTTTATATAATACAACCTAATATAGGACATAAAATCACTACATTAATTCAATTATATGGTATGCTATGGAAATATAATAATTTAATACATTATATATATTTATTCCCTATTAATTTTATGATTGAAAAGAAGCCTAATGAAAATTAATTAACACTCGGGTTACAATCAATGATTTCAATTAAAAAAATGAATGTATTATATAATGAGATGAATGATACAGTTGATAGTGTATTAATTTGATGAATTAATGAATATTTGAAACATTAACTCACAAATTATATATTATATTATTTAATGTGTGATAACACAAGGAGTGTCTTAGAAAGATAATTGATGAAATAATCACCACCTGATAGTTACAGTTCAAGATTGTCTAATCCTATGACAATTTATCCCAACATTAGAGCTTTATTATTAATCAAACATTTCATTGTATGGTTCTTGAATACCTTGGAGTGATGAATAATCTAACCCAAGGGTGATATGAATTATACAAACCAATTGATATGTGTAGAATAGAGAGTCTAATGGATTCCACCAAGGGGCCTTCCTGAAACTCATGATTAAATATTATTGTATTGTATTTCAATGGTTAATCGTACGTGTGATTTATAAATTTTATGGAAATATATAGTTTCATTTTTCTTCATATTGATCTTGGGAATTTTATCTTCCTAACAACATCCAATTTTTAGAATTAGTGTCATTTTTTCCATAGAAATATTGAATAAATATCAAAGCATCATCATGCTTATGATTTCATTAAATCATGTTTTAAATAATGAAAAAGGAACATAGTATAGGATATAGTACCCTAAGATATATAATTTCAATTGAAAATATGTATAATAAATGATACTATAAAATATGATATACATTTTGTGTGATGGATGGGTTTACAACATAAGATTTTATAATTTATAACCAAACTATTTCAATTGATATGATGGGTCATGTGATATGATAAAATTTAATTAATTTAATTTTAACATAATGCAGTGTATGATATAAAGGAAGTTATAAATTGTGGAAATACCAGTTCATATATTCAAAACAAAAAATCAAATTATATATATGATATATTGGATATAACATGTAGTTATTTCTCAAGTGTTAACAAGATAATTTTAGATTTGCTATATATAAATAGTTGTTATTTCAGAATTTAGTTGGTCAGTCCAATATAGGTCATCGAGTAATGGGTTAATATTATATGGGGTATATCATAATATTTGATAACCAATATACTTGGTTTTTTATTATGCGGGTACTCGACCAATCACATTCCCATATTTTCAATCGCAAATTACAATTTATATCTCCATGGACATTTCCAAAAATAAGGCTTATTGGTCACAACATGTAATTATGAGATATCATTAAAAAATACATTTATGAAATATTTTATTTTTCTACTTTTAATAAATATTATATTTATAAAATATATTAATTGTTTATAATTCATAAATATATTATTTGGGGATATTATAGAAATTAATGAAAAGTTTATAAGTAAATTATTTTCAAAGTGATTGTAGTTAATTTATTAAATGTTTATGAAACAGTCATTAAATAATAAACAATAACATAAAATAATAAAATTTAATACAATTTGAATTTATAAGACATGGATCTTAGATTTTATATCAATAGTTTGTATAAGGTTTATGAGTTTAATTTACAAATTTGTTAAAAATTTTAAAATATTTCTAAATATAAGAGAGTTTATATTAAATTATTAATTATTCGTAATTGTTAGTATGAGTTTTTCAAATTTAAGGGCTTATTTTTGGAATTATTCAAAAAATTAAAAATAAGTTTTTTACTATAAATATGATCATGGTCTAGATAATAGTAATCAAGTGGTACTTTGGTTAGGTAAATTGTTTAGATAATAAAATTGAAATATAAATTACTTATATTTCATTGAATATCAAAAAATTAATGTAAAATTTCTAATAATAGATAATATAAAGTTCATTATATTATATGTAAATATAAAGTTTTTATATTTATTTAATTATTAGTTGTTGATGAGGCATCAATAAATTGAAACGTTTTTCTAAGATCAACATTTAGTAATTTTTCAAAAATATTTTATCACATATTTAAATATATGAATTTTTCTATGATTTATTTAATTACCTTAATAATATTTATAAAAGTTAGGTTGTGAATAAATTTATGATTCAGTTTCAACATTAAAACTACTCTTATATATTTTCTTAAATGCATATAATGTAGTCGCATTCTATGTATGATAATTGATTAGGTTTCTTCTATCTTGACATTATCTTGAACTTGGTTATGATAGAGAGTTCAAAAAATTTATTATATGTATTAGGTATTTTAATTAGGGTTGAATTGATATTTTTATTGAGTAATTTATTCCATTCTAGAGATACTTGGGGATGAACTTCTCACTGCCTTGAAGGTTTATGTATTTTATAGAAATGTGGTGGTTGTCTATTTGTTACCCAAATATTACAATATTACGTATTTATAATTTAATATAATTTTAATCCCCTACATGAAATTTTAATATATACTATATTCATGAGATGAATTTAGATATATATTTAGATATTTGTATTTCAATTCTGATTAGTAATCAAATAGTTGAATTTTTTAAAGAGTTTCCTATAAATATTGTTTGAGAGTATTGATTGTTTTGAAGGAATTGGATTCCATGATAAATCATTATAATAAAACATACATGTAAATGGAATAAAATGAGATATTATATTGAGATTAAATATCCTTTAAAATACTTAGTCTTAAATTTACATAATTTTAAAGACCCTGGTCATTCAAAATGGGTGTCTGTAACTGTAAATCTCCCATGGAATATATTTTCTAAGGTATGAATATAATTATGTGTGCCTAAACATTTTGTTACTTTTTAGGAATTTTTTTATAAATAGTTGTAAACCCCTAAAAATCATGATATAAGAGAGATATAGTAGATATTTTCCACATTATTGATCAGATATGGATTTTATGACTCATCCATCCAAGATTCATATATGATTTTATTAACAAGACTCTCTATCTCATATGGTCATGAATAATGACAAACCTTATCATTTATATGTAATTTTTCATGTATTATTATGAAATGAAATACTTAATACAATCAATGATGATTGATAGGCCTAATTGATTTTTTAAATTATATTCATAGGATAATAAAATGAAATAAGAAAACAAAAAATTATTTGAAACACCTTATCAGACTTTTAAAATTTCATTTCCCTTAAAAAAATACATGGGATAACTTAGAGGAATATATATGAAACTTGTATTAAATAAAACCTTTTAATGGAATAATAAAATAATAACATGATTAATGCTATACATGTCAACATATATGCACATGATGGTGAAAAAATGGGGTAAGAATAATAGATATTAACATCAAATCATGATATTTAAAGATATGATTAAGGAAATATTGAAATTCCCAAAGAACATAAAATACTCTATAATAATCATATTTCAAGGGTATCCAATGAGAAATAAACTAATTGTGTGTATAATAAAACCTCCCCTGAATCGTGTATGTTATATAATGACAAAAATCATTACCCAAAATGTTGTAGGGCTATACAATTTTTGTTGCACCCATCTTATTCATATCATTTACATAAATATATGTGCGACATAGATCCTTGATCATAAGAACTCATTTTGTCAATATTATCCCCGAGAATATGGAGTCAGTGTTTTATAAATATATGAAACCCATAAATTAAAGATAATTACATATAGTTCCATACTATTGAATATAAATGGGGATGGTTATTCAGAACTCAACATTTTAGCTGGGAAAATTGTAGGATACTTTTGGCAGCCTGACAGGTGTACATAATGATTCAAGGGTTTAAGGAGAGTAAAAGGAGGTATCAAAATAATTTTTAATTGTAAGGGTAGTAAAAGGGAAGTGTAAAATCATATTCAAATATGAAAAATTGGAATGAAAATTAATAATATAAATAAATTCCTTGAATAAATAGAACGAGAATATAACCCCTAACCATAAAAGGGTTCTTCTAATATATTCATTTGAAATTCATAAGATATTTTTAACACCATGGGAAGGATTTAGAGAGCTATAGAGAAAGAAACTTCATGATAATTAGGTTTCTAGTGATGATTAGTTGGGGGGTTGGGTGGGTATTTATACTAAAATAGAGGATAATTATTTACTAAAAATTTAACATATGTTTTAGACACTATTTATTGACATTATCAAAACCACCTATCTTACTGTAGTTTTTGAAAATGGTTTCTACCAATGGGGATGATATTTTATTATTTTTAGTACAATAAGGTAACATATTAATATAAAACCACTCATTATATATAATTGAGTCATGTTTACAAATAATTTTATTTAAAATCCTAAAATATAATATTGGTTTTGGTGGAATCATTAGTTGTTCATGAAATTCATAAAATTTCTTTATGAAACATTATTTTATACTTGAAATATTTATTTGATCATATATTAATTTTATAAAATTTATTACATCAATTTTTGACATTATTATCTCATAACACATACCATATATTTATATACTATTCATTTTTTATTGAAAAAGTTGACCATCTCATAAAATTATGAAAAATTAACCAATGGTTAATTTTGACATGTTAATTTCTATAAATGAATATTTTTCCACAAAAATATATTTCTAAATATGATAAATTACACTTTTAAATAAAAAAATTTTATTTATTTTTGAAAAAACTATATTTGAAGATAATATTCACTTTTTGAAATACATTAATATATCTTTAGAAATAATTAAATTATATTTTCATTTATATTTATATCAATATTACTTAATTATAATATTTTATTAGAAGAATATTTATAATATTATTTTTCATATTTTATAAAAAGTGTGTATTAGGTGAATGTATATATACATCCGAAAAATAAAACATTGATTTCTTCATATCCAAATCCAATTTTTTTTCAAAACACATTATGTAATCATCTATAATGTAATAATAAAAAGTAAAAAACATAACAATTATTTCAATTAATATTAGATAATATACAAATTCATAATTCATGGAACTAAATAGATTACCCCTTATTAAAACTGTGTATATCGTAAGGGTAAGGTGTAAGACGGTGAAACATTATTATTGGTATTTAGAGAATATTTTTTGGTTTGTGATATATATATTCTTGAAATTATTCTATAAATGTTTTTACTTTAGCTTTATTTGTTGGAACTTAACATGGGATTATTTTTGGGATATTCAATATGATTCCATCTCTCGTAGAAGTGCTGATAAATTGGATACATATGGTTAATCCTACTAGTTTATTCCCTCATTTATTAAATTTGTGGTAATTAGATTTTATCATATTTATTAATAAAAACTAATCATAAAAAAAATCTATACGATGTAAATATTATAAAAAATATGAATCTTAATAGCCTTTAAAAATTTATAAGCAATGAATGTCCAAAATGACCAATGTAGGGATGTGTTTTCTATAATTACATTACTTAATTATGAAATAATTCAAAATAAAAATTTCATTTATAACTGTTTGGGTTGTTCATTATTCCCTCATTTAAAAATTTCACCCCCGAAAAATTATTTAATGATATAAAGTATATGAGTGTGCATATGTTTCATCACCTCTTCTAATTCCCAAACTTGTTCAACAAACATGTGGTTCCTCTTTAGCACTTTGACCATGGGAGTTGTCTTGTTTCATAGAAAATTATCTCTATTATTTAATTTCTTCAATAGATACTCCACGTATGAGAGATCATTCTCCAAGGTTATGACCTATAGATTCGGAATATGTGGGAGGTATGATTTATTCATCATTAAATTGGATTCCAAGAACACATCTTGAATATGAGATATCTTAGGTGGTAGTTATAGTTTATAAGAAACAATTTCAATGCGATCAAGCTTCTCAACGGGATGTTGTATCTTGGATTTTGCTATCCCTTCTTCTCAAATTTCATATATTTCATCCACATTATTATAAAAAAAAAAAAACACCCTATCTATAACCTCAAACTCTAGGTTCTTTAAAAGACTGTATACATATAATTTCGATCAATATTGTGAAACTTTAATATGACGGTGAATGTTTTTAAACCATATATATCATCTATTGGATTAATAATATCTCATCATCTTATTCTCTCTAACACTACTCCAATACTACAGTGTCTAACACCTCTTACCATACAAATTTATATAAGGTTTCAATTGAATTTTAGAATGGAATCAATTTTTAAATGAGACATCCACTGGTTAATCATATTGATGCTGACATCCTTGTAAATACATTAAACATGATTTCAATATATTCTATAGAGTTTGAATGGTTCTCTCTAAATAACTATCACTATGATGATGATATGTTTCACTGAAATATATTTTTTCATCCATTTCCTAATATAGGATTCCCTATAACAAAAAGTTAACAAATGGATCTATATCAAATAGAATTTTAATGGATCTACTTATAGTGTTACCACTTCCCTTATGTATATCATGGATAGTTGGTAAAGGGAGAAATCTTCCTTGATAGAAATTAAATGCACTTAATTTGTCAAGAGATTGACTACCACCTAGATGGTCCTATAAAAAAGAGATGTTCTGGGGAGTCCTATAATGAAATTAATGGATATATTTTACCATTTACATTTCTATTATGGTACATGATTCTATTACACCCAAAAAATTCTATCATTCAGCCTTAAGTTGTTTTCATTCAATGCATCGAGATGAAAATTTTGAAATATATCTCTTTATGTTAACCCATAATAAGATTCTCTTCATATCAATATATATCTTAGTGCCTTTATGATGAATACAGATGAATGAATATTCACTTCCATAAAAATTTCTTTATTTATATATTATTTTTTAGGATCCATATTTTGATTCTAAAACTGATCACAAATTAATTAGTAATGTTAAACTCTAAAATATTCAACACCCTTTTTATGTCCCCTCATCATCATTTTGGGCCTCAATGATTATCCTAGGAATGGATGTTTATGTATTTATTTGAATAGGGGCTAATGAAATTTCCTTTTATGACTCCCATTTCAATCCTTTGAATGTGTAGAAGATTAGATCCATTTTAATTCTAACCATGGATAAGTTTCATGATCCTTTATACACATATAATCTATTAATTTATTCACCATTCATTGATAATGATATAATGAAAAATAAAAAACCTCAATCATCTCTAACAAGATTTATTTGAACATATTGGGATTTTTTGTGTGAATATATACTTGAGGATTTTATAATCTATATATGTGTCACACTTCTCCCTAGATAGATAATTTATCCATTTATTAATGGGATTATAACTATAACCAAAGGATATCTTGGGTTGGGTAGTCCTACTCATGGATCATTAATTCGTGGGAGGAGTAAGATATCACTTTTTCATATTGTATAATTACATAACCCGTGATGTTTTTGGATGCATCACTTTAAAACAAAAATCCTTCCCCACTAGCAGGTAATGTGAGAATAGGTGCAGTGATTAGACTCTTCCTTAACTATTTAATGTTCTCATCATCTCTATCATTCCATAATAAATTCACTCCCTTATGATTTATGATTGTTTGTGGGCTTGATAATCATTATAATTTTCTAAAAAATCGATGATTTCACACAACTAATTCAGGAAAAATATGGATTTGGATCATGTTTTTTGTTCTTTTCAATCATTTAATATTCTCTATTTTTAAGGATCCATGGATATCACTTTACTAGTGAAAACGTGACCTAAAAATGTTTTATCTCCATATGAAACTCTTATTCACTAAAATTCACATATAATTTACCCTATGTTAAGGTCTTGAGATTATCCTTTGAATGATCCTCATGTTCCTCCTTTGAAATAGAGTATATAATAATATCATGTAAAATGGAATCCATTAAATTGTTGAGGTGATCCCTAAATAATCTATAACGATATATGGGAAATTAATAAGAAAAAAATTTCATCAATACAAACTTTTAGATTCCAATCATTATAAAATATAGTCATGGGGATATCCTCCTTATTAACCTTTATATGATAATATCATGAAAACAGATCTACCATAGAGAAATACGGGGATCCACATAGCTTATTTAACAATCATCAATCATTATAAAATTTTTCTTGTTATTTATTGTGATCCTATTAATTTCACAATAATCCAGGTATAAGCACAATGGACCTTCCTACTTCTTGATGAAGAGGATAAGCACACCCCCTAGTGAAGAACTTGTTGTTTTAAATCCACTATCATTATTATATTGTAATTTCTTCTTAATAAACTCATGTTTTATAGTTTTAATTCTATATGGGGTTATGGATATTGTTAAACTTTCAAGTATATTTCTGATCATGAACTCAAACTCTCACCTATGTGTAAGAGGTGGATATTTTTTATAAGACACATCAGTGTGTTCCTTTGGAATGGGTATGTCATCAAGTATAAAATTTTTCTTATTTTCAATCATTTGAGTTAGATATACTTGCTCATAAGTTTTTAATATATATTCTTGAGTATATTATTTCAAATTATAAATAGATAATTAATAATAATAAATTTCATCACATAAAGCTTTTTGTTCCCATAAATTGTAAAAATGTAGTCCCATGGATATCATATCTCTTCTCTTTTATATTATAATTTCCGAAAAAAGATCAAAATTTGAGAAGTACAAGGATCCACAAAGCTAACAGAACAGTCATCAATCTATGTAATATGATTCTTTGTCTTTATCTTGATCCTATTTATTTCATGATAATCAATTCATAGTTACATAAACCTTTCCTTGTTCGTTATTAATATGATAAACATGCCCCATAGTGAATCACATGTGTGTTTAAATCCATTATATAGATTATATTATATTATCTTCTTCATATATTCATGTTCAAAAGATTCCATTCTCTATGGGGTCTTGGACATTTTAAAGGTTTCATGTATATGATCGATCAGGCACTCAAACTCTCAACTATAAGGAAGACATGAAAATTTTTTAGGAAACACATTAGTGTGTTCCCTTGGAATGGGTATGTCATCAAAGATAATATTTTCCATAGTCTCAAATATTTGAGTGAGATATGCTTTCTCATAAGGGAAGCATATCTTTTCTTGAGTTGATGATTCCAAAGGATATTCATCATCCTCCTTTAAAATGTGTAGAACATGAGGGTTATTAAATTTTCTCAATTGTTCTAATTGTCTCTATAAAAGTAATTTCAATCCATCCCTATGATGTCATTGAATTCCAAAAAATGAGGTATCAAAATATTTAATAATAAATTATGCTAAAAAATATATAACATGGGTTGAGTTATATACTTGGGATGTAGTAATTAACGCATTATCCATCTTCAATGATAACTTCTATTCCATGTTTTGAGGTTGTGTTTTAATTTTAAATCTAAACTCATAGGCTATGAAAGAAGTTATTATACCAGAATAAAAAATTGTGTTCACTATCATGGAATGAAAAACTGGAATACCGATCACAATTATATTTTCTGTATCCACCTCAGTGGTTTTGATGGCATAATCATTCCTTTTATCTCAAGGAATTGGAGGTTATTGTAATCAATTATAGTAAAAAATACTTGTCATGGTGCATTGATTCATATAGTGTCCCTATATCTTGAAGATAAAACATCAGACTTCTAGTTGATGGATAAATGAACAATTCCATTCATCCATCAAATTTGTGGGTTTCTCTAATATAAATTCCCTTTCTAGGTAATCTTTATTACCACTACTAATGTAATTCTTGGCCCCCTTTAATAAATTTTGATAATTATTCTTCCCAAATGTTTTACATGTGAGATGTTAGATTTCTTCCCACTATAGGATTTCCCCATCAACCCTCATCTTTAATACCCATTCCCTGTATCCAATATCCTAAAACGTGAGGCCCTTCATATTCACTGATCTACATTTCAACATTGATGGAATTTAGAAAAAATCATCATTTTTGTAAAAGTATCAAATAATTAATTTTTTTTACAGGTCTAAATATAACCCCTTAATAAAGGGGTAAACATTAAATTATAGGTTAATGATAAATTTTATGATATATCGTGTAGGTCTTAAAAGGTTCACCTTATACACCCCACTGGATATTTATTATTTCTTATTGAGGCCAATGAAATTCCTCTCTATTTTAATTTAGAGAGTGTGAGTAAAATTATATATTGAATCTATTTTCAATAATTTTTTCCACTCTCTAACTTTTATCTCCTCCTCGTGATTTTTTTATAAATGTACACTTGGATCATAATCTCCCAACACATACATGTATGATCCATCCATTTTGATAAGTCATATGTCTCGAACCTACTTGTTCATGATACCATGTGAACATATTCTTTGGTACCCTGGTGCAATAGTGTCTTGAGTAGGGTGCGGGTACAACATTCAGTAGATAACTGCCAATGTGATCAAATACTTAAAAAGTAGTACGTAGTGTATGTAAAATTAATCTATACACCAGGATTACAAAAACCATGATTAAAACTTATAAAGAAATTTCTATGACAAATTCTAAAAAGGAATGATTAAAGTAATTACTCAACCTTGTGATGATCCATCTGGAGATATAAATCAAATAAATAACGTGAAACCATAATAAATTCTTCAGTCAATGATCATATTCAACCAGGAAATGTGCCATAATGTATTTACATAATTATATGTATATATATATATATTCACATATATATATATATATACATAAATATGTGTATACATGAGTAAGGTGAAATAAATAACATAAATCATCAATAGTCAATCCTTGGTAATGAAATCCGAATTATACTGACATCCATAAAAATTTCCATTGAGATAGATGTTTTACCACTAAATTGATGTATAATTAATGTTGTATCTAGATCTATAATCACAGTTGCAAATACCTTTTTTAACAAGCGTGATTTTTTTCTCTATGAATGAAAAGTCACCATAGGGGGATACAAGTCCAAAATATTTTTTGAACCATACATGTCTCCAATCTGTATAGTAAAGGATTGTATATATTGATGGGGAATCCTCCAAATGTGTCATTGATCATGATGTCATAATACTCAATCTACTTGAAATATAGTCCATTATCATATTCTTTAGTACCAATCCAGAGACAATCATGACACTGCAACTTGGATAATCTATAAGGGGCTCACCCTCAAGTTATATGTAAAAGGAATTATCTCTTGATATAAGTACGTGCTCAACATCTATTCATATAAATATCTCAACAACACCATCTGCATGAAGTACCTATAGGAAATGTAGTAATGGTGTGTCCACCTGACCCTAAAGAGAATCCAATATATTGGTCGATATTTGCATAATCATCCATAGAGTATATCTAAAACCTATATGGAGAATAACATAAAACCCTACCAATGAACAATGAGGCTCTCCATGTACACATTATGATCATGTGTGGCTCAAAATATAGATCACATGATTTAACTATTGGAATCCATATTATATAATAGTCAAAAAAGTTGTATCAATAGGCAGATCTCAAGAATTGCATCTAAGAAAAAAAGATAGTTTCAACAATAGCATTGATCAAGATCCATATCCTATGAAATATATTTGAGAAACCCAAATTTTATTAAAGAAACACCACATCAGGTTTATCATTGCCCAACCATAAACACCACTTGTAATAATCACCACATCATTAATAAAAATGTGAATGCATAAATAAAAGTGTAAGTGTTACCAAATGCCTAAATCACATCCCCCGTATCTTAGTATAAAATACTTATGTGTTCATAATGGGTTCTAGGAGGCACATTCCACTATCTATACCAAAACCCATATGCACTAGTATGGGGTACATCAACCTTTAGGGTACCCACTATACCCCCTAAGTCAAATGTTTGAGAGGTATTATACATAGGAACCTCTTGGTCTATTGGAAAATATATGAATCCCTCATGTGATCATAAAATTGACTAATTAGAGGCATTCTATAGGGGATCCTCGATCATGGTAATGACCTTAGTATTTGTATGAATATAGTGCACTATGGGTGTTCTTGACCCCTAGCATTCTTCCATTACAATATTTTAATTTCATTTTAGTAAACAAATCATTATAATGAAATTAAATAAGGGGGATATAACTCATGATAAATCATAATCATTAATTTAATACAATAAACATAAATAAATACTATTGGGAAGTTATGATAGAATATATTAGTTTAAGAAGTTCTAATAATTACTACCATCTCTTGACACATTCATCTATGCTCGTTACTATCTGAGGCAAGAACAATTGGCTTCCATGATAATGACTAATACATGGAATTCCACAAAATTATAGGAAATTAATTTATATATTAGATAATTAAATATAAGATAAATTAAAAAATTCATAACATGAACTAAATCATTGGATGCTCACCACAGGATGAATATATGAGAAACAACATGCTGACGTTCTACTGGGTACCCCATCACCGTTCCCAAAAAAACTCTAATTAATGGTAGATAAAAATTTAATTAATTATTTTTAAAAAATGGATTATAATATTAGAAATTATAATTTTTTTAATACAATAGTGAAAAGGAATGTGGAGAAATGTAGACATCACCTTAGTTTATCCTCTCCCTAGGAAAAGAAAAAACCCCATCATTGTTATCCTATTGCACCATGCATTAGTGGAATCAAGAATTTTTAAACTGTAACCAAATAAAATAAGAGTTATATAAAATAAGAAAATAAAAAAATAAAGGGTAATAATGGTTAGGAATTACATCAATGGTTTCAACACACATTAAGATATTAGATTCTGACCATCATTGGAGGAGACCTGCTGGAGGGGATATGATGAGAGGAATGAAAATCACATAGGAATTGAAGGTGAAAAATAGGGGATTCACTCTTAAATACTATCTATGAAAAGGGAAATTTTCCACTTTTTAATTGGATGCATAGATTTTCCACATGGTTGGTCAAACCATTAGCCGATAGTGGAGTTTTCACTATCAAAGAAATAACCTCATGCATGGGCATGGTTCATAGTATAATAGACAATTTATTAGATATGTGACAAGTCTGTAACAAAATACATACACACACATCATTTTGCATGACCTACATCATAATCCCAAGATCATGTAGACCTAAATTATCTTGGCCATATAGATTTCCACACAATTATAACTAACTATGCACCCTCTCATTCAATTTCCTAAAACTTTGGTTTCGTGTCTCGAACTCGCATGATGCTATTGAAACCTCCAAGACACAAACAAATCAACATTCCACATATAAAATCATTATTTATAATCATTCCAACCATTGAATTCACATTATGGATGTCAGATCAAAATTTGACCTATCAAGAAATTGAAAATTCATATGAAATTGGGAATTTCCAAATTATAAAAACAATTGATCTTATTATCAAACAACATTAAATAATACCATCCCCAAGATTTCAAAATGGTCATCCAAACAAATATCACAACCTATCTAAGACATGTTTTATGTTTGACAGGTTGTGTTTCATTTAACACCCAATGCACTTCACCTCACTAATCATAAATCACATGGTTCTTCCCAATGTGGGTTCCTTTTTTTCAATAGAAAATTATGACTTGAAAACCTACCACCATCATAATTTCTCCTGAATAAATTCCCATAGCATTATAGTAATGCACTAAGATTTTTTTCAACTATCTACATTTATTATTCATGGGAAAAATATACTTTTTTGTTGATCCCATTTAAATATTCAAAGTCCAACATACCATGATCAAACAAGTCTTGCTATATTTTCCTCAAAAAAGCACTAGTTGGACATCTGTCTACACACGTCTCAACCAAATGACATGATCAATGTGGTTCAACACTAACAAATTTAGACAACATGATTTAACATAAGTAGAAATACATAAAGTTGAATATTCTTTAAAAATATTGGGTTTAATATCCAACACATTAGTAGAAACAAATATCTTAAGGAATACATAGAATGGATTGAATATTCCAACAAATGAATTTAACCAACATATGGTGAAACCTATTAGAGGAACCATCACTCTCTCAAAAATGTCATCATGATATAACATATGCACACATAGTATTATAGATCCATATCCATTGGATTGTTTAAAGATATTTTTGGCTTAATGGCCACATTAAGACTTCACCCAAGACTATATTCGAACATGTACATTAAATTTACTATGAAAGACATCCATAGAGTGAGAAATTTATTTAATACATTACAAGAGTCAAAATACTCTTCTAACAAATAATTTAAACATCCCATGACCTTGTCTCATGAGGGTCATCCACCAGTGACCAATAAGTTTTTCTCTGCCATAATAACAAAAAGAGAACTTGAACAGTGCAACCTATTCAATGCACCCCCAGACATAATAACTGACATTTAATATAACCATTTCTTCATGAGAATTAATAAAAATTTCACCATTGAATTTTTCCTACATCCTAAGAATAGTTTTCATGGTGCTTATCAAAATTTAAAAAAAACAATGATCACTACCCTAAAATGGCCAACAGTGTACTATATACCATCCGACACAACTTCATAAGAACAAACTAAACATGATTCTTGCCAAAACATGAAGGAAATTTAGATATAGCTCATTTTATAGATCATTCCCTCTTGGTTTACTCAAGGAAATGTCATGATGTTGGAATGATCACCTCATACTAGAAGTATGTTAATATTACATTAATAGGCATGTATAGTCCTATATCTAGAGCTACAATCACATTAATGAGGATTCAATTTCCTTAACTAACTCATTAAATAATTTTTTCCAACCATATATATCTAGGTCCGAACATTGGTCAATTGACTTGTAGGACCTGATTGATGTTTGATGTCTACTCTACTATAGAGTGACATTATCACGTCATCACAACTCTCAAGAAATCATGCCAGTGGAAAGTCCATGAAACCATCAATAATTATCTCTCACCCAATAACTCATTGATTTATTATTTAAAGGAACCATATGCACCCAGTATTTACATTAAAACCAACTCATATTGTAGAGATTCTTCCATCACAAGGCAATACTGAAAGTGCTACATGACACATAATTCTAATTAAGTATGAATCTTCGTTGTAACTCTTATTCAAAATGTTGATCCCCTGTGTGCCCTGAATTATTCAAGGAATACCATTCACACAACAATATTTCAGTCCTATGAATCTTCTCATTTCATGAAATAATTATAAAAGGCAGAAACATGAGTCAATGTGGTCATGAACATGGACAATCCTACCCATCAAAGATAGTCTTGTTACCCACAAACCCGTGGTTCTTTATTAAAATCCATAGCCATTGACATTCTTATATAACAAAACTAAAGCACCCAATGTGAATTTATCTCAATACGAGTTTATAACCATGATCAATACATAAAAAGGCATCTATAAACATGAGTCAACCTCTCTAGGTGGTTAACCTTAATAAAATCAAACCATCGACCTATAATGATCTAAGTAAAAATTAAGGGCCGATAGGTCTCCCACCTTGACCAACCAATAATGTATCATAACAAGGGAACTATCTCTAACCACATAGTACAATGGTAAAACCTATCTATTAGAGGATAAAATATATCATAATATATGATTAAAAACATTCTACATCATCATATTAGTTCCTTGACACTCTGTGAGCATCCCCATAAAGATCTTTTCCATGGAGGCCATGATATCAACATAGAAGGTAAACTGAACCAAGAGTCATCTGAAATCCATACATGATAATGCCCCTTGAGGTCTAGTCTAAAAGAATATTCATGGTACTTATCAGCATCATACTTAGCAGTTCGACTAAATAAACATAAATAATTGTATATTAATTATAATTTCAATCCAAGATATGTTGGAAAATAATATATAGGTAGTTACCGACATATTAAATAACCAATACAATAAAATCGTACTCTACAAGGGGTTCAATGCATGATAATAATGTGCCTTAATGTCCTAATAGAGTCACTACACCTCTTGTTTAAAAGGACTGAGTCATAAATCTCACTATAAATTTCCTCAACGTATATCCACATGACCTATCATCAGAAGAAAATATATATGATAATATGGTCAATTGACTATAATAAAATGAAGAATATATATTTTAAATCCATGCTAAGGTTTTTTTGAACAATTTAAACTATTGGATACTATCATCAGAAAAATCACACACTAGAGTCCCTATAACATGTGATCCAATGTGATATATATGTTGTGCATTAGGCAATCATTTCCTTTTCTAGCCATGATTCAAAATAAATCACTAGACTCCTTCCAATGGGCCAAGAGATATAAATACACCAGTGACCTCTATATGATGAGATGAGAGCCACAAATCCAATATAAATCATAAACATAACACAACATGTGTTCCACTCGAGGAGAAAATCATATACAACTATAAAATAACAAATCAAATTTGAAATCCCATATCCATGGAATCTAGGACTTCTTACGAGAACTTGTGTTCTAAATACACCTATATCATACCCATAAGAGGTTCCAACACTTTACTAATCATCCTAAATACTATATCCCCGATAATAAATAAAAATTAAAGGGACACCTCTGATACCACATTGTAACATCCCAACATAGATGCCACTAATCCAGTGCCCAGAGCTGGTTCACCACAAGGCTTTATGAATGCCTCTATATAAACCAGAGGCAAATAAAATTCAGTGTTAGAACCAAGTTTATCATCTAGACTATTGAATATTTATATATCAGTCTAATTATTTATTACAGTACTAATATGGATGAAATGTGAAACTCTATAGGTTGCAAGGGTGTTTGGGGGAATTTTCATAGCACATATTCATGGATGCTGAAGAGAACAATGGGATTCATGGTACGTAAAAACCAAGAAACCTATACAGAATAGTTTCTCCAAATCATGATAGATTGGATTGTTAGGTGAACCATGGCACACAGTTATCCCTAGCAATGCAACATGGGTTATGTAACCATGTAAAATAGTTGTTGTTTAGTATAGAATATTTACAAGGATGGAATGTGGTTTCATTAACCGTGTGGTCTAACTGTGTCGGTTCCCTCTCAAAGAACTATGATGTGCATAGTTGTGACAAAATTTCACCAACAATGTGGTTAAAAAGAGAAATCTAGGAAAATTGGGAAAATATACCATTTTTTATTTACGAAATGTTTAACCCCATCCCTATTCTGTTTTATTCACTAATTCATAAAATATATATTCTTCTCACTCTTTTATCTCCCAAATCCATATTTGAATGATTTGGATCCCAACTCTTTATTCGAAGACTGATTTAAGTATCATTAGTCTCCTTGGACTTTCACCAGTATGATCTTCATCCCTTTTGTTTCGTTATCTATTTTTCTTACTCTCGGTGGAGTAATTGAAGTGCATGAACATATTCCATATTTGTTGGGAGTTATTACATTCTTCATGAATCTTATAATCAATGACAAACAGAATAATTTTACTGGATGTGGAGGGTTTCATGAGTATGAGGTAGGAGGTCTACTAATTATCCCTTCATGTTTAGTTTTTATATAATATATTATATTTTATTTTAGATTTTTTTAATAGTTATTTTCCTTATATTTAATTTAACTTAAATTGTTTGAATTGTTAGTACCCAAATCAAGTCATGGTATACAACCATGGTGTGGGTCATCCCTATGTGAATTCCCTCCATATTCCTAATTGCGTTTCATTTTTAACACAGAAAACACATAATAGTGTGTTTTTCCTTAAATTAAAAGGAATATACCTTGTTGACATTGATTAAATGATGTTATTTATCATGTTTAATTCCATTGAAAATTATATTTAATTGGTTATAGTGTATTGGTAAGCCCAACTAACCTAATTTTAATGGACATTGGCAATTCCCTTCTTGATATCAAATGACAATGAGTTATGAATTATTACTTGGCTCATATTAAATACAGTCTACATTATTATGAATGTGTGGGAATGTTAACCCTATTTAAATATAAAATATTGGAATGATGGCTAATGTACTTGTGATAAATGAATGGGCATGGTGTTCCAACTTATTTATAATAATTGGGAATGATGAACCTTTATAATTGTAAGGAATGGTCACATAGACCCTTCTTATTAATACATAATAGGCATGGAGTCCCATGTTCAAATATATGAGAATTATTTGTGATGTGATATGATTATGGGAATGTAATCCCTAAATTTGGATAAAGGAATTGTGTCCCATATTGTTGTGATACTATATGGGAATATTGTCACTTATGATAATATATGGGAATGGAATCTCTTGTGATGCTATTGTGACAATTTATGGGAATAGAATCCATTACTGTGATTCTAGGAATGGTGTCCCTTATAAATGTGATACTAGTAATTGTGTCCCATGATACTTACTCAGAGCTGTTCTAGAACAATATGAAGTATGTAGTGTTATCCCGGATTCCTTCTCGAACATGAACTAACCCATTTATTTTTTTTATTACTACATTACATTGTTATACAATTACACCTCCATATTGTATACATAGAATGGATATTAATAGATTTCATTTGTCGTGTCCTAATGAGATTTATATCACACCATATCTAAGGATCATATGTCACCAAGGAAGGCACCATACTTGCATGCATAGTCTAGTGGAATCATCCTAATAAAGATGCATTACATTCTGGTATGTCTTAGGTTAGATCATGGTTTCAGAAGAACAGGAAAAATAAATGGATGGTTGGATAACCTTTTGGAATTTTGTATAATTTTTTTTATTTTATAATACATTTATTTCATGTTTCCTTGTATACATGTTTTTTTCTTTTTAGAAACATGAAATTATCATCTACATTATATTATTTAATTTACATCCTTTACTAATTATTGTCAGATGTTGGTTTTTTATATCTATTCCACTCTTATATATGTTTAATTATTGTAATATTACTTCTGTTATAATTTTTTATTGTACTATTGTGCAACTCTTATAATGAGGGAATCATCTCCCCATAAACTCAATCAAGTCCATCTCTACTACTCTACATCTAATAGTGTTTAGGGAGATGTTCTTCAGGCCATGTGGCCAACTGGGCTTAGGGCATCGTTTAAGTGGAATCTGATTCTATGTTAATACAAATTTGTATCAGGGAGGGTTTCATTTATTACATTACTATACGGAGATAATATAACAAATATTAGGAAGGTTATATTTATTGGAAATGAGTTGTTCATGGGAGTAGATAACCCATGTATAGTGAAAATACAAATTATATCTATAGAGGATTGTTTTTTTGAATATTATGATTATAAAAAATTGATTTTATTCCACCATTGGGATGTGAACAAGAATCATGATATTAAAATTTACATAATTGATATGTATATTTTAACCTTGAATTGATGAGAAGAGGAAAAAAATTAATTGACAATGAATTCTATTAAAACCTTTTAGAAAATTCTCATTCCATGCATATTCCATTCCGTATAGAATAATTGTGTGTTCGTGTCCACATTAGTTGAAATTAGTGATTTTATTGACATAAAAACTAAATATTATTGGATAGAAATTCATGAAAGGAATCAAGAAAGCCATAGTAGGTCCTTAGAGTTCCTTACATAATCTATGTTTTTTTTCATACATAAGATATAGTACAAACATTAAGAATTAAACTATGTCATGTTGAGTCATGGACCATTTTTCACCTAAACATGAATGTGTTATGGTAGGAATTGATTGGATACCCCATTTTAATTCATATGGTCTATGGTCCTTTATTGATTAGACATGGTTAACCATTTGATTCAACTATTTAAATAAATTTTAAATGTAATTTGGAATTTAAAATCTAATTAATATCTAAAAACATAGAGCTCATCACACTCCCGACCATAGTAGTGCATAGTAGGTAGAATCTCTATTATTATTTTTATATGTTTTTATCGCCTAGAACTGACTCTTTCAGTTGGAATATGGGTTATAATATAATATAGAAATTATTTTGTATCTATTCTATTTCTATATAATGACTTATGCAGTTATCAAACTATCTAATGTGTGTTCATGGAATTTGTACAACAATGCCACTGTGATGTCATCTGGTCGTACAATGGGAGGGTAGTAACAACCATGCTCTCGAGTTGGTAGGCCTCGATCCCCCAGTTATGGATATAGTAGTTCATTATGTGGTACCTATTATTATTCCCAATATCGGGGATGATTTCTGGTTTTGAGTAGATTTCCAATGGGTTATTAAGATGATTCCATGAGCTCCATGATCTTCCCCCCTATGTGAGAGTTGACTTGGGAGTTCTAGAACAAACATATGAAATGTATTTGGATTATGGAGGACCATAGAAAGAAGAGTTATGGATCGAGAGTATTATTTATCTATATGAGCTTCTGTAGAACCCTCCTAAGAAGATATTGAAACTCACTACTTACATGCAGATTGGATCCTCCAAACACTGTTGGCATCTTCTAAAACAACCTAGTCAGTACGAGGAAAGATCCTTGGAAGGATTTTCAATTGATCTTGTTTGATTATTTCATCCCATAGACTCTAAGGGCCAATCATTCTAGGATGGACTATTTATCTTATTTTATAGAATGTTAGTGCATTGTGCCAATCTATACTACTAATCAAACAATGGAAGTGCAAATATCTATGTGTATTTTGAGGAATCCTATTCATTATTAGGTAAATGATTTATATGTTAATACAATATCTAAAATTGTGATCTATTCCCTTATCATTGAAAAGAACCTGAGAAAAGAATATAGTGTGAGCTATGGTGGTTCAAAACTCATAATGATTAGTGGTTTTCCTAATATTAGGAAGATGAAAATTGAGACTATACATGTGAGAAATGATGTCTAGTTGACACCCATATATGGTTTTGTTATATAACATTAGTTTGGATGCCTGGTCATCAGAATCCATATTGTCATAGTGACACCATCAAGTGTTGAGTCTGTAGAAGATTGGGGGATCTTCAGTACATCAGCAGGATCTTCCCATCTATTTATACTGGAAGAGGATCCATATAACTACCCATACATTACATACATGGTTAGTACTTCAAAATTGAATTACACTTATTACAACATATAAAAAACCATGAAAGGATTGTATAGGTATAGTGTCTTTCGAAACCTTGAAACATAAAAAACTGGTTCAAAAAACGTCTACACTGTCTCCCATTTATTTCATCATATCTATAGTCCCTTTTGGAATATCTTACTTAATAACCTTCTTCCTGACCTGTGGAAAGAAAACATACAAAAGGGTGAGCTCAAATGCTCAGTAAGGGTAAACAAGATAAATATCAATAACATCATATTCATAAGAACATAACATTTTGGAAATATTACCCTTCAAAAGAGATCAAAATTTCATAACATGGGATAAATCATGGTAGTGAAATGTAATCACAATAATAATAACTTAAAACATGAAGATTTGTGTCATACACACATAATCATAGAGAATCATTTCTTATTAGTCAAGACTCATTTCCAAGACTATCTTAGTGGACAAAGTCCATTTCTGAACTGAGTTAATTCCTCGTTTCAGTCCTGTTTCACTGAACCGGTTTAACCTGCCATTCCAGCCATGTCTATCTCATGAGATATAAAATTTTTACCCAATGCATTAGAGGGAGATATAGGTCCCACCCATATCATAATGATACAATTCTTATGTTTGCCACAAAATCATAAACCATACATCATAGCATAACCCATATAATAAAAATGGGATTCTTAAACATCATGACATCATAAAACAATTCATATAAGATAAAGGAATTCATAAAAATAATTCCATCACAACATAATCAAATCAATGTAATAATATGGATAAAAACAGAACCCTTTATTATCTTATATGGAAAATAATTTTGATAAAACACTTGAACTCCTTTCTTGAGGAAAATATCCTTTCTACTTCATAAGCACTTTTCCCTTCTTACCATGTCATACAATTCTAAACTAAAAGAAGTTGATTATAAATAACCTTAAAAACTTGTAAGGGAATATTCTTGGAAATAATGTTTTAAAAATACATTCATGTTGTATAAGTTAAAAAAAACATTCTTCTAATAATTTTGTTAGAAAAGTCAAAAAGCACCTCATACGAAAAAAACAAAATATTCTCTTCATATATTTTACTAAAAACTCACCGAAGGGTAAAATTATATTTAAACAATTGTAGGTCGATGAAAATAATATTAAATATTTAGGAAACAAGGATGTGGATGATAAAATACACCCCAGTAAATTCCTAAGTATAAACAATCTCGGATAAAAATGAGATTGTGATATTTCCCTTACCTTAGGTATGATTTGTTTCGTAAGTGTCCAAACCTCCTGTATAATGATTTAAATAATGTTATTAACTTATTCCAGAATCATAATTATTTTTATGATATCATATATGGTCATATTCTGAGATTTTTATTAGTAATATTTCATTACAACTCATTATTCAGGTGTTTATTACTTTTTGTTCTTATGCGTGTTTTGTCAAATAAATTATTATTATTTTCTTTAGGTTATAGATAACTCATTAATAGAATGGTATTAGTGTACTATATATCATATTTATTAATTCAATTCATTTATATAATCATTATGCAATGAAGATCATGTATAACGAATCACATCACATCGTCGAGATGGTATTCCGTACGTACGCACGAGCGATGATATCGTTCCCATGATCATGGAATTGTATTGGAGTGTATGAATACTATTTCAGAATAAATGTCACATTTAAATAATAATATATAGTTATTTATTTGCACCATTATACACATCAAGGGTGGTGATGGAAAAAAGATTACACCAAAGCATGGAGACGGTATTCCGTACGTACGCACGCGCGGTGATTTCGTTTTCTGTAGGATGGATAGATGGTGAAATATGTTTGTTTCATACTTATAATAACATATCAGTATATGAGTGATACTGATGTTATTACTTCATAATGAAACAACTAAATAAGAAGAAGTGGAAGAAGAAATAAAGTTGAAAGAATCGGTAACCGACATTACATCTTCTTTGAAGTGCTTCTTTGAGACCTCCTTTTAGGGAACTAAAATTGGTCTTTGAAGAAGACCAGGACCTCTAGGATGTCTCTAGGGAAGTTTAGAGGAGAATGTGGCAGGGGTTTTCCGAGATTGAAGGCTCAAAGTGGTGTGAGGAAGAAAGGGAGGAGGTGCTCTTTTATAAGGGTGGAGAGGGGCTCCTTTGGAAAAACTAAAAATATTATTTTATTATAAAGCCAAATTCAGTTTTAAATAGCTTCAAATTGATTTATTTAGAATCTAAGGTTGATATGGGTCGACATCCTCTCATCCAATATAATTTAGACAAGTTTAGGTTCCTATTTTAACATCATCATTTATATTTAACTTTATGTTAGATAATTTTACATTTACCGTGTCTTTTTGTGTTCTTACACTATAAGGTTAATAAACATATAATAACAAACCAAAAGAACCCCAAGTTATTTATTATTATTATTATATATAACCTTATCTAAGTCAATTGGCCGAACCTTATATTTTTAAGAATAAAATAACAATTAATAATATAATAATTGTTTTAAAAACTATTTTATGTAAATTTTGACACTATTTAGTAATTGATTTTTGTGAAAATCATAACAGAATTATTAGTTTGAAAAAAGTTAATTAAAGAAATACTAACATGTCATATTAACCTATAAAACTAGTTTAATTCATAAAAAGTCTCAAATTACATTTATTTATGTATTTATAACATCAATTATGTCAATATTTCATTAATAAGATAATTACAGCATCATCTTTGTGTCATAAATAAATTAAATTATTTAATGTCTAAAAATTACAAATAAAAAACCATTATTTAGAAAATTTGTTTAGCTTTCTAATGAATATTTATAGTTTAATTTATCTAATGTATAACCCTATATTAAAAATTATTTACTTATTAAACATTGATTTTAACTATTTTAACCCTTCTTTAAATAAATTAATAATAAATGCCCTAATCTAATCCATGTGGGCCTAAATGGTCATATTTTATTCCTAAGGTCGTTTTTGGTCGAATTGAACTTATCAAATTGAATTAGGACATGTGTTAGGGTAATAATAATATCATTTTTACCCTTAATTTCCCTATTTACTTTTAACCATGGTAAATAAAAGTTAAAAGTTACTATTCACCAAAAAGTATTTTCATCTCATTGAACCACATTTTACTTACTGAAAACAACCGTGTCTCTCGGATTTTTAAGATTCCACTCACAGAAGCGGTAAAATTATATTTTATGTAAATTTGAATATTTTCCTAGGAGGTGGGTAAAACACGGTGAACAGTTCAATAAAATTTTTATATATCTAAAATTACTCCTATGAATTGCATTGAACTTATATAGGTATTATGTATCAATTTTTCCTTAAAATAAACTTAATTTAAATAAATAATTATTTAAATAAAAATTCGGTTTTTAAAAAGTAACCTAGTGTTTTCACTATTCATCAAAAATTGAAAGTTTCCAAAAAACAAATTTCACCCTAGGCTAATTTCGATATTCCGAATCCAAAAATGAAGACCATTTTGAAAAAATAAAATTTACAAAATTTAAAAAAGTGGTTATTATTATTCATAACAGATAGTTTTAATAATATTTTAACAGCATATCGTTTTTTAGTGAAACTCGGTATTGCGTACGACGCAAGCTATTGAGGAAGGTCGCGATTGCATGTAAAGCAAGTCAAGAAAGTGTTGTGTGTAGTGAAAGATTCCTTTGATGATTTATATTACATAAAAAATACTTCTCATAAAAGTTCTAGGTGTTTCATTCTACCCCCATTAAAATGAATTTCGCCCTCGAAATTCGTCATTTTGAAACAAACAGATGAGGATAACTCTCTCTCGTCATATCCTCAATCTCCCATGTAGCTTCTTCTAATTTTTGGTTCCTCCATAAAAATTTCACCAAGCGAGTGGTCTTGTTCCATAGGACTTTTTCACTACGAACGATAATCTCTATCGGTTGTTCTTCATAAGAATGATCTTGTTCTAGCGGTACAACTTCTGAGCTGGGTACATGTGAAGGATCAGTTATGTACTTTCTCATGAGAGATACATGGAACACATTGTCAACTTGAGAGAGATTCGGTGGTAGCACCAATCGGTAAGCTATCTTCCCAACACGATCCAGTATTTTGAAAGGACCGATATACCTAGGGCTCAGCTTTCCCTTCTTTCCAGATCTCATTACTCTCTTCCAAGGAGATATTCGTAAGAACACTTTATCACCCACTTCAAACTCTAAGTCTTTTCTTCTGTTTTCGGTATAACTTTTTTGTCGACTCTGAGCTGCTCTTATGTGTTGTTGAATATATCAGACCTTTTCTACCATTTCATCAACAAGATCAGGTCCTAATAGCTTTCTGTCCCCAAATTCATCCCAGCAAATTGGAGTCCTGCATTTATTTCCATAGAGAGCTTTATAAGGAGCCATCTGAATACTGGAGTGAAATCTATTATTATAAGAAAATTCCACCAAAGGTTGGTGTTGATCCCAACCACCTTTGAAATCCATAGAGCAAGCTCTCAGCATATCTTCTAGATTTTGAATTGACCTCTCAGACTGATTTTCTGTCTGAGGATGATAAACAGTGATGAAACTCAACTCTGTATCCAGAGTATGCTGAAGAATTAGCCAAAAATTTGAGGTAAACCTTGGATCCTGATCAGATATAATAGAAAGTGGTTATCCATGCAATATTACCACTTCCTTCACATATATCCTGGCAAGCTGATCCAGAGAGAAATCCTCTCTAATAGCGATGAAGTGTGCCGACTTTGTAAGACGATCATCTATGAACTAGATAGCATTATTGCCTTTGGATGTTTTAGGAAGTCCTCTGACAAAGTCCATAGTGATGTTTTCCCATATCCATTCGGGTATGGGTAATGTTTGTAACATCCCCTTAGACTTCTGTCTCTCAGCTTTAACTTGCTGACAAACCAAGCATCAAGAGACATATTCACCAACATCTATTTTCATGCCATCCCACCAGAAGTACTCTTTCAGGTCCCTATACATCATCATGCTTCCAAAATGAATAGAGAATGAAGAAATATGAGCCTAATCCAGAATCTCCTTCTTTAATTTGGGGATGGGAGGAACACAAACCCGATTCCTGAACTTTATTATCCCATCACAATCAAAGTTGAATTCAGGAACATTTCTCACCTTCTTTTGTAACTCTGCATCTTCTTTCTGTGCCTCTTTAATCATCACATGTATATATGGTTGAACATTCATTTGAGAAAGATAAGATTATTCCCCTTCCATTATAATTCCATGATCCATCCATTGTAAATCCAGAGATATTGGGACTTTTGTGATCCTCATCATGGATAAAAGGGCACGGCCTTGTCGACTTAATGCATCTGCCACCTTGTTTTCTTTCCTAGGGTGGTAATGGATTGAGCAGTCGTAATCCTTAATCATATCCAACCATCTTTTTTGGCGCATATTCAGCTCCTTTTGAGTGAAAATATACTTTAAATTTTAAGATCAGTATAAATGTCACACCTTTCTCCATAAAGATAATGCCTCCAAATCATTAATGCAAATATTACTACTGCTAACTCCAAATCATGAGTTGGGTAATTTTGATCATGGATTTTCAACTGTCATGAGGAATAAGCTATCACCATATCATTTTTCATAAGAACACACCCCTATCCCTTCTTGGATGCATCACTGTAGATCACAATCCTTTCTCCACTACAAGGCAGTGTGAGCACAGGTGCACTGGATAACCATCTTTTCAACTCCTTGAAATTCTCTTCACATTCCTCCGCCCAGACAAACTTAACTCCTTTCCGAGTAAACTTGGTGAGTGGATTAGATAATCTCGAAAAATATTTCCCCAAACATTGATAATATCCAGCCAAACCAATAAAAATTCGGATCTCAGTTACTTTTGTTGGTCTCAACCATCTTTCGATAACCTCTGTTTTTGCTGGATCCACAGATATCCCCTCTTTTGAGATTATGGGACCCAAAATTGAAGCTCTTTGAAGCCAAAATTCACACTTGGTAAATTTGGCATAAAGCTTCTCCTTTCTCAGGTTCTTCAATATAATTCTCAGGTGATCTTCATGTTCTTCCTTGCTCTTTGAATATACAAGAATATCATCTATAAAGACTACCACTAACTGATCAAGATAGTCTCTAAAGACTCTATTTATCATATCCATGAAGATAGCAGGGGCATTAGTAAGACCAAATGGAATCACTATAAATTCATAGTGTCCATACCTTGTAAGGAAAGCCGTCTTTGGTATATCCTGCCTTTTGACCCTTAATTGGTGATACCCGGAACGAAGACCAATCATGGAAAAGTATTGAGCTCCGTGCAGTTGGTCAAATAAGTCATCAATGCATGGGAGAGGATATTTGTTCTTGATATTGATCTTGTTAAGTTCTCGATAATCAATGCAGAGTCTCATTGATCCATCTTTCTTCTTAACAAAAAGAACAGGTTCTCCCCAAGGTGACGCACTAGGGCGTATTAATCCCTTATCAAGATTCTCTTGGAGTTGCTTCTTCAATTCCAACAACTCAATTAGGGCCATTCAATAAGGTGTCTTTGAAATAGGCAAAGCACCCGGTACGAGTTCTATTGAAAACTCAACCACTGTTTTATGGAAAACCCGACAATTCCTCTGGAAAGACATCATCAAACTCCCGTACAATGGGAATATTATTAATCATGAGTTTCTCACATCCATTTGAGATAAATAACCTTCATTTAGTGGAATCAAGACCCATAAGATGGAAGAAATTTCCACTGGAAAGTTATGTTCATCCTTTCATTGATAGACAATCATAGATTGATCTGGAATATGAGATGTAACTTCCATTCATTTGCAATTGATATGAGATCCATATAAATAAATCCAATACATGAAAATAATCACATCAAATTCCACTATAGGAAGGATCACAAGATTTGTAGGAAGCACTTTCCCACAAACTTCAATCGGATAAGAATTATAAGCTTTTCATGAGACTGTTGTTCCATTAGGGGTTGTCACGGAAAACTCTACATCTAACTGTTGAGGTAATAAGGTGATACCCATAGAAAATTCTTCAAAAATAAAAGAGTGGGTGGATCCATAATCAAAATAAAACATTTTCTACTTTACAGTGGATGGTAAGTGTAACTTTCACCACATTGCTGATAGAAATTTCTTGTGAAATTCCTTTGTCTTCAGCCTTAAAAGTTTGTTAACGTCGACCATCATCATCAACCCTTGGATTTGGGCATTTATTGGAATTGTGCCTCATCTCCATGCATTTGTAACATTGAAGTGTAGGAGGTGCACTCTATGTATCCTTTTTATTGTTCGCATCACTAGAAATATTCATCCCATCATTACGGCATTCAAATGCCCGGTGACCTTCCTTTCCACATTTGAAACATTTACTTGTCCCTTTAAGACAACTCCCTCCATGTTTCTTTCCACACTTTGAGCATAAGGGAAAACTCATCTTCTTTTTACTGTTCTCTTTATATTTTCCTTTGAATTCCATTTTCCTCTTCTTATCAATCCTATATGACTGATGGGTTACTCCATTATCCATCTTGACTTTGAGAGCACATCAAATGATTTCCTCGTAGATATTGAAGACCCTTATGGATAACGCCCTTCGATGACTTGGTTTTAAGCCACTAAAGATTCGATCGATCTTACTCTCGGGTTGGATAATAATACCGGAAGCGTACCTTGCATAAAATTTTCTTCATATGTACCAACAGATTAATCATCCTTTTGCTTTAGTTCAAGAAACTCCTTCTCCATCATTGTTCGGATAATACGAGGGAAGTACTTATTTAAAAATAATTTCTTGAACTCGTCCCATTCCATGGAATAAATTTCATCTCTTGGCCTCGTATTCTTGATAAGATTCCAGCATTGATCAGCATCACCTTCCAAACAATACACTACTAAGATGAAATTATCATGTTTAGAAACATTGAAGAACTGAAAATATCTTTTCAGTTGTACTAATCCATTGTTCAGCAACTAATGGATCAGTAGACCCGCTGAATGAGGGTGGACGCTGCCTCATGAAGGATTCAACAGAATTTTGCTCCTTCCTTTGCTAGTTTGGAAGTCCTCCATGATTCATAGCTTTAGGAAGTTGTGTGAGCATGGATACAAGATTTTTCATTCCATTTCCCATAACTTTTGGTTGCTCAGTGGGACAATCATTGCATTGCTCGTCGCATTCCGCTTTAACACGGTTCCTTCGGGTTCCAGTCATTTACTAAAACCAAGAAGAATAGTGTGAGCAACACTAATTATAATAGGAAAAACACAAAATTAAGAATAAAATTTCACACATAAGGTCTTATCATAGGGTGTTCATGGCCATTTTTAAAACACTAAGATCGTTTACTATGCTTAGACTTATCCTTAGGGTTCTTACAAAGTCTTTCACAACCTAGTTTCCCAAGGTTGACTATACCTTTCCTCTAATACCAAATATAACGACCCATACTTTACATACATGGTTAGTACTTCAAAATTTAAGTAAACTTATTACAACATATAACAAAACCATGAAAGGACCGTATAGGTATAATGTCTTTAGAAACTGGGAAACATAAACAAATGGTTCATAAAATGTCTACACTATCTCCCATTTATTTCATCATATCTATAGTCCCTTTTGGAATATCTTACTTAATAATCTTCTTCCTGACCTGGGGAATGAAAACATACAAAAGGGTGATCTCAAATGCTCAGTAAGGTCAAACAAGAGAAATATCAATCACATCATATTCATAAGAACATAACATTTTGGAAAACATACCCTGCAAAAGAGATCAAAATTTCATAACATGGGATAAATCATGGTTTTGAAATGTAATCACAATAATCATAACGTAAAACCTGAAGATTTTTGTAATACACAAATAATCATAGAGAATCATTTCTTATTAGTCAAGACTCATTCCCAAGACTATCTTAGTGGACAAAGTCCATTTCTGAACTGAGTTCATTCCTTGTTTCAGTCCTGTTTCACTGAACCGGTTTAACCTCCCGTTCCAGCCATGTCTATCTCATGAGATATAAAATATTTACCCAATTAATTGGAGGGAGATATAGGTCTCACCCATATTATAAAGATACCATTTATATGTGTGCCACAAATTCATAAAACATACATCATAGCATAACCCATGTAATAAAAATGGGATTCTTAATCATTGTGACATCATAAAAAAAATCATATAATATAAAGTAATTCATAAAAATAATTCCATCACAACATAATCAAATCAATATAATAATATGGATAAAAACAGAACCCTTTATTATCTTAGATGGAAAATAATTTTGATAAAACACTTGAACTCCATTCTTGAGGAAAATATCCTTTCTACTTTAAAAACACTTTCCTTTCTTAAAATTTCATACAATTCTAAACTAAAAGAATTTGATGAAAAATAAACATAAAAACTTCTAAAAAAATATTCTTGGAAATAATTTTTAAAAAATCCATTCATGCCATATAAGTTAAAAAAACATTCTTCTCGTACTTTTGTCATAAAAGTCAAAAAGCACCTCATACGAAAAACGAAAAAAGATTCACTTCATATCTTTTACTAAAAACTCACTGAAGGGTAAAATTGGATTTAAACAATAGTAGTTGGATGGAAATAATATTACATATTGAGGAAACAAGGATGTGGATGATAAAATACACCCCAGTAAATTCCAAAGTATAAACAATCTTGGATAAAAATGAGATTGTGATATTTTTCCTACCTTAGGTCTGACTTGCGTCGTATGTGTATGAACCTACAGTATAATGATTTAAATAATGTTATTTACTTATTCCAGAATCATACTTATTGATATTATATCATATATGATCATATTCTGAGCTTCTTATTATTAATATTTCATTACTACTTGTTATTCAGGTGTTTATTACTTTTTGTTCTTATGCGTGTTTTGTCGAATAAATTCTTATTATTTTCTTTAGTTTATAGATACCTCATTTCATGAATGGTATTAGTGTACTATATATAATATTTATTCATTCAATGCATTTATATAATCATTATGTAATGATGATCATGTAGAACGAATCACATCACATCGTGGAGACGGTATTCCGTACATACGCACGAGCGATGATATCGTTCCCGTGATCATGGAATTGTATTGGCGTGTATGTATACTATTTCAGAATCAATAACAATTTACAATAATCATATATAGTTATTTATTTTCACCATTATACCCATCAAAGTATGGTGGTGATGGAAAATAGATTACACCACGGCGTGGAGACGGTATTCCGTACGTACACACGCGCGTTGATTTCATTTTCTGTAGGATGGATAGATGGTGAAATAGGGTTGTTTCATACTTATAATAACATATCAGTATATGAGTGATACTGATTTTATTTCTTCATAATGAAACAACTAATGAAGAAGAAGTGAAAGAAGAAATAAAGTTGAAAGAATCGGTAACTGACATTACCTCTTCTTTGAAGCGCTTCTTCGAGACCTCCTTTTAGGGAACTAAAATTGGTCTTTGAAGAAGACCAGGACCACTAGGATGTCTCTATTGAAGTGGAGAGAAGAAACTGTCAAGGTTTGTCCGAGCTTTAAGGCTCAAAGTGGTGTGAAGAAGAGGGGGAGGAGGTGCCCGTTTATGAGGGAGGAGAGGGGCTCCTTTGTAAATACTAAAAATATTATTTTATTATAAAGCCAAATTCGGTTTTAAATTGCTCCAAATTGATTTATTTAGAAGCTAAGGTGGGTATGGGTAGAAATAATCTCATACAATAGAATTTAGACAAGTTTAGGTTCCTATTTCACCCTTATCATTTATATTTAACCTTAAGTTAGATAATTTTACTTTTACCGTGTCTTTTTGCGTTCTTACACTATAAGGTTAATAAACATACTATAACAAGCCAAACGAACCCCAAGTTGTTTATTATTAATATATATATATCTTATATAAGTAATTTGGCTGAACCTTATATTTTTAGGAATAAAATAACAATTAATAATATAATATTTTAAAAAAAAACTATTTTATGTCAATTTTGAAACTATTTAGTAATTGGTTTTTGTGAAAATCATAACAGAATTATTAGTTCGAATAATGTTAATTAAATCAATACTATCATGTCATATTAACCTAGTAAATTATTGGAATTCATAAAAAGTCTCAAATTACATTTATTTGGGTATTTATATAATCAATTATGTCAATATTTAATTAATAAGATAATTACTGCATCATCTTTGTGGCATAAATAAATTAAATTATTTAATGTCGAAAAATTACAAATAAAATTCCATTTTGTAGGAATTTTTATTATATTTTTAATTAATATTCATAGTCGAATTTATCTTATGTATAACCCTATATTAAAAATTATTTACTTATTAAACATTGATTTTAACTATTTTAACCCTTCTTTAAATTAATTAATAATAAATGTCCTAATCTAATCCATGTGGGCCTAAATGGTCATATTGTATTCATAAGGTTGTTTTTTGGCGAATAAAACTTATCCAATATAATTAAGACTTGTGTTAGGGTAATAATAATATCATTTTTACCCTTAATTACCGTATTTACTTTTAACTGTGGTAAATAAAAGTTAAAAGTTACTATTCACCAAAAATTATTTTCATCTCATTGAGCCACATTTTACATACTGAAATCAACCATGTCTCTCGGATTTTTAAAATTCCACTCACAGAAGTGGTAAAATTATGTTTTATTTAAATTTGCAAATTCTCATAGGAGGTGGGTAAAAGACAGTGAAAAGTTCAATAAATTTTTTATATATCTAAAATTACTTCAATGAACTGCATTGAACTTATATAGGAATTATGTATCAATTTTTCCCTAAAATAAATTTAATAAAAGTAAATAATTATTTAAATAAAACGTCGGTTCTATATAGTAACCCAGTGTTTTCACTATTCATCAAAAATTGAAAGTTTCCAGAAAAATACCAAAATTTCACCCTAGGATAATTTCGATATTCCGAATCCAAAATTGAAGTCCATTTTGAAAAATGAAATTTTCAAAATTTCAAAAAGTGGTTATTACTATTCATAACAGCGAGTTTTAATAATATTTTAATAGCATATCGTTGTTTAGTGAAACTTGGTATTGCGTACGACGCAAGCTATTGAGGAAGGTCGTGATTGCGTGTAAAGCAAGCCAAGCAAGTGTTGTGTGTAGTGAAAGATTACTTTGATGATTTATATAACTTAAAAACAAAATATTTCTCATAAAAGTATCAGGTGTTACAATCCATACTAGATTCACCCTCAAGATATTATTCAATAAAACCACTCTATATAGGTATCTAGAGTATTGCTCGCAATATAGGCAGAGTAAAAGGTTGTGAACATGGTTTCCAGACATTATATATTCAGCACCAATAGAGCGATACCACTCCAGGTACTTCAGTTATATCACCATGTCTTGGATTATGCCATATCTATTCAGTTCAGCCTATACTAGAGTAGTATGATACTGGAACATATACTATTCAAGGTACTATTCTAGTAACGTCTTATATGTTTTCCTTGATTTATATAGGTGAAACACATTTCATCAAAAAAATCATGTTCTGGAGAGTGTCATGAATTATTTTGATTTCTCCTATGGATTGATGATGGTAGATTCACCTTTTTTATATTATTAGATAGAGTATGATAATTGATGGATTGTCCTCTTGTTGTAGGAATATATCATATTACATGGATAAACTTCTTCCATAAGATAAATGGCTTTGATTCCATTCTTAGTATGGACTGGTTGGTTCACTATCAGTCCTATATTGATATTTATCACCGGAGGTGTTCATTTACATCACTAGAGGGAAACACATATATTCACAAGGGTGAGTGGGCTTTCAAACTCTGTAGAGATTGAACTACACATATTGGACTATTTAAAGTTACCTCTAATATTGATATCCAATACATGAATGATTAGGGTCTACATCAGATTTACTTCCCACCAATAGTTTACAGAATCAAGGATGCCTTACCACATGAAATTTCATGACAACCTCTTGAGAGAGAGGTAGAATTTACTATTGAACTTGTTTTAGGAGCTACACTAGTATCCTTTCCTTATAATATCATTGATACCACTGAGTTATAGGAGCTCAAGAGGTAGCTAAAGGATTTGTATGAAATAGTTTTTATATGGACCAATACTTTTCTTGGGGTTCATTGATTCTTTTATCCAAAAACATAGATGGAACTCTCATGCTTTTCATGGATTACTGGATGTTGAATTAGCGTACAAAGAAAAAACTAGTATTTGTTACCTCGCATTGATGATATTTTTGACTAGATCATAGGAGATATGGAATTCTCAATGATCAACAATAGATAGGCATATCATATGGTTTGACTTATACCTTTAGATATTACAAAAAGGACATTCCATATTCAGAACAACTTATAAGAGTATCTCATGGAGGAAATAGATCCCTTATCATCGGGGCTCTCTCTTCATTATTATCTTCCTCATCCAACGATTTAGGGATTTATAGTGGCATTCCATCCTTACTAATTAGTTTTCTCCTTTTTTTATGGTCATTGTTCCTTGGTGTTTCCTCATTTATCCTTATCGATGGCCTTCTCTCATCGCTGTTGGTTTTAATGTGGTGTTATTTATTATTTGTATCTCTTCATAGAGTTTGTTTTTCTTTCACTCACATTTTCTTTATTCCTAGTTCCTTAGAAGATATTCCCTACTTAATCAACCTTCTGCTCTTTTTGGTATCTTCTAATCTTCCCAACCCCATCATGGTATGGAAAGATATAGATGATGGTGACTTGGGTTGTGATGGGTGTTGGTCAAAGGATACATATTTCTCATTGTCATGTTTTGTTATAAAGTTATGATCCTTGTGGAGGCCTATTTTTGGTTCTTAATTTTCCCTTTCTTATAGATCTGTCTTACTTTACCCCATATAAGTCTATAGAGATAGATTATAATGGATATTTTGTTTTTCAGTTTGACCCTTTTATGGGTTACTAATTGGGGTTCTTACAGTGGTTAATTTCTTCCATTGCCTTTTGGCTTTTATCCTGTGGTTTGGGATTTTTCATCAATAGAAGTCTCATTTAATGAATGATTTTGTTTGGATTTCATTTTTTCGAAGAGGTGCAGTTATTGAAGGCATTACTGCTGTATTTCTTGCGATGATGGTGGTGTTTTTTTTATGTAATATGATTATGAAATATGGTTCATTTTAATTGAGCTAATGGACTCCCTGTGATTATGGATTTTCCCATTGCAAGGATTGATGCTCTTGAGAAGGTGTGTAAACTATTATGACCTCTATCCACTCAAATATTATATAGAATAATGGTCGATCACTCCATTCGTAGTCGGTCTAGTTCAAAGGTCATCAAGGAGTTTTTATGATGTAATGTTTGGGTGGCTGACAGTGTTCCAAAATCATTCCCATCTCGAATGGTTAAGGGTGTCGTGTTTCAACTATGATGATTTTGGGGTGTGTTTTTGAGTTCTTCAGCAGAATTTCTGAATGGATTCTAGTGGGTTCTCTATGGTGAAGTGATTATGATGACTGTGAGATCATGTATCATGGGGCACGACTCGAGGAAAATCTATATAAAAATCATGTATCCTAGATTTTAAAATTTTAATTTTTGTTATATTTATGTCTTTAGTTTGACAGACAATTTATTTTGTGATGATCTATTTTGTGATCCACTCCAGGAAGTTGAAGTGATTTTAGAATTTGAATTCTTTTGTTGATGTATTGTAGGAGGGATGGTTTGTTTATATGTTTTGGATTTTTATTTTGAATTGTGGTTCATTATAAGGAATATTGTTTGGTTTTTTATTTTCTTTAGGGTTTTTAATGGTTTGATATTGTGAGGGTTCCCACATAACCATAAAATATTATATTATAATATATCAATAAATATGGATTTACTGGATGAGTATCTCTTGATGTCGTTCAGTCTTACGATCATCCCAAACATCTTCATGGATTTTATGAATAGGATTTTCCATCCCTATTTTGATTCCCCTGTCATGGTATTAATATGTGACATCATGGTGTGTTCCCATACTCATAGTGACCATACCACTCAAATTGAGATCATTTTTAATACACCAAGAGAGAACCATATGTATTTTATGCTCTGAAAATTTCATTTCTAGATCAACAAAGTACACTTCATAGATCATATTATCTCAGAGGAAGGGGTTTTAGTTTACCTAGAGATGGTGAGAGTTGTGGTTACCTGGGAGAATCCCAAGAATTTATTTGATAGAAGCAGTTTCTTGGTGTTATCTGGTTACTATAGAAATTTTTTTTAATAAATTTGATTAAATTCATCTCGTTTTATAAGTCTTAAAATAAATGGTATGATGATTATGTGATTACAAATGTGTGATAATGACTTTTAGTTGATGAAATATAGTCTTAACTCAACATATATACTTATTCATAAAGATATTGGAAGCATCTATACAATTTTTTTGTGATGCATCAATCATTTTCTAGGAGTGAAAATTATTCAAGATGATATAGTCTTTTCATTCATATTTAAAAATTTGAGGCCTCATGAGTGAAACTAAGAAACACATGATCTCATGTTAGAAACTAATGTACATGACTTGTGTGGGTGGATTAGTTACCTACTAGGAGTTCATTTTATTTTGTTTATGGACTACAATATCCTTAGGTATATTATTACACAAAGAGACATAAATATAAGGTAGTAAATATTGGTGGATTATCTCTAAACCTTTTTCTTCGATCTTTTTTATAATAATAAGAAAGTTAATTCTATTTCTGATGCATTGATTAGGGAAACTCATGAGAAGGTAGTTCAAGAGGCCAATAGTGAATAGAATCTTATGGATCTATTTTTTAATATTCACATAAATGTTCTTGAAAATCGTGGGTAGTGTGGAATTTCATATATATTACTGACCTCTTCACATTTGGAGAATATGATGATGAGTCAGTTTTCTAATCCATATTGATTAGTCATACGAGAGAGTATTTCCAATAGGGACCTTCATTTGGATTTTTCTGCCAATGATGAAGAAATCATGCGTATACATTGGAATATTTGGGTTCACATGGATATGAGAGAGTATTTGATGAATGATTCACATGAATGATTAGTTCACCCGAGTATCTCTATTATGTATCATGATATTAAATGGCAGGATTATTGGGCATGAGTGAAGTGTAATATAATAAGCGTTATCTCAAGGTGTTCTACCTTTAAGAATGTGAGTGTGGAGGACTAGAATCATGTGGGATAACTATAGTGGAAACATGTCATAGAATGGAAATGGAAGGATGTTGAGATTGATTGTTTTCATCTTACCATGGTCACCTCAAGGTAGTGATGAAATTTTGGTATATTCATGGATCAACTAATGAAAATATCCCAATTACATCATATTAGAAACACTTTCTATGTTGATGAGAAGGATAAATTGTATGTATATTAGATTTTAAAACTACACGGGGTCCCTCATACGATCATTTAAAATAATCAAAATTGATTCTCATCAACATTCTAGAAGGTGTTCTAAAAGTCCATGGGAAAACAATTACTTCTAAAAACAACCATTAAATCCCAAAAAAATGCTCAGTTAGAAAGAACTATACATGTTTAGGAGACATGCTCCATGCATGATTCGTTTATTTTAGTGGTTATTGGAAAAATAATATCCCTCTTGTCAAGATCACCAAAAATAATAGCTATCAGTTTGTGATAAGGATAGATCCATATGAGGTCATATATGGTAGTCCATGTCATTCACACCTGTGATGATTATTGGTTGCATAGGTAGGGCCACAGGGTCCTTCTATCAAATAGGATATGTCATAGTGGGATTATCTATCTAGAAAGAGTATGTATACTACTCAGTCTAGACCAAAATAACATGTCGATCTCTATCGACGAATTCAAGAGTATGAGGTTGGGGATCATGTTTTTTATGGGTATCACCCATAATATGGAAAATATTGATTCATAGACATTGGAAGCTTTATCCGTTCATTTTTAGGCTGTTTTATATTTTGGAGATAGTTGGGGTGGTAGCATATATGTGGATATTACCTCCGAGGTATTATTCCGTGTATGATGTCTTCCATGTTACACACCTTAACCAATATCATTCTCACTCATCCCATAATTTTCTTCCCATGGATGTTGAGCTAGATGCTAATCCTTATTTTCAAAAGTATCATATATGAATTTCTAAATAGGTCCTAATGGAACTCTGAGGTTGGTACGTACCATTAGTATGGGTGATATAGTAACACAACCATGTTTAAAACAAGAATTGGGAGAAAGATGCTGACATACATGAACATTGGCCAAAGTAGGCTTGAAAGTGTTTTTCCTGGCCCTTGGAATGGGAATTCGGGGATGAGTTCATTTAAGTGGGAAGACTGTAGGAATCTATTTTTATCCCATGTGTGGAAACATTTAATTTTGGTCTTATTGTTATACATGGACTAATATGTATGACTTATGGGGTTATAAAGGTTACAATGGTGTATGGGGAATGTTATGACCTTGGAACCATGTCCTGTAATGAAGATAGTAGGCTGCATGATTTTTTGAAACTATGAGACCCTATCGGTACAGTCTCTCTTAACAGTGGAGGATGGACAATGGGGTGATGTAGGGAACAAAATTTAATCTGAATGTTCACCATGGATCACAAAGATATCTTGAAATGTTTATAGTCTTTTGTAGAGTAGATTCACATGGTTTGTGAGTGGTTTCCTTAATAGTGTGGCCTAACTTTGTTAGTTAACCCCATAAGAAGTCGGAGTCACATGATTATTGCAATGTTTGGCTAACTACGTGGCAATTCCATGTGTCCCAGGAAAATTTGTAAAAATTAAAATTTTCTAATAATTATATGTTTAAACCCGACCCCACTTCTCTTTTCATCTCAACGAGATATAAGAGGTAATCGTCTCCAATTTTGATCTCCCAAATCCCTATTTGATAAATTTTGATCTCAAATCATCATCCACTATTTGATTAAAGCACCATTAATCTCATTTCATAGCCATTAGTTATATACTCATTCTATTTTCGGAATTCTTTATTTGTATTCCTCTAAATGGTTTTATCAAGGTGAAGGATCTTAAGCATTATTTTCAGGGTGTTCATCCATTCATCATATTTCATTTGATCCTGATCAAATTAAAGGCTGATACATGATGAGGAGATTTGTACAAGTATAAGGTAGGTGGTATTCTAATTATCCCTTCATGATTAGTTGTTACATAATGTTTGTCATTGTGCCTCATGTCAATTTCACTATGTTGCCTTAAATTTCATCGTCCATGATATTTTTGACTTCCAAAACCCAAATAACTTATGTTCTACAACTTTTGAGTTATTCTTCCCTTAGGGTGTCACTATAATATTCTTAATTATATTTCTTTATTTTAAACCCAAAACTCATAATGGTGTGTTTGGAAGTAAATTACAATGATGTTACAATTTTTGAATTGTAATGAGTTAATTGTCTTGGCATGGATAATTACCTTGAAAATTATAATGAATTGGATATAGGTGAGTGTAAATCCAATAGATGATAATTTAAATAGACAGTGGTTAGGCCCTTGTTGATATAAAATGATAATGAGTTATGAATTATTCCATGGATTGTATTAAAGCCAATGGAAATTATCAAGAATATTTAATCATGGAGAACCTATGTAAATATGAAATATGGGAAACATGGACCTTATGCATTTTATAAATTAATGAGAACAATGCTCCTTTATATTTTTAACAAATGTTCACGATGAACCTTTTGTAGTTATCATAATTTGCTTTAGAGACCCTTCTACCTAATATTAAATGGGCATGGAAACCCATATTCTTATATACAGGAATGAGGACCCTTCTACTTATTAATATATGATAATGATATCTTTTTTTATATGATTAATGGAATGGTATCCGTACATGTGATACATGGCATGAATTCCTTTATTCTTATCCTACTATATGGGCATGGTTTCTCTACTGATATATTAGATTAATGGCATCCCTCATGGTACTATTATGATATTATATGAGCATGGAGTCTATTACTGTGATACTAGGTGTTGAATCCAATATAGATGTCATACTAGAAATATTTTCCCTTGATAATAAATCAATGTTATTCCAACGAGGACGAAGGAGATAGTGTATGCATCTTTTCTATCAAGAAATAGAGATAACCCATTTATAGTTGTTAATACTACATTAATTTTTTATACATCCAAATGTTCCAAATTCTATTCATGAAATAAGATATTTATTGATTTCATCAATTGTGGCCTACTAAGGTTAATATCATACTCTATCCAGGCCACCTATGGCACTCAAACACACTTCATTCTTGTATGTGTAGATAAGGGGAAAATTCCTCTTATAGATGTTGTACATTTAGGAATATATTATGTTAATTCTTGTAAATAGATGATCTGGATGGGGTATGGGATGCTTTAATTTACTTTTGGCCTTTTGTACCTCTTTTTTATTTCGTACAAAAATTATTTCTTAATACCTGATATCTATGTTTCATTAGTTTATAAACACATAACATTATAATCTACAGTATATGATTTAGTTTTATAAGATTGTTTTTTTAATTATGGTTGTTTATATATTATTCATCTATTCTATTTGTTTTATTAATTTTCTACTAATTCCACTATTACCTATTATTATACTGTAGTGAATCTCTCGTAATGAGGGAATTATATCCCAGCTAAAATACATAAGGACCTCGATGTCATTCCACAACCTCTGGAGGACGTGGAGACTTGATTGAGGGTATGTGGAAAATTGTGCTCGAGGCACCATTTCAGTTGAATTCAGGTAAGTTATGTCATAAGAAATGAGGTCCTAATGTGTTTTTGTATAGAGAATATGTCCTTATACCAGTTTAAATCATTGGAGTAATAATTAGATATCATCCAAATAAGTAAATAAATAGAGTAAATAAGTATTAAATAACTATAATATAATAATGATATAAAATAATTGAAATTCATTAAAATCTTGAATATCTATGTCATACATATATCATTGATCACCACTAGGCCGATTATATTTTCCAAAGCCACTAAATGAAACACAAATAGAAGTATACATATCTAACTATATCTTTGAGCTGAATCACATACCAAATCAACACATACTTATGTGATCCATCCTTCTTGATTAATCATGTGCCTTGACCATAGCTACACATGTAACCATGTGAACATCTTCTCAGGTACCACAGTGTAATGGTGTCTTGAGCAGGGTGTATGTAAAATAATCAGTAGGGAACCACCAAAGAATCTATATACATAGCCTGAAGTAAGGATTGTATGTAAATGTGAGAAAATAATTAAGATAATAAGAATAATAAGAACTATTACAAATAAGAAGGAAGACAATGTTATAAAAGGCATGCTACAAGAATGTGATAAACCTTGTCAAGACACAACCATAGATATAAAAGAAATAAATAAAATGAAACCATAGATGATCCTCGGGTCTATGATCCCAATCAACTAGGATGTTTTCCATCTTGTATATAAATACTTATATGTATATATTTATTTTTCTATATATATACATAAATATGAATATACATTCTTAAGTTAAATGAAATGACATAAATCAACAGTTTTTGATCCATGGGTCTGAAATCTGAATCATCTAGACATCCTATGAAAAGGGAATTTATCTGGATGTAGTACCACCTAAGCCCTATTTAATTATTAATATCTCTAAGACCATATTACTTATCGTCAATACCTACTCTTTCTAGTTCCATAAATGTATTAGGAATCCACATCACCACAACAAGATACATGTTATATCAGCCGTAATCACTTGTAATCACTATGGTAACGGTACCATATACTGATGGACAATCCTATAAGTTTTTCATTGATCAAGATTTAATACAACTAAAACTGTGTGTAATCAATTATGATGTCTGATTCCCAAGTCCAACTCTATAAACAATATGACATTATGACTTTGATATTGTGTAAGGGGATCAAAATTATGTGATCTATAAATGTAATACCCTCCAGATCCAATTACATGATTGAAATCCATTCGTCTAAATGTTTCAAAAAACCCATTCCAAGGAATTAATTTTAGTCGATGATATAATGGTGTGTTAACTAATACTTATGGATCAGCCTAGGTGTTGCTCGAGGAGAGATTAAAAATCCATCAAGTATATTTCCAAAAGTTTGTGTAGATCAATGTCCACAGATCCCAATGAATTATGATAATCACTATGTATAACATTCAATCTTGTAAAAATCAAAATATATATCTTAGGAAGTACCTCTAGGCATACCTGTAATGTTAAAGTCAAACATGTATGCTCAAGAGTGGGATTCTAGGAAGTATATATGAGAATCCCAAATTATATCAAAAATAGTGAAGATCAATATATGTATCCTGAAAAATATTTCTGGGAATCCCAATGGTAAAAAAGAAAACATGCATCAGTATCACTAGACACAATCAAGGTAACACCACTAGTAATTATCGTTACATTAGTAATAAACTGGTGTGTGTAGAAATAAAAGAGTGGGGTGGAAAAATGACTAAACGCCATCAACCCTATGTTAGTTTTAGAGGATTTCATGTTCAAAATGTGATCTATGTGAAACCCTCTACCATATATACCCAAAACCATACACACTAGGCCAGGAATAGTCACATATTGGGTACTCATTGGGTCACCTAGGTCCATTGAAAGAGAGGCGTCCTACTCTATATCCTCCTGGTCCAGTAGTATATAGAAAAATCTATCATGATATCCTAAAAATTAATGAGTAGAGGCACCCCATAAGGGATCCTCATTGTTGTACATGGCCTTAGTTCATGGATAAGTCTATCAAAATATGGTTTTTTGTCACCTTGATTGTTCATCTGGTACAATCTACCCATTTCATTCAACTAGAAACCTCAATAGAATGAATTTGAACATGGAGTCTTTTTGTTCGTGGGAATGACTAGGAATATATTTAATACCATAAACATGCATAAATACTAAGTGGTAGTTATGAAGAAACACATAATATTAGGAATAATTAACCATTATAACCATCTCTTGGCAGATCCATTCAAGTTTTTCATTGTTCAAGCCAAGAAGCATCAGCTTCCAAGACCTTGAATAATATAGGGATTTTCATCAGAGAACAAAAAAATTACATGCAACATTCTATAATGAAATATAAGAAAAAATAACAAAATTCCTAATAGGATCTATCTCATCATACACCTATTTTTCGATGTAAATTCGAACAACCACGTGAATATGGTCTATTTGGTACCCCAAACACCATTCCTCACCACATCCTTAAATAATAAAATCTACACATTTGTTTAAATATTTTTTAAAAGTATTTAATTTTTAAGAAATTAAATAATGTGGAATACCATAATGAAATGTAACTTGGATAAGTTCTACCATAATCTCATGTAATTTTATCCCTAGGTAGAGAAAAAAACCCAATTATTGGTATCCAATTCCACGATGCTCATACTGAATCAATAATTTAAAACCCTAAATAGAGAAACCGAGAGTTAGAGGTAGGAGAGGAGGAAATGGTGAAGGGTAAAGGAGTCAAAGACTTACCTAAAGCCATCCAACACTCATGATAATATCCAATTATGGACCTAAAAAGAGGATAAAATCACATGGAAAGAGGAGAGGAAATTCATAGCTGATGGAGGATAAGGGAGAAAAATATGGGATACCCTCATAAAAGAAATATGGGGAAAGGGTTCATTTCATAAAATTTAAGGGATCATATGTTTTATCCAAACTATTGGCCAAACTAATCACCATTCATGCATTTGGGAATTTTCAATTACTAAATCCATGCATGGGTATGGTGCACTATTGAACAAACTGTGCGCTAGCTATTCAACATGTTGGAAATAAACTGTAAACACCTACATGGTTTTCCATATATTGTAAAATGGACTCCCTATACGTGAACCTGAACAAACTAGGAAAACTAGTTTTTTCTCATTGTTAACACTACCTATGTTTCAATCATTCATCACCTTCTACATTGTCTCCAAAACACTTATTTTGTGTCCCGAACCCTTGGGATTCTACTGAGGCCACTATGCTACAAGGAAATCATCCATCCATATCTAAAAATATTATTTATAATAATTACATGTTTTAACAACTATTCTAAATATAAGGTAATGATTTAATTTGTATAGTAATTGAAAATTTTAAAACCTTCATAAATTTCCAACTCAGAAGAAATGGGATATTAATTTTACAATTGTGGAAAAATTTAAATATGTTGTATTGTGATTCTGAAAAATGTTTACATAATAAAGTTGAAATATACAGTAATTATATTTCATATAATTTCATATATTTATTTGAATCCCATATAATAAATAATTTTAAGGATTTATTATTATATATAAAAATATTGAATTTATATTAATTTAGTTGTGGAGTTCACATCATTAATGTATATTTATGTAATGTTGGTGATTTAATTATTTAAAAATACTTATAAATATTAATCTCATTTATAAATTCATCAATTATCTATTTATTTAGTTTTATTTATTTCATTATTAATGAATATATATTTTATATTTTGAATGAATTTATTATTCATTTTAAAGTGTTAAAATTATTATATAAATTCTCATACATATATTTTTGTTGTTACATTGTAGGAATGATAATTTGTTTAATTTTATTCTACGATGAATTTGGAAGGTATTTGGTAATGATATTTAATTAATAATTTTATTTTATAATATACCTATCTTTTGTCAATATTTATAATGTAATTGAGGTCTTTCTGGAGTAAATTGCAGTGACTATATAAATATTGGGTAAGGCTATTCATTTAATAGAGATCATATTCTTTATCTACAATGGTGGAAATTATAGATCTATTAATTCATGCTTACTCGTATTGGTATTATTGGATTCAAATTTTGTTAATCGCTTATGTGAAAATGGATTCATATGCATTACTAATGGGATTAATTTTGGATATTTGAATGTGCATGATAAATTTTAATTTAGTTATGTAACATATGATATGGGTAGTGTAAAGATTTAAATTAAAATATTGTTAATACATATTAATTCCTTGGAAGGAATGTTGTTTTTAAAATTTAGTCATTATAATAAATAATACACATAAAGTTAATTCATGAGAAATGATGTTGTAATAGAAAAAACACCATTAAAATACTAATTATTTGATTTATTCTAATGAAAATACAATACATGACATTGATCATTTAGTATGTGTGGACGGATTCCATGAATTATTTATATAAGTTAATCATATTATAAGTGTACCCGAATGTTATGATTATGAATTTTATGTTATATTTTGTTTAAACATAGCTATGAAAACCTAATAGTTAGTATATAAAAGGAATAATGTTAAGTGAATTAATTTTATTTGTATAGACAAGGAGTGATCCACTGAATCTTGAAACTATCTTATCTAATGTGATAGATATAATTTTATACAAGGTATATTAATGACATGTGATATAATATGGCATTTGATGAGCCAATATAATATATGGTTGTTTTCCCAATAAGGGATACCATATGAAAAAAAGGGGTTATCATATTAGTTGTTGGATATTTAATAAAATTCCATATTAAATGAATTGAAAAGTCAATACTCAAATGATAAAATCATTTATTGAGGATAAAATTACACCATCATCCCCATCAAAATAACATTGAGATCAATTCTTGAGATGGAAATGTTTATTGAAATAAATTTTCTTTATTGGTAAAATAATATAACAAATTCGTAAGAAATAAATAAAAATATTTGTTTGGAAAACCTCATAATGAATATATAAAAGGTGAATCAATTAAAAAATGTATCTAGATTATAATTAATAGTCTAATTTTTTTAAATTTGATGTATCTAATATGGTACCTTTTATGATTACTAAATCAGACAATGTTGGTTTTTTGGAGGGCGAGGTTGAATCATGGAAAATTAATCTATTTTACTTTTTATAATTTATTATGAAATCAAAATTATTATATTATTATAGTGAGTGATATCACTACATAAAATATCACGTATAAATGGAATTAAACAAATAAAGAACATATGATGTTGACGGTTTTCTACTCAAAATAAGTAGTTATATCCTTGGCATGATCCAAAAAAAGACAACATAATACATAAGAATCAATATTATGGATAAAAATATCATGTTTTATCCTCAAGATCTCGTTATTAAAATTAAAAAAATATATTCTTTTGATATTAGAGGAAATGACTATTCCTTGATGAAATTTCTTGTGGAAGTTTTATTTCTTTCACCTAAGTAATGATTAACATTTTCCAGAAAAAATTTATAACCCAAAATTTAATAGTGATCCATAATTTATTTGGGATATAGAATAGGTATGAACCTCCTCAATTTTCATCATAGAACATTGGTGTGATTATTACACATAAAACCATGGATATACTCATATACATTTTCTCCTCTACTTTTTTTATGTTTTGAATGAGTTCAACGCAATACATATTATTCTCTTCCTATCACACATCTTTATTAATGTACCACATTCTATCATCCTTACACATATAAAAAAAATTAATTCTATTAAATTTTTTATTTGAAATTAAAATTTTAAATCAGAACTTCATTCCAATTATTTTCATATTCCACCACTTATTATTAATCCATTAGACCACTCAACATCTCTTAATATCCATATAAGTATTTAGAGATTTTTTAGATTGAGTATAAGTATCCATTGAGTCATAAAATGAGCCACATTGACCATTAACATTTCAAAATATCATGGATGGTGAATGATGTTAGGTCCACATGTGTGTGGGATGGTTGGGGGAATTTTCAATTTTTATAATGTGTTTGTTGAGCATGCAAATATGTGATTTTTTTTACATTGAGATTCATAAAATAGGTTTGTAAAGAGAACTAATACATTTTATGTAATAGAGTGGAATAAGTGAATGCACATCACATTAATTGATAACATTATGTTATCATTCAATTGTATTATTTCCTATATAGAGTTTTCTTATATAGGATATGAATTATCAAATGATGATTCATTAATATTTTTTACGAGTTATAAAGTTATTTATGTTTAATAAATGAAAATATTATCCAAATGGGGGGATTTTTGTGATCAATAATGGAGATGAATCAATGATTAATAGTGGGTGAAGCCCTAGATTGGTTTTTTCTAACATTGGGGGAGTTTTTTGAATATAGATTATGATATATAAAAATTGAATAATATATGAATATGGTATAATCTTACATTTTATTTAGATTGTTACACATAAATAGTGTTTAAAATTATTTATTATATGGTTCATTTTTTTGAAGAAGTTCATAATGAGATTATGTAATGATTGAAAAAACATGGACGGTGTTTTAATGTTTATGAGTTCTATTTAAAGACTTTTAATGTTGAGTTAATGTCACCATGTGTTTTTCATACAAAAATGTTCATATTGATTTTTTTTATTGTTAAAATGGCATAGATACTCATAGAATAGGTACTTTGGTATGTTGTAGTTTTAGAATCAAAATCAGCCTACAATTTGTAGTTATTTACACATAGTAATTGGGAAATGGGGAAAACCAATGATATGGGAATTTTAAATTGTGCTCGAGTTTAAGAATTTACCTCCTAGACATGATAATGTTAACACACACCATGGTTGAAGCTATTATGTATATTTTAAGTTTTTCTATATATGAATCTCCAAAGGAAGATAAAAATGATAGTTGCTTATGTATGATTGATCTTTGTTCTACTAACATAGAACTGACATGCTCACTAAATGTTATCGAATTATTCACATCATTTATAAATCATACAAGATGACATCATAGACTCACACATTTAAAAATACTACACAATAAATTAAAAAAACTATATCCACAAAATATCCTCTTCAATATGAAAAACTAATATATCATCATGTGTGAGTTGTGTTTAATTTCATGGTAATATAAAAATATTGATACTACATCAAAAATTTATTTTGGAATAGTAGATATTCCCCTCACAATTTTATTGGCTTCCTAAAAGAAATGTTTTTTCTATGATCATCACAACATTATTTTCTATTGTGGAAACCTATTAAATATGATGAATAAGTGTTTGAAAACTGAAAATTATTAAGAAATAATAGTTTTAAAGAAGAAGAAAAATTATTTACCTTGCTAGCCATTGATGTATTTACAGAGTTTAGAGATCAACTATGAGTAAACCTAGAGTCCTAAAAAATCATGTATAGACAATCCACTAAAAATATATGTTGGAACAAAAATTTAGGACAGAGAAGAAGCCAAAAAGAAGGATCCATTTATTTCTTCATGAAGCTATTTTGTGAAGCCCCCCCCCCCCAGCAGCACAGCTGTGGTGAAGCAAGGAGTCGGGCCGCTCCGTGAAAAAATTTGATGTTCACAAGCCGACCGCAAAAAAATTATGTGGGCCATTCCACAAACTCATTTGACGTTCGTGAGCCCGCCATGAAGTAAGGAGGTGGGATGCACCATGAATGCATTTGACATTCACAAGCCTACCGCGAAGCAAGGAGGTGGGCCACTCCACGAACACATTTTATGTTCGCGAGCCCTCCGTGAAACCAGGAGGTGGGATGCTCCGAGAACACATTTGATGATCGCGATCCCATCATGAAGCCAGTAGGAGGGATGCTCTGCGACCGCATTTCACATTTGTGAGCCCGCCACGTAGCAACCATGTACCTCTTCAGGTCATGTAATCTTTGCTTCGTGGTGCCTCTTGCCTATAAATATCGGGATCCCTCTAATCCCAATTAATGGACAATCAAATATTTCAACTTCCCAGCTCCCGAATCGCAAAGAACCTCTATTCTCGATGATCCATGAGTTGTGAGAGGTACTTCTGCTCTACGAAGTTCCTCCCCTTTCTCTAGTTTTGAACCCCTCCTCTGAGAGCGATGCTTTTAGAAAATCCTAAAGGCCTTCTCAGAGGAAGGGAATTCCTATGGGGACATAGTTCATCACGAAGCGTTTATGCTTTGCGATACACCCTTCATGTACACATGATCCCCATGCTAAGGTAGGGTCACTTTAATTCGCGAAGCACATTGCTTCGCGACACCATTCTTCATGAGGAACATTTTCTCTACGTGGCAGTGCTCCGTAAATTCCATTCCACTTCGTGGAGAACCTCCCATATGAACCTCTATCCTATGCTTAGGCTGCGGTACCCCACTTCGTGAAGCACACCCCTTCGCAAGTGCCCTCCGCCATGCGGAACAACCGAGCTTCAGAAGTCCCCTGCCTATGAACCCCTCTACTTGGCGAATCCTTTCTTTGTGTGACCCACCATGTTTGTACAATGTGTGTTCAAAGTGCCATTGACGACACTGCCCATTGTGTTTCTCCGCCTTTTTCTTCTTCTCATAGGCACACTAATGTCAATTTATTCTACACATAGCAATGCTAATGTGGTCCCCTTGATGGTTAGCTTTGTGAAACCCCCTCACCACATCTTTTCTTATACCCTATCTAGACCAAGGAGTAGTTGGAATCGGTTATGTAAGTCATATGGGTGTGGAGAAAACCCACCGTGTCTGAGCTACATGACATTAAATATCCAAGAACCCTTGTCCTCAATGCATGACGTTAAACTGTGACCTTACCCTGTGCCTCTCACGTGGGTTACCCCCACCTTGGAAATTCTCCACGCCCACTGGTCTCCATAGGGGATGATATTCTCTTTATGGGAGTGGAGTTTGTACATGGGGGAAGGGAGACCATCTCAATGTAATCCCCTATCTTTCTTGTAGGAGGCAACAAACCTGCTCCAATTTTTATCTTCGGTCCCCAGGGCCAGCAAAGGGTGTGGTGGGAAATGGTGCTTCTCCTTTCTTCGGTCCCATGTCCCTCTCCTATGGAACTTTGTCACAATCAAGACTCCATCCTAGAGTAAGACCAACCTTCTCAGGCTACTAACCACACATAAGCCCATGTTTCCTCTTTGGGCTGGAAACCACATGTAATCCCCACTACACTTCCCATGAACGCACCTTTCATGATGTGATTTTCAGGTCTCTGCTGCATCTTGTTTCTCACACCGAGCATGACTCACGTGGGCTTAGAGTAACCAATGAAAATGTCATCAACACTCTGGTCTTCCTAGTGTGTAAGCCCCACCACCCTTCTAAACTATTAGTACTTTGATCTTTTCTGAGGTAGGGTACATAGGAAGCCTCCCTGAGGTTCACGCCCACCATCTATTGGACCCCAGGTCCTCTTCCACGTTGTTTATCCAACAGTATGGGTAGCCTAGAGTGTTAGACCCACCACCCTTTTTAACTACAAGTACATTTATCCTTGCCAAGGTAGGGTACGTAGGAAGCTTCCTTGTGGTTCATGCCCACCATCTATTGCACCCCAGGTCCTCCTCCACGTCAGTTCACCAACACTCTGGGAAGCCTATAGCGTAAGCCCCACCACCAGTCTGAACTACGAGTATGTTGATCATTGCCAATGCAGTGTACATAGGAAGCCTCTCTAAGGCTCACACCCACCATCTATTGGACCCCAGGTCCTTCTTCCACGTCGGTTAACCAACACTCTAGGCATCCTAGAGTGTAATCCCCACCACCCTTTTGATCTATGAGGACTTTGATCTTTTCCAAGGTAGGGTACGTAGGAAGCCTCCCTGAGGCTGAAGCCAACCATCCACCTGGACCCCAGGTCCAACTTCACGTCGGTTCCCACCCACCTGAACTATATGGTCTTTGATCCTTACCATGACAGGGCATGTAGAAAGCCTCCCTGAGGTTCAATCCCAAAAACCATTGGACCCCAGGTCCTTCTTCACATCAGTTCTCTGATGCCATCTAAACTACCTTGTCTTTTATCCATTCCAAGGCAAGGTACATAGGAAGCCTCCCTAATTTTCAAGCCCACCATCACCCAGTCGTTCCGACCTCCTTCACGTTGGTTCACCAACACCTTGGGCCACCTCAGATCATAAGACCCAATGCCCCCATATCCTGAAATATAAAGTTTGTGATCACTACCATGGTGAGGTACATAGAAATCCTCAAAGAGGATCAAACCCAACACCTAGCAGTTCAGACCCCCTTTACGTCGGTTCACCCCCGTCCCACATGAAATTAAATTGTGGACCTCTTTCAGTGGTAATACATTGTCTCTCCATTCAGCGGTAATCTGTTTTCATTCCATCCAGTGGTAAGCCATTGTGACCTTAAATCAGCGGTAAGACGTTGTGACCTTAATCAGCGGTATGCTATTGAAACCACATCCAGTGGTAAGCATTTGACAGCCTTGTCTAGTCGTAAGCCGTTGCGACCCCATCCAGTGGCAAGCTGTCGAATCCCAATCAGTGGAAATCCGTCGTTAGATGAACTACATGGACTTTGATTCCCTGCCACGGGGATACGTAGGAATCCTCTTTGAGGAACAAGCCCAAAACCATCATCATCCTCATGAAAGTTCTATCCCATTCAACATCCCCTTCACAGAACCTTCCATCATCCATCTAGATTCTTACCCGAGCCACCACATTCTAGTGGGATCATGCAACCCCATTCCCCATTCCCACTAACGACATTCGAGAAGCCACCCACATGTTGGACCCAATATCGGTGTTCCATCCATGGGGGTTCCTCCATCTGATCCACTATAGTCAGGGTTCTTATTAGCCTGATCCAACTCTGTTGGACGTTAAACATGCAGAATACGTTATGTTAAACATTGGAAGCTGTGGAAATCCTCAAATACAAGCCCATGGCATATGATTCCCCACATTTGATGTTGGATGCCTTGGGCTTCCGTTCCCTCGAGAAACCCTATAATATAGGATAGAAGATAAAAACACCAATACCCAGCGTCCAGAAACGCCAGTGATGCCCCACATCACTACTCCCCTAATCGAAGGTTTCTGCCCTGACCAGACCCCTTGGAATTTCCTAACAGAAGTAGTGTAATTAACTAGTGTCCATGAAGATATGGCAACAGGAAGAGTTTGACGAAAAATGTTTTAAGTCTATGAGGGAGACCTGGACTAGGTGATGAGTTCTGAGGAGGAATCCATGTAAGAAAGAACCAGCATCCCATCATCCCATTTCGATCGAGGAGTAGACATCCCATAATAAGGAGTGAATTCTGCCCGCCTTCGGAAAGCAGGAATACGGGGCAACAAAAACCGTGTCTTTCATCCCCGAACAAGATCGACACGCATGCCCCGGTGAAAGCGTCAGTAATAGAAATGGTCAACCCGATGAGATGTTCTTCTCCTCGATTATGGAGATTACTAGCACTTGGGGCATCAATGGATTGATGTGTCACCGGATCCAGATATCTAGAACCGGGTCCTTCCAACAAAAAGCGGGCTTGGAATAAAACTCACATGAAGTTGGGGATGTAGAAAGTTGGACATCCCGTTCTATGACGATGCCAATGTGGATCCCTCTTATCGATCACGGAATACTGGATAGAACTGGTGAATTGGTTGTCGATTATTTTTTCTTTCATCACTTACGAGTTCATCTCCCTGTTTCTCAGGAATCAGGTTACTGCCTCCGGAATGCGATCACCACCCGCCCATTTATGCAGGGGCAGATATAATGCCAGGACAGCCGCTCCACGTGGCTTCCCCGCTTCTACGATGGTCTTTGTTTCCATGACCGTGGGGTGCACATGTCCCATCTACACATCAGAATTTATCCAATGAAGGGTAATTAACGACCTCATGAGTCGTTATGAGGAGGATGGAATAATCCCAACCTAGGATATGGCCCGCATGGATCTGGAGGTGTCTGCACCTCCCCGTCAATGCCACCCCAGAGGGATGCACAGGGAGTCATTTCTCACCACCCTGATATAAAACCACTTTGATACCCTATCCCCTGAGCGCATTGACGAATCCTTTCCAAACTCTGAGGATGTAGGTGATGTCCGGCCCAGCCCAGTTAGAGTCCCAATCTAGGGGCTCCCAGTAAAGGCTCCCAGGAGCCCATGTCAGTGCTGTCACCCAGTTTTGTTGGACGAGGAGTAGGTAAGCTATGCACGTGCACCACCAGCCCCGATTTTTCCGACCCGACGCCAGTGTTGGGCGCATGTTGTGGAGGATGCCCACCAAGGGGCATCAACGTCAATGGCTATTGTGGCCCGATCCCCCGCCGACGCATATCATTAGTTCCACACATACACTGAGTAGGGGCGCATATACACCCAACTGGTATCGAGGCCCCAACTGCCCCACAGGGAGGATGTGTCAACTCTCCAAGTCGTAGGCATGAGCAGTGGACACCATGAAACAACCCGAAGTGATGCTACCCCATATGAAGGTCCCTCCTGTACCACTACCACACAGGGTGTGGTCCTTCCCGCATAGAGTATTGGCATGGAGGTACACCTAGTGCCACCCCCAATCCAAATGATGGTATTCCCCTCAGTAGAGATGCTTGTCATAGAAGCCTCTCTCGTTCCCATTACACAAGATATAGAGTCATTTCCCCTACCCCTGATCTTCGGCGTAGGGACGTTTCCCTTTCGGTCTCTCTCTAATGGGGGGGGGGGTCCTCACTACCTTCTCTTCGTAGCTGGTGAAAGTCCTCATCACCCCGACAACTAGAGGGGTGAAGGCCATCCTCGCTCCACCCATGCCAAGCATGGAGATGCTCCCCATGCTCCTACCAGTCGCAGCATAGGGTTTTCCCGCTCTAGTGTTATTTATGGAGGTCCTCCCCATGTCCCCATCGACATTTATCCCAGTGCTCATCATACCCCAGCTTTCTCGGGTGGGAACCCTCTCCACCCCAGCACCAATGTGGCAGAAGGACTCCATGTCGGGAATCATCCCATTCCTGAGGATCCACCCAGGGGAAGGAATGCATGTCGTTGCTGCCAAAAGAAGAATCCTACGAAGGACCGAACAGAGATCAAACCAATCTACTTATCAGACTCGGAAGTGGAATATTACTCAGCATGGGAACCCTCCTCTCACTCAACCGAGTCAAGGGATGGCGTAGGGATGAGGCACATCAGCCTGGTGCTCTTGGAATACACGGTTAATTGGATTACATCCTACCTTCATAGGTATATCTAGGGGGATGAAAATCTGGTGACTCTGTAGGTTACGGTCATGAAATCACCACCATCATTGCCGTAAGCACTTTCTACCTCCACAAGAGATCATAGTGAGCTATTCTAGGGACCAATGGTGGGCGAGCAGCAGCGCAACCCATCATAAGTAGCCCTGGCTGCTGAGCTAGGAATAGTGGTCGTCAACCCCTCTTATCACGACGTAGTGTCCTGGTCACTACACTCTTTGGAAGACTGCCCGAGAATCGGTGGGCAGTTCACTTACTCACCATAATCTCCACCGGCCATCCTGCCCTCACAGCGGTCTACCTCAGCACTTCTACCGGTTCCACAACCACCCCTAGTTGTAGTGTGGCGTAATCATGGGCCAGACCCTAAATTTGAGCTAAGGAGATTTTGGAGCATCCTCGCAGTGGATCACTTCCCCATGAAGTTTGAGCCCGTGGCTGCACAAAAGTTTTTCATACCATAATCCCTCACTCTGGAGGAAGTTGAGTGTTTCCTCTACACCCTCTAGGTGACACATTCTAGTCTTCTTCATCAGCGTTTGGTTTATCCAAGGATCCAAACCCATTTCAAATACATCAGCAAGCAGTGTCGTTTGGTGGATCTAGCCGCACTCCCTGTGTCCCAACGCCCCGAGTCACTAGGTCGCCGTGAGGACCTCCAGCAGAAATGCGCTCATAGCATCAAGGTGATACATTAAATTATCAGGGAGGCAACCCCCCCCCCCCTCATGTGAAAATCCATGTCTGGGGGTAGTATGCTTCCCTCCTCTTCAGTCCTATCTGGCGGCGGCCCAACTAACTGTGCTCTATTAAGGAAATTCCCTCAAGAAGGGTCACAGTCAACATGGCTGATATAGTGGACGAGGAGGAAGATATGGAACTTCTCGATGGATACATACCCCCTGAGGGTGTGCCACCACTGTTGGTCCCATTGGGGAGGATTAATCGTAAGTAGTGGAACCTCCTAGGTCTCCCTCAAACCACTAAGGCATTGGTACTCGGTAAAAATTCCAGTAAGGGAAAAGATCATGTCATAAGTGTCAAGCACTTATACATGTCCGCCTCACTTTAGAAGATAGAGGAGGACGCTGAGAAGGCCTTGACGCTCCAGTAACATGCTAAGCAGAAGAGTATGGTCAACGAACTTCTGACTGAACGCGCAGTAGAGTGACAACCCAATTACAGTGATCCTAGTCCGGGGCAGCAGGGGTAAGAAAAACTTCCCCTTGTCGAGATGCCCCCAAGAAACCTTGATCATACCGCTCCAGCGAACAGGGATGAAGCCGGAGCTCATGGCAAGAGGGTTCCGTATATCTCGCCAAACCCGCTTGAACGACGTGAAAATCCAAGGAACCCCGCTCAGGCTCCCCCGGCAGCCCCAAGGGTCGCTCCACCAGCTGCTCCATGAGCCGCTAAGCCTATCTACCATGTTAAAGAGCAGGAAAACTTTCTCGTAGTTATGGATCCCTGTCAAGATAGGGACCCCCGCCCAGATGATCCTATGGTAGCACTCATATCCCACCTTGAGTCATTGGAAACATTACAGGTGAAAATCTCACCAGATATCAAGCCATACCCAGCATGGGTGGATGATATGCATGTGCTTCTAGGTTTTAGGAATCCCACTTTCTCCCCCTTTGACTGGATGGGGGACCTGACACAGCACTTGGCCCACTTCAACTCAAGTTGTGGGCCCATGTTAGGGACTCTAGCACAGCAGGAGGCTACCATGATGCACTATTTTGTTCAGACATTGGATGGGCCGACATTCGTCTACTACAACCAACTCCTCGTCGGATCTATAACCAGGTGGGAGGATCTTCACAGGAAAATATCCTTCTAGTTCAGCTCTACCACCCAGAAAACGAGCATCACAGACCTCTTCAAGTTCATGCAATGTTCTGGTAAGTGAGTTATAGAAATTATTGCCCAATGTAAGGGGCTTACATACTCCCTTTTCATTCCACTGACTTAGGAGCAATTAATGACGATGTGCATAGGGAACGTCAAGAAGGAACCCGTTCCTTCATTGATCTCCAAGAACTACCCTAGAGGATTCCAAGACATCTCTGATAAGGCTCAGTTCCTGGAGGAATCCCTGCAACAGGCCATCCAGTCACATCCTTTTCTCCTGTAATCCTAGGGAGGAGGGACGCCAGAGCCGAACCCACCGCGGTGGCCCAAATAAAAGCCCCCAGACAAATAGAATTGCTACCAGAAGCACCATCCCTACAGCCTCGTAGAGGCCCTCTACCTCAGCCACAGCCTCCGGCTCAGCAGTGTCCTTAGAATCGGCAAGCACCTCTATGGAATGCGCCGCCATCACCCAGGTGAGACAACTAGGGTCCCCTCCTCGATAGTACCCTTATGCCCCATGTTAGGTCAAGGCTCCAAGAGCCCCCTTTCCAGATAATAGAAACCGGACCTACTCATTCAGCCAGAATCCAGCCCCTATTTACTTCTGTAGCGTTTTGGAATAAGGGATTGTACGCTCGACTGAGTGCAGAAGGCCAGAAGAGTTGAATCTCACTGATCACCCGAACTACTACCCCTATAATCGGATTCTAGGGAACACCCTCAAGAAGTTCTATGTGTTCAAAGACTGGATACATGACTTGGTTGATAAAACAATATGTATGCTGGGCCCATCCCTAGAACAAGTGGAAAGTGTTTTGTAAGACCATATAGCAGTTGCGAAAATAAAGGCGAGTGGCAGTAGGTTTCTAACCACGGGTCCCAGAATTATGATGACTAGATGGATCATAAAATGGTTTCTCATGCCCATGGAATCATTTGAGCATGCATGTGTTAGCTGGAGCCTTTAGAAGCTGCGGCCACCACCTCTTCATCATCATCTCAGTCGGCCCCTTCCCAGAAGAGCAAGCATCGACGGAGCAAGAAAAAGCAACGCGCCCCGCCAATTCCATCGTCGTCCCGCAATCATGGAGACTTTTATGCCCCTTGAGAAGGGGATCCCTCCCAGAATCTGTCTAGTAGTGGATGACTCGTCAAGTGAAAGTCAAGGGTACGCTTAGGATAATATTGTGGAGTTGGTAAACCCCTATATTACTCCCAATCAGGGGGAGATCCAGGCGAACCTCCCCAACATCCCCAGCCAAAGCCAATGTCGGCAGAGCCATGAATATATGTTTTGTCGATGTGCATCAGTTGCCACCTCCATCCAGGCCACACATGCCACTGCGATGAGAGAGCAGGCCCATTGTAGAGCTCAGCATGCACCGCATCTTCATCTGGTGTCGTCAGGATAGCCTCTACCACCATTTGTTCTACTGGATCAGGAATAGAAACCTCATCCAGGCTGCGGCCAGCCTTGCCTGGATACATGCCAATCTCATTTTTTTGGTACTCATATAGAAGATACCCTTCGGACTTCAACTAGTGAGCAATGGGATATGCCCAGCAACAGCCAGTTGTCGGTCCAGCCGGTAGGGCCCGCCATGCCTCCAATCATAGAGTGACCTCCTATAAGTAGAATTTCATTCTTGGATTGGAAGTATGATGTACTCAATCACCTCTTCGGCATCCCAGAAAGGCTTTCCATCATTGAATCCTTTTTCCTATTGTAAGATATGCATGAGGCCTTCAATGAGGCTTTAAGAAGCCCCCTCCCATATGAGATGGAGGTAGCAACTGAAGAAGCCTTTCATGCTGAAACCGTTGAGAATACCGAATTCCAGGACATCATTTCATTCTTTCGAGATAATGAAGGCTCTCCTATAAAGGGGCACATCCTCCCGCTGTACATCACCGGCCAATTTAACGGCATGGAGGTTCGCCTCTGTCTCATTGACACCGGCACCCGGATTAACCTCATCCGGGCACAGACATTGCGGAAGCTGGGGTTATCCGAAGATGACCTGACTTACTCCGATTTAAGAATCCAGTGATATGACCGGACATATGAGACCCCATCGACAAGATCTGTTTGAATACCCAGTTAGGTGGCCTATTTTCTAGTACTGACTTTATGGTCGTCTCCTAGGACACAACATATAATGCATTGATGGGCAGACCATGTCTCCACCTGCACGCGGCGGTGCCCTCGTCATATCAGTAGTGGATCAAGTACTCCATAAATAGTCGAGTATGCGTACTGCAAGGTGATGAATATCCTTTTTCATCTTGTGAAGCCCATTATCTAGACACTGAATATTACATGAGTAAATATATTTAGATTCTAGAAAGTGAGTTTGAGCCCGGCACGGTCACAACAGACCCCTGTGTAGGTTTGGATGATGCCCACGTCTTCCTGATGCATCGATTAGAGGCCATGACCCCAAAATGGGGCAATGTTTTGTAATCTCTGGTACAAGAGGAAATCATATTACCATGTCCATGCGATGATAGGAAATTGCCTCGTTCTTCTATACAAACCATGCTGAGGTGATCCTATAACCTCCTACCCCCGTAAGATATTGGGATATCCACCCCATCGCAACGACAGTATGTTATACGTGTTTGTTTCACCGGGATGAGATTAACTGGATCAAGGCGACATGCCACTATTACTTTAATATCATCATGTGTGGCCCCTTGGGCCGAAAACCAAATGGGATCGGATTGACTGCCTTCAATTCTATGGTCTCAGCAGCACGTGAATCACCTGATGTGTTGTCCACAGCTATCCAGGCTGGTACCACCTCCCATCAGGTTCATCTGACCAAGAATAATCTTCTCCCTTTGGGGATCCCTTCCATGCAAGAGAAGAATAGGATCTGGAGGATAATCCCTCTCCTTTGAAAAAGGCATTACTGCCACGGTCGATGAACTGGTACATGTGAACCTTGGTAGCGAGGCAGATCCAAGACCCACATTGACCAGTGCCGCCATGTCCCTCAAAGAGCATAAGTGGTACATAGTCTTCCTTAAACAGAACCATTATGTTTTTTCCCGGAGTTACGGTGAGATTCCCGGATTAGATCCTACGGTAGTCACCCACCGCCTCGGTCTCCTGACAAATCATCGCGGGTTAAAGCAGGCTTCCAAGAAGATTCACACTTCTCATGGTGCCATGGTCAAGAAGGAAGATTACAAGATCATCAGATCCAAATTTGACAAGGAGGTCCAGTACCCCAAGTGGCTAGCCAACATTGTGGCATTAAATAAGATGAATGGTTAGATCAGAGTCTGCATCGACTTCTGAGATCTCAACTGTCACTGTCTAAAGGATGAATTTCCCCTTTCGGTGAAAATTTTTTTGAACGATGCTACAGATGGGTTCCAAGCCGTATTATTCATGGATGGTTACTCTAGATATAATCATATCCAGATAGCCCCAGATGATGAGGATTCGACCACATTCAGGGTTCCCTAAGGTACATTCTGTTACCAGGTTACTCCCTTCGGCCTGAAGAATGCAGGTGCCACCTATCAGCGGGCCATGCATCGCATATTCATGGCAATCCCCAAGATGTTGTTGGAATGCTATGTGGACGATCTGGTGGTCAAATATTTCCAGTGCCAGGACCATCTCAAGGATCTTGATAATGTGTTTGGCTTCCTCCGTTCTTGCCACCTGGAGATCAACCTGCTGAAATGTGCCTTCGGGGTCACCTCTAGGAAGATTCTTGGATTTGTTGTTAGGTATCGAGACATCGAGATCAACCCAGAGAAGATCAAGGCCATCAGTTAGATGCCTCCCCTGAGCAATATTTTGGTGCTTTGGGGTTTCCAAGTCCATATAGGCTTCGTATGCTGATTCATTGTGAATCCGTTCGGCATGTGTAGTCCCTTTTCCCTGCTTATGAAGAAAATATCTACCTACGAGTGGGATGAAGAGTGTCATACCGCATTCAAGGAAATCAAGAATTATCTACTATAGCCTCTGATCTTGATGCCACCTGTCCCCGGAAAGTCGTTGATCCTGTATGTGACTTCCCTGGAATGATCTCTCGGCACCCTTCTCACCCAGAAGAACAATGAGGGGATGAAAAACAGTCTCTACTACCTCAGCTGCATTCTCCTCGACAAGGTGACTAGATAATCCCCCGTAAAAATGAGCTTCCCTGCACTGTTATTTGTAGTACAGAAGTTGAGACACTACTTGAAGCACCATGAGGTACAACTGGTGTCTCGGGTAGACCCGCTGAAGTACATTATGAACTGCCCCTTGTTGACCGGATGACTAGCATGGTGGGCGGTAATCCTCCAGATGTTTGGAATCAGGTTCTTCCCTCAGAAAGCTATCAAGGGACATGCATTGGAACACATTCAAGATTCTCATCCAACCTCTGCAGACCACTCCTTGGACTTGGATTTTCATGATGATGTAATCCTCTCGGTAGATCATGCCATCGGGTGTTGGCAAATGCACTTTGATGGTGCCCCTCGAAGCCCCACCGGCAGGAGGCTCAATGATCCCAAACTCAAAAAATTAGGCCTGGGTATTGTATTTATTACCCCAGTGCGAGCCATTATGCCGTACTCATTCCTGTTGTCATAAGGCTGCAAAAAACAATGAGGCAGAATTTCAGGCTCTTATCACTAGCCTAGAGCTAGTCCTTGAGATCGATGTACCACATTTCCATGTGAAAGTGGATTCCAAACTAGTCATCAATCAAGTCAACGGTGTCTATGTTTTCAGAAATCCAGAGCTCGTACCATTGTTGGAGCGCACCCCCCAGCTAATGGCCTGGTTTCCATCTCGGACAGAAGTTACTGATGTCCATTGATCATAGAACGGTCGAGCCGATGCCCTGGCCGACCTGACTACATCACTTGCAGAACCTGAGTGGGATGATCTGATTATACCTGTGGCACACTGCTGAGTCATTTCTCCCATCACATCCGATGATGACGACGACCTGTAAGAAAGCCATCAAACCACCGTATCCTCCACGTCAGGAACCCCAGCTTCTCTAGATGCAGTGGTTGAACCAACACCCGACTGGAGATCCCCTTTTTTCAATTATCTCAAAAGTGGTTTCCTCCCAGCTGATCGGGCCAAGCACGAGAAAATATGACGCCGCGTGCTGCAGTTTACCCTCCAAAGTGGTCCCAGTCTTGAGAAGATCCTCTACAAGCATGGGTTTGATGGTTTTCTCCTCCGTTGCATCCAATGAGTAGTGATTTCTCCGGTGATGCAGGAGGTTCATGCCGGTTCCCACGGTGCCGACTAGGCTGGCTGAAGCTGTGCCATCAGATCTAGAGACTGGGCTACATCTGGCCAATCATGTTCCATGATTGCATTGACTTCACCAAGAGATGTCACACATGCCAAATTCATGCTAACTTCATTCATTTACTACCTGAACCTCTCCACTCCACCATGTATAATTGGCCATTCATATCATGGGGACTCAATATCATGGGACCATAACCACCGATGATAGCTTGCTAGTGCAGGTTCATCCTAACCACCATCGATTTCATTTCTTTGTTGGAAGAAGTAGTTCCACATAAGGAGGTCAAGGGCAATTGTATCATTGACTTCGTGAGCTCCAACATCATCCACTAGTTTAGAGTCCCTCACGCTGTACTGACCGATAATGGCACCAACTTCCGAGCAGCTGAGCTAAATAAATTGTACGCAAAGTACAACATCCGTTCAAACCATACCTCCCACTTTCAAGCGCAAAATATTCGATTAATAGAGGCATTAAAAAACCCTCTCAAAAATTTTGCAAGAAATGGTTGGTCATAACAAGAAGAGTTGATCGTACAAGCTCCCTAATGCCCATTGGGGAGATCGAATAAAGACTCGTAATTCCACCTAGGTGACCCCATATTCTATGGTGTATGGAGCTGAGGTCGTCCTGGCAATTGAGATCTAGCTTCCCTCGTTATGCACAGTGGTCTATGACTTGTAGGATCCAGATATGGAATCCAAAACTATTTTTGCTGAATTGGAAACCCTTGAGGAGAATAGGCTTCATTCCATTCACAATCTGGAAAGGCATCAGAATAAGATAGCTAGATATTTCAACAAGAAGGTTCACCTCTGCTTCTTTCTGCAAGGAGAAATGGTATTTCCCCTTTGGGCACCAATGATCTCTGGTAGGAAACCACCCAAGTTGGATCCAAAATGGGAAAGGCCATACATAGTTCACATGGTTTACCCAAATGCAACATACTCTCTGGTGACCATGGATGGTGAGCGTATAACTCCTCCCACCAATTCCATGTTCTTTAAGAAATACTTTTCCTGAGCCTACTTGTCCTGGACGGCAATAAAATGGATGGTCTGACATGACCCTATATAGAACACTGGTCCCACATTACCTAAAACTATCCAGTCCTACACGAATTTAAACTACGCATCATCTTGCATGAAGTTAAACTGTATTTTGAGAACTACGTGTGGCATGCATCCCATCCATATGGGACATATTGGAATGCTCAAATGCCTCATCTTGAGCCCAGACCCGAACTCTTCTCTTTGACTATTCCCTAGGGGTATAGTTATCTTGGAGGATCCTTTCATTATATGGTGTAGGCTTCCTTAGTCCCACTAATTCTAGGATTATAATTCTCACATCCTATTCCCACTCCTCATCCTTATATCCATTCACATACTCACTACATGATGTTAAACTGAATGTCCTTCAAGAACTACATGTGGAATGATTCCCATCCTCATAGGATATGTAGGAACAACAAAACATATTTTTTTTGGCCCATCCCAAATGACAGAATCTTCCCCTCGGGTCAAGACATATGGTAGGGGTGTAGAAATTTTCCCCAATTCACGTCATGCTAACCTCAATCCGGCTATACATCCTGAACCCTTGAGATGTTCACCTCTTTCATATATAAGTACAACTATGCTTCACCCACTCATTTGATTGGGAATATATCATATTCCCCATCTAGAAGGCCCCCCCGAATGGTAAAGATGCAAGGCCTATGTCCCATCTTACCACTTCGGGCCAACACCCTCGAGGATGTTGAGTAACATGCCGATTGAAGTCCTGCATTGCAAATATGGTCAGTAGTTGTTGCTCATTTTTTGTTCCCATTTCAGGTCACTATAGGGATGTTGTGCTTCCAACATGGTCAACATCTATCCTGCGATGTTGGTACAACCCAGGATGTCCCAAAAAATTGAGTGTAGTGGTTCATTCTTCCCCGTTGTATCTCCAACCGAAAAACTCCCTTCGGGAAATGCCAACTATTAGACCCCATATGACGGGGAGATCCAAGACCGGCTCCTTGTTTCCCACACCGAGCATTGCTCATGTGGACTTAGGACATGTGATGAGGTGGTAACTGCACAAGAGGACATATGGCATTCCTATCTGAGGCCCAGCCGCAGGCCCCCTGGCCTTTGCAGGCCCCAGCCCAGGTTCGCTCTTATGGGATTGTATGGTGTGGTATGGGATTATGATGTCATTCACATCGGGTTTCTCGCAGTTCTGTAGACTTCCACAGAAGAGATTTATTATCCACTAATCATCCTCACTGCAAGACGTTAAACTGCAAATTGGTTGAGCCTTCTGACTGAGGCCCAGCGTCAGGCCCCATGGCCTTTTCGGGCCCCAGCCCAAGTACTTATATAGGAGTGTACAGTGTGGTATGGGATTATCTCCTCAATCACATCGGGTTATTTTCCATTCCATACACCTCCCAACTCCTGGACACATGATCCCCTTTTCTTACTCACTATAAGATTTTAAACTGAAAATTGGTCGATCTCATCCGACCAAGGCCCAGCCTCAGGCCCCTTGGCCTTTTCGGGCCCCGACCCAAGTTCCTATTTAGGAGTGTGTTGTGTGGTATGGGATTATGTCCTCATTCACATAAGGTTATTCACCATGTTGTAGACCTCCATTTTGTGGGTCATCTACTCCCCTCTTTGTCCTCACTACAAGACATTTAACTACAAACTGGTTGGGCCCTTCCGATCGAGGCCCAGCCTCTGGACCCACGACCTTTTTGGGCCCCTGTCCCACATTCTTATTTAGGGTTGTATGGTGTGGTATGGCATTATGTATTCTTTCACGTCGGGTTACTTTCCACTCTGTACACACCCCTTATTCGGGTATCTATCCCCTATGTGCGCCTTCAAGAACTCTGTGTGGCTTCATTCCCATCCTCATGGTATATGCAGGACCACTTGGATGTCTAGACTTCGGGTCCAGCCCCGTATCTCGTAAATATCCCTTTCACCTTAGCCCCATGGCCTACCCTTTCTCGAGGAGGGGAGTATATGGTGAGGTATGGTATTATGTCCTCATTCACGTCAGGTTTGTAATGACCACGCCACGTACCTCTCCCTCCTGGGAATTCATTATCCCCTATTCTATACTCATCCTTTCAAATCGGTTACTCTCAAGTTGAGAACCCTCTTCGACCCCCATCAGCGATCCACAAATGTGTCTAAGGGTACTCTGGTTTAGTTGCTTGAAAGTCAGACTCTACTTGGACATGCTTTCACACGTTTCCCAGGCTTCGTGTTCCCCTTCATTAGTGATTCCATCACTGTTCACACCTAAAGGGACCCCCCAAGTGGAATGGATGGTAGTCCTAAGGGATCTCTTAACATTACAGGAAAATTTCCATGAGGGTCGTAGACAAAAATCAACACAAATCCCGCATTTCAAATATGGTCACCGATCGATGCTCATTTTATTGTCCCCATTTCAGGCTAACACGATATGGTTTCTATGTTTCGAACACAGTAAACATTCATCCTCCATCCTCAAGCCAACCCCACTAAGCTGAAAATGTTGGTTACAAGATTCACATACTTCTCCAACTCATCATGTCCAAATAAAATCTAAACACTCCTATAATTACCCCTCAGTACACATTTTCACATTAGGAGGACAAAGACGCGGTAAGGGCATCATTTGGGGCTCTTCATCGATTTCCGATTGTAATGTTCTCCAGTTATTGCAATAAACCTATTCCTCTAATGTTTCCCACACTGATTTTGACTCACATGGGATTATGGATCGGGTTGAGGTATGTGCTTACTTAGAAGGTTTCCACTCATCTCTGGGTTGAGCACTAAGACCGTAAACTAAGACATCATCTAGAAATACGTATAGCATGATTCCCATCCTCATGGGATACTTAAGAACACCTAGACATATTGTCTCCGGGCCCAGTTCAATGGGGAACTAGTTTCTCTTGCCCCTTTTCTTCTAGTCTTTCCTGGCCCCTCGGCCTGAGGTTTCCCTCATGGAATTGAACATGGTGTGATATGGTATTATGTCTTCATCTCTAAAAGGTATTCGTTACCACACCATGCACATTCACCTCCTAAACATCACCCATCCTATATATATCTAGTCCAAATGACGTTAAACCATTCTACCGGGTCCTATCACATGACCCTAAAATGTGACATTATCATCATGTCCGCCCGACGAAAAACGAAACTACATAATGATGTCCTCACTAAAGGGGAAAACATGTTTGGTATTGGTCACACGCCATACCATTTGACAGCGCCTTTTATGGATTGATTCTTGTGGTGATTCCAGGGCTTACTATCCTTGGCATGTCGCTTCAAAAAAAATCATTCACCATAAAGGACAAATAAGATACATCAAATACCGCTTCTTTTGGTGAAGGGGATACACTCGCACATGCCTTTTATTCTTGACATTGGAACCTTACCATTCCAACTCCAGAACTACGTAAGGATTGATCCTCAGCCTCATGGGGTACGTAGGAATGTTTGTTCACCTTGCCTCAGGCCCAACTTAACTCTCGTTTTCATTCCCTCATCCTAAAACCTCTCTAAGGAACACATGGTGTTCGGAACCCCTGGTTCCCATGCACATTGGGTTTTATAATTACCCCACCATGTGTCTAATGCATTTCCTACCATCCATTTTCCAAATTCTATGACCCTAAAATAATATCTCCCTATGGGAAGGGACTCGACTCCCTCTATCTAATACGTCTCGTTGTCGTATTCAGATGCATTTTGACAAAGAGCCTGAAGTGTTGAATTTTCATGGGGGCATTCCCCTCATTCTATATCAAAGCTTCCTGAGCTCTCTATTTGGATCCTCATCCTCTTCAACATATGAAGGGGCCCCCTTAATGGCCCAGTCTTATGCCGCCTCAGATCAGCTACTGTTTCGAGCCAACATTCCTAAAGATCTCGGATGACATTTGCGGCAGGTCCCATGTTTCAAACATGTTCAATGGTCAACCCTCATTTTTCTATCTCCATACCAGGATAACAGGATATGGATATTTTGTTTCAAATATGGTGAAAATTTATCCTTCATCGAAACGCCACCATCATTGTGATCCAAATTTCGAGCTTCATGATTCAAACATTTACACTTCCTCATGTTCAGCTGGAATTCCGACATACTCAGCTTTACTTATTCACCCATCTAGGTGCGATACATGGACGGGTTAGCATCATTGGGCCGACATTCACCGAGTGTCCCTTCACCATAACATTTTCCTTCCTATGTCGCGAAATTCCCACCACTACTTTTTGTTTCCTAGATTGAGCATGACCCACCTGGGCTTAGTAGTTTTGGTAATATGTGCACTATCACAGCCAGACTTTTCATCATCCTGCATGACATTAAACTGTGCATCCAGAACAACGTACGTCTTTATTTCCATCCTATTGGGATATGTAGAGACACCCAGGTATTTTCCCGAGGGTCCAGCCCCAAGAATCATAAATCCAATTCCTCCCCATTTCTGCCCCCATGGCCTAACCCCTCATGGGGAGATATATAATTTCCACTCTGCCTTGAACTAGATTGGGATTCCCCATGATGACATTGGGAAGAAAAAAATCCCTCTCCAGAGAGGTCATGTCTAATTGAAGGGATGATCCATGATCAAACCGTTGTGCCCATCTAATGTGCTCCCACCACGATGGCATAATTTTAATAGTGCTAGATTCTATTTGAATGAACCATCACTCCATATTCCACACTTTGTGTGCCCCTTATTCGGACCCTCATTCCCTTTCATGTCTAAGGGAACCCCTAACAGTATGGATTCATAGCCTATGGGCCTCCTATTGTCATGGGCCAACATTCTGGAAGACTAACAGATGTCATTTTGAGTTAGGCCTCGTGTTTCGAACATGGATAATGGTCTTCCCTCATTTGATATCCCCACTCCAGGATAACACAATATGGATAATATGTTTTGAATGTGGTCAATAGTTATTATTTATTTTCATGCCACCCCCATAGTATACCGAATCTTGGGTATCGTGATTCACACCTTCCAATACTATTTGTTCGGATAGATTCCATCACCCCTGGTGTTACTCCATTAGTGCACATGTGAACATAGGGAAATTGGTAATTCAATTATTATGAGGACCTCATTCTCCACTCAGGTCTCTCCCATTTCCTTCCAGAAATCTGGGTCGGTTGTTCAATCCTCGGATGCTCGAATATTGGTCGGCACTCTTACATTTTAATTGGGTTGATAAGGTGGTTATCCTTTGTTTTTCACATCGGGCCCGACCCACGTGACCGTAGAGAATTATCAATGCACGCTCTGTGAACATCACGCAGATGCAATAAACCAATGTAAAAATGGATCTCTTACATGCTATAGCATCAAAAAATCACAGCATGAAACTACGTTTTGTTTTTTGTAATCATTACAACTCCCAGAGGGCGACTCCCCCCAGGGACGGATTGACCTCGTCAAAGGAACGTTGTAGCTCTGCCACCCTCTAGCTGGTGGCGTCCACGAGTTGCTGTTGTCAGTTTAGCTCCCACTCTTCCTTGGCAGCGAGATGGCACAAGACGTTGGCCTCAATTTGGGCCCACTCCACACTGGTCCATATAACAGCCATCTCCTCAGAGGCTAACTTCATTCCCTCTTCATCCTCCACCATACGGTCTTTCAGTCGCGAGACGATCTCTAATTACACATTAATAGAAGTAGAATGCACATCCACCCAGGGCTGCAACCTTTCATCCTCGTTTTTGGTCTTCTAAAGCCCCTTGATGTTCACCACCTTCCTCTGCTTCAAGCCCACACTGAGGCCACGATCATACTCCAGAATATTTTTTGCAATGAGATCTCAGATGAGCATGTGAGGGCATTGGGAATCCACTCCCCTAACACACAGTTCATGTAGACGTAAGTGAATTCTATCAATATCATCCAACCATAATTCTTGGGGTGTTATTGATGAAGCGTGTGATCAGATTCCATGATCTATGACAGACTATTTTGTCGTCCTCCTTGTTAGAGGTCGTCTCATCCCAGTCGGCATGGTTGGTAGGCTTGTTTGTAGGGAATGCCCCTAGGAACTCCTCATCCAGTTCCACATCTCGTGTTGGATCAGGCATGGCTGGGCCTGAACTGTATGATTGATCGTCATCATCGGATCCCACCTCAATAACCTCATCCGCAGTCCCACTGGGGTCCATGCCAATGATCGGTAGTTCTTTAGTTCTGTGAGTTTGTATGTGCACCGCCATGACCATTTGCATACCTCTGGGAAGGGCTCTACCAGAAGTCCTGAACAACTTTTCTGTACTGACCTAGGCCAATTGAAGGACTGCACGTGCCAAAAAAGGGGATGTGAATGTCAGTTAATGTGGTCAGGGGATGAAAGTCATAAATTCGGTAGAGGAGACTTACAGATATCGAATCCCTAGTCTCACACTTGGGCTGATGTTTTCAGGACCCCGAACCCTGCCCCCCCCCCCCCCATATATGGTTGGAAGGCTTGGGGACTCCAGGGGAGACACCTAAAGTGTCCTAGCCCCACCAGACACTGAAGTTGAAGTGGCCACGACTGTGGAACCCAAAGGTCCCATGTTGGCACCCACTGAGGTGAGAGAACGAGGAATATGCACAATGTCCTCTTGCACAATGCAGATGCTGATAAGGAATCCAAAGTAACCGAAGAGCAGACGCTGAGGAAGGAACATGGGATTTGAACTCGAGGGCCTCTGGGAAATCTTCGAGATCCGAGGACTGATCACCAACTTCACCCTCCTCCAACGGACTCCCTCTACCGGCCTCATCACTCTAGGAGGACTTCTCTGATTCTTCCAGTAGAGGTAAGCGCTCCCTCGAGTCAGCTACTGACAGTTGTAGAGGGACTGTATGATCCAACAACACAATGAGTCACTCTTTCATCGGGTTTGGGGCACCCCAGGTGTGGATAAAGTCTTCCATTTGTCCATGTATTTCTCCTCCTCCTCCTATGATACTGCAAAACTAGATCTAATAGGGCCAATCCCCTATAATTCCATCCCGAGGTGGTTAAGGTGCTGCCAAAACTCAGATGGGCCGAGTAATTTCCAGTTGACTTCCCATATTTCCCAAGCCTCCAAGAAGATAGCATTCTCTAACATGTCAATATGGCCTAGCCATTTCCCTGGGGCCTGAGTAGAAATATTGTGGAATCCTCTCAGTGTCTGCCCCTCCGGATGGCTCTATTCCCCTGGGACCACTGAGTCTGCTTCCGCTACCGGATCTGCTACCACTGTATCCCCATCAGCTGGTGAGGGCCTCACCGCTACAGGAGCCCCACCACTATGGGATTACCTTTCCACCTTACGGCCTCGGCCTCGAAGTCGGGGAGGCTCACCATCACCGACTAGAATTGTTGGTCGCTTCAACATATCCCCCGGGTAGGCCACCTCCCATCTCTGTGAATATTCCATTACCAGCCCGAGGACGATGGTCGGTGGAGGCAGTTCATTCCACATCTTCCCGTATTCTTGTGTGAACATGAGCCACATCTAAATCATCACACACATGTTCACCTCATGACGCACCTCCAGGATGACCTATATGGTCAGTAACTGCTGGCACGGGAATTGTCTTTCCAATCAGTGTTGGGTGTATGGCTCACAGAGGTGCTCGTTGTCCACCCTGGCCACCAAGACTCCACCTCGGAAGGCCATGAGGTCGGCCCAGTGCTCTTCCTCTCCCTGACCATCATCAATGAGGGCCCCTATTGAAAATGGTAATAGATGGAAGATGAACTCTTTTACCTTCCAGGATAGATTTAATAATGATGCTACGGTCAGATTGGCCAGAAAACTCCCAACGACATTGATAATCAAGGGGCAGAAGTTTGACCTTGGAGGAGAGATGGGGTTCAGATACTCAAAGATCCCCCTGATGTGCGCCACTATCCGCCCATACAGGAGGTGGAATGGCCCTCATATCCTCTGTGGACTCTTCCCCTCACTGATGTGCCACAACATCTTATACAGCTTGGTGAGTATCGGGATCCCTAGGTTGACTCCCCATCTTGTCGCCAATGTGGACACCATGATGAAAGTGCTTGGTTTCACTCCCATGTTGGTATCCCTCGCAGGAAGTATCCAACCAAAGATGAGAGACACGATGAATGCCACCAGCCTGACTATTGGTTGTTGCTCAGTGCTGACACTGAACCCCCAGGTCATCCACCGGCTATTCTCCAACTCCGCCAGTATGAGTGTTTCTTACTCCGGACCCCCTTTGGGAAAGCTTGAGGTCTCTCCTGGAACTGATGATCTAACGGGGTGTTCAGAAACTTTTTGAACTAATGATTAATGTGGACATCCCTCACCACCTACTTATCCTCTTCGGGCATAAGCTCCATAAATTTCATCGCCAGACACAACATCGCTCTAGATCCTCCCACAAACCCATAGCAGGGAGGAAATCATCGAACATAACCCCTAGTATCGAGACCCTAGAGATCTGATTCACATCCCATAAGCTGATGTCGACCTCCCTGTGATGTATGTTGAAGGTATTGGTCCCTGGTGACCAACTGTTCAACAGCTTTATCATTATCAGCTTCTGCTGGTATATGTGAAACTAGGAATCCCATGATGCCTCATACAGGCCCACTCTTATCAGCTCCTCTCCGAACTCCTCACACTAGGAACCTACACAGTAGGCCCAAGAACAATCATTCGTGATGTTGTCGCCCTGGCCCAGGTCCCATTCCATAGACCACCCCTTCTTTGGGTTCCCCAGCGCCGCCTTGAGAATAGTTCATTATAGAGGAGGGGACGTATCTGGCTACAATGCCTTCCCATCGACATTGTTCAGATGGTTGAATAAGTAGTCAGCAATGAAGGGCGTAAGTCCTCAGAGGCATGACAATCGGCTACCCGGAACCAATGGTGCTGACACGGTAAGCTCCAACACCAATAAGTTGTCTTGTACCTACTTACTTTATGGATGAAGACGTCATCCCTCATCCCAAAGCCATATAGGGGAAGCCTCATACACCAAGGGTAGTTATTCTTGCTCTCCGATAGTAGATCCACCAATGAACTATGGTTCGAGTGGCTACAGACGAACTCTCCTAGTCCCAGAATGTTCACCATCTCATCCCTCCGTGTGGAATCCACAAGGAACCCCTAGGCAGCTTCTTGGTGGGCCCTTCAGTTTTGGAAATTTGGCTGATTTTTAGGTTGGTTTGCGAAGCTCTTTTGCAGAGCGTGTTCACGAAGACTGTTCGCGAATACTTTTTGCAGAGCCCTACCTAGGCGTTCAAGAACCGGATCTCAGAGCACAAATGAGGTGTTGATGAATCGATGTGTGCGGTGAAGACTCGACTCACAGAGAACACTCACGAAGTACGTGGAGCTTTTTGAATCGAGAGCACAAAAGGAAAATTTCGCGAAGAAGGGAAAGGAGAAAATACAGGGAATAACCGCTATTTATAGGCAACAGCCTTCAGTGCTTCGCAGCACGTCCTGTTCACACCGAGATTCGTGGCGTGCTCAGCTCGCGCATCACCTATCTTCCCCGTGAGAACTCTTCGCGATTCATCACCACGAACGGCCAAGGATTTTAGAGATTACCCTCAGACTTAGACCCTTGATCTCTCTGCGGCTCCAAGTCTGTGGGGGGGGGCATTTGTTGGTGCCAACATTTGGGACAGAGAAGAAGACAAAAATAAGGCACCATTGACTGCCTCACAAAGCTATTTCACAAAGCCCCCCCAGAACCGCAGCCGCCATGAAGAAAGGAGGTAGGCCGCTCCGCAAACGCAGTTGACGTTCATGAGCCCACCACGAAGCAAGTAGGCAGGATGCTCTGTGAACACATTTGATGTTCAAGAGCCCACTGTGAAGCAAGGAGGTAGGCCGCTCTACGAACACATTTGACGTTCATGAACCCACCGCGAAGCAAGGAGGAGGGACACTCCACAACCAAATTTGACATTCGCAAGACCACCACGAAGCAAGGAGGCGGTCTGCTCCATAAACGCATTGGATGCTCGCGAGCCCGTTGCGAAGCAAGGAGGCGGGATGCTCCGTGAACGAATATGACGTTCGCGAGCCCGCAACAAAGCCAGAAGGCGGGATGCTCTACAAACGTATTTGACATTCGCGATCCCACCACAAATCTAGGAGGCAGGACACTCTGCGACCGCATTTGACATTCGTGAGACCTCCATGAAGAAAACATGTCCCTCTTTGCGCTGGGTATGCTTTTCTTCACAGCACCTCTTGCATATAAATACTGGGCTCCCCATGAGCCCAAAGGACAGACAATCTGACATTTCGACTTCCTAACTTCTGAATCGCAAAGAACCCTTCTGATCTGCAAGCCATGATTTGTGCGAGATACTTGTGCTCTATAAAGTGCCTCCCCTTTGTCTCATTTGGATCCACTCTTACGAGAGGGATGACTTTCGCGAAGCCTAAGGGCCTTCGTGAAGGAAGGGGATCCCCAAGGGGACCTGGTTCTTCGCAGAGTTTTTCTACTTCTTAAAACACCCTTCATGTGCACATCATCCCCATGCTATGTTTGGGTCACTATACTTCACGAAGCACATTTCTTCACAACACCTTGCTTTGTGAGGCACCTTTCCTCCACGTGGAAGTGTTTTGTGGATGCCTTTCCACTTATCAAAGCACCTCCCATATTCACCTCCACCCAATTCTTAGGCTGTGGCACCCCACTTCACGAAGCACACCCTTTCGCAAATGCCCTCCAACACACTGATCAATAGAGAATCACAAGGCCCCTCACTATGAACCCCTCTCCTTGGAAATTCCTTTTCCCCTGCAACCCTCTATGTTTGCCTGATATGACTTCAAATTCCCTTGGACGAAACCATCTTTTTAATTGCTTCGCCTTTTGATTATTCTCATAGGCACAGTAATAGCTATTTCTTGTTCACATAGCCACACTAATGTGGGCCCCTCGATGGTTCTCTCTATGACACCCCCTCCCCAAGGCTTTGCCTGTACCCTCTCTACACCAAGGAGCAGAGGGTAAAAGTTATGTAATTCCTAGGGGTGCGGATAAAACCCACCTCGTCCAAGATGCAAGACATTAAACTGCAAAGTACCTTCGTCCTTAGCACATGACTTTAAACTATGACCTCTCTACATGCTTCCCACGCGGGGTAACCCCACCAAGGATATTATCCATGCCCACTGGTCTTCACAGGGGATGATATCCTCTTTATTGAAGTGGAGTTTGTCCGCGGGGGAAGGGTGACCATTACAGCTTAATCCCATAGCTTTCTTGAATGAGGCATCAACCCTTCTCCTCCTTTCATCTTCGGTACCCAAGGCCAGCAACGGGTATGGTGGGAAACAATGCTTCTCCTTTCATTGGTCCCAAGTCCCTCTCTAGCGATGCTTTGTCACCATCGGGCCACCATCATGGTGTAAGTACCAACTTTTCAGGCTTGTAACCATGCATAAGCCCATGTTTCCTCTTTGGGTTGATAACCACCTGTAAGCCCCACTCCACTTCCCACTAACACACCATTCACGGTGTGATTGTCAGGTCTCTACTGCCTCTTGTTTCTCACACCGAGCATGAATCACGTGGGCTTAGAGTAAGCATTGACCCTAGAATCAACACTCTGGGCAGCCTAGAGAGTAAGCCCAACCACCCTCCCGAACTACGAGTACTTTGATCCTTTCCAAGATAGGGTACATAGGAATCCTCCCTCAGGTTCAAGCCCACCATCTATTGGACCCCAGGTCCCCCTCCACGTCGGTTCACCAACACTCTGGGACACTAGAGTGTAAGCCCCACCACCATTCTGAACTTTGAAGACATTGATCCTTGCCATGGTAGGGTATGTATGAGCCTCCTGGTGGTTGAAGCCCACCATCCATTGGACCCCATGTCCTCCTCCACATTGATTGACCAACACTCTGGGTATCCTAGAGTCTAATCCCCACCACCCTTCTAAACTATGAGGATTTTGATCCTTGGAAAGGCATGTTATATAGGAAGCCTTCCTGAGGTTCAATACCACCATCTATTGGACCCCAGGTCCTCCTCCACACCAGTTCACCAACACTCTGGGCTGTCTAGAATGTATGCCCCACCACCCTTCCGAACTATGAGGACTTTGATACATTCCAATATAGGGTACGTAGGAAGCCTCTCTAAGGTTCAAGTCCACCATCTACATGGACCCCAGGTCCACCTTCACGTCAGTTCCCTCCCACCTAAAATACGTGTTCTTTGATCCTTTCCAAGGTAGGGTACATATGAAGCCCCCCTGAGGTTCAATCCCAACAACCATTGCACCCCAGGTCCTCCTTGACATCGGTTCACCAATGCCATCTGAACTACATGGTCCTTGATCCTTACTAAGGCAAGGTATATATGAAGCCTCCCTGAGCTTCAAGCCCACCATCACTCGGTCATTCTGACCTCCTTAACATCGGTTCACCAACTCCTTGGTCCACCTCAGAGCGTAATACCAAAATTGCCCCATATCCTAAAATATGAATTCGTTGATCTTGCCAAGGAGATGTACATAGGAAGCCTCCACAAGGATCAAGACCAACACCCAGCAGTTCCGATCCCCTTTACATCAGTTCACCCCCATCCCAAATGACGTTAAACTGTGGACCACTTTCAGCTGTAAGCAATTATCTCTCCATTCAGTGGTAAGCCATTTTAATTCCATCCAGCGGTATTCCATTGTGACCTTAATTGGTTTTAATCCATTGTAACCTTAATCTGCAGTAAGCTGTTGAAACCCCATCCAGTAGTAAGTCGTTGACAGCTCGTCTAGTGGTAAGTCGTTGCGACCCCATCTAGAGGAAAGTTGTTGAATCCCAATTGGCGGTAAGCCATCGTCAGATGAACTATGTGGACTTTGATTCCCCCCCATGAGGATAAATAGGAAGAATATTCAAGGATAATTCCCAAAACCATCTTCATCCTAATGATTGTTCCATCCCATTCACCATCCCCTTCATGTAACCTTCTATCAGCCATCCTGATTTTTAACCAGGCCGTAACATCCAGGTGGGATCATGCCACCCCATTCCCCGTTCCCAATAATAGCATTCTAGAAGCCACCCATGTGTTGGCCCCAGTGTCGGTATTCCCTATAGGGGGTTATTCCATTAGATCCACTATAGTCAGTGTTTTGATCAGCCTGATCCATCTCTGTTGGACGTTAAACATGCAGCATAAACTGTGTTAAACATAGGAAGCTGAGGAAAAACTCAGATACATTCCCATGGAATATGATTCCCCACATTTGATGTGGGATTCCTCGGGCTTTTTCACCATCGAGAAGTCATACAATAATGGATAGAAGATAGACACACTAGTCCCTAGCATCCGGACACTCCAGTTATTCCCCATGTGACTACTCCTCTAACTGAAGGTTGCATCCCTGACCGCCCACTTTGGAATGTCCTGCCAGAAGCAGTGTAATTAACTAGTGTCCATGAAGATATGGATCCATGAAGAGTTTCACGAACAACGCCTTATGTATATGAGGGAGACACGGACTAGGTGACGACTTCTAAGGAGAAATCAACATAAGGAAGAAAGGACATCATAGGGCAACAAAATCTGTATCTCTCATCCCCGAATGAGATGGATGCGCACACCCTGGAGAAAGTGTTAGAAACAATATATAACTCTTAAATGACAATGGATTGTTCAATATTCATCACAAAATAATAAAAACCCTTTAATTTCAAAAACTTTTTTTAATTCATTGAAATAAAATCTACAAATCATTATTTCATGATGCATTATCATGTAACTATTCAAGACTTGTTACTTATTCTGAAATCCCATATTGTTCCACTATATTGGGTTCCCCATTTTGAGCCTTAGATAATAAAATTTTCTTAGAATTCCATGGGTAAAATCCTTCATAGCATCAGACTAAAATAATAAAATATCCACTATAACATTACACTAACCTAGTGGATATGGTTTTTTCCCAGAAAACCACTCCCCATTTTTATTGGTTCTCTCATTATCCATGCCATTTTTGTTAACCACCAAATTAATCTCACTCAAACTAAATTTATTCTAGGTTAATCTCATTTAATAATTTATTTATGGGTTAATAACACATATATTGACCGCCTATGTTTTATAGAGATAATATTTCCACTATTTTCAATTTCTAATTAAATGATTTAACCCCCGTCAATTTATCATTTTGAGCTAAATTACACTGTTTTTTGGAATTCAGAGATGTTGTGAGCATGGAATATAAATTTTAATAAATTTGGACTTTTAATTTTTTATAATTTCCTTTTGTATCCTATTATTATAGGTAATGAACACTTCACACATTGAGCATAACTTGGTGAGTGACACTGGTTTTTTGAGATAAGAATCATTGTTAGAAAACGGAAGCAGAATGATTAAATGTAATGTAATGAACTTACGAATCGTGACCTTTTTAGAAGGGATTTTCTGAGCTAGACATGTTGTGAAGGTGACACAGGCTGTGAGAATAATTTACACAATCTGGGTCTATGTTTCAGGTTGTTACTCTAGATATAGTTTCAAATGAGAATCATATGATATTAGCGGATGCAGAGGAAAACACATAGTTATTAAAAAACATGAAACCAAAATCCATGATGTGATGATCAAGATGTGTTGAAAAGTAAAGACATTATGTCCGTGGGGTTCGATGGATCTTTCCAATAAATTCCACCCTCAGTCTCCCTTTGAAGTTATATGGTCCAGTAAGTGCATCGCCACAACAATAGTGGATCCACCACCATTCATCTTTACCATAATGGGGATTAAGATATAGACAAGGATCCCATACATCGATACCCTGAAAGAGTTAATAGAGGTTTCTCAAGTGATGTGTGGCTAAGAACCACGTGGTTATGGATGGCAATGCCCGACAAACACTCACTTCTGTGATGCATGATTATCATGTAATCTATTTTTTATTTTATATTGAAGATATGTTTTTTAATGAATGCAATCATTTTACTACTTCAATATATATTCATAAAATTGGTTTGGATCCTTGTTACATATATGAAGTAAACAAATTTATTTCACAATTTAAAATTCTTCGGTGAGGTATTTCCCTTTTTCATAGCGATTTTAATTAGGTTTGATTTCTTGGAAGACTTTATACAATTTAATCAATTATATAGGGGGTAAAATATTCATATCAATGCCTCCAGGTGATGTTTATTCCAATTTGAGTGTTCACATAGGGATCCTTGGAGCATATGTATAATTTCACTTGAGAAATATATTTATATAAGTAAGAGGAGAGTTTCAAGAGTTTCAAGCTTTTCCATGACCACTATATTAATTCTGTTTTCAAAACCCATTTTTTTGATCAATTTCCTACCTTGTTATTCAATTTTCTTGAAATTCTATTTTTATTCATATTCTAAATTCAAAATTTTAATCAAATCCATAATTTTTATCTTCTTGTAAAAAACAATAAAAATAAGTTACAGTTTTTTCACTCAAATTTTCATCCTCCTCAAGAGACAACCCTGTTGAGCAGGACCTCTTTTCAACAATACACAATTCTATTATTCATAAAGGTGAGATTGTTGAGAACAATACTATATCTCTATGTGATGATTTTGATGCTCACAAATACCCTTATTTTTTATTATAATGATTTTATTTTATGTGGATTTCATGTATTTATTAATCGTTATATTCTTATTTCTAGAAGAAATTTTGAAGTATTTAAATGGTGAGAATTAATTTCAAAAGTATTCAGAAATTGTTTTTAGCATGTTCTGGAAGCACTATTCAGATACTACATCAAGAAGCGTAGCCTAAGGATAGAATTTGGTGTTTACAATATGAGATATTAGAAAATAATGGCTAAAAACTTATACGTTATCGGAAAAGCATGAAGGAAGGAACCCTACGTTTGAAGGAAAACTTACATTTGGAAGGAACTTTACATTTTGGAAAACATCAAAGTATGGAAGAAATTCAGTACATAAGTATGGAATGATATATTTGTTTCTGAAATGTATGGTTTATCAACCTTACTTTTGTGAACAACCATACGTTTGAAAGCTAAATATTATAGTATGATTCGTCAAACTTACTTTTATGAACAACTGTTTGTTTAATTGAAAAGTAAGTATTTTATACCATATGTTTGAGAGTTGAAGAAAAAAGTTTGAGAACCACCTTATTTTGTTAACCTTACATTCAGAGAATGTGTGTTATGCAGTTTAACCCTACGTTTGATGTCATATGTTTAAATTACGTCTTTATTAAAGAAACGGTATTTATACAGATTATCCGGATGATTTCAAGCCATATTAAAAGCCAGAATATAAAGTGAGTCTTTGAATAATCCAAAGATGTTTATCTATGATTCAAAGGATCAATTTAAAAAGAGATTTTTCATGCCAAATTTTCAGGGTAGTTACAACTGGTCTGCTATTCAAACTTTTAAATACCATGATTCTAAAGGCATCCTTTATGGATCTAATTTTACAAAATAATTTCTTGTCATTATTATATATTTTATTTCAAAATATAGAGGTGATATACATATATAAAATATATAAAAATACCTATTAACAGTGATGAATATACAAAAGAAAAAAACAGAGTCAATTAAGATCTATAGATTTTCTATTACGAAGAGTTACAATGTTCTTTTCAAAAGAAAAAGAAACTCCACTGAATATTTTCTGATCTACATCAAAAATCTATTTTTGAATCAACTATTATTAGTTTTATGAATGAAATTTAAAGATCTAATGCAACTGGATTGGCTCAGAACTACTTTTATCTGAAGATCAGTGTTTCGGAAGAAAATAATCCATCTACTGTCAATTGCATGTCGTCGTAATTGTGAAGAACAACTGGGAAAGTATTTTTACTGAACAAAATACTCTTTTATATTGAGTGACTAGCTTCTCGTACTATGTTGTGTATTCGGTTCTATGTATGAACCAAGAGGCTCTATTTATCCTTATATTTGTAAAGGTGTCATCTTCCTATACTCAGTTGTGGAGAGATCTGTTGATAAGTGGACCAGATAGTGAAAATCCTGAAGCTCATGGAGTAGAGCCTTGGTGGAGTGGACTAGTGGAATTATGTTCCCTGAACCACTATATGTCATGCATCCTGTTCTATTTATATTTTTGCTGCTAAAAAATCTATATAAAGATAATGTGACAAATCACGATCATTCGAATAATTTGAAAAAGGAACAATTCACCCCCCCTCTTGTTCATATCTAGTATATTCTGATCCAACAATTGGTATCAAGGTGGATTTTTTTTAGAGATATAAAATCTAAACATTTTAATGGATTATACTAAGATCAATATGGCTGATGCATGAGAAGGTATGTCTATGGTCAGAGATCCAGAATTCAATGGTGAGAATTAGGGATTCTGGAAATCAATAATGATAATATATTTGAAAATCCTTAGATACGGAGTCTACTCAAAAATATTGACTCCTTATAAAATAACAGATAAACCTAAAACATGGTGTGCAACTGTAGAAGCTGAGTATGACCTGAATTTGAAATCTGTGAATTCAATCATATGTGGTCTAGGAATATATGAGTATAACAGATTACCTCAGTGCCCAACAACATATGAAATGTGGCAAACAATTGTGGTTTCTTATGATGAAACTGACAATGTCAGTCAGTTGAGGTATGCTACTTTCAAAATAAAATTTGATACATTCAGGATTCCTTTAGGAGAAATAATCACCCAAATGAATGTATGATTTAAATATATTTTCAACTATATAAGTGCTTTGGGATAACCAATCAAACAAGCTGATCAAGTATTGAAAGTACTGAGAGTACTTCCAACATGATGGATTGGAATTTCGGCTGCTATCATACAATCATCTAATGTAAAAGATTTATCAATGAGTGAGTTAATTGGAACTCTCATGATTTATAATGCTAAGATGAAGGATGAATCAAGTGAGAATAATGTTTTTATCAAGAGAGAATACACCGCCTTAAAGATATCATCTCAAAGAAAAATAATAATGTTGAGGGAAAATTAAATAAATGTAAAATAAAAAAGTCTCGATTCATCTAATTCATATGTGGAACTGGCTCAGCTGGCCAGAAAATTCAATAAGTTTTATAGAAAGAAGAATCGGTTTAAAAAGTCTTTCAAAAAAGACTAAAAGGAAGTCAGATGTTATGAGTGAAAGAAGATGGGTCATATCAGACCTGACTGTCCAGAACTAAAGGAAGACATGAAAAATAAATTCCTGAATAGAAATTATTATTAGAAGAAATATAAGAAGGAAATGAAAGGTACATGGAGGGTATTTGGAGACTCCATCATCTCATCAAATTCTGATTCATAAAAGGAGGAATCAAATTTGAATGCCAATATGTGCTTTATGGCAGAATCTTATGTGGTAAAATCATATTCTTCTTCTAACTGTAATTTTGAATCAAGTGGTTCAAATGATAAACATGCAGCCTACTGCAACATTATTGAAGAAAAATATGATTCTTTAATTAAAAAAATAAGTATTTAAAAAATATTAACAATGTAGTTTTAAATGAAAGAGAAACAATGCTAAAAAACATCAAGAATTACTGGAAAAATATAACTCCATAAAAACCAACAATATAGATCATGAAGCTAAAATAAAAACACTGCATACTAAAAAAGAAACATATAAATGTGCAGATGTTATTTTTACCAAAGGAAAAAATACACTAAATTAAGTTCTTCGAAAAAATGTAATTAAAAATGGAATATATGGAATTGGTAGTAACGGTGAAAAATATAAACTATACAAGAATTACATTGTACCTAGTACAAAATGAGAAATCTGCAACTACTGTGGAACAAAAGGTCATATATATAAGAATTTTTACTTAAGGGTACACTAGATAAGTGGAATAAAGAAAGCCTTTGTCTAAGAATATTTATATGATTATGTTGATTTTAGAAAAACAAAGCAAGTCTAGATTCAAAGATCTTTGTAGGCTAACACATCTGGACCCAACAAAATATGGGTACCAAAACATTCTGTTTAAATACTTCTACTGAAAGCAGGTGATAGAAGCCAAACATCCATATGGTATATGGACAGTTGCTGCTCGAGTAATATGATTGGAAACTCATCAAATTTTAATTCATTAACATAAAAAGATGGAGGGCTAGTCACATTTGGAGATAATGTCAAAGGAAACATTATTGGAATTGGTATAGTTGGAGATCTAGAAACTATCTCATTCAACAAAGTACACTATTTACAGGACTGAAACACAATTTGATAAGTTTCTCTCAACTCTGTGATGATGGATATATTGTTTATTTTTCTAACAACTGTTGTTCCGTTTTCAAAGATAAACTGCTTAAATTTAGAGCACCAAGAACTGATAATGTGTATACCTTGGATTTAAATTTCTTGTCTAAACAACAATTAAACTACATAAATACTAAGATAAATGAATCCTAGATCTGGAATATATGACTTGTACATTGAAATATATATGTTTTACATAAGTTATCTAAGAAACAAATAGTTTCTGATTTTCCTAGTCTCATGTTTGAAAGTGATAGATTTTGTGATGCATGTCAACTTGGCAAGCAGCACAAATCATCCATCAAATCAGTTAACAAAATTTATACAACTAAACCTTTAGAACTCATCCATATGGATTCTTTTGGACCTTCATGGGATGCAAGCTTGGCTTTTAAATTATATGTATATGTTTTATTTGATTATTGAAATATATTTACTTGGATTTTTATTCAAAAATATAAAAATGATGCTTTTACAATATTTGAGACTTTTTGAAAATATGTTCAAATTGAAAAAAAAATTAAAATAATTTTATTAAGAAGTGATTATGGTGGAGAATTTGAGAATTGATAATTCAATTCCATTTTCTAAAATATGGGTATTAAACCCAAATTCTATGTGCTAAGAACACCTCAACAAAATGGAATTGTTCCAAGGAGAAATAAAACTATTAAAGAAATGTCTAGGACTATGCAAAATGAATACATTCTTCCAACCTATTTATGGGATGAGACTGTAAGTATAGCCTGGTATATATTGAATAGAGTTTTAATTATACCCATTTGGAAAATGACATCCTATGAACTCTGGAATAAAATAAAACCTAAATTATATTACTTTAAAGTTTTTGGATACAAGGTTTAAACCTTAAACACCTAGGACAATCTTGGAAGGTTTGATCAAAAATATGATGAAGGAATTTTCATAGGATATTCTACTACTTCCAAGGCATATAAAGTTTTTAATAAAAAGGAAAAGATTATTGAAGCATCGGTTCATGTGAAATTTTATGAATCTGGTCTCTTTTAGAAAATGAAAGACCAAATTGGTGAATCTAAAACTAATGATAACATGAGACATTAGAACTTGACAAATGTTTTTGAAAAAGATATAAAGGAAATTCAGTCCTGTCCAGAAGAACTTGAAACTGAAGAACCGATAAGTGTACTAGATAGATAGTCAAGAAACCTAAAGAATCACCCTTTAGAAACATTTATAGGAGACATAGACATAGGAATAAAAACTAGAAGGAATATAGTAAATCTTGTTTAGTTTTCTTCCTTTCTAACCCAATCAGAACCCAAAACTATATAAGAAGCCTTTGTTGATGAAAGTTGGTTGATATCAATGCAAGAAAAAAGAAATCATTTCTATTGAAATGATGTTTGGAAATTATTTCAATGACCACAGAATTATCCCCTAATAGTAATGAAATGTGTCTTTAGAACTAAACAAGATGATCAAGGAATAATAACTAGAAATAAATAAAGATTAATAGTTAAAGGATATAATCTTGAAGAAGGTATATATTATAATGAGACCATTGCACCTGTAGCCATATTTGAAGTCATTAGAATACTTTTAGCCTATGCAACACATAAGAACATTAAATTATTTCTGATAGATGTTATGTCTGCCTTTTTTAAATGGTTATTTATTAGAGGAATATTATGTTGGGAAACCTCCTAGTTTTGAAAATTCACAAACACCGGATTTTGTTTTTAAACTTACTAAATCTCTATATGGTCTTAAACTAACACCAAGAGCTTGGTATGAGAGACTAAGTTCTTTTATTTTGAAAAATTATTTTAATGTGGGAATGGAAGATCCACCGATGTTTAAGAAAACTGTCAATTCTAATATTTTATTAGTTAAAATTTATGTTGATGATGTAATTTTTGGTTTAGAAAATAAAACTCTTTGTCATTAGTTTTCAAATTTAATGAAAAAAGATTTTAAAATGCGTATGATGGGAGAATTAAATTCATTTTAGGACGTCATATTTTTGAAATAGAACTTGGAAATATTTTGAATCAAAGAAAATACATTACTGATTTAAAAGATAAATTTAGACTTTAAAACAACAAGGCATATACAACTTCTATGTGTACTAATAGAAAACATGATTTTGATGAAACTGGAAAATCAGTTGACAAAAATATATATAGTGGTATGATTGGTAGTTTATTATATCTGACTTTTAGTAGTCCGGATATAATGTATTCAGTATGCCTTTGTGCAAGATTTCAATAAAATCCTAAATAATCCCATTTAACAGCTGTTAAAATATTTTTTAGATATTTGAAAGGATTTTTTTATCAATCTCTTCATTATCCCAAAATATATTATTTTAATTTAATTTAATATAATATTCAAATGAAGAACTTGGGAGTTATAGATTAGATAGAAAAAGCACCTTAGGAACATGTCACTTTTTAGGAAAATCCTTAGTATCATGGTATAGTAAGAAACAACAATCAGTTTCCCTGTCAATAGCCGAGCAAGAATATGTATCTCCTGGCTGATGATTTGAAAAAGTTTTGTGGATGAAAAACACTATTATGGATTTTGGAATAATTTTTAATAGTACACCTATTTAATTTGATAATACAAGTGTTATAAATATTTCAAAAATATATTATTAATCATTCTAGGACTAAGCATATTGATATCAGACATTATTTTCTAAGATGTCGTGTTCATAAAAAGGATATAATCATAGAAGATGTAAGTAGTGAAATTAAATTAGCTGACATTTTTACTAAACCACTTCTGGTTGCAATTTTTTATTTTATTAAAGGGGAGTTAGGTTTATTTAATTTTAAGTAAGTTTATTTTTATATTAAAAAAATAGTATCATTACTTGTTTTTTAAATTGAATAATTTTGTTTATTTATGTTTTTATATTTTTCGTTGTCACGTGCGATTTTAAATTTTTTTAAATTTATGCAATAATTAGTATGTACGTAATGAAATTATAATCAAGGATGTAAGGAACCATTTCAAATCATAAACTCATACATTTTTTCTCAAAACCCTTTAAATCCTTGAAAAACATTTCTACTCTTCTCTCCCGAATCAAAACCTTCGAAACCCTAGTAATTTTTTACCCTTTAGCGATTTATGACAGAAAGGTCCAAAACCAAGAGAACTGATAAGCCAGAGACTAGCACTGCGAAGAGGAAGCACTCAACAGGGAGAATGATTTTTCAAGGAAAATACATCGATCTGGAATGGATCTATCAGATGAACCTGATGCTAAAGAAGGCCCTAGCTTTTCAGAACATAGAACAGACATTTTTTGGAGATTATAAGAAGACTCTATATGAGGTAGAACTTCTCCATTTATTTATGTCGGTAATTTTTAGTCTTGGAACTGCTGAATATTCAATAATTTCTAAGATTGAGGATCTGGATTTTTCAATCTCATATGTAGAAATTGCTCGAATTCTTAAATTCCCTCATGTGGGAGTTTTTCATTTTGATTTAAAAATATTGGTGTTTTTGTGCATATTCCAGAAGATATTATGTCCTTTTTTAGGAACTACATCTATAAACAAGATGTTTGTGAATGATTTGGAATCGGATAAAATGATATTGGTTATGTTTGTGCGAACTAGTATTGCACCTATATTTTTTGAGATGGAAAAAATTATTTACCTAGATATGTATATAATGTTTTTGATGATGAGTGATATAAAATTAAACATTCTGAGATACATTTTGAGGTATCTCAGTTACTATTTAAAACCAGAGGCAATAATGAATTTTTATCCTTTTGGAAGGTTCATCTCGAAAATTCTGTTTAAGAAATATATGGTCAGATTGGTGGATGCTCAGGTGAAATACCACCATAATAACATCTTCAATTCTAGTTCACTGAGAAAAATTGGATTTTTATGGAGCACAATCCAAGGCAACCAACTTCCTCTTGGAGCTGAAGATGATGAAGAATGTGATCAGGCCCAACCAGCAACATTAAAGGACGGACAAGATGAATCAAGAGTCAGTGGTATATCTAGGAGACTCGGGTTTGAGGTTATGGAAGAATCGGTAGAAAGAATTAAGGAAGTACATCCACTCAAAAAGACCAGGGCTCCTAATCCCGTTGAAGATCCTGTTGTAACTTCAAATATGTTAACATATTGTGATCTCTTAATCTATAAGTTTGTGGGAGAAGCTGCACTTGAAGAGATGCTATAGGTAGAAGTTTCTCAAGATAAGGTGACTCCTCTAGTAGAGTTAGAATGTTTGGCTCATAAAGTGATAGAAATAGAGGCTCAAATATAAAATATAACAATGACAGTGTTCGGTGAAGGAGAAACACTGTCCCAAACTCAAATTGATCATGTAGAAGTTGATCAAGAAAATATTGTTTTGGAAAATCCAGTTATATAGGGAGAAATTATGTGTGATTCTCATGATAAGAAACCTCCATCACGTGAAAACATGGAAGATAATTATTCTGATATTTATTCCAAGTTATTAAATGAGAATTTTTCTTTGGATGAGTCTGGGAAAGTCTCGTAGGAAAAATCTGTTGAGGAACCAGTACAAGGAGGGGATGATGAAAGATCACATGCTGAATCCATGCCATTATTGTTGTTGCATCATGTTGAAGCTGAAAATGAGAATCAAGCATAGGGTTCCTCAAATTCAATAAATACAGATATGGTGGAACTGAAAAAAAAAATTAACTGAAGCAGAAAAGAAGAATGCTGCTCTACGAAGAGCAATAGAAAAAGAAACATTTAAATTTTCAATGGCTGAAATAAAGTACTATTTCTAAACAATAAGATTATATTTTTTAAGAAGGACATGTTACATTAACTTGCAAAGTTGAAATCATATATGGTTATGAAGACATATTTAATTGAATTTAGATCTTTCATATAGAAAAAATTTGCATCTGTTAGAACCAGTGAGGCCAGTACATATGTTACATCACCTGATTTAATCAAAAAGTTTCGCGATATTACAGTGGTCATGGAGAATATGAATTCCAGATTGAAGAACATATAGTGAAACAATGCTCCTTTGTCAGTACTATTAGATAATCAATAGTTTCTAGTTGATCAGTTGACTTCCAGTGAACCAGGACATAGAACTGTACTGAATTAGTTCATATAATATGTGACTTCTTTTATGGAGAACGAATAAAGACTTCATGAGTTTTCAGATTAAATATAATTGAAGATATTAATTTTTCTAAGGGATGTAGAGATATATTTATCCAGTTTGGAGATGGATTGATGAGATGATTAAGGGATCCATAGATAGATATCAACGAAATAGTTCAGAGGAGATAAACCCTACCTCACACCCTTACCCAATCCGGATTTCGGTTGTTTTTCATTACAATACATGTAATTCTATTTGCAATTAAATATATTTACCTCTCATTTTCCTATGTTTTCATTTGTTTTATTGTACTGTCTATGATAGAAATTCTATTCATCCAGATTCACATATTGAGAAATAGTTTATAATAGAATTTACATAAGTTCAGTTCTACATTAAAATTTTTTATATTCCTTATTCTATAATTCTTTTTGATCTCATAAAAGGGGGAAAATGTAAGGTAAGAACAACATTTAATAAATATTTATTAAAAAGGGGGAGAAATGTTAAGCATTATCTTAATCATTTAAGTGGGAGAAAATATGTTAAACCTAATAGTGTATTTATCATTAAAAATTCAAAACTATATGTAATAAATTTTGTAAGTTGATTTCATTGGTTATTTTATGTGTTTTGTGATTATAAAAAAGGGGGAGATTGTTGAGAATGTGTTGTTTTCAACAATACATAATTTCAATATTAATAAGGGGGAGATTGTTGAGAACAATACTCTATCTCTTTGTAATGAGTTTGATGATCGCAAATACCCTTGTTTTTTATTCTAATGATTTTACATTAAATGTATTCCAGGAATTTAATATTTGTTATATTCTTATTTCTGGAAGACATTTTTAAGTATTTTAACAGTGATAATTAGTTGCTAAATTATTCAAAAATCATTTTTTGCATGTTATGGAAACACTGTTCATACCATACATTGAGAAGTGTAGTGTAATGATAGAATAAAGTGTTTACACTATGAGATATGATATAATTATGGTTTAAAATTCATATTATATCAACAATGTATGAAGGAAAGAAACCTACATTTGGAAGGAACCTTACATTTAGAAGGAACATTACATTTGGGAAATCATCAAAGTATGGAAGAATATCAGTATGTAAGTATGGAATGATAAGTTTGTTTCTAAAAGTGTGGTTCATCAACCTTACATTTGTGAAAAACCATGAATTTTAAAGCTAAAGATTAAAGTTTGATTCATCAAAATTACTTTAATGAACAAGTTTATCTTGATTAAAAAGTATAGATTATATACCCTATGTTTGATAACTGATGAAAAACGTTTGAGATCAACATTACATTTTGAACCTTAGGTTTAGAGAGTGTGTGATATGCAGTTCAAACCTACGTTTGACATCGGATGTTTAAATTACGACTTTATTAAAACAATGGTATTTATGTGAATTATCAGGCTAATTTCAAGCCATAATAAAATCCAAAATTTAATGCGAGTCTTTAACTGATTCAAACTCATTTAACTGTGATTCAAAGGATCAATTTACAAAGATCTTTTTCATGTCGAATGTTTAGGGGAGTTACAAATGCTCTTCTATTCAAACTTTTAAATATCAGGATTCTAAAGGTGAATTTTATGGATCTAAATTTATCGAAGAAGTTCTTGTTTTTATTATATATTTTATTTCCAAATATAGAGGTGATATACAGATATACAATATAAAAGAACTAATGATCAAAAATAACGAATATACAGAAGATAAAAATAGAGTCAATCAAGATCAACAGATATGTTGTTATGAAGAGTGAAAAAGTTTTTTTATAAAGACAAAGAAACTCAACTAAAGATTTATTGATCAAATCCAATATCCTTTTTTGAATCACCTACTATTAAATTTGCGAACTAAATTTTAATATCTACTGCAACTGGATCAGATCATTACTACTTTTATCCAATGTTCATTATTTCTGAAGACGAAGATCCATCCACTGTTAATTGCATGCATATGAAATTGGGAGGAACAACTGTGAAAGTATTTTTACTGATCAAAATACTCTTTTATATTGAGTGAATAACTTCTTGTACTATGTTGTGTATTCGGTTCTGTGTATAAACTAGAAGGCCCTATGTTTCCTTAAGTTCTTAATGATGTCAACTACCTGTACTCAGTTGTGGAGAGGTCTGTTGATAAGAGGACTAGATAGTGAAAATCACCAAGCACATGGAGTAGAGCGTTGATGGAGTGGACTAAACGCCTTCTGTTCCCCGAACCACTATACATCATGTGTCCCTTTCTACTAATATTTCCACTACTAAATCATTGATATAAATATAAAAGTAAAAATCGAGATCATTCAAATAAATTGAAAAAGCCATAATTCACCACCCCCGTCTGGTGCGTATCTATTATCACCTGATCCAAATAACCCTATGGTCCCCACTATACTACATTATTAGAGAAAAAATCTTTATTGAGGTTTTTAAGATAAAAAATCCAAGCATCAATGTCACCCCTACATGATATACTATAATATGATCCTTATTCAAATAAATCGTATATGAAACACTATTTTTAAGACACTAAAAATTCTTCCACCAGGTGTTGGAGACTTTCAATTCTTATGGTAAAATTACACAACTGAAATTCCTTCTAAAATAACCAATTTAAGCAGGTTATCCTAGTTTTCTAACTATATGTGTACTTTAATGAATGATGAAAAATAATTTATTATTCATTATACTATGCCTAACCCAAATTAATATTTCCTCAAAATACATACTATATTAACTATATAGAAGATTTAAATTGTTATTTTTATATGGGAAAAATTCGAGTGATTTACTACACAATAAAAATCATCAAAATAAAACTCATGTCATGTTCTTTCAATCACCCCGAAACATCAAAATAAACATCTCCTCGAATTTAACACCAAATAACACCTGAGTCTGAACATGAATTATGTGCTTACAATGAAATACCACCTAAGAAACATATACACCTTGTTTATTCTTATATTTATTTTCTTCACATAAACTTTTTATTCTTCAATATTTTCTAAAAATAAACCCATTTGGATTTTTTTGACTACCATTGAATGAAAATCACTTTTCATACTCAAAAAATATAATAATGAATCATTATTTTAAAATTCAGACCCTCTGTGTAAAAAATAAATATCAAAAGAAATAATAATAAATAATAATGTCTTGTTTTCTATTTATATTACATACATACACATTTTAATATCTTATTTCTCGTCATATAACTATTATTTTAATTTTTTTATAACAAGTTACTTTGTATTTTCACACTAAACATGTAAGAATAGTGAAAACCACAAACAAATCAGATATACTAACTACACAAGTTACCTCTTTTTGAAACACTCCCCAAACATGTACTGCCTCATAAAAAATCACATAAGAAGAATTTAGGATACTCTCCCCACATATTGAATTAAGGAAATGGAAGTGACAAATATGTTTCTTTATCACCCTTTGAAAAAAAATATCTGATGGATAAGTGAGATAATGGTCTAATTCACTGCACCATAACCATTAATGAGTGACAGATGATATTTATACTTCATCCTCTATGAATTATTATTCAAATGTACAATTGATTGAAAACCAATTTTATACAACACAAACTTCTTCAAATCCCATTTTTCAATGGTATAACTAATCACCTTTTCAATTTATTGACATGACATGCCAATATAACTTATTATTACTATAAGTAACATTAACTTCTTCTTTATAACATTGAAATTGTTATAATAAAATTTCATAAAAATATTCTTCAATATTTCTTTGTTCCTTACATATTGTGATAACTATTTCAACCTTCTTTTCAATTAGTCTTATTTTAAACCCTTTTGGGATACATAAACCCCCATTATCTTCTCCAAAACATCATTTTTAGTGAGGTATCTTCTACTCTATAGATTTATTTATATTATCCATTTTTGGGATTATTTTAGCTGATATTGGTAGATATAATGTGTTTATATTAACATTATACACACTTTAGTTATATGTAATTTTTAATCATATATTAGGCACTATTCATTCTTTTTAAAATAATGTTTCGTCTATGCCACACTTTGTCAATTAAAAAAATTATGTGTGACACTGTTTGTTTGTAAGGGTTGTGCCTGCTGTATTTGTGCCTTCCATTTATATTCATAGAATAAAATGTGTATCCTCTATAGAAAAATAATCTTATCATATTCCAATATCCTTCTCAATACCAAAATCACCATAAAATAAAAATAAAATTCCTAAAAATAACGTCAATATTGAAACCACACATTTTTATTGTAATTAATAATTTTGAAAGCACATTTAATTTATTTTTGATTCAAAAAAATTATTCATATACTCTAAAAATATACATATAAATTTTATATTTTTATCCTAATCATTATTCATTACAAAAAATTAAATATTTTCTTGAAAATATATACATTTGATAAGATAATATGCATTGCGTTGTCAATTTTTATGTGATTCTCTTCATTATTTTCACTTTTTTGTTAGGTTTTAAATTTTCCTAGAGTAATTCTATGATATTTATAAATCAATTTTTAGGGAATTTTTTTATTATAAAAATATTATATTATCAATTTATCCACAAAATACTTCACTTTCATTGAGATATATCCCAATTCATACTTGGTATCAGAAAATTCATATTTAAAATATCTATTAAATTTTACATTTTCTGGGATGTCCACACTAAGATACTCAAATTCATTCTCTTGTGAATTAAATTTTTATTTAAATAATTCAACAGTTTTCTTTCCCTAGTTAGTGATTCTCTTTCATCCTCAATGTTTATAAGAAACAGAATTTTTTTTTGAATTCATCCTTATCAAATTTAACCATATTAAATGTAATCTTCATATTTTCACTCTCCAACATGAATTAATTTTAGTCCATTTTTTATTAATTACATATTCAATATTATATCCATATAATATTCATGTTAAGTCTCATAAATTCTTGAATAATCATATTCTATATTTATTGAGTCATCTCTTTTTCAAATTTAACCAATTTTTTAAAATAGACATGAGAATATGGATGCAATAAAGATGTTAGATAACTTCTAATCAAATTATAAGAAACATGGAAGATATGGTATGTTTGGGATTTCATAGGTTTGTTTGTATACAAGGTTTCTTAATGTATTTAATTATATTTTAATTTGACCAAAATGATTTTTTACATCAAAGACATTAATAAGATGAGTTTCCTTTTAAGTATTTGTATAGTTATGGACATTATTATACAATCTTTGGGAAGAAATATGGGAAAATTTGTTATTAATTAATATATGAATGATTTTAAAAATTTTATAAAAATATCTTTAATATACTTATGATTATTGAGATGGAAAAAAGATTTTTTGAACTGAGAGTTGTATTAAAAGTATAAGAGTTTATATGTACAAATTAGAGAAGGAAAATCTGTTTGAAAATTATGAAAAAGTTCATAAAAGATGACAATCAATGTAATTAAAACATAACGAGTGTTTGGAAGAAATGTATTTACATATATTTTGGGAAAATAGGTCCATGGTGTGGAATTTCTCAATGTAACAACATATTTGAAAGAATACCAATGGAGAGTCCATATTTCAATTAATTTTATAAAATCAATTAATGGATTTTAAAGAATGTAAGTAAACTACATATTTAATAAGATTATTAAATACATGGGATTTCAAAATTGATCAAAATATTATGAATATAGATTAAATTATGAATTTCATTCTTAGAAAAATTACATTATACATAGTGTTGGGACCACTTTGTGTATGAAGATTGTATTTGTTTTCAATAGGTGGCAATACTGGTCAAAATAGAAAAGAAGATGAAGAAGGACTCCAATGTTAATGAAGATCGGCTGAAGTGTGGATTCTTGTAGAATTTTTATGAAATCATAACATTGAATGTAATGCATGGTCAATTCTCCATGAATTAAATTAACACTATTGTTGAAGTGAACCTAAGTTCAATAAACTTGTGTCATAAGTGAAAAATTCTTTACAACAAGGAAAAATAGTGATGTATCATCCATCTGATGATGATTGAAGAAGAATGAGGATTTGAAGAAGACCATGAAATTCTTCATTATTTCATAAAATCCATGAAAGATCAACATTGAAGAGTAGAATCAAATGATTTCCTTGAATTGTAGAATGATAGTTGAAGAAGAAGAGAGAATGTTGAAGGGCATGGCATTCTAAGACCTCCATTCATATCACATTGTATAAAACTAGATGATTCTTTGCTTATATGTACTTCAAAAATATCATAAGTCAATAGAACATGTGATGCAAGTCTTATGATATAAAGGGGGAAAATGATGATGCAATTTATAAACAGTTTTTATTTGAAGGACTGATGCTGCTGGAAGATATGGAAGTTTCAGTACTTCCCACTGTAATTCTGACAATGGTAGATCTAGTCTATCAAAGGATATATATCACGATAGTGGAGTTTGTGATTAAAGTTGAAGAATATTAATGGGAAGTTGTGAAGAAAGAAATCACAATGGAATGGACAATCTGGAGATGGCACAGAAGAAGAGTTTAAGGTTGCATCATTTTCCACTGTTTTCCAAATTTTACGAACTAAAAATCATGAGATGAAGATGTGTTTTTGGAAATGGATGTTGTGTGCAAGATTTAAAATGGTTTATATATTTGTGTTCAAGGAAATATCCAAGGTCAGAACATTGAAAATTGACAAAGGCATGTAGTGCGTGAAAAAATTGGCTGAGTGCGCAAAAAAATGAAGGCCCCATGAAATAGAAGCGGGATGCACAAAAAATTAGTTAGATGCACGAAAAATAAATAGGTTGTGCGAAATATTTGTGGGATGCACGAAATATCAGCAGGATGTGTGAAAAATAATGTTGTGCGTGAAATATCAGTGGGATTCACGAAAAATAAAGTCTTCACGAAATATTGATGTGGTGTGTGGAATAGAGGAATGAATTTTTTTCCGCAAAAGGTGTTTCGAGATCAAAAGCTTGAAAATTGGCAAAGGCATGGACTGCGTGAAAAATTGGTCTAAGTGCGCAAAAAATAGGTTGCATGCAAGATTGTTATATTGAGAAATGTTGAACACGGTGTGGAATTTTTCGCACAATTATTGAATTGTGATTTTAAAGTCATAAAATGGAAAAGTCATGATGTGCGCGAAAAATCCAAGAAGGTGCGTGTAATATAACGAAGTGAGAGAAAATTTTACATGCAGGAAGGGGTTTTACGTGCTGGGTCAAAATGCCTATAAATATGAGGTGAACCGCTCTCATTTGAAGTGACTCGACACTTAGATAAATACTGAGCTCTGACGTGTAGAAAAATTGAAGTATATAGTATTGCAAGAAAAGAAGAAGTGCAGCATGAAAAAAGAAGTGATGCGGGAAAATGGGAAGTTCTGCATTAAAAAGAAGACTTGCACGAAAAGGATTTTTTGTGCCAAAAGGTGTTTTTTACGTGCAACATTTAAATTTTACATGCATGTCCCATAGAAGGGTGTGTGAGAAATTTGACGGTCCTGTAGGCCTTTGATTGGTGCATAGCACTCTCAAAGTGACTTTGAGAAGAAGGAAGTACCTTGAACCATTAAGTATCACGAAGAGAAGTAGATATGCGCTCATACGACTAGTTATTAACACTCTTGTTGTGATTTGCAAAGTGATGAAGAACTAGATGTTCAATTGAATTCATTCATACACAAATGAGAAGGAAGTATACCGATACACTCATGTATTGGTATTGAGAATTTAAGAGAGAGATTAAGACACTACAATACTATTCCTTTGTGTCAAAGAGAAAGATGAGAAGACGAAGAAGAACATAGTGTGCCCAACTGAATGATGACAATTATTCAGGGAAGTTTGATTCAGATGATGTCAGGTGAACTGATCTTCACTGCCTGATTAATCACAGTGGTGTATGGGATTCTAACCAAGAAGATAGAGGAATTTTTAGTGCAGTTGGTTGTTTCACTAAGAAGATAGAATAAGTCCATTACAGTTAGTGTTGCACTGGAGAAAAGGATAAAGAAATAAGCATGAGATTCTTTCCTACTTCTTTGAAAGTAATCATGTAAAGATCACTAAAGATGACCAAGAGTAGAACCTACCTTATCCAAAAGAAAAAAGACTCTCTCCATAGGTTGTATAAAGAACCATCTAGAGGAAGTATGTTGGACTAGGCCATCACCAGTTCAAGGAAGAGGATTGTTTCCCACCCCCCTCTAATGTGTAGGGACCCACACTAGCTAGAGGATTGTTTTCCTAGAAACTACATTGTAATTGCATATGACATCATAGTGGAGAATCCATGCTCTAGTCATATCCATGCATGGAAAAGATATAGATACTCTTATTGAGTGGTGAACCTTGTAAAACTATTGTGTGCATATTTTTACTATATTTTATTATTTCATGCGACAGAGAAAAGAGAATAAGAGAAACAAGATCCTAATATGTCATGAGGTATATAGATAAAAGTTGGAATTGGTTTAAAAATTCCCCAACACTGATTCACCCCCTCTTAGTGTTAGGTTTATCCCAAAATGGTCCTCTCACATAGTGGATCCAGACGTGTGGTATTATTTTAATGCTATGAATATTGATGAATAATTATTGTCTTTCTTAATCATTTTCTCTCATAAATCATTATATATACCTATAAACAACGTTTTTCTGAAGAAAGATAATTTTTTTTCAATACACATGGTTATGTTTTACAAAGGTCTATAAAATGATTTAATATGAAAATAGGGATAAATGTAATTTTTTTATAAAAAAAGAATTTATCCAAAATATTTGTTAAAATATAACGAATTGAGATTATTCCACCAATCACTGATATATTTTAAAAAATAAAATATTTTTTTATAATTTTTCTTTAAACACATAGAACACCATTCATTATATAGTTAGTATTTAATTATTAGTTAAATATTATCACTAAAGGAAATATGTATTATTTTTTTAACACAAAGTATTTTTCATATCAGATTTGGATATTTAATAAATAATATAGTTCCCTTGAATTTAATAATAGTATATTTGGACATAGTAAAGTTACATTTTTAAAAAGTATAAGATTGTAGTAGTATAGTTTCAAGGTGAATGTTACATTACAAATAATAGGATTTATGTTATGTTGGAAAATATAAATAATGTAAAGAGCTACAACTAGTTACAAAACTAACAATAAATGAATATTTTGAATTGAAATGTTCTTAGATTAGAAAATGATGAACCTATAAAGGGATATACATTGAAAACTGATTAGAATTTAAATGATTTAAAACATTTGTATATATATTTTCCAATATAAATCATATAAAGTGTTATAATAGATTTATCCTAAGGGATTTACCCAAAAAAATTGTATGAACAATATAAAGAGATTGATAACAAGAAAAACAATCAGTAATAGTACATGAAATACAATGATGAGAAATTATTTTTAATGTAAAAAAAATTATGAAATATTAGGTTTACCATGACAAACAGTTAAACATGGCAAAAATATAGGAAAATTTGTAGGTATAAAATAGTTTAATATAAAAGGGAATTTTAATATATTTTAAATATTATATTTCCTCCATTATGAAAAAAATTATAGAAAAAAATCACTATAAATTGAATACTATCATTTTAAATGAGAATAAAACGGATGGTTATGATCCAAATAGTATCAACATAAAAAATTAAAACTATTATGTAGGATTATTGTATTTAATCACTTTGATTGAACAACTATACAACCCATTTGTTTCTTTATTCAATATATTTAAACTAATATTATCATAATGATATAAATTTTTTTAAAAAAATTCATAGTTTAAAAAATGTGAACAAGGACAAATATCATTAATTTTTGAACTTTTAATAAGTTACTTATTGGTAGAAATAGTGTAAGGATTGTGATTTATAAAATAAAATGTGACACCATCAAAAAAAAAACAATCAAAATAGAATACTCTCATTCTCTATGAATAGTTTACGTTTTTTTAAATAATAATTCAAAATGATGAATTAATCAAAATATTATGAATAATAAGTAGGTATAAAAGTAATATAATATGAATTTTAACAGGAGAATGAAAAACACCTTTATCAATTAAATTCTTTTCCTGTCAAAGACACCTATTCAAAGCTATGATTTTCCTGGATTTATTTTCACGAATTTTTTTTGTTTTCTGGATCCAAATTAATGTATTAAGGAATATTAATCATATTCTAAAAATATATTTAAAACTCTATATTTGATCTCTATGTTAGCTACTTTGAGCTTATCTCATCATTTGATAAAGGGTGTTCCCATCACTATTCATCCTCATCCTCATGTGACTCCACAAAATCACTTAATCGGATCCTCTCCTTTCATATATGAATATGTTTTATCTCTTTGTGTGAGAGTCCAATAATCAGAAGCATGAATAATGATCTCTACAAGATTCCCATAATTTGTATTTCATTATAATCAATCCTTCATATTTACATAGACTTTGAATTTATCTTTGTGAAATTAGGGTTAATGAAAAATACATTAATTCAATTATCAACCGTGAAGATAAATCAACTACGTGGATAATTAGGTATGTGATTACCCTTATATATCATTCCATGAAACATGACTATCTTTTTGTAGATGAGAACATTTATGGATACCCTTCTGTGGATATGTTGTGACCTTTATTAAACACATTGAAATTTAGCTTATACCCTTACAAAAAATTTGAGAACTCTAACTAATCCATTCATAGTTTCAACGAATCGATGGAATATAATATTTTTAGGTTTTAAAATTGTGTGTCACTCTTACAGATACAGTGAGAACCAAAGGCTAAGTTTATGAAGCCAACCATAATATGAAAATAAAATAAAATGGGAAATTAAACTATAAAAAATATAAAATCAAAACATACAACATATTACTAAACTATGAAACTCCATTATTAAAAGAATATATTAAAAACCACTTTGAAAATAATGAAAAAACAAAATTTAAATCAATATTAATAAAACCTTTTGTGGGAAAATTATTTTTAGAAAAATATTAATCATTTTTTGAACATTATAACACTAAAAAATAATATTAAATAATATAATAAAAAATAAGATATTCAATATTAAATTGATCAAAATTCAAAAAATATCCAATTAAGACTAATTATTTAATTTTTAAACTGGCTAAATTCTATGTAAGAATATTTTAATGAGTTGATTATTTAGATTATAATTTTTTATTTCATAAATATTAGTCACTAAATTTATATAGTGGGAGGTTCAATCATATTGGATATTGTACGTGTGATTTTAAATGTATTGAGATGTATTGAGTTTAAAAAAATCATAAAATTCTAGGAAACATAATGCATTTATGGTGTAATCTCATATTGGTTGTGATTATATTGGATCTTCTATATTATTTTTCATGTATTCATAATAATATTTATTAATATTAAATATACCTTGTAATAAAAATGTAATAACTCATTTATCCTTCATTTATGATGGATTCATCTAAAATAGAAAGTGAAAAGAAAATTCACCTCTCAAAGTAAGACATTCAGTTATCCTAATCAGATGCTCATCACTTTGTGTTTTAGGATATGATTAAATGTTAAGGTTATCAATAATAGGATTTTGTATTTGGATATGGAATATAATAATCATATACAGAATGTGTTTTCTGTGGATGGAAAACCCACAAACTATACCACATGGAGTGTCATAAGATCTATATTTTTGAATACAAGGAATACATGTATTATATATGAAAATACCTATTATAATGGTTCCAATAATATACCTAGAATTAAGAAAATTAATAAATTTATAGCTTTCTTATTCAATCCTCATAGTTGAGAGAATCACGGGTCATTTGATATATTTCTAATTATATGATTACTGATGTTTAATAAATATGAATTTTCCCCTCTTGTATAATGAGTATGACATATGACCCCTTGATCATGATGGATAATTATTTTTTACCATATATAGATAATAAAAATCTAATGTGATAATCTATTAGATGCAAAGAATTTTTATTAATGACTAATTAGGATAAATGACGTGTGATGTTCTTGTTCCTTATGTTAGTTTATTCTAAAATAATCTATAATGTATAAAAATTTATATGGGAATGACATACAGAATATGTTATAGATAAATTATGTATTAAAGAGAATAATTATATGAAAATTAATCCATGTATAAAATATTTCTAGTGGATGTAGGTCACAATATATATGTGTTTGATGGAGATCCTGTAAGATCCCTTAGTGGCTTGAGTGTAAATGATTCTTTATTAGAGGCCTCTTTTTACAAACATTTATTAATTTCGAAATTCACAGTAATGTTTAATACATATAATTGAAATATAATAACACAATATGGTTGAATTAGTATGGATTATTTTTTATAAAAATCAGATAAAATATCTAAAATTGTTTAACAACTTATCCAAATCATATTCTGTATGCCTATTCATAATGGGTAACATGTTATATAATAAAATGTGAAGTTGATTATATATTTGAAAAAAATAGGCAATACTCAAAAATATTTTATAGATAAGATTCCATATGTTATTATATATGATACGATATAATTTTAAATAACACATAATCTATAAAGATTTGGTGAAAGTGGGAATTTGGTGGAGAGATATCCTAAAACATTAAATATATATTTATAATGTATTTATGCTCTATTATATGATTTGATATATTTATATTATATTACATAATTTTTATAAATTGTATATTTCATGCATTTGGTTGTATTTTTACTTACAATATAAAAATATTATAATATCATTGCCTAGCCTATCATTATTTTATAATAAGGAAATATTATAAGACCAAATAACAAAGGAATTGCTACTTCAAATTGTTAAATAATGTTTTATATGTTTTATACCATTTTTTATAATTTTTTAAAATTTCTGAGATCTTTTTTGGGATGATATTAATAGATTTAGAATCAATTAAGTTGATATGGATGTTCAATGAATAATGGTAAAATAATTCTTTTGTATAGAATTCTATAATACTGTTTAAGTCAAAAGTCTATGTTCTTCATAAGCTAACTAGTATGTGAATATTTCATTTGAAATTTATAGAGCATAAAACTAAGAAGTAGTATATTTTTGTGAAATGGATAAACTATACACTAATAATTTCCATTATTATTGGGATTCCATAGATATTTTCTAAACTAATATAGAGTTCAACTACATATTTCATATACTTGATAGAATATATTGAGTTCAAAACTTAATAGAGTTGAAAATGTTTTTATTGTTAATTTTTTCCTCATAGGGTTCAATCCTTTTTTTAAGATTCTATCTCATAGTGTATAAAATCAATATTGTTGAGTTTAATAACTACATTGATTTTATGATTTCATAGTGATTAAAACACTATAAATATTATATGGCTCACTAAACCCTAGAGAGATAGGCAAAACTAATGGGGAACACCATGGGGTTCCCTTCATTGTAGAAAATCTAGTTGGTCAAAATCATAGAGTACTTTTAAGAGAAAACCAATAATAATAAAACAAAAAACAAATCATATCATAAATGAATATTTATTTATGATGATGATTTGTTGATATTTTCTTCTTTAAATAACATCATTCTTTGTAAAATCCACCATTAATGTTGAGATTTGTTGAATTATAAAATGAATATCACTGGTTATTATATGATACGACCATAGAGGAATCTTCATGTAGATTTCATATTAAAAAATTTGAAATTTTTTATATTGGTTAAAGGTAATATTATTTAATAAAATTACTGGTTGATGAGGATCAAGGTGAATTTCAATAATTTAATATATAAAAATTATTCATGAATTTATGTGACTATAAAATGTAGGAATTAAAAAAGAAATTTTATTTGATATTTGAGATAAGAAAAAGATAGTATACATCATTGGTAAAATATTATATAAAATATTGATAAGATGAATAAGATAATAGATGAACATTAAAATTGTGCTTTATAACTACGTGGAAGAGTGTTGATTGAGTTTTTGATCATTTGAGTGATTTTTTTTGGGGTTGAATAAGATCATACCAACCATGCATGGTGTTATACATTATTTCATAATTATAATTATGAAATTGTATGGAATAACTATAGATACTACACTAAAATTGTATTAGTAGTCAATGAACATAATATCTTATCCCTGATGTTGAAACATCTGAAGGTATTCAAAAGCTTTTTTTTAAAATAAAGAGATGGTATGATCTTATAGAACATTTGGTTCTATTATAACTTATTTCATATATCATTTCCGAGAAATATATTGAAATTTCCCCATTTTACAAGTCAATGATACCTTCTCAAATGTTTTATTTGAATTTTACTATATTTTTAACCATGAAAAATTAGATTGATAATAATTTCTACGGATCAATAGAAGGATGACACAAAAAGTAATACATTCTATCCCTTGAAAAAACTCTGTAAAATCAGTCTATAACCTATTTCTTTCCTCTTATTTTAAATATATAGATAGGAATAGATTCTAGGGTGTGGATAATGGATTTATCCAAACATCGAATTTAAATTGTAAATAAATAAAATTATTAAAACTACTTTCACTAACATAACCCCTCTCGAATATACCAAAACTGATCTGGGCTCTTCAATTGATATTATATTCAACAAGTGCTCCTATGATTACACTATTTATATATTGAGTAATGGGTAGTTTAAAATTAGTGAATAATATATGATTCCCCAATTTTTATGGGAATTACAATCATATATGAATTAAATATTTTATTCAATATAATCATTCACAAGGATTAGAGGTATATTATACTATTACTATTGGTTTTCCACATATTATAAGAAATTATCTAGGTATCATTTCATTAAAATATAAAATTTATCAGAATATGATAAGGTTATAAATTCTATACTATCATGATTTCCCAAAAAAGAATAAAAAAGCTTAATGCGGATCATAATAAATAAATAAAATATTTAAAAATTTGAAAACATATATGAGGAGAATTTCAGGATCAAGGAAACCAATATATAGAGTGGGTGGGGGATAGATTTATATATTTTAGGATGGTAAATTATGATAATTTTGATGAATATTTTATTAGGAATAATTAAATATTTATCAATATTTTAGGATTTGTAGATAATCTTTAATATTATAATGTTGTACAAATTTTATTGAAAATCATTCTAGAAAAAGATTTAGTCCAAATGATTTAGATACTAAATTTTGAAAATGTTTATCAAATATGGTGTTATAAAATTATCTTATTAACATTGAGGTGAACGAGAACCCAATTTTTGAAAAATAATTCTAATTTGGATATGAAATTTAAAACCATAAATTGTTTAATATCAAATAATTGGAGTTCAAATCATCAACTCACCTAGAAAAACATAATTAGAGTTATTAAAAACACATTGATATTAAAAACGTTATCTATAAAAATCCTAAAATATGATAGGTAAAATATATTAGAAATATTCTACTCAAATAAATTGATTTTCATGGAGTATATATCATTGTAGTTGACTCCCCGTGAATAAATAAGAGTGTGAATTGTGATGGGGATAATCAATTACTGAATCCATTGAGATGTTATAAAGGAAAATAATCAATGGAATACAAGAGGTATGAAGAATATATAATTATGATGATAATAAAAATGAACATATGTTTGTTGATTAAATATAAATATGACTTCATTACTTCAAAAAATTAATGAACACAATATATTGCTAGAAAAGGTAAAAATATCATGGAATATGATGAGGGAAAACAATATAGATTAAATAGCATTTTTGGAACATATATAGATAACATGTTTTAAATTGAATTTGAATTATGCCTTATGATATACACATAAAATAAAAAAACAATCAATCATGAATATGGAAAGTGAAATTAATAAAAATGAAGATGATTTGTCAAAAATTGATGACTAACAACAATATAAATAATTTTGATACTAAATGTAAAATTTGTTGAGCTGGAAAGATTCATAAAATATTTTAAAAAACATATTACTAATAATGAATAATTAATTAACTAGATTGTATAAGGTTGTATTATTTTTGAGAAAACACATTTAAAAATTAACAGTTAATATAAAAACTTAGTAGAAGTGAAGTATGTGTCATCTCAAAGTGATGAGAAACTGAGTATTAAAATTTTGGGAAAAAAATCACGTAAATTTTATGATGATATGGACACTATTCTAGATAACATCATTGGTTAAAAAATCAATATTGGTAAAACATGGGATGAGAAAAAAATAGAAAAGATCACATCTACAATAATGATTGTTGAAGTCTTCAGGAAGAAGGAATTTTTCCAAAATTTAAGACTGAAGAAATATAAAGATGGACCAAAACCAAAAGTTAAAAATAATAGGCAGATCCATCACTTTATGGGAGGAAAAATATTAAAAGGGTAATATTAGTGGTGTTTGATATTTTGGAACAAATTAAAAGATTTCTAGGAAAATATGTATCTGCGGTGTAATCAATGAAGTTAGTAATTTTAGGGGATGTGACAGAAGTAATCGATAGATATGAATAAATACTCTGAATGAAAAGTCAATTGGGATGTTTTATCCAAAAAAATTATTTCATTATTGAGTGATATAGATGGTTAGATAATACAATCCACACTACAAAAAAGATAATGACCATGATTCTTATTCAAGAATAGTAGGCTCCATAATGTAAGAAATGAAAAAATAGAAATAAGACCAAAAAATCACTGACCTATGATGTAGCTATCATAACAAACAAGAGTGGAAATCCATGTGACTTAGATAGAGGACACTCATAAAATATTAAAATTGATAAAAAGGTCTTGATAATTATATTAGAGAAACATACCTGTTTTGGGAATTTTGGTCATAATTTCTCTCTAATGAATATTAGATTTGGGTTAGCTAAAAATTAGTCTCACATGTTGAAATTATAGGATGTTCTATTAATTTATGGGATTAACCACAACTTATTGAGAATGATTAAATTATTTGATAAGGTAAATTAGTTTATTTTTAACAGAATTTTTTTTGTCATTATATGATTCAAATATATAATATTCATTAAAAATTAAAAGAAACTATTTAGAAAACAATTTAAATTGGATATCCAATATATTTTTATTATCTCAATGCTAAGTAAGAGTGAAATATTTGGCAAAAATTCCTAGAATTATGATAAAATGAATCTAAAAAATATCTAAAGATAACAGTAAAATACATCTACTATACTTGAGAAGAGATATACATCTATTCTATTGAACATTTCAAAATGGGTAGTTGGTTCATGGAAAGCATCAATGTGTTGTTATACAATCAATTATAATAATTAGGTTGATTCAATCATATTTACATAAGCCCAAGAGATACCACACTAAATGATGTGACATATATTTTATTATATAGATAACTATATAAGAATTACTAGAGTATTATTCAATAAACATAATACATAAGTAGTGGAAAATTTTAATATATTTAGAGGAGATGTTAAAAGGGTGCTTGAAATTCAAATAAATAAAGTGAAAACTGTGAATTTGATGGATTTAAGTGGGATTGTATTTGAATATTATCTTTTTGAATATGAAATGAATAACCAGTATATCTCTCTATAAACTCTTTTGTAATAATTTACAACTAAAAAAATATAAAAACATTGGAAATGGTTTGAAAAATCTAAATTATCCTAAAAGTATAAAAAATTATTATAGAGGGACGGAATGTAGAAAGATACGCACATTCAAAAACATGTGTTTACTAACTCCAAAGAAAAATATAAACGTCATATTTAATGTGGTTAAAATTGAATTCATCAGTGAGTCATTTTGGATTCTTTGTAATCCCTTATCTAATTAAAATTAATGATTTATATAAGTGAATATTTAATTAGAACTATGGGAAGGGTTTTATTTTTTGATACCTATAAAATCTTAAATGACTATGATTCTTGAATAAAAAAAATTCACAATTTGGTTGACTATATTTATGTGAAAATAATTGATAATAAACCCATAAATAATGTTGCAGATGTTGAAGACATTGATCATTCTGTTGTTAAAAATGAGTTGAGTTCTGAGTGTAACAGAAATAGAAATGTGCAACTAAACCAAATCATTAAAAAATAAAATCATAAAGAAGAAATTAAAATAATTAGATTATTATTAATATAAAATATAATTACCTAAGGATAAATAAGAAAGAAGAAACAAAAAAATTTTAGTGTAAGAGAGTCTGAAACTAAAAAAACTAGGATAAATCTAAGAGGTGACAAGTAAAAAACTACGATCTCTCAAATATAACAAAAAACTACATATAATTATATTAAGCATAAATACTATATTGTATCTATGAATGTGTAGTTATAAAAAATTCAAACATATTCATCTTTGAATATTATTCCTAGATTAAATGATACCAATGTTTTTTTGATAATGGCGTGTTCATGAAAAAATTAATGACATTGGAAATATCACAAAGAAAATAGATTTTTTTTAGAAAGGATAGCCTCATCATTAAGGGGTTGATTTTGAATAGAAAATTTCAATAGTATCAATATTTTAAGCTATTATAGTTTTCCTATTATTTTTATAATGTAGTCACTTTAAAACAATTTTAAATTAGAAATAAATATTCCTTTATAAATAGTGACCAGAAAGAAAAAGTATTTGTTGAGTATCCTGATATTTTTATACATAAAAATTAGTTATTTATGGTTAGAAAATTTAAGGTGACGTTATATGGGTAAAAAGATGCCCCAGATTATAGTATTATAAGTTGGAAAACTACTTAATGAAGATGAAATTCAATAAAGAGAAGGTGTACAAAAATCATTACATAAAGGAGTTGAATTCATGAACTACAATTGTGATGGTATATTTTGATTACATTAAATCTATAAAAGATCAGTAGAGTGCATCTATTTATTTTTCAATAATTATATAGAAATAATTAAACGTTTCTATGATTGGAGATATTAGGTATTTTATGGTATTACGTGTTCTTAAGGAATAATATTTTATTTTTTTCTAAATTAATTATTTTCAAAATATCTATTAAATAATTTTTCAAGTAGGTATCTAAAACCCTTTGCACATATATTAATTTTGGTTTAAAATTATCTTAATATTTTTAAGGTGAAAGTGTGATATAGAAGGAGTATCGAAAAATGATTGGTATATAATTATATCTTTTTATTTATAGAACTATAATTTTTTACCATGACGGTTTGTTTTAGTTTTCATAATAGTTTTTATGAATCACACTAAATGGCATCCAAATGTATCTATAAATATATCAATATGGCATTGAGTTACATTTTGTTAAAAAATAATTCAATGAAATGGAATTTTAATAGTTATACTGATTCTGATTAGGCATAATATTAAGACGATAAAAGGTCTACTTAAGGTGGAATTTTAGTTTTTGGGAGAATGTTTTTTTAGTTATAACGTTAAGAAGAAAAAATATTTTATGAAAAGAAATATAGAATCTAGATATATATCTAATAAATGTGCCCAAACATAATTGATATGGTTGAGAAAAAAAATAAATGTTTTTGGGTTATGAATTATTGGTAATTAAATATTTCATGTGATAATAAAAGTGTTAATGAAATATCTAAAAATAAAACAATCATGTACATGATCAATGTTTACACATTTTACTACATCAATGAGAGTGTATTGAATATTGAAATAAATAAAAATTAATTCATACTATAAAATAATTTTCTGATAAATTAAATGATGAAATTTATGATGTTAAAGTTTAGATCCCTAGGATGAACTTGAATGTATATATAGTGACCCCACCCCATAAACTGGAATCTAGTACCTACTACTATTTCATTGGCATGGATACATGGAAATCACAGACCAAAAAACCTAATAGATTATTAGTCTTCATAATATAGATAAATTCATGGGTTTAAATTATATTTGAATAAAAAATTACAGCATAATTTTTTTTAGAATAACATTATTTCATCTTGTATTTCCCAAAATGATCTCCATAGTAAACATTAAGAAATCTTGAGAATGGTAACAAAAATAATTGTTAATTATAATAATCAGTATGGGTTACGTACAACAGAAGCTATCCTGAATCAATAGTGAAAATTCAATATGGTAAGGAAAATAACTAAACATAAATTCCATTTAAATAGGTGGATGAAGAATAATTAATATATAAATGAAAATAACTGATAGCAAATTCTATGTAATAAATAATATAAGATAGAAATAAATCCATAGATTCTTTCATAGGGAAAAAATCATGGATAATAATAATTTATTTCAGGATGGAATCAATTCATAATTATAGGACATCCTATTTTATAGGACCATTTTACCTTTACTGTCAAGATCTATTCTCAAGATAGTTTAAAACTATTGGGAAAACCCCCATCTGATCTAGCCAACTGATACATATCATGAGACTACTAATTCATTGAGGGTCTTTAATTTAGTTGTTCCAAAATCATGCCTTTCATGTTCAAAGCATTAGTCTTATATAGAATAATTGATTTTATTCAAAAAAATTGTGACATATAAAGTATCATAAATGAGTAAAGTAATCATATTTCTCAATATTTCCCCAGTTAATGAAATATCATTAAATTAAAAAACCATATTTAAAAATGGTATATTGTTTATGAAATAATCATATCTATACAAAGTGATATTTATATTCTGGGGAAATTTAATGTTCACTGATCATAAGAATGTGAATAAATCATGGTGAAATTAATGACTACAAAAATGATTTAAGGTTATGAACATCGACACTATACTTTTTCAAAAAGAATTCTAATACCTCCTGAGGAAGTGTAAGGATGGAATCAATACAATTTATACCTATTGGAGTAAGAATAATGGTTGTTGTCACTGATGAAATAAAAATGTTATTCGAAAGCATTCTTGAGGAAAATAAACATTTTATTTGGTAAAATATTATGTACATATTTCTTTTAAAATCTATTTAGGAATCATTTTATTTTAAAAAATAATTATAAAATTGAAAATTGGTAATTAAACAAATGATGTAAGGAAATTCTATAAAATGAAAATATAATATTACCATTGCATTGTAAAAATATATAAATGATAATTATTTGGAAGTGACAATAATATTCCATTTAATTTTTTTAAAATGGTAAAAATTTAATTTAATTAATAATTTTAAAAAGTTTAAAGAATTTATTTTTGATTGATTTAGAAAATATTTTTTTGTAAGCAATTATATTTTTGACTATATAGAGAAATGGAGCCATGTTTTCGTAAAAATATTCAATAAAATATTTAATTATGAAAGAGTCTGAAAAAAGTTACAATTACTAAAAAATAACATAAATTAATATATGAGAACAAAATGTATGTTTTTATTTGTAAATATTTATGTAATATCTTTCAACTAGTGTTCTAGAAAGAACAATATTGATTGGAATGAGATTGAGAAATATACCCTTAAGATGATCATAATATTGAGGTGAGAATTAAAAAATGAATTGATTATGAATATCAATTTTAAATTAACTAAAACTATTATAAATAAATAAAAATTATCAAAAAAAATTATCTTACACATAATCATATAATATTAACAACAATGTTGAAGAAATAAAACCCAATGAAAATGAATTGGTTTATGAAATTCTTTACCACGTGGTAACATTAAATTATAATACCCTAAAATTAAATAATTAAAATTTAAGATTAAAATACCCTAAGTAAGGAATTATTAATGATATTACATGTTTTGGGGCAGTATATACAGCATATAAATACAATTGGGTTCCTAACATAACATTATGCCTTAATGAAATGAAATTGAGATAAAATCCCTTACTGTGTAATTACTTTTTGTTTCATGCTTTTTAACATAATTTATAATGGTTCTATCATTATATTAACTAATAAAACCATATTAATATTTATAATATCACATCCTATCCTTTTATAACATCTTATTACCCATTCGTTAACAATTGTTCATTATTTTCATTGTTTTGGGTGTTAATTGCCTTGTTTTTTAGTATGTATTTACATTTTGGTTTCTATTACATATTTAATTAAAAAAATATATAAACATTAAACCATGATATAAATATAATATATTTTTATTCTATTTTTCTCTATAGTAATCCATAAAATTTTGTTGTAGGAAGTTAAATACACCATCCACAGAGATTGTAGGTCGTACATACGAATGAACGCTATTTACATTTTCATGTAATATTAAAAGAATTAAAATTAAATAATATATATAATATCATTATATTATATTTATAATGTTATATATAACAAAAAAATTATTAAAATCGTCCCTAATACATTCCCATTAATATTTGAACAAATCAAATCGCTTCACGATGTAGTAGTCCATCGTAGACACGAACAACATTATCATATTACCAAAAATAGAAATAATGAAGGTATGCATAATAAAATAATTATATATTAATAAATACCTCATAAGTACCTTATATATTAAATTATAACTATAAAATCATCATTTCCAACTATTAATGGTTGTAAATGAAGAACAAATGACACCTGTTCAGGAGGTTGTAGTAGTCATACACACAAACGAATATTGTGTATCATGTTTGATTATTGTGTGTGTTCTTATGAGTCATATCCTTAACAAAATTACATCTAACTATATTTAAGATACTTTCGTTATTATATAAGCAATATATAATAATATTTGAAATAGGTTGAGAAGGAAATAAAATAATTTTTTTTAGAAAATAATTACATCTTTGTGTAGTGTCCTCCTTAGTCTTACAATAAGTTCATACTAAGATGGATTTATACCCAATATAAGGATTAATGTATTAGTATAGGGTAGTTTGGGAGCGATTTGGGAAGGTATTGGAAAACCCAATGTGGTTTGATAGGTGATATGTTTTGAGAGATTGAGAGGCCTTTTTTAAGTGAGGGAGATGACACACACGGAATTTTTGAAAAGAAGTTAGGTGTACCCACGTTTTTACCTAACAAGTAGATTCCAAGAAGAAAAAATATGATTCATTTAGGTTTGAGTTTTAAATATGGACAGTCCATGGACATTTTATAAGTGTAGGGTTATCTTTACACCTTATATTATATGTTTAACCAAAAATTAAAATATTTCTTACTTTAATTAGTGTAATTAATTTTAATTTCATTCACTAATAATAATGGTCAAAAATGAGGTTTACCATATTAAATATATTCAATTATAATTATTCTAAATATGGGAACCAATTTTCCAAATTCAAATATAACACCCTAAAATATATAAAGATTTTCATTTTATTCAATAACATTTATGACATTCTACTCTATGTGTAGAAGAAAATATAAAATCCCATGAAATTATGATATGATTTCCATTTTTGTAAAATTCATTCTATTATATAGCTTTCATTGCCTGCAACACAAAGTTATCTTATATCTCAAGAAATAATGAATTTCTTTGATAGCTTGCATTACCTGAATGACAGGGACTCACCAAATATTATTAATATTATTATATCAAATAAAATTTATATCCTAGAAAATAATATTTATGAATTCTAATATATAATGTATGAAAATACTTGGTTTAATTCATTGGTTACCAATTAAATATATGTGTATATAAAAACGAACTTAATAAAAAGATATTTTTTTAATAAAAAAATTATTAACAAAAGGAATTTCATCCAAATAAATTTTATTAAAGATATTAATTGAATTTATATGTTATATATTCAACAAATATTTGTTACATTCATCCAATAGATTTTATAGGAACAAAAAAATAATAACATTAATTTTATCAATAAAAAACATAGTTCTTCTGTTGATAGTTGGTAATATTATAACGGAGAACTTGTTTTAAAATTTTTATTGAAACTTTTATAAATTATATCTAAAAATTAAATCATGGTTTTTTTAATTCAAAATTTCAAAATAATATTATCGTGAATTTTAGATTTGTAATTAGAAGATTCATTTTTTGTTTAATTGATGAAAATACTAAATTTTAATAAAAAAAAAATTTTCATCTAAATAATTTAAAATTTGAAATTATATGTCTAGTTTGTTTTTATGTAAAAATAGATAAATTATTCATATATTAATACAATTTAGCTCATTGGAGTAATTTTTATGTTGCGTTTATATATTAACACAAGTTATCTTTTGAATTATTTCACTTTGAATACCGGATTTCACATCCCATCTGTAGGATTAATTATAAAATAATTTCTATACCTAAGTGATTTTAATTTAAAAAATGTATTCCACATTCTGAATCATAATAATTTATAATTTCTAATAATTATAAATTAATTTCGGACCGTAATGATTAGTTAATGATGTTAAAATTAATAACACTGATTAATGATAAAATGGGATTACTTGGTGATTAAAAATAATGTATAAGGTGCAAATATTACCCTATACTTTTCCAATACCTATTTTTTGGACATATATTAAACATAATACTTAATGGAACTATTTTTGGGTGTTATTTAGGTTTCTTGTTATGTAAATAATGGGTAAATATAACAACTTTTCCAAAATACAATGTGTGTCCTCTCTCTCGTTTATAAAAGGCCACTCCCTCTCCCTCTTAGTCAAACCATTCAAATCATTTTTTTCAATAAATACCGAATTCACTCCCCAACATACCCAAAATCACACTAAATTCATTCTATTGGAAAAAATCTGACATATTGAGGAATTAGTGAAAACCTAAGGAGTATACCCGAAGAAGAGGTTATGATTTTGTAAATGCTAATTGTTATATTTCCTTATACACCTCCATATATTTTTTTATATCATCATTTTATAATTAACTCAAAATCATGAATATTATTATTATTTTTTATTTCATGTTCTTGAAATAAAATTACATAAACTTCCATTAAATTGGATACACAATCAGTTTTCGTGTAACGACAGAGAACCGCCCTGCGAACCGATGTCGTTAATTCTTCCAGTACCACTTATCATGGATGGGAATAACAATTTATTTATAGTTTATCTATGATACATATAATAACAATAATTTATTTATACTTATGTAATTATTATATAGCATCTACCTTCATGATTTCCATGTTGTAGGAATAAGATAACATTGTTCATGACTGTGGTTGACTACTGCCTCGTAAAGCTATGTGATTGGTTCACACATTACATGGAATGTATTAATAATGGGTTTAATAAAAAATAGGTGACACTTATAAAATAATTATGATACTAAAATTATAATATATATGATTTACTTTTCTTTATTTCAATATTATAAGAAAATGGGAACATCGTTTATTCGTACGTACAACCTATAGTCTTTATGAACATTGAACATCATTTACTATAACCTAAATTTTGGGATTAAAATATATATATATATATACTGAATATATATGATATTTTAATAATTATATAAATTATACATATTAATAAATCATTATCTATCTTAGTGGAAGAAATAATGAGTCCAAACATACTCAAAAAATTAGGAAATTAACACCCTAAACAATGAAAATAATAAAATATTATTAACAAAAATGTGGTACAATTTTATAAAATGAAAATACATGAAATTATAAATCATAATATTGTAATTTTATAAGTTAATAACATTATTAAAACCATTACAAAAAAGTTTAAATGATGTTAAACTAAAAGGAAACATATGTTAATGGATTATGTCTCAATTTCATTTCATTGTGGAATATTGTAATATTTTATAAATAATTAATTTTATATAGTGTATATACATCACCTAGATATGAAATATATTTAATAATTCATACATAATTTTATTTTAGGTTACAAATTGAATTATATCATTTCAGGATATTTGAATTAAATAGTACCATGTAATAGATAATTCATAAACCTAATACATTTTCATTGTGTTATATTACTTCCTCTTATTGTTAATATTATAATATTATGTGCGTAATTAATTTTTTTCTATATATTGTGGTATTTAAACATATTTTATTTTTATTTATATTTTATACACATAATTGAATAATTGGCTGATTCTCCAAAAAAATTTACGATCATTGTAAGGGTTTACTTCACAATCTCATTTAATTCAGGATTGTTTACACATGAAATTCCATTGATGTATATTATTTGATAATTTATTAAAAACAATTTAATTTTATTCTCCTATAGTTATTATTGATTATTTTCATTTAAATGTACCATTTTACAAATCTTTTGTAATTAAAATGTTTTAAACAATGTTTTTTAGAAAATATGACCCCATTTTTTCCTTAAGTATGAAATATATTTGCATACAAATCCTTGATTTAAAAAAAATCAATTTTTTCTTTAAAAATTTAAAATTATTTATTAAATAAATATTTTACACATTTTTATTTTTAAATTATGATTTCAATATAATATTCTTGATATCTTCTAAAGAGGGGATTATTATAACCTTTTACAATGAAAATGAATGCACTTTTACCTCATATAACAAATATTTAATTACCTATCATAATTTATTTGAGTAATAAATTGAAATTAAATAAATATATTCTTAAGGAAAGTGATTTTAAATTTTACTTTCAATGTGAATTATTTTCAAAAAATTAAAATTAATATGCTATTTTCATAAATAATTTTTTTAAATATATTTTTATTTAATTTTTTTTTCAACAATGATAACAAAGCATTATTCATACTCCAATGGGTATATGTTGTATTGATACAATTAGTATTCTTTGTATTTATGGTTTATGCTCATTATAAAGTGGATTTGTGATTGAGATACCAATTCCATATTACTCTTGGGAATTTGTGGTTATATTAATTAATTGTAGAATGTATTTACATTTCCTATTCTTTTTTTAAAATGATTTTTATGTGGATTATGTTTCATCCATTTCGTATTAGGACTGAAATGTATTTTTTATGTGATGGGTGGGTCCCTATATATACCCTTGATTTATTGGTATGTTTCCCGAGACAAACTATATATGGTTTTGGCTGATGCAATTCAAATCAATTATATTTTTAGCATGAGGCCTTGATCATATTAAATTTGTTGCATTTATCCTTTATGTAATTAGATTCATGGAATGAATACTAGATAGTATTAGATTCCTAGAATAATTCCTTTACATATTGTAATAGATATCCATAAATTTGAATTTAGTAATAGGTATTCTATGTTATTATTTGATTAGTTAGAATATCTATGGATTAGTTTCATTTCCATATGATTAGTAAAATGGAATTATTTGATCTCCTATTATTCCTTCCATATTAGGCTCTTGTTATAAATTTAATTTCATGTGTTTCAGTTTCATAACTTTATTTTTTCATTATTCCTTTTTATTATAGATTTCTCTATAAATAACCTTATTGATCATTTGAGTTCACCCTTATTTTTTTCCTTTCCCCTTGATTACATGATGTTTACTATATCTAATATGTAGGTATATATTATATTGAATCATATTAATCTCAAAAACATTTGTATGTATTTGAATTTTTTATTCAATTATAATTCCAGAATCATGTATGTGACCAGTTTAACTAGACTATTAAACTATTTGGCCCTTTAGGATGTGGTTTACTTGTATCTTATAATAATGTAATTGAAGAAAATACCATCTCTAAGCATACTGGGGTTTTCTATATATTGTTTGTATCTAACAATTTTTAGTATAATCCGTGGGAACTAAATTTTTATAAACATTGATTAGTTATCATAACATAAAGATAAATTTTTTTGGTAAGTATAATTGAACATTCAAATTTCTTGTTAAGATAAAGATTATGTGGGTATTATTAAAAATATATCTCTTTCATGATACTATAAATGGATGTGGTTCTGTAGAAAATGTACATCGGGGTAATAATTCGGGAAAGGGAATGTCAGTCTTGACATGATCATAACATGGTACATGAAAATGGGCCTGAATAGAGACCTTGTTTACACTCTTAGATTATTTTCCTAGGATAACATTCATTTGATTTTCAATCAATTATGAATGTTTTGAATAGTTAATGCCTATGAATGACCAATGTTATACCATAGACCAAGGAAGGAACAATGTTGAAATAAAATTTATGATGTAGTTGTGTATTGGGATTCAAAATTGAAATTATAGAAGTATTTTTATTAGTGTTATTCTAGTTATATTATTCATAGAAAATATAAGAATTTTGTTACATTTTATAAGAACATATGTCATCATTAACTTATACTTTCTTCATTCTGTCATTGATTGATGATTTCATTATTCATCATAAGGTAAAATTCTAAAACACATCTCCTAATGTTTTATGTGATGGGATCCATACGAGAATAATGACATTTTGGTGAAATCATCGATTGTTTATGTTTGAGTGGAAATTTTTTTAAGGAATAATTAATTTACTTTTTATAAAATAATGATTAAAGTTATTTATATCATTTAATGTTAATTTTATAATCAATGAAATTTTAATAGTATCCAAATAATATTAATGGACTTTTTTCAAACAATTGGTTATGAAAACTCTAGTAAAAATTTTATTTAAGGACTAACCTTATTTCATGGATGTCCATCTTTTTTGTGTGTGTGAAAATTATATGAATTTTATTAATTTAGTTTAGAAAAACAAAAACCCACGTGCAAGGAGATAAGTTGTTTCATTCATCAAGGTGGTGGGGCTTGATCCCATGATCTAAAGAAGATAAGAGATTCATGACTACCACTTTCCTATGTGATGTTCCAGTTAATAATTCTTTTTTTGCTAAAAAATTCATTATTAAATAAAAATGATGATCCAGTAGAGTTTTTTTTATATTTAGAGAATAATATATTAAAAATAATTTATTTTAACAATAGATAGAGACAAACATAAAGGCATTTTTGTGGATCTTATGATCATTTAAAAGTAAATTTCAGTGCTCCAAGCAAAAAAAATATTTATGGTTATTCATTTCATAGAATAAAAAATCAATGGAAAAAATGTTATATTTTTTCATATGAAATATGTATTTACATGTAATTATATATCCTTATCTTCTTATATAGTAAAATAGATCATCAACATTAGAATAATGATCTTGAAATACAATTATATCATATTCCGATAATTTAAAATTAAATAAATAAATTGTAACACCTATTAGATTTATTTATTTGAGGCCCCAATCTTTGATCATTCAGTTATCTGTGATGAATATACTCAATCACTATATATATATATATTTATGCATTAAATCCAAGTCTGTATTTTCACTTTACCCTAATGTACTCCTACAAATAAACCTATTTATATGTATGCCATATGACACTTGTAATTTTCTTCCTCTCTTATTAAGAGGATATTCTATTAACCCTTTTACAATGTGGGGTTTTAAATAATGGAATTTTCAAATATAAATCACTAGATTACTAAGATCCTATTTAAAATATATGGATAGAATTTATTTAGTAGTGGGAGAATATAACACCCTAAAATTCAAAATGAATATCATTTTATTGAATTTCAAGTATTAAAAAAATCAAAAAGTGCATAAGGGAATATAAAATACCAACACGTCATGATATATTTACCACTATAAAAAAATCAATCTATGATATGCCATGAAATGAAAACAATTCTAGGTTAGCTCACATTATACGCCACAACAACTTTCTTTGATATCATTTGTAACATGAAAGCCCGAGTTTTAAAGAATTCTATAAATATTATTATTTGAAAGGAAATCTTTCACGTAGGTATTAAATTTCCTATTATGAATTGTATTAACTATATTAGTAGAATATATGGCTCAATTCACTGCTTACCAATTAATTAGAAGCGAATATTAAAAAAATACAATATAAAGAAAATGTTTTAAAAAACTATTATTATTCCCCAAAACAATTTTATCTTAATAAATAATTTAACTATATTAAATAAATTTATATATATAATACAATCAGTATTTTTTTTTAAAAACTCATCATATACATTTGATAAGAATAATATAAGAACAAATACAATTTTACGTGTAAAAATAGTATTTTATTAAGGAAATTTTTCCTCTTTTTAATAGATATATTTTTATAAAAAAAAATTAAAATTTTATATATTTTATATGAAAAAATTAAATTAATTTTTTAATTTTTAATTTCAAAATTAAATTAGGGTTAATTGTTTTTATTTTCCTCAAATATTTCATTTTTCATGAAGAGTGTAAATTATAAATTTTAATTGAAAACAGAATTTTTATCCAAATAATTTATAATGTTAAATTATATTTTAAATTGTTTTCAATGTAAAATTAGGTCAACCATACATTAATTAATTCAATTTTGATCCCTGGAATAATTTCCATTTTCATCTTAGATATAAAAACTAGTTAGGTTTTTTATATTTTCACTTTAAAAACATGATTTCTCATCCCTTCTAAGGAATTAAATTAAAATTAGTTTCTACGAATTCTATGATGTGAATTTGTAAATATCGATTAAATGATTAGAATCAGAATATTATTAAATTTAGAAAAATTTAAACATATTTTTTTACAATATTTATTTGTAAATATAGTTAAAATTAATTACATTGATTAAAGTAATAATGAGTCCACATAGTCATCCAACTAAGAGTATAAGGTGTAAAAATATCCATAAAATTGTCTAATACTAATTTTCCTCCCATATTTATACCATAATCCTAAATTTCATGATTTTATTTTGTTTTAGAATCCTATTTTTTTGGTAATAATTTGGGGATAGCTAACTTATTTTAAAATCGTGATGCGTGTCCTCACCTAACATAAAAAGGCCACCCCATATCCCCTATCTTAAATCCATTGAACCCACTTTTAAATAGATAATATATGAAAAAATAAATCCCCTACTTCCCTGTCATAATCCATGAAATTTTATATTTGGAAAAAATCCAACATAAGATGGAATTATTGCGAACCTATGGAGGGAACCCGAAGAAGAGGTAAGTATTTTTAAAAAGTTTATTTATTTTATTTCCTTTTAAACCTCCTTCAATTTTTATTATATATCAAGAATATATAATAACCTCATTATATTTAATATAGTAAGATATTTTTATGTTTTTCGTATGAACTACAACTACACAAACATCAATCAAATGATATATGAAATCATCATTCATGTATACGGTGCGCTACCTCCTCACAAAGTAATGTCGTTCTTTCTTCTATTACCACCATTAATGATTTGTAATAATGATTGAGTTAGATTTTATATATTATATTTATGATATTTATAGTCTATTTAATCTTTTTTAATTAGTATATAACACATACCTTCATGAATTCCATTTTTAGAGAATATGATAATTTTATTCGTGTCTACGACAGACTAAAACCAGATGATGTGATGTGATTCATTAACATGTTACATTTAATGTGTGAATGAGGATATTAATAAAAATATGTAATGTATATAACATATTTTTTATAAGTTAGTGATAATATATAAAAGATTTACATTTCATTATTTATATACTATAATAAAATAGAAACAATATTTATGCGTACATACATCATATCGTCTCTATGAATGGTGTGTTTCATTTCCAATCACCAAATTTTATTGATTAAATTAAATATATATATATATATATATGTACTGAATATAAATTACATTTAAATAATGGTTTAAATTTTTTATATAATAAAATTATAATACAAGTAAGGAGAACAATGCATAATAAGTCAAAACATACTCGAAAAACAATGAAATTAACACCCAATACAATGAAAATAATAAAATATTTTTAACAAAAAATGTAAGATGTTAAAATAAGATCATATATGTCATTATAAGAATTAATATGGTTCTCTTATAATTTAATAAAATTTTTAATACTATTATAAAATAGGATAAATGAATTTAATGAAAAGGCATCTTAAGGCATGATATTTTCTCTCAATTACTTTTCATTAAAGAATATTCCCATATTATGAAAATATTTACTTTTATATGGTGTATATATTTATCATATACATGTAATATCACAAATAATTTATTTTTAATGTTATTTTGAGATTCCTGTTTTATTAAATCATTTAAGAGGATTTGAATTTAATGTTTCCAGGTCGTAGAAAATTACCTTACCCAATTTCTTATCATTTGGTTATATTACTTCCTCGTTCTTGTTTATATTCTAAGATTGTGTGGGTAATTAATTTAGTATATAAATATTTTTACACATTTTTATCTGTTTTTAATATGTATTCTCATAATAGATTCATTGGTTGATTCTCACTTTAATGTTTTGATATTTGTAAGCATTTACTTTACAATTTCATTTTATTCAGGATTATTTAAACATGAATTTACATTTAATGAAATTATTTTCACATTGATTAATAAACCCTCAAAATTTATCATCTATTGTTCATTCATGATTATTTTCATGTAAAATTTCAATTTTCAACTCTTTGTAACATACAATGTTTTATAAAATGTTTTAAAAAAACCGACTTTATTTCCCTATTTGGTTAGAAATCTGCTTTATTATAAAACAATGTTTTATAAAAAAATTCACAAATTTTTTCTTTAAAATTTTAAAAACTATTTACTAATATATATATTTACTATTTTTTTATTTTAAAAAATCATTTCTGTGACACCCCTAAAATCTAATGTAATAACCATGTATTCAATAGTGAGTATGACACGCGACACCATGTTTAGAAGTTTGTATAATATCTAGAAACATTATAATATATTTACTATATAAAATAGATTACATATATTTAAATGCATGAAACACTGAGTAAGATAGCATTACACGCAAGATTGCCCTACTTTGATAGCTTGCCTTACACATAAGACCTTGTTTTATTTAACAATAATAAATTTTTAAAATATAATGACATATAAACTAGTCGTTAAATTATTAGTGATGAATATTATTAACTAACATAACAAAATTATGTTTTTCAAAAATATTTAATGAATTTATTGTTAACAAATTAATTATAAATTTATATAAGATGTAATTGAATATAAATTGAATATTTTTAAAGGAAACTATTTTTATGCTCAAAACGTTTTTTCCTGCAAATTGGTTAAATTAATTAAAATTAGTGAGTGATATTAATGTAATATAAATGTTTTATTTTAAATAATATATTTTTTAAATTCACTCATTAGGTTTTATAGGTATAATATAAGAACAACCACTATGTTACAAAAAAAACCAATATTTTTATAAAGGCAGTTTTACCACCTTTTAATGGAGTACCCATTTTAAATATTAATTGTGATAAATAATTTTATTTAATATATAAATAAAACTTATATTTGAACAATAAATGTATTAATTAGTCTAGGGTCAGTTTATTAAATGTTTTTGAAATATTTCATTTTTTAAGGAATAGTAAAAAATACTGAATTTAATTAAAAATAGTTTTTTCATATAATTTATTTATAAAGTTATATTAAAATTATAATTATATTTAAAGTTTATTTATACAATATTTTTATAAATTAATAAAATTTATTTAATTTCATTCAATTTCACATTTAAATTTATTATAAAAAAAATAAAACTTTCAGATGTTTTTACATTAAAAATCATCATTTTGGTCCCACATACTAAATGAATTTTAAATTAATTTCTGGCACTTATGTGATTTTATTTTCTAAAATTTGATTACATATTTACAATCATAATAATTTATAATGTAAAATAGAAGAAAAAAAATTATTTTTACCAAAAATATAAGGGATTGTAGTAAAATTAATTAAAATTATTTAGACAAAAATAAGCTTAAAAAAGAACTAATCTTTTTTCTTTGGTTCCCAAATGACCTAGACACTTGTACAAAACCTATTATATGGACATAATTGGTTCAGAACATTCCAATATTTAGTTTTTTTGGTTTTTAATTTCTTTTTTTATGTAAAAACACGTGTTCACCTAACTTGTTTCCAAAAATTCCAAGTGAGTCCTTTTCCTTCCCTTTAAATGGACACCACCGCTCCCCATTCCTCAAACCCCTCAAAACACATTGGTTATACCATTATATGCCATTACATATTCTATAAATCCCTCATAGATAGTTTAATACCACCATTTGGTCATACATCCTTCCAAGTAATCCTTTTGGTACAAACCAAAAGTAGTCACCTGAATAAGAGGTAATGTCTTCTCTCATACTTTTTAATTTTATTTCTATTTAATGACCTATACTATCTTTTTATTCAATTATTATGTAAAAAACCCATTATAAAAATTATTCAATTATTTTTTATATAAATTTATCTACCTAAACATAAAAAAACATCCATTTATTGTTTAATAAACTTATTATTTCTATGTACTACGGACTACAGCCACACAAAACGATGCTTATTCATTTTTCTCATACCACATATCATGGTGGCCATTATGATGGATAATCTATATATATCTGATTTATATTATATTTATTATGTTTTTATACTTGTAAAATATTTATATTACACATACCATTAATACATTTCCATTTCTACATTATATAAATAATATATATATATATATATCATTTTCATTTTTATACATTAACACGCCAAAAAGGTGATAACGTCATTCGTGGATGTGTGGACTACCACCTCCTCAACAATATATGATTCCTTCTTCATAAAAATAAATGTATATATATAATATATGACAAAAAAATAAGTAATTTTTGCAATAATTGACATTATGGAATGATATCATGTTACATAAATTAATTCTATAATGGTCATTGAAAAACGAGAATGTTATTCATGCATACATACAACCAACTATCTTCATGATCATAACATTGATTCATTTTTCATAACCATATTTAATGATATATTTTAATGGTATTGATTATTTATAAATATAATAATTATTTCATGTTTATTAATCTGGAGATATTATATAACTAACCCTTTGACAATAGTTGACCAACCAATGTTTTTTGACAGAAAATCAGAATTTGGTTAAAACACCCTATATAATCACAATTGATTATGTACTTATATTTATCAAAGTTAGAAAGTGAAATAAAAGTAATCATAAACATGAAATTTTTTATCAAGAAATTGGGAAATTAACATAAGTTTATTATATATGAATTTAATGGATTTTCACCTGAAAGGAAACTGAAAGTAAGGGATTCTCATCTCTTATTTTATATCTTTGAGATACATGTCATGTTCAGCACTTACATCTTTTGTGTAGTGTATATATGTCCCATTTTTATATATGATATTATGAATTCATTAATATTAATTTTATTTATTGCTTTCATTTAATATTTTTCTCTCATGAGGTTTATTATTTAAAATGGTTTAAAGTGGTATGGGACACTTTGGAATGTTTAAAGATTATTTTCCTTGAGAATAACTTTAATAATCATTCATTAATATTTCCATTCGAGTAAATTAAGTTAAAATAGTTTAACAAACCCTTTAATTTTCCTTTATCTGGTAATTCATAACCTTTTTCAAGTATTGGTACCATTTTCTAATATTTGGTACTCAGAGTGTTTTAATTTTTTTTATGAAAACATGATTTCACTACCTTCATTAGATAGTGAACCTATTTTATTATAAAGAACAAATTTTCTTAAAAATTACCCAAAAAAAGTTCTTGGGGATTTTTTAACAGGTCATTTTTCAAACCTTTTTACCATAAAAATGGAATTTTTTACCTTATATGATAATTATGAATTTACGTACATTCATTTATTTGAAGCTTTAGTTTCATGTATAAATGGTTACAAATGATTAAATATTTTTTAAATGTTATTTTCAGAGATATGGTTTTTCAAAAGGTTTTTCAAAACAAAAGAATATTATTCTCAAGATTGTTTTCATACTCTTTTTATAAAATTTATATTCTTCAACAAAAAAAAACAATTTATTTTACTCTAATGGGATATGTTTTATTTACACCATACTTATTATCGAAAATTGTTGTTTTTGATTGATTTTTCCAAGGATAATATTCACATTCACTTCCTTTATTTATTTGTTAGTCCCTTTGATATATTCAATATCCTATTATCACTAACCAAGGAATTTCCCAAAATTTTACATTTCATTTAACTTGGATATTACTTTTTCTTACCCTGTATACCAATTTACATATGGTTCCTACATTGATAGTTGTTTTATTAACTGAGAAATTATAGATAAATTATAATATTTTAATCAATACATATATTTGATGAGGTACATTTTTTATTACATAATTAAATTACTATATATGAATAATTATTTGGACATGAAATGACTTGTGGAACCTAGACATTATATAGCCCCTTGATGCATCGATAGGTTATCGCGAGATAGAAAAGATTAAAAAATTAAACATGTTTCGGTCTATAGTTTTAGACTATCCAGAGGATAAATCATGACAATATGAGTCCTCTTGTACATAAGTCATGATGTAAAATAATTAATCATTCCCTTTATATATTTTTTAGTTATTATTCATCCATGAGAATTTTCATCGACATATGTATGTATACAATTAATTTTCAATTAATTAATTAAATGGAATGTGTTTTAGTTTCTTAACATTCCTTAATTAATATGACATATCAGTTTATTTTAATGGAATGTGCTTACATTTAATACATTTAAATTTTATTTATGTACTTCCTTCCCAATTTTTTTATACTATGTAATGTGATTTTAGTAATTTTGCATGACATAATTATTATTTTCCTTGATTCATTATTTCTTCAGCTATATTTTTCCCATACTAAGAAGTTTATTTCACACTTATTATGTTTTTTCCCTATGAATCCATGAACCAAACTATAAAAGATATACAGGGATTCACTAGATGGATTAGAGTTATCCTCAAACTAATTTATTTATAAAGTAAAAATATTTCTGTAGTAATTAATGTATTATTTTTTAATACCACACTCACTCATGTATCTTATTTACCATGAATACTAAATGGAATGGTGATTTAGGACTTGATATCTTGTAAGCATGCCTATATAATTAGTAGACACACTAGATTTGGTATTCTGGGGTTGATTCATTATTTTTTGTATCAAAGAAAGTTTATTAGTAACCATGGGAACTACATTTAGGAAAATATAGATTAAAGAACATAATCTGGTGGTATTGTTTGATAACATGTATATAAGAACACTATATAATTTTGGTAATGTGAAGATAATGTGGTTCTTCATAAAAATACATCCCTATCTAGATACTACTTATGGAAATGGTTTTGGAAAAGATATACCTTGATGTAACTACTCTGATAAGTTGTTCCAGGCCTTACTCGGGGTAAACTGTTATGCTACAATAATCAATACTACACACCTGGTATGGAACTACATGGGGTATTCTTAGGATAATACATGTTTTCATTAAAATCAATTAATAATTATTTGAATTGATATTGAAAATGAATATTCTGGGTAAAACTTAAGGTGTTTTATATTAAAAATAAGTTTTAAGGATTTACATATATTATAGATAATTCTACACAATTCTTAATATTACTATTTTTTCTGATAGTAATGTTTCTAGAATATTTCAATGCTTGGAACCTAAAGGATTAAAGATAAAATTGAACATGATGGATGTGGTTGTAAAAATAAGAAACCCAATGATGTGTTGACATGAGTGATAGGTATCGAGTTTATGCCAAATCAGTTTTCTCGAAATATGATTAAAAACATATAAATTTACTAATTTCCAAACACACTAATTAAGAGAATAATGGAGGTCTCTAAAAACTCGAGTGGTGGAGACAATAATGAAAAGAAGGAATGATTTACAACAAGTGTGACGTGTGGAAAAAGGTTCCCCGAAAGTGTCTCAATGAAAAAAGGAAACACATTATGTGTAGTAAAGAAGGACATGAAAGTAAGGATTTCCAAAGAAAAATGAAGAGTACGACGGAAGGAAATGAATCCCATCCAAATAAATCATATACAGTTCATTATCATAAGTATGGAGAGACAGGAAATTACTCGAATGAGTTTCCACTTATAGAGGATAAAACCTAAACTAAAGAAGGATATCAGTGGAAATATGTGGATGATGTATTAATATCTTAATGTTGTACTGAAAACCATTGATAACATTCTATTTAGTAATTAAGATTATTTAAAGGATGTCTGTTATATTTATTTTGGAAATTATTGTATTGGGTATTGTAAATTTAAAACCTATATGTTTGGGGAAACCAATAAATTACGGCAAGGTCGTGGGTCTTGAAACCTTGAACGAAAGATGATAAGGGTTTCATAAGAGCCTCATACTAGTTGGTGAGGTCCTGCTAAGTGCATCCAAGAGACCCTAGTTAAAAATAGAGTGGATACATATTTCCAGGTTATTCCTACTGATACTATAGCAGACATTGTTTGGTACTCTAGTAGCCAAAACTATTCATCTGTTTGGGATTTTGGGCCATTGGTTTGGGCCTCGGGTCCTTTAAGGCCTTCGATCCACCAAAAACCTTTGTTACAGTAAGTCTTTCTGGCCACCTCAAGGCGTTCTGTCCCCCTCAAGTCCTTCATGAATCCTGAAATTGTGCTAAAAATAATCAGAGAGACTCTAAAATCAATTGACAACAGATGGGGATTTTGGGGAGGTGTATTCACTAGAGTAGAATCTAAAGGGATTTTTTCAAACAGAGAGGGTATGGAATTTCCATGGGGACCATCTTGTAATTTCACGGTAAGCCAAGCTGAAAAAACATGCGAATGTGGAGAGCTGATATCAATATGAAGAAGCTGGGAGGAGGAGTTCCAAGTATAGTCTGTATATTTCCTAAGACATACGGGTCATGTAATATCTAAAAAAATATGCCTTGTAAGATTTCCCCCATCCCATTGAAGCGGGATTATAAAAAATCAATAAAAAGAAGGCATTTGGGGCATTCAAACAAGGATGATATGGGTTTCACTTCAACCACTATCCTACGTAATGACATGGTTAATTTTTTATTGTTTTTATATTATCAAATTTAAGAGTAATTATTAATGATGACCAAGTAGTATCACCTTTTTGGATTATAGATCAATAAATTAACCATGATTCTTTTTTAAGATATTTAAATACAAATAGTCATACTTTTCACTCTTTTATGGGCATTATGATCTTTTAGAAATGTATTTATATTCATACATCAACATTATATTTTCAATGAATTAGAGTTTGTTTTAATAACAAATAAAAGTTAGAATTGTTCATATGAAATATAAATGTATCAATTAAATATATTTTCTTATATTCCTAGGTAATAAAATAATTCCTCAACATTAGGGAATGTATCTTAAAACAAAAATCTTTTCATGATACCTTAATTTCCATTGAACTGATAGGCCTCCAAATCATCAAAGACTAATTTATTTGAGGCCCTAAAATTATATTTATCATATAATTGTTCTTGATTTATTACTTAATTCACTACCTATAAATATTTATGATTTTCCGTGAAATGTTTGTCTCTACTTTCCACTGATGTTCTTCTACTTAGAGACAAAGTTACATGATAGTTCATGTGAATTTTAGACTTCAATTATATCTTTTATAGTAGATCAATTATGAACCCTTATCACCATGTGTGACTTCAAACTACTAAATTATAAAAAAATATTTCACCGTGATCTTTTTTCAATTGTGAGGACATAGTTTAAATATTGTGTAAAGAATGTGACACCCCAAAATTCTGAATTATGATCATTGTATTCTATATAATGAATGACATAAACCACCAAGTTCATAAGGTAATATAATATTTGGGTAATTTATAGTATATTTGATATTTTAAATATATTATTTTTATTTAAATTCAATATACACCATTTTAGAATGTGTTACACTCAAGAGGGACCTTCTTCGATGGCTTGTGTTACTTGCAAGAACAAATTTTATCGAATAAAAATATATTATTACCATATAATGTGATATGAACTAGACATTAAATTAGTAGTTATGAATAATATTAACTAAATTGGGAATATTATGGTTTATAAAAAATTATAATTAATTAATTTGTTCAAACTTAATTAGAAGCGGATATATGAAGAAATTGAATATAAACTGAATATTTTTATAGGAAACTATTTTTCTACTAAAAAAAGATGTTTTATAGGAATTAATTAAATTAATTACAATTAGTGATTGATATTAATTTAATATATATTTTATACATTCAATCAATTTTTTTTGATATTTATCCATTATGTTTTATATAAATAAGATAAAAACAAACCCTACTTTACTAATAAAAACTAATAATTTTAAAATGGAAATTTTACCACCTTTTAATGGAGAACTCATTTTAAATATTAATTTTTACAAATTAATTGACTAAATATGTAAAAAATAAAAAAATTTATTGAAATTTAAACATAATAATTAGTTTAAGGGGAATTTTTTGTTTGTTCTGAAATATTTCATTTTTCAGGAATATTAAAATTATAAAATTTTAGTTTGAATCTTCTTTTTCATCTAATTTATTTATAAGGTTGAATTTTAAATTTAATTTATTTTAATGTCTAATTAAAAAATATTTGTATCATATAATAAAATTTATTTCATTGTATGCAATTCAACATTGTAATTTATTTAAAAAACATAATAAATATTTGGATGATTTTACTTTAAGAACTCACATTGTCGTCCCATCTGTGGGATTCAGTTTCAATTTATTTCTACCACTTATGTGTACAGAATTTGAAAAAATGGATTCAATATTTTTAATAATCATAATTTATAATTTATAATAATTCTAAATTTGTTTTTGACCAAAAATATTTGAGTATGTAATAAAAACTATTCACAATTATTGAGACAAAATTAAGATTAATAAAGGACTATCCCATAAACATATGGGCCCAAATGACCTATAAACTAATCCAAAAATATTTTACATTCATTATTCATTCATTAAACTTTTATTATTGAGTTTAATTTTTTATGCCTTTTTTATGTAAAAACATGTGTACACTTAAATTTTTAGCAAAAGTTCTGTGTGGGTCATTCTCTTTCCTTATAAAAGTCCACCATCTATCCCCATTTCTCACACCCCTCAAACTAGTATAGTTCATTAATTATGTTCCCAAATATCTTCCCAAAATCCCTCCCATAATATTTGAATTCTTTCTTTATTATAAAATCCCTCCGTGAAATAATTTTGGTACAAACTAACATTAGTTACCTGATTAAGAGGTAACATTTTCTTTTAAATATTTTAATTTTACTTCCATTATCCAACCTTGCATGTCCTCTAATTCCATCCCTATGTAAAAAAAGTATCATAAATATACTATGATTATTTATGTATAGTTTTATACCTAAACGTTCTCACAGTTCCATCTAAATGTTTATAAACATATTATTTCTGTATATGGTGAACTATAGCCTCATAAAAGGAAGATTGTTTATTTTTTTACCTTACCACCTATCCCGGTAGCTATTATGACAGAAACTCTATATATATATGATATTTATGATATTTATTATGTATTTATACTTCTTTAATACTTTTTTCACACATATTTTTAAAACATTCCATTTAACTTTAATACGATAACATTGTTCAAGGAAGTCTTGACTACCACCCCCTCAAGCATTGTGATTCGTTCACACAAAATATCTAATATATAGAGGATGGTTTAAATTAATCATATGTGACAAAATATATATATATATTATTCATGAAATAATTACCTTACTGTAAAAATTACATATATATATATCATTTTCTTTATTACCCTTTGACACGCCTAAAAGGTGATAACCTCATTCGTGTATGTGTGGACTACCACCTCCTCGACATTATGTGATTCATTTTTATCACAATAATTATATATTTATGTATATTGGATTAAATAATATGGTATTTATTATATAATTATAATTATGGAATGATATGGTGTTACTTAGATTCTTTCTATGACTATCCATGAAAAATGAGGATGTTACTCGTGCATGCATATGACCTACCATCTCTATGATCATAATATTGATTCATTTTTCAATAATGTATTTAAAAATTTATTTTGAAAGTATAATTTTGGTATAAATATCATTATTATTTCATGGTTAATATTATATAGATATTATATAATATTCCCTTTTACCATAGTTGACCTACCAATGTTATTTTTGACACATGAACTCAATTTGGTCAAAACAATTGACGAAAACATAATTGTTTAAGTAGTTGTATAAAACATAGTTAAAAGTGAAATAAATTTATTTATATATGTGAATATGGTTTTAAAATATGTTTAAAATTAACATATTTTCATTATACAAGATAATGATGTATGTTCACCTGAAAGGAAACTCATGGTAAGGAATTCTCATCAACTTTTTTAGATCTGTGAGATAAATGTCATGTTCACCACTTATATAATTTGTGTTGTGTACGTACATCCCATTTTTATATATTATATTATGAATTCTACTATATTCATAGTTTTTACGGATTTTTTTAATATTATTTCTTTCCAAGGTATATGATTTAAAATGTTTTGAAGTGATATGTGACACTTTGGAAACATAAATATTTTTTCCCTCTAGAATAACATTAATGAACATTAAATGGTATTTTAATTTTGAAAAAATTATATTACTAGTCTTCAATAAACCCTTTAATTTTTCTCTACTCTAGAGATTCGTGGTCTTTTTCATGTATTAGTACAATTTTCAACTATTTGGTACTCAATGTGTTTTAAAAATGTTTTTAAGAAAACCCGTGTTCGACTCTCTCTTTAGTTAGTGAATATTTTTTCTTCATAAATATATGTTTTATTAAAATGTTTTCAAATAATTATTTTAAAATTATATGGTAACTACATTTTTACCCTTTCGGCCTTTTAGTAATTTTGTCAAAGGAATATTCTTTTTTCTTTCCTAACAAGTTATTTGTTCAATCCTCTTTACTATAAAAAATAATTTTCTTTTACCTCATATGAAAAGTACAAATTTACCAACAATCATTTTTTTGAAGGTTTCTTTGAATGTATAAAAGGTTTCCTTATAATGATTTTTTTCCAAAGTGATTTTCAAAGAAATTTGTTTTCAAATAGTTTTTCATAATAAAACGATATTTTCCACAAGATATGTTTTATGATATTTTTATTAAATTTCCATTAATCAAAAATAGAAACCATATATTTCACACCATTAGGGATATGTTGTATTGATGTCATCTTTACTATTCCTATAGATGGGATTTGATTGATTCGGTGAAGGATAGAATTCACATTCACTTCCTTGATTTATTAGTCGGTCCCCCTGAAATATTCAATATCTTATGTTCTTTGAATATTAAATTTCTCTAGATTATCCATTTAATTTTTCATGGATTTTACTATTTCCTAAATAGTATAATATTTTACATACAGTTCCTATATTGACAGTTACATTATTAGAAGAGAAATAAATGATTAATATGTATGTTTTATTCAATACAGATATTTGATATGACATATTGTTTATTAATTAAATCGAGTACACTATATGAAGAATAATTTGGACATCCATTGATGGGATGAGATCTAAATTTATATAGATACTAGATGCATTGATGGGTTCTCATGAGAAAAAAATGTTGTACAAATTAAATGGGTTTCTATTCATATTTTTAACCAATCCAAAAGATTAATCTTGATAGTATATGTTATCATGTTTATAAGACATGAGATCCAATAATTATGTCACGACCCGACCCAACGGGGCTCAAGCCGCGACTCCCCAAGTCCGCCTCCAATAGGCCAGGGGCTGGCGACTAGTGCCGAGTAGGCTATCACACACATGGGAGGCATTAGCCTAAGGTACCTGTACACACGCACCCACAAACACCTCCATGCAACAGTCCAGAGATATAGAAACTGAAACAGTAAATGCATGCATACACAATCCCACAACCAGAGAGCAACAGGAAAAGTACAAGGGAAAAACAGGGCCCACCAAAAGAAAACTACAAAAGTGCCTCCAACCTACCCTGAAGAAGGGGAACGCTGCCACAAACACCCCCTGTAAAGCTCCCTCGGCACAGCTCCAGTAAACACCCCGGTCAACACGCTCACTAAGCTCTGCCTACTCCGGGTCCTCCTGGGACTCCGTCGAAGGGCCTGTGGTCTGCACAAGGCACAAACATGTGCAGGAAAAGCCCGTGCAGGGGTGAGTATAAACATACTCAGTAGGCACCCCAAAAACTCATAACCCCAAGGAGAAACTGAAAAGCAACAGTCTGCTCAACCCATCCAGAGGGAACCCAAACGAGAGAGAAACTCCATCTCGTGACCATCCTCGGCTAAACACAACAAGTCAGCTCAGCTCAGCTCAGGTGTATGCCCATACATACACCTTGAACAAACCAGATATACATAGCTCACGTCATAAAGCCACAAGAGGTACCAACCTCATCACCAGCAACTGCCCCAACCAGGAGAGTACACCCCATGATCACGGTCATCCTATATGACGCTCATCCGAGAGATACACTCCATCGGGTCCCAAACAAACATCTCAGACACTCACCCGAGAGACCACGTTTGTCGGATAACATCACTGAGGAAAGTTCGCTGAAACAACTAAACCACCCAAACTCCTCGGATAGGGGATCGCCGCTAGGGTCCGCTAGGGGACACCAAGACCCACTCCGGTATACGTCGCTCACAGATAGGGGATCACTCCCAGGGTCCGCTGGGGGATACCACGACCCGATCTGGCATACGTAGTTCTCACAGATAGGGGATCACACCCAGGATCCACTGGGGGATACCACAACCCGATCTGGTGCTCGACCGAAGCTCCACACTCAGATAGAGGATCATTATCCATATAAAGATGGTCACGACGATACCAGAACCCTATCTGGTACAACTCGCGATGTAGGGGATCGAACCGACAATGCCGCAACCCTACCGGAACCACGCGCTGAGTAGGGGATTGTAACCAATGATACCGCAACCCTACTATATACTTCATGCTGAGTAGGGGATCGTATACCCGACGATGCGACAACCATACTGGGCAAGACCCACCGCGTAGGGGATCATATTTCTAATGATGCCACATACCCTACGGGGTTAACCTGCTAGATAGGGGATCGCCGCCCGTAAATAAGTGGTCGCAACGATTCCAAGAACTCGATCTAGGGTAAAGATTCTAGAGGATCCACTCTGGGCCCACCGAAGGGATACCACAACTCTAACAGTTTAAACATCCCATCGAGAGGATCACAAACCCATACGAAGGTTGTGATGCCACACGAACCCTCTTAGGAACGAACCAAGGGAGAACTCTCAACCACTGCTGGTCCAAACGTCGCTAACCCGAGCGACCCGCCACAACGCCACACTGCGCACCTCCTAGGCCAAAACCGAGGCCACCATCGTGTTCCACGCGGAAAAGCACACAGGATAGGCTGTTTACTCGCCCGAAACGGAGCACCGGTGAAAAAAGGAACTATTCCCCGTGGCTAGCTCGTGCGGGGCCCACACAACGATCCCGAAACCCATCGAGAGGATCACACCACTGCGATCCCCTCGAAAAAAACAAGCGGAATCGACTACTGGCTCGTCCAAAACGGACACCCGGTGAAAAAGGTACTATTCACCGAAGGCCAACACGGGTGTGGCCCACACCTGGATTCCGAAACTCATATAACGGATCGCACCAATGAGATCCTCTCGGAAAAACACACAGGATAGACTATTCATCCGCCAAAATCGGACTCTTGGTGCAAAAGTTGTGTTTCTCCGTAAACGCCAAAACCCGGCCTTGTGGGGCCCGCACCCCGTTCTCAGACCCAACACCCAGAAACCATCTCAAAACGTCTTTCGTACCATCAGGGTCTCCACGACACTGACGGCACGTCAATCGGACGCTCTGGGTTGAAGTTACAACGGCCCGAAGTCGTAAAATAATAAAATAATATTATTTTTTACGACATTTCTAGCTCTCGGGCCACGATGCCAAACATTTAAACCCTCAAACACACACCAGAGGGTTCGCCTCATCGTCAGGGTCGCGTCGCAGCAAACGGCGCGCAAATCCGACTCCCGGAGTGCATGATACGGGGGTTTAAAGACCCCCGTATGCGAAAAGAGGCCGGCCAGGACCGGCCGCCGTGGCTCCGCCATGGGCCACCGCGGGCCACCGGGCTCCGCCGGTGTCGCGCTTGCAGACCTTCCGCGGACTGCCGGGGGCACCCCGGCGGTCCGTTTTGCGATGTGGAGGCGTCTACACGACCCTCGGGACCCGATCTACACTGCTACTGCTTTAATTTGCAGGAAAACGCAGAAAAAAAGGGAACTGGGGTTAAAACTCAAATCAGCCTACCTCGCGGGCGAAACGCCAACGTTCTGCCTCAGATCCGCGCTCCAGAGCTTCCGCTGCGCGCTCCTGGAACGTCCGCCGTCGAATTCTCAGCTCGTGGGAGCTTCGTTTGCTCGATTCGGCGGAGCGGCGGCGAAGAACGGCGAAGAACGTCGAGAGGAACGATAAAGGGGGGGGGGGGCGCTGATATTTATATCAGCCGCCTGCCGGTGCCAAACCCGCCTCAGAATCGACGCCTGATGCGAACAAAAGTAAGGTCACCCCTAGGGTAAACGCGCCGTTCTGAACGCAACGGCGGTCTCAGATTTTCCATCCAAGACTCCGTTCAGAAGTTATTCGAGCCGACGCTCACACACTAACTTTGCTACTTATTTACGGAAACACCCCTGGTGGCGTTTCTCACCGCAGGCCCGCGCCAGTAAAGTTTACACCCCGCCTAGTGTAAACGGCACGTTCCGGACGCAATCGTTCCCTCAGATTCCCGTTCTGAGCTACCGTTTAGGAGATATCACACCCCCGCCACGTGCATAGTATAAAAATACTTAATATTTTTATAAAATTAATTCTGGGCACATCGGGCCTTGGAATCGGACACCGTCTTCGCGCCTAGATCTGGAATTATTCCTAGAAATATTCCAAAGTCTGACAGGACCAAAAACCCAAGTCGCTACATCCTCCCCCCCTTAGAACTTTTCGTCCCTGAAAAGCCCTAAGCACAAGGAAAGCGACTGGACTCTCAACTGGGTCTCACACACCAGTGAGCTCACAAACAAACAACCACTCAGGGTCTTACCAACTCCCTGAACAAAACTCGAGCAAACAAGAAAAGGAAAGAGTACCACTAAACAGTGTCTGAAAAACTACTGCAGTAAGTAGAAAAGACACAAGGCGTACCTCTATCCATCCGTGGTTCCTCTGGGTCAACTGCCTCCAGGGCATGCAGCTGTCCTTGCCCTCGACCACCAGCTCCCTGAGCTTGGTGTGGACCACCTGAGGGTTGGGGTGGTGGCAACTGGTCCTACCTACCACCGCCTCCCGCTGCACCAGCTCCACCGCTACGTCTGCCGCCCTGCGGACCTCCTTGCTCGAGACGCTGCCTCTGCCAAGGCGGTCCATCGACCGGCTCCCTCTCAGCAGCACATTGGGTCAGACAATATCTAGAAATATGTCCACAACCATCGCAAGCGTAAAACCGCCTCTCCTGCGGCTGACCAAAACTAGCCTGTGAGCCCTGTGAGCCCTGTGAGCCCTGAGGCTCAGATCCTCCATCATGGGGTCGCCTCCTAAAACGTCGGCCACGTCCAGACCCCTGAGTCTGTCGTCGGCTACCAGATGTCGATCCGACCATCGAAGTCTCAGCTCTCGAGTGCCTAGCACTAATAGGTGAAATCTGCTCAGCCAGAAACCTCTCCAGCACCAGCGCTCGCTCCAGCACCCCAGCATAGGTGGGCAGACACAAGGAAACCACACCTGCTCGGATATCCCTGTGTAATCCCTGCTCGAAGGTCCGATACCTAAAGAACGGGTGTCGAACCATATCCAGGGAGTAGCACGACAGGTCTGTAAACCTCGCTGAGTACTCCGAAACGGTCATGCTCTCCAGTCGAAGCTGCAGAAGCTCCTGAATCCTCACTGACCTCAGCGTCACAGGATAGAACTCCTCCCTGAAGAGCCGCTCCAACTCTGCCCACGTGAGCGTCTCCTCTTCATGGGACTGCGTCACTAGGCTCCACCATCGTCCGGTCGAACCATGCAGAAGGCTCGCCGCTAGGACCACCATCTGTTGCATGGAGGTGTTTGTGGGTGCGTGTGTATAGGTACCTTAGGCTAAGGCCTCCCATGTGTGTGATAGCCTACTCAGCGCTAGTCGCCAGCCCCTGGCCTATTGGAGGTGGGTTGGGGAGTCGCGTCTTGAGCCCCGTTGGGTCAGGTCGTGACAAATTAAGCATTCTATTCATATATATATATATTAGTTTTTATTCAACCATGATATTTTTTGTCGACATAACTATGGGTACATGTAATCTCCATATAATTTATTTAATGTATTGTGTTTTAGTTTCAAACCTACCCATTTTTGTTTTTCCATATCTAGTTATTTGAATGGAATGTGTTCCCAATTATTACATTTCTATATTTTTATTCACTTCCTTCTTAGTTTATTGATTATATGAAATTCTATTTTAGTAATTTACAATTGCATAATTATTATTCTCATTGATTCATTATTTATTCAAAATATTTTTCCCCTACAGAGAATTTGATCAGACCCTTATTATGTTTTTTTCCCCATGAATCTATGAATATTACTATGAAATATATGAAAAGAATTACACGATGGATTATATTTATCCTCTATGTTATTTATTTATAAATAAGAATATATTTATACAATAATTTGTGTTTTAATTTGTAATAAAAGCATCATTTATGTATCTTGTTTACCAGTACTACTAATCATATTCGTCCATCAGGACTTGATTTCTTGTAATCCTGACAATGTAATTAGTAGGAGACACCTGGTTTCAGATTCATTAGTCAGGTTGCTAAATATGAAATCAAATGAAGTCTAATAGAAACCATGAGAACAAAATTTAGGAGAACTTTGATTATATAACTTAACAATATAGTGTAATTTGAGGATGTGTCAATATGAACAAAAAATAATATTTGAAATGTAAAGATTATATGGGTCCTTCTAGTAATACATCCTTATCATGATACTATAATTGAACATGGTTCCATCACATTGTATCTAGGAGAAAAAACTCAGGTAAGGTTATCTAGGCCTGACTCTCGGTAACATAGTACTTGAAAACATTCCATACTTGTCACCTGGTTTAACACACTTGGGGGATATGCTTAGAATAATCAATATTTTCATTACAAACAATTACGATGAATTTTAATAGATAATGAAAATGAATATTAAAGGTTGAAACTAATGTGTTCTATATTTAAAAATAAGTTGTAATGATTTAGATATCTTATAGATAATTATACACTTTCTTACAATGACTATTGTTTCTTAAACTATTCTTTATAGATTTATTCAATGAATGGAAGTTGAAGGATACTAGTCAACATAGAACATGAAGGAATATGTGGTAAAAATGAGTAAACAAATGATGTGTTTATAGGAGTGAAGGATATCATATTTAAGAAAAATAAATGTTCACAAAATATGATTAACAATATATACATTTACCAACTCCAAAACACACCAAATAAGGTAATCATGGTGGTCTCTAATAACTCGAGTGGTGGAGACTGTAATGAAAAGAATACCTAATTTTTGAAATTTTTGATGTCTGGATGGAGTCACCCATGAATGTGTCTCAATGGAACAAGAAAAGGGTTTATATGTGGTAAAGGAAATAAATAAAAGGATTGATGAGAAAAAATGAAGAGTATTATGGAAGGAAATGATGATAATTCTTGGAAATTGTTTATAGTTAATTATTGTTATTGTGGAGCACATACATTACCCTAGTAAATGTCATCGTCTAGAGGATAACCTCTAATATGGAAGAATCTATGTGGAAATAAGTGGTTGAAGTATTTATCTGTTAGGCTTGTATTGAAAAAATTAGTTATGAGACTACTTATTAATTAAAATTAATTCAATGATGTCAAACATATTTATTTTTTAAATTATATTAATTTTTTTTTAAAAGAAAAACCTACATTCTAGGTGAGAAAAAATCAAATCTTGAATGGTTGTAGATCTTAAACCCATGACCAATGGATGATAAGGGTTTCACGCCAAGCACTGACCTATCTAATGTCATGGTAAATTTTTTATTGTTTTTGGTTAAAAATATGATGAATAAATATTAATAATGAACCATTTTTATCACCTTTTAGTAGTAGATATTAATATATTATCCATAATGGTTTTGGAAGATAGTTAAAGTCAAATAGTCAGATGTTTCATTCTTTTATGGGCCTTATAATCTTATTGAAATGTATTTTTCTGCATCATGCATCAATATTAATTTTTGAATGAATTATAATTATATCAAATGAAAACCATCTGTTAGGATTTATCATATGAAATATAAATGTATCAATTGATAATATTTTATTATTTTCTTAAGAAATTAAATAATTCATCAACATTAGAAAAAGTATCTTCAAAAAAAATGTTTTCTTAATTCCATAATTTATGTTGAACCAACCATCTTTTAAATAATCAATTATTTATGGTTTTTAGTCCTTAAACATTAGATGGATCATCTATGATTTTATGACCTAATTCACTTAATATAAACTGTTTTTCTTTTCCTCCAAGTACATACCTCTAATTTCAACGAATGTTCTCCTACAAAGAGACCTAGTGAAATGGTAGTCAATGTGTCCATTGTACTTCTCATTATAATTTTTAGAGAGGATGAATTATTAACCCTTATCATGATGAGGTAATTTAAAAAATAGGAATTATAAAGGAATATTTCACCATGATCAATTATAAATTGCGAGGGTGTAATTTAAATAAAATGGGTAGAATGTGACACCGTGAAAATCTAAAGGAAGAACATTGTATTTGATAGCCTGCATCGTACTCAACACCAAGCATGTAATGTAATATAATATCAAGATAAATTATAAATTATATTCTTTAAAAATAGTTATATATATTTAAATTCATGAATCACTATTAAGTGGGTGTTACACGTAAGAGAGACCTTCTTCTATGTCTTGTGTAACACGGAAGACTAGATTTTATCAAAAAATAATAAATTAGTAAAATATAATGAGATATGAACTAGCTATTAAATTGGTACATATAAATAGTATTAAATTTATTATTAAAATTACGATATATAAAAATTATAATGATTTTTTTTAAAATTTAATTAGAAATTGATATAAGAAGCAATTGACTATAAATTGAATATTTTTATAGAAAACCATTTTTATGCTCAAAATGTTGTTTTACATAATTTTATTAAACTAATAACAGTTATATAGTGGTATTATTAATATATATATATTTTATATTCCTTCAAATATTATTGATATTCATCTATTAGATTTGACACACATAAGATAAAAACAACCCCAATTTTACCAATGAAAACAAATATTTTTCTAAAGAAATTTTAACACCTGTTAATGGAGAACTCATTTTAAATATTAATTTTGAAACAATAATTTATTTAATATTTTTAAATAAAATTTATAATTGAAATAAGAACATAATAATTTGGTTTGTGTAATTTTTTTATATTTATATGAATTATTTCATTTTTTAATGAATATTTAACAATACTGAATTTTAGTTCAAAAAATATTTTTCATGTAATTTACTTAAAAAGTTAAATTATAATTATAATTTATTATAATGTTTAATTATACAATATTTTTATCTATTAATAAATTTTATTTCCTTTGATTCAAATTAATTTTGAAATTGATTATAAAAACATAGTGAAATATCGAATGTTTTTATTTAAAACCCCTTATTATAGTCCTAACTAGGGGATACATTTTAAATTATTTTATGCCACTTATCTGATTGGAATTTGGAAAAATGGATTTGAAATTTGAAATCAGAATAATTTATAATTTATTATCAGGCCAACTTTTTTAGCCTAAAATGATTTTGAAATTAATTAAAATTAATCAAAATTATTAATTCAAAATTAAACTTAATAAAGGAATAAATAATTATTTTAGGGGACCAAATAACTGATAAACATTACCAAAACCATTTTAATGAACCTAATAAATATATTAACCCTGAATTGTTGAAATTGTTTAGTTGGGTTTGACTTTTTTAGGTAATAACATGTGTACACCTAACTTTTTTAAAAAATTTAAAGCGAGTCCTTTTCCTTCCCTCTAAAAGGAATCCACATATCCCCATTACTCACACATCTAAAACCAATTAGATTCAAAATATATCTATCCAAATATTTTACCAACATCCCTCCACTAGACCTTTAGGAATACATTTTCAAATAAATACTTCTAAGGATTCCTTTTTGTACAAAGAAAAAGTAGTTAACCCATTAAGAGGCAACATCTTCTCTCAAACATTTTATTTTTGTTTCCATTTTCCATGATCTCTTATATTCTTATTCCATTCATATGTAACATCCACAGTATCATAAATATTATCCGATTTTTTATGTAAGGGTTTCTATCTTAAATTGCATACACATCCATAAAATTGGTATCGAACATACTGTTTCTGTATATGATGAACTACTACCTCATGAAACTATGATTGTTTATTTTCCCATACCATATATCATGGTGGAATGTTTTTTTAACACTCTTCATATATATGATATAAATGATATTTATTATTTCTTTGTACTTATTAATTGCTTTGATTTTAAATACCTTTAATAAATTCCATTTTACGTTAGTACGGTAATATCATTTTAGAAAGTGTCGACTACCTCCCCCTTGATGTTTTTTTAATCATTCACCCTAAACAAAGACCATATAAATGATGGTATTAATTAAAAATATTGCAAATAAATGACTTATATATGATATTCATTCCATAATTACTTTTTTTAAATACACTATATATATCATTTTCTTTACTACCCTTTCACAGACCTGAAAGGTGGTAATGTCGTTTTGGATGTGTGAACTACCACCTCCTCCACTTTATGTGATTACTTTTTCATCACAAAAATTATATATATATGTATATATGATTAAATAATATTGTATCTAGGATATAATTATCATTATGGAAATATATATTCTTACTTACCTTATTTCTGTAACTGTAAAGGCCCCATAAATTCTGTATAATTTATTTAAAGTTATATGTAATTATTATGTGACTGCCAAAATTGACAGCACATGATTCCAAGGCCATGAGACCCCAAAATTATTCTCTCGAAAAACAATTAACCATTAAATAGCTTGTATGTGATGTTTTATTGGAAAAGCGGAATAACTCTTAAACGAGTTCCCAGATAAGAAATCTAAGGGCACTATTGTATTCAAGATGGTGGGTTTACCCTAAGAGTGACTTATGTTTAGTCATCGTAGGCCTCTAGTGAGAAAACCAAAAATGGAATAGACACAAATAAAATAATAAAAAATAATTATTTTATTTTTCAAATTCATATAACTCATGAACGGTGACTCAGATTAAAAATCAGAGACCACCATTGAGCTCATGAGGGAATTTTTTCCTAAGGCAGCTCCTAAACTTGGCCAGTGTGGGTCAAAATTGGATATTAGTTTTTGTCCATAAATAAAATAATTATGTAATAATTATTTTATTGTTAAATTCTCTAACTCGTAATCGGTAACTCGGATTGTAAATCCGAGAGTATCGTTGAACTCGTGAGGGTGTGTTGCCCTTTGGTGGAGCCTAACCTCAACCAACATTGGTCAAGGGTGACTGTTAATAATTTTTGAACTTTTTTGAGATATATTTATCAAATGTGAGAGTGCTGATTTCTATCATTTGAATTTGTTCTCAGATTAAAAATATGAGGGAAACGTTGAATTCATAGAATCATTATTCACTTAAGGTAATCTTAACTTTGACGGGTAAGCGTCAGACAATAATATTAATTTTTTGAAAATAAAAAATAATAATAATATAACTCCAAAGATATTTTTTTCATTCCTTATAACTGTTGAGTGATGGATGTGGGATCATAGTGCATTGTCAGACTTTTAATAAGAGTCTTTTAATGTCTTAAACCACTCTATTCTTTGTTTTGTGACGACAATGCTTATGTGTTTAATTGACTCATTAATTATGGATAATTAATGAATCATAATGTTAAACACAACATGAGAGATTAATCACTATTTAAACAAATCATAGACATGGATTATGGTGACTCATGAGAGGAACCTCTGACGAAGTATCGACTACGTCTTCCACTAACATAGAATAGTGCTTCAAAGACTGTTAGATGATTTGAACCGAACAATTACGAATGTTGACAAACATCCTCAAACAAGAACCCCTCTTCCTCATACGCATCTTCATCCAACGATTACTTGGTAGGGGAATTTTTTTACTTAATTCCTCCCAAATTTTGGTTCTCGCATTTTTTTAAGAATGCATACCATCCGTGTAACGCCCCGACCCTAGTTACCGAGAGTCGGTGAATTATTACGTAAGATTGGCATGATCACAAAAGATCATGTCTCAAAAAACTGATTAGTTTAGTAGACTTGGAATCATTGGATACATTCATAAGGTTTACATTAAATAATAATGTAAAAAACTATAATAATATAGTCTCCATAGTCTACACTAATATCCCCTTCAGACTATCCCTATATGCCAGTCATAAAATATTTCTTCACATCCTAGGAAAAATAAAACATAGAAAGGGGTGAGATCAGATGCTCAGTAAGGATAACAATATAGTAGAAGCTTTCATAAATAAGAATAAACACGTGAGGCAATGTATAAAAAAACAAAAACCTTTAAAACATGAACTTTAGAATAATATGGAAAATATAAATTGAAATAATTCTATTTACTTATTCACATGGATATTCTTCTAGTCGAATAATCGCATGCAATTTCACTGAACACTTTCATAATGATGAAAATTATTAATGCCAAACATTAAGTTCTGTGTCCAGGCCTCATGCCAAGACCTAAGGGATAACTGTAACCGGAACCCAACCCAGAGAGCCTCTGTAACCGGACTCCATCCCAGAGAGCCTCTGTAACCGGACTCCAACCCGGAGTGCCTCTAATAACCAAAAACCAACCCGGAGTGCCTCTAATAACTGGACACCAACCCAAAGTTCCTCAAATTACCAGGAACCAACCCGGAGGGTCTACTATAACCGATCCCCAACCCGGAGGGCTTACTTGTACCGGTCTCCAACCTGAAACTTACTATTCCAACACATTCATCTTAATAAGAGGTTGAAATATCATAAACATTTTTATTAAAACTATCCTGCCAAAACATTAATCATAAACCATTAAATGCATAAAAATAACTCATCCATAGTCAAACATATCAAAAAACCTTAAATACAATATGGGTTATTTTTATCATAATAAATCAACTTCAAACAAGTGTAAAATTTATCAAAGGATGTTGACATAGATGAAATCCAAACTATTTGAGAGAAATATCTCTTTTTTTGAAATCATTTAAAATTCATATAATTGTAAAAAAACATTTACTTTGAAAATATTCTTATAAGCTTGTAAGGGAAGCTTCAATTATTTTATAATGGCGTAAAATAGCCGCACCCACCGTATAAGTTAAAAAAGACATTCTTACCTTAATTCTGTCAAAAAGGTTAAAAAGGAAATTGTTTGGAAAACGACGGAAAGATTCTTTTATAAACTTATTATAAAAATTCAAACAAGGGTATACATGAATGTAACCCATATTATGTAAAATAGTAAGAATGTTTTGAAATTTTCTTTTAAGAAACATGGATGTTTATGATACAGAGTTCCCAGTAGATAATTACGTATAAACAACCTCGGATAATGAAGAGATTGTGAAATAAACCCTTACCAATTTGGTAAATTACAAAACGTACGCCCTATAAAAGATTTATCATATAAGGAATATGTAAATACACAGAAATTAATGTTTAATACATAAATAATCCATTTACAGGCATTACATACACCACCCAAAAGGTAATGGTGGCAATATGGCTTGAATCTCACGAGAATAAGGAGTAAGATGAAAACCACTTACCTTGTACATTTCCTTGGTTGAGGGTAGTCTAACCTCATATATACTGGTGAAATAATTGTTATTAAATTATACAAGAATCATATACATTAATATGATATCAAATATTATCTTTTAACATTTCTTTGTTAATAATATCTTTGTATTATTTTCGTTTTGGGTGTTAACTTACTCGTTTTCTATTATATGTTTTGTTACATAAGACATGTTTTTTATGGATAGGATGTATCTTATTCATATCCAAAATGATAACAAGTCCTTAAACAATATTTTTAATCGTTAAATGAGAATTATACATGAATGGATACGATGGGGAATGGATCTCATCACGTTCGTGGAGACGGTAGTCCATACGTACGCACGAGCGACAATATCACTCATTTGATATTAAAATAATATATAATTAGATAGTATATGATATATACAGAATAATTATCATGTTATATTTATTATTTACATGAATTATATATCATTATTATACCCATCCAAATAATAATGTTTTGAATAACAATTACACCACGACGTGGAGACGGTAAGCCATACGTACGCACATATGGTGACATGTCATTCAAAGGATGGATAGAATACTAACTATGGTTGTAAAATATTTATAAAAACATCATAGATTATAGAGGATACTATATTTATTATTTTATAATGGTAATAAAAATTAAAGAAGAAGTTGAAGAAGAAAGGAACTTGAAAGAGGGTGGTGAAAACATTACCTCTTCTTCGGGTTCTTCCTTTTGATTTGATCAAAAGGGATCCTTAGGTTGGCTTTTTGATCAAATTAAGGCCTCTAAGTTGAAGTGAGGGAATTTGAAAGGATATTTGGGAAGGGGTTGTTTGAGCCAAAGGGCTTTGAATGTGTGAATTAGTGATAAGGGGAAGTGACCTTTTATAAGAGGGGTCAGGAGCACCTTTGGAAAAGCTAGAAATATTATTTTATAATAAATTCATATCCGGTTTCTAATGGCACCAACGTGGATTATTAAAAGTAAAAGATGGTTATGGGTCGAAATAATTTCAACAAATAGCTTTCGGACAGGTTTTGGTCCTTATATTAACCATATCGTTTAGTTTTAACTCTTCGTTAATTAGTTTGACATTTACCATGTCACTTGGTATTTTTATATTATATAGTTAATAAACATACTATATACATCCAAGATACATCCATGTGGTCCATTAATGATACACCTATCATGATATAAGTATTTTGGGTGATCCTTAGATTATTTAGAATATAATATCAGTTAATAATATAATATTTTTTTTAAAAATTATTTATGTCAATTTTGACAATATTCAATAATTGATTTTTTTAAAGTCTTAACAACTTTATTAATTCAAAAAAAATTCATTTAATAAATAATATAATGTCATATTAACCAATACAATTCATGGATGTCATAAAAACGTTCAAATTATATTTATTTTATCATTTATAATAACTATAATTTGATTCTTTCATTAATAAGGAAAATATTGCATCATTATTGTGTCATAAATAATATTAAACATTAAATGTCTCAAAAGTATAGATAAAACACCATTATGTAGGAAAAAATATTATTTTTCTAATGAATATTTATAGTAAAAAATCCAACATATATAACCCTATGTAAAGATTGTTTTTCTAAAACATATATGCTTATGTTATTTTTGTATTTATTTTAACTTAATTAATATAATGTGTCCTTATCACCTACAAGTGGCTCCATGGGGTCCCAAAAATGACCCAAAGATTTCCATGGTCTGAGATCTATCAACCAATAAGGTTAGGACATGTTTTATGGTAATTTATTTTTATTATAATATTATTTGTTTACCCTTATTTAAAGAGATTTACCCTTTAACCATGGTAAATAAAATATTTACCGAAGTAAATTAAAAATGTATAAAAATAAAAGTTACCTATTTAAACAATTTGTAAATCCTGATTCCAAATATAAAATACATTTTTCCAAATTCAAAACACAAAATTTATAGAAATTAATTTAAAATTAATTTCCATAGTTAAATCAAAAAGTGTGTTTTTAAGATATAATAACTATAAAAATATTGACACTTGTTTATGTCTGGTTTAATTATGAAATTATGTCCAGTGACCAAAATTGTATTAAATGGTAAATATATATTCTAAATATACTTTAAAACCACTCAAATTCATAATTTATCACTGTTAATTATTTGGATTAAAAATTTGTTTTAAATTAAAATTTAATAATTTTCATTATTCATCAAAATATAATAGTTATCCAAAAAGTACCAAAATTTCACCCGAGGATAATTCCGATATTCTGAATATAAAAATGAAGTCCATTTTTAATGTTAAAATTTATAAATTTCAAATTGTGGGTATTACTGTTCATAACAGCTAGTTGGATTGGTTGTGGTGTGTGTTAGAACTCAAAGTTTCCTACAACACATGCTACTATATTATTCAAATAGAAGTGTACCATGGAATCATGGGATGTTACATTCTCCCCTACTTCAATAAATTGCATCCTCTCAATTTTAAATTGTTCTTCGAAAATAAAAGGCTGACTGTAGAAAATACCTTTGTGGAAAACCCACATCGGAAATAAGGTTCATAAAATTTATCCTTAATAAGTGGGAATGGGAAATGAAAAATTCACCAACAAATTATGATCTCGATTAGGAGAACATTTGTGGAAATTAGAGACACATAATTGGTGGAAAAACATAAATATTTTTAGGGAGTGATTGAGTTCATCAATCACAAATAAGTGTAAAATTGAGGGCCTCAAAGCCTTCAATCTATGATGATTTCAAATATCATCAGTTCAACAAAACATAAGTTATTAGGATAAAACATTTTTTTAAATACCTTTCCTAAAGTTTAAGAATTAATTTATAAGATAGAGGTATATATATATATATATATTCATGACAAGTAGAGTTTAAACCTTTAACTAATTTCTCCCACAAACTCATATTTCACTCAAAAAGATAATAGAACTGAAAAATATTATATTTATCCTAATCGTACAAGGTTCCAAATATTAACACATTCCATGTAGATTGGGAAAACTATTTTTTAATAACCAGGGACTTTCTGTAGGCTAGTGGTAGGTAATAATGGAAATTCACACTATGGATGTGGGTTTGATTCCTATATCTTTTTCTGACGCGACGGGTTATCCACCAACCTGCATGTTGTCCTTTTCCTAAAACTATAGTATTATAATTTCCCAAAAATAATCTTAAGAAATGATTTAAAATAACTCCATACTATCCAAAGTTAAACATAATCCATTCCAACCTTTATAGTTATCCAAAATACTGCTATCCAAATTCTCTATCTTAAAGGTTTCTAAATTCCAAAATCAGTTGTAACATCAGATTCCCCAAACAAAGTAATGATTTTTATTGTCACATACTAAAAATACGATTACATTCAACATATTAAAACCTTAATAAAAACAATAACTACTCTTGTAAAATACTTATATATATCACATTATTCTTATAACCAGAATATAATCCTTGAGTCCAAAAACCCAAATACATTAATTATTCAAATTCATCTGTAGTAACACAATAAGCTTGACAATGCTCCCTTGTCATTTTCTGAGGTATGTTTCCTTGACGCTTAGGGAATTCATTTTCATAATTCCCCATTTCTCTACAATGGTAGCATTCAACATTGACAACCTCTTTCTTTCCCTTGAAATCACGAGTCTGGTGACCTTTTTCTCCACATTTGTAACAAACTCCCATTCCATTTAGGCAAGTACCAGGGTGTTTCATACAACAATTATTACATAATGGAAAATCATTATTTCCCTTTTTCCCTTTATCTTTCTCTTGCTCCACCATTATCTTCTTATCTTGCTTTACTTTGTTGTCATAGGACATAGAGAATTCCTTTTCTGTCTTGATAGCACACGAGACAATATCCTCATACGATGAGAAGGATTTTGATACTAAAGATCAACGGAGAAATGGTTTTAACCCATCAATGAAATAATCAATATTACTTCTTGGGTTACGTATATAATATGCATCATGCCTTTCTAACCTTGTAAATTTAGACTCATAATTTGAAACATTCTTATCCTCCTTTTGCCTCAGACTTAGAAATTGCCTTTCCATATCTACTCAAGAGTCACAAGGAAAGTATTTTCCTAAGAAAATCTCTTTGAACTCTCTCTATTCTATATTTGATACTTCATAATCTTGCTTTGTGTTTTATATCAATGACGACCATTGATCAGAATCTCTAGTGAGGCGATAAACTGCCAGGATAACTTTTTCCCTTTCACTACTACACAATGCCAGAAATAATTTTTCTAGGGAAATTATCCATTGCTCAGATACCAATGGATTTTTACTCCCATTTAATGTTGGTGGTTGTTTCCTCATGAATTGATCTAACATTGATCCTCCACACTGTGGATCAGGGTGCTTCATAAGGGTAAGGTCATTATTCATAACCTGAGTGAGTTGTCCTAGTATGGTGATTAGCTTATCAGCACAAGTTGCATCACCAAATCCACTATAATTATCTTGAGCAGGAGGGAAATCCCTACATGGAGTGTGTGAATTGATACTGTTTCCATTCCTTCCACTAGGTTCCATTTCTAAAAATGGCATAAAATAGATCAGTTTATGATTCAAAATACATAATTCCATACATGTAAAACACTTTACATAAATTTAACTATTTATGTATATAATCCATAATCATAAAAAAAATGACTTCATGGAGGATGTATATACTCAAAAACCCTTCATAATGGTTTGGAAGGAAAATGAGAATTATCCAAAGCATATCCCTCGAGAGTGTCGTAACCAAGAGTGCAGTGAGGCCCATTTTCGTGCACCAGTACCTGTTCAAGTCTAGCTCATAGCGGTGTTTTCGGGTTTTACCCCTAGGTACATCTTTCTGAGAGCCGCCTCATCCTGATCGTATCTAGACAGTGATGTATTTCTCGGAAAACTCACAAAATCTCTACAATACCAAAATTCTAGGAAGTTCTTCTATACTAATCATAAAATTCCATCTTAGTTCTATGTGATCTAATTAGAGTTTGTCTAAATCTATCTTCCAAGGTTTGTACTAAACTTCCTCTGATACCTACTGTAACGCCCCGACCCCAATTAGCCAGAGTCGGTACATTGTTATGTAACATTTTCATGATCACAAAAGATCATGTCTCGGTAGGCCGATTAGTTTAGTAGCCTTGGAATCTCGAGATACATTCATAAGGTTTACATTACATCATAAAGTGAAAAACTAAAATAATATAGTCTCCATAGTCCACACTCATATCCCCTTCAAACTATCCCTGCAGGTCAGTCCTTAAATATTTCATCACATCCTAGGAAAAATAAAACATAGAAATGTGTGAGCTCAGATGCTCAGTAAGGATAACAACATAGCGGAAACATTCACAAATAATAATAAACATTTGAGGCAATGTATAAATAAAACAAAAGCCTTTAAAACATGAACTTCAGAATAATAAGGAAAAGATAAAATCAAATAATGTCATTTACTTTTTCACATGGATATTCTACTAGTCGAATAATCGCATGCAATATCATTGTCCACTTTCATAATGATAGAAATGCATAATGCCAAGCTTTAATTTCTATGTCATGTCCTCGTGCCATAACATAAGGGGTAACTGTAATCAGAACCCAACCCGGAGAGCCTCTGTAACCGGACTCCATCCGGAAGAGCCTCTGTAACCGAACTCCAACCGGGAGTGCCTCTAATAACCGGACACCAACCCGGAGTGCCTCTAATAAGCAGAAACCAACCCGGAGTGCCTCTAATAACCGGAAAACAACTCGAAGGTTCTGTTGTAACCAGACCCCATCCCAGAGGACTTAATTTTACCAGTCCCCAACTCAGAACTTACTAGTCTAACACATTCATCTTAAGAAGAGGATTGAATATAACATAAACATTCATATTAAAACGAGCATGCCAAAACAATAATCATAAACCTCTAATGGCATAAAAATAACTCATACATATTAAAACATATCACAAAACCATAAATACAATATGGATGATTTGTATCATAACAAATCAACTTCAAACAAGTGTAAAATTTATCAAAGGATGTTGACATAGATGAAATCAAAACTATTTGAGAGAAATATCTATTTTTTTAAATCATTTAAAATTAACATAATTTTAAAAAAACATTTACTTTGAAAATATTCTTATAAGATTTTAAGGGAATATTCAAAGATTTTATAATAGAGGAAAATAGCCACACCCACCTTATAAGTTAAAAAAACATTCTTACATTAATTCTGTCGAAAAGGTTAAAAAGGACCTTGTTTGGAAAACGACGGAAAGATTACATTATAAAATTCTTATAAAAATTAAAACAAGGGTATAAATGACTTTAAACCATATTATATAAAACAGTAAGAATGTTTTGAAATACATTTTTAATAAACATGGATGTGGATGATAAAGAGGTCCTAGTAGATTATTACGTATAAAAAACCTCGGATAATGAAGAGATTGTGAAATAAACCCTTACCAATTTTGTAACTTACAAAACATACACCCCATGAAAGAGGTATCATACAATGAATATGCAAATACACATAAATTAAATTTTATTACATAAATAATAAAATTATGGGTAGTACATACACCACACAAAAGGTAATAGTGGCAATATGGCATGAATCTCACTGGAATAAGGTGTGAGATGAAATCCCATTACCTTGTACTTTTCCTTGGTTGAGAGTAGTATAACATCATGTATAATGGTGAAATAATTGTTATTAAATTATAAAATAATCATATACATTAATATTATATCATATATGATCTTTTAATATTGCTTTGTTAATAATATCTTAGTATTATTTTAGTTTTGGGTGTTAACTAACTCATTTTCTTTTATATGTTTTGTTAAATAAGCCATGTTTTTTATGGATAGGTTGTATATTATTCATATTCATAATGATATAAAGTCCTTAAACATTATTTTTAATCATCAAATGAGAATTATACTTGAATGGATATGATGGGGAATGAATCTCATCGCATTCATGGAGACGGTAGTCCGTAGGTACGCATAAGCGACAATATCACACTTTTGATATTAAAATAATATATAATTGGATAGTATATCAAATATACAGAATAATTATAATGTTATATTTATTATTTACATGAATTAAATATCATTATTATACCCATAAAATAATAATTTTTTGAATAATAATTACACCACGACGCGGAGACGGTAAGTCATACGTAATCATGTATGGTGACATGTAATTCAAAGGACGGAGAGAATACTGAATATGGTTGTACCATATTTATACTAACATCAAAGTATATAGAGTATACTGGAGTTATTATTATAGAATGGGAATAATAAAGAAAAAGAAGTTGATGAAGAAAAGAACTTGAAAGAGGTTGGTGAATACATTACCTCTTCTTTAGGTTCTTCCTATTGATTTGATCAAAAGGGGTCCTTAGGATTTATTTATAATAAAAATATGGCATCTAGGTTTAATTGAGGAATGTTTAGAGAATATTTGGGCTGGTTTTGTCTGAGGCAAAAAGGTTTTGAATGTGTGAATTAGTGAGAAGGGGGAGTTCCCTTTTATAAGAGGGGTGAGGGGCACATTTGGAAAAGCTAGAAATATTATTTTATAATAAATTCATATTCGGTTTCTAATGAATAATAAGTGTATTATTAAAATTATAATTTGGTTATGGGTCTAAATAATTTCAAAAAATATATTTTAGATAGGTTTGGGTCATTATATTAACCATATTATTTAGTTTTAACTTCTAGTTAATTAGTTTGACATATACCATGTCACTTTGTATCTCTATATTATATAGTTAATAAACATAATATATACATCAAAGAGACCCCCAAGTGGTCTATTAATGATAAAACTATCATTATATATGTCCTTTTTCTGAACATTAGATTTTTAGGAATATAATATCAATTGATTATATAATATTTGTTTTAAAAACTCATTTATGTCAATTTTGACACTATTCAATAATTGATTTTTGTTAAAATCTTAACAACATTATTAATTCGAACAAATTTCATTTAAGAAATCCTATAATTTCATATTAACCAATAAAATTCATGGATGTCATCAAAACTTTCAAATTAAATTTATTTTAACATTTATAATTCCAATTATTTGATTCATTCAATAATAAGGAAAATATTTTATCATTATTGTGTCATAAATAATATTAATTATTAAATGTATAAAAATTATAAAAAAATACGAATATGTAGGAAATAATTTCATCTTTTTTATGAATATTTATAGTTGAAAATAAAACATATATAACCCTATATAAAAATTTTTTTTCTAAAAGATATATGATTATGTCATTATTGTATTTATTTTAAATTAATTAATATAATGTGTCCTTATCACCTAAAATTGGCTCCATGGGGTCCCAAAATCGACCCAAGGATGACCATGGTTGGAAATGTGTCAACCTATATGGTTAGGACACGTTTTAGGGTAATTTATTATTATTATAATACTATTCTTTTTCCTTTATTAACCGGATTTACCATTTAACCATGGTAAATAAAATATTTACCGAATTAATTATTCAAAATGTGTTAAAATAAAAGTTGACTATTTACATAATTTGGACATCCTGATTCCAAATATGGAATCCATTTTTCAAAATTCAAAACACAGAAGTGGCAGAAATTAATTTAAAATTAATTCACGTAGTTAAAACAAAAAGCGTGTTTTTAAAAGATAATAACTATCAAAATATTGACACTTGTTTATGTCCGGTTTAATTATGAAATTATGTCCAATGAACAAAATTGTATTAAATGGTACAAATAAATTCTAAATATACTTTAAAACCACTCAAATTCATAATTTATCATTCTTAATTATTTTGATTAAAAAGTTCTTTTTAATTGAAATTTTGTAATTTTCATTATTCATCAAAATATAAAAGTTATCCAAAAAGTACCAAAATTTCACCCTAGGATAATTTCAATATTCCAAATACAAAAATGAATTTCATTTTGAAAGATAAAATTTATAAAATTTCAAAATTTGGGTATTACTATTCATAACGGCTAGTTTGATTGGTTATGGTGTGTGTTTGAACTTGATGTTGCGTACAACACATGCTACTGCATTATTCAAAGAGAAGCGTACCGTGGAAGCTTTGGGTGTTACAATCCGTTGAACTGGTTGATCTGCCTTTTGTTCGTTAATGTGTGAGGATAATTAAGGAGTTTGTCTGGATTTATTTATAAGTGTTTAATGAATTTATCTACACTTGAAGATGTAACATTCTTTCCAAGTAATAATGCTAACGTGGAGGGAGCGGTCCAAAGGTACAAGGTGTGGACCCTCCGCCGATCTCACTGTTTATTTCATTCTTCATGAACGACTGACCAAAACAGTGATAAGATGAAACCGAGAGTCACGCAGTGATAAAAGCATCCTAGGAGGCCTGTAGGCATAGTCGAAAAAGAAAATAGTCCTCTAGTGGTTCACTGTAGGCCCACAGATGCTCCATCGCACTGCATCACTGATAACTGGAAAAGGTGGCGGCTGGCTCTTGCCAGCTGCTAAGGGACTACGACACTCGAAGGTGTCGCGGCAGACATGAGATGCCGACTGACACCGAACGCGTTGAGGGTGGTGTCATGCTATGAAGGAGGACCGTGATGGAGGGAATACTTGTTCCCATGGGTCTGCTGTCGACCGGTCCACGCGGACAAGTAAACTGGCACCACTGATGGAGGAACCCAAACAACGAGACTATTCAGGAGGGGATCAGACCCACATGCCCAACCAACTAGTCGGGTAGGTCTAGTGGCTCGGTGGGTCAGGCCAGTCACAATTCCTTGTGGGCCAAGCCCATGTCCCAGTAGGGTGGGTCCAACAGAACTGGTCTGAGCCCAGCTGGCCGGGTCTGGTCGGTCTGACTGGGTTGGACCAACCCAAGACTTACTTATGGCTCAGTTTCGATTAAACGGCTATATCTCCAAAATTGGACGTCTGTTTCACAAACTGTTGAAAGTTTTGGAAACCATAAGACGAGGTTGTCCTTTTGAGAAACCCCACATAGGTTTTAGATAAATTTTATGTATGACCCGGTTGCATCGTACTTGAATCCAACTGAGCCTTCGGTAATAAAATGCCTATAACTTAAAGACCGGACAACCGATTGACGCATCGTCTCTTGCATTTGAAACCTTATAACATGAAGGTTCATCAGGTTACATATTTTAGGTACATCGTTGTGGATGATACATAACCAATGGCTTGTGATGTGGATCCTCATGAAATCAATCGTGTATAGTGCTGGAATCCGGTGGCTGGATGTGATGTGCTGAATGAATAGTGATCCTCAGTGGGTCAGCACATAAAAATCCTTTGTGGGTCAAAACCTAGTAATATTCTTTTTCTCTGCAATTAGCAGTACTCAATGGGTCAACAACTTGCAATCCTCTATTGGTTATCACCCAGAAATCCTCTGTGGGTAAGAACCTAGCGATCCCTTGTGGGACAACACCTAGATATCCTATATCATTTAGCACGGAGCGATTATCTATGGTTCAGCTCGCAAAAATCCTATGTGGGTCACACCTAGAGATACTTTGTGGGTCAGCAATTAGCAATCCTATGTGGGTCAGTACTTAACTATCCTTCATGGGTCAGACCCTAGCGATCCCCCATGTGTCAGCACCTAGAGATCCTTCGTGGGTCAACATATATAGAGCCTCAATGGGTCAGCACATGCGATCCTCTAAGGTTCAGTACCTAGACACCTTGTATGGTCTAGTAGAAAAATCCTCTCAATGGGATAAGATGATCCATCTTTATGAATAATAATATTTATTCGTGTTCTTTATGTTGTATACCTAGTTTGAGGTGAGTCTTTACTTGTGCTTTGTTATTGGGATCATACATTGTGGTTTTTATTTTGTTGAATTCTGGGATACCATTGGAGCACTCGAGTTCCCTATTGGGTATTGTTATACTCACCCATTCATGGGATTCACCCACACCTTGTTTTGATAGGTGCTAATGACGGGCAGCTGTGGCCAAGACTTGGGAGCATGGACTAAACAGTGTATGGAGGTTACTGGTTGGTATATAGAGCCACAGAAATGAGATGTACCTACACCTTAGGTCATATCTGTGGTGGATGATTTAAGGAGCGTTTTTCCCTTTTATTTGTATATTATTCATGGTTGGTCTTGTATAATGGACCCTTTACATTCAGTAATTTCTCTTACACATAGTGGTGGTTTCTAGTTTTGGTTTTATATTTATTATTTTGTTATGGTTTTACTTTTGCGTAGTGTTCTATATCTGTGTGTGTACACGTTATGAGGAAAAAAATTCCAATTTTAGGGATAATTATTTCGGGTTCTAGTCCCCACCCACTGGACTATGGATGGAAGGCTTTGGGTAGCCATGGAATGGGCCTCGAGTGACAGGTTATGTCAATGTGGTATCAGAGGATGTTTAGATATACCGAATAACTAAGACTCTACCATTTTCAATGGAGAAATAGTGTTAAGTGTCCTGAGTTTGGATTTCAGTCCAGGGAGTCCATTGTTGGGGTGGCTGCCAAAGAATCTATACACCAGGACCAAGAATTCTGTTTTTCGACTTGGTACATGAAAACACTAGCTGTATGTTTTTGGAAAATGTTTTTCTCTTGATTAATTTTGAGTCAACTCACGAGATATAACTTATTGATCATAGTTCATATTGATTCTCATTCAAGATACCACCACGCAGATAGCCGACTAGGATTCCAATATGTGACCATGAATATGGTCAATAGAGTGATGAGGATTCAGTACAAGGACTGTAGCCTAAGAAGATTCCTTCGAGAGGTGTCCCAGTGATACCACTTCCCATTGGTCAGTAGTTACTATGGGCTATACTGGTAGAGGATACATGAAGGCTCATCACCTTACACGAATGTTAGTGAAAGATACCCCTCAGGTTCCGAGGTGAGCCAAACTCACAAGCAGCTAAGGATGTCTTGAGGTGGTGAGTGAGTTTCCATCTAGCCAGGGCATCATTAGATTTGATGGTGGTCCTAGAAGTGAAAATTCTACGTGGATCAGTAGGGCGATGAAATGGTTTATATTATCCCTATCTTACAAAGAGGTGACTTCTTTGTAGATAGAGCATGAGAACCTTTATTAGAGAAGATATATCTTGCCATAAAAATCTATGGGGTATGTGTTTCCAAGAGATTCTACAGCTTCGACAGGAAGACGTGTCTATAGATGAGAATTCGTAGAGGCGTACTGACCATTCCAGGTATTCAATGATTACAATATGAATAGTTCTTCAGGGTTCAAACCTCTGAGCAAGATGTCGTTGGGAATATCTGAGCCATCATTATTCCTCTATGCATTCCTACTTATATTCGGATTCTAGAAAGAACCTTAGTTGTTTAATTTTATTTGTCTGAGAAGATACAACCAGTGATGTTAGTAGTGGGAAAGATGGAAACTGATGTCAGTATTATAGACTTGGATGTCTGAAATGTTTCGGGAAGAGCAAGTGATCGGGGAAGATGAATCTGAAGGGCACAAGATGTGGAAGAGGAGCTAATAGAGCAGCATGATGTGGTTTAATGTTGACAAGTTACAACCACCACCCCAATGTATTCCCAACTAGGATCAGGGAGCTATAGGATAGGGGGACAGAGTAGCTACAACAGTTTAGATGTGTGACCCAAGGGCTTCATGAATGATTCGAGGTAGTGTATGTTTCTACTACTAGTTGTCATATTAATAGACATCAGTACTAATCATTATTTTTTTCATGAATCTTGTTCAAGGCCAAGATTCCCCAGTTAAATCATTGACCCAACCTTTGCATATGGTGATACCTATGGGAGGAGACTTGATATTCACACCTATGTTGACAGAGTGATCAGAACATTGAGATGAGATTTTCGATTGGAACCTCTAGGTGGTAGTGTCGATGTAATGTATCATATTTTTCTATGTAATATTTTTTAAATATTATATGGAATTATTTTGAGACCATGCACGAAGATGGAACATCATTCAGTGGTCTAGTGATCCCAAAATGGTGCTTTGAACTTTTTTTAAGTTAAGTGAGTCGACACTTGTGCGTGATTGTGGAAGTTTTCAAACGGGTTCCTTTATTAAAAATTTGAGGGCACCGTTGCGTCTAGAATGATGAATTTACTTAATAATGAGCCTAACCTCGGCCATCATGGGTCGAGGGAAAAGTTAATTTTCGATGTTTTTAGTGAAATGAAAATAAAATAAATTGCTAAATGTTCATTTCATTTTTAAATGTAAACATCCGCTGCAGCACTGCAATGGGAAATTTGTTTCCTTTTTAATGACGCATCATAATGACTCAATAATGGAGAGATGGAGTCATTAATACCTCAAAATATTTTTAATTTCAATACGTTTCACTTTTTATTGGGATGATCGAACATCAATCGTTGGCATGAAAACTCTGGAGAAAAATCTCGGCAGTAAACGACGATGGATCAGAGATGAGAATCGTTGCGCCAACGACGTTGAAGGATCTCGACGGTGACGACAGCATGACACCTTCTTCCACGATCGATCATAGTTGAGGTAGGGTTTTGTTATTTTAATTCTACTCCCTATTTTTAATTTTATACAAAAAAAGTGGATCAACCATGAATAAGTTGATATGTGGATTCGTTCATTCTTGCGGGATAGTTATATTGGGATGATTTGGGGAATTGATCCATTTTGTTTTGTTACTGTTGATTATTTCTCCTTTTAAGCCCGCTAACAGGAGCAGATCAACGCCGGGATGAACGACGGTGGGGGTTCGTTCCTCACTTTGTTTATTGAATTTCTTTCCCCCTTTCTTTTATCGCATGTTCTTCGTGTTCTTCGTGGGGAGATGAAGAAAGGATCATTTCACATCCATTCCACAATGCAACAATCCCAAATCAATGGTTTGACACTGCAACGACCTTGCAAAGGTGCATCGATGATGGAAGATGACGAATCAGACCGTATCAGAAAAGGGAGTTCATCATGAATTCTTCACGCGGGAAGATAAAATCATGTTTTAGGAGCCGATCAGAGGTCCAAAACCTTCGGGAGCAGCTTTGTGGTGTCGGGGAGACCAAAACATGGATGTTTCACGGTAATCAGATGACCGGATCGATAAACAGATCATCACCGGAGGCGTGATGGTGGAAGTCCGTGTTTCTGTAAATTTACAAAATACACAGCGTGTACTTACGAAGAACACTCCATGAAGTACAGGAAGCGGCAAGGGTTTCAGGTGTCTGAGATGAATCACAGGGCGTGTGACCTTGGTCACATGGCCTATCAGACTTTCCCTGAATCTCGACGTGTATTTTGGTAAATACACGGACACTAGATGATCTACATGGCATCAGGTGACACGGTGTGTACAGCATGGAAGAGGCAGCTACGCAGGACTTGGATTGTATCCAGGGGATAAACAGACATGGGATAAAGTACACGACATGTACTCCAACACACTACCAGTCGAGTCTAGTAACGCGGGTCACCTCGTGTACCGATTACACGGGTTGGAGTACACGGGTTGATGACAGTGTATGGGCACATGGCCAGCATACACGAAGACAACCACAGTTACATGGACACTATTTGTAAAATGTACTACACGCCATGTACCCATTTTTTCTACACGACCAGCCTTACGACACGGGCCATTGTACACGGGCAGTTCCGGGGTCAGACAACATGATGTGTAACTTTTATACACACTGTGTACTTTTTGGAAAATGGCATGGTCATCATGTTCACCAAATCTTTGAAATATTTCATTTGGACTAGTGCCCATTCTTCTCATTCCTCTGAAGGCCAGGTTTTATTTCCTCACACAAGAGTATGATCCCTTCAGCAGGACTTTCTGTGATAGAGTCAGGCATCCATCCGATAGGCCCAGGTCGAGATCCTCTATCCATTACTAACCCTAGGTTGAGTTATTCATCGATGTGACAAACTCTATCAGGAATTGATCCTATACCTAGCTGCTGTATCACCTAACTGGTGAATCTGGATGAGTCGCGGCAACCGCTATGGCCCTGGTAGTGATCCTCATCTGTGTATCGTGATCTTTCCCACTTAAGAGTGCGTCTCTCATAATAAGTGATTATATCTATCGAAAATCTTCAAACTCAAGATTGTGTCTCCTGTAATGAGTGTGGATACCTCTCATGATGGTTCCTGATGAATGCTACTTCTCAGACGGACGTCATCAGAGCTATAAAACTTGTGGAGTGTGTTCTCCTGGGACGAGTGCTCCGCGAAATCATCGAACGAATCCCTAATGGGGGTATACGGTTGTGTGACTTGTCTCTAGACCATTTCTCTGGTATTGGAGTATATCTGGTTTGTTCTAAATGTTATGTGGACATAAACTGTGCATTGCTGACTATACCTTTACTTTTTGTTATGTCTTGTGGCATTTGGGGTCCTCTAGAGAGAATTGTTATACTCACCCCTGCACGGACTTTTCCCACAAGTCTGGATTCTTGTGTATACAAGTAGACTTTTGACAGAGTCCAGGGTGGACCAGGACAGGAATGATCTTTATGAGTTCCCTACAAGTCGAGTCGTTACTATGGCTACGAGCTGTAGTCCTATTACCTTTTGTGTTTACAAGTTGGACCTTGCTGTTTTCACACTCTTGTTTTTGGTGGACTTGTATTCTGGCCCAGTTTACTTTTTATCACTATACATTTTGTCTTACTCTGTTGGTTGGGTTTAGTTGTATGCATTCATTATTGTTCCTTAGTGATTTTTTACATTTCAGCATTTTGGGCTTGGAGATGTGTGTGTGTGTACAGGTACATAGTTAATTCCTCCCATGTTAGTAATATGCCTACTCGGTTCTATTCACTAGCCCTTTTCCTATTGAAGGTGGTCTTGGGGTGTCCTGGCGCGGTCCCCACTAGTATGGGTCATTATATACAAGGCCTTAAGACATTAGTTTCGGTATGTACTGGTCATCCACAGTTCACGCACAGATTTCCAGTTTTCGGAAAAAGGATGTGGAATGTCCACAGATTTAGAATTGGGTTTTTCTTGGTTAGAGAAAACGGAAGCCTAGGAAGCATGGGGTAAACTCATGCATATGGGGGTGAAACTGATCACTCTTGAGTTGGACAACCTTACCCTCGTGGAACTGGATGTTTTGAGTCTTTAGTTCCCAACGTTAGTGGCAGAGTTTGAGAACAACCTTACAATAGATGTTTCCATGATTACCTCCCTATAGGGGGAGGGACGTCTGTATCTATATACACCACAAGATGGCACCGTTATCTGCTTTAGTATATCATTGGGCCTTTACAGAGCTTCAAAAAAAGGGGGCGTAGGTGTAGGAATTTTAGAGGAAGTGATTAGTAAGACCAAGTGTTCGAGGTTATGTGTGGACAACCAAAACCTTAACCTTGTGGCATTGGATAGGGAGTACCAACTACCAAAGGATTTATGGATAAATCAATCACCTAAAGGGGTGTCCTTTCATGTATATGGAAAGGTGCTTGTAGAATTTTTAGAATTTGAGACAAAATCGATGGTTGGAGTTTCTCCAGGACTATGACTTGGAGATTGTCTACACTCCTGGGAAGGGGAACACGGTGGAAGACAAACTCAGCTGGAGGTCTGTGTTACAGTTGCTGAGTGAGGCAACAAAACAGCTAGTCGTGATGCTGATATTCTTCGTGGATGATGATATATAATCTTAACTCAAGTCTATGACAGTCAATCCCCCACTCCTTCAATGTGTTAAGGGGGCACAACATGTTTATGTTGGCTGTGAGGCACGATGTTCTTAGATATTCTCAGGACTGTCTCTGGATGAATTTTCCATAGGTGTGGATCACGTCACCCTTTTCAATGGACACACTATGGTACTAGTGACGGTACTGGTGGAGGTGTTGAGGGAATTCCATACATAACCTTTTGTGGTACATCTTGGTGTGTCGAATATTACTAGGACCTCCGACGACAATACTAGTTTCTAGGGGCGAAGAAAGTGGTGGTAGTGTTTGTTTCATGATGCCTCACTTGTCCGCAGGTGAGATTTGAGAATCATGTTCCAACACAAATGGGCACCACCTTTAATTTTTAGATAGATAGTCAAAATAGAGCAGACCATTCAGACACATGAGGACATGCTCAGTTCTTGTGTCCTTGATTTTGGCCACAATTGGGAGGACCACCTACCACTGGTGGAGTTCGCATACAATAATAGTTATCACTCCAGCATCGGCATGACGCCATATGAGACCTTGTATGGGTGACCATATAGGTCACCTCTATGCTGTTAAAACACAATGGATTCATTACTTATGGGTCCAAAGTTGGTACGGGCTACCACAGAGATGGTGCAGATCATCTAGGAGCAGATGAATACTTCACAGAGTCGGTAGAAGTCGTATGTTGTAGATACCCTTGGAGTTCAAGGATAGAGACCATGTATTACTATGGTTCTCACACCGATGAGGATTATAGAGATTTGGCTCAGGTGAAATGATCTCTCTGAGGTTCATCTGATCATTCATGATCATTAAAATAGTATGCAAGGTGGCATACAACCTAGCTCGTCCCCTACACATGCACCGAGTGCATAATGTTTTCCATGTATCGATGCTGAGAAGGCATGTGCATGATCCATCACACGTTATCGACTAGGAAGAGCTGGACATTGATGATGAGGTGATGTTTGAGGAGATCTTGATGAAGATAGAGGATCAATAGGATTGGGTCCTTTGTGAGTGGTTGATTGCTCTGGTGCGAGTTTGGTGGCAGCACAAGAACCTCTAGGACAGAACCTGGTAGTGAGAGGCCGAGATACGTACTATGTACCCCCAATTGTTTTATTTTCCTTTGTTTTGGAATTCTGGGATGTAAATCCCTATGGTGGGGAGAATGTTAAGGCTTGGAAATTGTGTATATTTTTTAAAATTACATATAAATTATTATGAGTCTACAAAAATTGATGATACATGATCCTCATGCCCGAAGTTCCCGGAATGATCCATTGAATAAATGTTATGCATTAAATAGCATTGGTGAGCAGTTTTCCTAACAATGTGGAATAACTCTTAAACCGTTGACCACATCAGAAATCTGAGGGAACTGTTATGTTTAGGATAGTGGTTTTAACAATGGCATGACTAATGTTTAGTGGGTGAAGGCCTCTAGTGAGAAAACCCCAAATGGCATAACCATAAATAAAATAATGAAAATTTTTTATTTTATTTTTCAAATGCTTATAACATACATATGGGGAATCAGATTAAAATTCATTGACCACCACTGAGCTCATGAGGGTATCCATTCCATAGGTAGATCCATCCTTGTCTGGCGTAGACCAACAATGGAAGTTATTTTTTGGCCGTAAATAAAATTATTTAGTAAAAATTATTTTTTTGTTAAATTATTTTACTCATAAAAGGTAACTCGGATTAGAAATATGACATTACAATTGAGCTTGTGAGGGAATGTTCCCGTTATGATGAACATAACCAGGATGAGCATCGGTCATGGTTGACTGTTATAATATTTTGAATTTTTAAATGTATGTTCAGTAAAAGTGTGAGTGGTGATTACTATCATTTGAACCATTGTTCAGATTAAAATCTGATGGCACTGTAGAGTTCACAATTTCGGGATTTGATTAAGGTAAGATTAACATCAACCGGTTGAGGTACGACCAATGGATTGAGATGTGGATCCTCTTGTAATCAAGCGTTCATAGTGCGGGAATCCAGTGGCTGGCTATGATGTGATGAAGGAATAACGATCCTCAATGGGTCTGCATGTAGCAATCATCTATGGGTCAGCACCTAGAGATCCTCCATGGGTCAGCACCGAGTGATCCTCTGTGGGTCATCACAGAGTGATCCACTATGGTTCAACACCTAGTGATCGCTCGTGGGTCAGCACCTAGCAATCCTGTGTGGGTCATCACCTAGAGTTCCTCCGAGGGACACCACCTAGCGATCCTATGTGAGTTATCACATAAAAATCCTCTATGGGTCATCATAGAGAGAAACTCTATTGGTCAGCTCTTAGCGATCCACTATGGTCCAACACCTAGTGGTCCTCTAAGGGTCTCCACATAGAGATCCTCAGTGGGTCAGCATATAATGATACATTTTGGGTCAGTTCCTAGAGATCCTCTAGGGTTCAGAACCTAGAAACCTTGTACAATCTAGCAACAAATGCCTCAAAACATAATAAGATTATCTATCTTTATGACTAATCATCTTTATTCATGTTCTTTATGATGTATACCTGGTTTGAGCTAAGTCTTTACTTCTGTTTTGTGACTGGGATTATGATTTTTGGGTTTTCGTTTGTTGAATTTTTGGAGAACTTTGGGGGTCTTTGGGTCTCTATTGGGTATTGTCATTCTCACCCCTACACGGTCTTCACCCGCACATTGTTTTGTTTGGTGGAAATGATGGGAAACTTTGACCAATAATTGGGAGCCAAGACTAGACGGTGTATAGAGGTTACTGGTTGGCATGGAGAGCTAGAGAGATGAGTTGTTCCTACCCTTCAGGTAGGATCCTTGGATGAAGATTTCAAGAGCTATTTTTATCTTTTTGATGTACCTTTTTTTTGTTTCACCCTGTATTCTGAACCCTTTACATTCAGTACGTATTTTTACACTCTATGGTGGTTTTAGTTGTTGTTTTATATTTCTTCTTCTATTGTGTTTTACAATTGTGTATTGTTACCTGTCTGTGTGATTAATATTTTTGAGGAAATGACTTCCCATTTTTGGGATATTCCTTTTTGGTACTAGTTTCCAACCCCTGGCCAATGGAAGGTGGGCTTGGGGTAGTCATGGCATGGGCCCCAAATGACAGGTCGTGACAATGTCGTATCCGAGGATTGTTGGTTCTACTGAAGAACTAAGACACTGATATTTTCAATGGAGCAATAATGTTATGTGTCTTGGGTTCTGATTTTATTCTATGGAGTCCATTTTTGGGGAGTTGGCTAATAAATCCATACACAAAGACCATGAATTATATTTTCCAACTCGGTACAAGAAAACACCAGTTTCATGTTTTTTGAAAATGTTTTTCTGTTGATCACTTTTGATTCAGCTCCCCAGGTATAACATATTGACTGTGGTTCATCTAGAATCTCTTTTAAGATACTTCCACGAAGCTAGCCAACTAGGAGTCCAATGTGTGACCATACAGATGGTCCATACAGTGATGAGGCTTCAGTACAAGGATTTTTTCCCAAGATGGTGGCATCAGGTGGTGTCTCTGCGATACCACATCCTGCAGGTCAGTATTTACTACCGGCTCTATTGGTAGAGGGCACATACAGGCTAAGAGCCTTACATGAATTTTAGTGACTGATACCCCTTAGGTTTTGTGTTGAGCCTGACTCATAGGCTGTTAAGGACTGTCTAAAGGTGGTGACAGAGTTTCCATATATCCAGGGAACCATTAGATCTGATGGATGTCCTGGCAGTGAGCATTCTATTTTCCTCAGTAGGGTAATGATAGTGTTTAGATATTACATGTCTTACGAAGAGGTGTATTTTCTTTGGATAGATCATGAGAACCATTCTAGGAGAATATGTATCTTTCCATAAAAATATATGTGGTTTGTATTCCCAAGAGATTCTAAAGCTTCGCTGGGAAGACATGTTGTTAGATGACTATTCATTGAGGCATACCAATGATTCCAAGTACTCAATGAATACAATATGACCAGTGCCTCAGGGCTCAGACCTATGAGTGAGATGTGATTAGGGACATCCAATTCATCACTATTACACTATACATTCCTAATGATATTAGGATTTTAGAGATAAACTTAGTGGATGAATGTTCTTTGACTGAGTAGATACTGTTAGTGAATGTCAACGGTGGGAAAGCAGAAAACTGATGTCAGTCTCAGAGACATCGACGTGTAAAATGTTTTGTTGAGAGGAAGTGGTAGGGACCGATGAATCTATACGGCACTAGAAATTAGAGATTATCTTGGAGAGAAGTATGAGGTGGTATACATTTCAACATGTTACAATCACCAGAATAATGTGGTCCCCACCAGGCTCAAGGATATGGGGGACATAGGAAGGGAGTAGCTGCATTCAGTCATGGAGTGTGACCCAAGGGATTTAGGAATGATTCAAGTTAGGGGTTGTGTCTTATACTAGCTACTGTATTAATAGACGTAGGTACTAATATTTTAATCGTCCCATAAATCTTGTTCAAAACCTAGAATTTTCCATTAAACTATTGAACTGAACCTTACATATTGAGATACCTATGGGAAGATACTCGATAATCACACCTATAATGACATTGTGATATGAACCTTGAGGTAAGAGTTTCAGTTGGAACCTCTGGGTTTTAGCATCGAGGCCTTACGATGTTAGTTTGGGTATAGACTGGTCGTCCACAGATCATGCCCAGATAGATAATTTTTGAAAAAAGGTATGTGTAATGTCCACAGTATTTTAATGGCATTCTTCTTGGTTAGAGAAAAAGAAAACTAAGGAAGCACAGGATATAATCATGCATCGGTGGGTAAAGCCTATCACTCATGATTTGGCCAGCCTTACCCTCATGGAAGTGGATGTTTTTAGTTTTTAGTTCCCAATGGTAGTGGGAGAGTTTGGAAACATTCATTCAATATATGTTTCCAGGATTACCTCCCCACAGGGGGAGGGAATTCTGTATCATTCTACACTCTATGATGTCACTGATATCAGCATCAATATATCAGAGGGCCATTGTAGTGCTTCACAAGTAGGGGCATATGTGGATTACTTGAAGGAGAAGGGCTATGTAAGACCCGGTGTCCGAGGTTATCTGTGGACTACCAACACCTTAAACAAGTGGTAGTGGAGAGGGAGTACCAACTACCAAAGGATCGATGGGAACATCAATCACATAAAGGAGGTGGCCTTTCGCATAGATGGTATGGTGCATGTAGGTTTTTCAAACATTGAGACAGTGGCGATGGTTGTAGTTCCTCTAGGACTGTGACTTTGAGATTGTCTACACTCCTGGGAAAATGAACGTGGTGGAAGACACACTTAGTAAGAAGATTTGGTTATAGTTGCTGAGTGACATGACAGAACCTCTAGCCATGACACAGATACCCTTCGTGGATGATGGTGGAGCAGCTTACCTTTAGTCTATTACTGTCACTCATCCACTCCTTCAAAGATTTTAGGAGGCACAACTTTTGGATGTTGAATGTGAGTCCCAACGTGGTTAGATATCCTCAGTATTGGATCCTGATGAATTTCTAATAGGTACAGAGCACATCAACCTTTTCAGATGACACACCATGGTACTAGTGACGTTACGAGAGTAGGTGTTGAGATAATTCCATAAATCACTTTTGGTGGTACATCCTAGTGTGGTGAAGATGTACCAGGACTTCTGGAATCTACACTCATTTCCAGGGATGAGGACAGTAATGGAAGTGTTCATTTAACGATGCCTCACTTTTCAGAAAGTGAGAGTTGAGCATCTGGTTCCAACACACTTGAGCACTACCTTTCATCCTCTTATAGATGTTCAGATGGAGCGGACCATTCAGAAGCATGAGGAAATGCTTCATGCTTGTGTTCATTATTTTGACCACAGTTGGGATGATCACCTACCACTGGTTAGGTTTTCATACAATTACAGTTAACACTCCACCATCAGCATGGTTCCATTTGAGGCCCTGTACGAGTGACCATACAGGTCAACTCTATGCTGGACAGACCGAGGAGAGTCAGCACTTATGGGTCCAGAGTTTGTATGAGATACCAATGAGATGGTGCAGATAATCCAAGTGTATATGAAGACTTCATAGAGTCAGAATAAGTCTTATACTTACTGGATAAGGACACCCTTTAAGTTTAAGGATTGAGACCATGACTTCTTATGAGTAATAGTCCAATGAGGATTGCATGGATTTGGACAAGGTAGAAAGTTATCTCTAAGATTCATTGGACCTTTCCAGATTCTTAATAAAGTAGGTGAGGTGGAAGACTACCTTTATCTTCCACTATAGATGAACCAGGTTCATAATGTATTCAATGTATTGCAGATGAGGAGTTACCTACATGATCCGTCACATGTTATCGACTAGGGCATGCTGGACATTCATGATGGGTCGACGTTCATTGAGTTATCGGTATAGATAGAGGTTCAGTAGGAGCGGGTCCTTCATTGGTGGTCAATTACTCTTATGAGAGTTCGGTGGAAGCACATGGACCTCCAATATTAATCATGGGAGTGGGATGCTCAGATACGTACTCAGTACCCCCCAGTTGTTTTATTTTTCATTATTTTGGCTTTCAGGGACGTAAATCCCTACGGTGGGGAGAATGTAATGAACAAAAAATTATGTATATTTTTTTCAATTATATCAAATTATTACATGAATATGAAAATTGATGGGACATGATTATAAGGGCTAGAATTCCTGTAATGATTCGTAGAAAAAATGTTACACTTTAAATAGTATGTGTTAGCAGTTTTGATGAAAAAGGGAAATAAATCTTAAATGGGTTCTCGGATCAGTAATTGGAGGCACTGTTGAATTTTGGATTGCGATTTTACCCAAGTTGTGACTAATGTTTAGTCGTCACAATCCTCTAATGATAAAACACATAAATGACATAACCGTTAATATAATATTTAAATAAAATTATATTATTTTTCAAATGATTATAACTCAATAACGGTGACTAGGATTAAAAATTCGAGACAACCACTAAGCTCGTGAGGGTATTCTTTCCTTAGAATGATCCTAACCTTAGTAGGCATAGGAAAACAGGGGAAGTTAGTTTTTCCTGTAAATAAAATTAGTAAGTAACAATTATTTTAATGTTTTGTTTTTTAACTCATAAACAGTAACTCTGATTAGAAATCTAACTGTACTAATAATCTCGTGAGGGCTTGTTCTATTTATGCATAACCATACATTGACTGGCGCTGGTCAAGGGTGACTATTAATAATTTTTGGATCTTTTGTAAGGTATATTTAATTAATGTGCGAGTAGAAATTTCTATCTTTTGAACTGATTCATAGATTAAAAATCTGAGATTACTATTGAATTCGTAGTGCTGAGATTCTCTTAAAAGAATACTTAACTTCGAACCGAAAGGGTCGGACAAAAAAGATAATTTTTGGACGTTAAAAAAATAATAATAAAATAACTCAAAAGTTATTTTATTCTTTCCTTGTAACCATTGAGCGACGGTGGTGGGACTGCAGTGCAATGTCAGACATTTAATGAGAGACATTTGTTTTCTTAAAACTCTCATTTCATTGGTTTTTTAATGAAAATCATTATGTGTTTAATTAACTCATTAATTTTTGTTAATTAATGAATCATAATGTTAAACACAATGTGAGAGATTAAATGCTATTTGAACAATACAAGGGAATGGGTTTTGGTGACTCCTGAGAGAATTTCTGATGAAGTTCTGGTGACATCTTCCACCAATGTAGAATGGATCTTCGAGGACCGTTGGAGGATTCGAATTGGAAAATGAAGAATTCTGATGAACATCCTTGAATATGGACCCTTCTTCCCCATCTGAAATATATTCTATCGAGTTCTATGAAGGGGAAATTTTGGTCTTAATTCCTCCCTCTTTTCCATTCTTTAATATTATTAGGAATATGGACCAACCATTCAACAAATTGAACCTCATTTTATGAGTTAATGCTGAAAGATGATATTTGGGTTTGTCTGGATTTATTTATAATAGTTTAATGAATTAATATACCCTTGATGATGTTAAATACATTTCATGTTATTATAATAATGCATTGGGCCCGGGCCGAATGAATAAGGCCTTGTCCCTCCTCCGATCTCGCTGCTGTATGTGTTCTTCATGAACGACCGACCAAAATGGCGACAAGACAAAACTGGGGGTCACACAGTGATGGAAGAGTCCAAGGAATATTGTAGGCACAGTCAAAATATAAAATGAACCTTCAGAGCATCACCAGAGGCCCACAGATGCTCTGTCGGCGCGGCAACACCAGTAACCGGAGAAGGTGGTGGCCTGCTCTCACCGGTAGGGAAGGGACGGAGGCGCCCGGATGCGCCATGAAAGACAGGGACGGCTGACGGATGCCAGTATCATTGATGGTGGCAGTGAGCCGTGGAAGTGCACCACGGAGGGGGGTTGTGGCTCTGAGCCATAGAAGAGGGAGTACCCAATCCCGTGGGTCCACTATCAATCAGTCCACATAGACCAGTAAGATAGAGCATTGCCAACTACTGCTATTGATGAAGGAACCTAAATCAATTGACTGTTAGGGAGGGGAGCCGACCCCCACTCCAATTTGGAAAGTTGTGCCTATCCAACATCCTGAGTAGGTTAGGTGGGCTATGCCCATTTGGATGGGCCAGGTCGGGTCGATCCAACCAGACCCAGACCCACTTATGGACTAGCTTCATTTAAAGGCATGTATCTCTTAAACTGGATGTTTTTTTTACAGACGGTCAGTGGAACCTGAACCCATATGTAGAGGCGGTCCTTCTGAGATACTTCACCAGGGTTTTGGATAATGATGGAGTATGTATGGATTGGATCAGACTCGAATACAACCAGGCCCCCAATACTAAAATATCGATAACATACAGACTTGACATCTGATTGATGCACCGTCTATTGTGTTGAAACCCTTAAAACATGGTGGTTAATTAGGTTACCTATTCCTGGGACTTCATGGAATTTGAGGTACTACAAATGGATTGAGAATATAATCCTCCCAGAATCAAGGGATCATAGTGTGGGAATCATGTGGCTGGTTGTGACGGGATGGAAGAATAGTGATCCTTAGTGGGTCAGTACGTATTGATCATCTGTGGGTCAACACCTAACGACCCTCCATTGGACAATACCTAGAAATAATTTTTGGGTCATCATGGATAGATCTTCTATGAGTCAGCACTCAATGATATTCTATGGGTCATAACCTAGAGATCATCCATGCGTCAGCACATAGCGATCCTCTGTGGGTCAGAAACATGCTATCCTTTGTGGGTCAGCACCTATCAATCCTATGTGGGTTAGCACTGAGCGATCATATGTGGGTCAGCACTCAGTGATCCTATATGACTCATCACCTAGAGATCCATTGCGGGTCATCACAGAGCGATGCTCTGTGGGTGAGCACTCAGTTATCCTCCATGTGTTAACACCTAGAGATCCATTGCGGGTCAGTATACAGAGATTCTACTTAGGTCAGCAAATATAAATACTCTTGGGTCGGCACATAGCGATCCTCTGTGGGGCCACACATAGTGACCTTGTACAGTCTAGCAAAAAAGTCCTCTCGACCAAATAAGATGATCTATCTTTATGACCAATCATCTGTGTTCATGTTCTTTAAGATGTATACCTAGTTTAAGAAGAGTCTTTACTTGTGCATTAGTATGGGGATCATGCTTTGTGGGTTTTCAATTGTGGCATTCTAGGAGGCCTTTGGTGGTCTTGGGGTCCCTAATGGTTATTGTTACACTCACCCCAGAACAGGCTTCGCATGGACCATGTTGTGTCTAGTGTAAATGATGGGTAGCACTGACCGAGACTTGGGAGCCATGAAAAGATGGTGTACGTAGGAGACTGGTGGGAGTAGAGAGTTTCAGTGATCAGATGTACCAACCCTTCATGTAGGATCCTTACTGGATGATCTCAAGAGATATTTTTTCCCTTTTGTTGTACCTTATTACTGGTTTTTCTTGTATTCTATCCTCTTTAAATTTTTGTACTTACTTTTACACTAAGTGGTTGTTTTTAGTTGTGGTTATATCTTTCTTCTTCCGTTGTGTTTCAGTTTTGTGCAGTTCACCCTGAATGTGTGTGTATAGGTTAGGAGGAAATTCCTTCCCATTTTAGGGATATGTATTTCCAATGCTAGTCGCTAACCCTTGGAATATAGAAGGAGGTCATGGGGTAGTCACAACATGGGCCCCGAGGTATGGTTCGTGAAAATAACAATAATTGAAAAATGAGAACGTTAGTCATCCGTACGTATGACATACCATCCCCATTATCATAACATTGAATCATTTTTCATAACAATATTTAATGATTTATTTAAAAGTATAATTTATTTATGAATGTGATAATTATTTCATGACTATTGTTTTGGAGAAATTATATAATGAACCCTTTAACCATAACTGGCTAATGAAGTTATTTTTGACACATTAACTAAATTTGGTCAAAACATCCAATATAAACATAATTATTTAATTAGTCGTATAAAAAATAAGAAAAAGTGAAATAAAATTAATGATAAAAAGTAAAAAAGTTCCCAAACAAGTATAAGATTATCTTAGTTTTGTTATACATGAATTTAATGGATTTTCACACAAGAGGAATCTCATGGTAAGGGGTTCTCAAATCACTTTTTTACATCCATTAGATAAATACCTTGTTCACCACTTACATTATTTTCGTGGTGTGTCTAATACCCATATTTATTTATTATATAATGAATTTATTTATCTTTCATATAATTAAGTCCTTCATTTAATATTATTCCCTCCTGAGGATTATGATTTCAATTAATTTAATTTGTTATGGGGATCTTTGGAATATTTGAAGATTATTTTCCTATATAATTACATTAATTATATTTCCATGATATTTACATTCAAATAAATTATATTAACATTGTTCAACAAACACTTTAATTTTTATCTCCTATTGTAATTCATGAGATTATTCAATTATTATTACAATTTTTTCACACTTTGGTTCAAACACTATTTTAAAAAAATTTATAAGAAAACCTGATTTCATTTAACTATTTAGTTAGAGAAACTATTTTCATCATGAAACCATGTTTTATTTAAATTTTTTCAACACATTAGTTTAAAATTATTATATAATTTAATTTTTACCCATTCGTCTTGTAATAATATTTTCAGAAGAATCATCTTGTTTCTTTCTTGAAAAAGAAATTTTTTAAACCTTTTTTCACTCAAAAGGAATTTTCTTTTACCTCTTATGAAAAGTAACAATTTACCCACTATTATTTCATTGTATATTCCTTTTCATGTATAAAAAGACTATTTATTACAGAAAATGTTTTTAGTGGTGATTTCAAATGAAATTGTTTTTCAAAAAGTTTTTCAAAACAAAAAATAAATATTCCTCAACAATTTTTTTTAAATATTTTGATAATATTTCCATTCATAATAAAAAATAACCCATTATTTTACTCATTTAGGGATATGTTGTAATAATAAAATACTTTCTATTCTGATGAATTATTTATGATTGATTTATCCAAAGATAGTATTCAAATTCTATTTCATTATTTATTTGTTAGTACACCTGATATATTCAATCTCCCATGATCATTGAGCATTGAATTAACCTAAATTATTTATGTCTTTTATCATTTATATATTTCTATTGCCTAACATTATACCATTTTACATACAATGCCTACATTGAATGTTATTTGACTAATATAGAAATTATTGTTAAATCCATATATTTTATTCAATGCATATATCTGATAAGGCATATTGTTTATTAATTAAATCTATTATTTATTATGAAGAATGATTTAGAAATTCCATGATGGGAGGATCTTAGACTTTATATCACTCCTCAATGCATCGATTGGTTCTCATGAGACAAAAAAAACGAGAAAATTTAAATGGTTTTCTATCCATGGTTTTAAAATATCTGGAGGAAGGATATTGATAATATAGGTCATCATGGACCAAATAAAAGACATATTATATGTGACCATTCTCTTCATAAATATTTTAGTTATTATTCATCCATGATATTTTTAGTCGACATATCTATGGATACAATTAATTTTCATTTTTGTAGTTAAATGGAATGTGTTTATGTTTCTTTCCATGCCATATTTATTTTCTGATATCTTTTTATATGAATGGAATGTATTTATATTTATTACCATCTATATTTTAATGCACTTTCTTCTAAATTCATATATTATACGTCATGTGAGTTCAGTTATTTACAATGTAATAGTTATTACTTTCATTGATTTATAATTTATTTGAATATATTTTTAACTTACTGAGTATTTGATCTCACCCTTATTATGTTTATTTCATAGAAATTCAAGAAGTCTACTATGAAATATTTTCATGGATTTACTAAATGGATTAGAGTTATACTCAAATTTATTATTTTTGAAAGAAGAAAAAAATTATGTTGGAATTAGTGTATTATTTTGTAATACAAGACTCATTTAGGTATCTAGTTTACCAATACAACTATATGGATTGGTCCTCCAGGACTATATTTCTTGTAATAATTCCAATTTAATATGTATTATACTCCATATATGGGCTTCTAGGGTTGGGTCTCTTCATTTTCAGATAAATAAACTTTTCTTTTTCAAAATAAGGATCTTTTCAAAAAAAAAATCAATAAAAATGGAATGTTCTTTTTACCTAAAATAGAATTTATAGAAAAACCCATCTGCGTATCTCTGATTCTTTCATTGAAATTTCACAAAGATATTTTTAATCAAAAAATTTTTAATAGTGATTTTCAATCAATGGTATTTTTAAAATGTTTTTCAAAATGAAATTGATAGTTTCCTCATGAATTTTTTTGAGGATATTTTATGGAATTTTTAATCATAAAAAAAGATCTGTATTCGTTCTTTAATGTTTATATTTTGAATTGATACCATCTTTATTTTTTCTATGGATGGTTTATGACCATTTTGACGATGGACGTGCCATGTTGATACTATTTCAATATTACTCTTAGTGATTTATAGTTATGTTTTCTTATTATGGAAAGTAATTACATTTTTTTTATTTTAATATTAATTTGTATGTTGATTATGTTTTATCACTTACATATGAAGAATGCATTGGATTTTGAATATGATGGGATCGGCTCACTATATCTAATCAATTTTTCAGTAGGTTTCTTTAGAAAAACATTATAGGGATTTTGTTAAAGCCCTACACAACTATTAGATTTTTTAATAAATCCCTCATAGTATTATATTTCTTGAATTAATCATTCCTAATATTATATTCATTAAATTAATCCATGGAAATAATAGATTAATTGATTGAATCCTTAATAGTACTTTATAGATATCCATAATTGTGCATTCCATTATTATGAATTCATTTATTGATATTCCATATGACTATTCGATTGGCATGAATATCCATGGTTTATATTAAGTCTCAATTGATTTTTTATAGGGAATTATATGATCACATTTTATTCCTACCATATTATTATAATGTTATTAATTTATTTTCATTTGTTTTAGTGATTTAACTTTCTATTTTGATTAACAATTATTTAATCATAGAATTTGTTGTACACAACCCTTACTATGAAATTGATCTCACCCTTATGTTTTTCATTTAAATAATATTACATGGAGTTTAATATGACTTAAATGAATTTTTATTATACATGGACTAATTTTATTCTCAAAAAAATTATTTTTAATTTGTGTATTCAATTATAATATAAGACAAATGCATGTATATTATTTACCAACACTACTAAACTAATATGTCTTTTGGGATGTGATTTCATATTATCATTAGAAACATTAACATTATCATGAACATGATCTTGTCTTATTGGGGTGGTGTTGTAACATCATATCACATAATTAGAAAAACAAATGTAAAATAAATCCAAGAGGTGGGGTGATAAAGTATGGTTTTAAAGTGAGAATTTTGAAAAATGTACATAGTTTTGATATATAAATTAAACCTTAAAAATATTTTAATAAACTATATTGGATTGAGAGATTTATAATTTTAAAATTGAGAATTTAAAAACTATTCAAAATATAATTTAAAGTTATTCATTATTTAGATTACAAGTTAATTATCTATTAAAATTCATAATTTTTCAGTATTCATCATCCAAAGAAACTTTTCATAAAATTAAAAAAAATAGACTCCGTATTAATTTTTATATTATTAATTAAAAAATGGTATTTATTTTTTCAAATAAAATTTGTTATTGTTAAAATCGTGGTTTTAAAAAATGTTTCCATTAAATTGTTGAAACTACATAATTAGAAAAATATACAATTTTATGCGTAAAATTGGATTTCATCTTATCTAAAGGATATAAAATCTGTTGGCTGAATGCCCACATATTTTTTAGAATATATAAAATATAAATTTAATTAACATCATCCACTAACTATAATTAATTTAATTTGATAGGATAATTTTTTTCCTCATAAAAATAGATTTTTAACAATACATTTCTTCTATATTATTATTTTTCTAATCAATTGGTAACTAATTAATTCAACCATATATTTTCATAAGATAGTTAATCCTATTCATAATAGCTAATTTAATTACTATTAAAATTTTTTAATTTAAATAATAATAAAAATCGTATTCATTATAACTCATCATTACATGAAATGCATTCTATTGAAGAAATTCATTGTTACATGTAACGAAAGATAACTCAGTGTTGCGTAAATTTTAGATATATTATAGATTAAATATATTAAAAATTGTAAATATATTTTTAATTCTTGAGGATTTTATATTCATTTGTCGGATTGGTGTTGCATTTCATGCACTTTATTGAATAAAATATTATTATTTTTGAATTTCAGGGTGTTATATTCTCCAAAAATTAAATAAATAGTGTCAAACAAATTTAATAATGATCTAAGTAATCCATTTAATGATATTTAATAATTCATTTTTTTCAATAACCCAAAGTATTAGAGGGATAACAAAATATCTTATTATTAAGACATAAATGGTTATAAAATGTTCATATGGGATAACTTATAAATAGGTTTCTATATAAGATAATATTGGCAGAAGTGAAGATATGGACATGGAGGAAAAGTATAAATATTAATAGAGAGTGATCGAGGACATAGATCTTAAAAAATTTAATGATTAAAGTAATTTTGAGAGCCTCAATTCCAAAAAATGATTATTATTTATAATACAATGTAATTCATAATATATGAATTTAATAGGATATCACTTTTTTAATTTTAAGAACATTTTCCTAATATAAAGGAATTATTTAACTATATAAGAATATAACTGAATATACTCAATTGATACCAATCTATAAATTAAATATCATCCTATGATTTTCTTTCAATCTCATACACTAACAAAATGAATGTTTGTAAATGATTTTTTTTATTCCTATAGAACTTTAATTTATTTTTAATGGATTATAAGATCCATAAAACTGTGAAAATTATATTTTCTAACTATATTACCAAACCAATATAGTTAATAAATTAACCTATAAATCTCAAATTTAACACTAATGGTTCTTTATTAATATTCATTCATCATGTTTTTAACTAAAAAAGTTAATATTGACCAAGAAATCATATTGGATAGTCGAATGTGTGAAACCCCTATCATCCTTTGGTCATGGGATCAGGCCTTCATGCCTTACCATATGCGGTGGGTTCTAAGCCTGCATGCATGTTTTTTTTCTGAACTACATTAATATAGTCCCTATAATGATCAAAAAAATTTCAATAGAAATACTTGAAATATGTTTAATCGTAAAATAAAATTATTTACTAATGTTTTCAATAAAACATTTTTTTAAATCCCAATAATGGTATTTGACTATAATGTCATGAATCATCATGTAAAATATATTGGATATCAATAACATTAATAAATTTTCTATAAACTGTTATGTAATTACTACAAAAATATAGTTTCTACTAAAACATATAATTTCTATAAAAGTATCAAATATTTCCTTAATCATGGTTGAATCTTGAACATGAAATCTATTAGGATGAATTTATGCCTTTGAAAATATGATCAATCCAAAACACAGAATACCATGATTGTATCCATTAATCTTATGTAAATACCATCATTCATCTAAATTATAACACCATCATATGAATATTAAAGATTATTATCAGAAAAATACAACTCATAAAAATACCTTAATAATTTTCTAATTTAATCCCAATGCATAAATACTTCATCAATTTTATTTGCACATAGGTCCTTCCTTATTTTGGGGTTTAACCAAGGTCAATAGGTTTCATTAACTATTTAAATACATTATAGTTACTTTCGAAGAAAATGTGAATTATACTATGTATATACCTTTAGAGTGTCATCCCTTGTGCACAGTTTGGAATGTTATCATGTATCTGGAAACACAAGAGTGAAGCCGGATGTGGTCTTTTCATAGTGATTAACCCTAGCTATATTTGTGCCAGAATCATATCCAGTTTTAGTATCCTGACAAGGATTTACTCTTAGAAAGACCCACATCATCTCTAACATATCATTATTCTAGGATGTACTTCTATACTAATCCTAATATTATATCAATTTTTTATTTTCCCAAATATATGTTTTCGGAAATATAGTTTCCATGGTTTCTTCTAAAATTTCTCTAATAAAATATATTGAGACCCTGACCTAAAAATCCATAAATTTTCTCTAAATCATTATATTTGCATAGCTACATGGAATGTTTTTCCCAATGAAATAAATATTTTATTAGTTTTAGTAAACTATATATATTCTATAGATTTAAATTTCATTTGAATAGAAAAAATTAATATAATTTTATTAATAATAAAATTATCCCATTTAGCATAAACTTTCATATATGTCCTAGTAAAATCAATGGATTACTATGAAGTGAAAAAAAATAATCGTAAGCATCAATACATAATAATTGTTATTTATTGTGTAATCTATTATGAAACAATAATTAATAATCAACATCAAATTTTAAATAACTGAAAATACATGCCATTTAAACAACTAGATAAGGAATAATAAATATGTAAATTCATTTAATTGAACAAACATTCTTTTTAATCTTTAATATAAGAATTAAATAAATCTACATATTTTTTATAGTGAAATGTTAATGTATAATAATAATAAAATTCTAAATACATTAAATGACTATGTATTGTAAATCAGATTTCCCATGAACATGATACTGTTACCATCAAGATCAATGCATAAAACATTTGAAAAATAATGGGTAGAAAACAATATAATTTGGCCAAATAATTCATATCTTCAAAATTTGTATTCATTGAGGGGAACACATTAACCATTCTCTATCCATTGTCTTCTATGTTCAAAGTATTCCTCATATATCAAATAATAAATTCATTTCATAATTAATGTGCCTTTTCAAATATAAATATGGTGTAATGGATATATATTTATCAATATTTCCATAACTAATAAAATATCTTGTAATGTAATAATATTTACCATGAAGAGGAATAAGTTTTAGGAAATAATCATATCCTTGTAAAATTATATGGATATCTCGGAAAAATTTAATGTTCAATGATCAAGTGAAAGTGAATATCTGGTGGGGGAGTTAATGATAATGAAAATGATTCAAATAAGTTAATTTCAATACAATCATTCTCCAAAAAAATCAATCTTGATTTTGAATAAGGATGGTATCAATATAATTTATACCCATTAAAGTAAGAATAATGGTTTCTTTTCTAGATTATGTGGAAAAGATAATTAAAATTATTATTGATGAAAAAAAATTCATTTGGATTGAAATTTTGAAAATCATATTCATCGGCAAAAACTAAAAAAAAATTCATGAAGTAGATATTTGTATTCTTTTAGTAGAATTTTAAAATACATGGGAGTGTATAATCCACTAAAAGGTAAAAATAACATTTCTTTTACATTATAAACATGATAGAAATGTTCTCTATTCATAAAGTGAAAAAATATTCCTTTGAAAATATTTTAAATGAAAGAAAATTGGGAAACATTCATTTTCATTAAAAAATATATGTGTAAAAAATACTATTTCTGATAACATTTTTTCAAAACATGAGTTCTTTTAGACATTTTTCTGAATGAAGAGATATATTTTGATAGGTTTTCAAAAAAACATTTACTAAAACATTTAAAAATATAAACTTGTAGAAAATGGTATGATTACATGAAAATGTTCATGAATAACAATATAATAAAAAAATGGAATGGTTTATTTTGAAATTTTCATGTAATTTCCAATAATTTATATGCATGAATAAACAATCTTTATTAGAATGAGGTAATGAAATAAACCTTTAAAATGATAATAATTTTGAGGTGAGAATTAATTTGTGAATTTATTATGTCAATAAAATGTAACTCTTAAAAAAATACTAGAAACAAAATTGATAATAAAAATTAACTATACATATATATATATAATATTAATGATAATGATGAATTAATAAGTCTCAATTATAAGGAATGGGGTTACAAAATTCATTACCACTTGGTTACTTATTATTTAAATCTTCTTAAATGAAATAATTAAAATTGAAACTTAAAATTATAGGAATAACTATAATGGTTTTTATATTACATGTCAAGTAATAGTATATACACCATAAAAAATTAATTAGTTTTATAATATTACCATATGCCTCAATGAAATGAAATTGAAATCAAATCCCATACGATACAGTTCCTTTTGGATGAAAGATGTTTAAAATCCTATAATATTATTTTATGAATATTATTAACTGATATAATAACCCTGTATATTTTTATAATTTAATATAATATATTTTTATAAGATCTTACTAACAGTTTTTTAATAATCATTCATTACATTCATTATTTTTGATGTTAATTTCCTTGTTTTTTAGTATGTTTTGACATGTTAATTTTTCATTACTCTTAAATGGATTAGGATTCCATCATCTTAAGAATTTTAATTGTGATATAAATATTATTTATATTAATTATATATTTTTTTATAGTAATCCAAAAAATATATCTTGTTAGGTAATGAATTACATTGTTCATGGGGACGGTAGGTTGTACATACGCATGAACACTGTATCCATTATCATGTCATATTAAAAGAAATAGTAGTAATATATATATATATATATATATTATCATTAAAATATCATTATTATGTTATACATATTACATATTTTTATTTAAACCATCATTAATACATTCCATGTAATGTGTGAATTAATCAAATCGCTTCACGAGGTGGTAGTCCACCATACAAATGAACGATGCTATCTTGTTCCAAACAAATGGAAATCATGAATATATGTGCTATAAAATTATTAAATTTGAATGAATACACCATAAATATATTATATATCATATATAGACTATAAATAAATCTTTATTACAAACATTAAGCTATGGTAATACAAGAACGAACTACATTAGTTCACGAGGTGGTAATCCATCGTACACACAAATATTGATTGTGTATACCATTTTATAGATGTTTGTGGTTGTTGATATTAGCCTTAACATAAAAAAAATAATATATTTAAGATAATAATTTTATTGTATATGAAATAAATAAAAATAAATATTTTAGGTGGATAAGGAAAAAAATAAAAATGTATTAGAAAATCATTAAATCGTCTTTGGGTATCCTCCTTATGTTCGCACTATATCCTTCCAAAGTTAGATTTATGCCCAATATAAGGCTTCTATGATTAGGTAAGGGAGTTTTGGAAGTAATTTGAGTAGGTATTGGATGAACCAAATATGTTTTATAATATTAAAGAAGTGGTGATAGGTGGAGGCCTTTATAACCTTGGGAGAGGACACATATAGCATTTTTTGGAATAAAGTTCAGTGTATCGAAATTTTTACATAAAAAGAGGCTTAAATGAAATTCAGAATCATAGATACTAATTTTTAAGGTCTCAATATGGACGTTAAATGGTTATTTGGAAATTTTATGGTCATTTGCACAACATATACTCTATATTTATCCACTAAATGGACTCATTTTTACCATAATCACTATAATTAATTTTAACATCATTCACAAATAGTTATGGTAAGAATTTTTGTTTTACCAAATTATAAAATATAAAATTATGTGATTACAAATATTGGATCCATTTCTCTACATTACAACCACATAAGTAGATAAAATATTTTCATATTAATTTTGAAGATGGTATTAGAAAGTGGGTTTTAAATAGTAAATGTTTAAAATCTTATTATGTTTTTACATATTAATCCAATATTATAATTAATCCAATGAACTAAACTATATTAATATATATATAAATTTTTGAACAATTTTGCCATTAAACAAAATTCCAAATGTGATAAATCGTTACAAATTATTTATATGGAATGATAGTTTTCAATTAAAGATCATTATTTTTCAGTATTTATCCTGAATTGAAACATCCCCAAATATTACGAAAAATCACCCCTCATCTAATTATTTCAATAAAATTTATAAATATATGATTTTTTTTCTAATAAATATTATAAATGTTTTAAAATATTTTTTTAATATATGTTCTCCATTAAAAGGTGATAAAACATCTTTTTAAAAAATACATTTTTATACATAAAAATGGATTTTTTCTTATCTTATGGCTATAAAATATACATGATAAATGTAAAAAATATTTAATTAATATATAATATTACAAATTAATTAATTTTATAAAATAGTATTAGTTAATTTAATATATTAAAATAAAATTTTTGGGCAAATAAAAATAGTTTTTTTTATAAAAACATTTCCTTTATATTCAAATATTTTTATTTCTAATGAATTGGTAACCATTGAATTATAAAATATATTTTCATAATATAGTAAATCATATTCATAATATCAAATTTAAAATCTATGATATAATTTTCATTTTAATTAAAAATATTTATAATATTCTGTAAAACATAGTCTTGTATGTTTGACAAGCCATTGATGAAGGTCATTATTGCATGTCGTGTAAGATAACCTATTGTTGAATTCATTAGAATATATATCAAAGATTAAAATTATTTAAAATATTAAATATATTTTAATATCCTGGGATGTTACATTTCCATTTATTCTTGAATATTAGTTTCATATATGTTATTTAATTATATGTAATTCTTTTATAATATTGGTATGTTATAGTTTAACTCTTTCGCAACTCTTCAGAGACTTTGTGAAAGATCCGTCAAATAAAATTTTATTATGATAAAAATGGGGAGAAATTTGGGAACCACTTTTTTATTAAAAAGGGGGATTATAAGTGTCATTGTTCACTATTTTTCTTTAAAAACATATGAAGTGTTGTCAATGTGAAAAGGGAAATAAATAGTGATGAGAGCCCTTGGCTTAATTGGGAGATAGTTTAAATTATTTGGAAAAATATTTCTTTTCACTGTGGGATGAAATTATCAGGAAAAAATACATTATCATGAGATGTGGTGTCAAGATACATCTAATTTTAAATAGAAATTGTTTGTTTCCCACTATATGAGTTATTGAGTTTTAGAGATAATTGAACTGGTTGGAGAACATATCCAAAGGTAGATATTAAATTTCACATTCGAATTATTGAAATATTATGTATATGATGTCATATATATGGGAAACCTGAGAATTTCATGCATTCATATTTCATAAATTTATCAAAATATATATCATATATCATAATAATACATTCAAAAAAATAGTAGTGGTTTAGATTTTTCAGACACAGAATACATAATCATCTAATTCCATGAATTATATTCAATAACTCATATAATTTTATTCTCACATATTACAATTTAGATACACACCCTACTTAAAACCATTATTTATAACCTATAAAAATGGAACATTAGAATGGGTAAGCTAAGATACTCTATAAATTTATGGAAAATATATATCAATCAATGATCATATTTGATAATAAGATAATAAAAAGGTTAATAAAACGTGTGAATAAAATTTTAAAATCATACCCTAAAATTTGTAGATCATAATCATGAGTCATGGTATAGATCATGATAGCTTAGAATACATGCATTAGAAATGAATTAAAGAACATGACTCATAATATGTTAACATCAGTATAATACATATTTTTTGGAATATATATAATTAATTAAAATCATTTTCACAGTCTAGGATCACCTATAAGGTTATAACAGTTGATTGGGTTCACTCCTTATTCTATGTTTTCAATATTGAAGGTTCACTCCCAAGACTACCATTGTGGAAATATTCCTTTAATAAACAGGGACACTCCCTATTTGAGTCCTAATTATCGCATGAGATATCCATATTTACCTAATGCATTAGGACCCACCCATCACATAATTAAAATAGTATATATTTTAATCATAATTTCAAAAAATATTTGTCATATCATCATACCATGACCCCTGTAAAAGAAAATAGTTTAGTAAATTTTTCATAATTTCATAATAGCATAACCCATGGAATGAAACAAGTTTAAAAAAGGATTCACCATTTTTAAATTAACCCATGAGAATGAAATGATTTTCTAGTTTTCATCCTTATATCATCATCATAATATGACATAAATTGAAAAAAATTTGATAGTAACATAATTTCATACCCCCAATGAAAAATAAAAAAATATTGTATGTTCAAATTGATGAAAAATATATTTTAAAATATCATTAAACAGATTTTTTTTTAAAATGAAAAAATATCATTTTCTTTGGATAAAATTGTAACTAAAAGTTCAAAAAATAATTATAATATAATTTTCTCTGAAACTTAATATGGATAATTTCAAATAATTATTTCAATAAAATATTTTTCATGATTTGGGAAAATATATTCATCCAATATATTTTAAAATAAAACATTCCTTTCATAATTTTGTAAAAAATGAAAAAAAGATTTATTTATAAAATAGTAAGAAAGATTATTTGAAAACATTTAAATGTAATTTGTTATTTTTATTCATTTAACTTTTTAAAACATTTCATATATTTTTATGAAATTTCACTAGTAATTTTGATGAATATAGACTTGGAACAGAAATTTCCTTGACTAAAGAGGAAATAGGGCAGAATTTTAATTAGAAAAATTTTCTAATTCATTTTATGAACCAATAAGAGAGAAAATATTATAATACATAAAAACATCCAAAATAAGCATTTAATAAGAAATAATATGGTCTTTAAATGTTATGATCTATATAATTTCCCTAAATAAATATTTATAAGAAAAAATACTGAAAAGAAATGAGATTATAACATAAATCCATAACCTTATGTCCATCCTTTCTTCATAGTTGTTAAAATATATTATATAATAAATATAATTTCATTATTAATATATTATTTAACAATATTAATATATAAATTACATTGTATCGTTCATTTATAATTTCAAAATAAACTTTTGGTAAAAACATCCTCTTTAAAAATAACATTCAAGTTACATTTAGTCAGTTTTCCTTGAATGTTTCGTTTCTATACTTCTAGTACATTCAATTTTGCCATGTATTTGTAATCTATAGAATATTATTCATGAAAGAAGTTTCACTTTTTATAATAATATAGTTTTTTAAATAATTCATATAGATCAGGGATCAATAATAAATTACATTACTTTGTGGAGACGGTAGTCTATACAAATTCATGAGTGATGTTTAAAATTTTTAATGGTTGAAAAGGAGGATGAATAAATAATAATTCAAATTTATATAATCATTATTATATAATTAATATCAGATATAATCATTAAATTTATCTTTATTAACATCTTTGTAAAAATGAAATTAATAATAAATCACATCGCTTTGTGGATGTGGTAGTTCACATTTATACTTGAGAGACATTATCATTTTCAAATGGACGAAAAAGGAAAAATGGAGATAAGTTATTAGAATTATATAATTATAATTTTCTCAAAAAAATTAGATAAATGAATTAAATCCATAATAATAATCAGCCATGAGAAATAGTGATATAAAATGAATCAAATTGCTACTTGGAGACGTTAGTCTGCACATACACACAAATGAATCTTTTTTCCCATTTGATCGAAAGATGATCAAAATTGCTTGATCCATAACCAGAATAAAAATTCATTACAAATAACATTCTAATGTAATTATTTTATAATTCATACCATATATTTAGAGATGTTTGGAAATAAATAATATTTAATGTACACGTTTAAGAGTTAATCCTCTTTTGGTAGAAATATTAAGACCCTGAAGGTTAGTATTGTGATACAATCAGGACCTAGAGGATGTGGTTATAGATGTTAGGAAGTTTATTGTTTGGATATTGTATAATATATATGTCTCATGAAGTGTGAGGAAGGTAGATGATGTGGAATCCTTTTATATGGGAGGGAGAGGTCACCTATAAATATTTTTAAAAGATTATAAAATATTAATCTATTTTAAATTTCAATTGGGTCAATAATTATAAAGAATAAAATCAATAAATTCTAAGAAAAAATCATAAAAAAAAATTTAGTTAATGATTTTTAGGATTTTAGGCCTTATCTATTAAGTTACCCCCTGGTACATGCTTTTAAAATCTTACTCTGGTAGTAATATAGTAGTTTTTTTACAATTAATTAATAAATATATTAATTTAGAATTATTAAATTATAAGAAATGTTATATCCAAAATATGGGATCCATTTCAAAAGCATAAATTTGTATATGGGCATAAATTAAATTTAAAATAAGTGAAGAAAAAACAACAAAACCATTTCTAAAAAAACACATCATTAACCAAAAATTGGGTTCACCATCATTCCTTACCATGTGAAAACAATTAGATGAATATGAATCTAATTTATTGAATATATTATAAAAATAATAATTAAACTCATTAGTAAATATATATTAATATATTATAACAAGAAAAACACATATTGTTCACATAATTTTTTTTTAGAAAAAAAATATTCTTACCATCAAATAGATGTATTTTTATTTCTATCTAATTAAAAGGTAATAGATTAATTTTAGAAATATGTAATTTTATTCATAATTTGTTAATTAGTATTCATACTCTCCCATTCATTGGATAAGTGATATATATGACATTAACTAATAATATTTCAATAGTATGTCGTTCTATATTTAAACTCGGCGTTGTGTTTAAACAATGAAATCAGGTAAATAAAACTTATTTAATAAGAAATGTATCATTTTATAATTTTTTGTTAAAATATACCACAATATTATAATTCCACAACAAAAAATTACATAAATATGAATAAAATAATTAAGGATTCTTCTTCCTCACCACATCCTTGGTTTTTCCACTTAGATTCATCAATTTTATGCTCTAACAAAAAAACATTGATCATGTGATTGTTTTTATTTTTCAATAAATTATATATTATATCATAAGTATCCATATGTTTTTATCGTAATAAATATTATGATTCCTTGGTAGGACCTCTGAGTTTAGTACATGTGAAGGTTTAGGTGTATATATCCTCAAAATAAATATATAGAATAGATCATTAACTTGAGTTTAATTTAGTGCAAGATGGAAGTGACAATAAACCATCCATTTATGATAAAAAAAGTTTAAAAAGAATAATATATATTGGTAATATATTTCCCCTTGTTTAAAAAATAAAAAACTTATTCATTGGTGATATCCCCAATAATACCTTCTTACCAACTTTGAAATCCTAATCTCACTGACAATTGTCAGCATACAACTTCTGTAAACGACAAGCTACCTTGATGTGTTTTTGAATAGCTCTAACCTTCTATTCCATTTAATCAACTAGATTAAGTTAAAAAAAATTAATTCTATAACAACGTCCAAGAATAATGGATTTATTCAGTTCCTACCATTGAGGGATTCATAAGGATCCATCTAAAAGCTAGAGTGAATGATATTATTCATTTAATATTTCACCATAAAAATGAATTGATACTAACCAAATTCAAAATATATAGAATTTTCTCCCAATATAATTTATAGACTTTTAATATTCATTTCTCACTAACCATTCATCTAAGGATTATTTTCATTTCTAAACTCTAACTCTGTATTCAAAGACCACTAATGAATTCTCGAAACCATCGAGGTAATCATTGGATCCCGATCAAATACAATAGGATGTTATACACCTTGAAATAATACCACATAAATATAGTATATCATGGAAATCTGATCAAAAATGAAATATACTCAGATGTATATGATACTATATTATTTCATAAGGTGGTCGGATACAACCAAAAGAGAGTTTCTAATTTTTTATTTTTTATGGATTCTAATGATAAAGTCCCTGGTTAAGTTTTCCCATTTCCATTTTCGTATGAGTAATGGTTGTAACATCCCCTTAGACTTCAGTCTCACAAACCTAACATACTTTCATACCTATATATATATATATATTAACATCCCAAAATTTTATGAAATATATTTTATAAAGTATGTTTTATTTTTTTGTATAGCTTGCGTTATTTACATAATAATGTTTTAATGAACCATGATATATTATTACTATTATTATTTAAATAATAACATTAAAATATTGATACTGAATATGGATATATGAATAGTAATAACCAATATTAAAATATTAAGTTTATGGGTTTTATAAAAATAAATCATATTGATTAAAAAATTTATAATTTTTAGTGAAGTGTTGATTTGATTCAAAAATGCCATTTTCTCAAAAAACAATGAATTTTGTTTTATTTTAAAACCCAGAAATTTCAAGGAAATTTTTTTCTTAAATTATTAGGAATTTTACGAGTACACAGATTTTGACGGGACCTAATTCTGAGGCTTGGTGTACCCAGAATAAATTTCTGATGTTTTTTTGGGTACGTTTAGTGAACGTACGAGTGGGTTTTTCTATCTTTTGAAATGGTGCTCAGAATTGAAATTTAAGGGTACCGATGAACTCGCAGCACCGATATTTGTTTAAGGGGACCTTTACCGCAATTTCATTTTAAGTGGGTTGAGAGTTAAAATTTTGAGAATTAGAATAAAATAAATAAAATTTGTGGATCACAATTTTATTTATCTATGATAGTTATTTCCTCCCAAGGGGAGTTAGAGGTGGGGCCCATACCCACATAATCTCCCATGAGAGGATATTTGTCAGGTGGGGCCCACACGAACCCCTAACCTTTCAAATCCCTATAACTCCCCTTAACCCCCCCCCCCATTAACACACCTCTTCATTAAGTTGACAACTCCCCCTCATTTATTATATAGAGCCTCTCTACTTTCCATCCACTGATTGTGCCACCCCACATAGGGAATTAATTAATCTCTTAATTAATTAATCTATGTGTCAAAAATTCATTTTTGAGTTGTTTTGAATTCGTTGGAAACTCTTTTAAAAAGAGGGGAACCCATTTTTTTTATTTTTGGTTGGAAAATATTTGTTGGGACTTTAGAGGATTTTGAGATTAGTGTTCTTCTCTCATTGAAGAACACAATCCTTCCAACGAGGAACCGCCGAGGGACGTCAATTAACTCTATCGATCTTCAGCCAAGCCAAAGGAGAAGGATCTACCTGTAATGAATGCCTATGACGCGCCATCACGATTCCTTCTTCCCCAATGTCAATGAGTTGATACCGCCTCTCTGTGATGCCTGACCACCATGACGCTCTTCTTCTGCGGCTCGTCTACGAGTGAACCGTTATTCGAGGTCGGGGGTTGTTTTTTTATAATTTTATATATGTGTATTATACCTCCATACTTGGGCATTATTTTATGATGAATAATGGTTTGAGCATCTAACGCGGAGGGCACGGGCTAACGAACATGTATGGACCCTCCGCTGGTTGTTTGTCTGTGCGCGGATTAACAGGCGATGACGAAACGGGACATCAATGGTGATTTGGAGCTTTCACAGTAGATTTCGGGTCCTGAGATGATCATAGGCGCAGAAGGTGGGCGAAACGGACCACCGAAGCACATCCAATGGTCCGCAGAAGGCGGCGGCGTGCCGCTGGAGTAGACCACCATGGCTGAGCTGCAATGGCAGGTGGAACCGGAACGGCAGAGCCGTTCCGAAATTGATGAGGTGTGACATTAAGCCGTGCCAGCTGGCCGAGCCGGTGCCCCCCTGGCTGGGTCAGGCCTCACCAGCAGGACCGTGCTAGTCAGGCTGAGCTACACCCTATTGGGCCGGACCCGGGTTGGGTCGACCCGGTTCGGGCTGACCTAGGGTGGGTTGGGCTGGGTCGGACCGGGCCCAGACCCCCCTTTTTCTAACCGTTTTCGGTTAATTTCCAAAAACAAGATCTACAAACCTTTAATAAAAGCACCTTTAATTTTGTAGGAATCCTTGGATCGAGATGGTCGTTTCAGTTTATTACACTCAAGGTTTCGGCGATGTTTGGGAACTGCTGGGTTTGTTCGAACCCGAAACTAACAGGGCCTTCAGAGCGGAAACACTTATAACTTAAGGACCAGATGTCTGATTGATGTGCCGTCAATTAAGTTCGAATAATTTTGATGATATTTTTCTTTAGGAATAATTCAATTGAGGTTTGTATGAATTTGGAGTATGGTCAGGTTGGTTTAGTTTAGAAACCAACTGGGCCCCTGAAACAGAAAAGCCGATAACTCTCAGACCGGACGTCTGTTGGATGAACTGTCAATGGCGTTGGTAATCTCGTTGAGAATCAGTTCCTTTGAGTATTCCTCTTGTGAGTTTGGGGTATAGTTGAAATACAGTCTGGTTGGTTCATACACAAAACCAACCAGGCCCCCGGGACAAAAAGGCTAATAACTCACAGCCCAGGCATCTGATTGATGCGCCATCTATTGCATTGAGACCCCTATGAAGAGGCAGTCCCTTGTGATACTTCTATGTGAGGATTATTGAAACTTGGATTATCAACCAGTAGATCATGGAGTGGATCCTTCTAGAGACGAGCAGAGAGAGTACGGGGACCAAGTAGCTATAGATCTGACAACTGCTTGACCGATTCGACCCGGATTGATTCGAATTGCCTAGTGGATGGAGTGCCTAGTTTGGCGGCAGACCCATGGAGGACGGAGTTCCTCATTTGGCAGCTGACCCACAGTAAATGATAGGGGGAGTCCCTTTGACGGCTATTATGGGGAGTGCCCAGTTTAGCGGCAGACCCACACTGGAGGAGCGCCAGGTTTTGAAGCAGACCTGCGGTACTCGGCCGAAGGAGTACCTCAGCAGAATAAGGTTAGTGAGTAGCACCTCGGAGTCGCGGCAGGGCCACTGTACTCGACAGAGGTGGTGTTCTCCAGCAGTTTTATTTTCGATAATGAAAATCCTGGTTTGAGCTGAGTCATTGACCTTTGTGTTTTGCTCATATTAGAGATGGGTTACATGATAACTTAGGTATATGTATGGTCATATACCTACATAATGGTTATCCATTGATTTCATACATTGTGGTTTATCCTTGTCTGATATTTTGAGACCATGAGGGTCTTGGGGACCCTAATTAGTATAATTATACACACCCATACACAGGCTATGGACGCACCTCATTGTGTTGGATGCAGACGACAGACAATACTGACAGAGGTCGAGAGTGCCTGGACTGGACAGTACCCAAAGGTGGACTAGTTGGCGGGACGTACACGGAGTGTATGGCTATACCCGAGGTGCTGAGGAGGCCATATGTACCCACCCTTCAGGTGGAATTCCCAGAGGACGAATCAATGGTTGCTACATTACGTTAATGTTATTGTACTAGTCTTTCAGTTGTACAGTACTTTACAGTTGGGTTTTTATTCCGGCCTGTTTATTTTTCAGCACTTAATTTTGTAATCAGTTTACATAGTGCTTACTTCAGTTGTGAACTCTGTTGTGTTTGTTTACTTCTATAAAGGCAATTCCTTCAATTTTTATCAGGATTTACGCCTTTGGTGCTAGTCAGCAGCCCCTGGCCTATGGAAGGCGGGTTTGGGTTAGTCAGGACACGGGCCCCGAGGACGGGTAGTGATAATTTTGTGAAAAAAAAATATTTTCTAAAAAAATATATAATTTATTTGAAAAAATATATATCTTTTCAAATCACTATGGAAAAATTATTTGTGTGTGATTTTTTGTGAATTTTTTAAAAACATTAATTTGTCGATGAAAATTAAACATTCCTATTTATTTTAAAAAAAATCCATTTAGTTCAAATATTATAGATGCTCCATTTTATTTTAATATTCAATTAAATTTAAAATTTGGTCAATTATATATTTTTTAAATCAATTTATGAAATTGGAATAAATGTTAATGAGAATTTTTATATAAAAAGATTTTAAACTTTTTATATTTCCACTATGGAAAACTACATTTTTTACTGTGTTTGAGAGTTTAATTTGAAATTAAAACTTTCCAAATATGTTAATTATATTTCAAAGAAATGGTTTCCATATTTTTAAACAACATAATTAATATTATCTAATGATTTCAACATAATTTTTTACCATAATGAATAATAATACAAAAAAAAATTTATGTTGTAAATGTAAAAGCGGGTTCACTCGGGGGTTTAAACTAATAATATATGAGGTAACATGACATAAAAACTTGGCCAAAAAAATTTATTGTCACATTTTGAAATTTTTTCCTATAATGATCGTGAATGAACAATTTAGATCATTTTTTATGAAAAATGTTGGGTACACTATATTCTTTTCAAAAATTTCAAGAGTACCCTCTCCTGTATTTATAAAATGTAGTGTCCTCCCCTCATGACACGTCGAAAAAAAATCGGGTTATCCAATAAAAACTATTTCTCCCTTAATTATCTAACCACATTCAACTGGACTTATTTTAACTGGGAAACCCTCCTATGAATCATTAGTTAAAACCTAACGACGTTCTCCAAAAAAGATGAAAAATTATTAATGTTGTGTATTTTTATTTATTCTTCCACATATTAAAAATACTATTACAATATGGTAATATAATAACACCATTATATTTTATGTATGATTATGTTATTATGTTTATTTAACTTCCTACATATTATCCTCATCCATTAAATGGGAAATGAACTCATCGATCGTGTGTACGGTGGACTAACGCCTCACAAATTGATGTATTTAATTTTCTATCACCATCTATCATGAATGAGAATAATTATGGATTAAATATTTAATTTTTGTTTTTTATATACAAATATATTTATATAATTGTAATATTAAATCTACCTACTATCTATCATATATATTGGAATACAATTACTTTTCTCGGGTGTACAAAGAATACAACCTCGTAAATCACTGTGATGTGTTTTTTCAATTTATAATTTTGATGTATGGTAATAAGGTTATAAAAAATGAATATATATGATTTTTTTAATATAATTATAAATTTTCAATAATTATACCACATTTTCCTTTTATCATTCCATTTCACGGGGATACGATAATATCACTCATGTGTACAACAGACTACAACCTCATAATCAGATGTGATTTTTTTATCACTTACACATTTCATGGAACATAATAAATAAATATTTAATGAAAATATATTATATATACCACATAATAATTATTCTTTTAAAATTATTTATTATTTTAGTTTCTTTTCATCTATCGAGAATATTAAAACAACGTTCATGTTTACGCGCAACCTACCACACCCAAAAATGGTGTCATTATTTTTCTCTCAAAAACATTAATATATATTAATATAATTTATATATATTATATTTATTTCATGTATAAATTTTTATAAATTATATAACGATTATAAAAATGAATGTACCAAAGATACCAAATCAAAACATACACACACAAAAATGCATTTATTACCTGGAACATGATTTTAAAATGAAATAATTAATAAATGGTTAATAAAATGTCATAAGTAATTAATATATGTTATGATATATATAATTATTATCAGGTAATATATATATAATAAACACATATTTTTTATACCTATGTTTTGAACATCTATGAAGGAAGTCAAGACATACGGAATGGGATTTTTTTCTGAATTTTTCTTCTTTGGGACATATGTTATGTTGGGCACCTATATAATTTTATGAAGATTATATACATCATCATTGACATGTAATATGTTTAGTTGATTTATTATTATGATGTATTTTTAATCATTTAAATTTTACTATATCATGGGGGTTATGATTTAATTTTGTCAACGCAGTAAGGGTTATATGATACAATCAAATATTTTATCAAAATTGTTAATGTTTTTTCTTCTTATGATAAAATAATATAATCCACATCTCAATAAAATAATTAATTTTATTATACAATAGTTATGTCCTAAGAATAAAAATTTTCACTTCATTTTTGTCTATTTATGTACTAAATAGTTCAAAATAATGTTTCAAAGATAAATCGACCTTATTCCACTTATAATTGCAAATCCATTTTCTTCTATATCCATGTTCTATAAAAAATGTTTCAAATAAAGATATAAATAATTAAAAATTATTTTTTAATGAAAATTTTCCCCTTTTTACTTTTTAATGATCTTTCAAAATTAATATTCATATAGGTTTCTGAATAATTTTCCTTTGGACTTTACTGATAATTTAAAAGGAGTCATTATTTTAATTATATGACATGAATAGAATTTACAACCATCATGAACAAAAAAAATATTTTAAATATTCATTTAAATTATTCAAATTTTATTTTAAATGAATATTTTTTCTAAAATATTTTATGAATTTATAGTTTTAAAATGTGATTTCAAGAAAAGGTAATTTTTTTCAGAAAATTTTCATCTGGTCTTTCCTAGTCATTTTCCTTATAAGATGAAATCCTGAGATGTTAATTATTTTTAACTAGGTATATAATCCTTGTATTACATTATTATAATCTCTATGGATGGTTTATATTTATTATTATAAGATATTTATAAAACCTATTTATCTTCCATGGGATATATAATGATAAAATGTTTATGAAACCCACTAGTTTATATATGGGTTTCCATTAATGAAATGGTGAAATGATTATTAAAAAAATTTCTTTAAAATTTGTTATGATATCATGGAATGTCTATAAATCCCATTACATTTCATGGGTTATTATATAATTATTGTTTTATGATCTTATGGAATTTGTATTTATGATTTTAATTATCAGGAGGGTGGGACCTATATCTCACTCCAATCCTTTGGGTAATGATTGATATCTAATTCGATTAATACAATTAGATTGAGGTGTAAATATTTTTTACCAAGAGATATTATCCACTATGATAGTATATGGAGAGATTCTTTACTAATATGATATTTGTGGGGAGTGAAATCATTAGGCTATTATTTTCTGGGAAATGATCCTTCGTAGATAAAAAATGAATTTCTAGGATATTTTTATGCAAATAATCTATATCGTACACAAATGTTATTATTTTTTGGATCATGTTTATTAATTCCATTGTATTTCATTTCTTATAAACAACCAATATTTATGACTTCAAGGAGGTTTATGACATATCAAATTAATTTTATAGTTTTAAAATATTAATAGCATTTTATCATAGAATTATACAAATTTTATTCTGATGTGATCATTGATATCTTTATTTTTTACCCTTACAGAGAATTTTATTTCATAATTTTTTATTTTTCATTTCCTCAAGATACAATAAAATATATTTGGTATGTTATTACTAAAATGATTTCTAATTATGGAGAACTTTGTGGGAGATGACGTAGCTCACTTATGAACTTGAGGTTTATGATTCCAATATTATAAAGGATCTATACATAAATGATTCTGGAATGGATCATTATGTTATGTAATTAATATTATTCTATTAAGGACTAAAATTTTTCTATGATAGTTATGGTTCATTATATTTGGTATCAAATAAATGGATTAGGAAACCATTGGAAACTAGAATTCGAAAACCATAAAGTGATTTCTAGGGATATGTGAATTGATATATCTTTGGAAATTTATAATGATAAGTATAAAGATGAGTAAATGTATAGGTGAATGTCCCCAAATTTTGTTAATTGATAGTGTGAGTTCTTTCAAATAAATTACATCTATTTCTAGATATGACATGTTTATGTGGCTCCAATTTTGTGGTACCTTGTTGTAATTACTCAAAAAGGGTGCATTGAGATGTACTTGATCGTCACCAAGAGAGATGCAATGGGATATTCCACATAGACGGGTTGACAGGCACATGGGGTATGTTATGGAAATTCAAAAACTATTTATGAACAATCATGAATTATTTAAATAATGACCCTTAATGACCTAGGATAAGTATACTATGTCATATAATGAAATTAACATGTCATTATTTAGAAAAACTATTAGTGATATTTCATTATTATGTTGTTACCCACTATTATTATTATTTCTGACACTATTCTTTCTAGTTAATTTTTTGATTGAACATAAACTAATTAAGTTAATGCCTAGTGAGATGGAATATGAAATCCTTCCCTCCTAATATACCAAATATTATGTTTGATGGAATGAAAAATATTGTTTCTATACTTGCACAATGTTATCATGATATGAATCATACTAAAATTCCAAATGAGCAAAGGAAGGAACAATGTTCTATTATGTTATTCATGGGGAAAATCCACCATCTTTTATTGGGTATACTGTTCTACTATTTTCACAAAAATGTATAATAAAAACTAGAAGGATAATTTTCATCCTATGTTGTTTGATGCATGAAAAAATAATTTATTATTTCTATCATTGGGAAAGAGATGTCAATCAACTATGTACTCCTTTATAGAATATATGGAAATAGTATTTAAATAAATCATAGTTGTGGGTTGTGTATAAGGGCCTATTTTATAGTGGGTACATGACAACGAGCCCGTACTCGAGTGGTAAGGGCTCCTGCTTGGCATCCAGGAGACCCGGGTTCAAAACCGGGTGGAGGCGAATTTCTGGGTTTCTCTAGCAGTGTTGTAGTAGTCATTGTAGTAGTTACTATTCGGTACTATAGCAGCCGGAACTATTCACCATATTTGGGCCATCGGGCCACCGGTTTTGGCCTACAGGTCTCTAGGGCCTTCGGGTCATCAAAGGCCTTCAGGACACATGGCTTTCGGGTCACGTAGACCATGAAGTAGCCCATTTCACATAGAACATGCCCCAGAAGAGGCTCAGAGCAACAAGAGTAGTAGCCATAGGATGTAGAGCTAACCAGATTGGAAGAATGAGAGGGTATGGCAACCGCCATCATGACCAGGCACTGTGCAGCTTTGTACGTGGCAATTCTAGCCAATCAACAATGCAAGGTGGGGAGCTAAGGCGATCAATGATTCAAGACGCTTGGGAGGGGAATTTCTAGTGGGCTGGGCCTACGGGTCATGTAATGGGCATGTTATGCCTCTGGGCCTTCGGGTCATGTATTGTGGGTCATGTCGGGACTTGTGCCGTGGGCCTAAGGGACATGTACGGGTTCCACTTCAACCCTTAAAAGTGGGATTATCTATAATAAAATAAAAAAGAAGGCCTTCGGGCCATTTAGAGGATATTATGTACATTCATTATATTCTTCATATAAAAATTGGGAAGGAATTTGTTGTGATAAGAGAAGAGGATAATGAATTTGATTGTACCTATGACGAAAATTTTACAATACATTATTGGTAAATATCTAGTGTTATCATTAATCCTGAAGGTATGGTTGATCTATTATTTAGTTTCTTAAACAATGTCTCCAAAGGGTGTTGTCCAAAAGGTACATTAATATTTTTGAATAAAAATTCATATATTAGTTGAATGTGGAAATAGTTAATGTATTTACACATCAATATTATGGTTTTGAAAAGAAAATAATGTTCTAATTCAAAGGAAATAGTGAAAATAATGGAGAAAATAAGATGATAATTCCTTTATGCTCAAATTGTGGAAGGAAATATTGATGAAATTTTCTTTAGGGTAGTGGTAAATGTTTTTTTGTAGAAAGAAAGGTCATAGATAATTATATTTCTATAGTGATGAGTAGATGTTAGATAAGGTTGAAAATAGAGAGAGGGATTCATATAATTCACCACCCACACTCCATTGTTTCAATTGGAAGTATTATGAGAATTATGAGAATAAGTACCCCCAATGTAGTGGTTAATGAGGATTTTAATCCACAAAAACCAATGAAGATGAAGGAAAAAATGGGAATCTTATGAAATCGTAATAGTTGATGTGAATTATGATAATTAGGTCACATATATCCTTCAATCCTTAGTTAGAAATAGAATGTTTGAAATTAGGTGAAGAATCCCTACGAAAATTATATTGTTCATCATTTAGTGAAATTTGATGTGATTATAAGAATTGATTAGCTATTTGTACATGGATTCAAGAATAATGATCTCGGATTTTATATTATATGAGTGAAAGGATGACACCAAACCTCTAATGGATTTTCCCCAAAATATTTGGATTTATTGAAGGAATTATAGGTGAATTATCTTTTCTAAGTGAATATGTAAACATCTTAGATTAAGATAAGAGCTATTGATACATTCATTAGGTTATGAGATTATGTTTGATCATATGATAAAAGTATTAAACACCAATTTTGAGGTTTTATGTGATAGGTTATTATCAATATGAATGATATTTCAAGAGACATTTATGTAAATATAACCATTTGGGTATGTATATGTTTTAGTGAAATGTTTTTAGGGGAGGATATAACCAAGATAATATTCTGTTAAAGGTATAATCAATGGGAATATATAGTGTTCCATTTTATGTTTCTAATTCCCAAACTATATTAATGAATTTCATTGATAAAATCTTTATAGATTACCTTGACATGTTTTTGGTACTATTTAGAGATGATATTCTTATATACTCCAAAACAACCTGATGATAACTTGGGGATTATACAGAGGAATCCAAGATAAGAGAAATTATATAAGAAACCTTCAAGTTTAACATTTTGGATAAAAATGGTTTAATTTTGGGTCATATAATCTAAATAGATGTTATATATATGGATCCAAGAAACATAGATGTTATTGAATAATGTCTAACACCACCCACTCTAAATGAGATCCATAATTTTCTTGGTCTGGATGGATATTATCAACAATCTATAGAGTATTTCTCAGGATTATCGAATCCACTACCCATGTTAACCTTTAATGGAGTTATTTTTATTTGGATAGATGAATTTTTAGATAATTAATAAGAAATAAAAAAAATGATAGATCTATTTAGAAACATGTATGGATGAAAACAGTTGATAGAAAACTTCTTCTCATAATCGCTACGATGATATAGAAGTGGATGATAATGACCTATTTTTTTAAAGAATTTATCTACGGATGAAGGTTATGGTATTTGGGAAGAATTTTAAACTATGATGTAGCTATATCTGTCTTTTTTTAAATATTGATCCCATTGGGACTGTATCATATCTATTGGCGCTTCCATCAAACCTCTCTCAAGTACACGATATATTCAATGTTTTTCTCCTCTGAAACTATATAACTGATCTAACAGAAGTTGTGATAAAAGTGGTCATACTAATTGAGGATTATCATTAATATGAAGAAAAACTAGTAGTGATTATATATAATACATAGAAATTTCTATGAAATAAAACCATTCAACAAGATAGAGTTTTGTGGAAAACTACCAGTTTTTGGAAGTTGTGTGGAAAGCCGAGAATGTTGTGAGATAGAAGTATCCTCATTTGGTTATAAAAAAGAGATGGAATAATAACGGATAATTTAATTTATTTTTTATAATAATTAAACTTCATTGTATTTTATAAAATATATACTTTTTTGAATAAATTTAATTTTTTGATAGTTTCCATTACAAACAACACTGAATCTTAACAAACCATGATATATTTTTAATATTAATATTTAAACCATACCATTATGAAATAGTCATTAAAAATGGGTTCATTAATTTTAATAAAAAACTATTAAGTTTGATTTATAATGGTCTATATAAATAATACATATTCATATAAAAGTTTATTATTTTTTTAAATAGTGTATATGATTCGAAAATATTGTTTTCTAAAAAACAATTTTATTGATTTTTTTAGTCTAATTAAAAGTATTTTTTTGAAGCATTTAGAAGAAATATTTTAAAAAATTAAAAATATTTTTAAAATATACATATTAAACAAACCTTGAGTTATGTTTTTTATTATTATTTGAAAGGATTATTTTTTAAATGAAGAGAAAGAAACTATTAAATTTTATTAATAAATTAATTTTTATTTAAAGAATTGACTAGATCTAGTTTTCTAAAGTATAAATATTATAATTATATGTTTATTTATACAATTTTGTTCATTATAATCAATTTCACATTGAATTGTTTTTATAAAAACTAATCAACATTTTACTGATTTGTTCCTTGGGAAACCACTTTTCCACCGCACCTATAGGTTTAATATTAAATTAAAATTTTCGACATTAATGAATGTAATTTGGATAAAATGGATTCCATATTTAGAATCATAATAATTGATATTATCTAATTATGTCGAATAATATATTTTAAAATTACGAATAGTAAAAAAATTAAGAATTATTTACCTTGGTGAAGGTTAAATTAGGATTATTATGTGGTTACACTAAAACGATAAGGGGTAAAATGACATAGAAAAATTAAACAAACACATTCTATTGAACTATTTCAACATTATAACTTATATTATCATATTATTTCCCATTTGGATCCTTTTTTACTTATTAAAAACAAATCTATATTTTATAAGTTCAAAGCATCCACACGTGTCCTCTCCCCCACTTATAAAAGCCACCCCTCTCCTCTAATATTTACATTTTTAAAATTGATTATAATCATAAAATAATTACCATAATACCCTCTTAAATTCCAAAAAAACAACTTTTATAAAATTCTTTTCTTAGGAATCCCATATATGATGTCTTTTTATTTAATCCTAAAGAGGTTCTCTAAAGATGATATAAACTTCTTAGACTTGTGTTTTTGTTTTATTTCATCATCCACATCTATAAAATAATATCTTAAATTTATATGATAATAACAAGATAATATATAATATAATTATATGTTGGTATGTCAATGTGTTAACCTAAATATATCTCGTCTTACATAATATGGGAAACAAAACCATTGATTGTTTGTACAGAGGAATATCGATTTGTGAACCGATGTTGTCTGTTTTCCATAACGACAACTAATGAATTTATACAATGTTGAATAAAATATATAGATATTTTATGTATGATATTATTATAATTATATAATTATAAAATTACATGTACCTAATTATCTCTCAATAAGAGGGAACAACAATAATGTCACTCTTCTGTACAACATACCCTTACCTCTTGAAACCAAGTGATGTGTTTCTACCATGTCCATTTCACATGTAAGGTAATAAGTATATATTAAATTAATATATAATATATTTTTAAAATATTTATTCTTATTTAATTACTATATCACATATACCTTCTTACTTTCCATTCCATGGGGGGATATGATAATGTCACTTGTGTGTCTAGTGGACTTCCACTCCAGTGAAGCAATATGAATCATTTTTCAGATACTCCTAACAAGAAAGGTAATTAGGAAACTTTAATACATATATGTGATAAATATGTAATAATTATTAATATAAATTGGTTATATATTATTTACCATTATTTATTTTCAGTTGTTGATAAAATGTAAATAGTGTTCAGGAGTTAATACGAGTTACCCTCTCCATGAACTGTGTAAATAATTTTATATATCTGAATTTAATGGATTACTATAAATGATTTTAGAATGATAAAATATGATATTTTTTCAATATTTTACATTATTGATATTATGTAACCACGAAGAAAACTAAGTGACTGAAGATAACAAATGAAAACATACACAAAAAATCAAAGAAGTTGTTAAAAAAATATGAATATAACAAAGTGTTATTAATAAATTGTTAACAATAGGTCGTAATTAAATCATATAATTTATTATATATACAATTATTATTTTTAATATATTAATAAAAAACATATATTTGTTATATATAATTTTCGAATGTGTATGAAGGAAGTCTAAACTTAAGGTAAGGTATTTTTGTTTCAATTTGGTTTCATTAGGAAATAGGTTATGTTATCCACCTATAATCTATTTTGAGGATCATATACATACCATTTGAAATGTAATCTATTGAATTTATTTATTATCTTGATATTTAATGTCTCATTTAATGGTTTTATTTCATGGAGCTTATGATCTAATGTTACCAAAGGGGTAAAGGGTTATGATACAATGTCATAATTTGTAGATATTTTTTATGTTTATGTTTACCATGATAAAATACTGTGAACCATATCTCATGAGACTTAGGAATTTTATTTTTCATTCATTATTTCATAAAAATAATTTTTTTCCATTAATTTTCATCTCTTTATGTACTAATGATTATAAATGAATGTTTTTAGGAAAAATTGACATTATTTCTCTATTTAAAAAAAATATTTCTTATTCCACATACATAGTTTCAAAAAAAATGTTTTAAGAAATGTTTTTTCAATCTCTAATTGTTTTCAAAGAAATTTTTACCTTTTTAATTTTAAAAAAATATATTAAAATGAACATTTATAACATTTTCCAAAAAATTTAAATTTGGATATAACCAAATATTTGAATGGATTCTTTATTTTAATATGTAGGAAATGAATATAATTTACCACCATAATGACCACATAATGTTTTAAAAATTATTTTATAAGTTTAAAATATTATTTTCAATAAAAATTATTTCCAAAATATTCTATGAAATTTTAGGTTTTAAAAAAGTGATTTTAATATATACATTATTTTCCTCAATAATGTTACAAGATATCAATAAAAATAATTCTCGACTAAGATGACATCTTAAAATTTTACTTATGATTTAATAGGTATGTGATCCAAGGAAAACTCTCTTATTCATCTAATTGATCTTTTATTTTTATGATGAAAATATTTTATTGAAACCAATATTTTTTTCACATGGCATACCATGAAAAAATACTCATGAAACCCATTTCGTTTTTGAATGACTATTCTTGATGAATTGATGAAATTAAAATGAAAGAAGATTTTTTTCCATAGGTTATATTATGATGAATTTTTTAGGAATACCATTATTTCCATTGGATCATATATGATGAATTTTTATGAATATATGGAAAATATATGTATGATTTTCATTATATTATAGGGGACCTTTATCCCACTATAATGAGCTGGTTAAAGATTAATATCTCATGAGGTAAATAATAATGTAATAGGAAGTGATCCCATAATAGTAAGCGTAATTTTCAACTATTATAGTCCTGGGAGTGACCCATTACTATTATAATGGTTTGGGGAGTTAAACCACTTCACTAGGATAGTTTTAGAAATGATAAATTACTTCTAAAGGGGTGACTTTTTATGATTATGTGTATCAAAAAAAATATATATATTTATTTATTATTGTAATTTTATGATATCATGGCTCATGTTCAATGATTATATTATGCTTAGTTTCTTATGAAATATGAATAGTTCTTTAGTGAACTATTTATTTGATATATTTTATATAGGGTATGGTTTTCAAAAGTTAAGACCATTTTGAAATATCCTTATGCTCATGGTTATTCTTATATAATCATTGATATGTACCTTTTTTTACCATTATTGTGTATTTCATCTAACCCTTTCATATGTTTCCTTTAACTATGATATAATGAAATGAATTATGTATGTTATGTATATGAAGGTGTTCGTTAAAGAGAGCTAAGTGGGGGATGTCACAAATCACTTTTGAATTTTTTTTTACATTTACAAGTTCCTAACGGATCTATAACTAAAAGTTTAGAGAATATATTACCATGTTATGTAATGAATATTCCTATATTATGATCTAATATTTTTATCTGAGAATATTGGGTATTTACACATGCTATTCTATATCCCTTTTGATGTTATACTACCAGAAATAATATTTTAGATCTCTATAATCTTCATATATCATGGATGAATTGAAAATGATAAACTTTGAGTTTCATCCTATGTATCCCACTTCAAAGACTATATTAATGGTTAACATACATAATTCATAGTCATTATTATTCTATCATAATCATTGTTGAACTCAGGAAAATTTATCACCTTAATCATGAGTTCCTCATGCTCTATCTATGGCTCTTCAATCCCAGAAGGATGTATGATTGTAAATTCATTGGTAAGGATATTATATATCCCATTACTAATAGATTTCAATATATATCTTATATAAATCCATAAATATTGGTCACTTTTAATCCACATCATGGAAAAAGTATAATTCTCTTTCTGACATAGAGCATCATCCACCTTATTCACTTTCTATGGATAGTAGTTTAAGAACTCGAATCTTTTTTCAGGTATGTTTTCCCTTTTTTCTGGATTATTTGAGAAAATTTAATTTTCTGGAAATTTCAAAAGTACACGCCGTGTACTTTCATAGTACACGCCATGTACTCTTTCCCCAGCTCGAAGCCATGTGTTGTCCATGTCCGGGCCACACACACTGTGTGTAATGCTGAGGTGGAGGCCGGTTATTTTGGAGTAAGGAAAATTAAAAGTACACGCCATGTACTCAAGAAGTACACGCCGTGTAATTTTTTTCATGAAACGGACCGGGGTCGCATCTAACCCCCAAAATCTTCTTCTTCTTCAGTTTTTGTCTGTCCGAAGTGACCCATACGGCCAAATCTTCGACAGATTCCCGCCCTGTCGTCCGTTCTATGATTCGAGCACGGTCAGTTGCATTGGAATCACAGCGGTGAGTTCTTCCTTTTGATTTATCCTTGTTTATTTATTCCTCCTCATTTTTAAGTTATCATGGGATGCACATTTTGTGCATTTTCCCAGATCTACGTTGTTCTAAGAGGAATCTGTCGTCGAGGTTCGCGAATATCGATCTCCTCGGATCGAGGTAGGTGGTTTGTGCCTTTCTGTATAATGTTGATGAATATTTTGTGCAATTTCAACCAATACCCTTGAATGGGGTATTGCGTGTTTCCTCTTTTTCCCTTGATAGTTTCATGATTTTCTTGATTGCATTATTATAGGTTATTTCCTGTGATTAGAGTAATTTCGTTGTGCTCAGATTGCCTTGCCATGCTTGTTCGGCCTATTTGACGTTTTTTCCAGTTGCCATGCTTAGTTTTTGGATAGTGGAAGTATTGTTTTATTATTTTTGCTGAACCTTATTTGTTATCCAAGTAATTCTTGAGGTTTACTAGGACGATACCCATCTGTTGAGCATGTTTAGTTATACTAAGGACAGTGAGAATCCTATAGTAGCAGACCAAAGGGAGAATTGACGGAAGGGATTCTCCAGAGTGTCTTTTAATTACGATGAGAGACTATAGGGGTAATTGACATTGAGTGATTCCCCAGAGATTCTATAGATACACGAAGCGGGCCACATAGGGAATTGACGGTGAGTGCTTCCCCAGAGAGCCTTTAGCACGATACGAGACTACAGGGGGAATTGATGGTGAGGGCTTCCCAGAGAGTCTTCTTAATTACGTAGCTGAACCAGAGGGGTGAGAATGTGTGTGCCTCCCAGAGGGTTTCTAGTGCTGATAGGTTGAACCATAGGGGTTAGACTGTGAGAGATACCCAGAGGATTAAATGTTTCTTCTTTGTTGCTGGCTATTTACTTGTGTACTTTGTTTACTAGAACTGTGGATTATAACTTCCTGTGCTTTTCTATTTACTGCTTCTTGTTTTGTTACTTCCATGTATTCATTGACTGTTAGGCACAAATCTTTGGGTGGTTGCCTACTGGGATTGTATCTCACACCCTGTTTGGGCCGTGCTTTTGGGACCAAGTAGACTATGTTACTACAGGTATAAATAAGGGCAAGCGCCCTTCTACTTCGGGATCTTGACTGCACCAGGAGCTGGGGAGCATGGGACCGAGCTGTGGATCATGATGCTGATGAGCTTACTTTGTTTTTCATTTTCACTTGGTTTCACTTGTATTTCAGCACGTTGTTTTGTTTTATATTTTCCTTAGATACTTGTACCTGTTGCATCTTTGTCACCATAGTTATATATATACATTGCTTCCACTGTTTGGTTTCTGTTGTTATGCATGTTGTTTACTACTTCTGGTGTTTATTGTTGTTTTCTTACCTTTTATACCTTACTGAATGAGGTCATAGTTTCCCCATCGACTCACCAAGGCCCTCGCTGCTAGTCGGCAGCCTCTGGCATTCGGGGAAACGCGCTTGAGGTCATGTGGTGAACCGGGTACGGGCACCATTGGAGGGGATCAAGTCTTGGGACATTGCAAAGTGGTATCAGAGGGGTTCTTTTCTCTTGATTTACTATTTGGAGACTTTATCCAGGGATAGGATGGATTCGGTACTTGGTATTAAGCTGTGATCATGAGTTTCTAACCCGTGTACAAGGAAAGGCCATACTACCTCGTTAATTGCAGTTTTCTAGTTTTGAGTTTTATGGTTGATATGTTTTCACCTAGAGTGATTCACATGACTTGTCTGGTTATTGTTTTTATTTCTAGGTTTTATTTCTGTCGCAACCTGAGGAGATGAGGTTATTCCATCTCGTGCATCATATAGGCACTTGTAAAAATCACATGTCATGCATTATTTCCATTCCATCTAGGGTGCATTAGCGATTGCATGTTGTTGTGATTGGCTTTGTGTAGATTATGCATGTTTTTGTGATAGATGCTTGATAGATTATCTGCTTGTGTTAGAATACTATTGTTTTGTTTCTTGCTTAAAATGAACACCAAATCTTGGTTCTTGAGGCGTTATGGGCCCTCCCAGATCAGAATTTGGCATCGCTTCCCTTGTTTTAGTGATTCTGGAATTCTGCGCAGTTTCTGAGCTACTGCCCAGAAAAACCCAGAATACACAGTGTGTACTTTTTGGATACATGCCATGTAGTTTTTAGGCTATGTCATTGACCGTGTGAGCAGAGCACGGTGTCGTGGGAGTAACTTTGGGAACGTGTCGTGTACGGTCGGTACACGCTGTGTGAGTTAAGAGCCATGTACCTGGCCGTGTCACTAACAACACCGGCCGAGGAAGATCTGGTAGAACACGTCGTGTCTATAGGGAACACACCGTGTAGTTTGTCCAGGTACCTGGCCAGGTCAAGAACAACACGGGTCGGCGTTACCTTCTTTTCCACACGCCGTGTTTGTTCGGAACATGCTGTGTAGTCTTGCCCAGGTACCCCACCGTATCATGAACAACACGGGACGGTGTCGCCTTCACCTATGCACTTCGTGCTTGTTAGGAGCACGCCGTGTAGACGGCCGTGTGTTTCACAAACACGGGCCTCTGAGGCCTTGTCTAGTGCACTCCATGTTTGTTTCGAACATGCCGTGTAGTCTCGAATTGAGTCGGACCGTGTGGGTTAACCGTGTAAGGAGACTCGGGCAGGGGAATATTTTTTAAGTACACGCCATGTGTGGGGATCAACACGCCATGTTTGGGGGTCAACACGCCATGTAGTTTAAGAGTACACAACTTGTCGGGTGAGAGTACACGCCCATGTCTGTAGCTTTAGAAGACACGCCGTGTAGTATTTATACATTCCATGTAGTCGGGTTTTGTAAACTTTTGTGTTTTCCTGATCTAAGGTGTGCTTTCGATCATTCAGTGTTATGCCTCTAAGACGTCCTTCAGTCATACATCTGTTGTTAGGCAGTGATCAGACGCCAGATAGAGCTGATCAAGGACTTCCTGTCGATCCCCCATCCGAGCCAGACTTGGCACCGATTTTTATACCAGTTGCGGGTGCTGATGCACAGTTCAAGGAATGTTTCATGAGGATGATACAGACCTTCTAGGGAGCACCGCCTCCTACCTTGTCTATGGAAGACTTGACGTGGGTCTTCCAACAGCATTATCCTCCCACGTTCTCGGGGGAGGGAGGACCTCAGGCTGCAGAGTCATGGGTGGAATCCATGCTGAATATCCTTGATCATCTGGAGATTCCTCAAGAGAGGTAGGTCACGCTCTCCACCTACATGCTCCGAGACTCCGCAAAGAGGTGGTGGGACGTGATCTCACAGGTGGGTCAGCAGCAGGCTATTACTTGGGAGGAGTTCTAGCGCGTGTTCTACGACTACTTCTACCCAGAGACCCTGAGGGATGATCGTGCCTGGGAGTTCATGAGGTAAGAGCATGTTACTCTATCTGTCATGGAGTATTCCTCTCGTTTCACTGAGCTACAACATTTTACACCCTTCTGGGATGGGAGTGGGGTGTTCTTGACGAGGAATTTTGAGGATGGACTCAGGCATGAGATCCGCTCGCAGGTGAGCATCTTCTAGCTGACTTCCATTACGTCCTTCTTCAACCAGGCACTGATTGCAGAGCGCAATCTAAGAGACTCTGGAGGTGTGAGCTAGGGAGATTATGCTTCCATAGCTATCTTTCCTTCAGATGACAGCAAGAAGATCCGTAGAGAGCCTACGCGCGGTGATTTGATTAAGTTAGACGCATCATCAGGTAGCCATGTGACATGCTATCACTGTGGCCGGACAAGGCACACGAGGCCGCAGTTCCAGAGATACCCCGTGGAGTGCCGATCATATGGCATGTTTGGTCATCTTCAGCGTTTCTTCCAGGTTTTCTCACCAGCGGCAGGTGACCGGTGTTCTTCCATGACTCCTCGTTCAGGAGTAGCACCGTCAGTTTCCCACCAGTCGGGGAACTGGAGTTCTATCGGCCATTCGGGCTGAGGTGGAGGTCGAGGCCATGGCGGTCAGCCACCAGTTCCTCAGCACCAGCATTGCGGTTCAGCTAAGAGTGGTCAGCCAGGGGTTCAGGGCCACGGTACATGCCAGTCTTTCGCCATGGAGAAAACTTATCAGGAGTAGGATCACGTCCCTTCTACTGTTCGAGGTACGATTTTAGTAGCCTTGGTTTTATCTTCGGCCCTTTTTGATACTGGTGCTAAGAATAGCTTTATATTGGTTGCTTTTGTGGAGAGCCTTGGACTCTTCATCCTTTATTCGGCTGACTCATTGACACTAGACACACCTTTGGGAATGAGGACATCTAGTGTACGCTAGTGTAGAGAGTACCCTCTCGAGGTAGCAGGGTATCACTTCTTAAGGGATCTCTATGTCCTGGCGATGACAGTCTATGACGTCATTCTCGGCATAGACTGGTTGATTCCCTTCCAGGCAGTCATTAACTGTTATCACCGTAGAGTCAGTTTTATTTCACCAGAAGGTGATTATTTCCTTCATAGAGAAGAATGGGACGTTCGGGAAAGTCGGGCGGGACTCGAGCATCTTGGGCTAGGAGGGGTGACATCCCATATTTCTAGTCATTATCTGGATGATCAGGGGACTCAACATTTGGACTTTCCTCTAGTGGTGGATCACTTCAGGGATGTGTTTCCAGAAGACTTTTCTGGTTTGCCTCCGGAGCGTGAGGTAGACTTCTCTATTGAGATCGTTCCAGGAGCGGAACCGGTGTCCATTCCTCCATATAGGATGGCCACACCTGAGTTACAGGAGCTCAAGAAGCAGTTGGAGGAGCTACAGGCTAAGGGTTTCATCCGACCCAGTACTTCTCCTTGGGGTTCTCCTGTTCTGTTTGCGAAGAAGGCAGATGGTACCCTTCGGCTTTGTGTGGATTATGAGAAGCTGAACCAGTTGATGGGAATAAACCGATATCCCTTTCCGCGGATTGATGACCTTTTCGATCTGCTTTGAGGAGCCCGGGTGTTCTTGAAGATCGACTTGAGGTCCGGTTATCATCAGTTGCGTGTTAGACCATCAGATATAACTATGACAGCCTTCAAGAGCAGATATGTTCTATATGAGTATACATTCATGCCGTTCAGTCTCACGAACGCACCTGATATTTTCATGGCACTAATGAACCGAGTGTTCCATCCTTACTTGGATTCCTTTGTCGTGGTCTTCGTGGATGATATCTTGGTGTACTCTAACACTCGACATGACCATGCCACCCATCTTGAGATCATTCTGAGTACACTGAGAGAGCATCAGCTTTATGATAAACTCTCAAAGTTCCACTTCTGGATGGATCAGATTCACTTATTTGGTCACGTCATCTCAGAGGCAGGAGTATCAGTGACCTAGAGAAAGTGAGAGTTATAGTTTCCTGGGAGCATCCGAAGAACGTCTTTGAGGTACGGAGTTTCCTAGGGCTGTCTAGATATGAAAAATGATTCATTCAGGACTTTTCTCGTCTAGCAGCACCTTTGACAGGTCTGACTACTAAGGGGGAGAAGTTCTTATGGTAAGATTCTTGCGAGTCAGAATTTCAATAGCTGAAAGGGAGGTTGACGTCAGGAGTGATACTAGTCTTTCCAGAGCCTGGCAAGAACTAAACTATTTACTATGATGCTTCAGGTATCGGTCTGGGAGCTGTGCTTATGCAGGGAGATGGAGTCGTTGCATACGGGTCTCAGCAGTTGAGGCCACATGAGAGGAACTACCCTATAAAAGATTTGGAGTTAGCTGCTGTTGTTCATGACTTGCATTATTGGAGACACTATCTTCTGGGAGAGCACTTTGTGGTCTTCACTAACCACAAGAGTCTCAAGTATATCTTCACTCACCATGATTTGAATATGAGGCAGCGTAGGTGGGTAGAGTATCTACAGTCATTTGAATTCAAGCTCGCCTATACGTCGGGAAAGGGAACCGTCGTGGCAGAAGCGTTGAGTAGGAGAAATTAGATTCAGGTAGTTCATGAGGCCAGTAGTGAGTGGCAACTGATGGCTCTGTTATTCGAGATGCTTCTGGAGGTGGATGACAGAAGTGAACATGCTTTTCTATCCTTTGTATTTGTTACCTCCATGCTACATGATCGGGTACGGATGAGGCAGCTATCAGAATTAGAAGGATTAGGCCTGTGGGAGATTGTGTCAGGAGGAGACCCTATTCCTGGATGGACAGTGGGCGAGGATGATATCTTGTGTTTCCAAGGACGCGTATGGGTGCCAGCAGACATACGCGAGGAGCTGAGGTAGGATCTCCATTCCTCTGTTTGGGCAGTTCATCCTGGCGTCACCAAGATGTATCGGGACCTTCATAGCCAATACTGGTGGCCAGGTATGAAGAAGGATGTCGCTGGTTTTGTCATGAGATATTCTACTTGTTAGCAAGTGAAGGCAGAGCATCAGTGACCAGCCGGGCTTTTATAGCAGTTACCCATTCCAGAGTGGAAGTGGAATGATGTTGCGATGGAATTCGTGACTGGGTTGCCGAGATCACCTTGAGGGAATGATGCTGTTTGGGTTGTCGTCGATAGACTTACGAAGGTTTCTCACTTCTTGCCGATCAAGGAAACCTTCAGTGTCGATGATCTGGGACGACATTAAATCAGAGAGATCATTTGTCTTCATGGAGTTCCACGCTCTATTGTTTCAGACAGAGATGCGTGTTTTATCTCCCGGTTCTGGCAGGGACTTCAGAAGGCCTTGGGTACACAGGTACTTTTGAGTACAACATACCATCCCCAGACTGATGGCCAGTCCGAGCGCACGATCCAGGTTCTTGAGGATATGCTCCGGGCCTTCATCCTTGACTTTGGTAGTTCTTAGGAGAAACATATTTTTTGGTGGAGTATGCCTACATCAAATGTTTTTAGGTGACCATTCAGATGGCACCATACAAGGCTTTTTACGGTAGGCCATGCCGATCACCCTTATGCTGGCTGGAGGCAGGAGAGGCATCTTTGCTGGGACCTCGTCTTGTTCAGGAGACTTCCGAGCAGATAGAGCTGATTCAGAAGAGGATGACTACAGTGCAGTCTCAACAGAAGTCTTCTGATGATTAGTGGAGACGACCTCTGGAGTTCGAGTTCAGTGATCAGGTTTTCCTACGTGTCAAACCGAGGTTGGGACAAAATAGGATTTGGATATAGGGTGAACATTCAACGCGGTACGTCGGTCCGTTTGCAGTCTTGGAGAGAGTGGGGTCGATCGCCTATTGGTTGCAGCTACCTCAGAGGTATCGGGCCTTGCACGACTTCTTCCACTTCTCTCAGTTCCGATGTTACTTTTCAGTCCCGTCTCATGCCTTTCAGCTCGAGGAAGTCGAGCTTGAAGCGGATGCGTCATTCGAGGAGAATCCTAGCCGGATTTTCTATAGTAGTACGAAGGTTCTCCGTGGGCAGTCTGTTCCTCTGGTTCGAGTTCTATGGCAGCATGGGCGAGTACATGACAAGACCTAGGAGAGGGATACCGATGTACGATCGTAGTGGCCGGAGCTGTTCGGGGTTTCTCCTTCTCCGCCTCGTTAGGGAAATTCGGGGATGAATTTCTTTACGGGGGAAGTTTTTATAAACCCATATCTCTTTTCAAGTATTTCTTTCCTTTTTTCTGGAGTTTTTGAGAAAAATGAATTTTCTAGAAATTTCAGAAGTACACACCATGTACTTTCTTAGTACACGCCGTGTACTCATTCCCCAGCTCGAAGCCGTGTGGTGGCTATGTCCAGGCCACACACACGGTGTGTAAGGCTGAGGTAGAGGCCGGTTATTTCGGAGTACGGAATATTAGAAGTACAAGCCGTGTACTCAAGAATTACATGTCGTGTTCTTTCTTTTCATGACACGGACCGGGGTCGCGTCTAACCCCAAAAATCATCATCTTCTTCATTTTTTGTCCGTCTGAAGAGACCTGTATGGCCGAATCTTCGACGGATTCCCCCCCCCCTCGCCGTCCGTTATATGATTCGAGCTAGGTCAGTTGTGTTGGAATCGCAGCAGTGAGTTCTTCCTTCTGCATTAAACTTGTTTCTTGATTCCTCCTCGTTTCCAAGTTATCTTGGGATGAATGTTTTGTGCATTTTCTCAGATCTATGTTGTTCTAAGAGGAATCTGTCATCGAAGTTCACATATATCAATCTCCTCGAATCGACATAGGTGGTTTGTGCCTTTCTGTAAAATATTGATGAATATTTTGTGCTATTTCCACCAATACCCTTGAACGGGGTATTGCGTGTTTCCTGTTTTTCCTTTGTTAGTTTCCTTCTTTCCTTGATTGCATTAGTAGAGGTTATTGCCAGTGATTAGAGTAATTTCATTGAGCTTAGATTGACTTGCGATGCTTGTTCTACGTGTTTGACGTTTTTTCCAGTTTCCATGACTAGTTGTAGGATAGTGGAACTGTTGTTTTATTATTGCTATTGAACCTTAGATGTTAGAAAAGTAGATCTTGAGGTTTACTTGGATTATACACACAGGTTGAGCATGTTTAGTTATACTCAGGACTGTGAGAATCCTAGAGTAGCATACCAAAGGAAGAATTGACAGAAGGGCTTCTCTAGAGTGTCTTTTAATTACGATGTGAGACTATAGGGGTAATTGACGTTGAGTGCTTCCCCAGAGAGTCTGTAGGTCCATGACATGGGCCATAGGGGGAATTGACGTTGAGTGCTTTCCCAGAGAGCCCTTAGCATGATACGAGACTACAGAGGGGAATTGACGGTGAGTGCTTCCCCAGAGAGTCTGCTTAATTACATAGCTGAACCAGAGGGGTGAGACTGTGTGTGCCTCCCAGAGGGTTGTTAGTGCTGATAGGTTGAACCATAGGGGTTAGAATATGAGAGCTACCCAGAGGGATACCTATTTCTTCTTTGTTGCTGGCTGTTTACTTGTGTACTTTGTTTACTAGAACTATGGATTATAGCTGCTTGTGCTTTTCTGTTTACTACTTCTTTTTTTGTTACTGCCATGTATTCATTGACTGTTAGGCGCAAATCTTTGGGTTTTTGCCTACTGGGATTGTATCTCACACCCTGTTTGGGCCATTCTTTTGGGTCCAAGCAGACTATGTTGCTGCAGGTATAGATAAGGGCAAGCGCCCTTCTACTTTGGGATCCTGACTGCACCAGGAGCTGGGGAGCATGGGATCGAGCCGTGGATCACGATGCTGAGGAGCTTACTTTGTTTTTCTTTTGCACTTGGTTTCAGTTGTATTTCATCACGTTGTTGTGTTTTCTGTTTTCCTTTGATACACATACCTATTGCATCTTTTTCATCATAGTTATATTTATACATTTCTTCCGTTGTTTGGTTTCTGTTATTATGCATGTTTTTTACTGCTTCCGCTGTTTATTTTTGTTTTCTTACCTTGTATACCTTGCTGAATGAGGGAATAGTTTCCCCACCAACTCACCAAGGCCCTCGCTACTAGTCGGCAACCTCTGGCATTCGGTGAAACGCGCTTGAGGTCATGTGGCGAACAAGGTATGGGCACCAGTGGAGGGGCTCCAGACTCGGGACGTTACAAGTAGTTCCTTAAGAATTCATTATATTTAATCAACTCCTACCATGTAATTTGGAAAATATATGACTCTTTCTAGGATAATATATACATCAATATTTTATGTTCATTATAAATAAAACATTTTTCAATATAATGATATTACCTCAATATTTTTAGTAAAACATTACTACATACTAATCCAAATCATGAGGCATGTATTTTTTCTTATGAATTGTGAATTTTCATGTGTCATAATATATTACTATATCATTCATTCATGAAGAAAACATCGAATAAATTATTTTGATGTATCCCTAAATCTAACAAACCCTTCTCCACTATAAGGTATTGTAAATTTAGTTGTTCTAATGAATATTCTTTTAACATATTTGAATTTTTTCTCACATTCAACTAACCAAATAACATAGATACCTTATGAGTCATATAGGTTTTTAAAGTTGATAAAAACCAGAAATCTCTCACCAAGATAAAAAATTATCATTACATCCCAAGGAAAATAAACATATCGATTACATTGGTATGTTTTGGACATTTTTCAATATCATCCATCATTGAAGGATCAATCAATATACAATAACAGGAGATTATAAGACCAAAGAATGTGAATTTTTGTTTCTAGAATTCACATTTGGAAAATTTATTATACAATTTATCTTTCCTTTGGATATTTAGAAGAATCTTAAAATTTTCTTCATGATATTCTATTCTATTTGAATATATAAGAATATCATTTATAAATACTACCCAAACATATTAAGGAACTCTCTAAAGACTCTATTTATTATATCTATGAACATAAATGGGGTATTCAAAATTCCAAATGGAATGCCTATAAATTCATGAAGACCATACATCATATAAAAGGTTTTCGAGGATATATATTCTCTCTTAAAACACAACAAATTATATCCATAGTGATGTTAAATCTAGGATAATTAATGAAATCAACATTGTTGATCAAAATATTCATCAATATAAGGTAGAGGAGAAATTTTCTTGATTTTTATCTTGTTCATTTCGTAAAAATTGATATAAAGACTAATGACCTCATATTTCCTCATAAAAAAGAATAGGTTCACTCAATAGTGACAAAATAGGTTATATGAATACCTTATCAGTATTGTTCTAGTATTTTTCTTCAGTTCATTCAACTAAATTTTATCTATTCTATATGGAGTATTTGAAATAGGTTTGAACCAATTATGAGTAATATTAAAGACACAAATTCAATATTTAGGGGGAAAATATAATCATAATTTGGAAATACATTAGCGTAATCCTAGGAATAGGGATACCATTTATGGTGATATTCACCCAAACCATTTTAGGTAAATATCGATCATTAATATAAATTAAGACCCATAGAAAAATTTAACATCCATTGAAATTTCATATTAATCCTTTAACAAAAATGATCATAAGAATATTTAGAATATCAAATGTGACATACCTTCCTCATTAATTGATAAGGGATCTATACAAAAGATCCATTCCATACCCAAAATAACATCGAATTAAACTACTAGGAGAATAAAAATATTTTTATGAAATATATTCCCATAAAAAACCATATAAGAGAAGTTATAGACATATGATTCAGTTGTCATCCATAAGATGTTTATAATACTAACTCAATAAATAATCATTGTAGTGGTGATGTGATCCCCTTCTAAAAGTCATTGTATATAATATAGTGTGTAGATCTAAAATAAACTATGATATTTTCTATTCTAGGGTGGATGGTATGTGTAAATTTCACCAATTCATTGTCACGACCCACATCAGCTTCTATGATTTCATGTGATTTACCATTTTCACTAGGTATTAGAGTTTTGTGATGGAAATTTACATCATTTAGCCTAAAATTCACACACTATTTGGAATAATATTCTTACTCCAGAAATTATATAATTATAATTTGTGTGCCACATTCAGTTGTTCTTTTTCACGATTCATTTTTTTAATATCCTTTTTAAATTAATATGACATTCTTTTAAAAAATTGACTTGTTTTCCATTGTTAACACCATACCCTATAAGGAATTTTCATCCAATTTTAACACAAAACATAATATATATAAGGGAAATTTTATCTTCTTTTATCCATTGATTTTATTATTATAATTTCCTACAAATTATATCTTTCTATTTTTCCCTAATAGAAAAAGAACACTGAGATTATCCAAATTTAGATTCCACCTTGGGATCCAATTAGATGACATATTTATAACAATTAATGTTATATATAACCAATTCCATGTAGATTATTGGTATCAAACCAATAAATAATCAATAAAATATTTATTTCAAGATCTATGATAAAATTAGAAGCATTCCATTCATCTGTGGGGAAATTTTTTTCATATGCACTGATGTATTTTTCATTATTTTTGATTAGCTTAAGAAGTTCTATTTACATATTCATCTGAATTATTAAAGGAAATGACTTATTAGAAAATATATTCTTAAACTCTTCTCATTTTATCGAGGAAAGTTCATTATATTTCATCATTTTCTAGATAAGATAGTACAATTGGTATGCTTTTCATTCGATACATATGCTGCTAGGAAATGTTTTTCATGTTCAAAACATAGGAGAACAAAAAATATTTTTTTTGAGTACTTATCCATTAAAATATAAATATTTTATTAGAGGAAACCCTAATGTAAGGTGGATTTTTTTGTATTAAAGAAAAAATAGAGATTTTTACATAAATTTTCTATATTTATTATCCAAATGATACATATTATTGTTTATATATAGATAGTTGGGTGAGAATTAATGAAATATTTTTCATACCCACACCCATTTCATTTATTTGTTCATTAGGAATATTGTTAAATTCATTTTCACAATTATCATTATAAAAATTCTTCCATTGTATGACCATTAACTAAGACTAGGATGCATAGTGTTATATGTATCTATGAAAATCCTTTAAAATGAGACATGACTTCTATGGAGATTATTTTCTATTCTTTTGAGAATGGAAAAAAACATATGTCTTATGGAAATGTTATCATCTCTTATACCAGTTTGTTTGATTACTTTATGATTCATGTCTTATTGTCTTCCTCAATTTAATCCATTACTCCTAATTATGATCTATGATATGAAGAGTATTATTTTCAAATGTTATTCTGATGTTCTTAAACATTTATGTTCATTTTATGATAAATAAATCAATTATATCTCTGTTTTTTACCTTTACTGAGAATCTCAGATCTCTATTACATATGTTAATTTTCACTAGGTTGTGATAAATCTTGCAGAGTATGGTATATCTAATAAGGCTTCTATTTAGGAAGAACTTAGTGGGTGAAAATGTAGATGTTTTTTAAACTAGTGGTTTATGTGTCTATGATTCCAATGGAACTAGACCTATACAATTTGGGAATGGAATATTAGGTTATGTAATGAGTATTTACCTATTATTATATGATATTTATGTATGAAAACTATGGGTTTTTATAATACTAATGCCTCATAATATCCTCAGGTTCCAACATAGATTATTGAATATTGAATTTTCACCGAAAAACAATGACCATATGAGTTAACTTGTTTGATAGAACATTCTTTCTATGATCATGAATAAACACTAATAACTCCTTATATTAATAATATTGATCCATCATTATAACCTCCGAGTACAGTAGATGTGAATGAATAAGGTATTTATTTTTCAAGATAGATATATGGAACACATCATGTACTTGAGATTGGATTGGTGGATACACAAAATGATAATATATTGTCCCAATATGACCATGAATCTTGTAGGGTCCAATATTCTCAAGTATTAGAATTCCCTACATCCAAAATCTATTGACAATCTTCCATGGATAAATTCACATAAACACAATGTCACCATATTTAAATTCTATATCACATCGATTATTTTCAATATAATTTTTTTACTATGATTTTCTAGGATTTGATGATGAATGTCTCTGACTTTGTCGTTAACATCCAAAGCTATCACGATTCCCAATAACATTTTTTTCTAACACTATACCATAATGTTAGTGTCATACACATCTTTCCAAAAATTTGTTCATAAGGAGAAATCTGTATTCTTGAGTGAATGATATTTTTATTTAAAAAAATTAATAGAATATATTATAGATTCCAAATACAATTGAAATACATAGAACATGATCACAGACAATACTCTATGGTTTTAATTTAACTCTTAGAATAAAAATTTTAATTAAGGATGATAAGATGTTTTGAAACTAAATTTTGTATCAAGAGCATATAGAAGACTTCACTAGAGTATCAAATTAAACATCAATTCTCAATCAGATACAATAGAATATGGTACTCCTTTAAACCTTTCCTCTTCCTTAATATATATCATGGAATTATAATTTTGAGATAAATATTCTATGATAGTAATTAATTATGCTAATTTTTTTTGTTTTCTTATTTCAAACCATATGTCCAAATTTCCTATAAATGTTTTGAGGTGTTTGATGAAAATATAAATTAGAATATTTTCTCAACAATTTAGGTATAGATAATGGTTATAAAATACCCATAGACTTTTGTCTCTCAATGTCAACATTATATCATACAATACATTGAAATACCAACTCATAAATACATATATTCATGTTTTCTAAATAGATATTAAACTTTTAGACCCCTATAAATCCTTTTACATCTTAGTGTAATAGAAAATTGAGAACAATGAGCCTCATCCAATATTTCATTCTTCAAATATCATATGGATGGAAAAAATACAATGTTCCTAAAAATTATCATTATACCACAATCAACCTTGTACTCATTAAAACATCTCACCTTCTTCTATGGCTCTACATCTTCCTTTTAGGCCACATTAATCTTTACTTTTATAGATTGTTGGACACTCATTTGAGAAAGATATTTTTTCACCCCTTTATCAAATGTTTTCATATGCATACTTTAAAAATAAATAAATATTAGAATTTGTTATCCTTATCATAGATATGTTTTCACGATCATTTTGACTCAATGAATCGACGACCTTCCTCGCTTTCAATAGGTGTTAATTTATTGACTCTCCATAATATTTATTATGTTCTGACCATCTCCTCTATTTCATATTTACCTCATTTTTTGTGAATATTGACTATACACTTTTATGATCGATTTATATAAGACAACTTTGTCTATAAATAAAATTCCACTATATAGTTATTACAAAGGCTGACACTATTACCTCTAAATCATGTGTTGGGTATATTTTTTCAAGAAAAAATCAATTTTCATGAATTATAATCTATAAACATATAATTCATTATAAGAAAAAACTAATATATAATTTTATGAATCAATATATATTATAAAACCTTATTCCCTTCCAGGTAATTTATGCATAAATGCAATGGCTAAAATAATATTTAGTAACATGAAACTCTCCTCACATTCAACTATATAATGGAATTTTGATACCATTTGAGTTATCATATTGAGTGTATGTTTCATTCATGATAAATTATCAAAAACATAAATAATATCCATAAAAACATTCGATATCATTCATATTGGTTATTTTGGTCCAATTTTTAACATATCGAGTCTTTTATGGATCTATAGATGCAACCAATCATGAGATTATATGACACAGAAAAAGGAATAATTTTGTTTCCAAAATTCACACTTGGTAAAATTTTCAAACAACATCTCCATACAGAGGTTATTTATAATAATCCTTCAGTTATCTTAATGCAATCCCTTTATCATTGAATAGATAATAATATAATCTATAATGACTACCAAAAATTGATCAATATAATTTCTAAAGACTATGATTATCAAACCTATAATGATGGAGGTGGAATTAGTTATAAAAAATAAAATAACTATATATAAATAGTCTGCACACCCTATATGAAATTCTATCTAGTGTATATCCTCTTTATGGAAGAATAATTAATAATATCCAAAATTACGTCCATTCTTAGAAAATTATTAAGGTCCATTTAGTTGACCAAATAATTCAAAACATTGTGGTCGAGGATACATTTTCTTGATTTTGATCGTGTTTTTTCAGTAATAATGAATGCATATTGGAATCAATCCACCATAATTTTTTAATAAACAAAGAGATTCACCCTAAGGATACTCACATGTCCAAAACAAATCTCTTTCAATTATTATACTAGATTCTCTCCTTCAATTATAATAACTGAATCAGATACACACATTAGAGTGTATTTAAAATAACTATAGAGCCAATTATGATTTAAATTAATGAATCTATAAAATTATTGAGTGCAACACATGGACACTCTTATGAAAATATTTCATCAAAATCTCTTAAATATGCATATCATTGATGTGGATTTTCCCCAACCATCTGAGATAAACAACCCTTTTTGAATAGGAATCAAAACCCATTAATGGATGCTATTTCTATTAGAAAATTATATTTATTATCACAGTGATATATAATAACTGGTTGGTTTGAATTATCAAACACAATATACCTTCCTATAGAATTTATATCAAAATTACTTAGAGAAATCCAATCGATGATTAACTTAAAATCCATTGAAATTAGAGAGAGAGTAAAAAAGATTTACTTGAAACACATTCCCAAGAACTATAACTTAGGATTTATGATAGACTTAAGATATGATCATGTTACTATTAGTGGTTTTCACTACCAATTAAGCATATATTTTTTAATGATAATACCTAATATTCCTTATAGATTTTTTATGATATATGATAATTTATATAAACAATATCAATAAGAGTACTTCAATATTTGATCTTATATATTTCCACCTCAACATAATCATTATTTCTACAATACAATAGTGAAACAAAAATGGTTATAATAAAAATTGGGCATCTTTGATGAACGTGATCCATCATAAAAAGAAAATCATTCATGCGAATTCTAAATCATGAATCCCTAATTTTAATCTTTGAATAATTTGTTTTAACATAGTTCATTTGTGGTAATAATCAATTCAAATCCTTTATGATGGTTTATAATTATTTTTCAAAATTATAACAAAAATACCCCAAGGAGCACCAGGTGATGAATAGTTCAAAGCTCAATGGGAACTTTGGGAGTTCTTACCCCTAGGTACAAATATACAAGATCTGCAACCAATTGTAGCATCTTGAAATGGATGTAATTTCTTTTAAACCACTCGATCTATCATTCACAAAAAGTCAATGAAATTTATTATACGTTGATTGATGCATGTTTTTCTCATAATAGATTCTTAATCATAGTTCCCAATGGTTAACTATACTTTTCATTGATACCAAATATTAAACCCACATATTTCAAACATGGATATCACTTTATAAAATATAAATATTCATTACTTTATGGAAGGATCTATGCCGTAATCATATTGTTCTAGTGCCTTATGAAACATGGTAATGTAAAAAACTGGTTTATAAGAGAACTAAATCATCTCCCTCCATGTTATTCATAACTTTAATCTTTCTTATACATATCATATATAATAAATATATTCATACCTGATGAAAATGAAACATAAAAAAATTAGAAAATAGGATCAATAAGGGTATACAAGGTACATATCAACATAACATGATAAAGGGGGTATGTGTATAATATTTTAAAGTCAAGCCATGCATACCATAGAAGATAAACATGAGTCATGGAATAAATAGTGTTAGTTAATAAGTCCCGAATAATAAAGTAATAAAAAACCAAATCCAATAGATCGTAACAGTTCCCTATGAAATATAATTTCATCATATTTATAAGTATGTAAAGTATTTTCAATAGTATTCAAATCTCATAGTCAGAATTATCATTGTCGAATGGGTTCACTTATAAAACCATCATTTTAGTGATGGCTTACTCCCCTGAATATCATAGTTGGATAATTCTCTTACTAAACCGAGTTTACACCACTTTATAGATCTCTTTATTATGTGATATATCAATATTTACCAAAATCCTAAGAGGTTTATGTCATATTGAACCCACACATAACTTAATAAAAATAATACAAATGTGTATAGAAGATCATAAAATGTTTATCAAATCATAGAAATTGATAATAAATGGGTTTCATATACCATTTATCATGGGATAAATTAATAAAAAATGGTTTTTATTAATATTTCATCACAACATAACATGTATAAATCAAATCGGTTTCATAATCATTTTGTAAATTTATTCTAGGAGAAGTTTTGGAAAATTAAGGAGTCTGGTAAAAATCATTTTAACATAATGATAAACCATCCATATAAATAATAATGATGATATCATTATATTATATCACAAGTAAATCATAATTATCATGAAATAATTTTTTCTTATATTAAAAATAGTTTCGAATGATCTGATTGAACTTTACTAAAGGAAAATATCTATTCCATTTTTTAAATTAATTATATAAAATCCAAAAAAAATCAAAACAAATAAAACAATATTTTATTCTAAATTAAAATAAAAAGCATTTAAAGGATGGTTTAAATCAATGAGTATTCGTGATGAGGAAAAAAAATTTCATTCTGTACATATTAATATTAATATAACATTCAAATTTTCAATAAAATGTAAAAATTTCCCCATTCATAAAATGATAATAATATATCATTACAACAAAATTTAAAAAAATAAAACATGAGTAAAATTTAATTTTATCAGTACTTGGTTCAAATTAATAACATTATTTAAATATTTTTTATAGATCATGGACAAGAAAGTTAATATATTTTTTATTAAAAAAATAATTAATGAGGGATTCTTTTTAAAACATTGTTTTAAACTGATGAGTTCATAATGGTAGAAAAATGAATGAAAAACATGAAATTTTCATAAATAAGTATAGGGGATAAAATTCCATGGGTTTTATTAGAGATATATCATATTATATCATCATATGAAGTATAATCATAAATAATACTTATAAACAAAGAGGCTATATCAAAATAAACATACCACATTGGTAAATATAGAATCATAAGTCAAATGATAGAAATAAAATTACATGGATATGTATATATCAAATAAATATCATGACAATAATCATTGTATAAATTCATGGGCATTGAATACACCTCACAAAATAAACAATTGGTAAACCAGACAAGTGTCCCGTGCAAAAATAAGTGTGATGAATGTCCCTTAACTCAAGTCTAAACTGTAATTATATAGATTAGAAACTACTGTATAATAAATAAATTATTAATATACATATATTATAAAAAAATAAATAAATATATATATCATGATTTATATGATTTACTTACAACCTTTTATCTCCCATTGGTAGCAATTCCTTTTTAAAATTTTATTTCATGTAATAAATTCTTATTTTTTCATGTAAGTTTTGGTTTGATATTTTTAGTTATTTTAGATTGATAATTGTTCCAAAAATACAATAATTTTAACCATTATAAAAATATAACATGTTCTGATTATAAATATTTTTATTAACCCTTTAAAAATAGATTTTGAAAATGAATTAAACCATTCATGGTGACATTAGGCGGTACATATCCATTAATGTTGTTCCTAATTTCTAAAAAAATAGAAAATAAATAAATTTAAATAATATATCAACATTAAATAAAAATTCTCACTCCATATATATCATTTATAATGAATAAATCTATCTTTTCTACCATATACTGCAAAATAAAAGAAAAATGAGTCACATCACTTTGTAGAGGTGATAGGCCACACAAACGCATGAGAGATGTTATTCTTTTCCAAAGGATTGGATGGTAACAAGGGATATGAGATATTATTATCAAGGTGTATAAATTTTCTATTATCATAACATAAAATTATTAAATCCAACATTTTATCTTTTTGTGATAGGATGGGATGGAAAATGAATTACATCAGTTTATGAGGAGGAATGTTACCGTACACATGATGAAATAATTCATCTCACATTTGATGGTGGAGTATAAGTATATAATGTACGAAATAAAAAAAATATTTTTGTATTATATTTAATATATAGATTTTATTATATCATAATATCTGAATCATATCTAAGATAGGTGGATTATGAAATAAAACAAAAACACACGGTTAAGAATGAAACCTCTTCTTTGGAAAACCTCCTTAGGATTGCAATAAAAGAAATAATATGAGGGTTTTATAATACCAATAAGAAATATAATAAATTTTTATTGATGTATTTAAGTAATTTTTTTAGGTATTTGATGAACCAAAATTCTTAGGATGTGTGATCATAAGAGAGGATGGGTACCCATTTTTTTGTGGGCGAGTGGACACACTTGGAATCTTTGAAAATAGAAAAGTTATACCCAAATTTTACATATTCTAAAAAGCTAAAATAATTAAAATTTATATAAAATTTTATTATATATGTTCTACATGGGGATATAAAATTTATTTTTGACAATTTTTTGTGTAATTTTATCCATTAACATTTCTAACCCCCAATAAAACCATTTTATCATTAACCATAAAAATTAATTTGTACAGATGATAATATTCATTATGTATAAAAATTAAGATCAAAATATTATATAATATTAATTATTATAATTCCAAATATGTAATAGATTTCTAAAAATTATATTCAAAAAATTAGTATATTTTTATTTAAAATTAAACACACCAAAAGCGTGGAAAAAGTGTTTTTCCAAAGAATTTTTTTTATAAGTATATAAAACATAATATAAAATATTAGAATTAAAATAAATAAAATTATTTAAATTAGATTAATAATAATATAATTTTACTAATATTTACTTTTAAAAAATATTAAAAAAATTGAACTTCTAAACGCTTCAAATAAAAATGATGTTATATATAAAAATAATTATTTTCCACTATTCTTCAAAAAATTAATGTTTAAAAAATTATAATCTATTCACTATATGATAATTTGGACATATGGATTTAAAACATGCTGTTTATTTTTTCAAATAATTTTTCTAAATATTTCAAAAAGTTCATCTATTATTTTCTAAAAAATCATTTTTTGAGAAAAATGTATTTTGGATTCTTAGAAAACATTTACTATAAATTATGAACTTATTTATCAATATATTTTAAATTTAAAAAAATTCCCTACATAATTTAAAAAATTTGGTTATTCCTATGAATACAGGGAAATTTAATTCCTCTTTTGTAAAGATAATGTTGAAATAATTATACTAATAATGTATTTCGGTTTGTTAAAACTTAATTTTTCATTTGAAAAATTCAATAAAAATGAAATATATTTGAAAAAAATATTTGTTTTATAATTTATAGGGGTATTTCAATATTAATGAAATTTTGGGAATGTAAAAATTCTTTATTTATTGTGAATTTTAAAATCTAATTGAGTTACAATAATTTTATATAGAAATTTCGCAATGGAAAATTATTTATGTGTTATAAGAAGATATGAAATATATTAAGAATAAATTTAATCTTTTATATATCTTATAAAGTGATATTATATATCATAGTTAATAATTAAATTTTTATATTTCTATATTTTTCTATTAGACAATATCGTTTTTATGAAATTTCTTATATATTTAGAGAATATGTTATGTATTGCGGAAAATATTTTACATATTGAATTTTTATATCAAAAATATCTTCTGTACTGAATTATTTAATTATTAAATAACTATTATTTTTAATATAATAATTAATCTTACACATATCTATAAGGTTAATATTTTAAATTATTTAAGCTTCTTATTCTTCAGGATTTTTGGCGTTCATATTTTTTAGAATGATATAATATTCATAATCTTTAAATCAATATTAAAATTTCCTTTTTTATGATACAAAAATCAGTATCAATCATTAAAAATTAATTTAAATACATAAAATATAAATCCTAGTAATCAACATACAATTAGATTCTTATATCAGTTCTATATTTCATGCACATAAATCAATAACACAACATAATCTTCATATATGATTATATTTTACCTTTCTCATTAATATAATTATTGATACTTGTAATATTTTACCCTGGTGTTACTCCAATACATAGTTCTCATCTCAACACAACCTTTTAAAAAATAATCACTTTTAATGTTGTTGGATTGAAATCATACTTATTTAAGAAACTGAAATTTTTATTTATGAATCCTACATAAAGTAATTGAATTTTATTTATAGAAAACTCTACTCTATCTCAATATGACAATATGGGTATATCATTTACAATGATAGAAATTTAATAAACCCACATAATATTGGTATATTATATCCTATGATCTATATAAATATCATGTTTTCATAATTGAAAAACCTTATATAATATTTTATTTACACTTATGAATCACATAAAATCTATTAACATATTAAAAAACTGCATAAAATTGTCATTTTCCAATAAAATATTATCATATTGAAGTTCCCAAAAACTATAGTTTTGTTGCATTACATAGTACTATAGAATTAAAAATACACAATAAAATTCATCCTTAACTCCTCTTATAACTTATAAACTTGTTCTAGGTCTTCCTCAGTGTGTATCCGATCTAAAAAATTGTTTTTTGGGAAATTTTTTTACCATTAAAAATTAAATTCTTCAAAAAAAAATTTTATGGTTAGATAATTTAAAATTTAAATAAAACACAAGATAAAGTGATATAAGAAATTTTTTAAATTTTATGATAACATTTTAATATTTAAAAATATTTTTAATCATGAAATATTAGTATTAATTGGGATTTTTTGATATGTTTGAATGAGAAAAAAATTATATTAGAAATAAAAATGAATGGTATTTGTGTTGAAAGTAAATGAACATTAGTCAGTAAGGAGGTCATATACCAATTACCATATATTATTTAAAATTAAATCAAAAAAAAATTAATATTATGTATCTAAAAATCAAATTTATATTATGTCATGATAATAATAGGATCATTGAACCATCATGATCTTAGAGTAGTAAGATATTTTGTGAATCAAGATGAAAAATGGTATATGTATGGAATATAATATAATAAAATTAAAAAAATCATCTTAATTATGAGAGTTTATTTTGTGATCACTTGGTAATTAACTAACAAGGGTTTATAAGGAATTTAAAACACTTTTTGAATGTAACATGATAATATTAAAATACCATGTTGTATTCAGTTTCAAAATATTCATTGAGGTATTCCTTTAATAATTCACATAATTTATTCTTTTCATAATATTTGGATTTTTAATTCTAATAAAAATCAACTCATATTACTTATCCCATAAAATTGGTTTGGGTCATTTATTTTTTCAATTTCGTGAAATATTCTGTAAGGTTGTTTCCACAAGGTGATCCATTAAAATTGATTCAATTCAGATTTCAGACTCTAGGTAATGAGATTTGTAACTCAATTTCCCTTTACTGAGTGATATATTTTTCCATTTATTATTGTTCTATAAATTTATGTATCTATTTTCTTTATATTTATTTCTATGGGTTATAATCTTGCTTTTTTGTATTTTAATTTCTATCACATAATCTCTTCATTGATATCTTCTTTCTTCACAATTTATGATCATTGTAATCTATTTATTTTTGAATTTTTTTTCTTTTAATTTATTAATTATCAATTTCATATCGTCACATTTAAGACTCAAGTTAATGTTCTTGAATTTTTTCCATACTGAATTACCCACATTATTTATTAATGGATGGTCTCTTTCCCCCTAATGGATTTATAGTTCATACAGTACATTGTTAATATCTTTTATATAATACCCATATTCATTTTTGTGAATATTATCTTCATCACCTTCCATATATATCTTGGTTTTATATTTTTCTCCCATGTCAAATTTCATAATGAAATCCATTATTTCATAATTTTCCATATTTTTTATATGATTGTATACCATTTACCCAACACTGCGTGAGAACTCAATATTAATTAATCAATATTTGTGGATGGGTATCACGTTTTTTATTTCATTTCATCTCTATGAGTATATTTGAAACTCGTATAATAATTATTTCAATATGATTTATTATTGAATATTGAAAAATTATAATTATGTATTTTATTTTCTATTAATTACATTAATATAATTACTGAATTGATATTATTTATCCACAAGTGGGTCCCAAAATTTTATATCCCATAGATTAACTGGTAGGACTCGTAAAAAAAATAGTTTTGTATATTTGGTGTATGTCATCCCACTGTTATATAATTTCTTTACTGATTCAGTGATGGTTTTATTCAGATGTCCATTATTATGCATTCAATGACTAAAAATATTTTAATGTTATCCATTTAATTATGATTAATTTTTTCATATCCAAGAATTAATCCCATGTTGACATTATTGGATATGTGGTATGATTTTTCAATTATTTATTCCATCAATATTATTTAGGACTTTTTTATTAAATGATGGATTCCACTATACTTTACTCCCATGCTAATATTTGCACGACCATCCAATTTTTTAAAATTCTATTCATAGGGAATAAGGATGAATAGTAATTATAAGTATGTCAATGTTTTATTTAAGAGGATTGAACCTTTAAGGGAGTATTTGTATCATGTAATGCGTTTTATTATGTGGGAAATACCAATTTTATACAAAGAATATGGGGTTTGTTACGTAAGGGTTTCCATAATTATCAATATATTGAAACCTAAAAATTATAGAGTGTGTATGAAATGAAATATTATCTATAAATCATGTTATGAAATATAGTTAATTTATAGTGGTGATAGTTTTTATTGAATAAGGTTTAGATAACATTATATGATAGGATATTATTTTTTGAGTAAAATTTTATGGTTTTTAGATTCCATCTTGAGTTAATATTTTAATGTTTGATAATTTATTCAATGTTATATATAACTTTTGATAAATTCTGTTATAACACCCCATGTTTTATAAAAAATAAATAAAAAACCGGAAACATTATTTGAAGATGATAATTATAACTATCCATTAATAATAATTTTTCCACTTCTATATCTGGATTTTTGAAGGACTATCATCTAAAATTATGATCATTAAGTTATTGGGAGTCTAATGGAGCCTAATTGATTTTTGGTGAATAATATCTTATCCCTATGAATAATAATATTAAAAAAAGAATGGAAAATTATATTATTATTTTATTTTCATAAGGCTTTATGATAATGACATGTTAATTAATTTTTGATTGAGATATTAATTGAGTTATAGTTTTAAAAATTTTAAATTTTGTATAAAGTATGAATTTATTTAAAAATTAAATTAGTAATATATAGAATTTTTTTTCAAATAATGGAGGTTATTTTTGAATTGTCTATGTCAAAAAATTGTTACGGTGAGTTTTTTGAATTTTTCTGAAATTCCTGAATTTTTGATAAATAGTGAAATACAATAAAATACCTTATTTTCAAATTATCAGTTAAATACACTATTTATGAAATCATAAGTTATTTAATCACACATGGTTTGAACTCACATGCCATTATTAATATTTTGGGTCACATGAATCTTGACTATTCATAGTCTTGAACAAAAATATTATAATAATGATTAAAATAATGTAAAATCTCTCATCCCCTCAACTCTAAATACCACTATCATTCCACTCTCCCAATCACACCTGTCAATCCTTGGGAATTAGCTAGGTTCTAAAAAATTATATCCCCAAGTCTTATAGCTACTCGTATCCCCAAAATTCCAAAACCAAAGGCCTTAAGGAGGACCTCAAGGCGAAGAGATCCAAAGGTAAACATCCTATTTTGTTTTTTTCTTTTCTTTTTATTTTCTTTTATATTAATCTTATTTCCTCACCTCCTCATCTTTAAGAGTAATGAATTATCCAATATCTTACATATTCTATATTTAATTATATTAATGGATGATTCACCGTTATAATTCTTCTCTTCTCCCACATATTAAGGAAATTGAAACACCGTCAGCGATGTGTCGATTTACAAACATCATGGCCGATATGATTTCAAATAATTTTACATCCTTAAATACTAGTCATGAATCCATTTTTATTGTTGAACCAGATTATAATTTTTTTATTATATCTTACATAAGTTTCTGTAATAATTTTTTACACATGTTGTTAATTTATGAAACAAAATTAATTCATTACGATCGAAAAATCACCACAATGACCAAAACAAATATCAATAATGTTATAACATATTAATCAACCTCAAGTTATAATTCAAAACGATAAATGGAATAATTTATTCTACTATAAATAATTAAATACTTTTCCATTCCTATTTTGGAGTTTAAGTCCCAATCGGCATGAATATCCATCATGAACGGATCATGGAAATCATGTAAAGAATGCACCATAAACAATGGAAGGAACAAATACTAACAATTAAATGGAAAAATGAAGTAATGTAATGATCATATAAGAAATTATATAGATTAATATGTCTCTATAAGATACTAATAACACTCTTTGTACAATTATACAGTAGTTTTAAACATGTTTGAATTAATACAATCCTAAGGTAAGGGAATTCTTAACCCGATTTCCATTCATTAGGATAACCTTATACTTCATTATTTATGTTTTACTAAAGTTTTTTTCAGGGTGGTTTTTTTATATTATGTTTAATTATATGTATTTATAGTGTAGATACATACTCTATCCACAGTATTAAGTATCATTTTAATTTTATTATATTTTAAGGGGTTTTCTTTTAAAATCTTCTTTTAAAATTCTATTTAACAAAATTGAACAACAATGTCTTTATTCAATTATTCATGTTGTATGATTATATTATGGTTATGTGGAATTTTTCAAGATCAATGATGGGACCCATATCTCCCTCCAATGCATTGGGTATGTGTAAGTTAGAGGTGGGGTGTAAGGTTACTCCACATGTAATTATGATGGTTAATCAATTGTAAGGTAGCCGGGAGGGTTAAAAATAACAAGGTAGTTGATAAGGTCATAGGATTCTGAAAGTAATTCCCTATACACCTTTTTTATTCTATTTATCTTCTATATGTTTTTTGGTAGTATTATTGAAATCCCATCTTTCACAATGTAAGTTTATAATGGTGACAAGTATTCCTTTTTGAAAATAATTTAATATGATTAAAGTATTCATGGACTAATGTGTTATTTACTTCTTTTTATATCCCTTACATTTCCATTTGTGATAATACCTGGTTTTTAAATTATGTTCACATGTTATAAGGATGTGTACTACATACAATGAATCCATGTTAAATGTCATGATAATTTTTCAAAGATAACATGTTTTATTAGAAAAGTTTAATATTTCAAAAGAAATGGATACTGTTTTGGGGTATCTTCTCTATATTAATGTAGAATATAATGTATTTATTAAATCTTAATTCTCTAAAACACTACATTTGAAAATATATTAAATATGAATGAATGTGGTTTTTGGAAAAAAATTTGTGATTATGTAATGTAATAAGGTTGTGTCCTTATTATTCTTTTTAGGGGGTGGTTTAGATAACCTTATGGATTATGAGGATGTTAATAGAATAAAATTATTGATTTTACATTATGGTTAATTTTAAATGATACCGAAGTTAATGATTATCATGATTCTTCGACTAAAATATATTTTTTATAATGGTTTTCCACATAAGAAATAGGGAAGCTAAAGAAGAGAGGCCTTGACCAAATGATGTCCTTTAAAACCTACATCCTTGTATAGTAGGGATTGGAACGGAATAGTTTTTTATAGAAATGGATTAGCTGATTTAGGAAATAAATGTTTGTGGAATCCATGCATGAGAACGACCAGAGGTATAACAATAAACATGATGATAGTGGAACATTTTATGAGACATAACCCTCCTACTTTCAATATATCTTCTAACCCATTAGTGGATGAAAGATGGATTAAATCCCTTGAAAAGATATTTGATGTTGTGGAATGTTCATATAGTCAAATGGTAAGTCCTTCCATTTATAATTTTTAAGGTGAATCTGATCATTGGTTGTCAATGGTCATAAATATCAAGGATAAAGAGGATGATTCTTCAAAAGATTGGGATGAATTTAATTGCCTATTTCATTAAAAATATTTTCCTAAGGTGGTGTTACATAGAATGGAGAAACAATTACTTGAATTTCTTTTAAAGGAGGAAGATTTAGTGGCCATATATGAAGCAAGATTCACTCGACCACAGAGGTATTCTCCAATTATTATTCTGGATCACAACATAAATATAAACACCTTTTACTTAGGATTGAATCCAAGGTATTGAAGGGTGTTTTACTCTTGTGAATTGAAAAGTTATGAGACACTTATACGATGTACTAAAAAGTTAGGGACAAGTATTATGATGATCATGTGGCCTTTGAAAATAAGGAGAAGAAGATGTCTATATGGAAAATGATGGGTAAGAGTCAACCAAATAAATATGACGGTATAAAATTCTAGTTTCTAGTCTGTGAAAAGTGTGGAAAAATCACCATGGGGAATGTCGTACCAAAACAGGGAAGTGTTTTCGATGTGGAATGTTTGGACATAATGCTTGAGATTGTAATGAAAATGAACCTAAAACTAATTCTCATAAGTAAACTGCTATGTGTTTTTAAATTAGGAATGATGGATCATTATAAAAATTCTTTCCCAAAAAGATATCAGTATGATGAAATGAATCCAGACTCTAAGAAAAAAGGTGCAGTGAGATCCTCTATAACCATGTTATTAGATGTCAGGACATACAATGAAGTTGTATCAGGTTATTTTTTTTACATATATTTTTCTAATGTTCTCTATGATACAGGGTCTACACATTCATTTATTTATAAGGAATTATCTGGTGAATTGAAAACATCAACCCAACAAATGAGACTAGAACTTACTATTAAAACATGAGAAATAAATATTATAGTAAAGAAGAATTATAAAAATATTTCTATTTTTTTGTGGAAATAAATTTCTTATAAATGTTTTTATTTTTACCATAGTATAATTGGATATCATTCTAGGATTTGATTAGGTTCGGTTTATCATGATAATATTGACTGTAGATCTAATGAATTTATTTTTCAGAAAGAGTTTTAGTTTTCATACAAGAAAAAACTCATACAGTTGATAACATATCAAGAAGCCAAGAAAATTTTGAAAGATGGGTATGTATGTTATCTTATACATATTTTTGTAAAAAATGGAACAGTTCAGATCAGTGATGTCCTAGTGGTAAATTAATACCTTGATGTTTTTCCTAACGAGTTACCCGATGTCAAACCTGATCATTAAGTTGAATTCATAACTGAATTAGTTCCTGGTGCAAAGCCAATTTCCAAAAAAGAATATCAAATGGCTCAAATAGAACATATTGAATTGAAAAATCAGTTTTAGGAGTCTCTTGATAAAGTTGTCATTCATTCTATCACTTCACCAAAGGGTGCTCCTGTTTTGTTCGTTAATAAGAAATATGGTTCCATGAGATTTTACATTGATTATAGAGCCATGAATTACATCACTATAAAAAACATGTATCCATTACATCATATAGATAACCATTTTTATTATCTCTAGGGTGCTATGTACTTTTCCAAGATTTACATGAGATACAGATACCATCAATTGAAGGTGAATGAGGATAAAATCCCAAAAACAACTTTTCATACTAGATATGGGAATTCTGAATTTTTTGTTTTGATATTTGGGGTAACTAATCCACCTTAAGTATTAATGAATCATATTAAAAGAATATTTCATGAGTTATTAGAGAAATTATTTTGTTTCTATTGATGACATTCTTATATTTTATAAGAGTAAATAGGATAATGAAAAATAGCTAAGGACTATATTGTAAACCATAAAAAAAGAAACATTTTAAAAAATTCAGTATGTGTGGGTTTTGGTTGAAACATATATATTTTCAAAGGAACATAGTAAATAAGGATATAATAATAGGTGATCCTACTAAAACAAAAGTGGTTAATGAATAGACATGACCCACAAATGATAGACTAATTCCTAGTATTATTGAATAAGCTAGTTATTACCGACAGTTTCTTAAAAACTTTTCACGAGTATGTAGCCACCTAACTATGTTAACGCCAATGGGGTTCAATTTATTTTGACAATAAAATGTAATTTTTTTCAAGAACTAAATAAGATATTGGTGAATGGTAAATTTTTGGCCTTGCCTTCTTGAAATGGTGAGTTTTTCATATATTGGGATGCTTCATTAAAGGGAATTGGTTGTGTTTTGATGAATAATGATTAGGTAATAAATTATGTTTCAATACAAAAAAATCCTCATGAGTTAAACCATCCCACACATGATTTGGATTGGTTGTATGTGGTTTTTTATTTGAAAATTTAGAGGCATCATTTATACAGATCCAAATGTCAAATATATACTGGTCATAAAACTATAAAGTATATAATCACTTAAAAGGAATTAAACATGAGGAAGGAGAGATGGATTGAACTAATAAGGGATTATGATTGCATGATCAATAACCATTTGGGAATAGAAAACAATGTGTAGGATTCCTTGAGTCAAAAAAATCCTGAATCATTAAACATGTTACATTTGGAACATGATCCCTTGATTAATAATTTGATATATTTTTTAATAAATGTTTTTGGTGCCAAAAATACCACTATTATGTTTCATGTTTCAGTGCAGTAATCATTATCAGAGAGAATTAAAAAAGTGTAGAAGGAAGATTCTGAGCAAAAGATAATTTTATAATTGTTTAAAATGGGTATTTTTATAGATTATAACCTTGATAAAGATTGTGTTTTAAGATTTGGTTAAAGGTTGTGTGTCCCTTGTGATTACTAGTTAAAGAAAGAATTGTTGTGTGAATCTCATAGTTCTCTATTTACATTTCATCCTGGAAGTACTGAGATGTCCAGAGTCTATCATAAGTATTTCTAGTGGGATGGATTAAAAATGGATATTGCTGATTTTATGAAGAAATGTTGGAAATGTCAATAGGTTAAAGGAGAGCAACAATTATCGAAGGGGATGCTTCAGGATTTTATAGTTCTTGAGTTGAAATGGGAGAATATATACATGGACTTTGTGGTGGGAATACATAATACTTCTCATTGAAACAACACAATTTTGGTTTTTCATGATCAACTCACTAAATCTGCATATGTTTTTTATATCTGAGATACATTGTCTTTGGATAATCTTTCTAGATTGTACCTCAAAGATATTTTTAGGTCACATGGATTTCATATTTTCACTGTATTTTATTGGGATCCCATGTTTACTTATAAATATTGGATGGGTCTTTAGAAGTAGTTGGGCAGAGAATAAAATTTCAGTAAAACTTTTTATCTTCAATCATATGGGTAGAAAGAATGAATGATTTAGACTTTAGAGTTTATGATTAGAGCATGTTCATTGTTCTACCAGGGTTGTTGTGATCAACATCATTCTTTATAGAGTTGTCTTATAATAATAGTTTTCATTCATGTATTCAGATTACACCTTTTGTGAATTATATGGGAAGTTGTGTCCAACTCATGATTTTTGGGATGAATTTAGGGAGAGGAAGTTGATGGGACTAGAATTAGTAGAGGTAGTGGTTGAGAAAGTGAAGACGATCCACAACACATGAGGATATCTCAGAGCAGGAAGAAAATTTATGCATACAAAATAAAGAAATAATTTTCTTTTGATGTAGGTGAACACATTTTTTGTATAATTTATACCTGGAAATGTGTTATGTATTATTTTAAGAAAGGAATTATAAGTCCATAGGCCAATAGATCTTATGAAATCTTAGAGAACGTTGGACTATTATATTACTGAGTATCTTTCCCTCTAATTTTATCTCAGTTATATAATTGTTTTCATGTTTCGATGTTTGAAAGTATGTGCCAGATTCATCTCATGTCTTGTTCCCAGAAGTAGTTCAGTTGGAAGAGAAACTTTTTTATGAAGAGAAACCAGTTTAGATTCTTGATCGAAGGGAACAAGTATTGCGTGATATGGTAACAGACAAGGTAAAGGTTTTGTGGAAAAACCACTTGGTTAAAGAAGCATAATGGGAGTCTGAAAATGCTATGATGGAAAGGTACCCTCACCTGTTTAATAAGTAAGTAAAATTGCGAGGATGCAATTTCCATAAGGTGGGGATAATGTAACACCGACTATTTTTTTAAAATATATTGAAATACATGAAACATTATTTTAAGAAGATATTTATAAATATCCTTAAACATAATTTTTCCACTTTTATGTTTTGAATTTTTAAAAATGGTCATCTAAAATTATGATCTGTATGTTATTTAAAGTCTGATAGAACTGACATGATTTTTTTATGAATAGTAACATACTCTTATGAATAGTAATGTGAGTATTAATATGACCCAAATGAAATATAAATTATATTATTATATTATTTTCATAATTCTTCAAGATAATGACACCTTGATTAAATTTTCAAGCTGATATAAATTGAGTTATAATTTAAAAATTGTTAATTTTTTTAAAAAGAATGATTTTATTTAAAAAGTAAATTCGTAATATTTATAAAATTATTTTAAAAAAATGGAGTTTATTTTTGAATTCTACACTTCAAAAATGGTTCAGGTGATTTTTTTTGGATTTTTCTGAAATTCATCTTTTTTATGAATAATGGTATACAGTAAAATACCATATATTTAAATTATCAATTAAATACACTATTTATGAAAAAATTATTTATGTAAGACAACTTGTTTCGAACTCACATGTCATTATGACTATTTAGGGTCACATGAAGAAAGACTATTCATATTCTTGAGAAAAAATATTATAATAATGATTAAAATAATGTAAATTCCCTCCTCCCATCCACTATAAATACCACTATCATTACCCTCTCCCTCTCACACCTCTCAAGCCTTGATCATTTTCTATTTTCTACCAAATTCCATCCCCAATGATATTCCTCATGTCCTAGAGCTGCTGGTCTCATCAAAAGGACCAACTAAAGGCCTTAAGGAGGATCCCTAGGAGAAGAGATCAAGAGGTAAACATTCTCTTTTATATTCCTTATTTTCATTTCATTTTTTTCTACTCTTAATATTTTCCCACATCCCCTTATCAAAGAGGGATAAATGATATAGTATCATACATTTTTTTTATTTCATCATGTTTATGTAATATTAGCCATTATATTTCTTCTCCTCTCCCACTTATTCAATAAATAAAACATCGTCTGTGATGTGTTGATTTTCTGACATCATGGAAGCTATCATTTAAATTCATTTTACTTCCTTCAAGATTGGTAATGATACTAATTTTATAGTTTGGTCAGATTATAATTTATGTTTCATATCTTATATAAGGTTCTAGAATCATTTTGTACAAATTTTATTAATTGATGAAACAATATGAGATCATTACAATCGAAGAATCTCCAAAATAACCTAAACAAATATCAATAATGTTTTTATTTATCAATCATCCTCATGTTAGAAAAAAAAATTATAAATGGAATAATTTTTGGTACAAGATATCTCTAAATACTATTACATTCTAATTTTGTACTTTCACTTCCAATCAAAAAGAATATCCATCATTAACCAATCAAGGAAATCATGTAAAAAATGCACCCCAAATAATGGATTTAAAAAATACTAACAATTAAAGGGTGAAATGTTGTAATGTAATTATCATATAAGATAATATAAAGATTAATATGTTTCTTTTATATATTAATAAATCTTTTTTAACCATTATTCATGAGTTTTAAACAAGTTTTAGATAAGACAAACCTGATGTAAATGAATTCTTAACACAATTTTTATTATCTGGGTTAACATTGTACTTCATTATTTACATGGTAATAAAATTCTTTGTGTGATGGGTCCTTTTATATTATGTGTGTTATGTGTATTTATAGTGTATATACATATTCTATCAACTCTATTATGTCTCATTTTAATTATATGATATTTATAGGGGATTTTTGATTAAAATCCTCTTTCAAAATTTTGTTTTAAAAAATTCAAATGAAATGTTTTTATACAATTATTCATGTTTTATTATTATGCTCTAGATCTTGGGAATTATTTATGATTAGTGGTTTAACCTATATATCCTTCCAATTCATTGAGTATTTGTATGTTGGAGTTCGTTTATATGGTTAATCCAAGTGTAACTACAATTGTTACAAAAATTATAAGGTAGTTGTGAGGGTTACGAATTATAAATTAGATGAGAGGGTTATAATATTATGTATGTAACTCCCCAAGATACCATTATGATTATACTTATGATCAATATTTTTTGTGGAAATCTCAGGGAAATACCATGTTTTTCAAGGTATGTTTATATTGGTGATAAGTATGTATTTTTGAAAATGATTTCATATGTTACAAGTATTCGAGGACTAATATGTTCTTTACTTCTTTTTTATAGCTTTTTGTACTAATACCATGTTTTTAATTGATTTTCACAAGTTATAAAGATTTTTAAGACATATAAAAAATCCAAGTTAAATGTCATGAATATTTTTCAAAGAAATATTTGTTATCTGAGATGTTTTATATTTTGAAATAAATGGATATATATTTTGTGGTGTATTATCTATATGAATTTATAATGTAATATATGTATTATATTTTAATTATATAAAACTCAAACAATAAAATATCCTAAATAGTAATACATTGAGTTTTTGAAAAAAGAATCATGATTATATAATATAATAAGGACGTTTCCTTATATATGTTATTGGATTTTATATTGAGTAATGATACTTTGGGATTTTTTATCACGTTTTAAGAAGACAAAATTATTCAGGTATAGTTATAATATAGGATTGATATGTTATTTTATCCAAAAGGTTTGAGAGACAGGAAGAAACCTACTCCCTACAAACTATAATAAAAATGAATAAACAGTACATAGTTACTCAGAAATAGGAAGCCTTACAAAGCTGTGTATATAAAGCACCTTCCCGATCATTGAAAACCAAACTGTCACTATAGACTGGGAGAACAAAGGACAAACTAGAACTAACCTCCATGATCGCCCTTTTGGAGAGAGCTTCGACAATCTGATTATCTTCTCGATACACATGAGAGACATTGAGGTATAAGCATTCAGTAAGACTCTGGTGGGAGATCCAAGCAGACATCATCCTCTAAGGAACAGTCCGAGATCGATCTTTCATAATATGCTTACCAACATAGGAATTTGACTCCAACCAAACTCTATTCCAACCATAACACACCACATAACTGATAGCCTTGATCATAGCCCAACATTCTGCCTCAATCGCATGAGCATACCCAACATAATGAAAGAAGAAGCCCTTAAAATATATATTGGTACTTATATAAAACTATATGGACTTAAAAATTGATTTGGAGAAATTGAAATTAGATAATAAATATAAAAACTATTTTTTAACTTTCATGATTATAGTATATAGAAGAATATTTATAAGAAATTATTTAATTATAATCGCAAAAATTATAGATTACATTGATGATTACTAAGGTGTAGTAATTTTGGGGTAAAAGAAAAGTTAATCATGCAGAATATATTATAATAGTTTTCTAGATTTCTGATGTTTAACTAAAATTTGTGATTATGTCAAAAGGAATTAATGGATAAATAATAGGGTAACATGATAGTTTTTATAGGGTAGATCCTTGTTAATTTTATTATGTTATTATAATATTTTAACATTATTTTATTAATTTATGGTTAGAAAAAATAGTTACCAATTAAGAATAATTAAGAAATGTTTAATCAATAATATGAATAATAATTTTAATATTTAAATGATATTGTTATAATTTATTTGGTGATAATTCATATCAAAAAATTTTCTCTGAAAAGTTAATGATTTATTTATCAATATTTAATTATGAAAATAAAGAAAAAATAACTTATTCTCCCCCAATTAAATTCTTGAAATTAACAAGGAAAAATACAACTGAAGTTATTTTTAATGATTTTCATATATTCATTTCACATGGAATCAAATATACGATATATCAAACACATCCTCCGTAACTCAAAAATTTTCAACAATCATAGATTATTTATCATTAAAATTTCAAATAAAAAAAGTCTTTTTTATATTTATGAATGATATAATGAAGGTATTTATATAAATTTCACATTATAAAAAACATATAATGAAAATAATTATTTCAAAGAAGATATATACAATGGAGGTATTTATGAAAAACATATTTATTTATTTATGAATTTTTATATTTTATTGAAATCATCTATTTTTCTGGAAAAAATAAAATTTCATATCAATAAAAATTATTTGATCATGTTATTTTATATAAAATAAGTTTATTTGGATGTTTTAAATTTATATGTAGAAAACATGTTTTTATAAAAATTTATATCTTTTATTTTATCATTTGAGAACTTGTTGTAACAACTGTACTTAGAAAAATAAAGTGATATAATTTGAAAATGTATTAAAATATTGTAGTGATTCATGGAAAATTGGTCTTTGGAAATAAAAATAAATGAAAATTAGGGAATTATATATTTTAACTAACTATTTCATAACAATTTTATAAAATCATTGTTAGATTAAGGATGGAAAAAAATTAGTCATAATTTTATGAAGGATGTGTTATATGGTCATGTATCACAATGGAGAAGAATATATATTCTTAATGATTCTATATAATTTTGTATGGATATGGAGTGGTGATGTTTTTGATAACTATCAAAAAGAGTAAAAATTTTGATGAAATTTTTTCTATAATAGGGATAATATTACAACCTTAGTTATAACATGAATTATCATTTAAAAAATTATATTTTTTTTATAACGAATGAAATTAAAATAATATTTCTAAAAATGAACATCATGAATGAAGATTACTATATAAAATCAGATACCAAGGATTAATACAATCCATATTATCTATAAAATAGAATTAGTATAATAAAAAAATATACAAAAGATTTGTACGTTTAAATATGAATCTTCATGATTTCCCATAAAGATAACTCAATAAAAGTAATTATCAAAAGTATGAAAATTAGTGACAATTTGGAATCATTTTTGGTGATGAATTAGAACATAGTATGGGTGGTTATTTATTGGGGAAAATATGAACAGTGTGGTAGTCCTTATAATTAGGATAAAATAGCCAGTGAGGATAATCATTATGAAATCCTTGGATGTATGCAAAAATATATGGTTTGGTTTTCTCAATAAATCAATTTAATATTTCTTTAACAAATTCCTATTTTAATATATATATATATATATGGTAAATACATATCTTAAAATATATAATATGATCAATTATTTTATGATTATACAATTATAATTATCATGTTTAGAAATATATGTTTCATTTTACGATCAACATGAAATTCTATATAAATATACTTAATTAATTATTATGATACATTTTACATTATATTTATTATTATTATTATTTTAAAAATAATGTTGTAGAAAATAGTATAGTCTATGTTTTTATTTAAAATGTTATTCATTAATAATGGTGTGTTAATGATGTTTATTTCTTTTATCAATTTTATATGGGAATTTATTTTAATATCATTATATTAATTTCTTAAATTATATGTTAAAATATTATTATAATGTAAAAATATTTACATGTCAGATGTATAGAAATATTTATATATGAAATATATTATATATGAAAAATTAGCGAATGATAAGTCCATATATATATTCAAAAGCTAGGATATATATTATATATGAATTAAAATATTACATATCATTAAGAATTATATTATATATCATAGTAAATATTTTATTTTCCATATATCTTTATAGTTATATAATATATTTCATGTTAATTTATAACATGTTTTGAGCATTATTATGTATTAGAATATGTATATCACTTAATGAATTTTTCTATTGAAAATATCAGACATACCTATTTTTTAATGAGGTAAATAACTCTTAAATATTATATATAATATCCAAAAGACTCATACACATATCTAATGGGTTGGTAAATTTCAAAATTTTATCTTGCTTGTCTTTATGATTTTTTATGTTATGATTTTTCATAAAGGTAAAAATGTCATGAACAAAATTTTAATCAAAACATTTATTTAATGATAACTCATTTTTTAATCATCACAAAAAAAATTAAAATGATTGAATAAGAAATATTATGATTTATCCAATGACCATCATTATAAATACTAACTGGTATTCACACACATATCATTATGTTAAAACATACTCTTCACATTTTGAGTAACATCCACATTTTTTAGAAAGATAATGGCTATGAAATGGAATCTATTATTATGGTGTGACTTAAATCCATGGTCCTCATCCCAAGTCACCATTTTATTCAATATTTATCTTCAATATTCTTGTATAAAATCTTGGATAATTAGCACCATGAATGTTTATTTTTAATATCATATATAATATGGTCACATTTAAATCACATAAAAAACATTTCATTTTTTAGAAACTAGTATTATTAGTTTGAAACCCATATGATATAGTGTTATAATATCATATGAATCCAATTAATCTCAAATTTTTTATGTGGAAACCTTGACATAAAATTTTCTTTCACTTTAGTATCTTGTAATATCATTTCCTCTAACAATTTATAGTATAATCATATCAATTTTTTGTCTGTATAAATTATTATTATCCTTAAACTATAATAAATATATTTTATTACGGTATATAGTATTATTATATTCTAATATACTAATAGATTTAAAATTTTATTCATATTTCATTATATAGAGAATAACATCTAAACTAATTTTGGGTCACCCAAAATTCATATCATTTCCCAAAATATTGGATTCATAATTTTGTTTACCATTATAAATTAAATTCAACACATATTATATTTTTTTCTAGAATAATAGAGGACCAATGATCATAAAATTTAAAAAAGTTATGGATAATTTTAAATGTAAATATTTCAATGTCTAATTAAACTATTTTAAAATAAATAAAACTATAATTGCATAGTTTTTTAGGATCATTATGTATGTTAAAAATTATTATATTTGGAATCATATTGAATAATATCTGAATTGATGGTCAATGAAAAAAATACATTTAAGGACATTATATACTCATTACAATATGAAATCTTTTATAATGATGAAGTTATAAAGTAATATTTTTTATAAAAAAAATAGAAGCACTATTTATAGATGATATTTTTGGATCCATGAAGACTCCATATCTTAGAGTAGTTATGGGTTTTAAAAATCATGAAAAATCAAGTTTTAATGATGCTAAAGTTTATTAGAAACATTTTATAATTAAATTATCAACATGATTCTAGTTTAAATGAAATAGTATATCATCTGAATAGAGAATATGTGTTATCATGAACCATCTATATACACAACATGATAATATAAAAATCTCACCCAAAAATAAATTATAAAAGATTCATTGATGTTTTCCTATTCAAGATAAGTTATTTCATCCTTTTTTGGAATATGTAGAGTTTAGATTCTGTTAATAATTAACCCATAATCCTTCATAAATAACTTTTGACACCAAAAAATAGGTTTCATACATATTTCTAGAGGATTCATGGTATGCCCTTCAAATTAATAAAAAAATGTTGAGTTCTTGTAGAGACATGCCTCCAATTCATAAGAATAAGTAGGTTATATTTCCATGTGCCACAACAATACTACACAATAAGGGTTATGTGGAATGAACCCCCCTCCAGGAGTAGAACATGAATTTCTAATATTGATGAAAAAAAATGATTCAATTCATTAAAATTAAATACTCATTTTTTTACAGTAATTTTTATGAATTAACCATATCAATAAGTGTATATATCATCAAAATATTTTATTTGAATTTTCACTAATCCCAAATAGACTTGCATGAAAATTTTTATGGCTCTCAGAAGATGAAAATTATTTTAATGGAATTTGAGTCAAAACAAAAGTTGGCCTGGATGGACAATAGGACCATCATCCCTGTATCAAATCAACACATCATCCTTTGTGAGGATAGAAGTTTCAGACATCCTATGTGGATATCCTGCATGGAAAACATGTATGTTCAACCTATGTGAGCTTGCACCTTCACCCAATGTCCCATTTTTCCTATAAATTGTACCTTAGGGTCATCATTTGCATGGAAAGAAATTTATAAAGGCCTCTTGATACTCTAAACAACCATGTAATTTCTACAAACCTTTCAAAACCTTCTTGGTACTCTTTAAGAACCTGAAAATTGGTAATTAAAGGATGATATTTAATTCAATTTCCTTATAGGGTTTAATATAAAAAAGATTTTCATAAGGCACTCAATCCCCATTGGTTGGAGAACCCTGGCACAAGGTATATTTCTTTAAATAGGGACCTACACAATCACATTCTGGGAACACCTATGGAGTTCATTGATGTCTTGAGAAAAGACTCTCCCATGTGTTGTTTCTCATGTGGTCCATCACCCATTGTATCATCACCTCACCCTTGTACACCTCAGTGAAACACCCAAGTGTGAGCCTCCCATGGATCACCATTTCTATTACCTTGTATGAGAAACTAATTAGGCACTCTTCTAAGCCATCCATGGAAGGGAATATCCTACTTTTATTCCCTTGTATGAATGGGATTAATTTTACGCCTATACTAAATCCCCTAGAGATGAAAAACCATGGAATGGGGTACAACAATATGGCTCCCATTTTTATTTTCATTCATTTGAACAGAGGATTCACACAATTGTCCGATAATATGGTAAGGGTCATCATGGTACATATGGATTTTTATTCTTGTTTTAATGATGAATACTACCCCAGGGAAAGATTCAATGAATTCATGGTCTCCAATTCAAGGGCTAGGGCTTTATAATACCCTTTAAATCTCTAAGACCTGGATCATCCACTTCCTGGAAGGGAGGGCATGGATTATGATTTATTTTCCATTCAATATAGAATAATATCCTTCTCCTTCAATGTGAAACCCACTTCCATATATCCATAATACAGTAAGCCCCTATACATTATTTTATGAGGTTTCAAATCTGCCTTTTCTCTCACCGTTGTCCCATATTCCAGAGAGATAATAGGTTTCATAGTCCTCTCCCAAATCCCTATGCTTCATTAATTCCTCATTATACATACCCTAGAAAGGTTCCAAGGTAATTAAATGGTAATGCAGTGTCCTAGTCCCTAACTATTCTACAAGTAGTGGAGGATAAGTGTGTGGTTTGATATATATTTGACATCTAATTTTCCATCACATTAAACCATGACTCATCATGACTTGGGGGATTAGACGATAACCATGAACAAGTCACCCTAAAGTGGAATGAGTGTTCTAAAATAGAATCAACTTATATGTCTTCATATTTTCTTCTTTTACATTGATCCCCCAGCATGAGTCCTTAATTCCATGTATCCAATCTCAGGGAAAATCATATCATGTGGGTTATCAGACCATCCATTTTCACATGTTTCACACACTGAGCATGACTCATGTGGGAATAATTGTACAAGGTGGGTATGACATAAATATGATTCTTAAACCTCTTGGGCATCCTTTTCATGTGTAAGCCATAGTCATATTATCCCATGGGTTTCCTCTTTAAGTATAAGACAAAACTGTAATCATCCTAGGTTCTCATTCAAAGTGTAATCCCCTCCTGATTATGGAAATTCATTTTTGGAGTAAGATCAAATCATAACCCCCATTCACCAAGGAAACATTTGTGTGTTTGCACTAACCATTTCTTAAACTAAAGGATATCTAATTCCATCTATAGTCAAGATATGTAGGATGCCTAAATAAGTAAATATCTAAATGGGCCTCCCCCTTAGGTTTAAGCCCTGATCAATACTCAAAATCACCATGAGCAAAAACATCATGTAAGGACTCATTCCCACATGAATCCTGTTTAGATGTAATCTATAAATTAATTCTCTCAAAGGGGCATATTCCATTTTATGACCAAAAAATGACATGGGATTTAATTTCCATCCCAATGGGATACGCATAAACCCTACTTGTGGTAACAATATATCACCATATATTCACTCTATTCCCTTTAGGAAACATTCTTAGACGGATATACTTAATGATGGAAATCTATATATCTTCATGCTTCCGTAGGCTACTTAAAGATAATTCCCAAAAAAATCATTGACTAGTAACCTTCACCCTAGACATCTTTTCCACATAACATTAAACATTATCGTTAGGTACTTATCAAATGAATTTAAAAGGTGCAATGTAACCTGTTAAACCATTTTGAACTACATGATTTATGATTCCTTTCATGAGTATACAAAGAAATACCATCAAATGTGTTCGATCCCAACAAAATATACTCACATCTTCAGGGGAGAAAATATACTCTATAGCACCCCATTATGTGGATATAAATTCAACATTATCGTAATAAGGAACAAATAATATCTAATTACATAATAAGAGGATACCATTTATGTATAACCTCATATACATACAGACATCTCAATTGATGAAGAACCTTAGATACAAATAGATGATTCTAAATATCATAGATTCTAATAATTGATTTTAACTCTATGGTGACACACATCATACTTTGGAATTAATGAAGGACACACGAACATATATTCAATATATAAGAGATTCTCTGAGAATGCAATAACTCCCCCCAAAGTGTTTAATGACCCCATCCACACATCCTATTAACCAATGCAAGTTCTAAAGTGTCATTTTCCAAACATTTGAGAAAGAACATACCTTTGTAAATAATGTACATGTGTCATAATAGATATATAACCCTTGGGGGTATATAGTTCCATGAATAAAACCATCCAGAAAAAATTTAAAGATAAGAAACCTAGATTTAATGGGATAGAATCAATGGTGAACTTGACCTGAATCCTTAACCTAGATGATAGTGTAACACATCTATCAAACCCCTTTTACTTGATAAAAGTAGGCCATCCAAGACAAAAAATCATTCATGTGTTCATTAAAATGAGATGATTCTATGATAAAGGTTACTTTTCCATGTTTTTTTTTCTAAATCATGGTACTATATCATAGAAATACATTTGATCCAATTGATTCATTCCACCAACCACTGATGTACTCCCCGACTACTACTCATAAAAGGTCATCATCCCAGGAAAGGACTCTATCACCAACCCATCCTCGTCAACACTGGGTCTCTAATGAACTATTTCTTGAGTATCATCTACATAGTGTTGTCCCATCCATAAGGGCTATTTAGTAGGCCCTCCAGCTCACAATTCCCCACCATTCATCCATTCAGCAATAACTGATAGACTAGAAGTAGACGATACTGACCACCGTCTACAACGATTTTGAGTGTTTATCCCTAGAAAGTGACAACCAATCACTCTAATGTCTCAGGGAGTCAGATCAAGAGGATTTATTTATCCTCATTTAGAAGAAACATGGGTCCTTCTCAAGGGATACTTCCAATAAGTTCTATTTCTAACTTTATGCGGTTGTAAGTCCTCAACATGATGAGGGTTCCATCCTTAATCGACTCACCCATGTTATCCAAACCCGATCCTGTATGATTACCCACTAGGGGAGGAAACCAGTTCACATAAAGTAGGTCCACATCCCTCTCCCCTCTGCAAAATCCCACCAATCCAATTTGGTTTCCAACTATGAGTTAGAAAATTAACTCAACTCCATTAATTCTTCCAGCCATCATACTCTCCTGATGACATCCAAATTTTTCCATCGTTGAAATATGGTGGGGCACATCTAGCATGAACATACACATTCCAACATCTAACAAACCTGGACATAGACTCATATGGAAGCACCTGACGTATCACACCAACCATGTAAATAATACAACTATTAGAATAAACATAATCCTATATACATTTATGGATCCTGTCCGCAAAACCATATGACATCACCTGATGAAGACCTCTAAAAAAGTGTTGTGTCTAACTAAAATCAGGAATATACACCTAACTACATCTAAAAATCCCTCTAGAAGTCTCATCTAGCATCACCCATGGATGCCCATCATTCAAATATGACAGAATACCATGGGAAATAACATACACCTATGTACACCCACCGCACCTATTAGAAGACTCATATGGAAGCACTCAAAATACCTCGTCAACCATGTTTAGAGGAAAGCTATGTGCAAGTTCACACACATTCAGGTACTCATCCATTATCTAGAAGGTTATTATTGATGAATTTAGATATTTCAAAAAACTCCAATTATTGAGTTGAGATATAACCCAACACTCTACCCCGAGACACGAGTACTATTAGTATCCAAATACAAAAAAAGTACAATAAATGTAAGAACATACACCTAATCCATATATGTAATTGTAACATATCCTCATTCAAATTTCAAAAGTCACCAATAATATCTTGTAAATGGTGAAAGGGTAGATATAAATCCTTTACCACATCCTATAGCCTTTCTAGGACATCATAACATTTATGGAAACAATTCACGATAGTGGATACACACCTCCATCCTAAAATGGTTTGACTCATCAACATGCCACCCTAGAGAAGACACACATGATTTCTTCCATTCAAGAGTCATGGGAAAAAACACTCATATTATATGCACAACTGAATCAAGAACATTCAACCATTATAAAAATAGTTATTTGGTATATCTCAAATGAAACTCCAAGGTAGGAACAAACATAGTCCCATAAATATTATTTCCCCCATAAAGTGAGCACAATTATTTTCACAAATGTATCCATGAATAAGCCTCAACAAAGACAAATTGAAAATATGGAGTCAACCAACATTCCCTCTCTACTCAATTCTATAGTTCTTGAATCCATTATAAACTTATCTATGGTAGATCAAGATCATATTCTCTCTCTAAAAAATTATGTGAGAATAAATTTTAATTATGAAGGTGTTCTATAGACACTTCACCAAGAAGGATTCCTCTATTACCACAACATGATTGATCTTGAGAGCCCATATCTTAATGAGAGGTATAACATCCTTCCACATGGCCAGAAGATCAAGGATTATGAGGTTCTTCCCACTACTATAATTTATGATTGTGGTCCTACCCATGATAGTGTTCTTTATAAATATTCTCTCCATATTTGTGTTTTAAATTGTTTAAAGAGTTATCCAATTTGAAATTTAGTGATGATAAAGTCCTCCAATCATGGGGTAATTGAGAAAACATGTCTGGTCATGCCCAATTTTCTGTCATTGGAAGGTGAAATCCTTTCTCATCTAGAACATATCCCGAGGATAAATTCAATATCTAAACATCTTTTGGATGACCTTACTTCAAACATTACATAGGATGTCCTAACCAATCATATATCATATGATATAACGGTAAGAAAACGTCTACTCTAGTCAGACTAGGAACTGAAACCTCTTGTAAAATAAAAATAAGACACGATAAACATGAAAAACAAGATGGATAGAGATGATATATCAGTCATGTTTTGGCCGTTGGCCAACCCTCAATACATAATTATAGAAATGTTGTCGGAATATTTTGTGCATTAAATCCATCTCAACATATGAAAAAATCTTCATCACATGAATGAAAAACTATTAATATATGATAACTATTGATGTCACATAAAGGTAGAAGAAATTTTGAAATTCAGAATTGTCTCACTGAATCCAAATATTTAGAAACAATAAGGTTCACTACAACATGAATTCCTTGTATGATTAATGAGGTTGTGAGAACTAATCCCTGATACCCCATCTATTGTTTGTATAAGATTATGGGGTTTATTGAGAGAATTAAATATAATTATTCTTACTAACCAGTATATATATCTAAATACTTTAGCATTAAAGGTTCTAGACTCATGATAACTCCAAAAAAAATTCCATGTCCAGAGCCAATGATGTGCTCATCTAGAACAAGAACCAAACGACTCTCACTAATTTCAAGACAGAAGAGAGCATCCTATAGAAATTATTTTTCATCATGAATATGATAATATGGATCAAGCATCCTATTAAGGGGACTTCTATCATCACGTAACACAAATTTTGGTAATGGTTAAACTATCATTAAAAATGATTGATCATAGTGCATAATGAATAATGAACCCAACCATTGTTCAGAAAAAACACTATAATATCAAATGGAAAATTGCGGTAGTAGAAACCATGGCAGTTTATGAGCAACCCAAGCTAATAGGTCTGGGGGATTTTTCAACCCATCTTTATAAGTTAGCAAACTAGAAAAAATGGTTGTGATATAATTACAGGAATAGACGAACCCTCGGGACAAGGGGATTTTTCATCTCAATAACCCCCTCCTCAGTGAGAATCTATTTTCTACCAATTAACGAAAATGCTACAGAATTGATCCTCCTAGTTAATCTCATCACATGATCTGGTATCAGCACTAGGTACACACATAATTGAAACCTATAAAGGTTTCCTTCATATTAAAATCTACCAAGTAACTCCCACTGAATTAACAATGGAGAGGAAAGATCCACGTGTAGGGTGTATAAAAATATAGGATTGAAAATATAATTATAGAATTCATGAAATGAATTATGCATTAGTGGATGTCATCAACACTACCCTAATTGATTTTATCGAACATGAGGCCAATTTAGACAGTTCATAAGTGGATGTTATGCTTCATAATTCGGTCCACACAAATATAATTTAAGGAGTTGTGCATACTCAAAAAAAGAATACTTCCATAAATATTGGTATTCCCACAAAAAAACCATCATTACATCCTTTAATGGAATATTATAGGGAAAAGGGAAAGGGTATAATTTTACCGAAACTCCCTTCCGAATAGGTTATGCCCATTTATCTGGAAGAAATATATTCTCAACAATAGGAGGAGATGAATGAATTGAGGAGACTCAATTCAGAACAACTCTAACACATCCATCCTAGTTGTTATACTTTACAAGAATATATTCAACTCCAACTCTCATTTAGTTTATATCATTAATGAGATCTCATGAAAATGGATGATGCTGATTTGGATCATTTTATCAATGTGTGATACCAACCAAAAACACAATCGAATCCCATCGTAGTTGATTGATGGTTCCTTCCATTCTGAAAATATTCAGGATAGGTCGTGTAACATCATTATAGGAATTCCCCAATGTATTACCAACCAAAGATAACTACAATGCCACTGCTAATGGCACTATTGGCCATCGCTTCTATTCAGGCTCCAACTACCAAACCCATTTTGTCTCCAGCTTATCCATACAGTACTCAAATTATTATGCAAAATATTGAGTCTATAATGGCTTGATTAGATTCTAGAGATGAATGGAGAGCACTGATATAAAAAAATGAATCCTCACCATGAATCAGTTGATCGGAGTCTTCCCCAGTTGAACATTGGGAATCCAATAGTTCCCATTTCTATTGATTTTAGAGACCCAAAGTAGAATGTGATGAATTTTATCCTTCATTGTGATCCCATGATGGGGACCCCTGAAAAACATAAGGTAGTAAATCTTAGGTTATTGATACCATCGCTGTAGGGAACAAGATTTTTATTGTATACTATCTTATTGTCTCATTCAATCACTAGAATGGATGACCTTCATCAGAAGTTTCTTTTTTAGTTTAGCTCAACGATGTAGAAGACAACAGTGTTCGATCTCATGAATTGAAATCAATGAGATAATTTAAGGGGTTTATATTTCATTTGTTGGTGGGAAGGATTGAAATACTAATTAAACCTAGAACTCCTTCAAAAATAATTTTTTCCTATATGTATAATTAATGTATGTAACGAGTTACACGTGATATTGATTCCTATTATATATTTTTTTAGAACCTTTTCGAGTTTGAGGAAAAGGTATAAGAATTTATTATAGATACTACATCAATGTCCTATGTAATTCCATTGACTCGTTGAGGGAGAACTGAAATATAAGAGGATTTGACTATTATAATTTAGAAGGCACGTGTACCCTATCCTAATACAAATCCCACAAAATATCATGTAGTTTCACCTTCAGAGCATCTACAAAAATTCCAAACTCATCTACATAATCAATGAGAGAAGATGCGGAATCATTTTGAGGATATGAAAAATAAAATATATTCTTCTCAAATTGATCACGTCCCCGACTACTTCATATCAGTTTCGGAAAACAACATGGTCACATTTGTAAAGAATATGAATCCCAAAAAATAAGGTGACAAAGATCACCTGAATTATTTCTCATTACATCATGTATTGTGGAAAAAATATTGTTTTTTAAGGACCTCCTTTAATAGAATGTGGACTCTTGGAAGGATAATTTGAAAATTTTACCTTCTCATGTTGCGTATGTTGGTACCAATAATCCAGAGGAGGAAAATGAATGGGAATAAGTTAAGAACAAGAGTGAATTAATGTTTGGTAATTATATGGTCAAGATAATTATTAATCGGACCAATGTTATTCTCAAAAACGAGTTGAAATAACCACCTATGCCTCTGGCTACTTCCACTAAAATACATCTAACTTCATTGATAGCTATTTCCTCTAAAATCATGTCCTCTAAATGGTGACTTGGTTGGAAGGGAAAGAAAAAAATGTGGGAATATGAGCCAATATTAAGTCTAATGCTATCCTTGACCTTAGAAAATTTCATTCAAATAGTTCCAAAAGAATGGGATCCAACTCACCAAATGGTAGAAGGGTCCACCCACCTGACAAAATAATCATTAGATGAAGAGTTGTTATTTTGTTTCATTAATGTTATTCACATAATGGATCCCTTCATAGATGATTATTGTTATTAATAAGTCCAATTACATACACTATATTAGGGAAATATGAGAAGATGCCATCATATTCAAGGATACATGGGAGGAATTGGACATGCCTGAAGTCACTACTGTAACCAAGACCCTAGTCAAACCATCTATGCAGATAAAATTCAACAGATAGCACTCTAGTAAGACCAGAATGAGCAAGGAGTCTCCCACATGAATGGCATGGTGTGACATTAACTGACCACCCGAGATGAACAATTAGAGGATATGTTATCATCTAATATACCCCATCATTTAGGCAGACCTAACTTACCCAATACACAAAGAGTATAATCACCTTCCAATCTTATTCTATTTGAAGATCTATCCATATTATGTACTTGAACTCTTAAACAATATTTAAAAGAGAACCTCGTTGATGATAAGTAGAGACCTCTAGAACATAAGTTAGATGTTTTGAAGAAATTGATCAATGATTCATCCAGGTTGTCACTCCAAAATGATTTAGGTCATTGAAAAGGCTTCTGGGAGGCTCTCATAAGATCTTGGTCAAGACCTCATAAGTTTGATGTAAAGGTGGTTGATACTGAATTACATCATGCATAGAATGATCCTATATAATACCATACAATCATCTCCTTCATATACCAGGATGAGGATGTTTTCAAATAAGGAAACTTTCGGACCCTGTATATATCCCTAAAGATAAATGACATTGATATCCATGAATCCGTTAGTGACAGTGGCTCATGATTCAACATCATTTTTCTCTGGAAACTTCTCCAAATGGATTTCAATGAATCTCACATGTCACATAAAACTATTATGATACTAGGGTTAGACAAAATGTGAAAAAACCTCATAGTGATATCAAGCTCAAAACATAGTTTAGGGATCTCATGTCCAACTAAAAAGTTGTGGTTGTTAAAAATCATATGACCAAAATTATACTACTAGGAAGACATTGGCTACATTATCATGTGGGCATTCCTTCGTTAAACCACCAATACCTCAAATATTGTATCAATGGTCAAATTGGGACATTTCATTGTGAAAAACCCACAATCAAATCTTGTGATCCATAGTAAATTGACATAGGATTCTACTACAAGTAGGGGAAATAGTCCACGAATGATAATGTGTCTTGGATAAATGGCCCAAATTGCTAGGAGATGATCCCATATTACCATTTTATCTGGATCAATGTATAATATGTGCTTCCCATGAATCAAATAAAATTTGTGGGCTCGAATTAGAGAACTCATTAATTGAATTCTATAATGTCATTCATGAAAACTGAACATGAAAACAGAGATGAAGTTGTCAACTCTCTGAGAAGTAATGAAATTATAGATGAAAATGTATTTATTTTACCCACATACTTTAAAAAATCCATGTATCAGTATATTCTTTTGAACAAGTTGTCATATTAATGGGGGAAGACAAAGCTACTCATCCTCAGTCCCTCACATCCCTTTAAAAACTCTAAAAATTCTTCATTCCATTGAAATAGTAAGAAATAACTGTTCCATCTTCTGAATTTCCAAGTTAAGACTTCTCCTCTAACTCTGAGAATCTTGATTCATCACCCACATCCGAGGAAGTGGTGAAATAATTAATGCATGAGGAAGATGAAGAAGAGGAATACCTTATGAATTCCCATCCAACAATTAAGAACGGAATCTCCCCCACTATGGATGAACTAAAGATACAAATATGGTCATAGAAGAATACCCAAGACCCATATTGAATAGTAAATCCATAAATCCCAAAAATAAAGGGGTTATATACTTCCATTCTCTAGAATCCCTAAAATTGTTTTCCATTCAATTTAATACGGATTCCAATAATTGACCCTAAGGTGGTCACCCATCAATTGGGTTTTCCAGAAGATCATCATGGATACAAACATGCAGTCAGAAGGACACTCCAAAATCTCACATGCAAAATTTACAATAAAGTGTCTAAGATCATAAAATTATACATCATCCAGGAAGTGAAATATTTGAAATGGTTATCCAAAATCATCTTGGTAAAGAATAAAATTGGGAAAATGAATTTTTTCATAGACATCAGAGAACTTAAGAAGTATTTTACAAAAATGACTTCCCACTTCCAATCACATAACTCCGAATTGATGTAACAAATAGTTACTAATCCATCTATTCAGGGTTGGATATTCAAGTTAAACCCAAATTTGGAAGGCCCCAGAAGATGATGAATCTATATCCTTCATAACATCCTAAGGTGTATTTTCTATCAATCAATTCCCTTAGTCATGAAGAATGCTTGGGCCGCATACCAATGTTCCATGCACCGAATCTTCAAACCCTTTTTGGGGATGTATGTTGAATTTTACGTTGTTGATTTAGTGGTCATTTTATGGGATTGTTTTGGCCACCTTGTTAACCAAGAGACTTTAATAAAAAGTCTTTTAAAACATAGCCTAAATATGAAACCCTCAGAATTTTCTTTTAGGGTAACCTTGGGGATGTTTCCTCCCTTCATTGTGAACCATAGTGGAATCAATGTTGGCCCTTAAAAAAAGAATCCTTAATTGTCACCACTTCAATGACTGAACGATTTTAGTGGACATTAGGATTACATTCCCTACATCCATTTCTTAATATCCAACTGTATAGAAAAGTATTTTCCCTCCACTAAATTGTTGAAGAATGGGGTCACATAAAAATAAACATGTGTCCACGAAAAAGCTTTTGAATCCCTCATGAAATAACCCTTGAGTCAACTAGTATTAATTCCACCTATATTGAGAAATCCAATAATCATATATGTGATGGTTGTAGAGTTATCAATTGGTTCCTTCCTCACACAAAATAATGATGATGGGAATTAAAATAAAATTTATTATCTAAGTCTAACCATACTATATGTGATAACTCATTATTCAGATGTCATGAAGAGATGTATGGTGTTAATCATTATAGTTCAGAAGATAAGGCACTACTTATAGCCCAAAAAATTGTATAGTTAGTCTCTCAAAATAACCTACTAAATGTTTTCCACATCCATCATATGTTCATAGGGTGTCTGACATGGTGGAAAATTAGTCTATAGTAGTTGGATACACAATTTGTGCATCAAAAAGTGGTGAATGGTGATACCTTTGATATTTTCCTTTTTAAAAACCCCTCTACAAAAACAAAATCGTAAATACTCAGCTTTAAGATGAGGATATATTAACCAATATAGATGGGCCCTAAACAAGGGAAATGTATTCTGACAGTGCATCCAAGAGCCTAGCACGGATGAGAATGGGAGACCCTAACCTAAATAATGATTTTTTAGAAATTCTGATCATTTCCTTAGCAATGGTTGTCTTACCATACTCCTTTGTGTTGTTATAAGGATATACTTAGAATGAGGTAGAATTTTAGGCCCTTATTATAGGTATGGAAATGGAACTCCAATACCAGTGGACCATTTTGAGGTGATATTTGACTCATAGTTGTTAGTCAATCATATCAACAGGGATTATGCCATCAGAAATGTGGAACTAATCCCCATACATGATTGTGTTTGATGTTTGATGGAAGAGTTCTGATAGGTATATTTTATGCATATATTTTAGAGTATTTTAATGTATGGATTTGTGTATATAGATTTATAAACATTCCAATTTTTGTATGAATTGACTTATTTTATGTTTTAGCAATGGAAATGATAGTTTTTTGAAAAAATAAGAAAAATGGTTGAAAATATGAGCGAAAGGACCCTTTGTTACATGTCATGACTTCATTGGAGTGTTATTTCGACACAGGAAAAATCATAATGAACTTACATAGTGGGAAAAGCAATTACACGACCTGAGTCCCCAATTCCCATCTCGAAGTTAGAAAAATAGTAAAATTCAGGTACATTATCCATGAAAGGTAAAGGAAATACATATCTGGATTACACTACATGTAACCTAGCTGCAGGTTATGTAATTATTGATGCACAAAATGAATAAAGACAACATGGGCCATGTGTATTGATAGAAAAATCCTATAAATACAGCCTCATACACCTTTACAAATTATTCTAGGAGCATTGGAGTGGAGAAACACCTCAAAGTGGAGGCACACTCTTATAGTGATGATCCTAAGATAACCTAGCCCACCTTTCTTCTTCAAGTAAAAATGATTCTTGTTATCATCATGCTAATCATGAGTGGGTAGTCTATTTAGTGGTGGGTGATTTGATTATGGTGGGTTGCAATTCTAACATATTATTTTATTTTTATTATTAATGCATGGGATAGCTTGAACTCATTTTATAAATTCCAAATATTTTTATTTTACAATCACAAGTCCATTTAATGGGAATTAATGAGTTTCATTTTGTTTCATCAATTAATCACTTTAGTTTGTGTATGAAAAGTATTCAATCTAGGCTGGTTATGTTTAAATAATTTCTTAGTTCAACTAGTTATGTGTTTTCACTAAGTAGATTACCATTACAATGGTAAAATAATGGGATTAGGGTGGGATACCAAGACTATGGATCCTTTCTGACCCTATTCTAACACAAAATCTAAAGAAACCCATTATAAATTAAATCTCTAGCTCACGAACTAGAAATCACTAAACCTGACATGTCTCGCATCTTGATCTACAACCAAATTATTTTTTCTGTTATTTCACATTCCTTCCAAAAAATAAAATAAAAAATCATTTTTATTTTCATAATAATTTAAAGCATAGGGATAACCCATATGGGTTTGACACTCATACATTCCATGTACTATTTTTTGTAATAGGTGTTCATTGTATTAATAAATAAATAAATTTGTTTTACCCCTTAATAATTTAACTATTCCCTGTGGGCTATTAGTTCATCTCTGAACCAACATTGACTCACGTATCATGATCACAAAATTCCCTGGATTATGAAATGGAAAATAATTCTACAACTATGTTAAATCAAACCATGGATGAACATGTTTTTAGCATCACCAATAATCGAATAGTATCACCTTTCTATCTAATCAGAGTGGAAGATATTAATGAAATCAATCACATCCTGATCTTTTTGTAACAACAATGGGATGCATGTTTCCTATCATAGAATACCTCTAGAAGGGATTACTATCGCCATATTGAGATGGGAAGCCATATTCACCCACTATGATGGCCCAAATCACCAAAAAGTCCTCTACAAAATAGGATTTGACGGAATCCTTGTCAGATGCATCAATAGGGAAGAGACTAAAGATATTATAGATAAATAACATCTTAGAGCCTATAGGGCCCATAAGTCTAGATACATGCATTCCACTAAATCTGTATGCTTTGATACTTCCAGAGATTGATGATACAAGATTTCATAGAATTCATGATGAAATGTCACTCCATCCAATTGAACTCCAACTTCATCCATCAACCCAAAAATATGCTATATACATCCAAATACTCTGGTAAATTCTCTATTTTGGGAATGGATGTTGTGGTAACATACCCTCTAGCTATATCGAAACATTCTAAATACATCATGGCTGCCACAAATTCATTCCCCATATGGTCCAAGGTAATACCTCTCAATGGATTCATGGACAAAACCATTGTTTTCTTTATGAAAGACAACATCATTACAAAATTTAGTGTCCCTCACATGATACTGACTGATAAGAGCACCAAACTCAATTATGATGGGGTGGAAAATCTCTATCGAGAGTAAAATATCAAATCTAACCATTCATCCCTCTATCAAGAAGCTGCTAGCAGATAGATACATGACTTCAAGATGACTCTATCAAACATACATGAGATGATGGTGGATATAGATAATATGTATTAACCAGACCAAATCATTAATGGTTTATGGACTTATCATACAATAATCCTTACTGCTACAAGGGTGACCCCGCACTCACTAGTACATGGAACTGAAGTCGTCTTCCATAATGAATTTAAATTTCCATCGATCTATAATTCCATATGGGAATACCTATATATAGATGACAATTGATAGATATTTTTTGATGAATTATAGAAACTAGATGATAAAATATTTCATTTCTTTCATCACATGGATGTCTATCAAAATCGGATTGCACGGGCCATTAAAAAATTGTTTTCCTCTATCCATTCTTCCAAGTATAACTAGAACTGGTCTACAAAGTTCTAATGATACTAATAAATAAGCCTCCAAAAATTTATCCAATTTGGGAGGGACCTTATTACATAAACAAGTTCCACTCTAGTAGTGCATATTCATTAATATCAATGGATAGAGAGCTTATTACTACCCTAACCAATGAATTGTTCCCATGAAATATGTTGTGTAATTTGATGGCATTAGTCCGTGCTACAGGATGTTAAATTACATATAATCATATATTTCCTAAACAAACAATTTTAAACTATATATTTGCTCTTTTCTATAGGATTTTAAAAGTCACCACATCACATATTTGTCATATGATGTTAAACATTATAAAATCATTGTCCTTATCACACAATGATATACTATATTACACAAGTTCTTATTCATATGACCCAAATCCTAAAGGCACCATTCATCTTCACCTTGTGACAGTAAACTCCATGCTTAATGTCCCTATCATTATACATTAACAAACCCCCAAATTACCATGATCTGATATAATCCTCGTGGTCCCATTAAAATGGGTCTCCATCTTAGGAGTAAGTCCCAACCACACCACTCTAACCCCTCATTGACTTGAGATACACTCCTGACCATATAAGAGAAATAAAAATAGGTAGCTCCCATTCATAAGCCTATATCACGTCATTTCTGGAGCATAATTGGATTTAGTTTAACACCACAAGGGTTTGAAAATAAATATTGAATTCAATTTTATAATCTACCCATTAAACACAACTTTGCCTCTTCTATGTTTTGAATTTCAAAAAATGGCCATCTAGAGTTTTGTTCAGTATGTCATTTGGAGTCTGAAAGAATAAACTGGATTTTTTCTGAATAGAATCATAAGCTTGTGAATAGTAATATGACCCTTATGAATAGTAAATAATGATATAATTTTATTTTCTTAAGGTAATAAGATAATGGGATCTTAATAAATTTTTAATTTCAGATAAAACTAATTATACCTCTAAGATTGTTATTTTTCAAATTAACAATGACTTTATTTATAAATTAAATTAAAAATATTTAGAATTTTTTTTTGAAAAATTGATTTCACTTTTTAATTCCACATGTTAAAAAATGGTAGGTGTTAATTTTTTAGAATTTTCTGAAATTCATGAATTTTTTATGAATAGTTAAATACGATAAAATACCATATATACAAATTATCAGTTAAATGTACTATTTATGACATCATTAGTGATGTAAGGTCACTTGGTTCAAACTCACATGCACTTATTACTATTATGGGTCACATGAAACAACACTATTGGTTGTCTTGAGGGATATTATAAAATAATGAATTAAATATTCAAATTTTACTCCTCTCCTCCACTATAAAAAACCCCTCACCACTCCCTATCCTATTCACTCTTTTAAGCCTTGAATCTCATCAAAGTTCTACCAAATTACCATTACCTAGTCTCTCCCCACGTCGAAGAAGCTTCTGGTCTTTCAAAAAGACCAAAACCCCTTCCCTTAAAAATATTATCAAGGAGATTATTTCAAGAGGTAAGCACCCTTCTTTTTCATTTGGTTTCATTTCAATTTATCTCCTTTTGCTATCCTCTTCTCACCTCCTCTATCCAAATGACCATTATAACTCAAGTATCATCTATATACTGTAATTATATCTTGTTAATGGATGAAACATCATAAATATTCTTACTCCCAACCTTTTATTTTTATAAACAAAATCAACCTCCATGAGGTTTACATTTATAGCATTCATGGATGACAAAGTTTCATTCTTCAATTTCTTCTCTGTTACGGGTTATGAAACCATATTTTTGGATGAAAAGGACTATAATATATTTATTATAACATAATTAATATTCATGAACCAGAATATATACATATAATTATGTTATATGAAAAAACTAGTTCATAATAATCCAAATACCGCCAAATAATCGAAGTGGTTGTCATCTAATGATTAATCCTCATTCCATGTAACCAAATTATAGAAATGGCCATTATAAATTATTTATGTTCATAAATAATATATAATTCCAATACTGGATATTTATAACCATTCCACATGAACTCCATTACTTAAAAACAAGTGAACCGATTATGAAAATAAAGAAAACGAACACCCCAGAACAACGAAATTCAATATAATAACTTAGAAATAAGGGTATAAAAGAACTAAATAGAATTATGATAAACAAAATAAATGTATAATAGGTTATTATATAAGTTATTATAAGTATAATTTAATATTATAGTAGCTTAACTTCAATATTGGAACACGTTTGGAGTTAAGGTAAGGGTTTTTCCACCCAAACTTCCATTTTCATTCGGTTTATTGTCATTGTCTTATTACCTCAATGAAATTATTATGTATTGTTATGTACTCATAATATATTATGTGTGAGTATTATATATATGTTTAAAAACCCTATACCTTTCTTATTTTATGGATAGTTACACATTTTAAAATGAACATTCAAAATTATTTCTAAAATACAAGCCCGATTCAAGGGAATTTCCCCAATTCTTACCTATTTTATAGGGATCTCATTAACCATTTATTGTAAACCTTTATATTTATAAAATAATTAATTTTATTGTGAAAATACTATCTTACCTCACAAATGGTTTTATAAAACGATTTTTCCAAAAGAACTCATCTTTTCAAAATAAAAGAGTATCTATCTCAAGAATTGCTTAATGATTTTATTAGAGTGTTTTCGACTAATTAAAAACTCTTGTTGATTCCATGTTATTATTGGGTTTTATAATTTATGAAGTCATATACCATCTTTTATTTAATGGTTTATGACTAACTCTATTGTGCGTGATCTATCCTAAAAGCATTCACCATATTACTAGGAATGGTTAGTGTTTTATGTTTAATGATTGGGGAAAGTTAGTTACATTTCATATGATAGTTTCAATATGAATGTATATGTTGTTTATGTTGATTCCCACTCATATGTGAAATGAATTGGAGTTATTATGTGATGGGTGAGGCCCACTATATCCCCTCAATGCATCGGTAGGTCTAATGAGAAAAATAAACGTGAAATTGGTTGCGGCCTTTCCCAATGTGTTATATGGATTTCGGCCAAGGCCTTAATCATTAGAAGTCTTGGATGAGGCCTTGAAACAATGTTTTAGAATTTCTAGTATATGCACTTCCCTCATTATGAATCTAGTAATTGAATGTTCATGTTGTTATTCGACTAGTACAATACCCATGATTATGTTTTATTATGGAATTATTTTCTCAACTCATATTCCTTCCATAATGTGTTCATATTTATTGTTAAGGGTATGTGTTATACGTTATGCACCATGTCTTATGTTTATTCTATCTTCCACTTTTTTAATTACTCTTACTGAGCATTTTATCTCACCCCTTTGTTATGTTTCATTTTTCCTAGGATATGAAGAAATAAATTATGAATGACTTTCAAGAATAATCTAGGAGGAATGGATGTTTTGAATGGAATAAATTAGTATTGTATTTACTTTATTGATGTAAAGTTGAATTTTTTTATGTATCTTATTTCCAATAATACTAAACTACTTGTTCCTTCGGGATGATTATTCCTTTTTTTATTCCAATGTAATCAAATAAGGCACCGTCTCCGGGCAACTGGGGTCAGGTCGTTACAGTTGGTATCCGAGAATGTTTAGTAGAAAACATGGATACTAGATTTAGAAAACGTAGATAAGGGAAGAGTCCCTCAGATAGTCATTGAGGATAAACATACAAAAACTACCTGGTATTTTGATATGTATTAGATTATGTGGATCTTTCAATAAATACATCCATGTCTGGATACGAGCATATATAGGTGGCTCTGGAACAGATATACCTAGGAGTGAAATCTTCGACAAAGAGTTTCGGGATAGACCTAGGGAATCCCAGTATATGAAAATAGGCCTTACTACACTCTTGGTTAAGACACTCCTAGGGGATATGTTCATGTTTTCTTTACAATCCATTATGAAGGATTTAAATGTAAATTTTTTCTCAAAGATACCATGTTTAGGATTAAGAGATTAGCTATGCATAGAGTTTCAATTTATTCTTAGTGTTTTTATACATTGAGATTATAAATTACGATATATACCCTACTCTAGTGTATACCGTTATTTAGAAATGGAGCCTAGTGTAAGGAATGGAAACCACACAAACACACGTAGGGATTTCCCTCCGATGCAAGATAATGATTTTTTCTCTGGTGCTGTGATGGGTGCTGAGAAACTTATAACTATACCATTACAACTTACTTAGTTTATGAATAATATCCTTACCCATAAGGAGAATCTGGAACCACCACGTGGATGAGATATGTTAGATCTCTTTATGCGAAAACCACCTCCCTCACTCAATGGGACTACAAACCCTTTTGTAGAAAAGAAGTTGATATGTTCCCTTGAGAAGATATTTCTCGCCTTGGGATGTAATGAAAGAGAGAAGGTTTTCATGGAAGTCTATCATCTTTCAGTAGATGCAGATCAGTGGCGGTCATTAATCCAAAACACAAAGGAAGATGAAGAAATAGAGGAGATGGAGTGGAGGGATGTTAAGGAAATCTTCCTGAAGAAATACTTTCCTCATGAACAAAGAGAGGATATGGAGAGAAATTATTGAATCTGAAGTAGAAGGAAGATGAGAATGTTGCAAAGTAAGAATCTAACATTACAAGGTTAGCGAGACATGTGGTGGACTACATACGAAATCCAAGGAGAAAATTGATTGATTCTTTGATGGCCTATAGGCATTCCTCTGGCGGGCACTGGTCTCCCAATATTTTTCATGATATGAGGATATATTTTCATGTTATATCAAGATAGAAAAACAATTCTCTAAGTCTTATTACTTTAAGGGAAATCAATAAATGAAGAGGGCTGTTGAAAACCCAGGGAAAGGAAATAAGGAAATAGGTAATAAGGGAAGAGTCCAATGTCCACCATGTGACAATTGTGGAAGGAAACACCCTGGTGCTTGCTTGAAAGGAAAAGGATTATGCTAAAAATGTGGTCAAAAGGTCATATTGATGTTGATTGAAAAGTGAAGAAGGAAGACAATGATGTTAAATGATATAATTGTCAATATATGGGACACTATGCTAATGATTTTCCAATACATGAAAGAAATATTCAACAGAGAAGGCCAAGGGATCAGGGAAAATCTTATACAATCACAACTGAAGAGTTTAATGTTCTGAATGACATGGTGGAAGGTACTTTGATCATTTCATCAAACATATTCAATGCTTTATTTGATTCTGGATCATCACATTGCTTCATATCTTCCCAATTTTCTAAGAAAATTATATATTTCCAATTTGATTTAACAATTGAGTTTTCCATAAAAACTCTTAATGGAAGTATCAATGCAACAATTTTTTATGAATAAGTTCCCATTAGGGCATATAAATTCACATTATCTGTTGATCTCATTGTCATACCAATGATAGAATTTGATAAAATCCTTGGTATGGAATTTCTTTTGGACCATGATGTGAAAATTTTTTATAACAAGAAGGTGGTTATAATTTTCAATAATAATAAGGAGTACCTTATCTTTAAAGCAGAAATGTCACCACCTGATTCTTATCTAGACCCACACCCAGTAGCTCAACTAAATTCAATTATCAAGGAGGAAGAGAATGAAATAACTCCGGGTGAGGAAAACAATGTTCAATTATAAGATGTACCTGTTTTTCAAGAATATAATCATGTCATTCTAGAGGATTAACCTAGACATCCTCTAGAGCGGGAAATTGAGTTTTCTATTGAATTAATTCCTGGTTCAAAGCCTATATCAAATCCCCTTATATAATTTCTACTGTGGAGTTAGTGTATCTATAGAAACAAATATAGGAATTGAGTGTTAAAGGATTTATTCGCCGTAGTGTCTCTCCATGGGGAGCCCCTGTTCTTTTCATTAATAATAAAGATGGGGCTATGAGGTTTTGCTTTGATTATAGGGAAGTCAATGCTAATTCAATAAAGAATAAGTATCCTCTACCATGAATTGATGATTTATTCGATCAACTTCCTGGAGCCCAATAATTTTCGTTGATTGATCTTCGATCTGGATATCATCATTTACCTATGAGAAAATATGACATTCCAAAAATAGTATTTTGAACCAGGTACAGTCATTATGAGTTTACAGTAATGCATTTTGGACTAACCAATGTACCATCTGTTTTCATGGATCTCATGAACAGATTCTTCAAGGAATATATTAATGAATATGTAGTGGTGTTTAGCGATGATATCATGTTTTACTCTAAGAGCTATGATGATCATGAAAATCACTTGTGCACCATTCCAAAGACCCTGAGAAGAAATTAATTATAAGGGATGTTTAGAAAGTGTGGGTTCAGGATCCATTTAGTTTCCTTTATGGTTCACATTGTCTCTTAGGATGGTGTATCTGTAGATCCTGCGAAGATAAAGGTTGTGCAATAATGGACTACTCCAATGAACATAACTGAGGTATGCAATTTTATTGGTTTAGCAGGTTATTATCGGTGTTTCGTTCATAACTTCGCCTGTTTATCCAACCCAATGACCAAGCTCACACAAAAATCGATTAAGTTCATATGGACCAAGTAATGTGAAGAGTGTTTTAAGGAATTGAAGTGGAGGTTAGTGAATTCTCTGATCCTAACCCTACCATCGGGGAATGATGGGTTTTTTTTCTAGAGTGATGCATCAAAAAAGGACATGGTTGTGTTCTTATACAGAATGATCGAGTAATTGCCTATGTGTTTAGGAAGCTAAAAATTCATGAATAAAACTATCCAACTCATGATCTTGAGTTAGCATCACAAATACTTTCTTTGAATATTTGGAGACATTACCACTATGGCGGGAAATGTGAGATATATACTGATCATAAGAGTTTGAAATATATATTCTCACAGAAAGAACTCAACCTGAGACAAAGAATATGGATAAATCTACTCAAATACTACTATTTCACAATACACTACCACCCTGGAAAGACAAATAAGGTAGAGGATGCATTGAGTAGAAAGGAGCATGGAATTTTGAACAAGATGAGACTTGAAAGGGATCCTCTGTTCATGGATCTATTAAAGATGGATATGGGAATTATCAAGGAAAGAAAAACGTCACAAATTTTTCAAATGGTTCTCAAACCTTCTTTACTGGAAAAGATCACATTTTCTCAGGATGATGATGAGGAGTTTCAAAAGAAAATTAATTCTATAAATGATAGGGGGTTGACTGAATTTACATACAAAGAGGGAATTTTGAAATTAGGAAAAAGGCTTTGTGTTCCCACTATTCCCGAGCTAAAGAGGGACCTATTGGATGATTCTCATAGATCTAATTTCTCTATACACACAGGTAGCACAATGATGTTTAGATATCTAATGGAACATTTATGGTGGGAAAACAAGAAGAGGGAGATTGCTGATTACATGTCAAGATGTTTGGTTTGTCAATAGGTGAAGGAGGGAAGACAACATCTTTGTGGAGTCATGCAACCCCTTACTATAACTATGTGGAAATGGGATGATATTACCACTACCAGAAAACTGACATTTAGCATCGGTTATTTTTTCAAATAGTGGCAGTTTAAACTACGGTAACATTGTTTGGTGATGGATTACAGAAACCGCCGCTGAATTGGGAATTGACAATCTATTAGTCGCGGTTATCTCCATTTAGCGGTGGTTTAAGGGAAGCGTTGTAGCTTCCACATTTCGAGGAGGTTTTATTGATTTTAGCAGCATTTTTTACAAGCCCTGGATTTTATTTTATTAGTGGTGGTTATAACTGCCGTGAATAAAATAAAATCCAACGGCCTTAAAACCACCGCAAAAGTCACAAGAACCCCCAAGGAATGCACGTGGGTGATGAAACTCTGTAGTTGCGGTTAAAACCATCAATAAACATAAAAAATACTTATGTTTATAGAAAGTTTTAACCACAGCTAATGTCTTACCTGTATACTTTTCATGGCAGTTAAAACCACCATGAAAAGCTGACCAAAAAAAAATGCTTCCACTATACCACTGCCCTAAAAAAATCAAAGTAGAAATACCAGCACCCAAACAAATTAATGAACAAAAAATTTAAAAAATAATGGAGACAAATAGTAAAAAATTTATGGTCGTGAGGCTTGGAAAATATATTGGAACATCATAAATGGATATGTGTAGTGAGGAGGTGTAAAAAAACATGACCTAAATTGATTGGGAATGGGTAGAACACCACAGAACACATTGTAAGTTTGATTTAAAATTAGTTTAGATTAGTGATTCATGGACATGGAATACTCATTTAAGGTTATAGAATTAGGACCATGTGGTGATCACACAACTCAACCATTCTTGAGGTGGACTTCCTCCCAACCGCTAAGCCCTACTGAGCATTTATTGATTCAAGAATCAAGGAAATTTATATAGTAATAATTGATTATAGGGGTGAACCTAATGAGGGGAAGAAGTGACTTGAAAAATATCACGATGAAAATTACAACTTTTGAGAACTGAGAAGTCAAATGGGAGTAATCGAGAGAAATATAATTATTATTGAATATGTTTGAAACATAGGATACCTAGGCTGGTTGAGGGTAGGATGAAAAATATCATGATCTACAATTTATGGAGATCGTAGCATGAGATCCTCTTTTTATCAATAAATATACTTCATTGAATGAGCCTGAGATGGTATGTAAGACACTATGTCCATGAATCATTTTATTAGAGATCCTATTTAGATTAGTAGGGCGAGGATTATCCAAATAATAGAATGTGTGAACTACACAAGTGTATGTGGGGATGTACCATAGAGAATATTAGGTTCCATTGGAGATATTTCATCATGTGCTCAAATGTTCTATTTAAACATGTGGGTTGACAAGATTCAAGCCTTTCCTAGAGGGAAACGTCACCATGTTGAGTTTCTGGTAGGGATGGGACTGAGATAAAATATACATGCATCAATATGTGTCTCCTCATAATGGGAATAAAGAGAATCATAGTTTTGATGTGTGAGATTGTAAGAGACTATTGTAGGTGGAGTGATTTCATCTCTGGCAAGGATATCATATCAGATCAGATTCGGAGAAATACAAGTTTTATATGGGTAATGTGTGCTTCATTTCATACTTATCATATGAGGATTCTCAATTTTATATGTGGTAATTATTTTCATAATCATCCCACACTTATCAGATGAGGCATCATTATTTCATTTAATAGGGTATGGTTGTTAATTAGCATTGTTTGCTGATGACATTGGGCTTTGATGTTTAAAATCATACAACATGGACTATGATACAACTAGTTTAAATTACTAGAGCTCCGAATATAGGAATAGGTTTGAGTTAAAGGTCTCCAAGCTATGACCAAAGTAGATAGGAAAGGGAGAAACCTATAATTAGTCGGTGATAGGGTTGTGCCCTGGATTAAATATTTATATGTAACTACTTATATCATGATTATAGGAATCAATCCACATGTTTTTATGATTCATGGTGTCATAGGATACCAATTCCAGAAGTGTTTACCTTCTTGGATGATGATATTGAATTATTCCATGTTATAATATTAGGCATCGAGAATGTATAAGAGGTGAAAGTATCTCTCTTTAAGAGACATATCAATGTTTATGGGGTTAAATTATCTATCATTAAAACGTATATATATTTTACATGGGGTAATGAAATAGTTTATAGTAATCTTATTTGATTTTTAGAAGGTCTTTTGCATCTATATACCCATTATTTACTTCCTCATATCAGTAAATGAGAGCATCTTCACCCACTGATGTGTCAACATAAATGAAAGGAGATTATTGCTAAAAAAGAGGCTCATGTTAGTTTTTTGGGGTAATAACACCTTATGTAATGGATTATTATATGTTGAATCATCATCTAGGATCAATGATAGAAGATATATGCATCAATACGTATCCCATGGAAAAGGGAATCAATACACCCATAGTTCTAGAATGTTGTGGTGAATAAAACCCGGCGTTATAGGATAAAATAGGCCCTTCAACCCATGATGAAATCCGGAATATGATTGCACACAGTGAAAGATCATACAACCATGACCATGATGAAAAAATTAATGTCATGTCTTAAAGAAAATGATTTTTTTCATCTCACATAAGGTGATTATTCTATGTTTTATATGAGGAAAGTTTTTTGAGCATATCATAATTATCGTAAGAGGAATCCAAATTTTATATAGTGTAAGAATTTTAGATCATCCAATACACATCGTACAATGAATCCCGGTTTTATACTATTTAATACCATCTCCTATTAAGAGGAACCTAGGTTTTATATGGGGTATGGCCACATTTTATCATCATGAACAGATTATGATAACCATTAAAAAGGCATGAAGATTAAATATCTACACATTCTGCCTCACCAAAGTGTCCACAACACTATCCCCTTGATCACTATGAAATGACCCAATTTTTTCAACACATCATCAATGGGATTAAATCATATTCATCCAAAATCTCGACTACCAATTCAAACACATGCCTAAATGGAATGATGTATACCACACACAAGAAATCAAGAAATAAAAGCAAACATCAGAAATCAATAAAATTCATAAAAGGAAACATGAGAAATCAAGGAAATTTTAGGACATGAAAATTTTTGGAGGTAAAAATGTGCCACACATGTTACCTATAAAAACCAACTATTCCCATATTTTTTCAAGACATCAATAATACTAATACTCACGGTCCGATGATGCATCATCACCCTCTCCACCTCCATCTCCACTTTCTGATGTCACCTGTAAGAATATTATATTGAAAATTAAATACTGCTGCATATTTATATTAAAACATAAAACCAATGAAAGTTTTCAAACTAATTGAATTTTATTTTTTTTGATTTACCTGCATACCAACAATTAATGCACTACCACCGAGGGTATATCTTCTCATCTTATGATGCATATCAGTCATCGCTTTCTATAAAGAGGATATCTTAAACCCCTAGTCTTGAACTATGGTTCATAGAGAAGAAATCTACCTTTGAACATATTTGGGTATGCATTGAATATAACCAAGAGTAGATGTGGCTGGAATCCCTGGTGGCATGCCAAAGACCTCAAATGGTATCGTTCTGAAAACCATCTCATGCACTCTTCAAAGATTCTCTTTCCAAAGGACATGAGCCACTAGGTCATCCTAGGAGACTGAGTAAAACTGCACTGTATTGGCATCCCATCGTTGTTTAATTTTTACCAATAAATAAAATATCAATATATATTAACACAGTAAAAACTGATAATAAGTTATTATAATAAAAAATGAACATCATACCCAAACTTCATTAGTAGGATCATTAACAGAACTTCCATCTGATATTTTCTGAACATCCAAGCACAACTCAGTTCAGGATGATTTGTGCCCTAAAATCCGTGACTGCATTAAGAAAATATAAATCAACAATTAGATATATTAAACAGATAATATTTTATTATAAATATTTAAACTAATTATAATATTACCAATGTCATCCGGATTCTAGAAACACTTTTTGAGCCTGTTGTATGAGGGATGACTTGCTTAGCCCGATTTGATGCATTCTGTCTTGAGAGATCCTGAAATAAATAAAATGAAATTTAAATGTAATGTATTCAATGTAATCTCCTCTTCATATACATGTATAAATTTAAAATGAGGATAATATAATAATATATATTTCAATACCATCCGCTTCTCCTCACGATGTCTGTTAACAAAAACCTTCCACTGTTCTTTTGGTACCCCACTAGGTAGCTTCTCATACATTTTTTGTATGGTCAATGAATTATCTTTGACATCACAACACAATCTCTCTTTGAAATATTTCCATTTCTTACCAATATTTTTCAACGTCAACTTCCATGCTATTACATCACCAACTGTAAAGTGGAAGAACATCTATATCTAGAAATTCATTTTGAACATATTAGTAACATGACATTCATTTAAACCATAAGAAAATAAAATTACCTTTATTTGGGAATCAAAAACGTTATTTTTTCAGCTTGGAGGCATATGTCTCCAATCATCATAAGAAATAAGAAGGGAAATGGGCTCCGCAGCCAGCTGGCCTAGAATCTAGGAAATTAACCTCGTGCTGTCATCTGTAGGGACCCCATAAGAATCAAATGGAACGACTATCTTCTCGCCATTCATATTCCAAACATCTTAACTTTTTATGATTTTCTCTACAGTTGTATTTTTTTCATCTTCAATGAGCAAACAATTAGTTTAATCCAAATTCAATAAATTTATTTAATTAAAATTTGTACCTATGACAGTAACACTCTGGTATATCCATGATGAACTGGAAGGGGTGTGTCGATGCCCCACTGATGAGGCTCTTGAAGGGGGAGACGATGACTCCGCCTCTAATTGGACATCCACAGACAGTGTGGCATATGGTGCAGGGGTGTAGGTAGCTGGTGCCTCAGATGCCATGGGGAGGGAGCCAGATGGATCGTCATCTATCAGAGAACTAGATGAAATAGGGTACCTCTTCCTCCTAGAAATTCCTGTCATTTAATCAAATAAAATTAAGTTTAGAATATATATTTCAAAAACATTATGTAGAAAAAAAATGATAATATATACCCAGTACTGACAGAAAAAATATATATAACAATGATAATGAATGACTATAGAATGGAATATATCGGTTGTTAAATGAATAAATAATTGTACATACAATCGTTTTCCCCTTCAATCATGTCAGTTTCCCGCTCCATTGCTTCATCCACTTCATTCATCCTTTCTATACTAATATTTTCAATGTCATGATGGACAAATAATTCTGCTTCTTGTTGTTGATTAAATCCAATTTTAGTGGTCAAATATTCAACTTCATCACCCATATCATACAAATATCTTTGTATTACCTGAGCAACTACACTCCCCCCTTCATCCACAACATCATTGACATAATATACCATTTTTTCTTGTGATGATAATATATATGGATCATGGAGTTCACGATCACCAACATCCATCAAGCGAGAGAAGTTCACAGATGTAAATTGTAAGGAATCTCTTGTAACACCTATGATAATATCGTCCAATTTTCATTTGAATAAAACAACAGAAAAATGTCTGTGGTAGTTTAGTTCAACAATATCCTATAGCATTCCATAGTATCCAACATTATAAAATGTAAATATATCACTATTATATGTTTTCAAACCCACTTCTCGATCAACTGTACAAAATATAAAGACATTCACATTATAAGCGTCGAACGTTCTAACTTTTTTTTATAAGACCTCTAGCATGAAACATCAAATCTTATGACATGTCTACTCAAGTATCAGTACTCATGATCTGAAAAAAGAAATATAATTTAACAGATTTAAAAAATGTATGTTTCATACTAATATTCATATTTATTGAAATATTTATTAACTTACACGTCATGCAAACCCTTCTACAATCCCTTTATTCACAGCTTTTGTTATATCTTTCTCATTTTGTGTTCAGCCTCTCATTCATTACTTTATTTGTATCCTCAACTCATTTATAAATGGATCTTCAATTTCACTATTCAAAAACACATATCTATGTGCCTATAATAATTCCAATTCTGTCAGTGTCTCATTTGAGGTCCTCCCAACTGATCGGCCAATAGCAGGAAATATTTTTGAATGCTAATGCATTTGAGATAGAGTTGATGTGTCTTCAACATGTCCAACTCGATTAAATCTTGTCTTAATATCATCCAAATATCTAGAACAAATGGTAAGACACTCTTCATCCAAATAGCCTTCAATAATAGAGCCTTCTGGTTAAGCATTTTTTATCACATATGCTTTCAAATGCACAAGATATCAGTGAAATAAAATAATAATATTATTCAATTATTTAAATGAAAACAATTGTTTACATAACTGAAAAACATATAAATAAAAAACCTATCAGTAGGATACATCCATCGATAATGAACAGGGCCTCTTAATTTAGCTTCCTCAACCAAATGCACAGATAAATACATCATGACAGTAAAAAAATATGGAGGAAAGATCATCCGTATTGCACAAAGGGTAAATAAAAACCTCTCTTGGAGGTTGTCAAGCAGAAATGGATGTAGATATTTATCACATAATTGCCTGAAAAATGTGCAGAATTGGATTACAACAGTAGTTTCTTTTCCAGGTAGTAATGTATGCAATGTCAATGGTTGTAACTATTGTAACAAAATATGTGAACCGTGACTTTTCAATCCATGTATCATACGAATCTTCAAGTCAACACACCTGGATATGTTACTCAAATACCCATCAGATACCTTCACATTCTTTAAAATTCTATGTAATTTATCTTTATCACTATTTTTCATTGCAAAAATGGCCAGAGCATACCTTTCATTCTCATCTGGCCATAGATCACATTTTATGTTCATTACCTATATGTCTTTGCGAGAATTGAGATGATCCTTCAACATTCCATGATCATTAAGTAATGTGAAAATCAAATTATCATTGAAATTCTTCTCAATATGAATCAAATCAATATTTTTCTACAACAAATTAAATTCACAATACAGATGTTTGAAGAAAATACTTTTTTTATTCCATTTTTGCGTTCTGATTTCACTTGACGATGCACTTCAGACCTGTTTTCCACTATCATTCAAATGATTAACCGTCCCAAATTCTGGTTCAACATTTTCAAGCTGTGTCAATATTTCATAACTAGTTAACAACATTGGAGGTGGTCTACGATCAATGAAACCATTAAATTTGGATCTGTTTATCCGAAATCTATGAGATGCATTGAGAGATATTCAATGGCACAAGAAGATACATTTTCTACTATGAGGTAGCCGTTTTGGCTCAAAATCAAAGTTACAAATGGGACAATCCAAACCCGTATAACTATTCCAACCCAATAAATTCCTAAGCCCAGAGAATTCACTAATGGTCCACATTAAAGCAGCATGCATTTTGAACATTGTTTTAGAATAAGCACCAAATGTCTCAACACCATTTCTCCATAACTCCTGCAATTTGTCAATCAAAGTCTGCAAGTATACATCAATATCATTTCCAGACATTTGTTTTCCAGGAATAATCATTGAAATGATAAAAGATGTTTGTTTCCTACACATCCATGGATCCATATTATAAGGGATAAAAACTACTGGCCAAATGTTATAACTGGTACTCAAAGTCCCGAATGGGTTGAATCCATTGGCATCCAATCCCAATCGAACATTCCTATTATTAGCAGAGGAATCTAGATGTAATAAATTAAATGTCTTCCACGATTGGGAATCGCATGGTTGTATCATTAAACCATCATTGTTATTACCTATAAAATTCCACTTCATGTGTTCAGCAGTTTTCGATGACATGAATAATCGTTCCAATCGAGGATTCAAAGGAAAGTAATGAAAAACCTTTTCAGGTGTCTTCCTTTTCTTATTATCTATGAAATTATGTTCATTAAGACTTCCAACATCACCCTTTGACTTCCATCCTGAAGAAGAACATTTCTTGCAATTCTGTCTACTTGAATCCTCTCCCCAATAAAGCATACAATCATTTGGACATGCATGTATTTTTGTATAATTCATACCATACTTGTTAACAACATTTTTCAAATCATAAAAATATTCTAGTATTTTTTTCTTCAAGAAATATATCATCAATAAATTCCAATATCATGGAGATTGCCTTATTTTTAATTCCACATAGATATTTGATATGGTAAAACTTTAGCAAAATGAAAGAATTGAATATTTCAAACACCCTCTATACAACTCTTTATTTCCATTGTCAACTAAATCATGAAATGCATTTTCCTCATTGAAGTTCTCTCTTACATTTGGCTCCACAGAATCAAGAGGAGGATCCAATGATATGTTACAATCTTGATCTACTTGTGTTACAGTCTAAAAAACATCACTTGTCACGATGTAATTTTTATCACCCTCTTCTGGTTGTTATGATATGCGTTGATGTTGATAGTGGTGTCTTTTAGTGCCGAATCAATCCTTTATGAGGGTTTTCATTTCATTTTCTATTATTGATGAAGTTGGGACCTCATTCTATTGATTAACATCAGTGCTCAATATTCCTATAACGTTTGATTCTCCATGCCAAATTCAACACATTTATTTATTAGGGAATTGCTTCAATATTAAATGTTCATAAACATCATCTCTCTTCAACCATGTTATAATCATACAATTAGGACATGGAATTATTATTCTCCCTTAAACTAATCTATTAGAAATTGGAAAAACTAAAAACTCATTCAAACCCTTAACATACTGAGATGTGTTCCTCGGTAATGTGATCCATCTTTTATCCATGTATATCACAATGTGCTTACACAATAATAATAAAAATTAAAACACATAGTTACTACTAAATAGAGAAAGAGATTCATATATATGATACTGTAAGATTACACAAAAATAATATTACAAAGAAGATCCCATGAGTTATATATGAACCCTCTAGTGTTTAGGATAGGGGAAGTTTATTTGGTAAAGAGAAACAGTGTGCTAAAAAAATGGTAGCTACTGTACCATGAAAACCAAAGCACATTGTTAATTTGGAATAACCCAACCTATGTTCTCTGTAGAGTCTTTATATAAAACTCTAATATCAAATAAATCAATTATAAATAATTTTAGGGAAAACATTATGATGCTTACAAAACTCAACACATTCTTAGTTATGGTCATGCAACCCTACTGAGGTCATATCCTATAATAACGTTCATTATATATGCATACTCAATATGAAAAATAACCAAAAATACTTATAATATATATAAATGAACCATTAAAATGTATAAAATGCATAATGGGAATCAGGGGGCCGGGGTCGTCGGGGTCGCCGGGGTCGCAGGGTCGCGGGGGCCAGGGGAAGCGGGGTCGCTGGGGTCGCGGGGTTTCCGGGGTCACGGGGGGTCGGGGGAAGCAGGGTCGTGGGGTCACCGAGTTCACGGGGTCGTGGGGGTTCAGGGCCTGAAATTTGGATGAAATCATTATTTGTTCCTTGGAGTGGCAAGAACCATGTGATGGATGGTAGTCTTGAGGCATGATAAGTGGTGGTGTTCATGGAAATGCATGATGAAATAACTTGGGAGATTAGGTTTTGAGGTTCTATGAACATTGTGTGGATTGAAATCCTAGAAATCTCTTTGGTGCATTCACATTTAAAAGAGTGGAGGTGTGACTTGAGGGTGATTTGGATCATATATGTGTTAGTGTTCATGAGTGGAGAATTATGGTTAAATGGTATGATTGAGGATCTGACCATGGAGTTGAACTAAGAGTCAGATTCAAACTTCTGTGTGAGCATTGAACATTTTTGTTATTCCTTGAGTTTTAAGGCATCATGGTCGGGATATGATATCGCATTGGTGGGTGGGATTGAGAACCTTTGGTATAATTCATCTAAATAAGGACTTACTAGTGTTATTGCATAAAAATTGATGTGGTAAGGTAGAAACCACATCAGAAATGTCGTTCATGATGCGGCTGATGTGGCTTGGGGATCAAACTAGGGTATTTGAAGAATAGTTGATGTGTCTGGGCTTGGTGTTTGGAGTTTCATATTAGAATCATGTTGGGAATTTGGAGATTAAATGTGGGGTGTTGGTACTATCCTCTAGGAAAACATAATCACATAATTAGAATCACATAGGTGGAAATAGATCCCAGAAGGAATTTTATCTAAAAATTATATTCAGGAACTTGGAAAAATTATATTCATCCAAACCACTACAATAAGTTAGAATGAATTCAATACCATTCACTTCAACACCCAAAAGAAATTTATGCAAAGTAAAGGGATTCTATGCTTGAGTAAAACATATTTGATGGACTCCATGATCGAGTATCAAAAGTATAAGGAACTCCATACCTAAGTGTCATAATTCATTAAAGTCAATTAGCCCTTATAAATAAATAGTTCATCGATTTATAAAATAATAAAAAATACAAGGATACATATTCAATGAAAGATAATACTTTCATCCAATACTATACATATCAATGAAAAGTCATCTAGTTTGGATAACATATAGAGAAAGAAAATACAAATAAAATTTAAATACAAAATAATCCTAGTTGAACTATCTCACAATACAATTTCCCAAAAAAAGTCACAACCATATTCACAACTCAAAACATCTCCATGCGATCCCTGAAAAGTCACAACATTCCAATGTCCATTAATGGAACAAGCAGAAACAAATTACAAGAAATCACAATCTTAGAATTAGAATGAAAAGATAGAAGTTACACACACATGAATGTGTATGAAAAGTGTGATATAAATTGCCCTATAAATATTTCACCATAGATTCTTTGTAATTCATTTTATAAAAAAGATCCAAAAATATTTATTTTAAATATAGTTCTAGAGTGTATTATTCACATATAAAAGTTTTGAAATACATAAATCACATGATTTGGACATTTTAGTAAAAAATCTACAATTCCTATATAAAACATGGGTAGAATTAACACCTTATATAGTAAACATTAAACCAAAAAAAATAACTAAAACAAGAAATGAACATAAATAATATCCATGATATTACTAAATAACTATATAAACATCCACCAAGAAATGGTTATGAATTAAAAAAGCAAGGTCTATGTGTTCAATCTAGGTATGAGATGGGATACACTATGTAATCATCAATGGGAGCCAAGAATTATGTGTAACTCACTGGGTTATAACATGAACGATATTGGAACACACATATGGACACCAAATTTTTTATCAGCCAACCCTATTTTAACTAAACAACACCCAACCCTAGATGATCCTCTTAGTCTCATGAGGAGGTAACCCCAAATATAAATAAGTCATTCGAGGTGAACTACCAATTTCATAATCATTAAAATTTTAACACTAATCAAGATACTCTATTTTACTGCATTGGTTTCCCAATAATTCAATAATTGGGGGAGTGGAAAAAATAAAATTATATGAGGATAAAATATATTATATGTTTACACTTTAAATAAGCCTTATCTAACTTCCAATAACCTCCCAAGAAATAGTTCTCTTTTACATCATCTCAAAAATTATATTTTAATAAAATTATTCCTAATAAGAGAATATGTCACCACACAACATAAAATAGCCAATTAGGTAACAATAAGGGTATAAAAATCACATGGAAAATATTCATTATAACGATTCCAACAATGGTTTTAATTAAATATTTGGATTCCAATACATTTTTAGAACAATTGAAACTTTTAGTCAAATAACATTTTTAAATAATTTTAAAAATCAATACATTTTATTAAAAACAATTTAAAATCATTATAAGACATATATGTCTTGTTTCCCTTAAACATAGTCTAATTACACACCTTTTTTATAGACCATACCTTAAAAACATAAAGAATCTTTTTGTAATAAAAAATGGGTGTCAATAATCTTCATAAAATTAAAAATCCCTCAAAAAGAGCCTCATTGTAATTATCCCAAACAAATTACATGAATATCATTAATTGTAATATCAAAAGTAGATATAAATTATAATACCCATTTATCAAAATCTAGGAAAAAAATAAAACACTCTTAAAAAGATTACATGAACCATAAAAAATTATATCTTAATAAGAAAAGAAACATTAGTCCATACAAGAATTTTATGATGTTATAAATTAAGTAATTTAATAAAAAACAAATGCAATGTCTAAGAGGAAAAAATATACTTCTATGATAAAAGAACCACACTGCAAGTAAATGAAATCCACTATCCCTAGACTACCAAACCTCTTGATTAAACACATCCAAAACCCTAAATATATCCCCTATGGGTATTCTTTTTCATTTGAGAATTAAAAATCAAGAATTGAGGTAAAATTACTAGATTTCAAACATTATAGTCTATATAGGTCGTCAGGGTCACGAGGGGCTGGGGGAAGTTGGGTCACTGGAGTCGCGGGGTCGACGGGGTCCCGGGGGGCTGGGGTCACCGGGGTCGTGGGGTCGCCGGGGTCATGGGGTCATCGGGGTCACCGGGGTCGCAGGGGGCTGGGGTCGCGGGGGAAGTGGGGGTTGGAGGAAGCGGAGGAAGCGGAGTGAGAAGCAGGGTCAGGGTCGGGGGAAGGGTCTGTGGTGTAAAAAAATTGTTTCACGGTGGATTATTATAAACCACTGCAAACTATTTTAAAACAGGTTTAGCGGTGGTTCCCAAAACCACTAGTAAAATACTTCCGCTAAATTCAACTTTTGTTGTAGTGTACATTGGACTTTTTGATGGGGCTACCAAAGACTCCAAGAAATAATGAGATGATATGGGTCATTGTTGACATTCTTACAAAATCTACACATTTTTTTCTATAAGGGAAGAATTACCACATGAACGTTTTGCAAGAATATATATTAATGATGTTGTAAGAATTCATAGTGTACCCTCATCAATGTTTCCCATCGTGATCCCTTTCTTACATCACTATTCATGAAGAATTTTCAAAAGGCCCTAGATACTGATCTTCGTTTGAGCACTACCTACCACCAACAAATAGATGGACAATCAGAACTGACTATTCAATCATTTGAAGACTTTTTGAAGTCTTCTTCACATGATTTTCAAGGCTTGTGGGATCAGTATTTACATATTGTGGACTTTTACTACAACAATATCTTCCATTGAAGTATTCAAATGGCACCCTAGGATGGATTAAATGGGACGAGATGTCGTACACCAACTTGTTGGGATGATGTTGGGGATAGAAAGCTCATGGGCCCAGAACATGATGAAGAAACAACGACAAAGGTGAAGATTATCAAGAACCATATCAAAATAGCTCAAAGTAGGAAAAATAGCTATGTTGATAACCAAAGGAAGGATTTAGAATTTCAACAATGTGATCATGTTTTCTTAAAGGTATCTCAATGGAAGGGTATTGTATGATTCAGTAAGAATGGAAAATTAATTCCCAGGTACATCAGAACTTTTGAGATTCTGGACCGAATTGGAGTCGTAGCTTACCGTTTGGAAATTCCCCAAGTCTCTCCAAGGTTCACAATGTGTTCAACGTGTTAATGTTAAGAAAGTACATGTCATTCCCAACACATGTACTCACATATGAAGAAGTAGAACTTGAGCCTGATCAATCTTATTGTGAGGATCTTATCAGGATTCTTGATACTAGAGAATAAGTATTGAGAAATCAGATGACTCGTATGGTGAAGGTTCTATAGAGGAACCATAAGATGGAGGAAGCAACATGGGAGCCCGAAGAGCTTATGTTAAAGATACACCAGAATCTTTTTTGGTAAAATTATGTGAATTTCGAGTACGAAATATTTGTTAAGAGGGGATAATGTAACAACCCAAGGTGTTGAAAATAAATATATGATGCAATTTTATAATCTATCCATTAAACACAACTTTTTCTCTTCTATGTTTTGAATTTTGAAAAATGGGCATCTACAGTTGTGTCTTGTAAGTCATTTGGAGTCTGATAGAATAGACTTGATATTTGGTGAATAGTAACATACCCTTATGAATACTAATATTAATATAAATATGACCCTTATGAATAGTAAATAATGATATTATTATATTTTCCTAAGGTAATAATAAAATGTGATCTTAATTAATTTTTCAATGTCACATAAAACTAATTATACCTCTAAGATTATTATTATTCGAATTAACTATGAAGTTGTATAATAATTATATTATTAATATTTTAAAAATTATTTTTGAAAAATGGATATCACTTTTTATTTATAGATGTTTAAAAATGGTAGGGGTGAATTTTTGGGATTTTTATGAAATTAATGAATTTTCGATGAATAGTGAAATATGATAAAATACCGTATATACAAATTATCAGTTAAATACACTATTTATGACATCATAAGTGATTTAAGGCCACATGGATTGAACTCACATGCACTTATTACTATTATGGGTCACATGAAACAACACTATTGGTTGTCTTGAGGGATATAATAAAAAATGAATTAAATATTCAGAATTTACTCCTCTCCTCCACTATAAAAACCCTTCACCACTCCCTCTTCTATTTAGTCGTCTAAGCCTTGAATATCCTCAATGTTCTGCCCAATTACCCTTCCCTTTTCTCTCCCCACGTCCATGAAGCTTATGGTCTATCCAAAAGACCAAAGCCCCTTCCCTTAAGAAGATTCTCTAGGAGGTTATTTCAAGAGGTAAAGCACCATTCTTTTTAATTTGGTTTCATTTCAATTTATCTTATTTTTCTATCCTCTCCTCACCTCATCATTCCAAATTATCATGAGAACCCCCGTATCATTTATATGATATATTTTTATCATGTTTATGGAAGAACCATCATAAATATTCTTACTCCATCCCTTTTATTTTTATAAATGAAATCAATGTCCATGATGTTCCAATTTATAGCATTTGTGGATGACGAAGTTTTGTTCTTCAATTTCACCTTTATTACAACTAATGAAACCATATTTATTGTCTAACTAGACTATAATATATGTATTATAACGTAATTAATATTCAGGAACCAGAATGTGTACATATAATTATGTTATATGACAAAACAATTTCATAATAATCCAAATATCGTCGAATAATTGAAGTGGCTGTCATCTAATGATTCATCCTAATTCCATGTATCCAAATGATAGAAATTACCATTACCAATTACTTATTTTCATAAATAATATTACATTCCAATCCTAGAGATTTATAACCATTCCACATGAACTCCATTACTTAAAAACAGGTGAACCGATTATGAGAATAAAGAAAACGAACACCCCGAAACAATGAAATTCAATATAATAACTTTGTAGTAAGGTTATAAATGAACCCAAAAGAAATATGATAAAATAAATACATGTACAATAGGTTCTTAGATGAGTTATTAATAAGTATAATTCCATATTCTATGAGCTTAATTTCATGAGTGGAACACGTTTGGAGTTAAGGTAAGGGTTTTTCCACACTAACATCCATTTTCATTCGGGTTAGTTTCATTGTCTGATTACCTCAATGAAATTCTTATGCATTTATATTTACTCCTTTTATATTCTGTGTGAGTATTGTATATATATTTTCAAACCATAACCCTTCATTATTTTATGGATAATTACAGGTTTTAAACAAGAAATTTCAAAATTATTTCCAAAATACAAGCCCGATTCAAGAGAATTTCTCAAATTCTTACCTATTTTCTAGGGCACTCTTTAAAAAGTTTTGGGAAAACTTTATCATTATAAAATCATTCATTTTATTTTTAAAAATACTATCTTACCTCACTTCTGGTTTTATACAAATTATTTTTCCATAAGAACTGTTCTTTTCAAAATAAAAGACTATTTATCTCAAGAATTGCTTAAAGATTTTATAAGAGTATTATTGTCTAATTCAACACTCTTGTGGATTACATGGTATTATTTGGTTGATTCATTTATGACATCATCTACCATATTTTATTTAATGGTTTATGACTGACTCTATTGTGGATGATCTATCCTATAACCATTCACCATATTACTCAGAATGGTTAGTGTTTTATATTTAATGATTGGGGAAAGCTAATTACATTTCATATGATAGTTTCAATATGAATGTATATGTTTTTTATGTTGATACCTGCTCATATGAGTAATGAATTGGACTTATTATGTGACGGTTGGGGCCCGATATATCCCTTTGATGCATCGGTAGGTCTCAAGAGACAAATAAACGTGGAATTAGATGAGGCCTTTCCCAATGTGTTATATGGATTTTGGTCGAGGCCTTAATCATTAGACGTCTTGGTCAAGGTATATTTACATCCCTCATTATGAAGAAAGTAATTGAATGTTCTTATGGTTATTCGACTAGTACAATACCCATGATTATGTTTTATTATGGCCTTATTTTCTCATCTCATATTCCTTCCATAATGTGTTCATGTTTATTGTTAAGGGCATGTGTTTTCAATTATTCATGATGTCTTATGTTTATTCTATCTTGCGATTTATTTCTTAATTGTACTGAGAATTTGATCTCACCTCAATCATATTTTTCATTTTTCCCTGGATATGACGAAGTAAATTATGAATGAATTTCAAGCATAATCTAGGAGGCATGGATGTTTCTAATGGAATACATTAGTGTCGTATTTACTTTCTTGATGTAAAGTTTTATTTATTTATGTATCTTGTTTGCAATAATACTAAACTAATTGGTCCTTCAGGATTATTATTCCTTTTTTGTATACCAATGTAATCAAATATGGCACCGGCTCTGGGCAACTGGGGTCGGGTCCTTACATTTGGTCCCCATGTATAGGTGTAACCCCCATCATTATCACGTCCATACCGTATGACTATAAACTAAATAACCAGTGGCCTCATAATATGAATGTAAATTTCATAATCATTCCATGAACTAAATGTGGCTTTATTATCATTCCAATGTAACACCTAGTGACACATAGACCACTAACCATAGTTCTATCCCCAACATAATAAAAAATATATAGCGACCATTTCCATCTGTATGAATTAGACCGACACAACAGTCCTACTCAATAACTACGTGTGGATTGATTATATCCCTATAAAGAAACATAGTAACACCCAGGTCCAATATTTTGGTCCAGCTACAATATATTATTCGCATCAGCTGACCCTTGTCTTTACCACAAGACATTAAATTGCACGATCAACATATTTACAGAATGATGTGAAACTATGTGGTTATTCATGAACATAATGTTACTTTATGCTCATTATGATGAGATAGGTAATGAAACCATAATCTCCAATATAAGATCTATTTGTGAGCCCAAAAAATACCCCTTTTCTTTGTCTTAGAACAGGAACTACAAAAGGATCATTTCTAGAACATATGGCATAACTCTTACTACAATGAGATACATAGTGACACTTAGACCTCATGTCATAGACCCACCAATTATTATAGATAATATTAAAACACCTTTCTCCATGTAAAATCATTATTTATGTGGAAAAAATATCCAACCCCAACATGTTGATTGATTCTTTCTCCATCACGATGTGTACTAACACCTAGATCTCTAATATCAGGTCCATCCATAATAGAAAAAATACCCCTTACCCCATTATATGTATCATAGATGCTTTGGGAACCTCCCAATAACTATGTGTGCCTTGATTCCCATTCCCAAGATATATATAGTGACTCCCATATCTCCATCCTTGGGCCCAGATGAAAAATATCTTCTTTCTAACATTGGTTCATCTTCATCCTTACAACAAGATGTAAAACTAGATGGCTAATGTAAAAATTTAAATAAAATAAATTGATTGGTACATGATGAACTACATATTGATTGATTCTTATACCCATGAGATATATAGTGATTATTGCATCATATATCCTAGACCAGAAACAAGAGAATCTAAATTAACCTATCCTTCAATTATTCCACCTTTGTGTTGTGGAAGAAACTCTTTAAACTCCTTGTTTCTCACATCAGTCATAGATAATGTGGACTTTTGATATTTCATAAAAACATTCCCTAAATAAGATATGAATATCAATTAAAATTTGTTTTACCATTGTCCTTTCATCAAGGCCTTAAAAGTCAAAAATGATGTCCTCATTTTGTGATAATAAACCACATGATTTCATCAAGATCTATTAGTGGATTGATTTTCATTAGAATGAGACATGTAGTGACGTTTGGATTATCAATCTTGGGCCCAAATATAACACAATATAGAAAATTACCTCACTCCATTGTTTAAGATTCAAATCTATATAAGGGTATCCAATATGGTTTCTCACCTATGCATGAACCAGAATTCCACCCCAGTTTTCCTACACACAATAACTCAATCAGTGTGGAGGACCTTTATTTCATAACTTCATGTGGCTTTATTCTAACTCTAACATTATATGTAGGGATGATCATGTTCTATTCCTTATATTAGATGCAATATTCCATTTCTCTCACGTCAAGACACCCACATCCTAATTGTATGAGGTTAAACTATACTGATGATGTCTTAACAACAAGATGTTAAACTGCATGGTACTCCAATAATTACATAAGGATTGATTCTTATTCTAATGATATACATAGATATTACTGGGCAATAATTCATTTTCTATCCCATGGGGATAAAATCCCACCTCTTCCCCATATAAACAAATATCAGTGAAGGGACTTTTAATCTGGGGTCCCTCATTAAGTGGTCCTTCAAGGAAACAAAAATTTCCCCCATCTACGTGTGAGTTAGATTTTTCCAAGGAGATCCAGAATCATTGATAATTATAGTCCAAAGACTTATATTATTCTTATAAATATGCCTTCCACATTTCTTACTCTTAATCACAGACACTTTTATATTATTGTAATCTTTCCCAAGCACCTAGTGATAGAATTTATGATGCCTGAGGAATTATTTTACTGAATATATAGTAACAATACCAAGTATTCTTTCAATAAAGAAACCATTGAAATGGGTTTTTTCAGAAAAATTATGCCACAATTTAATATTCATTATAGTCCATAGCTATCCTTTTATAAAACATCCCAATTAACAGGGTTTTAAATTCATGGGAACTTCATCAACAAGAGAATCCTCTTTTTTCACCCACCAACATTGAGGACATTATGTTGTAACACAATATTCAAATTTTATCATTAGTCATCCCTTCCATACTTGTTCTATAACCATTATCCCATTTTTAGTACCTCCAAAAAAATAGTTTATAATTTCTTCCCTCATGTCTGATGTATGCTAGAATGACCTTGGACAGATAGGCCACATTTCACCTATTATTTCCATGATGTTGTGGTCTAAGTCATACAAATTAAAAATTATGGTGAAATATTACCAATTCCATGGCTATAACTATATTTAAAACTTACTCCACAAATTATTTGGAAATTTTTACTAGAAATAGAACATCAACATTCGGGTTCTTTTCTCTCATGAACCAAACTCTATGACTGGAGAAATTCAAATCTCTATAATCCTCCTTTTTCTATTAGTGATATAATGTTCAATATTCATGTGGATTTTTTTACTATTCTTGAAAATTCCCCAATCGTATTTTCGTATGTTGTACACAAATTTTGGTTCATATCATCCATGAGATTCCATTATTTACTATATTGTGATACGCCCTAGTTATCATTGTATACAAAATAATTAAATGGGTTTTCCAATCTTTTGTAACATTATCCTTGTTAGAGACCTCCTATAACTCCATAATACATATCCCCATATGACTCAATGGATCCATGAATCTAAAAATCAAAACATATAATCTTTTTCTCACACACCATAATATAGTAGCACATTTTTAGAAGGTTACCAAGAATTGGAGAATCGTCAACCTTTAAATAACATCTGGAGACCATAAATTATAACCAATGTAAATTTCTTTTATAATGGAAATTAAACATCAAAATATATGGTCCTTGATTTATGACTATAAATTTTAAGTCATAATCTCTATGATGCATGAAATTAAACTGCACAACATAATTTCGTGGCCATAATATTTAAAGAGAATGATGTTTTAACCCTTGTCTGAAAGGGGAATCACACTATATAATATTGTTTATCTAAAAAAATGATCCCTACTTCTAAAAATCCAAATCCATATAAGAGGGATTACTATTCATGGGAACATCCAATGTTATGCCTGTTTCATTCTCAGACATATTCTCTTTAAAACCCCACTTATAGTGGTCTAGAGAAATTATAATATCTATAAACATCCTTTTTTCAAGATAAATTGAATGTCAGAATTCATAATAGATCCATTCCCTAACTATACTATAAAATTCCCATGTTTTATTTTCAGAAGTCACCAAAAAATGGGTATTTCAGCCTAAGGATACCACTGCCTCACGATGTGGTATGCGCCAGAGTTGGTCTTTCATAAAACAATCCCCCTAATGGGGTTTTCATGCAGTGGTTACTTATCTCTCATGGGAGACCTCCTCTATTCTTGAATATCATTTTTTATATTATAAAACCACAAAATAGTGGTTCAAGATTCCCCTTGGAAGTATCTGAAGTACATTGTAACATTCATGGACATAGATCCTTGTAAATATTATTATTTTAAAATGTTATAGTGAAAACTATTTGACTTAAAACACTAACCCTATTGGTCTAAAATTCATCAAATTAATATTCCCAAGAAAAGAAACATAATACTCACTAGATGGAAAACCCATAATGGGAACACTAGAAAAAAGTAGAGTCTCAGCTCACAAGACATACACTCCTTATGGTAATGGAAAAAACACTGAACAATGAAAATAAAAAGGGATAATCTTTTTTGATAAAAACCCAGAAAGTGTGTCCTAATAAAACACACAATCACGGCTACTAAGTCTCCATCATGTTGAGATTAGAAAACAAAATAGGGAAATGACGTGAGAAGATGTAATGTTTGTAGGGATTTCCATATGAACCTACCAATAGAAAAACTCAGCTTGATAGGCCGTATGTCTTTGGAAAAAATTAGATATTCCATCCAAATTTGAGATAGCTCCAAAGCCAAAAAAATGGTTTTGGAAGTCATCAATTTTCCCAAAAGATAACATCAAACTTGAATCTTTTGATTCTGAATGAATCTAATTCTAGTGTGGATTTTTGTTACACTGCAGAATGTGTTTCATGCACTTTTCCACATGATTCCTGATATGACCCTAACATAAAGAAAAATTTTTGAGTGTGAGTATACACGTGAATACTAACATAAGAATATGTTGGTTGGATTAATATGTTCCATGTGACTACATCAAAATGTGGGATATGCAGAATGAACCTCTCTTCTAGGTGTAAGTCATGAATTTCTACGATCAATGATAAAAATTTTCTATTAATTAAAATTAAATTTATAGATTTTTTGAGTAAATTTTTTGTAATTATCCAATTAAAAGTGTATATCTATTGTAAAATATAAATTTTATTTGTTTCATATCCCATATAGAAAAATGGATAATAATTTATGGCACTAAAAAATGATTATTTTTTAAAAGTAATTTTATTCACAGGGTTTGTCAGCATGTGCAGATGGCCAGTGAATTAGTCATGTGAAGACATTCTGCGCATCATGCCAATTTGGGTAGCCTACAAATTAGCCATGTATAATCAACATTTACATCATCCCTGTGTAGAAAACCTCAGTGTTGACCTAGTGCATCAAACATGTGCACAAGATCGGTGCATTCACCTTGCGTTGAAAGCCTTCATGGACAGCCTGCACGGGATGCTTGTGCATGCTAGAACCTTTTCCGAGGGTCCCATATTTTCCTCTAAATAGTACCTTGTAGTCTTAATTTTCTAGTATATAAATTTATGAAGGCCTCTCAATGCATTGATCACCCAATTAATTCATCCAATCAGTCCAAAATATTTTATGAAATCCTAGAAAAATATGACGTAGAGGGAGTTGATAGCGGATGTGGAAACTAATGTGGTCCCATGGTTTAAAATAAATCAACACCCATGTGAGGAACTCACTCCCTTGTGGTTGAGGAACACTATAGTGAGGTCTCATTCTTAAATCAGGGACCATCATAAGACCCTCATCAGAACACCTATGCAGACCCATGAAGGATTTGGAAATTCCTCTCCAACGTGTTGTTTCCCATGTGGTCTATTGCCTATGGTATCAACAATGCACCCAGGTACACCTAAGTGAACCCCCATGCATGAGCCTCCTTTATCACACCCTATCATCCACCCTGCATGATGTTATGATCATGATTTAATCAAATCTATCCATGGAAGGGTATCTCCTCTAATGGTTCCCTTATCATAATGGGGTCATGTTGAAACCTCCACTGAATCCTCCTAACATGAAAATCTATTTATATGGGCACACCAGCATGTATCCCATTTGTATTTTTATTCATTAATATTGAGGATTAACACATTTTTCTTACCATAGGGTTAGGGTTCATAGGGTTAATGTGGATTTGTATCCCTTTTTTCAAGAGGACCTCAACCCCGGGGACAATGTTAGCAAGTTTCCGGATCTCCGATAAATGTTCTAGGACTATGTATTGTCATTACCATCACTATGACATGAATACTCTAGTTTCATATAGGTATGGTGAGTATTAGGCTTTATTTTGACTTTAACATGGAATGAGATCCCACTCCCTCACTACAATACAAACATTAGGGAATCCCACAGAGAGTAACCCCTTTCCTTTCTAACATGAGTATTCACTCATGATCCTTTTTGCCCACTTGGCTACAGGGTAAAAGAGAGGATGGGCACTAGAGACCTCTCATATCCTCCCCCATTCCATTCCTCCCATGTTCCATATACCCATGACCTAGTCCATGTTAAATAAATGGGATGGGAGTGTAATATCCATGTCCTCTTCCACTATCCAAGGATGAGAATTGTGTGGTTTTCCAGATCATTTACATTCTCTTGTTCATCACATTCAAGCATGACTCATCATGACTTCTCAGATTAGGAGATAGCCATGATGGTGACACCCACATATTCAGATACATTTTTTGGAAGATATTCATATATTGAATATTCATCTTGACAATCATTAAAGTACACCCTCGATGTGATTCCTCAAGGCCATGTATCTAACCTCAAGAAAAATCATATCATGTGGTTTCTCAGATCATCTATTTTATATTTTTTCTCAGTCTATGAATGACTCCTGTGGGTTTAGTGGTAGACAGTGGTCCTGACATCCATATGATTATGAAATATATTGAGATTCATTTTTAGGAGTATGACCCAGTCATATTTCATAAGGGAAACGCCTTTAAGAGTCATACCCAAATATAATAATCCTTGGACCACATTCTACATGTAAGACACAATAGATTAACGTTATCTATTTCAATATTATACGCCAATCATAAACCCCATTCACCAAGGAGACCATGGTGTGTAATCTTTGATATATTCTTGAACTACAAGAACTCTGATTCCTACTACAATTAGGATATATATGATTTTTACATAAGGCCCAAGCTCAATGGGCCTCCTCTTTAGGTGTAATCCCTGAATAAGACTCCAAATCACCATTAGAGTAAACATAAATCATGGTCACCATTCCACATGGAATCCTGTTTATGAGTACTTGCTAATATTATCCTCTAAAATATCCACATTCCCTTTTGAGACCAACCCAATTACATGGGATTTAATTCCTTTCCAAATGGTATATGTAGGAGGAATCCATGTGTTCCAAACCCAACACACTATATCAACATTATTATCTCTATGACACATTCCTAGTTGGGTCTACATCAACCTAGAAATCCTTATCCCTTCTAGGTTTCTTGGGATACTTTGGTATAAGTACCACACAAATCATTTACTAGGAACCTTCCACCTAAACATCCATCCCATGTGACATTAAATTTTACAGGTATGTCTTTAACATATGAGATTAAAAGGTATGAAGTTACCCATTATATAGTTCCAAACAAAACGATTTATGTTCCCATTCATCAGGATTAATTGGAATCCTATCACATAGTTTTGTTCCTAACACCAAAAAAAATCTATCTCACTGGATGAATATATACTCCGGATCATTCTAATATATGTATCAAATAATAGAATCCCCATTATAATTTCTAAATAATCACTAATTTTTATACATGCGGATACCATTGATGGAGAACCCATGACACATATAAAAATATTCACTGATGAATAACCTTGTATATATAACTATGATTAAACATTTCATACATGCTAATAATTGATTTTTAACTCTTGGGTGGCCGACATCATACTTGGGAATTAATAAAGGATTCATTAATATATCTTAAATCTATAAGATAGTCCCAGAATATGTAATATCAACACCCCAAATAGTGTGATGAGCCTAAAATCCCATCCTCTCAACCATTGTGAATTCTTAAGTATCGTTGGGAAGATTCCTAGTGAGCACCTACCCTTGGAAAGTAGGTCCCTAAGTCATCAAGGACATAGAACCATTGGATGTTTTTGGTTTTTTGAACTAAAACCATTATAAATTATTTATATATAGAAACCATTTTTTAAAATAGTAACCAAACTACACTTAGATTGGTTTTATGTTATAGGAAACATTCATTAGGGTTTCCCCACTAAGGAAATCCTTGAATAATGAATCAATTCACCTTCTAAAATCTAAATAATGTGAATCCTAACTCATCATCCTCTAACTAAGTTATTTTTTTTCCTTTGGCTATGTTTCTAAATGATTAAGAATATTTTTACCTTCAATATATATATGAAATGTACTATTATTTTATGAGGATTTATATTTTGACTATATAATACCATCATTAATGACTCTTACATGAAATCGTTTGATACTTTTAGGGGTTTTCCTTCTAAATGACTAATATTTTCATGTATTTCTACTCAATTTCATATTTTTTACTTCCATGATTGAAATTAAAATTCATCAATTTTTACCTTATGAACATACATTTATTTTTGATGAATCGGTTGTCTCTTTTCCTCTGTTATGGATTTTATACTTCACACTATATTTTTTATTTATGTTTCACTCCCATTCATGTTTTCTTGTGATTGTTTTCCATCAACTTTCATATCTATATTTTTTTTTACTAATGTGACAAAGTTCTATATCACATATAATATTTATTTCTTTTATTTATCCTTGAAATAATGAAATACATGTTACCTTGTATAGTGTAACCAAAAAAATATTCCTTATTCTAAATTCCCAGTTGTTTACTAGGGAAATTATTCTATTTATTAAAAGGGGAAATATTAATAGTCAGTATAATTGTTTTTCTTATGTGGTATATATTGGACATATTTAGTGATGGTTGGCCATTAGTATTACATAACTCCTCTATGAATTAATAGGTTTAATGTGATTTTTTTATTCCTACATATTTTTGTATAATTATTTTCTATAGCCATGATGGTTTGATTTCTATGTCCAAAATTAGTAATTCCATCACTAATTAATATTTTATTTTGTCCCATGTAATAATTTATAATGGCATACTATCAATTGATAAATGTAATTCTCATTTTTATATATATTTTATTATTTTATTATTTGTTAATAATGAATTATTATTCATTACATTTTTATTACAGGATGAATTTTTATAGGCTACCCCTTACTGATATTTTTAAACCCATTCTATGTCATTAATGAATTGTAATCGGAAGAAGGTAGTGTAGAAAAAATAATGAATTGAAATGTAATGTTTTGTGCCTTTATAAATAATTTATGAAATTTTATCACTTTATGAGTTTGGTTTAGTGGGAAAATATCAATATACTGGGAATGAAATATGTGTTTTTTGTGTAATGGTTTTTCTTAAATTAATAAAATATTAAACACAAATGGAATTCATCTGTAAAAAATAGAATTGGGTGTGTATTTTTTAATGACTCAAACATTCATTAATGAAAAAATATTTTGATTTAATTAAATGTAATATAATAAAAAATGGTTATATAAAATATTCACTTCCTTGGTTTTATGTTTTTGGATTTCAAAATACCGTTAAGAATTGTGACCATTTCTAATATTTCCATTGAACAGTGATCACATGATTAGATTAAATATTGGGCTTTAAAAAATCCATTTTATGTAGACAAAGGAAGGGATGACCTCATCTAGTAGACTTTCCCCATATGAAGACAATTTTTCAGAGCTCAAGAAGGAGGTGGCATCATAGAGCTTTGCTCTTGAACAATCCCAAGCTGAACGTTAACATGTTAAGATTGGGCGGAACCGCCTACAGGAGAAGTGGAAGTTGATAGAGATTACCACCTGAGTGATGTTATCTAAGTCACCCCATGAGTCTTTCACCATTTCACACCTTACCCTTCTGTCTTATGCGGGTTCTATAAGGGCTTATGTAACAAGACCCTATCATTATGATTATGTACAGTATTTTTTTATATAAAAAAATATATACTTGCATTTTATTATTGTTACCTTGTAAGTAGTTTTTGAATCACATATAGTATTTTTAGTTAATATTCAATTAAGAAATATGTTTTTATGAAGTAATGGTTTTATTAATTAAATATTATTTTAATAAATAATTTTGTGTTTATTTTTTAGTAAATATAAATTATCTTATAACTTGTATAAAACAATAGTAATTTTTATTAATGTTTGAAATCTTTTTTTGTCAAACCCCATGAATTTTGGATAAATGTTGGTATTTATTTTAAAAGTATAAATTCACATATTTAGAAAATTATTTAGATTAAATGGATCTTATTTTTAGAATCAGGATGTTGAAATTATCCAATAATGAATTTTTCATAATTATATGAGATAGTCAAAATTTTGGGTAAAAATTAAATACCACCTAAATATATAATGTGATTTTTGACATCAAAAATACCCAATAGTTATGTAATAATATACTATAAACATTATTCTAGGCCAATATATGTATTAATATTAAAATAATGTTATTTTAGATCTTTTGATTCGTTTTACAAAGCTTTAGTGGATCATTCATCATTTATAGAACATTTTAGATTTTTAAATTGATTTTTTTGATAGTGTGACTCACCTCCACATAAGAAAACCTATTATTTAAAGAATTTCTGCCATTGGTCTTATAAAATATTGTTTTCCAATTGGCTTTGGAAAAATCCATTAGAAAAAAATGTGGTCTGGTTTTTGGTTTTGACTAGTTTAAGGTGTGATGTCCCAATCCTAAATAACAATGAATTCCATCTATTTTCCTATATAGTCCCACCAAAGTTCCCACTTCCTCCTAATTAAAATCTTCTATAGTTCATTAGACATCATCCCTCCTATCTCTAGAATCTTCAAAAGGCACCCCATTCTCCGAAGAAGCATCTCTCAAGCCTCTCCCAAGCCTTTGGGACCACACTTCCAAGAAAGGGATTCTTTCCTTTCTCATTTTATCCATGTTTCTTAATATTATTATGCCCTTTTATTTTGAAATATAAAAGTTGGGGTATGATTTTTATCCTCCCCTATACTGTCCTTTTTATTTTTTAATTATGAGATACCCCTTTATCTCTCATCGGTGCCTTCCATGTATACCCACTACCATGCTGAAATGCCATATGAAATTTCTATCTCCTCATTTACATTCGAGAAATTATTTTGTATTATGAATATAAATTACATTAACTATGTATAAACATTTATCTATATGACCCCCTTACTCTCTATTTAATTTACATATTATGATACATCCCTTTATCTCTCATCAACCATTTTTATAAAGTCTCATGTCACGCCGTTATGCTGCTGAAATTGCACAGTAGTTTTTCAAGCCAAAATCATTATGTAATGAATACCATGCCCGTTTCTCAAACAAGTGAATTCACCTTTAATAAAATTTACTTAATGGTGTAAGAGTTTCATTATATATTTAACATTCCTTTATCGTGGAATAAATTATATTGTTGAATGATTCCATGTTGAATGATCCATGTGGCACACTTATGAATGAAATGAAATGTTTAAGAAGGATGAATCCTAATAGCGCTCAAATGAATTGGGTATATAGTATCATGATACATCATGTGCAATGAGTGTTGAATCGTTCTAATTCATGTTCAATGAGGGTTTACTCGCTCTTCATGTGAAATTAGGGTTTACTTGTGCTCCATGTGCATTGAGTCTTGGCTCATGAAAATATCATGTTAAATGTTGCTACCACATCTCAATGTTACGATTATCATGCTTTATCTTGCCTTTATGTTCATGTTTCTTTTAGGATACAATGATATGCCTATTTCCTAACATGTATTTTATTCTTCATGTTATCCCTTGTTTACTCCCTTATTGGGCTTTATAGCTCACTATTTTAACATGTATGTCCTCAGGTTATCCCATAAAATGCTTATTAAGAGAAAATGTCATGGTTATGAAAAAGATTCTTTCAATAAAGATGTTGTGTGTTTTATGTTTTATTCTTTTATGTAATGTTCTTAATCCCCAAAGACACTAGACATATCAATTTTCCTTATTGTACCAAATGAAGAGTTTATGTAATAAATCATGTTTAAGTGTGTAATAAATGAAGATTTTTTATAGTCAATATCAAAGTATAGGTTTATTTATTTTTGGAATTAGGATTAGAAAAACCTAGTGAATGGTTTAGGGATAAGACTATGTATAATAAAAACACCCCTAATTTTTTGTGAGTATTTATTAAGTATTTTATCAAGAAAATACATCCTGGTCTACATACGAGGAGGTAGAGGCGACTTTGGAACAGATATACCTTGGAGTAAAAACTCCGACAACGAGTTTCGGGTTTGACCTGGGGTATCCTAGTACACGAAAATAGGCCTTTCTACACTCACGGTTATGAAACTCCCATGGGATATGATTGGGTAAATTCACAAGCTTAGTATGAACTATTATTATGGGAATTAAAAAATAATTCCCCTAAGAATATATGATAGAAATTAGATCATGGATAACATAGATTGAATCATATAGATTCATAAGTAAGGTAAATACATGTAATTTATAAGTCATTAATTTTTTCCGTGGATTACCCTTTATGTGTTACCCCTAACATTCCTTTTATTTCAGCCAAAAGCTAGTAATAGGAGGACTCGGGCTAACAACTGATGTGAAGACCAATGTGATGACTATTATAATGATATACCCAATCTGATGGGAGTAGGAATCACGATCTTTGTCATGATAATATCTTAGTTAACCCACTATTTTAATAGAAACATGGGTTAAATGTAACTTTCAACCCCCAAAGAAAGAAAAATTTGTTATTGAGAAGATCATGAGACAATGGACTCCTACTTTTAATGGATCATCTGATCCCTTAATCTCTGAACAATGGATCAAATCCATTGAAATGTTTTTCCCATCCTTAAATGTTCATAACAAGAGATTTTTTTTCATGGCGGATTATTTTATGGAGGGTGAATCCTATAAATGATGGAAATTGATAAAAAAATACCAATCCAGAGGAGGAGATCGAGGTGTTGGAATAGGAGTACTTCAGAAAAATGTTTTTCGATAAATATTTTCCTCGTGCCCTCGGCTTAATATTGAAAGGGACTTCATTTCCCTCAAGATAAATAGACGATGAATACATCAAAGAATATGAGAAAAAATTAACAAGGATTGCATGAAATATTTCTAGAATTGTCTTTACCCTCGAATTCAAGGTTAACCAATTCTTTGGTAGCATAAAACCTAGCTTACAGAAAGACCTGGTGATCCATGACTTTGAAAGCTGTGAGGAAATTTTCAAATTTTCCCACAAGGTCTAAATTGAGATCGTAAAATCTCAAGGGTGTCATGGGGATAAGAAGAATAAGATATAATTCAATTCTATCGGTTCGATGGATAAATACAATAGTGCTAAAAATATCCAGCACCCCACCTTCCGAAGGTGTGGAATGAAGCACCCTAGAAATTATCTGAATGGGATGAAAAAATTCATTAGGTGTAGAAGAGAAGGGATCCTAGCCATTAACTGCCAGAAAAAAAACATGTAGCTAAAACAGAGGAGAGGAACACTCCGTTCGACTCTCAAATTGTTGTTCATCGCTTCAACTACAAAGAACCAAGGCACATTGAAAATCAGTTCTATAAGACAAGGGTTTATGAAAGAAACCAACAACACCAAGGAAGAAAGGGAGAGATTTTTCCATCACTACCACCGGAGTGAACCCCAAAGATGAAGTGGTGATAGGTATTCTAGGTTTTCATTCATGAATAGAGAATATAATTTATGATTATGGTACTACACCTTATTATCTAACACGAAAGTTTAGTAGAACAATCCCAAAACCACCATTAATAAAGGAATTGAAGTTTTATGTGAGTAAGACAAGCAGGAAAATCATTGCATCCCATGAATATAACCCTTCTGTCATAATTGGTGGAATGAAATTCCCATTGAGCCATTTTATACTCCCTATGGAAGAATATTATACAATTCTTGGCATGGATTGACTTTCCATATAAAGAGAAAACATAAATTTCCATTAGCGGGAAATCACTCTCCATATGGAGAATTGACCCCTGATTCAATAAAAGTGGAAGGATGAAGATGAATATTCTTTATCACCATCATCTCAAGGATGGATATTATTCACTATGACCACGTATTTCTGACTCAGATGATTGAGTCTAAAGAGGCAACCATCATTGAATACATGCCAATTGTGATGGAATTTGTTGTTGTGTTTCCTGAGGAATTTCTTGGTCTTCCTACTAGAAGAGATGTTGAATTATCAATTGACCTTATACCTTGGAGTTGATAATATCCAAGACTCCATATAGAATGGTTTTTGTGGAGCTTGAGGAGCATAAGAAACAACTATTGGGGAATCTGGATAAAGGGTTTATACGCCCATGTGCTTCACCATTGGGTGCACCGGTCCTTTTCGTGAGGAAGATGGATGGGTTAATGTTCCTTTTCATTGAATATCGTGATCTCAAAGAAATAAAAATAATGATCAAGTATCCTCTTACACAAATTGATGACTTTTTCCATCACCTATATGGGGAAAAATACTTCTGTAAGGTGGATTTTCAGTTGGGATATTATCAAGGGTGAAGAAAGATGATATCCCCAATAGTGCTTTTAATTAAGGATATGGGAACTATGAATTCAGATTAATGCCTTTATAAATTACTAATTCTCTAGAAATCATCATGGACATGATTAATAGAGTCTTTAGAGACTACCTCTAAAATTTTGTGGTATTCTTTAGAGTTGATATTCTAATATACTCCAAAACCAAGGAGGATCATGAGGAGCATCTAAGAACTATACTAGAGACCTTGCGAAGGAGAAGATGTTTGAAATGTAAAACAAGCTTGGGTTCTGGTTGAAGTTGTTATCATTTTCGAGTCATATCATCACAAGTAATGGGATATCAGTGGATCCCTCCAAGAAAGCTACAATTGTGGGATGGTCGATGCCAACATTGATAATGGATATTAGTAGAATTTTGGGTTTAAATTGATATTATCGTCGATTTCAGAGAACATTATCATGATTTTACAACCATATTACCAATCTAACTCGGAAGGGAGTAATGTTTTATTTGAGTGATGAATGGTAAGAGAGATCCAAGGAGTTGAAAAGGAGGCTTATCACTGCCCCTATGCTCACACTACCTAAAAGTGGAGAAATTTTTGTGGTATTTATTGAATCTCCGAAGAAGGGACTGGGTTGTGTGTTGCTGGAAAAAATTATAAAGTGATAGCTTATGCCTCAAAGAATCTGAAAATCCCTAAGAAAAACTTTCCCATGCATGATCTGGAGTTGGTGGTTGTTATCTTTGCATTGAAAATATTTCAGAATTATCTATATGTGGAGAATTGTGATATATATTCTGATAAAAAGAGCCTCAAATATATATTCACACAGAAAGAGCTTACTATGTTCTAACTAAGAGGGATATAACTCATCAAGGATTATGATTGCACAATTCACTACAATCTCGGTAGTGAAAATAAGGTGGATGATTCTCTAAGTAGAACAGATCTTATATCTTTATCGATGATGAGAATTGAAAAGGATCCAATATTCTTAGATTTATAGAGGATGGAAATGGGAATCATTAAGGGAGGAACATCATCAATCCTTTCTCAAATGATTACTCAATCGTCCCTCATGGAGAAAATAATGGATGCTCAATGAAATGATGTGGAATTTATGAATAGGGTGGATACTATAATAAATTTGAAATCCCTAGAGTCCGTGGTTGAAAAGGATGGAATTGTGAGATTTGGGTCATGATTATGTATCATGATCTCCAAGAAAACTTTTGGTGGGGCAATATGAAACGGGAGATTGCTGAATATACATCAAAGGGCCTAGTATTTCATCAAGTGAATGCTAAGATGAAAAATTATAAGGGGTGATTCAGCCACTACCCATGCCAACATGGAAGTGGGAAAAGATTACCATGGAATTTTTCACTGGAATTCAAAAAACATCCAGAGGAAAAAATGCTATATGGGACATTGTGGATCATCTTACAAAGACATCTCATATTAATGTGATTCAAGATCACTTCTCATTAGATCTAACAACATGGATTTACATCTAAGATGTGGCAAGGACATATGGAGTACCACTATCTATTGTATTCGATCATGATCCCAGATTCACCATAATGTTCTGGAAGAGACACTAACATGCTCTAAGAGGTGAACTGAAATTCAGTACATCATATCATCCTCAAATTGATGGCCAATCTGAGAAAAATATTTAGACATCGTAAGATATGTTAAGATTAGGTTCGATGGACTTCAAATGAGGGTGGTACCAAAATCATCCACTGGTTTATTTATCTTACAATAACAGTTTCCACTCGCGCATATGAATGGAACCATATGACGCCTTTTAATGGAAAAGGTGTAGAACATCAGCATATTGGGATGAAGTCAGTGAACTTAAGTGTCTAGGACCTGAAATGGTCTAAGAAATGGTGGAGAAGTTGAAAACCATTCAGCAAGATAACAAGGAATCCAAAAGTCAACAAAAGAGTTATGCAGACAACTGTCGACCAGACCTTGAATTCAATTATGGAGACATGGTAATTCTACGCATATCTCCATGGAAGAAAGTCCTGAGGTTTTGAAAGAAAGGGAATTTAAGTCTAGGTACATTGGCCCCTTAATGATTTTTGATCATGTCGGGGATGTGGCCTATCAACCTGCACTTCCACCAACCATGGACAAAGTACATGTTGTCTTTCATGTATCCCTCTTAAGGAAGTACATACCAGACCCTTAACTTGTACATTCATAAGAGGTATTACATTTATAGGATGATCATTTTACAATGAGATTCCAGTGAAGATCATATATAGTAGATAAAAATTTATATGAAATAAGACAATGCCCCTCGTCAAGGTGTTGTTGAGAAATAACAAGTTTTAAGAGATAACATGGGAATCAGAGGAAGTGATGATGTAAAGATAAACACAATTGTTTTGGTGTGGGAAATGGAAATTTTTAGGGAGACATTTTAGAAGGAGGGAATATTATAATTACCCAAGAATTCATTAATGAATACTCTTTTTGATCTAATTAAATGTCTTATTATGCAAAATTATTTTATAAAACATGAAATTCCTTGGTACAATGTTTTTGGATTTCAAAATACCATTATGAATTGTGATCGTTACTAATGTAGTCATTGAACAGTGATCAAATTATGTTTATAAATATAGGGCTTTAACATATCCAATTTACTCAGACAAAGTGATTGCCTCATCCAGTAGACATTCCCCATATGAAGCCCATTTGTTGGAGCTCATAAATGAGGTGGCATAATTTTGATTTTTTCTTGACCAAGACCATGTAAAGTTTCAACATGTTATGCTTTAGCGGAATCGCCTATGGGATAACTGTAAGTGGATAGAGATTACCACCCGAACTATTTTTTCTAATTTAGCCCTAGAGTGTGTCACCATCACACACCTTACCCTTCTGTATTATGTGGGTGTTATAAGGGGGTATGTAACACGACCCTAACACTATGATTATGTAAATTATATTTTTATATATTAAAGAATATAATTTCCTTTTATTATAGTTAACATATAAAGAGTTTTAAAAGAAGAAATTGTATATTTAGTTAATATTCAGTTAAGAAATCTATTTTTATGAATTAATCAATTTTTTAATTAAATAATATTTTAATAAAATATTATTATTAAATTAATTTTTATTATATATAAATGATCATATAATTTTTATAATACAATTTCAATTTTTATTATGGTTTGAAATCTATTTTTTTCAAAACCCATGAATTTTTTATAAATGTCAGTTTTTATTTTAAAAGTAATAATTCAAATATTTAGAAAATTATTTTGATAAAATGGATATTATTTTTGTTATTAGGATGACAAAATTATCCAACAGTAAATTCTTCATAATTTTCTGAGAGATTCGAACTTTTGGGTAACAATTAAATACCGTTTAAATGTGTAATATGTTTAATGACATCATAATGACCAAATAATGATGTAATAAAATACTATAAACATTATTTTCTGACAATATATGTTGTAAAATTAAAATAATTTGATTTTATTTTTGATTTATTTATTTTACAAAGATTTAGTGGACCCTCCAAGACTTATGAAACATTTTAGATTTTAAAATTGATTTCTTTGAGAGTGTGGCCCACCTCCACATATACAACACTATTATTTTATGAGTTTCAACCATTGGAATTATAAAATATTTTTTTTCAATCCCCTTTTGAAAACACCATGGGAAAATACCATGGGATGGTTTGTGGTTTTGAGATGTTTAATATGTGGTGTCTCAGACATAAATAATAAAGAATTCACTCTCCTTTCCTATATAAATCCACCCTAGATCCCAATTTCTCCTCACTAAAAGCTTTTTTATTTCGTCCAACCTCTTCCCTCGTCTCTCTAGAATCCTCCCAAGGAGCCCCAATCTCCAACGTAGCCTCTCTCAAGCCTCACTCAATCCTTTTGGGTCACACATCCAAGTATGGGATTCCTTCCTTTCTCATTTTATCGAAGTTTCTTATTATTATTATGCCCTTTTATTTTAAATTATAAATATTGGGGTATGATTTATCACCTATCCTATACTGTCATATTTTTTTCAAATAATGAGAGAACCTTTTATCTCTCATTGGTGCCTCCTATGTATACCTTTTACCATGTCAAAATTCCGTAAAAAATTTCTATCGTCCCATATATATTTAAGAAATTATTTTGTAATATGAATCTAAATTTGATTACCTATTTTGGGACATGTATCTATATGACCCCCCTTATAGTCCATTTTATGTACATATGATGATACACCCCTTCCTATCTAATCAACCATTTTTCTTAAATCTTATGTCACATCGTTATGTTGCCGAAATGGAATCGCAATTTTCCAAGACAAATTGATTGTGTAATGAATACCATGCCCATTTTTCTATCAAGTGTATTCACCTTTAATCTGATTTACATAATTATGGAAGAGTTTCATTTATGTATTCCATATTCCTTTATCATGGAATAAATTATTTTGTTGAATGACTTTGTGTTGTATGGTTCACGTGGCACACTTATGCCTGAAAGGAAATGTTTAAGAAGGTTGCACCCTGATAGTGCTCCAATGCATTGGGTAATGTACAGTTTAATGACACATCAAGTTAAATGAGTGTTCTCTCATGGTATTTCAAGTGAAATGATGGTTTACTCTTTCTTAATTTGCAATGAAGATTTACACATGCTCTATGTGCTATGAGCCTTAGCTCATGCTAATATCATGTTAAATTTTGTTTCCACATATCCATGTTAAGATTATTATGATTTATCATCCCTTTATGTTCATGTTTGTTTTATAATCCCTTGATATGTGTATTTCCTAAATTGTATTGTATTCTTAATGTTATTTCATGTTTACTCCATTAGGGGGCTTTATTACTCACCCTTTTTACATGTATGTCCTCAGGATATACAATGAAATTCTATGTACGAGGGAATGTCGTTGTTATTTAATGTAACTTTTCAATAAACATGTTGTGCATTTTATGTCTTAAGTTGTTATGTAATGTCATAATCCCCCAACGACATAAGACCTATCTATCTTCCATGTTGTATCTAGTGAAGAGATTTTTTAATAAATCATGTTTAAGTGTGTAATAAAAAGAAGGATGATTATATATATGATTTATGTTTTTCTATAAGTCATGAAATTATGGATTTTTATGTTTGGGATGTCACATCACTTAAAAAATTTGTTTATATTAACTAAAGGTAGCATTTTGAATTTATATTGTATTACTGAAAATAAAATTCTAGAGATTGACTTTTTTGGATATAGATATGTTATGAATTACTATAAATTAAGTATATTTCCATTATGGAAAGACATATACAAAAAAAGAGAAGAGAATAAAATGATATGTTAATATTAGAATTATATTAAGATATTTCTAAAATTAAAAATAAGTTGTAAATTTCAGATGCAAGGATGAACCATTTATGGGAAAGTGAAGCTACTGTTGTGGTGATGATAACACGCTATTTAAAAATGATAAGGAAAAGAAGGAGGTTATTGATCACCCTATTAAACTTTGTGATATAAAAAATAATGGTGACATTTTTCTATCCGTGTATTTTAATGGTTACTTTATTGTTATCAAATTTTGAGTTCAAGCAGAATAAAATAACATGTAATTGGACTTTGGAAGGAATTACACCTTCATTAAGCCTTCAAAAGGGATTTAACCTTGGATATTTTGGGATCATTCCTAAACCCACCACTAAATGTTTTGTATTGAATTTTGGTATATTAACACATTTCTATTGTTTACTTTTTGGATAAATCCCCATGAGAGTAAACCTAGTAAATTCTTATATTTGGTGTGCTTGATTTATATATTATTATAGAAATTCCTGTATAGGTTAAATAGTCATTTAATAAATAAGATAAAAAAAAATATGAAATTATTTTCAATAAGATTTTAATAAAAATAAGAGTGTATATATAGCCATACTAATCATGAGGTTAATATTGGTAAGGTATGTTATAGTTTAAGAAATAAAATTTTTTTTGGATAATATTTAATTTCATTATTTAAACACAATGCGAGGGTTTCTGTAGGTAATGACCATGTGTTTTCAATAGGTGGACTGTGATATAGAATTTTAATGGAAAAAAGTAAAATTTATTTATAAGATATAATCCCATAAGGATGATGAAATGTTGGATGGATGGTCTAATGAATTATATTTGGACTTATAATCTATAGGGACACATTTCAGGGATATTCTAAAGAATTGGATATGGAATTATAATTCATGAGACCCAATAATTTAAATATTTGACAATTTTTATGTATAGTAAATCATTAATATCAATGATGATACTATATATATTTTTTAGGGATAAATGATTTTATACTATGTTCTTTGAAGGCTCTCGAATTGAATTTAAAAAGAAAAATTTATTTTATAACTAATTACTATATTATAATTAGAGGATAGAATAAGAATCTAAAATAATTATTTATTAAAATTAATATATCTTGTATCATTTATTATTTTTTAATTTAAATAATATACTCGATTAGTGGAATATTATTATAAAATATTTATCACCATATCACTAGAATGGATACCTCTAAATTAAATTATAGGAGGTAATTATGATCACCCCATTATTGGGTAGATGTGGGTGGAAATTATTTGGTTTGACTTAGTATCATTCAAAAAAATCAGAGAATATTTGAATTATAAATAATTTAGTGGATACCGTGAAATGGAAATAAAATCCATAAGTTAATCATCATTATTTGGTTTTTGAGTTTATGGTAGGTGATCATGTATATCTTCAAATGCAACATCCGTTGGTATAAAAACATTAGTAGGAAATATATGTTTTAAAGTGATATAAAAATTTTTTAGAATATTAACAATATCTGGGAAGTCACACACTAGTTATAACTATCTCTCTATTTTTTTCATGCATAATATGTCATATATTTCATATTTATAGAAGTAGGACCTATGAACCTCACCCTTTATCAATTGGGATCAAATTATTTTAGAGATGAATAGTAGTTTATTATTGAAAAATATTCATATAATTTATTAATAATAGAAAAATATCCCCATAAAATTTATTCAATTGAATGTATTCTTTGTATGTGTGATAATATTGAAAATGAAGCTAGGAGAATGATGTTTTTATGTATCAATTGTGAACTAAGATCTTCATCAATAATGATTCTATCTAACATACCATAGGTGGGTAGTGAAATGGTTGAGAGATTTATAGACCCCAATTTTTAGTATGGTATTTAAATATTTGGTTTATATTGATGTTTTAGTGTGTTTTGGATTAAAAATGTGCATTTTGGGATTAGTTTTGAGAGTATTCATGGTTAAAGTCGTGGTTAGACAATAGTAAAGAAGAACTAGGAAACTATTTAGGATGAATATAAGATTAAAGAGGGGAAATAATAGTTGAAAATATTTTATAATAATCTTATATGGACACACACATGTATATGGATTTAGAAATAGGACCAGATCCATGTTTTAATTTATATTTTGGGCAACTGTGTTACCTAATCATGATATCTTTAAAATCTAGACTAAAATTTTGTTTTTTTTTCTGAAAACTCATGAAATATCATGAATTTATTATCTACCAAATGGTGTAACATTATTTCTTTATATTTTATTGAATATTGGATATATATATCATTTTTTATCTAATTTATATTGAATTTTTTTGTGTATAGGGATTAGATCAAATGTATGTTGATCCCAAATCACTCTAATATATAGTTATTGTTTCTTATATCACATTGAAGAACTATGTCGTTATTTTTTTATGAAATATATGTTCATTTATAAAATAAATTATGGATCATGATTCTATGTTTTATAGAAGGATATTGAAATGTTAGATCTTGGTTATATAATCATGGTTTCACATCGAAATTAATATTTCTGTAGATGGATTCTTTTACATGATGTTGTTTGAATAATTTAAATAAATCTATTGATTGTTTTTAAATGAAATATATTTTTAATTATTTATTAATTTTATTAATTTATTATGATTAATGTTATATGGTTTTAAAAAAGAGATTTGGTCTCAGGTAATTTTGATTGAAAAAAATGTGTATTTTCTAGGTGCAGATGTACCTTATAGAAAATTTAGGGGGTTAAAATGGTGAAATTCATTATGATGGTGTTTCTATGATCTTTAATTTATTTTATTATTTTAATTAATATTTTTATCTTTAAATAATTAATCATGATAAATTAAAATATTACTTATGTGTGGGAGCCTCATTTGGTTTGGGAGGGGATGATAAAGAAATCATGTATTCATGTGGTGGCCTTGTCAAAAATAAAATGATGAAATTAAGGGTAGTTATTCCAATCATAATTATTAGGTATCCATGTTTTAAATAATATAGCATTAGGTTTTCTCATGTTTTGAAAAATAATTTTTTTTCATTAATTCCTTTTAATGGATTTAAACAATGGCATTTTTAGTAAATTATTATTTTAAAATTCAGATTGTGGGAAAATATTTAATTTTTTTCTCAAATTATTTAATGTATTAGTGGGGTTTTTTTCATTGTATATTAAAAATATTATTTATTTTCACATGAATTGGGTGAATTAGAGGACCAAACAATATCTAATAGAGTTATGTCAGTCACTACTAACAACATAACCTTGGGTTGTTAATGTGTTTATTGTTCTTATGATGATTCAAAATAAAGGAAAAACATTTTTTTGGATTAATAATATAATATGTCCCTAATGGAGGGATTAAAAAGGTGATGGGTCTTATTATAGATTAACTTATTCTAATGGATTTTTTATGGAACATGTTGTCGTATTTTAAATACATGTCATTTTTGGGTCATTCATTTTTTATGCCTGTAATGACATTTAATTATTTGATTATTTGATATTTTTTGATGATTGTTTTAGATACAGAATTTAATATTGATGGTTTTAGTTCTTTTCATCCATCATGATTTTATTAATGTGAATTTCCCCATGGTCTATTCCTTTTTCATTCAATGTTTTGGGAATTTTTGAGTTATGGATACATCACATTGAAATATTTATATAATCATGAAATTATGAGGTTGGTTTTCCCGAGTTATAATAATCCAAAAAATATTATATCTATCTATTAAAATTTATTACATTCCAATTGAAATTAGATGGGTGAACGTACAGACTAAAACCATTATTTCTAGGTATAGGTTGGGTCAATGTTGTCAGATAGGTTAGAGATCTTACAAGGGGCTTCATGTGATATAAGGTTTTATTTAAATTACATAAAATGGAGAAGAATTATTTACATTAATATCGTTTTCATTAAAATTCTATTTTCTAACCAGAAATAATACATATTCTAATAAAAATATAATGTTGATTCAAAATCATTTATGTGGATTTAATATAACTAAATTCTAATTATATTAAATGAAATTATATTAAAAATATTATAAGAATTTTTAATTTATTAATTTTATGAATGAAAATTCCTTTTTTACCAAAATTTATATTTTTCATTATTCACTAAAAAATATTCATTTTAGAAGATTATAAGAAATTCGTCCTATGATATTTGTGACTTGTTGAATAAAAAAATGATGTTAAATTTTTTAAATAAATTTTCTAAAAGTGTAAAATAAAATTATATTATTTTCTCATTGAAATCAATAATAATATCTTTTTAAAGAGAACCTATATTTTATGAAAAAATAAATTTATTAAAAAAATTATTTATTTAGCCTAAATTTATATAATGATAATGATTTGGAGATTAATATATTTCATAATTTTGTTAATAATATTTATTCCCGAGAATTTATCTTCTATGTTATAATGGTTGTGTTAAAATAATAATATTTTATGTTGTTCATCTATGATTGGTGTTCTGCGCAATGTAAGCTACAAATGTTAATAAAATCATTTAAAAAATACATAATGTAAAATATTGGGGTGTTATAATGGACATGTATCCTCATAGATATAGGTCTAACATTCAATTACATACTTCACATCATTTGACACATCCCATGAGGAGTGTGAAACTATTCTTCTCAATGAAAACATGATTCCTATAGTGAAGACCCCACATGTCATGTTTCATTGGATTAAGTGTTTTGTGGAGTAAAATTTAAAAAAAACTGCAGATCTCCTTCATGCATCACATTATCCACCTCTGGCCTTCATTATATACATAACATAGACTCGTAAAAATGTATTAGGTCTGACTAATACTTTCTGTCACATATTTTAGGAATCCTCTATTTCAATTTGATTGGGAAATACCACTATTTCATGTGTCATCACTATGAGCTAAATTGGATAATTAGTGACCTCACACATGGTTTTGATCCATTTTTTAGGGTTGTTGTAGCATGATTAATCTATTACCATTAACCCAAGCCTATAGTATAAATCCTTTGATCCACGAAATGGTTTAATAATAATTGATTACTGGATATTTTTTGAACCACCGTACCAAACAAATGTCGATGATGACTAAATGAAGAATAGGATAAGAAATTAAAAAAACAAAAACACAGTGAAAGGACCTTATCCAATGTTCTTTTCAGCCACTATTATTTTCTACTCTAATGAAATATTAAAATATATAAAATAAATGACAAGATAAATCCCATGATTTTGAAAAACAAATTCACATACCACCAATACACTCAATCAACATTTCAATCCGGTTGTTGATATATTTCTATTTTTATAGGATAAGAAAAAAATAGATTAATACACATAAAACAATGGCCTACATTGAGATCATATAAATCACTTATGAAAAATAATCTTATATTTTAATTCTTTTTGAGATCCACAAACTATATTTTTCTTTAGGCCTATATGTTTATGCGGTTAAGATTAGGACTTACCCATAATATAGAATTTATAGAGTCATCATAGGTTGTTGAATAAAAATAATTAACAAAATGTATTCTATTAATTTATATCATTACTATCAACCAGGATGAATTTTTCACAAATGCTCAATGATGACAAAGGATTGTTCATTCCTAGGGTAATATCCTCATTCTAGACTCAATGAAATTTTCATATTTATAATCTATGACTTTTTAAAGAGTTATTCAACATTTTAAGGAAAAATATGTAAGAACCCAGGTTTTGGGACTCTGAGACTTTGAAAAATTTCGTGACATCGTTCTAGAGCAGGGCATTCTGACGGTGTGCAATTCTGAGGTCTGGTGTGCCCGGAATTAATTATATGAAAAAGTTAAGTGTTTTTATATTACGCATGAGTGGTTAACTAAAGAAAATGTGATATATCTTAGACGGTTGATCGGATCGGAAATAAGAGACCATGGTTGTGTCCGGAATGCGGTGTTTACCCTAGGTGCGACATAAAATGAGTCAGTGTGGGACATTCGGACCCCTCGCTCGTTGGTGGTGTGTTAAATGGATAATTAAATTATCAAATTATTTATTTAATAGCTCAAACCTGAATAAATCCTAAACAGTTGCTCAGAAGGGAAAACTGAGGGTTTCAGCAGAGCCGACGGAGATCAGGGGGCACAGGGCGGTGGCTGTCATGCTCGGTAGGAGGAACCCACGGAGGTCAGCACCTCAGGTGTGCAGCAGCAATAAGGACACACACTTTGTGGGTCCTGCTGGGCGACGAGGAGGAGACCCGCCAACTGGCTGATCTAGTTTATAAAAAAAGAAAACAAAAAGAAAAACTGGACCCAAGGCAGGTCCAGTGTGGCTGGAGTGGGCCACAGCTTGCGGGCTGCGGTGGTTCGGACCGGTCCGGCTGGGGTGAACTGGCCCGGTTAGGCCCCCTTGCAATCGGGGGTGCGTATTTTCTAAACGACATGTCCGATTGACGCGCCCTCTACGGCTGCAGATCAATGTTTAAAAGACGAACTTTTTGAAGTATGTGTCTGGGTTTTCGGGTTCTGCATCTGCTAACGGGTTCCCCAAAACATTTTAATTTAATAATATTAATTGTTATTAAAGTTTCATCGGACGTGTTTCATGATACGGATGTCTGTTTGACGCGCCGTCAGAGGCGTTGTGGCCCTAAAGCTAAGACGGTCCTTCCAAGTCGGATTGGAACCTTTGCGGGTTGGTTTCGTTGCTCGGTGACATGAAAATATAATTGTGAATAATTAATTAATTAATTATTTAATTGTTGCATCAGACCTAACTCCTACTTAGGATTTCCAATTGATGCGCTGTCAATGGCAGCGTGACCCCAATCCTCGTACGGACTTTTTGAGATGCTTTCTAAAGCGTTCTGGTAGGAGACAAGGTGTGGGACCCATAAGGCCTAGTCTGCACGTTTTACGGTGAAACACCACTTTTTTCACCCAACATCTGTTTGGGGTGTTTGAGCACTTTTTTCTGAGTGTTTTCCAAGGGGATTGCAATGGTGCAATCTGCCCGCCTAAATTTGGGCCCAAGGCATGGGCCTTGCGAGGTGGCTTTCAGACGCATGCTGAATTTTTATGACTTATGCTATATAAGTCCGTTCAGTGAAAATGAATGCTTTATTCCACATGTTTATCTAAAAGGAACATAATGGCACGATTTGTGTGACGTGTTTCGGGGTCGAGGTGTGGGCCCCACAAGGCCCCGTTTGCGTATAACGCGGGGAGTTGCAGCTTCTGCATTCAGAGTCCGTTTTAGGCGTCGTCAGCGGCACTATGACCTTAGAATCAAGGCGATGTTGACCAATGTGGTTTTAGGAATTGAAGCATGAGTTGAGGCGTGGGCCCCACAGGCTGTCTTTTGAGCTGTGGGCAGCGTACTGCGACTTTTTCATCCGGAATCTGTCTCGGTCGTATGAATAGTCATTTCAGCATGTTTTTTCAAGAGCACCGTGATAGCTCAGTTCACCCGACCTCTTTCAGGACCGAGGTGCGGGCCCTGCAGGGCACCACATGGGCTTAAAGCGGTGTTGAATAACTTTTCCACTCGGAGTCGTTTCCCATGAGTAAGTAGTCTATCTCGCGTGTTTTTTCGTGAGGATTACAATTGTGTAATCTGTTTGGGCACGTAGGGACTCTCTCAAGATCTCATTAATTGTAGTAACATGAAAGGGCATTGGTCAGAGGTGACGCACTCCAAACCTACGCATGGTAGCGGTGTTATTGACACCCAGTGATGCCGCGGGTAGTGCGGAGATATCGAACCAGTTCCTGGTTTTCCCTCCAGAGAGGCTGGGCAGTGGGATACCCATTGAACTTACAGTTTAACCTCTAGCGGGGATGGTCAGTTGGTCACTGTCAACTTATTAAGGGTTTACCCACCAGTAAGTCTGGGCAGTAGGTCACCTAATGTTTTATTACGGTTTACCCTCCAGCGGGGCTGGGCAGTGGGTCATCGTCGACTTATTTTGGGTTTACACTCCAGTGGGGCTGGCCAGTGGGTCACCTGATGATTTATTAAGGTCTACCCTCTAGTGGGGATAGGTAGTGGGTCAGTGTTTAATTATTGGGATTTACCCTCCAACAGGGCTGGGTAGTCGGTCACCCAATTATTTATTACGGTCTACACTCCAGCAGGGCTAGGCAGTGGGTCGTCATTGACATATTGGGGTTTACCCTCCAGCGATGCTGGGCAGTGGGTTACCCGATGACTTATTTCAGACTCAGTCCTTTCTATGTGGCTAGTTAGTGACTTTTCTCCATGATTACTTGAGCGGGACCCTTGGTGGTACAGTTCAGCAATGAGACAACATTAACGTATGAGATTGTTGGGAATCAGTGATGGATACCCTCTGAACTATTAGCGACTCCTCTTGGGCTGAGCATAGAGATATATATACCCTTAAAAACTCATTTGGGCTTCTTATTGAGCATATATATATACACTCTCCTTTTTTTCTCACTCCTTGAGTTCGGTTACTATCCTTCTAGGAGGGGCGAAAGCGTACGGGGTATGCCATGTACATTCCATGTCTAGCTACTCATGGATTGGACGAGTCCAATTACTTCCTTTTTTTGTGCTGATCTACACTCCCCCTTTTGTATTCTTTCATTGTTCTATTCTCTATCTACTAGTCACTGTTTTAGTACCTTCTTTAATGCTCCCTCAAGCTATTGGGGCATATTATTGAGTATCTTTATACTCACCACTTCTTAGGCTTTTCATGCACTTTGTGTGCACTTGAAAATGCCGAACAGGTCGATCGAGAATGTGGAGGAGCATAGGGGACAAAGAATCTTGGGCTGCGTTCAATGGCCACTGTAGGACTTCCAGGCGAGAGACTCACCAGCGGTTTATATTCGTTTACCTATTTTCGGGTTGTGGCACCATTCCAGTTGGGTGCGTATTTTTCCTCTTTTCCTATTTAGTTATCATTTCAACACTTTACTTGTACTGTGTAGAGGTCTATTCATGTATGCTGGTTTCCCTTTTGTAGCATTGTTTTGTCTTTATTTCTTTTCACTGCACATTTTTATTCAGTTGGCTACATGTGTGTGTACAGTTTTATAGGAAAAGGCCTCCTCTAGTTTGGTGTGACTTCGGCGCTAGTCGCCAGCCCCTGGCCTTTGGAGGCAGTCTTAGGGTAGTTTCGGATGATACCGGTATAGGGAAAATCATGACCAAGTGGTATCAAAGGTGGTTCATTCATTAGGGCATCGTTCGGACATCCCTAAAAAGGAATTGGTTGAGTTTTGGGGAAATAGTGTCAACGTGTCTCGAGAGTGATTCTCTGGCCAAGGAGTCCAGTGATGGTGTGGCAGCTGATGTATAGATTCACCTGGACCCTGATTACTCGCTTATCGACTCGGCACACTAAGACACTTGTTTCGGAAAATTTCGTTCATGCATCATATATGATTGACTCGTTGACTGTCCTTCTTGAGTTAGCTCCCCATTGATATTGATATATATATATATATTCTCATTTGACAGCGGTACTCCTTTATTGGATTCAGGATGTCCCTACGATGATAGCCAGTCATGATACTAGCTCTGGTTTGTGATGACAATTTTGTGAGCGATGAGGCCTCAGTTAAAGATCCATCATACGATTACCCTTTCACTAGAAGGATAGGCAGTGTCACCTCTACTTGTGGAGTAACAGATAGTACCGGTATCGAGGGTTGATGACGAGCATAGACATGGTGCACTACGTGAGTTCCAGCATCAGAGACAAATGAGGTTCCATGGCGAGCCATACCCTCAGATAGTGAAGGGCTGGCTAGAGTCGGTGGTCCACCTATTTAGGCTTATTAGAAAATTGACAGGTTATATGGTGGAATTGAAAACCATTCCTTTTCTACCAAGAAGTTTGGCGTGGTAGATCCAGGGTTTCTCAAATACACGGTGAGTCGTTACTCTCATGGGATGACTTCTAGCAGCTATTTCGTGAGGAGTACTCCCTATCATACTTATGCTTTTTATAGTTTCAGGATCTGTTAGAGCTTCAACACGGAGTGATGTTAGTGGATGTGTACACAACTGGGTTTGTAGACCTCACTCGGTACTCTTTGGACGCGGTCCATGATGGAAACTTCTGAGCACAAAAGTTTGAACGAGATCTCTATAGAGGAGAGTCCTGCTAGCATAGTTCCCATGTGCATCCTCACCCATATCAAGGTGCTGGAGCAGGCACTGCTGACAGAGAAATTTCAGTCAGAGGGATGTTTATTGGCAGGGCCTCGACACCGGAGGTCTCCCCTTGATGAGACTCAGGCACATGGTTGAGGACATCATAGGTCACCAAGACAGCACAGGGAGGCCTAGTGCTATGTTTGGGATGTGCGGGGTCACATGGTGTGAGAATATCTGGCCAAATGTGCTGAGTCATTGAGATAATTGGTAGATGCGCCGCCAAAAAATATGAAGTGTTTTTATTAGATAACTCCCTGGCGAAGACAGGGTGGTCCCTAGGGAGGCGGTGTTGGCAGAAAAGCAGGAAGAATTGTGGTTGACAGAAGACGTTTCGAGGTCCTTCCACCACCACTAGGCGGCCCATGTCAGCCTCAGGGAGTAGACAGATGTGGCAGTGGGTGGCTATGTGCTATGGATGTCTAAAATCTTGTAGTGAAAGAGATGATAATAGGTACACTCTTTTTCTTTTTGACTCTTCTCAGTAGAACTTGTTAGACATTGCGTGAGGTACTCTTTTCTTCTAGCTCTTTGTTCGAGGGGTTACTGAGGGTGATGCTATAAGGACCCGACCTTAAAACCTTACATAATCATGAATTAAATGAATAATTCACATAGAGGATCTTTTCAGGTTTAGAGTTTTAGATAATTAGGACATAACTATTACATCTCAAAAGATTACAAAGTAGACACTTCTACTAAGTTTCCATAAAATATAAACTCTTAAAAAGAAACATGTCTAGTTTCATGTTTTAGATAGCATGTCTTTCCTTGATCCCATCCATGACCCTATTCCTCTCTATGACAAGTGGAAAACATTTCAAAAACATGGGATGAGTATAAAAAGCCCAGTAAAGGATACACAAAGAAGGAAAACTATTAGTTTTTCAAAACAACTAGTAAACCATGAATACTTAATCAAAGTAATACCTTTCACCTTTATTAAGTAGTAAATATTCTTCACTGAATAAAATATCATTACTTACCCTTTTGTAATCAAAAGATTACTATAAAAACCATGTAAATAACACATAACATATAAATGTAAATTGGTACATAAACATACTTAAATGGAATAACCATACGGTCGACTTCCACACATATCACTTAAAGGAATAGCCATACGGCCTACTTCCATACCCAATTCATTGGAGGTTATAACGTAACCACCCATCCTGGTATTCATGACACCACTCTTAATATGGTTTATCACGTAACCACCCGTCAAATGTCCAAGTACCATTAAAAAATCATAATACATAAAACAAATATAATGGAAAGAAAACATTTCTACATTTCAATCACAATATATCACTTAAATATATTGGCATAACAAATCCATTATCAAAACCATTTTCAAAACCATTTACAACATTTAATAAAGATATTTTTGAATCAAAGTGTCCCATACCACATTGAAGATTTCAAAATTGTAAACCATTAATATCAATATAAATAAATCGTTAAAAACATTTTGAAAACATGGATATTAATGAGAAATATTTATAATAATGAATCATTAAAACAATTAAGATGGTATTTTAGTTAAAGAGTTTTTAACAAAATGAGAGACACATGAATACAAATAATTGAGGAATAACAATTAATCAGAACATTATAATATCATGAGAATAAAGGGATTCATGATATAATATGTCAAAGGACAGTAAATACACAAAATAATAGTGAATTGTTGAATAACAACAATGAAGTCTCAATGGAAATGTAAATTGAGATGAAATCCCTTATGAAGATGGTATCCTTAAATTAAGGATAATTCAATCTCATAAATATGTGTGAAAAATATAAATACACCAAATATAAGTTGATATTAAGTTTAAAACAATAATATTTCATTCACACATATTCATATGATGACATATTCAATAACTACAAGTTGAACCCAAAGAAATTGAAATTGGGTTAAGAAGTTCCCTTGTAAAAATTCGACAGCCTAACAGTGTCACGATAAAATTCATAAAATGATTTGATGAGAAAAAAAGTTTATCTAATAACATGGAAATAAATTACACATCAATAAGGATATATAATAGCATATCCCAACATAATAATATATAAATTCAAAGACATAACAAAAGAAGTCTTTTAAAAAGACGAGGGTGAAAGGTTCCCTTACCGACTTGGGCATCTTTCGAAACGTACACCCCATGAAAGAAGGAAAATAAAAAATTGATGAAAAAACTCATAAAATAAAGTATAATAAAAAAATAATATAATAATGGGCAGTACATATACCACTCAATGGAAATGGTGGCAAGTGAGTTGAAAAACCCCTTACGAAAACTCGGCAGCCTAACGACGACAATTAAAACTTTCAAAACCGGATTTATGAGATCAACTAGGGTCTCTAATAATATTAAAATAAAAATTACAGTATTAATAATATAAAATAACATCCCCAAACATAATAAATATGAGCTTAAAATAAATGACATAAAATAGTGTACTTAAAAAGAACGAGAGAGGTAGGATCCCTTACTTCAAGTCCGACTTGTCTTGTTCGTTTCTTTATATTCCTGAATAATAAACATTGGTCAATTTATAATTTCTTAAGGTCATACTTTAAATTTTATCATTCAATTAATGTCACATATTATAATTTTATAATAATTGGTTAATAATGTGAGTTCATATCAGACATTTTTGTCGATTTTCGGTACTTTAGTAAAAAATGAACTTGTTTGAAAATGATTGTCCATTTTGTTATAAGTAAATCATCTCCAGAATAGTATTAATGATTTACATATAATATATACCCTTCAAATATTCATTTTATACTATTCCATAACATTTGGATATAAAAATAAATGAAATGCTCCGTTCATGGAGACGGTAGGTCGTACGTACGCATGAATGATACTTTCATTTCCTTTTCATATTAATGGACTTAAAAATAAATGAGAGATATATATATTATAATTCTAGTATAATATATATGTTATACAGGTCACATATGTTCATTAATTTTGTTCATTGTATATTCTATGTATTGCATGAACGAGTCACATCACTTGAGGGGGGTGTAGTCCACACTTCCTCGTATGAAATTATCGCATTTGCTCAACATGAAATGAATAAAGGTATGATTTAAATATAAAATAAATAAGCATATAGAAAACATAGATACCATATATATCATATATAAGATACAGTGACATCATAATGGCCACCATTAAAGGAGTTAAGATAAGATTGAACAATCATCATTTCGTGAGGCAATAATTCACCGTCCATAGAAACAGTATGTTCTTTAACCATTAGAAGGAGGTGTGTGTAAGTGTAGCTCGAATCCATCTCATAAAAATATCATAGTATATTGAATATACTGGTTTTGTTACAATATAAATGAATAAAAAGAGTTAGGGTGTTGGAGAAGCAAAATAAAACAAAAGAACATAAGAGAGGACATTACCTTTAAATCAGGTATCTCCCCTTGGTTTGAACCAAAAGGGTTTCTTGAAGAGCTTTCTACATAAGGTAAGGCTTATAGGATGAAGAGAGGGATGCGGAGAGACAAAATGATCAGAGTTTGTATGAGCCAAAGGCTTGAGTGGTGTGGGTAAGGGGGTAGAGGTTGGGGCCTTTTATACGAGAAGAGGAGGGGCACTCTTGGAAAGTTATAAAATATTACTTTATTATAAAATGCATTTCGGATTTTAAATGTAACACATGAGACTTTTATGTCATATAAATCATCAAAGGAATCTTTTTCTACACAACACTTTCTTGGCTTGCTTTACACGAAATCGCGACCTTCCTCGATAGCTTGGGTCGTACGCAATATCGAGTTTCACTAAACAACGATATGCTATTAAAATCTTATTAAAACTAGCCCTTATGAATAGTAATAAACACTTTTTGAAATTTTATAAATTTTATTTTTCAAAATGGACTTCATTTTTGGATTCGGAATATCGAAATTATCCTAGGGTGAAATTTTGGTATTTTTCTGAAAACTTTCAATTTTTGATGAATAGTGAAACCACTAAGTGGTAGTTAAAAAAACTAAATTTTTCATAAAAATTAATTTAACCGCTTCTGTGAGTGGAATTTAAAAAATCCTAGATACACAGTTGATGTCAGTAAGTAAAATGTGGTTAAATGAGAAGAAAATAATTTTTGGTGAATAGTAACTTTTTACTTTTTTTTACTACGGTAAAAAGTAAATAGGGTAGTTAAGGGTAAAGATGATATTATTATTACCCTAACACATGTCCTAATTCTATTCGATAAGTTTAATTCGACCAAAAACAAACTTAGGAATAAAATATGACCATTTAGGCCCACTTGGATTAGATTAGGACATTTATTATTCATTTATTTAAAGAAGGGTTAAAATAGTTAAAATCAATGTTTAATAAGTAAATAATTTTTAATATGGGGTTATACATAAGATAAATTCGACTATAAATATTCATTAGAAAGATAAAAAGATTTCCTACATAATGGGTTTTTATTTGTAATTTTTAGACATTAAATAATTTAATTTATTTATGACACAATGATGATGCAGTAATTATCTTATTAATGGAATATTGACATAATTGATATTATAAACACAAAAATAAATGTAATTTGAGACTTTTTATGAATAGTACTATTTTTATAGGTTAATATGACATGTTAGTATTGATTTAATTAACTTGTTTAGAACTAATAATTCTGTTATGATTTTCAAAAAAATCAATTACTAAATAGTGTCAAAATTGACATAACATAGTTTTTAAAACAAATATTATATTGGTAATTGTTATTTTATTCCATAAAATCTAAGGTTCGGCCAAATGACTTAGATAAGGTTATATATATTAATAATAAACGACTTGGGGTTCTTTTGGCTGCTTATAGTAATTTTATTAACCTTATAGTATAAGAACACAAGAAGACATGGTAAAAGTAAAATTATTTAACTTAATGTTAAATCTAAATGATAAGGTTAAAATAGGAACATAAACTTGTCTAAATTCTATTGGATGAGAGTATTTCGACCCATCCCCACCTAATCTTCGAAATATATCAATTTGTAGCTATTTAAAAGAGAACATGACTTTATAATAAAATAATAGTTTTAGTTATTCCAAAGGTTCCCCTCTCCTCCCATATAAAAGGGAACCTCCTCCCTCTCTTCCTCACACCACTTTGAGCCTTCATGCTCGGCCAACCCCTGAAACTTTCTACTCTCCACTTCCCAAGAGACATCCTAGAGGTCCTGGGCTTCTTCAAAGACCAGTTTTAGTTCCTTAAAAGAAGGTCTCAAGGAAGCACTTCAAAGAAGAGGTAATGTCCGTTACCGATTCTTTCATCTTTATTTCTTCTTCCACTAATTCTTCTTTAGTTGTTTCATTATGAAGTAATAACATCAGTATCACTAATATACTGATATGTTATTATAAGTATGAAACAACCCTATTTCACCATATATCCATCCTACGGAAAAATAAATCACCGCGCGTGCGTACGTACGAAATACAGTCTCCACGCCGTGGTGTAATCTATTTTCCACAACCACCTTACTTGGATGGGTATAATGGTGTAAATAATGACTATATATGACTATTATAAACTGATATTGATTCTGAAATAGTATAAATATACTCCAATACAATTCCACGGTCATAGGAACGATATCATCACTCGTGCGTACGTACGGAATACCGTCTCCACGATGTGATGCGACTCGTTCTACATGATCTTCATTTCATAATGATTATATAAATGAATTGAATGAATTAATATGATATATATTACACTAATACAATTCTGTAAATGAGGTATCTATAACCTAAAGAAAAGAAAAAGAATTTATTCGACAAAACACGCATAAGAACAAAAAGTAATAAACACCCGAATAACAAGTAGCAATGAAATATTACTACTAAGAAGCTAAGAATATGACCATATATGATATCATAAAAATAAGTATGATTCTAGAATAAGTCAATAACATTATTTAAATCCTTATACAGGAGGTTCGGACACTTACAAAGCAAGTCGGACCTAAGGTAAGGGAAATATCACAATCTCATTTTTATCCGAGATTGTTTATGCTTTGTTATTTACTGGGGTGTATTTTATCATCCACATCCATATTTCCTCAATATGTAATATTATTTCCATCCACCTAAAAATTTTTAAATCCAATTTTACCCTTCGGTGAGTTTTTAGTAAAAGATATGAAAGTAATCTTTTGTCATTTTTCGTACGAGGTACTTTTTGACTTTTCCGGCAAAAGTACGAGAAGGATGTTTTTTTAACTTATACGGCATGAATGGATTTTTAAAACATTATTTCCAAGAATCTTCCTTTAAAAGTTTTCAAGTTTATCATTAATCAACTTCTATTAGTTTACAATTTTACGACATGTTAAGAAAGGAAAAGTGTTTTTGAAGTAGAAAGGATATTTTCCTCACGAATGAAGTTAAATTGTTATATCAAAATTATTTTCCATCTAAGATAATAAAGGGTTCTGTTTTTATCCCTATTATTACATTGATTTGATTATGTTGTGATGAAATTATTTTTATGAATTCCTTTATCGTATATGAATTGTTTTATGATGTCATGATGTTTAAGATTCCCATTTTTATTAAATGGGTTATGCAATGATGTATGGTTTATGATCATGTGGCACACATAAGAATGGTATAATTATGAGATGGGTGGGACCTATATCTCCCTCCAATGAATTGGGTAAAGATTTTATATCTCATGAGATAGACATGGCTGGAATTGTAGGTTATACCGGTTTAGTGAAACAGGACTGAAACGAGGGTGACTCGGTTCAGAAAGGGACTTTGTCCACTAAGATAGTCTTGGCAATGAGTCTTGATTAACAAGAAATGATTCTATATGATTATGTGTGAATGCCGCAAAGTTTCATGTTTTACGTTATGATTATTGTGATTACATTTCACTGCCATGACATATTCCATGTTATGAAATTATGATCTCTTTTGCAGGTTAAGATATCCAAAAGTTATGTGCTTATAAATATGATGTGATTGATATTTCTTTTGTTTACCCTTACTGAGCATTTGAGCTCACCCTTTTGTATGTTTTCTTTCCCCAGGTCAGGAAGAAGGTTATTAAGTAAGATATGCCAAAAGGGACTATAGATATGATGAAATAAATGGGAGACAGTGTAGATGCTTTATGAACCAGTTGTTTATGTTTCCCAGTTTCTAAAGACACTATACCTATACGGTCCTTTCATGGTTTTGTTATATGTTGTAATAAGTATGCTTCAATTTTGAAGTATTAACAATGTGTGTAAAGTATGGGTCGTTATAGTTGGTATCAGAGGAAAGGTATAGTCATCCTTTGGAAAGTAGGATGTGAAAGCCTTAGTAAGAACCCTAAGGATAAGTCTTAGCATAGAACACAATCTTAGTGTTTTTGAAATGGCCATGAATAACCTAAGACAAGACCTTAAGTGTGAAATTTTATTCTTGATTATGTGGTTTTCCTATTATAATTAGTGTTTCTCACACTATTCTTCTTGGTTTTAGTCAATGGCTGGAACCCGAAGGAATCGTGTTAATGCGGAATGCGACGGAAAATGCAATGATTGTCCCCCTGAGCAACCAAACGTTATGGGAGCTGGAATGCAAAATCTTGTAGCCATGCTCACACAACTTTCTCAAGATATGAATCATGCAGGACTTCCAAACGAGCAAATGAAGGAGCAACATTCTGTTGAATCCTTCATGAGATAGCGTCCACCTTCTTTCAGTGGGTCTACTGATCCATTAGTTGCTGAACAATGGATTAGTACTACTGAAAAGATATTTTCAGTTCTTCAATGTTCTGAGCATGATAAAGTCATCTTAGAAGTGTACCATTTGGAAGGTGATGCTGATCAATGGTGGAATCTTATTAATAATATGAGTCAAAGGGGTGAAATTGAGTCCATGGAATGGGACGAGTTTAAGAACTTATTTTTCAATAAGTACTTTGATCGTATTCTCCGAACAAAGATGGAGAAAGAGTTTTTTGAACTAAAGCAAAAGGATGATGAATCTGTTGGTACCTATGAAGCAAATTTTACAAGACTTGCAAGGAACGCTTCTGGTATTATTATCCAACCAGAGAGTAAGATCGATCGATTCTTTAGTGGATTAAAACCAAGTCTTCGAAGGGCGTTAGCCATAAGGGACTTCAATAGCTACGAGGAAATTGTTCGATGTTCTCTCAAAGTAGAGATGGAGATTGGAGTAACCCAATCAGTCATATGGTTTTGATAAGAAGAGGAAAATGGAATTCAAAGGAAAATCTAAAGAGCACACTGAAAAGAAGATGAGCTTTCCGTTAGGCTCAAAGTGTGGAAAGAAACATGGAGGGAGTTGTATTAAAGGGACAAGTAAATGTTTCAAATGTGGAAAGGAAGGTCATCGGGCATTTTAATGTCGCGATGATGGGAAGAAGATGTCTAATGATGCAAACAAAGGAAGGGATACACAGAATGAACCTACTACACTTCAATGTTTCAAGTGCAAGGAGATGGGGCATTATGCCAATAAATTCCCTAATCCAAGGGTTGATGATGATGGTCGACGTCAACAAACTCTTAAGGCTAAAGACAAACGAAAGTCACGTGCAATTTCTATCAGCGATGTGGAGTATGATAACAATGTGGTGAAAGGTACACTTACCATACACTCTAAAGTAGCAAATGTTTTATTTGATTCTGGATCCACCCAATCTTTTATTTCTGAAGAATTTTCTAAGGGTATCACCTTATTACCTCAACAATTAGATGTTGAGTTAGCTGTGACAACACCTAATGGCACAATAGTCGCATCAAAAGTTTATAATTCTTCTCTGATTGATGTTTGTGGGAAAGTGCTTCATGCAAATCTTGTGATCCTTCCTATAGTGGAATTTCATGTGATTCTTGGCATGTATTGGCTTTCTTTATATAGAGCTCATATCAATTTCCAAAGAAGGGAAGTCACATTTCATATTCCAGATCAATCTATGATCGTCTATCAATTCAAGGATGAACATAACCTTGCAGTGGAAATTTCTTCCATCTTATGGGTATTGATTCCACTAAATGAAGGTTATTTATCTCAAATGGTTGGTGAGAAACTCACGATTAAGAATATTCCCATTGTACGGGAGTTTGATGATGTCTTTCCGGAGGAATTATCGGGTCTTCCACCAAATCGTGAAGTTGAGTTTTCAATAGAACTCGTATCGGGTGCTTTGCCTATTTCAAAGACACCTTATAGAATGGCCCCAATTGAGTTGCAGGAATTGAAGAAGCACCTCCAAGAGAATCTTGATAAGGGATTCATACTCCCTATTGCGTCACCTTGGGGAGAACCTGTTCTATTTGTTAATAATAAAGAAGGATCAATGAGACTCTGCATTGATTATCGAGAACTTAACAAGATCACTATCAAGAAAAAATATCATCTCCCGCGCATTGATGACCTGTTTGACCAACTACGTGGAGCTCAATACTTTTCCAAGATTGATCTTCATTCAGGGTATCATCAATTAAGGGTCAAAAGGGAGGATATACCAAAGACGGCTTTCCGTACAAGGTATAGGCACTATGAATTTATAGTGATTCCATTTGGTCTTACTAATTCCCCTGTTATCTTCATGGATCTGATGAATAGAGTCTTTAGAGACTATCTTGATCAATTTTTGGTAGTCTTTATAGATGATATTCTTGTCTATTCAAAGATCAAGGAAGAACATGAAGATCACTTGAGAATTATATTGAAGACCCTGAGAAAGGAGAAGCATTATTCCAAATTTACCAAGTGTGAATTTTGGCTTCAAAAAGTTTCATTTTTGGGTCACATAATCTCAAAAGAGGGGATATCTGTGATCCAGCAAAAACAGAGGTTATCGAAATATGGTCGAGACCAACAATAGTAACTGAGATCCGAAGTTTTCTTGGTTTGGCTGGATATTATCGACGTTTTGTGAATGATTTTTCATGATTAGCTAATCCACTCACCAAGTTGACTCGGAAAGGATTTAAGTTTGTCTGGACGGAAGAATGTGAAGAGAATTTCAAGGAGTTGAAAGGAAGGTTATCCAGTGCACTTGTGCTCAAACTGCCTTGTCGTGGAGAAAAGATTCTGATCTACAGTGATGCATCCAAGAAGGGATTGGGGTGTGTTCTTATGCAAAATGATATGGTGATAGCTTATGCCTCACGACAGTTGAAAATCCATGAGCAATATTACACAACACATGATTTGGAGTTTGTTGCGGTAATCTTTGCATTAAAGATTTAGAGGCATTACCTTTATGGTGAAAGGTGTGATATTTATACTGATCATAAAAGTTTAAAGTATATTTTCACACAAAAGGAGCTGAATATGCGTCAAAGAATATGGCTGGAGCTGATTAAGGATTATGACTGCTCAATCTATTACCACTGTAACGCCCCGACCCCAGCTACCTAGAGTCGGTGCATTACTTCGTAACATTGGCATGATCACAAAAGACCAAGTCTCGAAAGACCGATTAGTTTAGTAGCCTTGGAAACACTAGATACATTCGTAAACGTTACATTACATCATAAAGTGAAAAACTACAATAACATAGTCTCCATAGTACACACTTTTATCCTCTTTGGACTATCCCTGCAGGTCATTCATAAAATACTTCTTCACATCCTGGAAAATATTAAAACATTGAAAGGGGTGATCTCGGATGCTCAGTAAGGTTAACAATATAGCGGAAGCTTTCATAAATAAACATTAACATTTAAGGCAAAGTATAACTAAAACAAAAGCCTTTTAAACTTGAACTTCAACATAATATGGAAAAAGTAAAATGAGATAATGTCATTTACTTCTTCACATGGATATTCTACTGGTCGAATAATCACATGAAATATCAATAACCACTTTCATATTGATGGAATGCATAATGCCAGACTATCATAACCACATAGTCAAGGCCTCGTGCCAAGACCACAAATAAGATTATGGAAAGGCCTTGTGCCAAGACACAAGTTTGTCTCATGAGACCTGCCGATGCATCGAGGAGCTATAGCGGGCTCCACCCGTCACATATTAAGTCCAATGCATTCCTCATATGAATAGGTTTAAACATATCATAAACCATAACATAATCGTATCACATAAAACATGCATAAAGGAAACATAACAGTTCCACATTTCAATCACAAGATATAAATACAACACATTGATATAATAAAAATGCTTTCAAAACCATTTTCAATACCAAAATAAAAGAAAGTTAAAACTTTGTATTTATTTTTTATTTAAAAAAATGATTGCCTGTAGAGGAAGCCGAAACTCAAATAATGGTCACGGCGGCGGAGAAGTCGTTTTTGCCGCATAAGTACGGAAAGAAAAACATTCCCTTTTTTTCGTTTAGTAAAACGCTTCGTATAAAAAATATTCCTTTTGAATAAACGTAAAAGTCAAAGGGGTTTATACACCGTATAAAAGAAAGTTGTGTATAAAAACAAATATGACTCAATGAAAGGAGATTGATACGAAGTCCTTAAAAAGATCATTTTTAAAATAAAATAGATCTATTATGTGTATTCACTATAGGTACACATAAATAAAGTAAAAATACAAAATAATACATAATAATATCATGACATAATTGGAAATTAGAAGATTAACCCAAAGAATGGAAGTTGGGTTACGAAGTTCCCTTACCTCATGTCCGACTTGACTTAACCGTTCTTTAACCACCTGAATAATAAACTAGAGTTAATATCTACCTTATTGAGAACCATTTTAAATTTCATTATCCTTTTTATATCACTTATTACAATGTTATGAACGTTATGTAATTATTTAAGTTAATAACGGTCGTTTTGTCGATCTTTGGTACTTGTGTCAACAATAACCTTCTTATAATTACAAGTTGTTCATGTGGTGAAATATCCATTATATCCAGAATTATATTCATGATGTAGATATCATATATATCATATATATCTAGTATATACATTCATTCATAATATTACGTAACATTTAGAGCTATGAAATGAAATGCACCGTTCATGGAGACGGTAAGCCGTACGTACGCATGAACGCTACTTTCATTTATATTTCGTATTTAATGGAACAGAATCATGATGATATAAATTTATAATATAATTACAGTATAATATAGTGTATAATACCATTTAATCCATCCTTTATACATCTCACATATGGAATTAACGATTCAAAACACTTTGAGGGGGCGGTAGTCCGCACTTTCTAAAATGAAATTATCGCGTTTTACCCATAATGGAAATCATAAAGTATTCCATAAATGATAAATACGGAAGCATAAGTAAAACATATACACATTATATATCATATATAAATATAGTTACATCTTAATGTCCACCTTTGAAGGTGTTATATGAGTTTTGAACAATCATTGTTTCGTGAGGCAGAAATTCGCCATCCACAGAAACCGTATGTTCTTTAACCATTAGATGTAGGTGTGTGTAAGTGTAGCTCGAATACATCTTATAAGAACATCCTAGTATATTGAGGATACTGGTGTTGTTAAAAAGAAATGAATAAAAAGAGTTTAGGGGGTTGGAGAAGAAAAATAAAACAAAACAACATTAGAGAAGACATTACCTCAAAATCGGGTAACTCTTTTTGATTTGAGCCAAAGGCTTCCTTGGGAAGACTTCTGCCCAAAGGGAGGCTTCTAGGAGTAATATGGGGAAGTTGGGAGAGTATTTGGGCAGTGTTTGGCCGAGCCAAATGGATTGAAAGTGTAAATGAGGTGGGAGAGGTGGGGGCCTTTTATAAGTGGAGAGGAGGGGCACTTTTGGAAAGTAATGAAATGTTATTCTATTATACAATGCTTTTAGGATTCTAAAGGTCCCACACTTGTAAAATTTGAGTCTAAGGTGATAAGGGTTCGAAATATACTCATCCAATAGGATTTGGACAAGTGTAATCCTTGGATTATACATCATCTTCTCATTTTATTTAAATCGTTAAATAATGAGGTCATCGCTGCATCATCATGATGTCATAAATAATTTAATTTATTTAATGTCTAAAAATTATAAAAAAACTACTATGATGTAGGAAATCTTTTTATATTTCTAATGAATATTTATAGTCAAAATTGGGACTTGTGTAACCCCACTTAAAAACTATTTTAGTAAAACAACTCATGTTTGTGTCAATTTAATTTTAACATTAAATAAATATATATTAATGTCATTTTCCAACCATAGTGGATCCATGGAGTCCCCAAGTTGACCCATGGGTTGTCTTGGTCGGCCATGACTCATCCAATAGTATTAGGACAAGTTTCAAGCTCATCTCATATTATTAAAACATTATTTTTACCTTAAACTACACTAATTACCTCTAACCGCGATTAAGAACTTAAAAGTTACTATTCACCAAAAAATTATTTTAATCTCATTGAACCACATTTTATTTCTTAATGACAACCATGTATATCGGATTTTTGAAATTCAAATCACAGAAGTGGTAATATTTCATTTTAACGAAAAATCAGTTTTTAACAACCACTTAGTGGTTTCACTATTCATCAAAAATTGAAGTTTTTCAGAATAAGGCCAAAATTTCACCCTAAGCTATAATTGATATTCCAAATTCAAAAATGATGTCTATTTTACAAAATTCCAAACATATAAGTTGTATTAATTAATTTTATAATTAATTCCCGCTATTACAACAAATAGCATGTTTTTAAGAAACAATTTATATCAAAAGATTGGCAATTGTTTATGTCCAATTTCAATGTTAAATTAATTTTAATCACCACCATTGGATAAAATAGTAAAAATATATTCTAATTATACTTTAAAATCACTAAATATTATAACTTATCACTATAAATTATTTTTATTAAAAAAGTGGGTTTTAAGTATTTTTCACTATTCATAAAAATTTAGAAGTTCTCAGAAAAATACCAAAAATTCAACATAGGCTAATTTCAATATTCCGAATCCAAAAATGAAGTCCATTTTGATAAATAAAATTTATAAAATTTCGAAAAGTAGGTATTACTATTCACAATGGCTAGTTTAATTAGTTGTGGTGTGTGTTAGAGCTCTAGGTTGCGTACAACACACGCTATTGCATTATTCGAAGGGAAACGTACAGTGGAAGCTTGGGGTGTTACATTCTCCCCTCCTTCAATAAATTGCGTCCTCGCAATTTGAAAAAAAAAATTCTTTGAAAATAAAAGGTTGAAAAGAGAAAATACCTTTGTGGAAAACCCACATCAGAAATAAGATTAATAAAATTTAGCCTTAATAAGAGGGAAAGGGAAATGAAAAAGTCACCACCCAATTATGATCTCGATTAGGAGAACATTGGTGGCCATTAGAGTCATATAATTGGAGGAAAAACGTAAATATTCGTAGGGAGTGATTGAGATCATCAATCACAATCAACTGTCAAATTGAGAGCCTCAAAGCCTTCAATCTCTGTTGATTTAAAATATCATCAATTCAAAAATACATAAGGTATTAGGATAACACATTTTTTGTTTTAATATCCCTTTAATAAAGTTTAAGAATTAATTTATTCATTGAATAAGAGATAGGTATAAATATATTTATGGTTGACAATTAGAGTTTCATCCTTCAACTCATCTTTCACTCAAAAAGATAATAGAACTCAAAAATATTATACGTATCCTAATTGTATAAGGTTCCAAATGTTAACACATACCATTTAGATTAGTAAAATTATTTTGTAATAACCAGGGACTTCCTGTAGGCTAGTGGTAGGAAATAAAGGCATGTCGCACTATGATTGTGGGTTCGATTCCTGCAGCTTTGTTCGACACGACGGGTTATGCCCCACCCTGCAGGTTGTCCTTTTCCTAAAACTATAGTATTATAATATTCCAAAAATAATCTTGAGAAATGTTTAACCTTAAACAATACTATCCAAAGAACAACTTAATCCACTCCAACCCTTATAGTTATCCAAAATATCTCCGTCCAGACTTTCTCTAAAAGGTCTCTTAATTCCAAAATCAATTTATCAGATTCCCCAAACAAAGTAAAGTTTCTCTTATTTTCACATACTAAAAATATAATTACCTTCATCATATTAAAACCTTACTGAAATCAACAAGTACTGCAGTACAATCCTTATATATATCACATTATTCTTATAACCAGAATATAACCCTTGAGTCCAAAAGCACCAATACATTAATTATTTCGCTTCAACTGTAGTCACAGCATAAGATTGGCCTTGATCCCTTGGCCTTTTCTGAGGTAAGTTTCCTTGATGCTTAGGACAATCATTTTCATAATTCCCCATTTCCCTACAATTGTAGCATTCAACTTTGACAGCCTCATTCTTTCCCTTGCAATCACGAGCCTGGTGACCATTTTCTCCACATTTATAACAAACTCCCATTCCTTTTAGGCACGTACCAGGGTGATTCTTCCCACAATTATAACATAATGGAAAATCCTTCTTTCCCTTTTTCCCATTATCTGTCTCTTGTTCCCCCGTTCTCTTCTTCTCTTGCTTTACTTTGTTGTCATAAGACTTAGAGAATTCCTTTTCTGTCTTGATAGCACATGAGACAATATCTTCATATGATGAGAAGGATTGTGATACTAAAGCTCGACGGAGAAAGGGTTTTAACCCATCAAAGAAACGATCAATCTTACCTCTTGGGTTACGTATATAATCCGCAGCATACCTCGCTAACCTGGTAAAGTTGGCCTCATACTTTGCGAAATTCTCATCCTCTATTTGTCTCAGTCTCAAAAATTGTATTTCCATATCTGCTCTATGGTCTCGAGAAAAGTATTTTTCTAAGAACAGCTCTTTGAACACCTGCCATTCCATGTTTGTTAATTCATCATCTTTCTTTGTGTTTTGAATTAGTGACCACCATTGATCGGCATCTCCAGTGAGGTGGAAAACTACCATGACATCTTTCTCCCTTTCACTACCCCCCAAGGCATGGAATATTTTCTCTAAGGAATTTATCCATTTCTCAGCTACTATAGGATTTGTACTCCCATTGAAGGTTGGTGGTTGTTGCCTCATGAAACGGTCTATCATTGATCCTCCACGTTGCGGATCAGGGTGCTCCATAAGAGTAATGTTATTATTCATAACCTGAGTGAGTTGTCCCAGTACGGTAATAAGTTGATCAGCACCAGTTGTATCTCCAGATCCACAATAATTATCTTGAACAAGGGGGCAATCCCTACACGGAGTGCGTGCATTGATACAGTTTACATTCCTTCCACTAGGTGCCATTTATAAACAATGGCATAAAATATATTAGTTTATGAATCAAAATACATAATTCCATACTTGTAAGACACTTAACATAAATTGAACTATTTATGGATATAATCCATAAAAATGTTTTCTTTGAGGAATTATATACTCATAACCCTTCATAGTGATTTGTAAAGAAAATGAGAGTTATCCTAAGCATATCCCCTGGTAGTGTCGTAACCAAGAGTGCAGCAAGGCTTGTTGTCGTGCACCAGTTCCCGTTCGAGTCTAGCTCAAAGCAGTGTTTTCGGGTTTTACCCCTAGGAACATCTGTGCCAGAGCCGCCTCTACCTGCTCGTATCCAGACATGGATTTATTTCTCGGAAAACTCACAACATCTCTACAATACCAAAATTCTTGGAATTTATTCTATACTAATCCTCAAAGTACATCTTAGGTCTATGTCCTCTAATCAGAGTTTATCTAAATCTAGCTTCCATGGTTTGTACTAAACATCCTCTGATACCAACTGTAACACCCCGACCCCAGCTACCCAGAGTCGGTGTATTACTTCGTAACATTGTCATGATCACAAAAGATCAAGTCTCGAAAGACCGATTAGTTTAGTAGCCTTGGAAAAACTAGATACATTCTTAAACGTAACATTACATCATAAAGTGAAAAACTACAATAACATAGTCTCCATAGTCCACACTTCTATCCTCTTCGGACTATCCCTGCAGGTCATTCATAAAATACTTCTTCACATCATGGAAGATATTAAAACATTGAAAGGGGTGAGCTCGGATGCTCAGTAAGGTTAACAATATAGCGGAAGCTTTCATAAATAAACATTAACATTTAAGGAAATGTATAACTAAAACAAAATCCTTTTAAACTTGAACTTCAACATAATATGGAAAAAGTAAAATGAGATAATTTCATTTACTTCTTCACATGGATATTCTACTGGTCGAATAATCACATGCAATATCAATAACCACTTTCATAATGATGGATTGCATAATGCCAGACTATCATAACCACGTAGTCAAGGCCTCGTGCCAAGACCACAAATAAGATTTTTTCAAGGACTTGTGCCAAGAAACTAGTTTGTCTCACGAGACCTGCTGATGCATTGAGGAGCTATAGCGGGCTCCACCCGTCACTTATTAAGTCCAATGCATTCCTCATATGAATAGGTTTAAACATATCATAAACCATAACATAATAGTATCACATAAAAAATGAATAAAGGAAACATAACAGTTCCACATTTCAATCACAAGATATAAATAAAACACATTGATATAATAAAAACTCTTTCAAAACCATTTTCAATGCCAAAATAAAATAAAGTTAAAACTTTGTATTTATTTTTTATTTAAAAAATTGATGGCTTGTAGAGGAAGCCGAAACTCAAATAATAGTCACGGCGGCGGAGAAGTCGTTGTCGCCGCATAAGTACGGAAAGAAAAACATTCCCTTTTTGTCGTTTAGTAAAATGCTTCGTATAAAAAAGATTCCTTTTGAATAAACGTAAAAGTCAAAGGGGTTTATACACCGTATAAAAGAAAGTTATGTATAAAACCAAATATGACTCAATGAAAGGAGATTGAGACGAAGTCCTTAAAAAGATCATTTTTAAAATAAAATAGATCTATTATGTGTATTCACTATAGTTACACATAAAGAAAGTAAAAATACAAAATAATACATAATAATATAAGACATAATTGGAAAGTAGGAGATTAACCCAAATAATGGAAGTTGGGTTAAGAAGTTCCCTTACCTCATGTCCGACTTGACTCAACCATTCTTTAACCTCCTGAATAATAAACTAGAGTTAATATCTACCTTATTAAGAACCATTTTCAATTTCATTATCCTTTTTATATCACTTATTACAATGTTATGAATGTTATGTAATTATTTTAGTTAATAACGGTCGTTTTGTCGATCTTTGGTACTTGTGTCAACAATAACCTTCTTGTAATTACAAGTTGTTCATGTGGTGAAATATCCATTATATCCAGAATTATATTAATGATGTAGATATCATATATATCATATATATCCAGTATATACATTCATTCATAATATTACGTAACATTTAGAGGTAAGAAATGAAATGCACCGTTCATGGAGACGGTAAGCCGTACGTACGCATGAACGCTACTTTCATTTCTATTTCGTATATAATGGAACGGAATCATGATGATATAAATTTATAATATAATTAATGTATAATATAGTGTATAATACCATTTAATCCATCCTTTATACATCCCACATATGGAATTAACGATTCAAATCACTTTGTGGGGGCGGTAGTCCGCACTTCCAAAAATGAAATTATCGCGTTTTACCCATAATGGAAATCATAAAGTATGCCATAAATGAGAAATAAAGAAGCATAAGTAAACCATAAACACATTATATATCATATATAAATATAGTGACATCTTAATGGCCACCTTTGAAGGTGTTATATGAGTGTTGAACAATCACCGTTTCGTGAGGCAGAAATTCGCCATCCACAGAAACCGTATGTTCTTTAAACATTAGATGTAGGTGTGTGTAAGTGTAGCTCGAATCCTTCTTATAAAAACATTCTAGTATATTTAGGATACTGGTGTTGTTACAAAAGAAATGAATAAAAAGAGTTTAGGGGGTTGGAGAAGAAAAATAAAACAAAACAACATTAAAGAAGACATTACCTCAAAATCGGGTAACTCTTTTTGATTTGAGCCAAAGGCTTCCTTGGGAAGAGTTATGCCCAAAGGGAGGCTTCTAGGAGTAATAGGGGGAAGTTGGGAGAGTATTTGGGCAGTGTTTGGCCGATCCAAATGGCTTGAAAGTGTAAATGAGGTGGGAGAGGTGGGGGCCTTTTATAAGTGGAGAGGAGGGGCACTTTTGGAAGGTAATGAAATGTTATTCTATTATACAATGATTTTCGGATTATAAAGGTCCCACACTTGTAAAATTCGAGGATAAGGTGATAATGGTTTGAAATATAATCATCCAATAGGATTTGGAAAACTGTAAGCCTTGGATTTTACATCATCTTCTCATTTTATTTAAATCGTTAAATAATGAGGTCATCGCTGCATCATCATGATGTCATAAATAATTCAATTTATTTAATGTATAAAAATTATAAAACAAATACTATGATGTAGGAAATAGTTTTAGCTTTCTAATGAATATTTATAGTCAAAATTTGGACTTGTGTAACCCCACTTAAAAACTGTTTTAGTAAAACAACTCATGTTCGTGTCAATTTAATTTTAACATTAAATAAATATATATTAATGTCATTTTCCAACCAAAGTGGCTCCATGGGGTCCCCAAGTTGACCCATGGGTTTTCTTGGTCGGCCATGACTCATCCAATAGGGGTAGGACGAGTGTCAAGCTCATCTCATATTATTAAAACATTATTTTTACCTTAAACTACACTAATTACCTCTAATCGCGATTAAGAACTTTAAAGTTACTATTCACCAAAAAATTATTTTAATCTCATTGAACCACATTTTACTTCTTAATGACAACCATGTATGTAGTATTTTTGAAAATAAAATCACAGAAGTGGTAATATTTCATTTTAACAAAAAATCAGTTTTTAACAACCACTTAGTGGTTTCGCTATTCATCAAAAATTGAAGTTTTTCAGAAAAAGGCCAAAATTTCACCCTAAGCTATAATTGATATTCCGAATTCAAAAATGATTTCTATTTTACAAAATTCCAAACATATAAGTTGTATTAATTAATTTTATAATTAATTCCCGCTGTTACAACAAATAGCGTGTTTTTAAGAAACAATTTATATCAAAAGATTGGCAATTGTTTATGTCCAATTTCAATTTTAAATTAATTCTAATGACCACCATTGGATAAAATGGTAAAAATATATTATAATTATACTTTAAAACCACTAAATATTAAAACTTATCACTATAAATTATTTTGATTAAAAAAGTTGTTTTTAAGTATTTTTCACTATTCATAAAAATTTAGAAGTTCTCAGAAAAATACCAAAAATTCAACATAGGCTAATTTCAATATTCCGAATCCAAAAATGAAGTCCATTTTGATAAATAAAATTTATAAAATTTCAAAAAGAGGTATTACTATTCACAACGGCTAGTTTAATTAGTTGTGGTTTGTGTTAGAGCTCGAGGTTGCGTACAACACACGCTATTACATTATTCGAAGGGAAACGTGCAATGGAAGCTTGGGGTGTTACAACCACCCTGGGAAAGCAAACAAGGTGGAAGATGCATTAAGTCGATAAGACCATGCTAGTTTATCCATGATGAGGATCACAAAAGATCCAATATTTATGGATTTACAAAGGATGGATCTTGGAATTATAATGGAAGGGGAAAAATCTTATCTTTCTCAAATGAATGTTCAACCATCTATACATGTGAAGATTAAAGAGGCACAGAAAGAAGGTGTCGAGTTACAAAAGAAGGTGAGAAATATTCCAGAGTTCAACCTTGATTGTGATGGGATAATAAAGATCAGGAATCAGGTTTGTGTTCCTCCCATCCCTGAATTAAAGAAGGAGCTGCTGGATGAGGCTCATAGTTCTTCATTCTCTATTCATCCTGGAAGCACGAAGATGTATAGGGACCTGAAAGAGTAATTCTGGTGGGGTGGAATGAAAAGGGATGTTGCTGAATATGTCTCTCGATGCTTGGTTTGTCAACAAGTTAAAGCTGAGAGATAAAAGTCTAAGGGGATGTTACAACTATTACCCATACCTGAATGGAAATGGGAAAACATTACTATAGACTTTGTCGCATGACTTCCTAAAACATCCAAAGGCAATAATGCTATCTGGGTCATAGTTGATCGTCTTACAAAGTCTGCACACTTCATTGCTATTAGAGAGGATTTCTCTCTAGATCAGCTTGCCAGGATATATGTAAAGGAAGTGGTAATATTGCATGGAGTACCACTTTCTATTATATCTGATCGGGATCCGAGATTTACCTCGAAGTTCTGGCGAAGTCTTCAGCATACTCTGGATACAGAGTTGAGTTTCAGCACTGGTTATCATCCTCAGACAGATGGTCAGTCTGAGAGAACAATTCAAATCCTAGAAGATATGTTGAGAGCTTTCTCTATGGATTTCAAAGGAGGTTGGGATCAACACCTACCTTTGGTGGAATTTTCTTATAATAATAGCTTTCACTCCAGTATTCAAATGGCTCCTTATGAAGCTCTCTATGGAAAGAAATGCAGGACTCCAACTTGCTGGGATGAAGTTGGGGAAAGAAAGCTATTAGGACCTTATCTCGTTGATGAAATGGCAGAAAAGGTCAGATCTATTCAACAACACATAAGAGCATCTCAGAGTCGACAGAAAAGTTATGCCGACAACCGAAGAAAAGACCTAGAGTTTGAAGTGGCTGATAAAGTGTTCTTACGAATATCTCCCTGGAAGAGGGTTATGAGATTTGGAAGGAAGGGGAAGTTGAGCCCTTGATATATCGTTCCTTTCGAAATAATGGATCGTGTTGGGAAGGTAGCTTACAGATTGGCTCTTCCACCGAATCTCTCTCAAGTTCACGATGTGTTCCATGTATCTCTCCTGAGAAAGTACATACCTGATCCTTCACATGTACTCAGCTCAGAAGTTGTACCGCTAGAGCAAGATCTTTCTTATGAAGAACAACTGATAGAGATTCTGGATCGTAGAAAAAAAGTCCTACGAAACAAGACCACTCGATTGGTGAATGTTTTATGGAGGAACCACCAATTAGAAGAAGCTACATGGGAGCTTGAGGATATGATGAGGGAGAAGTATCCTCATCTGTTTGTTACAAAGTGACGAATTTTGAGGGCGAAATTCATTTTAAGGGGGGTAGAATGTAACACCCGAGAATTTTATGTTATATAAATCATCAAAAGAATCTTTTTCTACACAACACTTTCTTGTATTTCTTTACACGAAATCGCGACCTTCATCGATAGCTTGCGTCGTACGCAATACCGAGTTTCACTAAACAACGATATGCTATTAAAATATTATTAAAACTAGCCGTTATGAATAGTAATAACCACTTTTTGAAATTTTATAAATTTTATTTATCAAAATGGACTTCATTTTTGGATTCGGAATATCGAAATTAGCCTAGGGTGAAATTTTGGTATTTTTCTGAAAACTTTCAATTTTTGATGAATAGTGATATCAGTATGTGGTAGTTAAAAAAACTGAATTTTTCAAAAAACATAATTTTACCGCTTCTGTGAGTGGAATTTCAAAAATCCGAGAGACATGGTTGATGTCAGTAAGTAAAATGTGGTTCAATGAGATGAAAATAATTTTTGGTGAATAGTAACTTTTTACTTTTTTTTACTACGGTAAAAAGTAAATAGGGTAGTTAAGGTTAAAGATGATATTATTATTACCCTAACACATGTCCTAAATCTATTGGATAAGTGTAATTCGACCAAAAACAAACTTAGGAATAAAATATGACCATTTAGGCCCACTTGGATTAGATTAGGACATTTATTATTAATTTATTTAAAGAAGGGTTAAAATAGTTAAAAGCAAAGTTTAATAAGTAAATAATTTTTAATATGGGGTTATATATAAGATAAATTCGTCTATAAATATTCATTAGAAATATAAAAAAATTTCCTACATAATGGTTTTTTATTTGTAATTTTTATACCTTAAATAATTTAATTTATTTATGACACAATGATGATGCAGTAATTATCTTATTAATGAAATATTGACATAATTGATGTTATAAACACCAAAATAAATGTAATTTGAGACTTTTTATGAATCCCACTAATTTTATAGGTTAATATGACATGTTAGTATTGATTTAATTAACTTGGTTCAAACTAATAATTTTGTTATGATTTTCTCAAAAATCAATTACTAAATAGTGTCAAAATTGATATAACATAGTTTTTAAAACAAATATTATATTGGTAATTGTTATTTTATTCCATAAAATCTATGGTTCGGCCAAAGGACTTATATAAGGTTATATATATTAATAATAAACGACTTGGGGTTCTTTTGGCTTCTTATAGTAATTTTATTAACCTTATAGTATAAGAACACAAGAAGACATGGTAAAAGTAAAATTATTTAACTTAATGTTAAATCTAAATGATAAGGTTAAAATAGAAACCTAAACTTGTCTAAATTCTATTGGATGAGAGGATTTCGACCCATCCCCACCTTAGCTTCTAAATATATCAATTTGGAGCTATTTAAAACCCAACATGTCTTTATAATAAAATAATATTTTTAGTTATTCCAAATGTGCCCCTCTCCTCCCTTATAAAAGGGCACCTCCTTCCCCTCTTCCTCACACCACTTTGAGCCTTGAATCTCGGCCAACCCCTGCCACTTTCTACTCTCCACTTCTCAAGAGACATCCTAGAGGTCCTGTGCTTCTTCAAAGACCAATTTTAGTTCCTTAAAATAAGGTCTCAAAGAAGCACTTCAAAGAATAGGTAATGTCTGTTACCGATTCTTTCATCTTTATTTCTTCTTCCACTTCTTCTTCTTTAGTTGTTTCATTATGAAGTAATAACATCAGTATCACTCATATTCGGATATGTTATTATAAGTATGAAACAACCCTATTTCACCATCTATCCATCCTACAGAAAAAGAAATCACCCCGCGTGCGTACGTACGGAATACCGTCTCCACGCCGTGGTGTAATCTATTTTCCACCACCACCTTACTTGGATGGGTATAATGGTGTAAATAATGACTATATATGACTATTATAAACTTATATTGATTCTGAAATAGTATAAATATACTCCAATACAGTTCCACGATCATAGGAACGATATCATCACTCGTGCGTACGTACGGAATACCGTCTCCATGATGTGATGCGACTCGTTCTACATGATCTTCATTTCATAATGATTATATAAATGAATTGAATTAATGAATATGATATATATTACACTAATAACATTATGGAAATGAGGTATCTATAACCTAAAGAAAAGAATAAGAATTTATTCGACAAAACACGCATAAGAACAAAAAGTTATAAACACCTGAATAACAAGTAGCAACTAAATATTACTACTAAGAAGCTAAGAATATAACCATATATGATATCATAAAAATAAGTATGATTCTGGAATAAGTCAATAAAATTATTTAAATCATTATACGGGAGGTTCGGACACTTACAAAGTAAGTCGGACCTAAGGTAAGGGAAATATCACAATCTCATTTTTATCCGAGATTGTTTATAGTTTGGTATTTACTGGGGTGTATTTTATCATCCACATCCATGTTTCCTCAATATGTAATATTATTTCCATCCACCTAAAATTGTTTAAATCCAATTTTACCCTTCGGTGAGTTTTTAGTAAAAGATATGAAAGGAATCTTTTTTCATTTTTCGTACGAGATACTTTTTGACTTTTCTGGAAAAAGTACGAGAAGGATGTTTTTTTTAACTTATACGGCATGAATGGATTTTTAAAAAATTATTTCCAAGAAGCTTCCTTTAGAAGTTTTCAAGTTTATTTTTAATCAACTTCTTTTAGTTTACAATTTTATGACATGTTAAGAATGGAAAAGTATTTTTGAAGTAGAAAGGATATTTTCCTCAAGAATGAATTTCAATTGTTATATCAAAATTAATTTCCATCTAAGATAATAAAGGGTTATGTTTTTAACCCTATTATTACATTGATTTGATTATGTTGTGATGGAATTATTTTTATGAATTCCTTTATCGTATATGAATTGTTTTATGATGTCATGATGTTTAAGATTCCCATTTTTATTACATGGGTTATGCAATGATGTATGGTTTATGATTTTGTGGCACACATAAGAATGGTATCATTATGAGATGGGTGGGACCTATATCTCCCTCCAATGAATTGGGTAAAGATTTTATATCTCATGAGATAGACATGGATGGAACGGTAGGTTATACCGATTTAGTGAAACAGGACTGAAACGAGGGTGACTCGGTTTAGAAAGGGACTTTGTCCACTAAGATAGTCTTGGCAATGAGTCTTGACTAACATGAAATGATTCTCTATGATTATGTGTGAATGCCACAAAGTTTCATGTTTTATGTTATGATTATTTTGATTACATTTCACTACCATGATTTATCCCAAGTTATGAAATTATGATCTCTTTTGCAGGTTAGGATTTCCAAAAGTTATGTGCTTTTGTATATGATGTGATTGAAATTTCTTTTGTTTACCCTTACTGAGAATTTGAGCACACCGTTTTGTATGTTTTCTTTCCCCAGGTCAGGAAGAAGGTTATTAAGTAAGATATGCCAAAAGGGACTATAGATATGATGAAATAAATGGGAGACAGTGTAGATGCTTTATGAACCAGTTGTTTATGTTTCCCAGCTTCTAAATACACTATACCTATACGGTCCTTTCGTGGTTTTGTTATATGTTGTAATAAGTATGCTTCAATTTTGAAGTATTAACAATGTATGTAAAGTATGGGTCGTTATATTAAAGGTCCCAAAAGGATATATTTTGAGGATATGGTGATAAGGTTTCGAAATCCACACATAAAATAGGTTTGTGACAAGTGTAAGACTTAGATTTACCCTATATTATTATTTTATTTAAATAATTCATTTATGAGGTAATCACTACATCATCATGGTGTCATAAATAATTTAATTTTTTTAATGTCTAAAATTTATTAAAAAAATCACGATGTAGGAAATATTTTTATCTTTCTAATAAATATTTATAGTAAAAAATATGACTTGTATAACCCCATGTAGAAATTGTTTTAGTAAAACAATACATGTTTGTGACATTTTTATTTTAACTTTAAATAAAAAGTTATTAATGTCATTTTCTTACCCAAGTGGATCCATGGAGTCCCCAAGTTGACCCATGGATTGTCTTATTCGGCCATAACACATCCAATAAGCGTAGGTCATGTGTCAAGGTCATTTCATATTATTAAAACATTATTTTTACCTTAAATTACAAAAATTACCTCTAATCGAGATTAATAAAACTTAAAAGTTACTATTCACCAAAAAATTATTTTAATCCCATTGAACCACATTTTACATCCTAATGACAACCATGACTGTGTTATTTTTTAAATTCAATTCCCAATAGTGGTAAAGTTTCATTTAAACGAAAAATTGGTTTTTTAACTACCACTTAGTGGTTTCACTATTCATCAAAAATTGAAAATTTTTAGAAAAATACCAAAAATTCACCCTATGCTATATTTGATATTCTTGAATTCAAAAATTATATCTATTTTACAAAATTCAAAACATATAAGTTTCATTAATGAATTTAATAATTAATTTCTGCTGTTAAAACAAATAGCGTGTTTTTTTAAACAATATATATCAAAAGATTGACACTAGTTTAAGTCCAATTTCAAAGTGAAATTTATTCCAATGGACACTATTAGATAAAATGGTAAAAATATATTCTAATTTAACTTTAAAACCAAGTCGAAAGATAATATAAGCATATAAATAAATTAGATTAAATATAGTTTTTGAATTAAAATACAACATTTTTCAATATTCATTAAAACATGAACTTTATCGGAAAAATACCAAAAATTTACACAAAGTAAATTTTGATGTACCGATTCTAAAGAAGAATTTTATTTGGTCCAATATAATATATAAAATTTTCAAAAAGTGGATTTCAAAATGGTTCGCCATCAAAAGGTGGTTAATCGACCTTTTAAATAATATTAGAATATTTACGCTCAAAATTTGATTCATTCGCATTTTAAGCCTCTAACATTTATTGGATAAAAGTAAAAATATTTGAAAAGCATATATAATAATTTTGTTAGTTAGTGCTGTTCATTCTTTCCATTACAACGGCTAGGCGTTAACTACCATTTAAAATAATATTATTATATTATTAGAGTGCAACGTGAGATTTCCAAGAAACTCATTGTTGTGTATTGGCTACGCTATCGAGCATAGTGTTCCCTTTAAATTAATATTAATATTTTATTAACAAATATGGAGAAATATGAAAATGTCATATTCTTTATTTACCTGGGGTGTTACATCCTTCCCCCCTTTTGAGAATTGCATCCTCGCAATTTTAAAATTGGGCTGAGAAACTTCGTTGAAAGCCCCACATCGGAAAAGGAGTCAATTAAACATTCACATTAAAAGAAATAAAGGGAAGTACAAAGGTCACCTGAGTTAACCAAAACTATGATTGCATGTAGTAAAACATGGATATGGAAGAAAAAACAAAGGGTCATGTTCTGAGGGAGGGTGATAGAAAACATGTATAGGAGAAAGTTAACTACCAGAAAATAACAAACTTTTGATGGGTTAAACCGTATTTGATTCCCAAGTAGGAAAAATTAACAAACAAAAATTTTTATTTAAGTTAATTTTCATTGTAGAATTTATTTATGAGCTTAAAAAAACATAAATAAACATACTTACTTATATTGTTGACTTTAAACTTTTACTATTTTTCATACACAAACTCATATTTTCTCCAAAAGACGAGTATTTAGGAAGACCTGTTCACATTAAGAGTACTATAATCAACTTCTAGAGAATCACCGAATCCAAAAAAAAGAACTATATATTTCCCATGTATTTATACCTTAACCAAAACCAAAATTATTTAAACATTATCAGATAATCCCCAAAAGGATAATCCTTTATAAAAAGAAAATCTATTCTAAATCTCCAAAATTTGTCCAACAAAACCCAAAGTTCTACAAAGACCATTCGATAAAAAAAATTGTCCATAAAATTCGTCAAAGTAAACTAAGCTAATATTGAAACCCAATTCTTTGAAGGATTTAATCACATATTCTTCCAAGTTAAAGAATTAACATTTATCTCCAAATTACATCAGTTACTCTTAAAGTCTCATATTGAAAAGTAATTAACCTAATCATATATCCTCCATGATAGGTCAATATTTTCCTAGATAACCCAAAATCAATATATTCTTGAATCATAAAATTATATAAATAAAATGGATTTTTCATACTCACCAGGAACTTCACATAGTTCAGTGGTAGGTGATAAATACCAGTCACACATTGGTTGTGGGATCGATTCCCACAGCTTTGTCTGACGCGATGGGTTGTCTCATGGTCTGTGTGCTGACATTTTTCCAAAACTATATAATTCTTAAAACATTCCCCAAAAAGAGATAAAATGATGAAAAATAACCATAACATAATTTAACCTCAACTTTATCACATGCCTTTCATTTTCCATCATAAAAAATAGTAAACCTTAATTGCCTCAAAAGTAAGGATCATATAAACCCAAATGGTTCTTTATAACTATTTCCACAAAAGAACAGATAACAATTCCTTGAATAAAATTTTCATATATCAATCATCAGTGTTACACATACTATAAAAATTCTTCTAATGTAACCTGATCATCAAAAGAGACTTAATACTTTTACGAATTTTAAAATCCTATAATCTACCATAACTCTTGAATCCCTTATATGTTGACTTCTTAATAATTCAACATTATTCATGATCCATTGACCATTCATTTCAAACTTATTCTGAAATTCATCTTTCCTACAAACAAAAACATAAATCATATCCTAAGATTCTAGAATAGGAAAACATAAGTTAAGAAATAATCCATACCTTTGATTGGCCATTTTCAGTTTCTTCTTCCCCAATCGAAATGGCATTAGGTATTGGTAAACAAATATTTGTACGATCTTGGTGGTCCGATTCCCGAAACATCTTCGTAGGACATGTGTTTGCATAATGACCATGCACACCACATTTAAAACATTAAATTTATCCCTCAGAAAGAACTTATTTCCCTTTCCTAGAGTCGAATGGAAGCGTCCTTTTTCTATGGTAGGTTCTCACATTATAACCTTCATTTCCACATCTATAGCATATTTATGTCCCTTTGAAACATTTTCCTAGTTTTTTATTTCAACATCATTGACCCATTGGTTTTTAAACACACTTAACTTTATGATTATTACCTGAACATTCGTAGGGATTTGTTTCTCGCATAAATGATGCCTTATAAAAATCACCAAGTTTTAGGTGGTCAATCATGACTCCAGATAGTTGGTTGAAGATAAACACAAGAGTTATCATTGCAGCTCTTATATCATTCAGTTTCTCACTCAGAAAACTGTCACAATTTCCTTCACATCCACTATTACATTGGTGCCAGCTAGTTCCATCCATTTACTAAAACCAAAAAGTTCAGTATGAGCCTATTAGTTAATTTATCATATAATAATGAGGAAAATAAACACTAAGATATAGTTATCCATGTTATCTCAAACTCATTATAACTTTCAAAAAAACAATGAGTCCATCTAATATACCACCCATTGTGGTTATACAGAACTTGTCACTTATGCTCAAACAAAATCTAACCTCTAAAGATATCTAAACCATACTCTAATACAAACTAAAGGACCCGGCCTTAAAACCTTACATAATAATTAATTAAATGAATAGTTCACATAGAGGATCTTATCAGGTTTAGAGTTATAGAGAATTAGGACATAACTATTACATCTCAAAAGATTAAAAGTAGACACTTCTATTATGTTTCCATAAAATAAAAACTCTTAAAAAGAAACATGTCTAGTTCCATGTTTTCGATAGCATGTCTTTCCTTGATCCCATCATTGACCCTATTCATCCTTAAGTCCTGTGGAAAACATTTAAAAAACTTTGGATGAGCATAGAAAGACCAGTAAAGGATACACAAATAAGGAACACTGTTAGTTTTTAAAACCATACGTAAACCATGAATACTTTATCAAAGTAATACTTTTCACCTTTATGAAGTAGTAAATATTATTTACTGAATAGAATATCATTACTTACCCTTTTATAACCAAAAGATTACCATAAAACCCATATAAATATCACATAACATATAAAGGTAACTTGGGACATAAAAATGCTTAAATAGAATAACCATACGGTCGACTTCAACAAATATCAATTAATGGAATAGCCATACGACTGACTTCTATATCCAATGAATTGGAGGTTATAACGTAACCACCCATCCTTGTATTCACGACACCACCCGCCATATGGTTTATCACGTAACCACCCGTCAAATGTACAGGTACCATTACAAAATCATAATACATAAAAAAATATAATGGAAAGAAAAAATTTCCACATTTCAGACACAATATATCACTTAAATATATTGACATAACAAATCCATTATCAGAACCATTTTCAAAACCATTTAAAACATTTAATAAATAGATTTTGAATTAAAGTGTCCCATACCACATTGAAGCTTTCAATATTTTAAACCATTAATATACATATAAATAAATACTTAAAACCATTTTGAAAACATGGATATTAATGATATATATTTATAATAATAAATCATTAAAAAATTTAAAATGATATTTTAGTTAAAGAGTTTTTAAAAAATGAGAGACACTTGAATACAAATAATTGAGGAATAAAATTTAATCAGAACTTTATAATATCATGAGAATAAATATATTCATGATATAATATGTAAAAGGACAGTAAATATACCATATAAGAGTCAATTGGTGAATAACAACAATAAAGTCTCAATGGAAATGTAAATTGAGATGAAATCCATTATAAATATGGTATCCTTAAATTAAGGATAATTCAATCTCATAAATATGCGTGAAAAATATAAATACACCCAATATACATGGATATTATGTGTAGAAAAATCAGAGGTCATTCACACATATTCACAGGATGACATATTCAATAACTACAAGTTGAACCCATAGAAATCAAAATTAGGTTAAGAAGTTCCCATGTAAAAATTCGACAGCCTAACGGCGTCACATTAAAATTCAAAAAATGAGTTGATAAGAAAAAAAGGGTATCTCATAACTTGGAAATAAATTTTACATCAACAAGGATATAGAAGAACATATCCCTACATAATAATATTTAAATTAAAATACATAACAAAAGAAGTCTTTTAAAAAGAGGAGGGTGAAAGGTTCCCTTACAGACTTGGGTATCTTTCGAAATGTACACACCATGAAAGAAGGACAATACAACATTGATGTAAATACTCGTAAAAGAAATTATATTACACAAATAGTATAATAATTGTAATTACATATACCACTCAAAAAAAATTGTGGAAAATGTAGCATAAATCTCACAGGAATAAAAGTGAGATGAAAAACCCCTTATGAAAACTCGGCAGCCTAACGGTGCCACTTAAAGCTTACAAAAATGGATTTATGATATCAAATAGGTTCTTTCGTAATATGAACATAAAAAGTAAAGTATGAAGAATATAAAAGAACATCCTCAAACATAAGAAAGATGAGCTTAATAGAAATGACATAAAAGAGGGTACATAAAAAGAACGAGAGAGGTAGGATCCCTTACCTCAAATCCGACTTGTCTTGTTCGTTTCTTTATATTCCTCAATAACAAACATTGGTCAATTTATATTTTCTTACGGTCCTCCTTTAAAGTTTATTATTAAATTCATGTAACATATTATAATTTTATAATAATTGGTTAATAATATGATTTCATATCAGAAGTTTTTGTCGATGTTCGGAACATGAGTCAAAATTGAACTTGTTTGAAAATGATTGTCCATGTTGTTATAATTAAATCATCTCTATAATACTATTAATGATTTAAATATCATATATATCCAGACCATATTCATTTTATACTATTCCATAACATTTGTAAATAAAAATAAATGAAATTCACCGTTCATGGAGACGGTAGGTCGTACGTACGCATGAACGTTACTTACATTTCTTTGTCAAATTAATGGAATTAAAAATAAATGAGAGATATATATATTATAATTACAGTATAATATATATTTAATATAGGTCACATATGTTCATTAATATCATTATTTATACGTTCCATGTATTTCTTGAACGAGTCACATCACTTGAGGGGGCGGTCGTCCACACTTCCTCATATGAAATTATCGCATTTCCACAACATGCAAAGCATAATGTTATGTTTTAAATATAAAATAAAGAAGCATATAGAAAAAATAAATACCATATATATCATATATAAAATACAGTGACATCATAATGGCCACCATTAAAGTAGTTAAGATAAGATTGAACAATCATCATTTCGTGAGGCAGTAATTCGCCATCCACAGAAACAGTATGTTCTTTAACAATTACATAGATGTCTGTGTAAGTGTAGCTCGAATAAATCTCATAACAAAATCCTATTATATTGAAGGTACTATTGTTTTTACAAAATAAAGGAATAAAAAGAGTTTATGGGGTTTGAGAATCAAAATAAAAAAAAGAATGTAAGAGAGGACATTACCTTTAAATCAGGTATCTCCCATTGGTTTGAACCAAAAGGGTTTCTTGAAGAGCTTTCTGCCTATGGTAAGGAATCTAGGATGAAGAGGGGGATGTGGAGAGACAAAATGTTCAGAGTTTGGCCGAGCCAAAGGCTTGAGAGGTGGGGGTAAGTGGGTAGAGGTGGGGGCCTTTTATAAGAGAAGAGGAGGGGCACTCTTGGAAAGTTATAAAATATTACTTTATTATAAAATGATTTTCGGATTTTAAAGGTCCCAAAAGAATATATTTAGAGTATAAGGTGATAAGTTTTTTAAATACACCCATCCAATAGGTTTGTGACAAGTTTAATACTTAGATTTTACCGTATCTTCTCATTTTATTTAAATCATTCATTTATGAGGTAATCACTGCATCATCATGGTGTCATAAATAATTTAATTTCATTAAAGTCTAAAAATTATAAAAAAACATATTATGATATAGGAAATATATTTATATTTCTAATTAATATTTATAGTAAAAAATATGACTTTTATAACCCCATGTAAAAATTGTTTTATTAAAACAATACATGTTTGTGACATTTTTATTTTAACTTTAAATAAAAAGTTATTAATGTCATTTTCTTACCCAAGTGGATCCATGGGGTCCCCAAGTTGACCCATGGATTGTATTGGTCGGCCATGACTCATAAAATAAGGTTAGGTCATGATTTATGGTCATTTCATATTATTAAAAAAAAATTTTTACCTTAAATTACACTAATTACCTCTAATCGCGATTAATAAAACATAAAAGTTACTATTCACCAAAAAATTAATTTAATCCCATTGAACCAAATTTTACATCCTAATGAAAACCATGTATGTTTTATTTTTTAAATTTAATTCAAAAAAGTGGTAATGTTTCATTTAAACGAAAAATCAGTTTTTTAACTACCACTTAGTGGTTTCACTATTCATCAAAAATTGAAGCTTTTTAGAAAAATTCCAAAAATTCACCCTATGAAATATTTGGTATTCCGAATTCAAAATTTATTTCTATTTTACAAAATTCAATACATATAAGTAGCATTAATTAATTTAATAATTAATTCCCACTGTCAAAACAAATAGCGTGTTTTTATGAAACAATATATATGAAAAGATTGACACCAGTTTTAGTCCAATTTCAAAGTGAAATTAATTCCAATGAACACTATTGGATTAAATTGTAAAAACATATTCTAATTTCACTTTAAAACCAATTCAAAATATAACCTAATCATATAAATAAATTATATTAAAAAGAGGTTTTGAATTAAAATACAACAGTTTTCACTATTCATTAAAAAATGATCTTTATCGGAAAAATACCAAAAATTTACACAAAGTAAATTTTGATGTCCTAATTCTAAAGAAGAACTTTATTTGGTCTAATATAATATATGAAATTGTCAAAAAGTGGATTTAAAAACGGTTCTCCATCAAAAGGCGGTTAATCAACCTTTTAAAGAATATTGGAATATTTACACTCAAAATTGGATTCATTCGTATTTTAAGCATCTAAAATTTATTCAATACGTGTAAAAATATTTGACAAACATATATAATCATTTTTTTAGTTAGTTCTATTTATTCCCGCCATTACAATGGCTAGGCGTTAACTACCATTTAAAAAAATATTATTATATTATTTGAGTGCAACGTGAGATTTCCAAGAAACTCGTTGTTGTGTATTGGGTACGGCATCGAGCATAAAGTTCCCCTTAAATTAATATTAACATTTTATTCACAAATATGAATAAATATGAAATTTTCATATTCTTTATTTACCTGGGGTGTTACAGACGTAGCACGTCGGTGTAACCTTGTGTTGGTGTTCCCTGACGTAGCTTTGAATGCACAAGAAAGAGGGGTTCTTCCCCCACTGAGACACATTTTTCTGATGCGATCAAAACTGAGAGGGAGAGTCAGTGCCACCCAAAGTGGATAGTATCAAGGTGTGGAGGATGAGTCCCTCTGACATGTGCATTCATGGTAGGGTTGTGCGGTGGAGTGTCAGAGCAGGTTCTGGATTTTCCATTGGGGCTTTTCTGCTTGACGTCCCTTGGCTTGAGGTGCCACTAGTGAGTTTGGTAGAGTGCATATTTTGGGGATTACTCTCCTTCCATGAGGGGTAAAGACACATGGGGTATTCCACGTGCTTTTTATGTCTATCCTCTAGCGGTTGGATGGGTTTTCTCACCTGCCTGTTCGTTGGTACCTCGCGTGCCAAAACATCAACCTTGATACAGTTTTCAAGTATAGGTCGAGGTGATGGACACCCCATAAACAGAACTACGTGATTCACTATGAGGTACTAGTAGTGGTGGTATTTTCCATGAGAATGTGGAGACTCCATTTTCTTGGAGAGTGCTTTATGGTTTTCTCAGACCACCGGTGTCTCAGGTGCATCCCCACCCAAAGAGCCTCGGTTGTGATGCACAGACTGTGAAAAACATGTGTGACCAAATATCTGTGGGTGTTTCACCAGATTGATATTGTGAAGGAGGGAATCACGATACCATGTTAGAGGAACAAACCATTATTTCGGTGGCGACGTGGAAAGTAGAGGTGAGGACTGGAAAGACCCCAGAATTTCTTTGGGCCGTTTGGGAATCGTGCAAACGGTTGAAGGGTTGCCACAATCTTGCCCTACCCTCCAAATTGTAGGAGTGGGTGCACGGGGTCTTCCATGTGTCGCAGCTGATGAGGTGTGTGCATATTCCTACACATGTCCTCGAGAGTAGCAAATGTTATGAGTACGAACCATCCCTGTGGTTCGCGTTTTGTGCGAACAAGTTGTTGTGAAAGTTTTCTTGGGTGCGAGAGAGCTAGGTGTGAGCTATGTATCTTGAGTTATTTTTACTAGTTTTTCTTTTCAGGGTCGAAATACTTGAAGGAGGTAATGATGTAAGAACCTTGGTTTTGGGACTCTAAGACTTTGAAAAATTTCTTGATGTCATTCCAAAGCAGGGCGTTTAGACTGCAGGCAATTCCAAGGTCTGTTGTGCCTAGAATTAATTATATAATAATATTAAGTGTTGTTATATTACGGACGCGTGGTTAACTAAAGATAATTTGATGTCTCTTATATGGTTGATCGGATCAGAAATCCGAGAACACGGTTGGGTCCAGAATGTGGTTTTTACACTAGGAACAACCTAAAATGACTCGTCACAGGACGTTCGGACCCCTCTCTTGTTGGTGGTGTGTTAAATAGATAATTAAAATATCAAATTATTCATTTAATAGCTGAAAAATGAGTAACTCCTAAAAGGTTACTCGGCTGGGAAAATCGAGTGCTTCAGCGGAGCCGACGGTGGGTAGGGGCAAGGCGCAACAGCTGTCATGCTCAGTATGAGGAACCCAAGGCCATTGGTGCCACGGGTGTGCAATAGCAACAAGTACCCGCACTTTGCGGGTCCTACTGGGCGACGAGGCGGAGACCGGCCAACTAGATGGTCTAGTTTATTAAAAAAGGAAAAAAAGAAAAACCAGTCCTGAGGCGTGTCTTGTGCAGCTGGAGTGGGCCACGGCTAGTGGGTCATGGCGGTTCGGACAGGGCCGACCGGGGTGAACCGACCCGGTTGGGCCCCCTTGCATTCGTGGGGCCGTATTTTCTAAACGGTGGGACCGATTGACGCGTCGTCTGCGGCTGCAGGTCCGTGTGGACAAGACGGAATTTATGAAGTATGTTTTGGGGTTTTTGGGTTTTTCATCCAAAGATGGGTGCCACGAAACCATTTACATTAATAATATTAATTTTCATTAATGTTGCATCGGACGTGGTTCACGAGCCAGACGTCTGTTTGATGCGCCGTCAAAGGTGTTGTGGCCCTGAAGTTGAGACGGTTTTCCGAAGTTGGATTGTAACCATTGTAGGTTTTTTTCTTTGCTCAGTGGCATGAAATTCTAATTGTGAATAATTAATTGTTGCGTCGGACCTAACTCTTACTTAGTATGTCTGATTGACGCGCCTTCAACGACAGCGTGTCCCCAGTACTGGTATGGACTTTTTGAAATGCTTTCTAAAGTGTTTGGGTTGGAGACAAGGTGCAGGCCCCATAGGGCCTAATTTGCACATTTTACGGTGAAATGCCACTTTTTCACCCGATATCTATTTGTTTTGTTAGAGTACTCGTTTCTGAGAGTTCTTCCGAGGGGATTGCAATAGTGCAATCTTCCCGCCTAAATTGGGGCCCAGGGCATGGGCCCCACGAGGCGGCTTTCGGACGCATGCTCCATTTTGACGACTTATGCTACATAAGTCTATTCAGGGAAAATGAGTATCCTATTTTGCATGGTTATCTGCAATAAATTTAAGTGAATGATTTGTGTGACGTGTTTTGGGGTCGAGGTGTCTACCCCATAGGGTCCCATTTGCGTATAACGCGGGGAGTTGCAGCTTCTGAATCCAGAGTCCGTTTTAGGCACCGTCAGCGGCATTGTGACCTTGGAATCAAGGAAAAGTTGACCAAGGTGGTTTCAGGCGTTGAAGCTGTAGATGAAGCGTGTGCCCCACAAACTGTCTTTTGATCTGTGTGCAGCGTAATGCGACTTTTTCATCAGGCATCTATTTTGGGCATATGAATAGTCATATCGGCATGTTTTTCTGAAAGCATCATGATGGTGTAGTTCACCCGACATCTTTCAAGACCGAGGTACGGGCCCTTTAGGGAATTGCTTGGGCTTAATGTGGTGTTGAATAACATTTCCACTGGGAGCCGTTTCCAGTAAGTAAGTAGTCTATCTTGTGTGTTTTTCCGCGAGGATTACAACAGTGTAATCTGTTCGGGCGTGCAGAGCCTCTGTCAGGATCTCATTAAATGTGGAAACATGAAAGGGTATTGGAAGGAGGTGACACACTCCAAACCTATGCACAATAGTGGTGTTAGTGACACATAGTGATGGCACAGGTAGTGCGGAGATATCGAACCAGTTCCAGGTTTTCCCTCCAGTGAGGATGTGCAGTGGGATACCCATTGACCTTACAGTTTACCCTCCAATGGGACTGGGCAGGGGGTCACCATCAACTTATTTAGGGTTTACCCTCTATTAACATTGGTGTAGTGGGAACCTGAGGTTTTATTACGGTTTACCCTCCAGCACGGCTGGGTAGTGGGTCACTGTCAACTTATTTAGGGTTTACCCTCCAGTGGGGCTTGGTAGTGGGTCACCCGATGAATTATTATGGTCTACCCTCCAACGGGGCTGGGCAGTGGGTCACCATTTTATTATTGGGATTTACCCTCCAATGGTTCTAGGAAGTGGGTCACTTGATGATTTATTACGGTCTACCCTCCAGCGGGGCAGGGCAGTGGGTCGCTGTTGACTTATTGGGGTTTACCCTCCAGCAAGGCAGGGCAGTGGGTTACTCGATGACTTATTTCAGAATCAGTCCTTTATACGAGGCTATTCAGTGACATTTCTCCATGATTACCACAGCGGGACCCTTGGTGGTATGGTTCAGTGATGAGACAGCTTTAACATATGGAATTGTTGGGCATCATTGATGGATATACTCTGAACTGTTGGCGACTCCTCTTGGGCTGATCTTGGAGAAAGAGATCCCCTTACACACTCATTTGGGATTCTTGTTGAGCATATATATATACACCCTAATTTTGTTCTCACTCCTTGGGTTCAGTTACTCTCTTTCTAGGAGGGGTGAAGACGTGCGGGGTATTCCACGTACTTTATGTTTCTAGCTACACCTGGATTGGACGAGTTGACATCATTCCTTTTGTTGGGTTGAGCTACACTCTCTCTTTTGCACCTTTGCACTGTTCTATTCGTTGTCTAATTCTCACCATTTTAGTAACTCCTTTGTTGCTCCCTAGAGATTTCGGGGCATCCTACTGAGTATCTTTATACTCACCCCTGCTTGGGCATTACCCACACTTGGTGTGCCCTTGTAGATGACGGACAGGTCGATCAAGACTGTGGAGGAGCGTAGAGGATAGAAGAGCTTGGGCCGCGTTCAGTGGATGCAGTAGGAATTCCAGGCGAGAGAATCACTAGCGGTTTACATTCGTTTACCTGTTGCCGGGTTGTGGCACCTTTCTAGTTGGGCATATGTTTTTCCCCTTTTCCTGTTCAGTTATCTTGTCAGAACTTTACTTGTACTATGTAGAGGTCGATTCATGTATATTGGTTTCCCTTTTGTATCAATTTTCTATCTCTATTTCTTTTCTTTTCACTTTTTCATTGAGTGGGTTGCGTGTGTGTGTGTACAGTTTCTTAGGAAAAGTCCTCTACTAGTTTGGTGTGCCTTCGACACTAGTCGCCAGCCCCAAGCCAATGGAGGCGGGAATGGGGTAGTTGTGGGTCGATCCCAGTACAGGTCGGGTCCTGACAATATAAGTGTTCCTAAAACTAATTTATTTAATATTTTTTAATATCAATAATGTACTCAACTTCACTCATAATAGAACATCATAGAGTGCCTTTCTCCAAAAATATTAATAGATATATTTAAAATAATTAAATAAAAAAAAGGTCTTTAAATTCTCCCCAACTTTAGTATTTTCATCCTAAAAATAAGAAGTATTAATAAAAAAGATGTAGGTACTAGGATTCCATTTGAGTCCTCCCCTCCCAGGTGCTCTTATGAAGATGCCCATTCTACCACTAGGCAAAAACTAATGGAATCACTGACCCATGGAGGACCAACTCCTATCGATCATCAATCTACATCACCTAATATATAAATGTTGCTCCATATCTGATGTTCAGTTTATAACAATTGATAAAATATAATGGGTAAAGAAGATATCTCCTCATCTATGATTTGTAGAAGATGTTGTCAACCCGATATAACTATGGCGGTAGAGAAAAGTGATATGCCACCTTACTGACATTGGTTGATATCTAGAAAGGGATAATGAATCTGGGAAATATCATTAAACCCCAAAAAATCTATATAATCCATGATGGGGTGATACCATCATGAACACAAGGTATCCCTCCTAGAACTACAAATGATTCCAAAGTCAGTCCAGAGTAGACGTAAGAGGATTTGCACTGTCCGCATCCACTCTAAAATGATCTGAGCCTTCTCTTTCAAAGATCACAGCAACTCTAGGCTAATGAATGATGACTCACCCTGATCATTCTAACATATCAGTGACATACATGTTCAAATGTAAATGTCCTAGAATGGTTCCACACCAATGGTGGAATAGTGTATAATATTTTTGAATACCTGAAGAGAGAGACATAATCCTATTGGATATGGACAATGTCTAACATGCAATCCCACATCACGTTCTCCTCGAACTGAATGGTCCTCTCAATCTAGACGTCAGTATGGGTGTGAAAAACTATGCTCAAATAAAACTGATCTTTTAAATTCCTCCTAAATTCCTCTCCATAATAATAATGTTAAATGAGAATCATATTCTAACATGATCATTTAGGGAACTCCATAGATCTAAAATATCTTCAGTATATAAAGGCTTTGTAATTTACTAACAAAACTCTACTCTAAAACAGCAACTATGTAGTAATAATTGGTTAATCACCTTGGTGAAATCTTATCTTCTATATTTATGATGTAACATCATTATGTAGTCCATAGATATTTCATCCCACTTCCTATTTGGTACCCCTGAGGTTGAACTAAACTGGAAGGAACATGGTACTCAGCCTTCACCTACAGAAAAGTGAGGCATTAAGATATAAACTGTTCTACGCACTTCTCTATTCATGGAAGTTAAAACAAATATTAGAGAACCTCGTACTTATTTATTGCACCTAGATTTACTGAAAAATTTAATGTATGAAACTCCAAAATAAAATCATCCTATAATGTAAATGGTACCATCTTATCTTTTCTAAAAAGTATTGTTTGCTACCCACCATAAAAAATATTTTATGAGTATTTCCAAGGGATATCTATATTTGTACAGTATTGTATTTGGTATATCCATGTTGATATTCCCTAACACATCCTAAAAGTATTGGGTGTAACAACAATCACATGAAGATATAAATAAATATCGCAGCCTATTATGGAAAATTATGATGAGGGTTACTGCTATGATACATCATTAAATAAATGAGAAAAATATCTTATTAATAGAGTGTCTACTACCGAATTTCCCTTCCCAGGAGTATATACTATATCAAAGTAATTTTTTATAGGAAATATTTCCATCGCATCTGTATTATGCTACCATCCATCTGCTAGAAGATATACATGAAACTATCGTGTCAAGTGTAGATAAAAAATTTCTCACCTACAAGGTACTGTCTCCATATCTTCTTGATGAAGACTACCTCTAACAAACTGAGATCATATATTTTGTAGTTATACTCATGTGGTATCAACATTATAAACCTATTAGTAATCACTACCTATATGTACATCCAAAGACAATCAAATTAATCCCCAAAATCATCATAGAACACTGTGAACATTACACCCACCACCAAAAATATAAACATAGGGGAACTCATCAACCTCTGTCGCAACTCCTGAAAATCCTAATATCCCCATTATTTATATTTATTATACTATCTGTATTAGGTTAATGAAATAAAATATGATCATATCATTGTGAAATGAGGAACTAAATTTAGTATTTTCTTACCATCCTAATGAATCATTATACCTCCATCACACACTTTGGTGGATCTAAATCCAACACTTCCTTGTCCTTTTCATAGTCCACTACAATACCATCAACTGAGGTAACATGTCTCTAAAATTGAGAATACTAAATACATATTTTAAACTTCAATAACATACCATAAATATGGTGATCTCATTGTGTGTCTAGAACCATCATCAAGTGTTTCACCCGATCCTCCTCAAGCACTAAGTACACTAGGATATATTATGATAAAAACAATAAAAAAGGCTGTAAGAAATATTAAAGGATGTAGTTCATGTGTCCCATGAACACCTCTTGTTTGTTCATCACATCAAAGGGAATTACCATGTACTCATAGTAAATTTAGATAAATCAGAATTTTATATTCAGTATATCCTCATCGAGTGCTCAAAAGTGGTGATAGCTTTATATAAGGTCTATCTTAGAGAACCATCTAGGTCATCTAATTTGATTAAAGAGGTAGTCAATCCTAAATTTTGGATACTTATTTTTAGTTTTTAATGGTTTAGTAACCAATAATCCATACATAACTTCATGATCATGTCCATCATGGAAAATAAAATTGGGGCTACACCCAGGCTGGAACATTAGGTCTGAAAAATCCCTTCATAAGTAAATACTATAATATAACCCTCTACTCATGATTCTAAATGGGATCCATATGTTATGTTGGAATAGACCTAATGTTCATCCTTGGGTTAAATTCAATGAATAAGTATATCTTTCAGTGAGGAGGTAATCCTGGAATGCTATCAAGAAATATGTATTCATACTCAGCTACCGTAGTGAAAAACTGATAACCTATAGCATTTTCTACTCTAGGAGTCATGAATGTAATCTAGTGTGTAATCAGTTTAACCACACTATGAATTATCCAATCCTACATCACCTACCTCCCTATAATGATAATTAAGTGAAACCTCATCCCATCAATATTGACACACCACATAAACCACCAAAAATAGTCAATCTAGGCATGAACAGTGTATAACCATTCTATTCGTAAGATAATGTGTAAGGCCTCATTGATTCCACATATAGATCCCATGATAATATATATAGGCAAACCATATAAACCACCTCAATTAGTCAAATGGATTTTTGTAAAACCCCAAGTGATATTTCCTCAACCATAATAGGAGTAGAAATGTCTCCCCCTCGGATGACTATACCAATATTGAGAACCTTTAAACATAAAACCATGGTCCTTAGATTTTTTTTGAAACATATCACCTTTTTAGATCACTACATCTATAATCAAAAACATGATGTCATAGCCTCATTCCTCATGTTCATAATACTGGAACTCATTACTAGTGTATTCTTAGCTGGATTTCCCTCAGTCGTCAGGGAACACTATAAGAACATATATTATGTTGGAATTCATCAAGGAGTCACCCTAGCCGTGATGTATCTATATAGAAACCCCTCAAAGGAATTATCCTATAGGAATTGATCCTAAACAATATGCATTGAGTATCATGAGAGGTTAGTAAACCTCAATGAAAATTCATCCATATTCATGTTTCTCTATTGTATCTATAAATAAAATGGTATGGGTTCTTCTCATATCATAGATGGGGAGTAATAATCCCTAAATAGACACAAAATTTTTGTTTTTGAATGAGTCTCCTTATCATAAAATAGAACTTCCATGTTCCACCAGTGCCATGCAGATCCATGGAGAAGGATTACCACTAGTACCAGAATCTGGTTTGTGGGAATTTTGATGAGATGTAAGGCTAATGTAACCACATTTATCAAATCCTCAGCCACCTATGGTTATATCTCAAACCTCATCTTGAGGTGTCACTAATGCTGAATCCAATGAATTGTGATCAACTGTCACACCTCATATGCTATTACTATGGGTATTGTTTGATGATCGATGTGTGAAGGTATGACTGGAAGACAACATGAGGACACAACCTTTTGAATAGTTTCATGTATCAAAACCTCTTCACCAAGGAAATTATTTGATGTTACTGCTGTTAAATCCTTAATCGAAATCATTATGGAGAAATCATAAAATTTACAAGATGTATCATGGTCAAAGATTACATTTATGGAGACTAATAATGATGTGCATGGAAATAGAACCCATTCATATATGATGCATATACCAATTTTTTCACATCAATAAATTTATTCATGAACCAATTTGAAATGAAGTTGATTATAGTCTGGTTGTACATATACATTAACTTCCACACCAACATTGGAGTCCCCAACCATAAATATGAACTCAAGACACATAAAATTATTTCCATAAAATCCAAACCAAACTCTTATATAGAAAAAAGGAAAAACTTGGGTCTGATAATATAACTCACCTTTAATACAAATCTATCATGACTTTACTCAAAAAGGCCCCCCTATATAGTGATAATCCATGTCCGACTACTCCAAACATTCCTCTAATAGGATAGGTTTTGGATACCAGCACCATAATTGTATAAAACTCACATGGGACTCCATATCATAAGGTACATGTTGGAAAAGGAATAACTCCATTCCCATAGAATGTTGAAATGTATACTAAAACTGATAAAAAATTAATGCCTACATCTAAATCCCATAATGAGAGTAAAAAATTAATATTGGAAAGTATAATGCTCCAAATACAAGACCATACAAAACTATAAGTAGTCTAACCATCTAGAAGGAGGATATAATAGTAAAATGCTAGCCACAGTTTAAACCATGATAATTATATCCTTAAAAAATATCTATTTAATCCTATTCCAAAATGTACATTTTCATATGGTCATTCTTCTATATAAGACGCGACATGTGCCGGTAGAGCCCATCCATGGGTGAGCATTACAAACCCAGTAGAAAGCCTCAAAATCACTAACCATGAAGATTTAATAGTATTCAGATCATGAAATTATATTTCACCTAGAAAAGAACACAAACAATAAAATATTCATACATATGTATATATGAAACATTGTTTCATGATATGGCCACAACCATATTTTCAACCTAAGATTCTTCTTGAGTGTCTGCAATAACACATTACTAGAATAAATCACTATGTGACTATAATATCACTAATTGCATCCATATGAGATGTCATTCTCCTCGAGTATCTAAACAAGGAAAAACACATTGTAAGTTTGAATGTAATGATACATAGATAGGTATCATGGCCAAATCTAGAGGTTAAACCAACAACTCACTATTGAGTAACCCACTATGTATGGGATCAATGCTTATATAAAGCTGGTCATGTTGATTCCAAGAACCCACCTATAGTAGAATTCAATAAAAGTTCATACTCCAAGCTTCTTGTAGGGGGGAGTCCTACAACTCAATCCAAAACATGTGTCATTGAGAGGATCACAATAATATTCTCAAGACATAATTCCATAAAATAACGTCAGAATGATGGATCAATAAAATTCACCTATAAGAAAAATACTCCACACTAAGTAGAATATGATATAATATTAATCTTTGAATAAGTACATGGTGTGTAAATTAGGTTGACGATGTGTACTAATAATCACTGAACATCCTATTTCCATTCCCACATACCTCTTCCCATGCCTGGGTATATATATATATATATATTAATGCATGTGTAATAAGTTCATTCCATATACCTGGACATGTCCTAGTACCGGTGCATTCCCATATACTCAAATAATGTCTCTATATATCGAAATGTGAATGGTCGTGTATCTCTTGTGATACACATTGAGCTTCCAAGTATTGGTCATAATGAATGTGATATGTGTCACACAACGAGTGATACTTTTATTTTCTGAAGAAAAAATAGTACTATGGTCAAGTCCCCATGCAATGTGTATCTCCAGATTACATGTTGTGTAGTATAGTATTTTTTGAAAACTATGGATAGACCTCATTAATATTTATCTACTCCTCAGTCTTTGATATGATTTTTAATCACATAGGTAAAATGAGGTTTGATGTCAATGATCCTTGTCACTACCTTTTACAAGAATTCATCCATCCAATTCGACCTGGAAAAACCACTATTGACATTGTCATCTACATGATCCAAAATGGGTAATGGGGGAACTTTGAACAGGTCTTCATCTATCATCACTGCCATAACATCTATGTCTATCCATTATCACGAACTCATATTTTTGTTATGAATCTGTGGTTCTAAGAAATGGTTATAGAATGACTGATTACATAGTATTTGTCAAAACACCATCCAAAATGAATGATAGTGATGAACATGGGTAGAAATGAACAAAACAAAAACATGTGTAATTGACCTCATCCCATGTTTGCATTGGATTTGATTAATTTATTTTATAATTATGAATGATGAGATATAAATTAAACTACTAGTGAAATCCCCAAATTCCATGAAAAATTACCCAATAAACACAATATGATCGATCGTTGAATCAATATTTTAATTTATGGATTCACATTCTTCATAGGATAATAAAATGATGATAAATCCTAATAAAAAATCCATCATTGATATTATTTTTTTCAATGATGAAGAGTGATTCTGCATTGTAGTTGTTAGTGATATCCATAATCTCTGATGACATTGGAAGTCATTGTGATATTGATTCAATCCATAAGTATAATTTTATTCACACAAACCTCTATAAGATATACCTTATAGGTATCTTGGGTTATTATCTAACCTTGGGACATAACCATAATAAGGTATTAATAGTGGGGTCTTAGTTATTTGTGTCAAAATTATTAAATAATTTTATTCAATTCATTATATTCATTATTTCTGATCGGGATTACTTTTTCACAAATTCATAATTCCAAAAATGGTTATATAATTAAATATTTTAAACCCACCTTCCATATTCAATAACAATGTAATATTTATGATATGATTCTCAATTAAAGAGTTAATCAATATTTTAGGAAAACTGCACTCGTGTGATATTAATATTGTTATTTTTTTTTTCAAATATCAATTTTGGTATCACCTATCCTCATGATCTCATGTCATCATAATGTTTGTCTCAAGAAATATTAATTGATATATTTCAAATAATTACATGAATAACCAATATATTTCAGTATTAATCAGAGATGATGAACTAATCGTCTATCTTGTATGGAATAGTGTACTTGGAGGATAAGAAACTCACATATGTCAGAATTGATAAACACACATTCATATAGAGTAAATATAATAATTTCTCTATCATGTAATAAAATATCAAAAAAAAATTATATGAAAATAGAAACATTAAAGTCTTTATAAATATCTATCTACTCACAATTTACTCTCTACTATCATGAATACCCATAATCTATGGTATTCCTCTTTTTATTTTTCTTCCAATGTCTATTCCCTCTTATAAATAAATAGATCACTATGTATATAGTCTAGAATGAACATGTTATTGATAACATGATTGATACATGGTGAAATTTAAACCCTAATTTACTATGAGGTGATTGACTACTTCCTCATTGAAAGGTCTATATTTTGAAGTGATTTTTAAAATATGACCTTCTTTATTTTGAAGAACTAAAGTTAAAGATACTTTCATTCTAAATTTCAACCTTTGATTGACCAGATATAACTTTAACATTGATCATTATATTTTTTTTAATATATATAATGAAAAAAATATTATATTCTTCTCAAAATATGTTCCTCAAGTTATGAAATAATTGATGAGTTTTGATATGATTAACCATTAATTCGGACCCGAACGTCACATCCCTTTCAAAACCCTCTATGTCATGGTGTATCTACTATGGTGTATGGATTTGAATCATGCCTTCCATTTATGAATTTTTCATGGATGACCACTAATTCATTATAGATTACATAGTAAGGACCAACTAGATGAGTATCACCAATATTACCTTGTACTTTTCCTTCTACATAATTCTATCTCATTCAAAGAAATGATCTCTAAAAACATTTTCACATATTACCCTATGCAGGGTTATTCACATTTTTCTTTTATAAATCATCCTATGGTCAACACCTGGGGAAATTGATCAAAAGATTTCCATACAATGGACGACATGATTTTTTACTGGTTTGACCGTCATGGATGAACATTTTTTTGTCATTTTTTCAAAACTCTATATATTATTCTATCTATATAGCCTATTTTAGGTAAAAATTAAACTTCTTTCCTGAAGACTCCATAAATCAATTTCAAAAAAATGGTGTTGTTTTATGGCTTTCATGTGGTTCTTTGTCGAAATTTAGTTCCTAAATCCCTTTCTACTTTTCCCTAAATTACAGAAAAACAAATGAAGTGTAGGATGACTATTAAAACTCTAAACTCTTTGAATTATCTTCCAATGTATAATCAAGAGAGAACTCATTATAAAATTTATAAATGATTAATTTTATTTATAAATAATATAAATATTGTGCCCAAATGATGTTCACATGTATGACCTCTCAATGACCCCCCACACTTGAATGTTTTATTATCCCCATGAAATCCATAACAAAATGTCAAGAAGAATTGACACACTATCAGTTGAACAATATCTTAATCATATTAAAAAAATTAATTTCATGGCTTAGAATACCTAAAGTACAAACCATATTTGAATTACAACGAGTTAAATCATGTTTTCCATCCAATTTCAATTACTTTCCTTAATATAATATTATTTAATAGTACATTAGTACTTATAAAATTAATGATATGCTTCAATAGAAATAAACCACACTCATTACTAATGGTACATTTTTTTTATAGAGTTATGCTCAGACCCCAAGTACAATCTCTAAATAATTGGATGTATGTATTCATAAAAAAACTACATAATAAATAAAAAAACATTTATTATAAAGAGATTGAAATAATTTTTAAATGACTCTGACGTGTAGGTTTGTAATTTAATTTATGTGAAAAAAATAAAAAATGACTCAGTGATAAGGTTATATTAAAAATAAAATATCATTATATGAAAAACAAATCTTATTGAAGAACTACTTCAAGAAAACATGTACCCAGTCTTCCCAAAATCTTATTAATGGATCATATGTTTTATAATGAATTACAATGAATGATTCCTTATCTTCTCAATAATTAATTATTCTCTTTCTTATGTTTATTCCTGAATATTTCACTTGAGTAAAATTTCAAAATCAGTACAAGATGATTATTTTTCCACCTCACAATAATAATTGTTATTTTTATAACAATATTTGAGGGTATGTAATAGTGGATTTTATATTTCCCCAAAAAACACCATTTTTTCCTTTTGTATTCCCCCAAATTTTTAAAGCGTATTTAATAAAATGTTTTGATATAGATTCATGAAAATTCTTCAATCACCCATGAGAACACCCCTATGTTTTCTACCATGATAAAAATTTCCTTTTAAAAAGGTCATCCCAAATCCCACACTTAAATAATTTAATTCATAAATCTACCAAGAGTTGGGTAGTATTGATAAATTTATTATATAATGTGGATTGACTTATTATGGTTATTCAAGGATAATAGAGTCTAAAAATAAGAATCAATGAAAAATTGGACTAAATAATAATAAATTAATCTAGAAAAATACCTCAATCAGATTAAAATTCAAATTATATATCCATTGCTTTGATGAGATCTAATGAAAGTACTAGTTGGATGACATTCCTGAGTTTGTCTCACGATATTGCTATATAGATTGAATATGGAAAATATTGTCTAGAAACCTCTCAGATATATGAGGAATTAATATTGGGGAAAACAATCATAGTTTAATCCCAGAAAATTATCTTACTATATTATATATTCTATGAATCTAAAACTAGTTAAAAATAAAATCAATAGAAAAATTAAAACCAAGTTCATAATTGAATTAATTAGGAGATTTATACAATTTCCCATAAATTATTTTATTATAAATTAATATTATAAAATTATGTGTTCCTATATTTTAGTATGATTCTTCATGTAATAATTTTATCCTTTTTCAATAAAGGGACAAAATAAAAATTTGGCCACTACCCCATCCTCCACACATGATTTACAAATTATCCACAATGATTAATATAAGGTAGATAAATAATGTAAAAAATAGTACATTTCATATGATAATTAATCAATATAAAATTAAAAAACTGGTAATTTTTTCTAATGAATGGAACTATAGTGGTCCAAAATGGAAATGTTGTTTGGTAAAGGAAAATTATGAAAGTGGATGTATTTTAGGATAAAAAATAGAATCTAAACTAAAAAGAATAGAAGAACATAGTATTGATTAAAATGTTGGAAAGGATATAGTTTGGTGATAGTAAAAATGTTCATGTCTATTAATCATTGATTCTTGGGAGGTGAAAGTCACAGGTCTACCATAATAGTGATAAAAAATATTTGGACAAAAAGAAAAAATAAAAAAATAAAGACCACAAAAAAATGGTAAATGATCTTAAAACCCTATAAAATTAGCAAAATATATTTTAAAAGGATTATGATGAATTTGGTCTAAATGAGTTGTAAAAGTAGTACAAATATCTGGTGGGGTGGGGGACAACATCTAGGATGAGTCTTAGGAATGATCACTACAGACCCCAACCACGTGTGTGTCAATATAATGCTACAATTTTTATGAAATAACCATGTTATAAAATAATCATATAGGATTATTTGATGATTCAACCAATGTGATCTATAGGGGTAATTTTTATATCATCCCCATTTTATTTGTTTAGTAATCCATCCACCACTCATGGATATTGGACAAAAAAGTGGTAGACTCTCGAGGTTTTTGATGGGGATCCTAATGTGGGATACATTTATAATTGTGATGAAATAAAAAATAATAATGGGTTCATTAGTTTAAATGGTATTTATAATAGAAAAGAGATAATTCCTAGTGTGGGTATGAATCAAGGTCTCATTCTCAAGTAGATTGAATAGAGGGATAAACAAGGTCGATCATTGAATGTATCAATGGGGGCTTAGTTTGTTTAAGGCTCATTCTCTTAAATAAATAGGTAATGGAAGTGAAGAGAAATTTAATGTTTTTACAAAAGAAGTAGTTACACTCTTCTGATAGAATGGTTGGGGATGATAGTGGGGGAAAATATATAATGGAACATGATATAGATTTTCCCCCACTATCAACACCACCAATTCTATGAGAATAGTGTAACCTCTTCTTCTGTAAAACCATTAAATTTTTCTCTTGGTTGATTAAAAAATGAGTAATCTGGAGGAGGGATCTCTTTAGTTGTGCAGTCTATATCATCATAGCGTCATGCTGAATGGTTTTGTCGATAATTATTTTTTTTGACATTTCTCAGATATGAGTTTATAGAATCTCTAGTTCCCAATTTATATATTTTGGTGTGGTTATAAATCCATAGAATTATATACCAAGGATGATCCCAAACATATAATGTGATATCTTCCACTACTTCATACCAAACATAATGGTGATATTTTCTATTCGATGTTAAAAGGTAATAATAAATTGTAGTAGTTATTCATAATAGAAAAACTCATCAATATTTTCAATATTTTTTATTTTAAAGAATAAAATGCATCCTATACATAATATTATACTCTAATTCCCCAGAAAACTTAATTTCATAATGTTTTCTTAATCCTGATGGGTTTCTATTATTGCTTCTCTATCCATAACTAATAAGTATCATTATAATTTTTTTATCATCGAAGGAAATGAAATTATCCCATGTTAGCAAAATCCCCTTGAGAGTGTCCAAGGGAGGTTTTGTGTGGTTAGTAAGGGGATATCTATTTGGAGAAGGTTGGGTGTCACATCAGGGGTAGGTCCCATTAATTAGAGGGAAGTAAATCATTTTTCTAGTGGTTCTTTTCATTTATAAACTACCAACATCAAGGATGTGGATTTCAATTTGGTAGGTTTTTTGGGATGTGGATAAGGTAGGATTTTTTGGCCTATAGAGGGAGTGGGTTATGGTTTGTGAGGAGGTATAGATAGAATAAGATGATTTTGAGGTACCATTTTAATAGTTGGACGATTCTAATAAAGAAAGGGGTGGGATTAGGAATTTTACATGCACCATGGTGAGAGTCATGGAATTTATTGATTTTGGTGAAGTATGGGGTCCACAAGAGGATAAAATGTTGAATTTTTAGAAAATTATTCAATAGTTGGTATATAAGTGTATGAATGTTTTGGGTATGATTAAATGTTAACGGTATGTGAGATTGTGATGGGGATGGGATAAGGAATCAAAGAGGAGGAACAACAGTTGTCATATAGGGTCATGATCATGAAATGATTTTCTTGGAGAAATGTTGGGGTGACTAAGGAAATGAAGATCATGAATGTAATGGGGGAAAGGGTTATAAATATAATTTTGCGGTTTAATGATTTTTTCACTGGATTTAGACCCTTTGAGGTACAATAAAAATTCTTAATATGTGATATGGCTTTTTAGAATCCCAATTTTCATATTCTCTACATCATAGTGTCACAGTGAAGTGGTGGATGTGTGAAATCATCAAGACAAGATAATTATTATCCTGTACATATAATAACCTATTGTGTAATGTATTTATTACAATTTTATGTTGGTGGAAATATTTCTATTGGGGATTATTATACCATATTTTAATTATTTTAGTTCTCTGTAATGTGATCTAATACCCCAAATCGTTGTCATGTAAATAATTTCCCACACTGTATAATAGCCATTAAATTATATGGTAATGAAAAATACCTTTAGCCAAACCTACTATACCCCTATAGAAAATCACTAATTATTTGACCAAATATCCAAAAATTCATGGGAAATCATATTCCACTCATTGGGTAGTCAAGGGAGAGTTTTATTTTAATTTTGAATAAATTCTCTAAAAAAACAAAAAAAATATATTAAAGAAAAAAATTGTTTCATTTCATATGTTTCTCTAATAAATATTTTTTGTAAATTCGAACAAATGATGTACCTTTTTATTCAATCAATGTCACCAGATTTTACAGCCATCATAGGAGATCTATTTATGTATAACATGAGATCATTCAAAACAAACATAAAACATGATTCTTGGTTGTTACAGATTACAACTAAAATATGAGGGAAAATATGAATGAATATGATGGTTATTAACATCTTGAAGTTTTCGTTCCAAGAAATAATCATGAATAAGAATTATAAAATACAATTTTATTAGGGTGTAGTTACATCCTATAGATGTGACAATAACATAACTATATTTTCTTTAAGTTATATATATCATATTTTTTTGGGAATTCCTTTGGATCTCTTATGTCTTAAATAACTCCCAAAAAGACTTTCTCCCAATAGTATCATCACTGAATTCATATTTTTAAACACACAATAGTCTTTGTAGGAAATCATATCAAGAAGTTGGAATGGTTTCCCATATGCTAATCAAAATAAAGATATTATAAAGAGTGTTTTGTATGTTTTTAGGTGGGACCATTGATCCACACTTTGTATGAGCACACAATCCTTCCTTCTCGAATAAACCATATCGGCCAAAAAAATTCTTCATCAAGCTATTTTATTTCTCAAAATATTCCCTAGTTTTGCGATGGAACGAGGAGTTTGTGATGTAATACATATTGTACTTCATTATTACTTCACTCAAATTTTGATTAACAAAATGTTTCCCCTTTAAATAATTAATATAATTAACACTCCAAACATAGTGAAAATTATTTGTTCAAAAAAATTTCCACTACATTATTGTTGTGGTAATTGTGACTAAAAATTCAACCCACATTGAAATATAATCAATAGAAAAAAGAATATATCTGTGACACAACATGATATGAAATGGGCCCATGAAATTTATTTCCAAAAATTTTAAGTACAATAACAAGTAACATAGGGTACTAGGGAAATCCATCACCAAATATCATTTTCTATATTTTGAAATAAAACCACATTGGGGTAATATGGGAACCACAAACAAGTAGATAGAAATATGGGTGTCTTACATATTACCCAACCACAAACCATCTGGGTATAATCCATAGCACTCAAAAATAAAATTCGAAATTTAAATTTAAATTTCACTTCAGTTACAATCCCCCACAGAAAATAGCACATCTTTAAGAAATGCTTAAGAAAAATTCAACTTTTAAAAATCATAACCACAGTTCAACATGGACCATGATATCTTCGAAAGAGAGATGAGTGAAAAAACCTAAACATTGTTTCCAAAACACATTCATGTATAAATTGTAAAATGATACTATCCGTACATTTATTTAAAATATGAAACTCATCCCAAAAGTATTAATTGTATTTATGTTAGTAGATATCCCTTTTTAGGTATAAGAAATATGGAAAAATCATCTCAGTATCAATATAGTTATCAATGTATTTGAACCATAGACTAGTGATGATGTCTATTGGTAAGAGTTTTTAATTTAAATTTTTTTCATAGATCCCCACTTCTTATTATATAGAAATATTAGGGGTTTGTTCTCGAGATGTTGTAAACAAAAAAATTAAAAATCAAATTATTTTCTAGAATTTTGTTATCAAAATCTTGAAAAAATTGTATCCCTCAAATCCGGCGAGGAATGAAATCTTTTTCTCTCAATGTGTATTTCAATGTAGTGTGGTTACTGTGGACCTCTATATTAGATATTACTAAGAATTTTCAAAATTTATCAGAACAAAAACCACTTCATGTATCTTGTTCTCTATGGTGGGGTAGTTGAGTAAGGGATTCATCAATTTATAACTCAATGAATAAATTTGATAAAATAAACAGTGCATCTTTTTTTAGAGAATTACCCTGAGTATATAGTCAATGCCATCAAAATTTGAATAAATAGTCTCTTCCTAGTCTAGAAGAAGAATATTCAGATCAGTTATCATCTCAGCTATCAACTCCTCAAAATATACGTTTAGTTTTTTTATGAAATTTTAATTTAACATTAGATGATTATAAGTGAGTGAATATTTGTGGAATATGTGATAATTACTTGATAAATATTATAAAATACATGGAATTGAATAGTAAAAATCAATATTTAGAAAATTTATTATCTCATATAATTCTTTGATAACCATGATCATTGTTGGGTCAATATATATTCCATTTTTGGGAATTCATTGGCTCTGAAAAATGTTTTCTATTATAGTAATATTGAATATTACTAGTTTATAACAATTCATGTATCCTTATAACCATTGAGAACTGTATAAATGTATATTCAGTATAAATCAAATCAATATCTGCAAATAGAGAAATCATCTATAGGGATCTCTAGTAACTTTTCATCCTTATAGTGTGAAACATTTGTCCTGTACTGCTAAAAAGTGGACGGTGATTAGATAAAAATATTCATGCTCATATCTATGATTCTTCACACTTGTATGGTAAAATTAGATCTTCTAATCATCTACTATGATTAAAATATGTCCTTAGTTAACAACAATAATTTCTCTCCTAGTGGAATGGAATTGATGATTGAACGTAATCATAGCCTATCATTCCTCCTACATATATGATATCAGAAAATATATGTAAAAAATTAATTCTCCAACCATAACTAATAAATAATCATATATTCTGATACAATATTTTATTGATATTTCCACATGTTTTTTCCCACTTGAGTGGGTTTGAGATTACATAATAAAATAATCTTAATCACATTTAATGACATTAGATTCATATTTTCTCTCAAATTTCGTAATTCACATTCTAATGTTAACGACTAATATGATAGGGAATTGATCATTCATCCTTATCCATATATTTAGTACAATGTTCCTTTTAACTATAGCTAAAACATATTTACATAGAGACATCATGCCTAAAACATTTTTAGTTCTCATTATTTAGAATTAGTTATATGAGGGACTTGATTTGTGTGGTCATCTTTGATATGGATCCATTTATGGGGTGATTTATGTGTAGATATTTAAGCATTTATAATAAATTATTCTATTTTTTCAGAATATTACCATTGTATATTCTATCTATTAAAGGATTAGGTGGCTGATTAAGCCACAACTATGTTTTTTTGTTGTCTTATCACCATGAGTCCCTTATCTTGTGTTATTAACATAGCATGTAATACATCTCTAAACATATTCCACATATAGTTTTTTCAATACTTTGTAGTCTCCTCTAGCCCATATTTTCCACTTAATATCATGTAAAATCTGTAAGGTAAAATAATTATGTTCCTCAATTGAGATGTATGTTTGACCAAGAAAAACACAAAGGCAACATTTGATTAGTTTTGAGGAAGGATTTCCTAGACACATACCAATATTCTGAAGTAATCAAAGATTATTCACTTAAAATTTTTCATGATTTTTTATTTTTCACTCAAAATGCCTATGAAGACGGTAATTTTTAATCAATAATTTTACTATTATCTTAAATGATGGATTGGATTTATTTTGATAAAATTTAAATTACCCTAATTATTGAAATGGTGGTTGGGTATTCTATTTTTTTATGGGTCTTAGTGGATTTTTTACTCATGGAAAAACAAGAGTGCATGAATTTGGAAAGTGATTCTTTTTATAACAACTCGACACCCTTGATCTTATGGAACCATCATAGCTTTTTTCTATATAAGTTTTTACACTATAGTTAAAGATGGTTGTGGTTCCAAAATTCACCTTTCATGTATAAGTTTCTTCAACACCCTATTAAATGTATTGAATGAGATGAGTACCTTTTTATAATTTATATGATAGGAGTTTCTAAAGGTAAAATTGTATATAGATATCCAATAATATCATTATATTATAATATATATATTTGAAATGATTCTCCAGTTTAGTCCCCTCCACCTCCTGATTCACTCCCCACTTATGAAGGCCTCATTCACCCATGAAATGTTATATGTGATTTTCTTTGTAATCTAGATTGTCTTAGACAATAGTGGGTGTATTCCACACCAAGACTCCTCTAATACCTAGGAACATAATACTACTACCTATTCAAAACACTGTATTGAATATTGTATTAATTGTAGTGCAGGGATCAAAAGAAGGAGTTACACATCATAATTCTTCTTTATGACCATCATTTCATTTCCTAGGATATAAGAGGTACCTGATAAAGGATAAACGCATGTCCCCCCATATAAAAGACTTCCAACCATGTGTTTCCACACACATGGTGATTATTTATGCTTATCTTTTAATTATTTCTACTAATGTGTGGTTGTTCCCTGGATCTTATTAATATTGTTTCCTATAGTTAACTACTTTGATTGATGATTATCCTAGCACCTTAAGATGGTTCTATTGATCTCAAATTAGTTTTTCCATTAGGGATGGCCAAATTATTTCCTTACTATATAAGGGAGTTTGCAGGGTATGTCCTATTTCATGAAATTTTTTTACTAATTTCATTAGAAATATCATAACATCAGTGTGGTTTTATGGATATTCCATATTTCTTCTTCAAGATTTAGTTCCCAAACTTATTTCATATTTTACATAAAATTTATAAAAGTAGTTTAATTTTTTTACTACATTACTCTTCAAAAATATCAAAACATTTTGAGTTGATTAATATCCTAGCGTTTAGAAATAAAATCATTGAAAATTCTAGTAAAATGTTTAATTTTAATCACCAAAGTATACAGTTTTTTGCTAAATAATTTTCACATTTAAGAACTATCATTGGTATTCATATTATTAAACTAGGTCTATTACTAGTAGGGATATTCTTCCGTGGAAATTACATTATTATTTTAGATATATATTAGGAAAATTATATTCTTGACAACACTAACATCGTATATTGTAAAAATTAAAGAGTGAATATTTTCATTTCTATATTTATTATTTTGATTTTGGAAACAGGGTGATTTAAGTAGGAAAAATAGTGATGTGTTTGTTTTCTAAGGGGTGAGAAGTTTATGAAGGAGAAATAAATTTAAGAACATAATGAATAATTGAGATGATGTAATTATTTCCATGTGTTTACCATTTTATGTTCTTAATATCAAGAGGTAGAGAATATTTTTCATCTGAATTTATAATGGTAACATGATCATGTAATTTAGTGTGTATCACATGGTCACACGTGTTATAATGGAAAATGAGATCTCCTTAGTTCAACATATTCTTACGAAGAGGACTGGTGAGTTGTGTATAGTTTATGAGATTATATGATTCTTTTCTTAAGAACATCCAATAAATTCTATGTTGGAAATGATATGAGATTTTGTCTAATCAACAAATGAAGTTTTAGGTCTCTCAAATAATCATATAGTATATAAGCATGCAGAGTTTTTACACTAATCCATGAGAAGTAGATAATATTTCAAACATAATTAATAATGGTATATTTATGTTATAACATATATTGATTTTATTAAAACGATATGTGACTTGACACCAATTATAGGCATTAAGAGAAGGATTTTTAACATGTTATTACAAAAAAATGTAAATATTTATGGGCACAGATATTTTTAAAATTGATTTAGAAAGGTCGTAGGGGGCCCGCCACATCCACCCGCCCTTTACCCCTAATAGATGACATGGAAAAGGAATGGTATGTCTTCATTTCACCTTACGAGAAAGAGAAAGGAATCAGAGGGTAACACACCATTCAGCTAAAGTAAATGTGAAAGGAGGTCCTTCCCATACCACCTTTACTTTAATGCCCAAAAAAGGTACCCCCTTCTCCTCAATTCAAAATGCACTAATATTCTTATGTTCAAAAACATATCTGTCTAGAATAAGTAATCTTCAGGTACAGTGGATATGGTGGCCGAGAAGAAATCCATATATTTACAAAACATCATTTAGTGGTGTTTTTATTATTTAATTTAGATTTATTTATTTATTTCTATGAGTTATTTTTTAGTTAGTTTTAAATATTTTATTTATTACTATTTTTAGTCAGTTATATATAGTTTTAAATAATAGTATTTTTTTTAATTATTGTGTATAGATTAACTAATGAATAACATAGGATTAAAAAATGATTTCATATAGTGATTAGCCAATTATAATTAACTAATGAATATTTTATGACTATATTTTTATTAAGGGATAATTAATTAAGGATTAATAATTTTTGAACTAATGATTATAGAATTTTTCAATTATGATTTATTAATTATTAACAAATGATTACAAATTGATTAAATTTTCATTAAATGATTATGTCAAGATTAAAGATTGATTATGGAATTAATTATGAAGTAATGAATAAATATTTATTAGGTAATGATTAACAATTGATTTAGTATTGATTAACTATTGATTATGTAATGAATATCTATTGATTAATTGATGATTCCAGAATAATTAAGTAATGATTAATGAATAATTATGTAGTGATTAATGAATTATTAATGGATTATTAAAGAAATGATAATCGATGATTAAAGAATGATTAGGTGCTGATAAAATATAGATTAAGGGATGATTAATGAATGATTGTGTGATAATTAAATAATGACTAGGTAGTGATTAAGTAATGGTTATAAAAAGATTAACTAATGGTAAATTATTGATTAACTAATATCTAAGTAATAAATAACTAATTGTTAAGTAATGGTTAACTAATGCTTAAGTAATGATTATTTTTTGTTTTTTGGGATATAAGAAAGCATTCTAAAGTTTTGGAGGGATAACGATTATATGGTCATTTAAGAAATAAAATCATTGTTTGGATACAACAAGTGGATGAGGATTTTATACAGATGTACGTAGGAGTAAAAACTACGACAAGGATTCCAAGGCCTAACTCTGGATATCTTGGTACACGAAAATGAGCATTTCTACACACCTGGTTTGAAACACCCAGGGGATATTTTCATGATCCCCTCCCCACAATGTGTACCCCTACTGATCTGTTAATGGGTGAAGAGAGATAGTGACCCCCCTGAGTCTAACCTCTAGGAAGCCCTGAATTGGAAAGTAGCACCAAGGGTATAGTAAACACACATATTCGAGGAATTACTCTATAAAAGAACACATGCATAAAAGAGAGAGATAAGTTAGACACCAACCAACTCCTTCTCAGACTAGAATATAGAAGAAAACCCAAGTACAAAAACTAAATGTAATGCATGAAATATAGTAGATGATTGGGAATCTATAAGTAATAAAAGAATGTAAATATGAATACGACCATAAATCTCAAACAACTCTTGAAAAACCCCTATGATAATAGTAAACAACATGATCTATAACCTACCCCAACTGACATGAAAACAGTTCACATATACATAGGGTGAGTAAAATAGTATACATACTAAGATCCTTTTTGGATCCTCTCATGAAAAAAGTAAAGAATGAATTATGAATCACAATGAATAACAAGTGAAACTAACTCACAACCTAAATAGATATAGTAACTTCATAGCCTCACGATGGATAATCTAACCTAGTATTACATGAAAAAACATATAATATAATAAATAATGATTAAGATACCCTACTACCAGTTCCACACTAGTTTTTTACTTTTCCCTAACACAACACATCTTGAGAATCTATCTCCAAAACGTTCATCCCACAAACACCTAAAAAAAGCTCTAGAACATAAAACTCATGTAGTACAGCACCAAGAACACATAACAAAATAAACCAGGTAGTTTTAGAGAGTCACCATAGCACACATATTTTGTATCATGCATCGTATATTATACCTCAAACCATAACAACCCGAACATGGAGTAACAATACTCAAAGAATCATAGCATATACACATTATACCTATAGTAGTCCTTAAGAAATTATATCCATAATACATGTGTGTGAAATAACCAGATGAAATTACATCCCTCTATACACATATATTGGGAAAACTAACAACCATGCATACCATCACATGTAACTTCCATGATATGTGAGTGGGGTCAGTGAGTGCAGTAATCCTTCCATAATCTCACCGATATGTGGGGGAAAACACCCCTAGGGCTCATAATCCCTAGGGTGTCATTGTTCCTATCTGATAAGGTGGAGTAGCATATATAAAAAATGGTACATGATATAATATATGTCCAAACCACACTATGGGAATAACCTAGTCTCTGTATCATCTACAACTAACATCTCTTGGACTCCTGGATACCATTTCTACTACTAAATATTATATAATCACATGACCATTTAAAGAGATATATTAAATTACTTTATCGATTTTTATCAGTTTGGCATAACATTAATTCATTATTTACTATTAATTAAGCATTTTAATTTCCAAATTAAATTTTATTATCATTAAAACAAATGATCTAATCCATCAATGAATAATCAAATTGAGCCCATATATTCTCATAGTTATAACCTCATCATTACATCGTAGAAATCCCTAACCCCCTAGGTCCAAAAAATTCATTTATTAAAAAAATTACATTCCATGACACAAGTTTTTCTGGGAAAACAATCTAAAATCCCCAATTATATGTGTGTAAACATAATGAATATATGAACTACATATCGATTCATTTAAACCTATATCAAGAGAGTAAACTTTTATTACCATGAGAAGATATAGAAAAAAATCTTGTGGAATACCCCACTTTTCTTTTACTACCAAGGAAAGAGAGGAACTGAACACATATTCCAACCACACGATATAGGGAAAGAAAATATTATAAATAAACAACTTGGCTGCCATCCAAACAAATAATTCAAAATAAGCATCCATATTTAATAACACCATGTAAGACCAGATTCAACCTGTTCTATCATCTCTGGTATCCTCTCTAACATCCACAGACATATACCAATGAATCTCTCCACTCCATGTGTCAACTGCTGCCATTACAATCAGGCCTCCCCATACCACATACCACAACATACCTTCAGGCATAGCCATCCTAGGCTCACCTCACATCTAGGCCTCCCTTACCCCAGAGACCACATTATCCCTCCAAGCTCTACCATATCACAAAATCCATGAAACAAACATAGAAACTAGGATCTTGGACCTAAATAAAGGCATTTAACCTTCACACATAATGAGATATCATGTCTCTAAAGCATAAAGAACTTTTCATTCACAAGGAAATAGGAATCTTATGCCCTCTAAAGGTATTATATTTTATCACACTACCATTTATTATTCCATCTAGAATTAACCCATTCTTTATAATTGGTTCTAGCTATGGGAAACCTAATTAACATGCTTTCAAAAATTAAGAAAATAATTTATAATGTGTTTAATAATTTTATCAATAAGAATAATCATTATTTAGGTTCAAAAACAATCAATTAAACATACATACTTGATTTAATTGGATAAACATAAAATTACAACAATAACCACATTTAGTAAACATGGCATGTTGTCTTATAGAAAATAATTATGAATTATGTCAAACATTATGTTCTTTTCCAATTTCCATGATGAACTATATGCTATACTAAGAAATGCATAGATATCACACTATCTATAAAATCAAGAGGCAAATCATTATAATAGTATAAAGCAACAACCTCACAATGTAGTCAATACAAATTATTTAATCCATATTAAGTACTTAATAAGGACAATTTCGTTGATATACAAGGGGATAAAACATTATATATCTATGATTTCACATAATTATATAAATAAGAAATGAATCACCTACCTAAAATGCTCGTCAATGTTCTTCACACGACATCACACCGTTCAAAAGATCTTGGATCACCTCTGCCTCCAGATCTGTATCCAACTAAGGATGTCACGACATCACTACACCATGAAAAATTTATAAAAACCCCATTAGGACCATGGGTAAGAAACCTCCCACGAACAGTGAGAAGATACAAGAGTAAATTAGATCAAAACCAATAGAACCCACTAGAAAATGGAGTAAAACACACCATGGATCACGTCGGGTCACCACATATCGAGGATGGAAGACCAAGATCAATTTCCCATTGAACGGGTCTACAAAACATCAATGAGGGGACTGTCAGGTCAATTGGGATGAGTGATAAGAAAGAAGAAACCATAGAGTTTGAAAACTGCAGTTTCTATATTGTTTTAAAACATTATAGCATCAGGGTATTACACGTTGTGTATCCCATTTCATGTCGTGTAACGCCTTGAGGTCGGTTTACACTAAAAAAATCTCTTTTCGATTTTATTTTATTTTTATAACCTAAAAATATTACACAACTTGAATTCTAATTCCATGTTATGAAAATATTCTACATGGCGTGAAACCCACAGTCATGCCAAGAAATTTCCCTGCTCCCGGTTTACAACAACTGAGTCCCTCTAGACGTCCTCTGGGCCTCATTTGAGCTTTGCAAGCCCTGAAAAAAAATTCAAAAGGGTGGTTCCATATGGATTTGGTTCCTCAAATTAGATTCATCTCAAAAAATTATCATCTATGAGATTCCAAAACCAACCTATAGTGTAAATTGAAAGGGGTCATCCAAACAACCACCCCACGAGATACCTCTCAATGTTCTTGCCACCGTAGGAGCACACCACATCACTAAAGGAATAATCAAAAAACCACACAACAACAACAACCAGATCATAAACACTCTCCCAAGGGATATAAGACTCAAAATATATCAAATAATGATGTCCCCAGATGAAAGCTTTCTCAAAATAATAAAAATTATACAACCACTGAACTAATATTATTACATGATAAGAGATAGCCATTATATAGCTTAGGGTAATGAGCACATATCTAAGGCTGACATTCCAAGTTACTCTCATCCACACCACTATGCCACCAAAAAACATGAACCATTGAGATTACATGCCCTCTTAACAAATTTTCCTAGAAATATTGGATCACTACAGATATCTCATCAAAGGTTGTATCATCATCAAAATCCATATCACCCAAATCAATGACGCGAGAGTCTTCATGAAGATAAATATAGAGTAGTGACATGTGAAAAATATCACGTATTAGGATCATATTTGGGGAAGCACTATCCTATACACATCTCTAACATGATCCAATGCCTCCAAAGGCCCAACAAATAGGGATAAACCTTACCCCCATGAAAAAAATTCATTTCCCTTGTCGTGGGTTCAACATAAGTACCACATAATCCCCAAAGTCAATCTATAGAGGTCTGCTATTATACTTGGAATATGATTTTAATGATCCTTCTCTACCATTTTCCTCTCATGAATCACATAAACCATCTCTTTCATAATCATTTCTAGTACTGGTCCAATAATTATAGAATCTCTGAGCCCATTCTAACCCAATGGATAAAAACAAGGTTATCCATACAATAATTCAAATAATGAAACACCAATGGTGGAGTGAAAACTATTATTGAAAAATATTTCTACCATGTTCACGTGCCTCATCCAAAAACCTACAGAATCTAGAACACAATAGTGCAACATGTCTTCCAATATTGGGATGTTCCACTCTTTTTAAGCATCGGTTTTTGTATGAAAAGAAGTTTTATAGAATAAATAAGAAGCAAAATCATGCTCAAGACCTCACCAAACCCTAGAGGTAAAAGGAGGATCTTGATCTGTGGATTCTTTCCACATCTTATAGATACTACGTCGACAAAACCTCCACTGAGTAGGACTCTTTAATCACTATAATGTGGGATGATTTTTTCAAATGATCGACTGCCACCCATATAGTGTCATGGCCCTGCAGATCTCTTAGTAAACCGGTATCGAAGTCCATCAATATTTCCTCCCACATCCAATGTGTTACATATACCGGCTGGAGAAAATAACTGAGAACATGTTTCTCACTATTAGCCTTCTAGATCACTAAACATTGAGACACCAAATTCGCAATTGTAAGATTGAAACTTGGACACCAAAACTAACCTCTCATGGATAAGTACATATTTGTCCCTCTATGGATAACAACTAAGGAAGAACTATGGAAATATCTAAGAAACATCTAATGATTCACCGATATAATGAAAAGATGTTCAAGAATCAACAGTCAATATTGTTCATCGTCAAACCAAACACCCAGGGCCTCACCAAAACAACTTGGACTCTCCAAACCTCCACCTCAATATCATAATACTGGGATTTCTCAACTTGAAACAGTAGATATGAGAGCAGTATCATCTAAAAAAGGAAACCTCTTCCTCAAAATCTCTCATATCTTTATACAATGTGGAATGTTATTACATCACTCTATAGGAATTCATAGATTCATGCACTGCATCACTACACATTTTCCTAATCAATGCATCAGCTACAAAGTTCCCCTTTTCCATGTGTATATAAAAATATCAATGTTATAATCCCATGTGAACTCTATCCACTGATTCTTGTGAAGGTTCAACTCACAATGGGAGAAAACATACCTCAGGCTCTTATGGTCAGTGAAAAAAATAAAACTCACATCAATGAGGTAATGTATCAACAACTACAGGGAAAACAATAATTCCACCAACTCGAGATCATGGGTGGAAGAGTTATTCTCATGGGGGAATATCTATTGAGACCCATAAGTAACAACTGATCTCTAATGCATAAGAACATAGCCCAACCTAATACATGATGTACCATGGAAAATTTCAAAATGAACATCATCTATTGAAGACAATGAATGAAACCACTAACCAAATCCTCTTTCAGATAATAGAAGTCTATCTGACACTGATCATTCCACAATAACTTTGGATTATTTTTTTTCAACACTCTCAGAGGAGTCAAAAACATAAATAATTCATCTATGAACCCCCTATAACAAAATGATAGACCATGGAAACATTCCATCTCTTCTACAATATTGGTGGATAATGGAGACACAACCGCTTCTATCTTTGACCGATATACAGATACTCCCTAGTGGGACACAACATGCCCCGTGAACTGGACATCTCTATCCAAAAACTGACACTTAAGAATCATTCCAAGTAGTTGAGGATTTGAAGACCTCCAAAAACAACACATAGATTCTCTAGATGATCAACATTGGATAATGAGTACACAAGGAGGTCATCAATGAAAACAACCATGATCTTATCCAGGAACTCAAGGAACACATCATTAATTAATCCCATGAACATAGCTGGAGAATTTATCATACCAAAAAACGTCAAAAAATTCATAATGCACATGATGACAACAAAATGAAATATCTGGAATAATGTCATCCATTACATGCAATTGATTATATCATGCTCGCAAATCGATCATCGATAAAAAACATAAAACATTAATTTTATCAAATAAATAATCATTCTATGGAAGATGATAGTGGTTCTTCAATTTCACTTAATGAAAGCGACAATAATTGATACAAAACTATAATCGTCTATAAAATTTTGTTATGAAAAAACTGGCGCACCCCATAGTTACACACCAGGAAAAATAAAACCACACTGCAAAATACACAGCTCTCGCAACCCAAAAGGCTCCATCTTATATGGAGACATCAATATAGGATACATTCCCTACCATTGTTCAATACTGAAATTGATCTCTCTTTGAGGGGTTAATGCTACAACATCCTCTGGAAAAGAATTATCAAAATATTCAAAAAACCTTGGAAATTATAACTACTAAAACTATAATGAACTCAACATCAGATCAGCCATAACGTATGATAATGAAAAATCACACCTCTGACCCATATGAGTGTCTCACACCCCAATAACACTATTGTATCTCCATCAGCAATGAAGAAAAAAACGTTCCTCCTGAAGAAATCCATGATATCCAGCACCGAATAAAAACAATACATACTAAGGATGAAATAATATGGTTTTATCCATAGGAATAAAAAATATACCCTAGAGCAGTGTTCCCTAGAAATAGATCATAGTCTCTACATACTTCAAAAATTTCAGCTCGAACTCCAACTAGCATAGTCAACACCAATGGAAATGGATGCCTCACTTCCTCATGTCCCATGACATGGATAAGGGCTTGTGATATGAAGGAGTGTGTTTCTCTTAGATCAAACAAATCATTCACCCATATAGAAAACTAACAAAGAGTACCTAAAATGAAGTCCGGATCTCCTAGAATTGGTACAACTAATGCATGAGGCTGACAATGACCTACTCTATGGTGTCTCCGACCAGCTGACGAACACCTCAATGGATGCGCTCAATGATCTGTCGATGGGGAGAGTCAGGGGGCTATCCTCTACCTACCCACATCTAGTCTCTACTATTCAAAATGCCTCACACTAGCCTCCACATTCAGAAATAGTTTCAAGTCACATTGTACAAGGTTCAAAAAATGGATTCAAAATTATTACACATTGTTGATACCCTGCCAAAGCTTATGAATCTCCTAGAGTCTGAACACCTTTACAGTCAAAGAATTAAACTAGGATTAGAACATTTCTTATAAATCCTCCCACAAGTCTACTAACTCCTCGTGATCCTCGAGGAACAAAAAAACACACTTCCTCACTACGCCACACCGCATCGTCTGTGCAAATGAATCCCAGTTATCCTTCCATGAAAATATTGAAATGAATGTTATTTCAACCCCCCCCCCCCCCACCCGACAAGTATTATGTGATTTCATCTAAAAAATTACCTCATACCTATTCAGAATCTGGATTTGAAACACTAATAGTGTCCTCCTCAATGTGTCTTCATCGTTTACCTCTACTCTACAATGATCTACTGGAGAAACTTTCTGAACATATTCTATGCAAGCCTGATTAGGACATTTACCTAGATCCATTCCATACATAGAAAAATAGATATGATTATCTAACACTAGAATATGGAAGACTATAAAATTAATCAATTATTTTATCTTATTTATTTTAGGTTTACCTATCCCAAGCTCTACCCATTCGAACATAGGAGAAAAGAATAATGACGCATGATCCTTTCAAAGGACTCTACCCTGATACCAATATCACTTCATTTAGAATCCACTATAATCTTAATGTTCCATTCATTAGATCACAAGGGGAACTAAATAATCATGTATCAGTTAGTATCCCATGTTTAAAGTGATTTCTAACCTTAGCTGCAACATTTTCATACCAAACCTTGTGACCACATGTGCATAGCTCCAAAATCTATTCTATCCCTCAACCTAACCTCTAATACCCCTTTTTCATGACCTCATCCCAACAAAGTGGACCCCTCCTGGGTCGGAAATGGGAGAAGAGAGATAGTGACCGCCGAGTCCCACCTCTAGTAGGCCCAGGGTTGGCGACTAGAACCGAGGGTATAGTAAACACATAAATGGGAGGCATTACCCTCTAAGAGAATACATTAAGAAGAGATAGAAAATATAGATTCCAACAAACATCCTCTCATAATAAAATATCAAACAGAAACCAGGTACACAAATTTAATTTCCTGAAATAACTACCAAAAAAATGTAAACTGCATGTACCAATAGATATTAATGACAATATAGACCATGATTCTCAAACAACTCCTACAAAACCACAAAGATAATTGTAACTAGCCTGATCTCCAACCTCGACCAACTGACCAGAAAGTTATTTATAAAAACGTAGGGTGAGTATAATAGTATTCCTCATAGGAACCTCCTTAGAGAATCTCATGAAAATGTAAAGAATTCTTTCTATAGAAATGTGAAAAACAAGTGAAACTAACTTTTCACCTAAAGAGGTATACTATATTCCCAACCTCACTAGGGATACTCTCACTATGTATGGAATATGGGAGAATATAATATAATAAATAAAATCATGGGTACCACGCTACTACTTCCCCTCTATTTTGATTTTCCCCAACATTGAATTTATTGAGCATCTCTCTCAAAAAAGGATATCCCATAGACACTAGGGAGAAAAACCATAATTTTCCCCTTTTTTAACACACCACCACTTACACATTAAAAAAAATAACCATTTATTTTCTAGGAGTCACCACACTATCATAACATGTATCATATGTCAATTATTAAACCTCAATCCATCATATCCAACACACCGAGTAAGGATCCTAAAAAATTCATAGCCTTTACATTTTATACATATAGTAGTCCTTAAGAAACTATATCTAGAATACATATGTGATAAATAAACCCAATCCATTACATTCCTCTACACACATATATTGGGGAAATAACCATCGTGTATACATGTAAACGTACCTACCATGAGAAGAGAGAGGGGAAAAAGGTTGTAGTTAGCAATCCATCCTCTCACTATGATTTTAGGGAAAATACCACAGGGTTCTGAATCTCGGGGGGCGCCAGTTTCACTAACTAAAATGTAGAGTAGCGTATAGAAACAAAAATAGTACAGGATATAATATAACTCAAAACCACACTCTGGTTATAACCTTTTATTAGAATAATCTATAGCTAACGTCTCTCAGACTCCCAGCAGCCACGGTTATGAATAAACATCCTATAAGAACACAAATATTTATAAATCTACATTAAATTACATTATCTCTTTTTATTAATGGAACATTAGGTTAATTAATTCTTAATCATTAATTAAATATTAAAATTCCCACATTACATTTCATTAGTATTTTATCATTGATTCATCCCTCTGGGTATAACCAAACAGATTCTACAACTCGGAATTATAACCTAAGCATTGCATCCCAGCAAGTTCCAACCCCATGGGTCAAAAAAAATTCAATTATTAACATAATTACTTTTCCTATCCCAAGGTTATATAGGAAACATTATTAACTCCAAAAATATAAGGGTCTCAACACAATTATTATATGAACAACCTGTTGAGTCCTTGACACCTGTATTAGGAGAGTAAACTCTTCCAAACATGAGGAGATAAACACAGGAATCATGTTTCTCACCCCACGTGTATTTGATTACTATGAAAAGAGAGTAACCAAACACATCTGTTTGCCTCAAGCAGTGTGGAATGAAAGGTAAATATACAATGAACATGGCATCTATCTAGACAACATATTCAAATAAGAGTCCATCTTTCTTAACAACCGGTAATCCCAACATCATACCATTTTTGCATCACCGGTGTCCTCCCCGACATCCATATGCATATACTAATGCATATTTCATCTATAGGTGTCAACTACAACAACAAAAATCAGGTCTCCTGGCCCCAGATACCAAAAAACCCTCTAGGATCAACCATCCTAAGAACACGTCACATCTAAGCTTCCCTGTACCCACAAACCATAGTATCCAACAAGCTCAACCATGACACAAGTAGCATGAAACAAACATAGAACCCAGATTTTGGCCCTACAAAAATTCATCCATCCTTCACATATAATGATTTATCATAGATTCAAGGATAAGGTACTTAGAAATCACAAGAAATTGGGAAACTTAAGCCATACAAAGCCATTATATTTTAACAGACAACTGATTCTTATTCCAACTTGAATTAAATGAATCATTATCACATGTTCCAATTATGGGAAACCAATGAAACAATATATCACAAATTTAAAAATTATTTGGCATGCCTTTCATTATTTTATCATCAAGAATAATCATGCTCCAGGTTTAACAACAAATCAATTAAACATTCATAATTGCATTAATATGATTAACATCAAATTGCAATAACAACCAAATTCATTAAAAATTCCTCTTTATCATATATCTAATTAATTATCAATTACTTATGGATTTATGATCAGTATAAATTTATATAGTGAAAAAATTTTAAATAATAATGACATCGATATCAAAATATCTAGAAAATCAAGAGGCAAATCATTATAATGGTATAAAGAAGCAACATATCTATGTGATCAATACCATTTCATTAATATGTTTGAATGTTTAATTATGTCAATTTCATTGTGAACCGTAGGGATTAAACAAGATAAATATATGATTGTACATAATTATATTGGGATGAAACAAATCCCCTACCTCAAAATGTTTTCGAAATTATTGGAATGAAAACAAACCATGTAATAGATCTCAGATCACCTCTCCCGCATGAACTACGCATAACAGAGGATGCCACAACACCATCACACCGTCAAAAATTGAGAGAAATCCCATTAGAACCATCAATGACAAATCACCATAGCATAGAGATAAAATATGATATAAAATGAGAAAAAAACAAGAAGAAACTGCTGGAAAATGGCAGCTTAATGCACCATTGATCTTGTCAACTCACCACAGATCCAAGATGGATCTTGATATTGAATCATGTAGAAGGGATCTCCAAAACGCTGAAGAGGGGACTGTTGATTCGCCTGGGAAGAGAAGGTTGGAAGAAGATATCGTAGGGTTTGAGAACCCAAGTAGTTGGAATGTTTTAAAAAATGACAACATCGGGGTATTACATGATCTGTAATCCCCATCCATGTCATGTAATGCCTCGAGTTTGTTTTCCACAAAAAAAAACCCATCACCATTGGATTTTATTTTATTTTTAAACCCCTGAAATATTACATGATGTGAATCACACTTCAATGTCATGAATGTCATCTATATGGGATAAATCTTTCTTCCAAGACATAATTGTACCGTACTCCCAGTTCTTAATATCTGAGTCCATTTATAAATCCCATGAGACTCCTTTATGATCCACAAGTCATGGAACACGCAGAGGTTAAATCCATATGAATTAGGGGACTTGTCAATATGAATTATAGGAATCATATTATCTTTATGAACAACAGAAATAAATTTTGGATGATTAAAATCAATACAATGAAACATTAGTATCCTATTTTAGGATATTAAATGATGTTGTAATATGTTAGTATCATAATAATAATATGCTCAACCCTCATCATCAATAGTATTCATAGAATATTTTGGATGCCAAGGTAAAAAAGAATAGAAAACAGAAAATTTGTTTCTTTATCATTGATAAAATTAAAATTTTGATCATATAATGTGAAATATAGAAGAACAAACACATTAAATAAACATGAACTCAATAAAAATATAAAAAATAACATTAAATCTTTCAATAGAGGATGGTTTGGATGAGTTGATTGTTACTTCATAATTGTGGTAAAATGCGTCTTATTTTTAAATTGGTAACTTAATAAAATCATGAATATGTATTAAAATATATTATGTATTTTCAAATGTTTTCTGACATTTAATGGAATATAAGTTAAATCTATGACATGTAATTAGAATATTAGGAGATTTTACAATTTTATATGATAAATATATACCTCTGGAAGATGTTATTAATATACCACTTCAAAATAAGGTAGATTTTACCTCACTTCCAAATTCAGGAACATCTCATAAAAACAGCGCTCTATTGAAAAATTTCAGGGTATTTATTATATTTTTTTAAAATAATTCATGTTTTATTTAATGAGTTTATTATTCTCTATTTCACATTATATGTTGATAATTTTAGTTTTATCAATGATAAATAAACTGATTTGGTGTTTTCTTTTATTTTTACCTAGGCTTCCAAAACATTATAAGAATTATATTCTAATAATGTTTTATTTAACGAAACATTATTATCATATTTGTGGGTATAAAAAGAGATTCTAAAATTTTAGTATATAAATTGTTATATGATGAACCATGATTGTAAATATTAGTTACACAATGAAAATCTTGATCAAAAATCCTTTTTCATATAGAGAGTCAAGTTTTATTATATTTACAACTACATGATGGATATTAAAATATAGGAAGGAGATTCTTCTAGTTCACAACCAAAAATAGTGGCTAGTAAGGATTGTTGTGTAACTCTAAGTGAACATCATGAATGAATTCATGGTTCCTTAAATTTGTAACACAATCTAGAGATCATGTCTATGAGATATATACATTTTCAATTCCTGACTACACTCTGGAATCTAGCTTTTCCATTCGTTACTGATGCCTAGTGAGTCCAACAACTAAATGTATTTTCCCACTGGTCAGATGGTACCTCGATGGAGTTATATTTGGATGTTTAAAGTGTACAAAAACAACATCTAATTATATTAACACATAAACTTACATGAGTCATCGATAGTCCACTATAATAAATTGAGGAAATTCCATATGATATGGAAGAGTAAAACCATGATTATCTTACCAAATATACATGTAAATCCAACTTTTGATGATGATTTTGGTAATTATGGAATAGACCGTGATGACGGCCCTGATGAGGAGGAATAAGTGGAAGGTGTGGAGGATGATTCTAGAAATTCATTAGTTGTACTGCAGCATCAATTCATAATAAATTATCCTCTGATCTATATATATTTGTCGGATGTAACGGAACGTGCACCTGAATTCGACTTCAATGTTCTCACTCCCACCACTAGGTTTCGTAGAGTTATACTAGATAGGATTAGTGAGTTGGAGAAAACCATATATGTTTGAAAGAATTTAACAAGTCAATATTCATTAAAAAATGTGTTAAAGATATTTCACATTGAGAGGCACTAAAGATATATTGTGGAGGAATTATGAAATAAAAAATACATCATATGGTTTGATAAGTATAGGAATGGTTTTAGATTTCCCTATGGAAAATTTTGGACATTTCATTTGGTTGTTGGAGAGTTTCGAAGATTGAGGAAGCTCATACTTATGTTCATCCAAAACTAACAAAAGATCATACATCATTGGATTCTGAATTTGTGTCACCCATTATCATCAAGATGATTAGAAAATTCCATGATGTTCCTATAGAACTTGTTCAAGATATTATACAACAAAAAATTAATTACATTATTTATTGTAATTATTCAAGGATATTGAAATAGAAGGAATCAATAAAGGTCTATGGTGAATGGGATGACTTGTATTAGGTGTTATAGAAATTCCTTGTCATAATGAGAGAAAATTAATATGTTGTCTTCCATATTAATATGAAAAATCATGTTTCTCAAGATAACTGACATGATCTAACTCATGTTCAATTTCCTCAGTTTTTATGGGAATTAAGCCTTAGTGTGTCCATATTTCATTTTATCAAACACATCAAATTGTTTTATGGAATATTTTTATATGAAAAATAAAATGTCATATTTTTTATTGCAGTAACCAAATATGTAAACTATTCACCTCATACACATTCATTTTACATTGTGGAGAAAGAAAACTGTGAATCATGGAGTTGGTTTTTGTCATGTATCAAAAACCATTTCACTAGAATTTATTGTGTCTCTTTGAATTTTAATCCTCATTGATAAATAAAGGAGTAAATCAATGTGGATAATAATACAAAGAGACACTCAAATTCACATCATTGGTAATACATCAGTTATATTTCTATCATTTTGGGAAAACATTCCATAACTAAACTAGGGAAAATTTAATAGTGAGGATTGGTATTTAATGACATTGTTATTTTATACTATTTCAAAATAATGATAAAATAAATTTATGGAAAATATGATTACTTATGTGTATAATATTAGATATATCAATGGAGATTGGATGGGAATATCGATCAAATTATAATGGTGAATCAAGAAGTGTATGATTATATGATGCAGATTTCAAAATAAAAATGCACATTGGCATGTGATGGGGAGAATAGGTATATCCACATTATTACAGATATTATGGTGTGTATTATTGCTATCTACAAAGGGGCTTGAAATTTACCTATAAATTACTTAGTTTAGGGGAAAATGTTGTGTGGTATGTACTTAGTTGATTGACAACAACTAGTATTAGATCATATTCATCAAGGGTTAAGGTGAGGAAAGCACTTTCAACAAGTGACTGAAAAAAACACCAAAGAAGCTTATTATTATTGTGCCTTCCTTTTCAACTGATAATACTCTTGAGTTCATGTTCAATAGCATTCCAAACCAATAAAAAATAAAATATGTGAAAAAATTGTGGTATTACTGGAATTGAGGCTATGTCAATGTGGAAACTTCCACGCCTTATAGTTTCCATGTGCACATTCCATCACAACATGTGCCTCTATGAACATATCATGAGAAGAATATGTTGATAAATGTAACAATTATACTCCATTGATAACTATTATGATACACCATTGATTCCTATTGGAGAGTTTTGATATTTATGAATCCCTGAAGGCTAGATGATAGTGATACCTGACATCAATAGGATGGGTAAATGAGGGAGATCGAAGTCCAAAAGAATGTGGAGTGAGATAGACTGGACTCAAGAACAAGGGATAAGATTGAGATACACCATATTTCATCAAGAATATCATAACAAAAAATGATTTCCAAACATGGTTGGATTGAGTTCACAGTCTCATATACAATTATTTGAGGTATCTAATATGATCTTCTCATATAATTAATTGTATGGTGTTAATATTTGATCCTCTATTTTGTTCAATTTTCTAACATCTCTGAATAATTTTACTATCAACTGACAATAATCGTTTAATATTTACATTAAAAGGAATATGAAAAGTGTATTTATGATGACATTAATGGATAATCAATTTTTCCATGGCTAAACCATAATGAAATAATGTGAGAAAATAATAATGAACCGTACCATCATAGAAGAAATCATATATATATTACGAAGAACACCATATTCAAATATAATTTTAGATAACAAAGACACATTATATATATATGTATAACCATATTGTACAAAACAACCTTTTCCTGTTAAAAAGATACAACAAAAACAATTTATAAATATTCTTTGAGAAACATGAACACATTCACTTTTCATTTGGTAAAAACACATCATAGAGCAATTAGAATAAATATGTTATATCTTACATTCTACAAGTCATAAAATTATAATGACCATAACATTATATTTACATTTTCCACTGATGACTTATTTCATTTTTTACATACATATAGAGGATACTATACTACACGAAAATCAGGTTATGCATGGTTTTTAGGTCGTGCTAGAGGGTTTTGTGGATTGATATATTATGGTGCATCAAGTGCATTGATTTCACCACACGATTCCTCCACAAAATATTACACTATAACTACATCATGTTGACTTATACAACATTAAAATATATAGTTTCACATTTTCTGATCATCACATGCTTTCTACCTTCCTATCGAGGTGTAGCCTAGAGACACACATTCCACTTTCCTAAGGGAGATATAACCCTCACCCTTGAGGATGTGGTAGTCCTTCTTGATCTTTTTATCCCAAGGAAGCCTTTATTGGCCCCACCCATGGATACTATCCTAACAATGTTTATAGATTTATAGTCATTGTTATTTTGGTTGATGCTACTACCACAAATGGTTGGTCAATATCTATGGATTGGCTTTAGGAGCAGTTTTAAGATTTACTCGATGAATCTGACAAACTGAATCTCATGAATCATGCCCATAAATTTGTATTATATATCATTGGAGGGACTTTGTGAGATCATAAAATAGGTATGCATGTTCATATTATGTATCTATGGCTATTGGAGGACTTTGATCGGGTAGTGATACACAACTAAGGATCTTCCCCCTTCGAATACACATACATAGCATTATGCACAACATGTCGTACAAACCACACAAATATTGGGGGATCCATTATACTTTTTCATATGTGGGAATTGGAGATAATCCCCTCATACTACCCTATGTTTGCGTGTTAGCTACTACCTATATAGGTGCTTCATGATTCTCCTCTGGGATGTTGATATGATCACTCAGGTCTATTGGTTTCTGATGTGCATAGAATTTATTAAATTTAATTTCATATTATTTATCAATTTTGGTGATTTATTTCATAGGTAGATTACTATATACAACTTCTTCATTATTCCAACACACCATTTGGGTAAAAACTACCTCAACATAGATGGTCTCCTACCAAATGAGGTAAGTATATAGAATCTACCATTGTCCAAAAATTTAACAATTGCATCAATTTTTGTTTTGAGTAATAATAATTTTGACAAATATCACAGATTATTTGGGATTTCATCGAATCTATATTATGCTTGATTTGACTAGTTTCTAGAATACTGAACTATATGAAATCATAATACTATTGATGTAGTGAGACTCATTCACTTTCATATTATTGAGTGGAACCATCCTGAGAGAGTCATGTGGGAGTTTAGATGTTTTTATCTCGTTCCATTTATGCTAAGATAGAGAAGGAAGTTTCATGACTTGAATTTAATAGGGTGGAAAGATGAGGACGGTCAATAAAATCATGAAAAGCATCTCCGCCTCTAGGGTAGATGAGTAGCGCTTCATATCCAAGGTGTAACTACAATGTCATTCCATATTTTAGAGAATTTCTAGTATGATCCATGGTATATACTGAATTCTATATAATATTTGACCTACCAAGAAAGAGGGCATCATGATATGGTTGGTCAATAATTTTCAATTAGTATTTTTATTGTGCTATTTTATAATTATTTTTAACATATTTAAAGTATACAGGAGTAAAAAAAATAATATCCACATATTTCATTGAGAGGAGGAGTGGGTTTCAAGCCTATAGGTGATCCTTGCTACTGGGTTGGGGTTGCTGCCAGATTATCATGCAAATCACAATAGCATCTTCGATCCACCACCCTAGAAAGTGTAGGTTCTTAGTGAGGAACCTCCTTTAGAAAAAAATACTACTTTGGGGCCACAAAAATTATGACATAGACCATGTCGTGTTATATCTGAGCCCTCACTTGTTCCAATGGTAGAGGTCATCCCTCTAACAGTCCTGCCACAACCGACTTTTAATATCCATTATAAGGCATGAGATCCATCTTTCTTGATAAGATATATGTAGTATTCTCCATATTAAGTTCTAGATCCTTTTAAAACTCTATGGTAACACATTAAGATGATGGTAGGCCATGTACTACCCTATTGGGAGAAGGATCAAGAGCATTGTATGACATCATTTTGACACCTTCTCCCATTGAGACATAGGTGAAGAATGATATGGTTAGCCATGTAGTTTACAAGGATTATCACTCTCCATGTCATCAGACTCCAACCCATCATAGTGCTCGACGATCTCGATATAGAAATTATATTCGTATTCTACCACGTGGGATAGACCTACACCATAGAAGTTGATTTTAATCATTAGTGTATATGATATATGTATTCTAAAATGAAGAATTGTTTTTACTATAAACCATTTTTACATTTTATACCACTGTTTAATTTTTCTTTTATATTTTAGATTCAATTTATATTTTATATGTTTTTAGTTTTGACTACTCGAAATAGAGGACAAAATATTTAGTTTGAAGCATGAAAATTTAAAGTCATATAAAATATAAACTATAAAAAATTTTAAATTTAATTTAAATAATTTCTGAAAAAGAAATATTTTTAGTAAATTAGAAGAGTTTAATAAATATAATAAATAATAGAACATTAAAGCAATGTATTTTTTTGTAAATAGCCTTTTAATTGTTTAAAACAGCACTATAAATCAATTTCATTAAAATATTGATGAAGCTAGAATATTATAGATTCTAAATATCCCAAGACATCGAACCCCACAAAAATTAATACCATTTAAATGAGCCCCATGTTTTACTAGAATATTACAATTAAACATAATATACTGACTTATGTAAAACTAAAAGTGCTTTTGTATAACATTATATTAGTCATTAATAGAATAAAAAATGAGGTCGGCCAAGAATTGATGGATTTTATAAAAATCCAATAATCACATGTCAGTCATGTATGTTGTAGGTTTCTTTATTATGAGTTTTTTAGAAATAAATGTATTGAAATATTGAATAAATATACAATATTTATATATCAAAACAATATATATTTATAATTTATATATTTATAATGAACAATACTATTATAGTTATATAATCGTGAAAAAATAGTATCTAACAAAACAAAATGAAGAATAAAACATTGAATATGTGATTTCTAACAATATAAAAATAAATAATAATATAAAAACCATATATCTATATATATAAGAATATGTATAAATAATAATTTTGAGGAATGGTAGCCAAGCCCCTGCCTTCTTTCATTTAAGCCGAAAGGTGGATGGTGGTCTGCCATAATTCTATCATAAAAAAAATATTTCTAACCTATGAATTGTTTTCAGAATACAAATAAAAAACTCACATTAATCATTTAATTTCATGCACTCAACATTACATGAATGTTTGTTTGGTTAAGATGAGGTGAACATAGATGACGTAGTGGAATATAAAAATGGATGTCTTTTAGATGATAATTTAGTGGGGTAGTCTTATATGTACACACTATTCAAACCTAGTAGTGAGAAAGATAGGTTCTTAATGAGTAAATTTGGATTTAGGTAGATTCATGTGAATTGGTCTCATGAACACATAAATAGTGATCATATAAGTGATGGGGTCTTTCAATTGTTATAATACAACCAGGGAAACATGATGGGATCTTATGCTTAGGCTATCGTTATTAGGGTTACTTGGCAACTAATCTAATAAATGGTCCTTGTGCATGAGGATAAACTCCATCATGTAGTGTGTGGGTGTTACATCCTTGAGGTATTTCACTTAGTCTTTAATGACAATGATTTCACACTATATGGACTCTCATAGGTGTCAAGCTCATAAGTATAAATGATAAGGGTCTTGTGTTGGGAGTTTTGTGAATGATTTAGGATGGGTGGAGTTTTGGGTACATCATGTTTTTAGCATAAATTTTTTTAAAATCAAAATAAGGTGAATTAAGAAGATATTTTAAAGAACATTGATCATATTGTTATATCATATATTGGTGATAATGATTCAAATAATTAAATATAAATTTAATATGGGGAATGTGACCTTAAATGCATCAAACTAAGGAAAATGTGTTCTTCAAAATTATGTAGGGAGGAGTCATTGGAGGTTATCAAAAGGAGGAAGAGCACAATCCCAGATTATAATATAAGGGCCATGCACTTGGAACATAGTGTCCATTTTTTATGAAATTTTAATCCAAAAATACTAGTGAAGCATAATGGATTTAGAAATGACTAAAACATTATTAGTGTATGATATTTGGAATTAATCCTTTGTGGTCATCCATAAAAAATAAATTATTTTCTTATTTTTTTAACTTTATTCTTTTTTATTTTATGTGTGACAAAATTTGTCAGATGTAATGACTTCATACCAACATGGGGAAAATATCCTTAAATCAATGAAAAAGTTAAGACACTGATTCACTCCACCCCACTATGGGTGTCTCAGGATCTAAAAGATCATATAGTCCAAATAATTAAATATTCTCTTAGAATAATTAATAGATGTTTTTTAACTAAACATTCAATAGGAGTTAGGAACTAAAATAACCTGGTGGTTTTTGATATTTTTCAATGATTTAAAAACATATAGATGATTTTATCTAGTATACATTAAAATAAATCTATAGAAACCCAGTTTTAGATGTAATTAAGTCTAGAATATCTTAAACCTGAGATGTTACACAAAATATAGTAGTATTAGTTGGATTTATATTCAAATATATTTGTGTTAACTGTAGTACCCCCTCTTAGTGAACAATAACATCATTTACTCTTTAACACAAATATTTAAAATGTTAACAAGTATTATAGGTGACATCACTCTAACAATATAGAAAATAAAATTTATTCCTTTTATAATAATCATGATCTATTGTACTTAATACTATCCATATTTGATAACTTGATCAGTTTTATACAGGTCAAGAAGATGGATGACGTATGGATAATGGACTACATTGATTATTTCCTATACCAACAGATTATTGGAAACATGATCTATGAATACAATGTATCCAAGGATCTATTTCTAATCATGTTGGATGAATTCCATGTAATTTTGGATGATCCAATGGAAATTGTGACATATATATCAGTGACTCATTAAGTATGTGAAATCTCAGAATTTCTATGTATTATTTTTAAGAATTACATCAGTTAATTTCGAGACTAGGTGCTAAGACGGTGTGCTATTTTGAAGCCCAGTGTTTCTAGAACAATTTTTTTAAAATATTAATATTTTAATAGCACCCATTCACAATTTTCCTATAAAAGATAAATTACTCTTAATAAGGTACCCAAATTAAAAATCTAAAGGCACTGTTGAGCCCATATTGTAGGATTTACCCAAGGCGTGACATAAGAATTGTCGGGGTGGGTAGAAAAAGTCTACAAGGATGTAACTATAAATAAAATAAGTAAATAAAAGTACTTTTTTAAAAAATAATAATAACTTATGACTGGTGACTTAGATAGGAAATTGAGACCAACATTTAGTTCTTAATGTGTTGTTTTCCATAGGTGCAAGATAACCTTATTCATTAAAGTTCTTCTATGAAAAAACATGAAAAGGACATAATCATCATTCAATATTTTAAATAAATTTTATTTTTGTGGATGAAGTGACTTTACAATTATATTTATCTTTTTGAAAGGATCCTAGGGTTAGTATCATAACCCTAGGAACATCAAAGAAACTCCAGTGATATCTTTAGAATAACACTCTCAAACAAAAAAATGATGGATCATGGATCGATGATCAATGCATGACTGATTTAAAGGATCCTCGCCAATGAAGATGATACATTGATCATCCTTCATCATCAAATGATCATAATTGAGGTAGGGTGGTTTATTTGTTTTTTCCTTTTCCCATTTCATTATTTTCATGATGAATGTGGGTCAATCCACAAATAGATTGATCATAGGTTTGATCATTGCAGAATGGTTATTAAATTGTGGGGATTATTTTAGAGAGATTTCACATTGAAGATTCTCCCTTTCTCTATTGATAATGGATTGAGGGTGAAATTAACAAATGTAGAGTTCCATTTCTCCGTTTTTTTTTGTGCTTTCATCAACCCTATTCATAGGTTTCTTCACTGTTGGACCCTTGTCATCATGAATCAAATTTCTGGGAGGCTTCGGATGTAATCTGACCCCTGAATTGGAGGAAAACTGAAAAAAGGAGAGATCTATAAAGATTGGTTCCCAATCATCATGGATATTTCATAGTTTCATAAATTTGAGTATCATAGGTGGCTTGGCCATCCATAGAGGTGACCACCAATGTGGGTCTAGTGTAACTGTCCGAAGAGGTGGTGTGGCGGTAGTATGATGACTGGAAATGGCGGTCATAGTGGTTTCCACTGAAGACTATAACGTCGATAGTTTGGGTCATATGGGATGTGGTAGAGCTGGTCTCAGGATGTGATGGAGGGAATATTGGGATGTAGAGGAGGATGACATAGGGTCGAGGACTTGGAGGAGCCGCAGGATGCTGCGGTGGTGACAACTTCGTGGGATCCGGCTGACGACCACGTAGGTCGGTCCAGGTGGCCTATACCCGAGTGAGTTGGTCTATGGTAGATAGGATGGGTCTAGGAAGAACAACTCAGGAATGATGAATATTGGATGTTCATGGAAATGTGGGTCGGCCTAGATATAGAAGGTCGGGTCAGACCCATGTCAGACCTGGGGTGGCCGAATCGGGCCACAGTAGACCATGGCAGTAGAATGTGAGCCATTTTCGATCTAGATGCAATATGGCCTTGGTCGAAAGGGGGGAGGATGACCAAGGTGGTCACCCACCATGGTCATTGAATTGACCGTGTGTTCAATACACGATCCTAGTAAACCCCCGTCCTTTGAATCTTCAAACCCCCAAAACATTCAATTGGTGCATCCATTTGATGAGTCATCCACCTAGTTGGGACACTTATGGTAAGATGGTCCTTTTGAAATAATGTGGTGATTTTTTAGATTGAACGTTTATAGGATGAGGTTGTTCCCCTGGTCCTTTCCTCAAGTGTTTAGTACAGTATTACATCCACCTAACTAGATTGTAATCCTCTCTAGAGGTCAATTCCAAAATAGAGTCAGGAATCCCTCTCCAAGACTAGAGTTGGGTCCACTATCACCCCAAGTGGAATATATGTAATATCTTAACCTCTATGAGTAGGGAGTTGAACCTCCATTTAGTATGCCACATCAGTAGGTTATGTGGTATCCCCTAGAGTGTATGGGTGTAATCTGTGGTCCCCATTAGGGTTTATAGGCATGATCCAATACATTGAGAATTGATCTAGATTGGGTAGGTTGTATCACGTAGTGTATCTTGGAATGATCTGTGGTAGCCCTCATCATTTCTGGGTGTAATCCCCTCTCTATGGTATCATGAAATTCTGGCACCAATATGTTCTCATTTGGGTAGGGTAAAAATGAGAAAGGCATATTCATGAGCATCTCTGCATATATCATGGATAGAGGACCGAGATCTCCCAGAACGAGCATGATTAAAGTGGAATCATGTGGCTGATAGTTGGGTCGGACCACCCAATGGTTGGGTGTTTTCATAAGTATATCTAGAAAATTCTTTTTATATGTGTTTCGAGCAAATACCTGTGTGGATAGGGCTATTATATCTTCTATATTTTTTTTTGGGATATTTCTATGGTGGTATTTTCTTCGTGGTATTTCCATGATGGTATTTCCTTCATGTTATTACTCTGTGGGTTTGGAGTGTCCTACTGAGTATTGTTGAACTCATGCCAACATAATAGTTTCCCGCACATGTCATGTATTATACAGACCATCTACCCCTTTGACGTAGTCCTAGGTGAACCAAGGCCAGGTGGTACTAAGCAAGGCCAGGTAGAATAAGTGCTCACGTGGTTCATACAAGAGTCTTAGTACCTATTTTCTCTTAGGTTGGACGTTTTTATGCAAGCTCTATTGGTGGTATTGTATTCTGGCCCTGTTCACATTCTCCTACTTTCAATGTTTTACTCTGGTTGTGGGTTATAGTTTTTTTCATTCAATTTATACTTATATTTTTTACATTTCAGTTTTTTTTCTTGGAGATGTGTTTGTATGCTTCTGTATAGGTTCTTTAGGATAATACCTCCCATTTTTTAGATATTCCAACTCTGTTCTAGTCCCCAACCCTAGCCATATTAGAGGATACCATGGGGTAGTCATGAAATGTTCCCCTATGGGATGGGCTGTGATAGAGTGGTACCAAATGATTCAGTTTTACATTAGGTCCATGAGTCTTTGAGGTTTGTTTAGGAAAATGGTGTTAATTGTTTCATGTTTATATTTTATTCTAGGGGATCTAGTGTTAGTGTGGCAGCCGACATATCCATACATTAGGACATAGATAACCTAATGTTAGACTCATTAAATAAAAACACAAGTGTTAAGTAAAAATAATTGAACATGGATCATATATGAATGGTTGTGTTTTCTATGTCCTTATTGATTAATCTCACCAGATATATTTTATTGACCTCATTACATGTTTTTTTACTTCAAGATTCCTCCTTGAATTCAGATAACTTCGATTCCACCACATGATCTTGAGGATTATCCATCGAGAGATGAGACATTGGTACAAGGATTTATACTAGAGATAGCACCTCCAGGTGGTGCACTAGCAATACCACCACTTGTAAGTAGTACATGGTACCCATAGTACCAGAAGATGAGGTTCATAGGATAAGAATGATTAATGAGTTTCGACAGCAGAGACCCCTCAAGTTCCAAAGTGAGCTCGATACATAATAGGTTTCAGAATCGATTTATGTGGTGAAAGTTGTTTTCTATCTATTCAGGACACATGTTGACCAGATGGTGGTCCTTACGATGAGCCTTCTTCAGGGAATAGCAGGATGATAGTGTGGTTTTAATAATGTATCATATTATAAGGTTAATCTTCTAGGTATATTGTTTGAGAACCATCTCAGATAGGAGTTCACACCTTATAATCTAAGGGTTATGCATGTATAGGGACCTCTACATCTACGGTAAGATGGTATTTCTGTATCATAGTATTCATCGAGGTATAACAATCTCTCTAGGTACTCTATAGATATTATAAATGACCAATTATTCTAGGATTATACCATTATGTGAGGTCTGTGTAGGGAAGTATATACCAAAGGTATCTCTCTTTGCATTCTTATTTATGTTGGGGTTCTTGAGAAAGCACTGGTGGTCAAAAGTTTCATGGCTAAGAAGATACATCCAATTATTGTCAGTAGTGGGAAAGTAGGACTGGAGACCTCAGTAGTATGGAGTGGATATAAATATTAGGGACAAGGAAATGTGATAACGTTCATGTGGTGGCCTCGGGATAATGGATTTTCATCTTAGGGCTCAAATGGTTGGTCCAGTAATCCTAGTGATAGGAAATAATTTTCATTTGAAGGTTGAGGACATCTCTCCAGATATTTTCCAACCCGTCTCATAGCTGATAGAGATATGGTGGATGAGCCACCAAGGTAGTGATAGAGGCATGAGAAGGGTATTACACAATTAATAGGATTTTTAAGAGGATATTAGAGGGTAGAAGGAGGTGTTCTAATCTTCAACACATTACCACCACCACCCCCGCGTGGTCCACACTAGGCATAGGGAGCTGATGCACATGGGAGGGGACAACTATATTTGTTCGAGGCGTATGAACCTGAGAATATACGTATGATTCAAGGTAATATATTTGTCTATTATGAATTATTTTAAATATTTTTAGAAACATGTTTTATTAATTTTTTTCTTTCCCCTAATCTTATTTAGGACTCATAGATTGTAGTTGAACCATTGACTCGACCCCCACACTTAGAGACTCCAACTAGAGGATACCTAATGACCACACATAGGTGGAAACAATGTCTCATGACACCTAGAGCTGGAGTTTCTGTTGGGATCTCTTAATATCATCATTGACTCCTTATGATGTCATTCTTGTTATAGATTGATTATCCAAATATGATACTCAAATTGACAGTTTTAGATAAAGAGTGTAGTGTGTCTGTAGTGATGGAGCTTGGTTTTCCTTTTCGGGTGAAAAATTAAATGTAGGCAATGGAATATGGAATCCAATTTAGGAGGTTAATTCTGATTACTTATTAGTTATCGATCCCCACCCTCGGTGTAGTGGATGATATGAGCCCTAAGTTTCCTGCTGTGTTGGCAGATCATGATATCATCTTCCTTGAAGATGTTCTAGTATTTCATCCCTATAGAGAGATAGAAATTTTTATTTTTCTACACCTACAAATCATATATCACCTCAATGGTTCATGAGTAAAGGGTGGTGTTGGAGGACATGTAGAGGAAGGGCTTTATGAGACCCAATGTTTCACCCTGGGCATTCCCAGATTTGATTTCTAGAATGGAAGATGTGAGATTGAGAATAAGTGTGGATTATTGATTCTTGAATTAGGTGGTTGTGAAGAATAGGTATCTTCTACCAAGGATCAATAAAATCATTGATCATTTAAGGGGTAAAAATGTTTCTCAATGATCGGCCTCATATTAGTCTATCGGCGGCATTGAGTACATGATGAGTATATACTGATGACTGCCTTTAGGGGTCGTTAAATCAACTATGAGAACTTGGTTTTTCAATTTGTCCTGAAAAATACCCTATTAGTTTTAATGGGACTCATGAACAAAAACTATTATCCCTACTTATACCGATTTGTGGTGGTATTGATCAATGACATCCAAGTGTACTCAGTATTTGAGGACGATCATGCGAGACACTTGAGGATGGTCTTGTACATGCTATGAGAGCACAAAATCTATGAAAAACTATTGATGTGTCAGTTCTAGATTTAATAGGTCCATTTTCTAGGAAACGTCATCTAATAGGATGGATTCTTAGTTGATCCATTGATGATTGAGGGGGTTCTTTCTAGGGATCCACCCAAGACTGTTATTTGGGTGTAGAGTTTCCTGAGTTTGGTAGGGTACTATCGGAGGTTTGTACCCGAATTATCCAAATTAGAAGCACCCCTGAGATATTTTACATGAATGGGGAATACCATTGTGTGGACAGAGAAGTTCAGGTAGTCCTTTCTAGAGCTGGGGCATAGGTTAATGGGTGTTCACATCCCGAAATTATTGGAAAAAAGCATTGAGTATGTAGATTTCTATGATGCATCAAGTATTGGGATTGTTTGTGTCCTTATTTATGGAAAATTAGTGATTTCCTATGGTTAGAGAAAGTTGAGTCCACATGAACAGAACTATGTGACACATGATCTTGAGCTACCAGTAGTAGTCTTTGCATTGAATATGTAGAGACACTAACTGATGGTCGATTAGTTTATCATATACTTTGATCACAAGAGTATCAATTATATATTCTCTCAGAAGGAAATAAACATGAGATAGACATAGTGGATAGAGTTATTCTAGGACAATGAATTTGATATTTTCTATAATCTTGGTAAGGGGAACGTGGTGGCAGATTCTCTCATTAGGAGAACTATCTTGTAGTTACTGAATGTGACGTCTAAGTAGTTGGACTTGTTATAGATGGATATGGAGTATCATAACTCAAATAAATTGCTATCACACATCCAATCATACAATTAGTTATGTAGTAATAGTTTGGAGATAATAAATGCGGGACCCTACATGCTCAGTTGTCTATAATACATGCCCCTGATAGATATTCGAATGGTGGGGAGCACACCATGATTTTCAGAGGGGGAAAAGTTTTACCAGTGGCATTTTAGTAGGTTGTTTTGAGGTATTTTCATACATCCCATTTGTAATTAAATACAAGTGTTGGGAAGAAGTATTAGGACCTCTTATGGCAGTTTGGGTGGTTAGGGATAAATAGGGTATTTGAAGAGTTGGTCTCTGGATGCCTCACTTTTAAGAAAGTGAAGGTTGAACAGCAGGTTCCAGTGGATTTAGTTCAAACTCTTGAGGTTATGAAATATAATTTTTATGGGATATAGATGGATTAAATAATTGGTTAACCACGAAAATACAGGAGACATAATGTCATTTGGGTGATCATTAATTGACCCACCATGTCAGCCCACAACCTAGCTATCCAAAAGAAGAGTTCAGTATAGAGTTAGGGAATCCTATACATTAAAATAGTTCTTGTCTCCATGGATTCCCATTAAATATTGTTTCATATCATGATACTTTCATCACATCCTAGTTGTGGAATGGATTTCAGGAGGTATTTGGGACCCAGTTACACTTGAGCATAGTGTTTCACCCCTAGACAGATAATTAGACTAAGATGATGTTAGGTCCACTAGGCTGAATACCCTGAGAGGGGGGGGTGAATCAGGGTATGACTAATTAAAAATTAAAGCCCGTTCTGATCTTGTTTCGCTGTTAAGCAAAACACTCTTCTCTCTCTTTCCTGCTGCACAATATAAACAGAAAGTAAAGCAAGCACAGGACACAACAATTTTACTTGGTTCACCGCTAAGGGCTACGTCCAAGGAGCATACGCCGACAGGTTGCCGGTCGTACCAAGTCCACTAAACTTCACTAGCTGTGGATTACAATGTTCGGGCTAGATCACTTCTATGCCCAGGCTCACTGCCTATACAAGGTTTAGGGTCAGCTCACTGCTTTCCCAAGGGTCACTCCCTGTTTCTCTCTCTCTGGCTCACTGCCGGTGGAGAGGATCACCTTCTTCCTCTTCCTAAGCTCACTGCTCTTGGAAGGGATTCACTCACAGTTTATAGACCTGTAGGTCTCTTCATTTCCATTAAGGAATGCATCTTTCTCTGTATGTAGATGCTCTATTGAAGTCCAACTTTCACCCGCAGATGAATCTCACTTTGCACCGGATGTACCGGGCAACCTCAAGTTTTACGCGCAACCCTTACGGTGCCTTGCGCGCAATTTCTATGCTTTGCACGAAATTCCTTTTTCGCGCAACCTTCAAATTTTACGCGCAGCCTGGAAACTGCCTTGCGCGCAATTCACTGCCTTTGCGCGAAATCCACTTTTCGTGCAACCTTCCTTTTACGCGCCAACTCAAACTTTCTGCGCAGCCTTTGCTTTTCGCGCAATCTGACTTTACGCGCAAACTTTAAGTTTACGCGCAACACCCTTTCAAACTTCAATTTCGCGCACCAGAGCTCGGGTATTTTCTATGTCTTGAACTCCGCTGAATGGAGGAGGGTCACTTCATATTTATAGGCAACATCGACCCCGCGCGAAAAACCCTCCTTGAGCGCGTAATCCGCTTTGATCTTCCACGCACAAACATTTTCCGCGCACTGCTCCATAATTTCGCGCACCTCATGCCTTTGCCATTTTACGAGCTTCAGACCTCGTAACACCTCTTGCGCGAAATACTTCATCCGCTATTTCGCGCGCCACTTCAATTTTCCGCGCACGCCTCCAAAATCGCGCGCGCCTCATGCCTTTACCGTTTTTCAAGCTTTCGGCCTTGAAACATCTTTTGCGCGAAATACAATTTCGCGCAACCCGCTGTTTTGCGCGCCACACTTCAAGATTTCGCGCAACCCTCTATTTTTGCGCGCCACGCTTGATTTTTCCGCACACCTCCTTCATTTCTCTCTCCTCAACCTTTGCCAACAACATATCACTCCATTTTCCATTGGCGATTTTCAGGCCCAAAAAATTGGCAAACACTGGAAAACGGCGCCACCTTGTACTGCTCTTTTGTACCGCCTCCAGATCGTCCTTTCCTTTGTCAAAGTTCTTTGTCAACATGGAATGTCAACAACTTCTCGGGAACTCGACAATTCTCCATGGAAACCTGCTTTGTCAACAAACACAATCAACCCAAAAATGCTGCAATGTTACCTTGAGGGATTTTTGCCCAACAATCTCCCCCTTTGGGTTTGTTGACAACTCTTCACAACTCTGCTCAGAAATATTTTCTGCACTTTGATACCTCACTGAGTCTTCTTCCAGCTGCTACCACCATTCGCCTCTTGCGATTATGATAGCGTTCAAGGATTCACTTAACATGTACTCTAAGCCCACATGAGCAATGCTCGGCGTGAGAAACAAGAGTAGAATGAAAAGTTCATCAATGAATCACTTCATGTCAGACCCCAATTGTCGATTCCACCCTGATACCAATTCTTAAAAGAAAAAAACCGGTTGTTGAACCACACTGATACCAATTGGTGAATTCTTAAGTTGATACCAATTGTTGATAGCTGGACACTGTCTCACACCATTCCAACACCACTGTTCTGCTTTTATCACGATCCTCAGCTGTCGTGATTTCTATGATTTGATCGATCACGTCTAGCATCGTCAGATTTACAAATCTCTCCCCCTTTCTAATTGCTCCCCCTTTCTGGCTGCTCCACCTGTCAGCTTCTCCCCGTATCAATTATGATTTATCAAATCTCCGCACTATTTTCTCCCTTGAACAAACACTTTTCTCCCCCTTTGTCAAGCACTTTTCAAGCACTTTTCTCCCCCTTTGTCAACGAACCCAAAGGTCACGCCGTTGTAGTCTGTAACATAGTAGAGAACACATATCAGCACATTAGGGAAAAACACACCATACCTCGGGGAGAGGGGGGAGGGGTCCCACATCCACACAATTTCAAGTGCGGGGAATCGACTGAACTCCCAGAGCCAGTCGATGCCTCTCAAAAGCTTCCTTGGGTAAGGCCTTTGTCAGAATGTCTGCAACCTGTAGTTCTGTAGGCACGTACTCCAACTTTACAATTCCCTGCTCAACCTTCTCCTTAATAAAATGATACTTAATCTCAATGTGCTTTGTCCTTGAATGATGGACGGGATTTTTGCTAAGATTTATAGCACTTGAGTTGTCACACTGGATTCCGATCGGAGACTTCACTTCAACTCCCATATCTTCAAGTTGCTGCTTCATCCACAATAACTGTGTGCATGCTTGAGTGGCCGCAATATACTCAGCTTCTGCGGTGCTCAATGAAATGCAATCTTGTTTCTTGCTTAGCCAAGAAATACACAATCCACCAAGATAGAATGCACCACCTGACGTTGATTTTCTATCATCGGCTGAACCGGCCCAGTCTGCATCAGTGTACCCCAATAACTCTGTCTGAGATTTGTCATTGTATGTCAAGCCGAAGTCCACCGTGCCCTTAATATACCGAAGTATTCTTTTTACTGCTAGCATGTGACTTTCCTTGGGATTACTTTGATATCTCGCTGCTTGGCATGTGGCGAAAACAATATCAGGCCTTGTTGCGGTTAAGTACAACAGACTTCCAATGATTTGCCTGTATTCTGTGATATTAACTGTCTTGCCATCCTCATCTTTTGATAATTTCATCCGGGTAGCCACCGGAGTCTTCATCTCCTTGGAATTTTCCATTCCAAACCTTCTCAGGACCTCCTTGGCATATTTAGATTGAGAAATGAATGTTCCATTCCTTCCTTGTGTGACCTGTAGACCAAGGAAAAACGTTAGCTCTCCAATCATTGACATTTCAAACTCATTTTTCATGAATTCAGAAAACTGTCTGCACTGAGCTTCATCTGATCCACCAAATATTATGTCATCGACATAAACCAACACCATCATCCTTTGATTACTGTCATTACTGAAATAGAGATTGTAATCAACTCCTCCACGCTGAAAACCAAGCTTCTTCAAGTACTGATCAAGCCTTGAGTACCATGCCCTTGGTGCTTGTTTCAGCCCATACAATGCCTTCTTCAGCCTGCAAACTTTGTTCTCATCCTCATGAATGAGAAAACCATCTGGCTGCTCAATATACACCTCCTCTTCCAGAACCCCATTCAAGAATGCGGATTTGACATCCATCTGGAACACTTTGAACTTCCTTTGCACTGCGATGGCTAGGAATAATCTTATTGTCTCCAGCCTTGCAACCGGTGCAAATGTCTCATCAACATCAATTCCCTCGATTTGGGAGTACCCCTTGCACACTAGTCGTGCTTTGTTCCGAATCACTGTGCCATCTTCATTCATCTTGTTGCGATAGACCCATTTGGTCCCAATGACATTCTTGTCCGCTGGCCTCGAAACAATCTCCCATGTCTGGTTCTTCTCAATCTGATCAAGCTCTTCGTTCATGGCCTGAACCCAGTTTTCATCTTCAGCTGCATCAGAAAAACATTTCGGCTCCACTTGAGACAAAAACGATGCTTGCTGTGATGATTTCATTCTTCGAGTCTGAACTGGAGCTGTTTGATCACCAATGATATTCTGCCTATCAATCTCAGCTCGACTCTTTGTCTTCCTCGCAGACACCGACTTGACACTTTCCTCTTCATCATCAGTATCTTCTTCTGAGTCAGCTTCTGCCACTTCTGCTCCCCCTGGGTTGCTTACCTCATCATCACTTTCATCCAGGAACTGTTCACTGGGTCGTTGAGCAGTCTGTTCATTTTCGACTATAGTGACATCATTACTCTCAACAATTTTTCCCAGCCTCTTGTTGAAGCACTTATATGCTTTGCTTTTCCCTGAATAGCCAAGGAATATCCCTTCATCTCCTCATGCCTCGAACTTCCTATGATGTTCTTTGTTGAGAATGAAACACTTACTTCCAAAGATTCGAAAGTATTTCAACGTTGGCTTCTTTCCGTACCACAGTTCATACGGAGTCTTCCCTTGCTTCGGACATAACAGGGACCTGTTTGAAACATAGACCGATGTCAAAACTGCTTCCTTCCAAAATTTCTCTGGTAGGTCCTTATCAATAAGCATTGTTCTGGCCATGTTGTTAATGATCCGATTCCTCCTTTCTACCACTCCATTCTGTTGGGGAGTTCTTACTGATGAAACTTGATGCCTTATCCCATGTTTCTCGAGATAGTTTTCAACCTGATTGTTTGTAAATTCTGTACCGTTATCAGTACGAAACTTCAGAATTTTCTGCCCAAGCATCTTTTCTGATTCCCTCCTGTACTGCTTTATGCAACTGAACACCTCTGTCTTATGGGTAATGATGAATACCCAGGCCATTCTGCTGTAGTCATCAATGAAAAGAACATAGTACCTTTGCCCATCTATAGCTCGTGGTGAGATAGGTCCACATACATCAGCATGCACCAATTCGAGCACTCGAGTTGCTTTTTGTTCCTTTGGCCTGTATGTCTTCCTGATGATCTTCCCTTGTTGACAAGAATCACACGTATGAGTGCGATCACGTGATAGTTTGGGAAGGTCTCTAGCAGCATCACACTTTACCAGATCTTCCATAGATGGTTGACATAGATGACCAAGTCGCTTATGCCACAGCTGATTTTCTTCTTCTCTGGATAAAAGGCATGAATCTTCTTCCCCACCTACCAGGTAAAGATTCCCCTTTGTTCGTTTTCCCTGAAGAATGACTATTCCATCTTTTCCTTTAACAAAACCCATCTTCTTGGTAAAAAGTATAGAGTGCCCAGAGTCACATAGTTGACTGACGCTAAGCAAATTATGACTGAGACCCTCTACCACCAAGACATCAGCATGTCTCATTTCTTTGCCCCCAAACTTGGATTTTCCTGAGCCAACAATCTTCAGGCCTTCATCATTTCCAAACTTGACAACTCCTTCTTTGTCATATTTTATGCCTGTAACCAGATCCTTATTACCCGTCATGTGGGATGTGCAACCACTGTCAAGGATCCAAACACCAGAACGATCTGATGCTTTAAGGGCAATTTCAGCAACTACGGCCTTCTCAGTTTTCTTCTTCCTAGTCCATACTTTTTCTTTCATACTCGGCATGGATTGAGGCTTCTGTTCTTTCTCAGAGTATGATGGACCAGCTTCATCTTGCAAAACTGCAAATCTGTTCTGAACTTTTAACTCACTTGTCGGTTTACTGATCTGCTGCTTGCGATCATTTTGATTCTGCTTTGACACATTTTTCTGAATGGCCGGAGTGCAGTACCTAGCCATGTGTCCAAATCCTCCGCACCAAAAACAGTGTCCTTCAAAAAATGTTCTGGGAAACCGTTCTCTGTTTGGCTGCCATCTCTGTTCTTGTTCCCTTCGATATCTTTTGGCTATGGAACACACATACTGTGAATGTCCCATCTTTCCACAACAGTAACACCTGATATAAGGTGAATTCCTTCGTGTTACTTCAGCACTACGAGTTTCCCCTTTGGATCTCTGAGTATTCCAATTCTGCTTTGTGCTCAAATCCACTTTCAATCTCGGAACAAGTGCTTGCGGTCTAACTTCAACTGCCGTAGATTTTTGTTTCTGATTAAGCCATGAATCAGCCTTAACATCTGAGTTCAATTGCTGCTTCTTTCCTGCTGAACTACTAGGCTCTTCTTTCTTCTTTTCCGTCTTCGTAACGACCTGATTTCCCAAGAATGTGTTGGGATTCAAAGGTTTTTCCTGGTCTTTTACTTTTCTCCGCAGACCGACAACTTCCTCTTCAAGCTCTTCAATACGCTTGACGTGATCTTTCACTTTTCTACTCAAGCAGTCGATCTCCCTTTTCTGCTCTTCAATCTTGAGCTTATGCTCATCAACCTTTTCTGTGCGCTCTGGCCTGGAAGACTTAAGATTTTCAATTTCTTTCTCAAGCTCAGACTTCTCTTCTTCTTGTTGTTGCATGTAGAGTTTGGCATCACGTACTATCTTATTGGCTTTCTTTGTTTTTGCTCGCCAAACATCTATCTCTTCAAGAGCTGCTTCTAATTCAGCTTCCATGTCAACTCTCCCTTCAATTTCTTCTTCTTCTTCATCAGTTTCAGTTTCTTTCTTTTCTAGAGTGCTACTAGCAACAGCCACCATCGCATTTTGACCACGATCTCTACAGTTTTCTATCTCTTCAACTTCTTCACCCTCAGACTCAGCTGAACTATCAATTTCTTGGGAAAGAAGATTCTTCTTTTTAAAGAAATTTCTCTTGAACTTCTTCTTCCCTTTCACATAGGCTGAAGATTTTTTCATGGGAATCTCAACTTCATCTTCATCGCTTTCTTCTTGAAACTTTTTGGGGCATCTTGCAGCAAGATGACCAACCTTTCCGCATCGGAAGCATGCTAGTGGAAGTTTCCCTTTAAACTTTCCTTTTCCTCTTTGCAGATTTGAAGAAAGGAACGACATCACCTCATCTGACTCTTCTTCCTCCTTAGAATCTTCAATAGTGAGCCTCTTCATGGCCTTAAATGCCACCTCTTTGGATTTCCCCTTTTCCACAGCATCGTTGTCATCATTTCTCATTTCATATGCAACAAGAGTGCTGTGTAGGTTATCCAATGTTAGCTCTTTCGGATCTTTATCTTCCAACACAGAAACTTTCGGATTGAACCGAGGTGGAAGCTTTCTCAAGATGCGCTTTACGATTTTAATGTCTTCGATAATTTCTCCAAGACCCCGCATGTCTTCTACCACAGCATTTACCCTGTCAAAGAATGCATCAACAGACTCATTCGGGTTCATTTTGAGATCTTCATACTTGTTCCACAACACTTGCAGCTTTGCCTCTCTGACTTTTGTATCCCCTTCATAAATATTCAAAAGTTTTTCCCACATGGCATGTGACGTTTTGCATGACATCACCTTTGTATAAATGGGATTAGAGAGTGCTCCCCCTAAGGCATTTATTGCTTTGGAATCAGCATCCAACTCTTTGTGCTCAGCTTCTGATAATGCACCACTAGTAATATCAGCTGTGATACCATGCATAGCTGCTGAAAACACATCCATTCCCAAAGATCGGAAATAGTGTTGCATTCGATTCTTCCATATCTGAAAATTACATCCGTCGAAGATCGGAATCCCTCTATGATTAGTGACCTCCATTGAGAGAAGACCAACTGTTAACCTTTCCCTCTGATACCACTTGTTAGGTCCACTAGGCTGAATACCCTGAGAGGGGGGGGTGAATCAGGGTATGACTAATTAAAAATTAAAGCCCGTTCTGATCTTGTTTCGCTGTTAAGCAAAACACTCTTCTCTCTCTTTCCTGCTGCACAATATAAACAGAAAGTAAAGCAAGCACAGGACACAACAATTTTACTTGGTTCACCGCTAAGGGCTACGTCCAAGGAGCATACGCCGACAGGTTGCCGGTCGTACCAAGTCCACTAAACTTCACTAGCTGTGGATTACAATGTTCGGGCTAGATCACTTCTATGCCCAGGCTCACTGCCTATACAAGGTTTAGGGTCAGCTCACTGCTTTCCCAAGGGTCACTCCCTGTTTCTCTCTCTCTGGCTCACTGCCGGTGGAGAGGATCACCTTCTTCCTCTTCCTAAGCTCACTGCTCTTGGAAGGGATTCACTCACAGTTTATAGACCTGTAGGTCTCTTCATTTCCATTAAGGAATGCATCTTTCTCTGTATGTAGATGCTTTATTGAAGTCCAACTTTCACCCGCAGATGAATCTCACTTTGCACCGGATGTACCAGGCAACCTCAAGTTTTACGCGCAACCCTTACGGTGCCTTGCGCGCAATTTCTATGCTTTGCGCGAAATTCCTTTTTCGCGCAACCTTCAAATTTTACGCGCAGCCTGGAAACTGCCTTGCGCGCAATTCACTGCCTTTGCGTGAAATCCACTTTTCGTGCAACCTTCCTTTTACGCGCCAACTCAAACTTTCTGCGCAGCCTTTGCTTTTCGCGCAATCTGACTTTACGCGCAAACTTTAAGTTTACGCGCAACACCCTTTCAAACTTCAATTTCGCGCACCAGAGCTCGGGTATTTTCTATGTCTTGAACTCCGCTGAATGGAGGAGGGTCACTTCATATTTATAGGCAACATCGACCCCGCGCGAAAAACCCTCCTTGAGCGCGTAATCCGCTTTGATCTTCCACGCACAAACATTTTCCGCGCACTGCTCCATAATTTCGCGCACCTCATGCCTTTGCCATTTTACGAGCTTCAGACCTCGTAACACCTCTTGCGCGAAATACTTCATCCGCTATTTCGCGCGCCACTTCAATTTTCCGCGCACGCCTCCAAAATCGCGCGCGCCTCATGCCTTTACCATTTTTCAAGCTTTCGGCCTTGAAACATATTTTGCGCGAAATACAATTTCGCGCAACCCGCTGTTTTGCGCGCCACACTTCAAGATTTCGCGCAACCCTCTATTTTTGCGCGCCACGCTTGATTTTTCCGCACACCTCCTTCATTTCTCTCTCCTCAACCTTTGCCAACAACATATCACTCCATTTTCCATTGGCGATTTTCAGGCCCAAAAAATTGGCAAACACTGGAAAACGGCGCCACCTTGTACTGCTCTTTTGTACCGCCTCCAGATCGTCCTTTCCTTTGTCAAAGTTCTTTGTCAACATGGAATGTCAACAACTTCTCGGGAACTCGACAATTCTCCATGGAAACCTGCTTTGTCAACAAACACAATCAACCCAAAAATGCTGCAATGTTACCTTGAGGGATTTTTGCCCAACAGATGACCATTTAGGTTTTGGATAAAATGCTACGGGATTTCATAATAGATTTTATCTGATGTTGGGAGGATCCATTGAGGGTGATTTATTCCTTTAGTGCACATTCATTGGTGGCATAATAATCTCTTGGAGAGCACATTGGTGTGGGAGGCTCAGATTCATGCTCAGTACCGTCATCTGTTGAGTATCCCTTGTTTTGGATGTTGGGGACGTAGAGCCCCAAGGGGGGTAGAATGTATCATCTTGGAATTTATATGTATTAAATTTATAAATTACAAGGGTTAATTTTAAGATCATTCCATGAGACAGTGTATGATTCTGAGGCCTGGTGTTCTTTGAACAATTGTATGATTGATATTAATCTTTTCATTTCGCTCCGACACAATCGTAAAAAAGTAGAATAACTCTTAAACAGGATCCTGGATCAAATATATGAGGGTGCGGTTGATCTCAGAATGGAGTTTTTACCCTAGGTAAAACCTAACAATGGTTAGCGTGGGTAATATTTAGGAAAACTCACCAAGGATATAACCATAAATAAAATAATTAAATAGAATTGTTTTATTTTAAAAATCCTAATCACTCATAAATGGGGAATAATATTTGATGTATGAGACCATTTTTGATTTTATTATGTGGAATTTTCCCTAGGCGTGACTTAACATAATCAGCGTGGGTATTCTATGAAAAAACTCTAAAAGGATGTAATCATCATTTAATGTTTTATATAAAAATTATTTCTGTTGACATAGAGACATTCCCCTTAAATTCATCCTTATACATAAATCCTAGGGTTAGCCACATAAACCTGGGAACACTGGGGAATTTAATGGGATATCATTGAAAGAATAATCTTGACCAAATGATGACAGATCATGTATCAAAGATCAACGTGAAAAACGATTCGAAGGAACATTTCCAATGATGTTTACACAAAGATCACCTTTTATTAGCGCCTAATATGATTTGAGGCAGGGTGGGTGATTTCTTATTAATTTTCCCCGATTAGGATTTCCATGATGAACATGGGTCAATACCTAAACAGATTATTCCATAGTTAGATCGTTTTTGGATGGACATTAAATTATGGGAATTATTTATGAGAGTTTTCAAGATTGATCTCCGCCCCATTCTAATGAGAACAGATTGAGGTTTCCAAGAAAAAAATTTGAGGTCTGTTTCGTAAGGGTTTGTTTATTCTTCTCTCTCCCAGTTCATAGAATTATTCACTCTTGAATAATCGTGGTCAAGGATTGACTTTCTCAGAGGATCTGAATGTAATCAGACCCTCTGATTTATGATAAATAGAAATATAGGCTGGATCTATGTGGATTGGGAACCGACCATCACATAAATCATTTTATGTTAGAAATATGATTATTGGAAGTGCCTCAGCAGTCTGCTGAAGGGACCATCAGCATGGGTCTAACACAATGGTCTGGTGAGGTGTTATGATAGTGATGCAGTGACTGTAGGAGGTGACTATAGAGGACGACATCAGCGAAAGTGAGGGTCACAGTATGGGGAATAGGTATGCTGGGGGTGCATATTAGTGAAATGTGGGGTTTGGGACACAGAGGAGCCATAGGATGAGGTGGTGGTGGTGCCCACATGGGACGTGGTCGGTTACCATATAGGAGGGATCAGATGACCTACACATGAGCATGCCAGTCTTTTCTAGACAGGCGGAGCTCGGCCAGAACATGATGGGACTGATGAAGAAGGGATATGCCAGGAAAGGTGGTCTAGAGTAGGTAGAGAAAGTTGAGGTCTGACTTAGTGGGTCAGGTAAGAACTAGCAGTCTGGGCTAGACCCATCGAGTTAGGTTAAGCCGATGTCGGATTTCGGGTATACCTTGGGTGGCCAGACTGGTCCATAGTTGACAGTGAGCCATAGTTTAACCCGCTTCCACATGGCCATGGTAGCTGGGGGAAAGGTTGACCATGGTGGTCAACCACCACAGTTAGTGGATTGACCTTCTGTTCGGAACATGAGCCCATTGACCAACCCTCCTTTGAAACATACATCCCCCCTAACATTCAAATGATGGGTCTGTTAGAAAATCTGTCTATGGTGTTTGGACCCTTATGAAGAGAAACTTATTTTGGATTAATGGGATGTGTTTTTAGATTATACCTGTACAATGTGAGAGGGTTCTGTTGGTCATTTCATCTAGGTTTTTGTATGGTATTATGTCAATATCACTAGATTTTAATCTTATCTAGAGGCCGTGTCCTAGAGAGAGTTAGGCATCCCTCCCCTAGACTAGAGTGTGATCCTCTACAATCCCTAGTGTATTATGTGGAATCATGTGACCTCCATGAGTAGGGAAATGTTCCTCCACCTAGTTGGTTGCATCGATAGGGTACGTCGTATCCCCTAGAGTGTTTTTTCATGATCCGTTGTATCCCCCAAGGTACCCGGGTGTGATATTCTACATTGAGAATTGATTCAGATAGGGTATGTGTTATCCCCTTGTGTATCTAGGCATAATCTATGGTATCCCTTAGTGTCTCTAGTCTTGAACCCCTTGGTATGTTATCATGGTCTTCCATGACCAATATTTTCTAAAATTGGGTAGGGCACAAATGACTGAGACCTCTTCTCAAGCATCTATGATGGAATCTGGTTTCAAGGAGTGAGATCTCCTATAATGATTTTGATTCGAGTAGAATCCAATGGGTGATAGTAGGTTAAGATAACCTGATGGTGGGGAATTTCTCAAGAGATTATCTAGATAATTATTTTTATATGTGTTGCTAACTTATACCTATGTAGATATGAGTAGTATAACCGTGGTAGTATTTATTTCATGGTATTTCCATTGTGGTATTTTATTCATGGTATTTACTTGGTGGTATTTCATTTTTGGTATTTCCTTTTTGTTCATGGGGTGTCCTATTGAGTATTATTGTACTCACCCCTCCACGGGCTTTTCCTGCACATGTGGACACTTGTTCAGATGATCGACCCCTTTTATGGAGTCATAGGTGGACCAAGACCAGGAGGCTCTTAGAGAGGCCAGATAGATTTGGTATTCATATGGTTTCAAAAGTCGTCCCAATACTACTTTTTTACTATTTGGACTTACGGTTATATACTCTTTTTAGTGGGCTTTTATTCTGGCCCTGTTTACTTTTACATACATTCAATATTATACTCTAATTGTGGGATATAATGGTTTTCATGCAATCTTTACATATTTTTTAATAAATTTTATAATTTGTGTACTAGAGATCTGTGCATGCATACATATACTTTAGTCCAATACCTCCCAATTTTGGGATAATCCTACTCGGTGAAAGTTTTCATCCCCTGTCCTATTTGAGATTGGATTTGGGTAGTCATTACTAGGGTCACTTTGGTACAGGTATTGAAATTATAGAAGTGTATTAATATAAAGTGGTGGAATATTGGAATATATGTTAATTTTATAATCAGATAACGTTGCAATTAGTGATTAATGTTGGCACCATTTTCAGGGCAGGACTTAATTATCGAGTCTTGACACCCAAATTCTGACATCAACTATGAAAACATTTTCCACTAGTTTTTACCTTCTTATGAACTTGAAAAATAAAATCCATTAATAAAAAAATAATATGATAATCCCATTCATGTCCTTATTCACCTCCAAACATTAATGAATGTTTTACCCCCATCCTTAGGAAAATGAGAATTATTGGACCAATTTATAAATTCTTCTGATAAATATGACCAATTCATATCAGTTAATATAAATCTATTGAGAGAAGTGTTTTTAAAACATGGAAATATCAATCAACTAGGTTCGTCTAGTAGTTCACATTTGAGCGTCCAAGGATGTAGGAGGTATGCTGAAGGTGAAACTATAATCCTTAGTCTAATTCTAGAGTATATAATTCATGATTCTAAAACCATGAGATTGAAGATTTAGGGATCTCAACAAGAATATTCATATGATTCCAAACGATTTAATTCTCACCATATTCTTGTTAGAATAATAGTTTTGGATGAAAGAAAATAATTTAGTAAAAAAATTATAGGGACATTTTTTCAACTTATCCCATAAGTAGTAAAAATTCACTATAATTCAATCTCAATTGAGTCATCCCATCAGTTGGATCATTATTCTATAACTCATGTTATTAAAAATTATATGGAATAAAACACATTCCTCTGGGTAAAAAAATATGATATATTGAATCATATTTCCATTATTTTAGTATAAATCTAAATCAATGGGTCCCTTCATCTTTCTAACAAACATAAAGAGGCCATTGTTGAGTTTTTATTAAATCTCTTTGATCACAACATATATGTATCCAATAAATATATACCACAATATAATTTACATTTTCATGGAATGAAACACAATCATCTGGCCGAAATATAGGATATATTGAATCATATTTCTGTTATTTTAATATAACTACCAATCACATAATCCCTTCATCTTTCTATTGATCTAAAATAGGCCAGATTTTTTGTTTAGTTAAATCCTTAAGATCTCAACATCAATGTCTCCACCATTATGACTTCTTTTACCGAGACCTTATCCACAAAATTTAATACATTAAAATTTAGTACATAATAGGATCAAGATACTTACATACAACAGAATATATTTCACTTATATGTGCCCTATAATAATATGACGTCAAAATTCATCAATCTTTTAAAAAAAGGTTTAGGAATCAATATCATTCTTATCTAGAACCTCCATATTTTTGGATATAAGAAAGATAACTTTTCTCCCTCTATAATCAAAATCCCTGTTTATGATATGAGTAGACAAAAAAACATTGGAAATGATCTAGTTAATGTTCTACATGTTTGATCCTATATCTGACATTGATTTCTAGTTGTTGGTCATGAAAACATATGTAATGCATTATTGGGAAGTATTCCACTTCAAATACATGCACCAGTACCAGTTTCATATCAGTATGGCCAAAAATAATCTATCGATGGAACGACTAGATTAATTTTCGAGGATAAATTCTTATTTAAAGCATGAAATAATTGATACAATGTAACATTTTACTACCCTACAGAAGAGTTAAAACCGTAGTTAAAGGAGAAAACAAATATCATAACCATGACTAGTTTAGAATCCACTATTTACAGCCTTTAGAATGATATAAAAAATTATATAGTATTATATCTATATAAAATTAATGTAATAAAGAGTAATTTTGGAAAATGTACAGTCTTCTTGAACAAAGGGAACAATCCCCAAATCAGCTTCCTTTCATATTTTTAGAATTTCACAATGTATTTAATGTCATAAACATCTATTGATGAAAATATACACATATAATCCATGTACATTGATCTTGGATTTCAGAGTATATATCATAATGTAAGACAAACTGATACTAAATCAACCCAATAACATAACATTGATGATATTAATATAAAAATAAAGAAATAAGTATAGGGAATTACATCCTTCATCACTATTGTTATGCTATTATTAAGCCATATAGAAATTCTTTATAAATGTTATTGTAATAAAGAAATTAAAAATATTTGAAAATCATTTGATTCTTAAGAGGTTGATCTACCATATATCCCCAATGTTAACAAATTAATGATCTAATATATGCTTTTTATACCTCTAAAAATGGTTTTTCTACCCTTATATATTACTCAAAACACAATAATGATAGTGAGACAATTGGGGATAAATTTTTTATTGATGTCATCATAGATAACATAGTATATGAAGAAGAAGAATGTCACCAATGTCAATGGAAAAAAAATTTGTCATTGGGGTTATCACCTAAAAATACATCCTTATACACTAAAGACACCAATGAGAATATAAAGTATGTCATAATGTTTCTTCACACCATAGATCTTAATCTATTAAGTAAGTCATTATTGGAGAATATATATACAAATTTTTGTTAGAAATATATAAAACAACACAAATTTTTCATAGAGCTACTTTGGGAATGGATTCCAAAATTCAATAATGTCTCATTAAATTCCATTTTTTCAGTATTTAATATGGACATAAAAACATTAAATATGTGAAGTAAAAATAAAAAATATATTTTTAGACCCATAAAAATATCTCATTCAACTAATCACCACATGGTATGTTTTTAGGGATGTATCCCCTCTGGTGAAAGTTTGGCCTACTATAAAAGTATCCTTCAAACAATGATTCAAAATATCCCATAAGGCTTATGATATTTTCATATAATTCCCCTCATAATCTGGTGATTTCTAAATAGTTTCCAACCATGGTTATCTCCACACAATACAAATTATATCTAGTTTTTTGTAAGATAGTCATAGTCCCATCAATTCCCCAATTATATATAATGTTAAATAATTAATAGATCAACTTTAAATCACTACTATATAATTCTAATCATTAAAGACATTTTAGTATTGACTAAATCATACTTTAGATACATTATAAATTAATTTACTAAATTAAAATGGGTGTGTAGAATGTGGAATATTTACTTCACTTGGAGTAAATTGTAATATAAATCACCCTTATTATATTCCAATAATTACCCGTAGGAATATATATTTTTGAAATAAATATAACAGTGATTTTTAATTTACTGTTAATTTTGGAAGAATGAAAATGACAGTATAATGGACATAGAGATAGCTAAATCTCAACACCATCCATGTTATTTATATATGTCAAAAATAAAAAATATATAATGGAATAAGGGATACCTTTCTAAAGAGGATATGATAAACCTTGTCTATTCAATTTTTTAGGATTTTATTTCTATTTTTTCTCTCTATTCATTAGAAAAAATCATTCTTAAGCTTCTAGAGATCAATAATTTCAAAGATTTTGTTATAATAAAAATTTCATAATTATTATCCTTACCAATATATTTGAGGAAATAGAATCCATAAATTTTTATAATTGATGATTGGCTTCCAAAAAAATTGGCATGGTCCTAATGGATTTAAATAATCCTCTAAAAAATAATACCTTTGGGAAAAAAATATTATGAAATAAAGATATGTATCATACTAGGCCAACCAAGTCAACATAAGGTCCCTATTTTATTACCCCAAACTATATAACATAATATATTTACCACATGAATTTAAACTATACATTGTTTATTCATCTCAAATAATTTTAAACTTCCGAGAGTGGTGTATCCCATATTCCCATAAAAACATAATGTAGTCCATCCCATATAAAATTAAACTTCTAAAAGTTGTTTTATCTACTTAACAAAAAATATATAATTTCCCTTATGTAAGAGAAAAATCAATTTTATAACTCTCTCTCTTTATTTATTTTAATATATATTTTAATTTTTCATGGAATTATATACATCTTGATTTCGATTACCATTTGATAAAATGATATTCTTTGATTTGATTTCCCATTACCAATAGTGATACCTATTATCACTAAATCCCCCATCCATAGTATCATATTATATATATATTATAGTTCATGTAATGATTCATTCAAATTAATAGATATTAATATAAACATTTCTATTATAAACATATTTATATATTTATTTTAGTTATCATAGGATTTATATGGGCCCATAGATCTTTAATCCATGGGAGAAACACACACTTATTTCCAATTTTATACTCAATTCCATACCCATGTTTGAATCCAACCAATTATTGTGGGGTTTTTACTTTTATAGTTAAACAAGGATAACCCCCACTTTACACTCTAATATCACTATTTATAATGAATTAATTCTTAGTTTCTATATCAATCCCAACATCAAAAACTATGTGTGGCTTCATTATAGTTATAACAAGATATCTAGTGATCCTGATAACTATTACCCTCAGACCAAATGTTCAATTTCCTAATAAGACATTCCTTATAATATGGTTTTAAATCCATGACTTCTAATTTATATAGATTTAAAATATATAGTAATCAATGATGTTAATAATATATGAGGAAACATAATTTTCTTATATAATTCAATTTTTAATGAATTTGTTCTAATCAGTCAATTTGACCAAAGATAAAGTAATAATATTACTGGGAATGATTTTTTGTGTATAAAATAAATTTAAAATAGATTCCCAATCTAGATAATAATCCTTGAAGTGTTATTATTTAACCTCTAATCCTATTAATTTAGAGATGTACACCATAAGAAAAAACCAAACTTGAGATAGAATGAAAATATCATAAATGAGTATTTATTTATTTAACATGGTGATATTATATAATTTATACTTGGGGATGAACACATATTTTATTTTTCATGGAATGATTTTCAAAATATATCATTTGTTATGAATTTATGTTCTTGGGAAAAGTTTACTATTTTATTTGACACTTTTTAAAGAATATATAATGTGAACATGCATGAAAATTTATTTAAGTGTATTATGAAGATATCTTGCAATGTATATTATAATCATTCCATAAATATTTACATTGATTAAAATAATGTTATGTTGTTTCGTATTAGATTGAGGTTTTTATGGGACTCAATTATAGATGACTAGTTTATTTCATATAAGGGTGATCAATATATAGTGATTGTTGATCCACATTTTAAAGTAATTATTAGAAATAGATAAACATTATATACAATTTTTACTTTATAATTGAAGGGATAAGATGTTATATATATTTTAGTTATATTATTGTAATTAATTATGAATTTATATTCAATTTTTGTATTCTCTATAAATTATATATTAAAGAGTATATATATTTCATGATATTTATTTTAAATACTGAGGCTGTGTGATCCATAGTGGGGCCCATATGATAATTTATGGTATTGATTGTCTAATATACGAAACCCTCATGCAAGATTACATTTAAAATATATGGTTTCAGTATTAGAAATCCATTGCTAGGAATTAATTATCCTTCTGTATTTCACAGTCCTCACTACTTATCGATTACTACAAATTAATACAAGTAACACATTACAATCTATATTTGATCAAGCTCATGATTTGGGATAATTATATGATATTTTAGGTAGTGATCTGATGTTTTATAATTGAAATTTCATTTTCCAAAATAATAAATCACATTATATGTAATGATGTAATAGGAAATCCAATGATAAATTTCTTATTTCGGTCCATTATAAATTATATCCTATCTAATTATAATACTATAAGAGATGATAAACATTTATAACATTTCTGTTGAACAGTGAATATTAAAATTATTATATATTTATTGTTATGATAAAGTCCAACTAACACTAACGGAAGAAGTGATGACCTTGACTAGTATGATCATACCCTATGAACCCCATTTAGTAGATATTACAGGGGAAATAGAATCACAATGATTTTCCCTTGACCAAGACCATGTTGTTATTAAATTACAAATTCATGGTAAAACTATGTATTTTTTATATTTTAGATTATCTATGTAATGATCCTAACCATGTTCGCTCAACGACCTAGAAAAACATTCTCCATCACACACATTACCTATAAAGATTTTAAAGGGGTAATAATGGGTTATGCCTCTATAACATAAGAGTATAATTTTTTATACTTTTTTAGTAAATTTAATATTAAATTTATATTTTTTATTATATATTTATAAATTATTAAATAATTAATTTTATGAAAATAAGATTTTGATAAGATCAAACAAAAATTCTATTTTAGGAAATATATAGTTCCAATCAAAACAATATTTTATATGAATTCATGACTTTTTTAAATAATTGTTGTTTTAATAAAATATTCTATTTAAATAATATTTATTTTAAAATAAATGATAATATAATTTTATTATGTCAAATATTATTTTTACGAAGGCCGGAAACTACTATTATCAAAACTCATATTTTTCATTAAATGGTGATTTTTTAGAGTGTAAATTTTAATATTTGTAGAATCATCTGGATAAAATTAATATTACTCATTAAAAAAATTACAAATTATCCAGTTTTTAATTTTTCATAAATTTAGAGGACGGATGAATTAGTTTGGTAAACATTAAATAAAACTTAAATTCATAATATTAATATGACCAAATAAAATACCTTAGTTTTATAATAAATATTATAATTAGTATCCAAGACCAAAATTAGGATTCCAATTTAAAATAATGTTTTTATTTTATTTAATTAATTTTAAAAATACCTTAATGAATTCTCTAAAATTGATATCATATTTTATAATTTTAAAATTAATCATTTATAAACATGACTCACTTACACATCCCCAATAGAATTATTTTTGAGAGTTAAGGTCTCAAATATAATATAATGAATCCCACTACACTTTTCTAAATCTATGGTAAACCCCATGGGGTGTTTTTTTGGATTGGAATAACTTTTCATATAGTGTCCAAAACCTATATTTAGAAATTATTAGTGAAATACCCAATATTTTACTATAATGAACCCCATCGAAAATCTAATTCCCGTTCCAAAAAACCCCATTCTTCATGAATTTAATCTTCCATTATATTTATATATCACTTAAATGGGTTCAGAAAGATATTAACAAAACACCTCCCAATCTTTTAGAAGTTCCATCTCATTGTAAGGGATCCCCTCTTTCTCCCCTTTATTCAAGAACCTTATTTTTACTATGCATTTATATTCTCAATATATCATGTTGATATTTGTTTTTTCACATATCTTTTAATTAAATTATTATTTAAAAGTGATTAGGTACCCCTTTCACTCTCATTGAATCCTTCCCTAAATATTTATGTACCCCTGTTATGCTTCCAAAATTACCCACTAATTTTCCATGACAAAAATTTGTGTACTGATTACACATCACCATTTACAATCAATGGTGTTAACCTAGATGTACCTATCATATATTAATTTAAAAATTCCAAATATGGTTCAAAAAAATATGTTATAGGTGGATTAAATGTGATGAAATATATCCTTATGTTATATGATCAATGTGGAACACCAATGAATGTACATGATATGAATGTGACTAGTGGTCACAAAACTATATAGCACACCAAAGCATTATGTAATGATTTTTAGTCTCATTACACTTACTTTATGGTGAAAATAATGTAATATTATGTACATTATGTTACATTTTCTAGGAGTTTAGCCTTGACGTATGTTAATGATGTCATGTTTTGTGTTGTTGACATATTCCCATGATGACTTAATTTTACCATATTATATCATGGTTTGATGATGATGTTTATGATTTTCAACCCGGTTATATTACATTTATATGCCTATTAAATAACATGTACATATTTACCTTATATGATTCTTTAATTATTACATTACTGGGATTTGTGTCTCACCCATTTCTTATGTACATCCCCAAGTAATCCTGTGAATTTTTAGAAGATCAAGAGATTTTAAGGGTACGTTATATAGTTTTTGTTTCTGTCTTTGTATTTTTTATTCCATTTTTATTCTATATACATAGTTTCCCAAATATATTATGCATTCTAGGGTAGTATTAAGTCTATAAATATGTAATAAATGTTAAAATAATTTTTTTTAAATTAGATTTTTATATTCAGTATCATAGGAAAGTATAGTTATTTTTGAGATTAGGATTAGAAAACCTTACTTAATTAATTATATATAATACTAAACATATGAAATCATCCATAAATTTATGTTATTTAAAGAGTATGCTTTTTCATAGAAAATAAATTTTTATCTAGATACGACAAGTTAATGTGGCTCTATCCCATTTCAACCAGAAAGTAATAACACCCAAAAGGTTGCATTGTGATTTGTTCAATATTCACCAAGGGCATGATAAAGAGGCCTTGATAAAAAAAATTGATAGTCCTTAGGGGTATTATTTAGTAAATCCATAATCTCTTGACATACTATTATTAAGGTAAAAAATATCCATATGATAATATGTTATCAAATAGATCATAGAAAACATTGATATAAACCTAGAAATTTATTTGATATGGAATATATGTCATTTATGATTTCACAATTTGATGTATTGGGTTTCAAATTTATGTGTTTAACTATTTAATAATTATATTACTCAATTATCCATTTATTATAGTTATTTTTTTATAACAGAGAAATCATGTCAATAACCAAGGTAATAGGAAATCTGATGAATTCCATGATCAGATTCTTAATCTGATGTGATAACGAGTCAGAAAATTCATGGCAGCATTTCCTTAGTTATATCATGTTTTAAAAAAACATGATTCAGGTGAAAGAAAATCCACTTATGAAATATAGATTATTAATTGAGACTTTTATATGAAAAATTAATCCAACACTTAGTGTATCCTCTAACCCCTTAGTCACAAAAAAATGGATTAAATCCATTGAATGGATATTATCTTGCCTTTAATTTTATGGTATATTGATGTGAATTATTGATGATTATTGTTTGTATTGAAAAAATAATCAATGGTGTATTTTTATTAAAAATATGAATCATAGGGACAAAATACATTTGATGGAATTGATTGAATTCCAATAAAATGTTATTTAATAAATATTTTCATTAGAGTATCCATATTAAAATGTATATGGATTTTATTTCACTCAACCAAAAGGATGATGAATCCAACGGGGCATGAAATGAAATCATTAAAAATACTTTCCTGATATTCTTTCTTCCTTTTCATCAACCATGAATGTAAAATTGATCACTTATTTTTTTGGATAAAGGAAAGTCTATGAAAAAAATTATTGATTTTAGACTTTAAAAACAAAAGATAATTTTTATTATGTGTAATCATAGTCAAAATGGATATCATAAAATATAAAGGGTCTTACATGTTTAGATATAGGAAGCATAAACTAGATTTTAATTCTATTATTATGAGGGTGAAATAATGTGGGGGAAAGAATTTACCACATCAAAGTATTAAAATGTATGGGTAGAATCATCATATGAATTTATTAAAGAGGACAAGGAAATTATTTATATGCGTTAAGGAGGGGCACATAGTGAGAGATTTTCATCATCAAAATTCCATCAATTTGAGGGAAGAAATAAATTCTAAAATTTTCCCTCATCCTAAAATCCAATGTATCATTTGAAAAGAATAATGAAAATATGTAAACCAATGTAGTATGCCAAGGGTTTTGGATGATAACTGATGAATAATTCTCAATGGACAAGAGAGAATGTGTGGTATTATGCAATCATAAATGCTGAGGTTGATCTTGAAAATGATTTTGTTATAAATATTCTTGATATTCATTCAAATGTATTATTTGATTCTAGTTCTAAATATTATTTCATGTTATGAAAGTTTACTATAACTATACATACACCACCAAAAAACAAGGAAGTTATGAAATTAGTGAAAATGAAAAAATTAGAAATTATTGCATCATAATTATATATCTCCACTCATATAAAATTGTTTTGGATGGACATCCCATAAAAAATTTTGATACTTCTATTAAATAGTATTTGATTCTATTTAAGATATAGATTTGGTTTCCCTATATAGATCCTATATAAATTAAGGAAAGAAGGAAGTCACCATTCGTATAGAAAATTAGTATGATTTCAAAAAAATTAATAATGAGGATGAATACCTTTTGAATTAATAATCTCAATCATGGTAATTATTTTAATTAATGAAAGAATATGTATTTCAAATTATTTAAATAATGAAAAATATCATATATGATGACCAAACTATTGTAACCTAAATTTTTAATGAATTTCCAAAATAAATTCCATATCCAAATCCATGTTAAGAAGTTCAGTTCTCAATCAAATATATACCAAGATCTTTTCAAATATCCATGAATCCATATATAATGAACATTTTGTAACATGAGGTGGTGAAGAAAATATTATTTAGGAATCTAGATAAAAGGGTATAGTCACCCATGTGTTCCACTATTTGGTTCCCCAGTATGCTTCACAAAGAATAAGGATGGGTCAATATACGATGCATTGATTAATAGGAGCTAAAAAATATCACATTACAGAATGAGTATCCTCTTAAAAGGATTTATGATATGTTTCATCAGATATGTGGATTACATGTGTTATTTATGTTGGATATTTGGTTGGGATGTTATCAAGTAATGGTGATAAAGTATTTTTTCCCACAAACTTATTTTTATAAAAGGCATTTGCACCATGAGTTTTTCATGATGCCACTGGGACTCAATAGTGGTCCATCTATCTTCATGGACTTAATTCATAAGGGCTTTAAATATACCATGAAAAAATTATTGTAGTCTATAAATATGATATTTTAATCCACTATAAAAGTAAATAGGATCATGAGGACCATATGAATATTTTACTAAATACCTTTTGAAAGGTTAATTTAAATGAAACTTATAGTAACTGCATACTTTAGAGGGAAAATGTAACATTATTGGGGAATACTACCACAAAAAAGGAATATTTGTGCACACCTAAAAATGGTGTAATCAATAGGATAACCACAACCAATATCTGCTATGGACATTTGTAGTTCCCATAGATTAACATGGTACTATCACCAATTTCTGAGAAAATTTTCATGATTTTAAAGCCCACTGACCAAGATAACACTAAAGTAAGTGATCTATTTCATTATTTATGATGAAAGGAGGAAATTAATTAGTTAATAAATGGGATAATAACTACACATGATCCTAAATTACCCACCTACTATAAATGATTATTTATTTATAGGGATTCAACAAAAAAGATCATAGGCAATATAATCTTGAAAGATGATAAAAGTATTTCCTAGGACTCACACAAATTAAATATCCATGAGTAAAACAACCCATCCCATGATTTATAATTGGTTGTAGTGATCTTCAAATTGATGGTTTTGTGACATTATCTCTATGGAGGGATGTGTAACCTATATATTGACCATAAATAGATTAATTATACATTCTTTAAAAAGGAGTTCAATGCGCTATGATGATAATTTGATTCATTACCATGGTGGTAATGTATAAAAAAATAGTATATGAAATGATTTGTAAGGATATTGAAACACTATACATGTTGACGATTTAAGGTGGTCCAATCATCTTTGACATGAAAAGGATGGATATTTCAATCATGAAATGGAATTCAACCTACATTGGTCAAATAACTACTTAACCATCAATTAATTTGAGGATCATGTATTCCAAAAAAAATGATGATGGTCTAGAAAAATGGTATCAAATATTCTAGAGTCCATATCAGATGAATATATAGTTATGAGGTAAGAATATGTATATATGTCCCATAAAAACAATAGTTTAGGATATAACTTATCGATGGTGCAAATTATTTCTCATTTTATATTCAAAGATGAAGCACTATGATGTCTAAAGATTAAATTAAAAACATATGAGTGGATTACATGAATAGAAAGATTGAAAAATTTATATCTCAATGCTTCTTATGCCAACAAGTCTGGCCTGAACGACCAAACTATAGGGGTAATATGAATCCATTTTATATACGTGTCTGTAAATGTGAAAACACTACAATTTATTTTTTTATAGGACTCCCCAAGATATATATATAAAATAATACCATCCAACTAATAATTGATCAACTAAAGAAGTAAACAAATTTTATTACTGTAAAATAAGATTTCTCTGTTGGCCAACTCACTATGAGATACATAAGGGAAATTGTAAGACTAAATGGAGTACTAGACCCCATTATATATATTAATCATCCAATTTTTACCTATTTGCATTAGAGAAGCATAAATAATAACCTGATATATATATTAGTTTATGTACTTATTATCATCCTTAGAATAATGTTTGGTCTGAGAGAACCATTCAAAACGCTATAAGATATTCTGGGATCAGTTTTAATGGAATTCCATGAAAGTTGGGATAAGTACATTCCCCTAATGGATTTCTCATATAAAACAATTTTCCATTATAGAATTCAAATGGAACCTTATTTGGCATTATATAGAAAGATGTCTCAAACTTCCATATGATGGGTTTATGTTGGGGAGAGGATTATTATGGGACTTAATAATATCCAAGAGATTATAGATAAGGTTCAAACCATTAAAAATCATATGAAATCAAAACAAATTCTATATAAAAACTTTGTTGACAATTTTCAATGACACCCCAAATTTTAATTTAGAGATAATGTTTTCCTTCATATATAGTTGTAGAATAAATTAATAAGGTTTGGGAATAAGTGAAATCTTGTTCAATGATACATACCCCCCTTTGATAAGCCTGATCACATAAGATTTATTACTTATTTACTAGTAATCCATCATAATAAATCCCATGGACATTATTTGATCTATGTATGCATATTGAAGAATTACTAATTAAACACTAAAATGGAATGAATCTAGAGTATATACCATTACAGAATGATATTTCATATTAGGAGTAATAGAATACGATTTTAGATCTTTCTTTAATTTTCTACAAACCAATAGAACTCTCATAGTAATAGTGTTGTGTTATAACCAAAATATTAAATAATTGGAAAGGGAAATGAATGAGGTTATGAAATTGAAGCACCATCATATACTTTTTTAATGAAATAAACAATCAAGGAAAACTTTATAATGGGGGAAAGAATGTGATTCCCCAATCATTTATAAATGAAATTCATTTTTTAAATGAATAAATTTCATTATAATAATGATATTATAGAAAATTAAATAATTTTGTTATTTTGGGAAATTTTATGTTATATCGTGTCAGATTTAAATGTTTATCAAAACCTCATAAACATTTTAATATATAAATTGGTAGTGTTAACATTAACTTTAGAATATATTAAGTGATATGATAAATTCTAATACACATAAATAAATTAATTGAGTTCCTCAACTAGTATGACTTTTTCCAATGAATCATATTTATCTAACCATCTAAGGAAGATGGAATCCTTGAATTTTCCATTTACCATTCCCAAGATGACATTTATGATCTAAATCATGAGAAAAATTGTTTATTGGATATTTTCATTCTTATTGAGATGACATCCCAACCTGGATCGCCAATCCATGCAAAGAATGTGTCATTATCAAGAACCTAATGCATAGGTAAAAAGAATGTGTAATAATTGACCATTAATCTAGATCATAATATTTATAATTATTATATTTTTTTAATAAAAATATTATTAAATTAATCTTAATTTTTATTACTTTAAAAATTATTAAATAATGACTTTGATAAAAAATGGATTTTGTTATGATGAAAAAAATTGTACTATCTTTGGGACTAAATAGTTTTAGTCAAATAAATATTTTTATTAATTCATGAGTTTTTGAATTAATTTTTTTTAATAAAATATTTTTATTAAATAATATAAATTTCAATATAATTGATATTATAATTATATGAAGTCAAATTTAGTTGTTAATAGTCAAAAAACATTTATCATTGAAAAAACACAAAAAATTTCAATAAATATGTATTTTTTATTTTAAAGAGTATATTTTGATATTTTGAAAAATAATCATATAAATATAATTTTTTAACTAGAAATCGATAATTATCCAACTCTAAAATTTTGATAACTTTTAAAGAAATTCAAATTTTTAAGAAAAACTAAATACTATATAAATATACATTATTTATTATGACATCCTAAAAGGATAAAGTGATTTAATAAAAACTATAAAGTTTATATGAAACTAATATTATGATTTTACATTATAATAATTTGTTTTTGAAGTTATTTGAATAATTTTTTACCCTTATTTAATCCACCCAAGACAATTTTTATTTTAGGGTTTTAAAATAAATTCATAATAAACACCACTCAATTCATGAATAAAAAAGAGTATTATTTTTTATTTTGGTTCATAGAATTATAATTTAATGAATACCACTCCAATTTGGTAGAAACAATAGGTAAAAACCATGGAATAGTTTGTGGTTTAGATTAATTTTTATTATATAGTCAAAATCCAATGTCTATAATTGTTAAAGATTCCCCCTCTCTATTACTATAAAACCCCATCCAACCTACCATTCATTTATAAAAATACACTTGTAACATGATTTCACTCTTCCTTTACCTCTCTATACCTGACCCAAGTTTCCTATATTTTCTTACAAAGCTCCTCAAAAGATATTAAAAGCGCCATCTCAAGCTAGGGGGTCCTCTCTTTCACCTCTTTATTCCAGAAATTTTATTCATTATGCCATTTAATTCCTATTTATCATGTTGTGATAAGTTTTTAGACATATATATTATTCTCATCATAGTTTACAGGTTATTATATACCTATTGTAATCTCATTGAATCATTCCATCAATTTTTATTTAACAATGTTATTCTGTTGAATTTATCATTCAATTTTCCTTACCAAACAATTGTAAAGTGGATACCCAACCTCATTTCCTCTCATGGATATTCAACTAGACGTACCTATAATTAAATTATTGAGGAATTACATATATATAACTCACATTCCTTAATCAATGGATCAAAAGTGGTGAAATACATCATTATGTTGTATGATATTTGTGGAACAATTATTCATTAACATGATATGAATGTTATAGGTGGACTCAAAAATGTTTCACCTTCGAATGCAATGGTTAATGTTTTTATATCACTATATACCATGTATGGTGCATTGGAAGTTAAAATAAGAACACTCTATCATTATTTCTTGATGTTAATCCTTCGATTATTTTTATGCTAGTATGTTTTTTGTTTTTTGTACATGCCAATTTTACCTTTATATTATCATCATATGTAATGCCTCAATGATCATTTTTTTGTTATCATCCCTATTTGGTTTCCCAGATATTCCACTTGACTGAAATATACTACATTACCTTATTATATGATTTTACTATTCATATATAGTGGTTTATATCTCACCCATTCTTTTGTATGTAATATGTTACCAATATAGTTTTAGAAGATCAAGGGAATTTACGAAAATTTTATGGTGTTTTGTTATGTGTCATTGTATTTAAATTGAATTTTGTTATGAAATTTCCAAAACAGAAAAAAATACAACAATCCTCATAATCTACTGAGATTGTATTAAGTGTATCATTATGTGATAAATCTTGGAAGATGGAGTATTAATATAATGGGTGGAAAAGGTCATTATAATCGAACTTAATCAATTTTTATTTTGTATATATTTAAGTAAAATACTAGTGATATTTGTATCTCAATAATAAGTCTCTATATTTCCACTACCATTTATATATTGATTTATCCCCATAATAACACCTCCCGCGCTTAAATCATTATTGATAACGACACCACAAAGCTGCCTTTAAAAGGCCAAGGTTTTTTTACATGCACTGATGGTATATATATTAAAAATTGAATAAATATCAGATAATAGGTAATAAAATATGATTTTGAAAACTAATAATACCTCAAGTTATAAATAATATAAATCAAAAAAATCAATGATCATAATATAGTAAAAAATAATATTTTTCATTGAAAAAAATCTAAAAGTAAAAAAATAAAAATGATAAATTCTTCTAATGATACAAAATAAAGAGAGGAATAAGCATCCAAATACTATAGTTATCATTTATAATATATAAACACATAAAAGATTCGATATCATGAACCTATAGATCTATAAACGATATATATAAATAAATTTTGAGCTTGAAATAATCACTAAATATCTCACAAAACTATAATATATGCCTTGTTAGAGTGTTTAAAAACATTCATGGGCGAATTAATTGAACACGATTCCCAATAAATAAAGCATCAATCCACCCAATTTATTTATTACCCATATTTTTCCTCAATAACACTCCCAAAAAATAAGGATATGATTCTATAATGACACATATAAAAATATATAAATTTAAAATTCCTCCACAAACAAAACCCCTTCAAAAATAATGGGAATATTATACTGAGCTCACATAGATGAAAAAAATTTCATTAAACTTATTTTTTATATATATTAATTCAAATATATGAGATTCATTGAGGAATATAAGTGCTAATATGTAAAAAACTTTGTTTGAAAATACAAGCAATGAAAAATAATACAAAATAATGATCATTAATTCCTTAGTGAAACCACAATAACTTTAAAAGCTAAAATATTCTGGATCATATTCCAGTCATCAATTTATTTTCATGTTTTATCCACATTACATTTTGTGATTAAGGAGTAAACTAGAAGATTAACCTTTCCATAGTTATATTTAATCTCAATTTGTATTCTTTAAAATATTATAACCATATTTTTTATTCAAAATCAAATATCAATCCATAAAATAATAGAATAAATTAATATCATTCGTATAAATAAAAAAACACTATATGAAAATAATTCCTTAATATTTTTAAATGAAAATAATACTATGATATAATAATGGTTATGAATAGCATAATTGCATTGTCATGTTCATAATTTTATTAAAGCATTAAAATTTAATTATCTCTTTTTCATTAACACACATACCAAATATAAATAAGATTTTTCATAGTATACATGGAATATAATACCCTATAGGTTAGAATAATGTATTTTTTTACTTGTGAATTTCACATTAAAACATTATAAGTACACCTAAAACCACTCCATCTAGTAAAGATAAATATATATTTAGGATATTGGTGACAAAGGAGTTATAATTTGATATATTTTTTTCATAAACCTAGGATACTTTTCTACTGAATCAATAAATATATGTACCGTAAAAACTTTATTGGGTACATTCTAAAGAACAATAACTGAAACCATTAATGGATCTAAAAATAAATCATGATGAGAAAGAAAATTTCAATGGAAATAGTCGAATCATACCTATATGTGAAACATTAAAGTCATTCAATATAAATTATGTTCATGATGAAGTATAAATTCAATCATCATTTTGTCAAAAAGTATCTAATATGTCCTGGTTTATGTAAATATTTCAATAAAACTAATGATAGTCTACAAACTAGGAAAACATTTAAACAATTTACTCATTAATCACATAAAAATATCTTGTGCATTTACAAGTCCAAATTCAACCACTCTGAACTAATAATTTTCAATGAGATGATGTAATGATGAATTTAGAAAATAATCAACCTTCAAACTCATATGATCATCTCTACATCATAGATCAATCATAATAAACTAAAAGGATCCTTTAAATTAATGAAATAAATCATCAATCAATAGTAGAGGATATTTGTTATTCACCATTACATGGTCTATTTATTAATAATCGATGAAATAAGACAATAATCTACCATCAATGTTGGTGAATAATACAATAACATCCCATGAAGACCTAATGGGTTCAATTAATACTCTAATTTATGTATCATTGATCTAAATTTTCAATTTTTGAATATTTATAGGATATAACCAATTAGAATACATGGATTTTGGGGACACAATAGGATAAATTAGAATAGAAACTCGATATATTTTCATATGACTTAAAACACTATTTACTAAAGGAAAATATTCAGAAATTTCCTTATAATCCTTGAAAATATTTTATATATTCCACAACTATGATTATAGTCAAACTCACCTATAGTTCTATGATACTCAATGGTTAAACACATTGATGTTTGAGATAATATTATATATCATTATGAAAAACTAATTTCCACCACCGAATAACGTAAATATATCTATAAAATTATTATAATATATGTAGTTTCATATAGAATATGAGTAATACATGTTAAAAATGATATTTTATTGTCATATCTGTAGTAATATTAAGTTCTATACTGGTTATCTCACATAAAAAGTCACTCAAAAATATTATTGTTTAAATATTTGAACCATTGTATGAATAATGACTGAATGGGGATAATCAATATCAATCAATATATAATTTTTTTATTAGTTATATGAATTATAACATGAACAATCTCTTGAAATTTACCTTATTTATTAATGTTACATGATGTTTTTTAGGTCCAAATCTCTTTCATATATGTAGAATTTTTTTACTAACCCTTCCCTAGTGATTTGATTGATTAACATGGAAATTTGGAACATAAATTGACCAATTTATAACACCAACACCCTACATTAATAGTCTATACCTTTATACACATACAGATATATTTTAGGTAATAAAAAATTTCACTAATATTGTCCCTAATACTAACATTGTATTCCACTTATGGTCATATTATGATTAGGTAAACACTAGAAACTATGATCAGAAGGTTATAGGAACTTTAAAAGACCTAAAAACAAAAAAGGTAATATATAACATCATGAATCCCACTAAATTTATCAGAACTAGAAGCACTAATGAAAAAATATATATATGGTGGTTTACATCTATACAAATGTTGAAAATTTTTCTGGATATATAAAGGATAGTTCATTATTGATCTTCTTCATGATGGGATTTTTCTTGAACATTCACCTAAATAGAAAACATATGATATAATTCATTTTCTATGCCTATTATTATTTATCACCATCATTCATGTCTTCATATTAAAATATTTAAGCTAACATTTAATCTTTGGGTGTATATGTTTCTCAAATTGATGATCTCTCCACATTTCATATTATAGGAAATATGGGAAATATTAAACAATTTCATTAAATTAACCAAAAACAAATGGATTATAGATCTACCTTATTCTACATTCTCCCAATACAACTATTAATATTCTTCAAGTGTAACTAATATTAAATCTCTTTGAATTGTTTTGTAAACAAACTCCATTTAATGGATAAAATAAAACAATATTAAAGGAAAAGGGAACACCGTTTCTATATTGATCTCTTTTAAAATATCACAAAAAACAATATATAATACATTTTACCAACCTATGTTAGATTATTGGTTATATGCACCTTTTTTAGAAAGCACTTAGTATCATTGGTAGGGGTAATTCCCCAAATTCATCAAATCCAAAAACATTAATTCCTATAACATCATTTTTATGGCTCATGAGCTCCTTGGTATATCCTCTACAAAATATAATTAAAAGCCAATATAAATCATCTACATGTAATCCGAGATAATGTTGAAAAAAATAAAACAACTATAACAGAAAAGGTAATTAAACACATAGATATGAAAATAAAAAACCAAAATCACTTGTTTCAATTGTGTGATTAATTATAAACTACTCAACATACACAATCATGAAGACATGAAATGTAAATTGATTATGAGAACACCCTAATTATAATAGTAAAATATATGGATATTATATTCTCATAGTAATTATATATAATCAAAGGGCCACTCGTGGTTTATAATTTTTCTCCCTAGTCAATATATTATAATAGATTCTGGTATTTAATAACCATTCCACTCTATTAAAAAATTCACATTCAACCACAAAAATATATATTTTAACTATGTTCTCTAATACCACATTTTCACAACAAGATCCATGAATTAATCATTATTTTATTATATTTTATTTATAATTGATACCCTAAGTACACTACTAATAGGCCAAGCGCAAAAGATGAGAACAAGGGTATAAAACACAATAATAGAAGACATTAGCCTCAAAGGACAAAAACAATTAATGTAAAATCAAAATATAAAATATAGTATAAAGAGATTGAATCCTAAAAACTAATCATCATGGTAAATTAAAATACATAAATTATATAAAATAACAATATATAAATAAAATAATTTGTATAATAAATGATAACCGTCTCTAATACCTAAAAATAAATGAATGTAATAAAAATAAAACTCTAGAGAGAAACATGTTGAGAATAACATCACCCAGAAACTTTTCCCATCCAATAGTATAGATAAAATATAATACTTATAAAAATTTGGGATGAATATAAAATACAATAATGGTTCCTTCTTGATAAACCTCAATTATAATGTATTAGAGCATACTAATTCTTTTGTGGATGAAACAATATAACATGATGGTCAAATTTAATGAACTAATTAACCATAAATAGAAAACACCCATATATCATTTTAAAAGTGATCTATACATCACTTTTCATAAGTATAATTTAACCAATACCAAAAAATATGTATACCAAAACTGGCATCTATAAAAAAAATCCATCAAATTTATCACATTAGTTCTAATGAAAAATGTCTTTTGGCTCTCATTGTTTAAAAATAAATCACGCCATAATCCATATCAAATCCTCATCAGGGAGAATGAAATCCATTTATAAAAAATTATTATTCGGTAATAATGAATCCTTTAAGGTTTAATTTTTTGGGGAATGTGATTTACCATTCAATATAACATGGATTTTCGGTGACACATCATATTGGAATCAAATGGGCTTGCATATTGGTGGTTATAACACATCATCTACATTTATAAAATAAAAAAACATAATAAAATATAACACTATATTTTAAAAATAATGCATATGGTCATCCAAAAACAATATCAGCACTCTCATGTAACTATAATATATTATCATTCCAACCATTATAATTCACTGCTACTCTTTTTTCTATTATCTACCACATATCTCAATCATGAAACATACTACTCTACAACTAGGCATATCCATAAAAACATTTCTATGGATATATATCCAAATAAAAAATCCCTATATTTCAAGTGAATAACAATAATTTATTGAAATATTAAACAATCTCATGATTAGTTTTTAAAAATACAACATCTATATCTACTATTAATATACACCCCTTTGAATAAAATATTCATTTCCCCTCTCATATATAAAATCACAATAAACATATCATTGTCTAAATATGACTATATCTCAAATAATTTGAAATAAATTAATAGAAAAATAAAATATAGTTAATCAGCATGATATGTTATGATAATGGGAGAGAAGGATGTATCAAATATTACGATATATATAATTCTTTTTGTCATGGAATTGTGATTTTTTCCTCTACATATATGTAGGATACCAGATAAAATTTCCTCATAAGTTTTATGTGACATAAATACCCATATCACATTTCATAAACCTCATCAAGGTCATTTTTTAATTTGAGAGAGATTAGTAAATAATATTTTTATATAGATAGTTTCCAAACCCCATTCCACTGGTGGTGTCCTCCTGTCAAAAGATTATTTTGTAAAATTATTTTAAATTCTATGAAAAAACAATATCAATCATAACTTTCTCAATATACCACTATGTGTTAAAAATTTATTTAAATAATATAATGTGAATTACTATTCCATGAACTTCATCAAATTAATCTTATAATGGCTTTAATATTTAAAATAGTTAAAAATAAAAAAAGATCAAATTAAAAAAAAAAATTATTCCTCACAACTCATTTTTGAAACATGTTCTGAATAGTAATTTAATTACACTAGGATATTATATTTCTTTCAACAACATTTCAAATTTCAAATTAATAAATAAAAATTCCATTATTATTGAAATTCAAATTAGTACATAACTTGTATTTCAAATTTATTATAATCACCATACCACAATTTTTATCATGATTTATATACTCATGAATAAATAAAATGGTAATAAATATCTATATATATCTAATAATTAGGGTATTTATATCCTACCTCAATTGCAGGATAAACACCATCTTCTACTTACTATTCACTTATTGCCTCTCTTCATTCAATGGACACCACTGAAAAAAATAACGAAAATACAATAACACTTATACGAGAGGTTATGATATTGTTTTTGTAAATAATGATTCATTTGAGACCTCCTTTTAATTTTAAAAATTCATCCTCCATCATCAATAATATTTTTTAACGTTTCACAAATATATTAATACTCATATAATTTAACCTTCAATTTTCATATTTTACTTTCAACAAAAAATATATATATTAACAAAGTCAACAAAGATATCCTTTACCCCTAATCTCCTATAATTTTCCATGTCACCACCATAATATTGTACATAATTAAATTATATAAATAATTTTTAAAGAGTGAAATTAATAAATAGAAAAATGTAAAAATTATAATAACAATTATTTTTAACAAAAGTTAAATTTTAGGGATAAAATTTAATTTTTTGTTCAATATTACGCAATGAATTTAATTTTAAGACTATAAAAATTCACATTTTACCCTTCATATGAAAAAACCTATAAAAGGTATCCTTGAATTTTGAATTTTTTTTGGAAGAGTCATTATCTACGTCTCTATGTTTGATCTATAGATTACTCCATTCCTTCGAGTCTCAATGTTTTTCAATAATAAAACATTAATAATCATTTATAAAGAATACACATTGTCTATGATAATTTTGTAATCATTATTATATATATAATGTACTTTTGTAACGGAATAAAAATTCCATTTATACTATTCAAATCCCATAAGTATAATAGTTTATTTAAAAATTATTTGATATGATTTAGTTATTATCAAATAATTATTACTCTTAATCAATAATTTATATTTTTTCAATACAATTATATTCTATTATGAAGAATTCTATGATCATTCCTTAAGGTGTGTAAAATTTTGATTAATTTCACTGAATCCTATAATAAATATTATTATTGACAATGTATGTATATGAAAATAAGTAGCTATAAAATTTATTTATTTTTATTTTATATTTTAAATATTTTTTCCAATTTAATTTCATTGAATGATATATTTTTTCCAATTTTTTTTATTTTTCATTCATATATATGGGTTTTTATTCACTAATCTATTTCTATTAGTTCATAATATGGTATCAGGCCATTGTATTTGACATAATGAGATTGTGCTTTATTAATAATACAAAAATCTCTTTCAGTTGTATTAATCTAATTTTATGATTATTGTAAATGTTATAATTCTAATTTTCATAATTTTAATTACTTTAATATTTTTTCTGTGATTTATTTTCCAACCACTTTGATAGTTTTATAAAATTTATGATAGTGTAAATTATGTTTTATATTATTTCATTATTCTGATGATAAATTATATACAATATTTTTTCATCATTTTCATGTAATTAGAAATCATTTGGGTAAAATTGGAGTTTCAACATGATGAGATATTTATTGGGAGGTTAAGAGAGTTGTTAAAGATATAATATCAAATGATAATGGGAGAGTATTTGAATTAAAATGAAATTAATGTTTCATGATTCATTGTGTTAGTTATGTTTAGATAGAATTTAATGAATATTCTAGAATTGATAATTCAAATCACATTGAAAAAGAGTAAATAGTATCTTATTATTGGTCATCATGCCACATCAGGTTACAATAAAATATTAATATGTCTATTGGTATTTATAATGAGAATCATGTTCCATGAATTTATATTGTCGGGCATATATGTTCCACAAAATTAAATTTGTAGATATGGATGGATTATAAAATAAGAATCAAACTGTAATTCCGGTGGTTGTTCTATAACAGAGTGGTAATGAAAATTTGTTGTTCACCAATAAATTGGTCATTACAGAGTCTTGTATTGATTATTTCATGAAATAATGAGAATTGATGTTTTCAAAAGTTTTATTGTTTCATAATTAGGTGGGTCAGAAGTTACATTTATTTTAATTTTTGGATGTGGAACGTGTTGTGTCATTGTAACACATCAATTAAAATCCCTTAATAGTATCCCATATATAGTTCTAAATGATCTCAGGAATTCATTTGCATATACCAGAAGAAACTATTTACTATTGAGGGCCAAAATCATTTGTTCTGGGTAATATTCCCTTGATATCATAACTATCAATAAACAATAAATAAGCATGTAATATTCATGACAAATAATCAAAGAACGCAGAATCAATAACTTATCTACTCTATAACAAATAAATATTATGTTATATATTCATTTATCGTTACTAATCACCCATCATAATGATAAAATGCCTAAAAAATTAAACAAATATAGAATTATAAGGAATATTCATTACAATAATCATCCCCACCTCAATAACAGTATCAAATTTCTATCAAGATACTATATTTTGATTTAATTTATAAAATATTCTCAATTTTTTGTAATAATCATAAGGTCTAAATGCACATTGTTTTTTACATCATGTGTTTGAGAAACACATATCAGAACAGACTCACCACATTCCCCTAATATATGTCATTATATCAATGTGTATTCATGAATAAGATAAAAAATAGAAAAGGATTGTACATAATCATGTACATTTGATTTAATATTCTTACTAGGCCCCCAACCCACTTAGCCATACCCACATTGAATTATATCCGAGTAGAATTAAACTCATTCTATAAAACCATAAATATTAAAAATGAATCATGGTAGGGTGATGTATTATACCATGATTTCCACCCTATTTCTCTGGTTAGGTCCTATACTAAAACTATTCTACATTATACCACATTTCATCTTTTTCCAACTAACTCATATTAATGCCATATATAAAAAATGAACAGTCACTTATCATTCAATCTAGGGACTCATATCATATTTGGAACAAAAACATTACATTCAATGTAGGGTATTATAACACATCCTGAACACTACATTCTCACTCACGGTTCTATTCCTTAGCCACATCCTAGACCAATACACTCTCACTTAGGGAAGTACCTTCGTAATCCTTCTGAAAAAATTTGAGTTCATGCATCATATCTCATACCAAATCAAAATATAAAAAATTACCCTATTGCATAGGGAAGAACTTTATGACAACTTATCACTCATGGAATGGCCATACATATAGTTTCATACAAAATTACTTCCCAAATGAATACCCTATCACTTAGGGTAGTCCCTTCCATCACCTTCTCAGTCATGGTGGGCCAGAAATCCATATCCTAGACTATACCCACACGATCAAGGATGTCTTGAAAAGTACCATATCACTAATTTTAGGTCCATGTATCATTTTTACTATCAACACACACAAAACATTCAATGAAAACACATCATGTAACGTAAACTCATCAAGATCCCCATGTCATGGACCTAGCTATAAACTTGTAACTCTTACTGTTAGCACATTAGATACCCATATATCCTCCCAATATTCACTCTTTAAAACAAAATCAATCACTCGAGAATAATATTAAATACCCATAATTATTCAAATCTAACCCCATAAGGGAACCCACTAGGTTCCATGATCCTGCCTAGTAATTGGTCAATGTTACCAACCCACACTAGTTAACCCCTAGTGACACACACCGAGAAAGACCTATCAATCCATGAACTCAAATTAAATTTCGTGTTCCTTTCCCTTCCTACATAAAAAATTTGGCCCTTTAACCAAGTATTTTCCTAGGATTACTAGCTCCAAGACCATTAAATGCTAATTCTATGTTGTTAAAACAATTCCTTCAACCCATTTCCCATGTATAAACTCACATATCCCTTAAGATAACTCTCAATCCCTTCCACTAGATAGAAACCCTTGTATCACACCATTTCAAGCATAAATGAACTTATATTATTCTTATAAATGGTGGAGATTATCATCCACCATTAAGAGAATGATTCTAACCAAGTATGAGATTCATGATTATCTCACCCATCATCTTTAGGCCAAATGCTTTCACAAAAACCCAATAATCCATAATAAGAAAACCTATTCTATATTTCCCACATCTTGAATCCCAATACATACCCCATGTGACTTGTAAACTCAATCCACATATTCTTACCATGGGTGATATAATCAATGAGAAATCCCAAAATACCAATGATTCAAAAAATACCACACTCCTAATCAAAGAGGCTAAAATATACCCCATATCATTACCTTGTGTACTCCCAATCTGTATCTATTTAATCCAACCCGATGTTTTAAAAAATATCATAAAATCATGCACACACAAAATTATTGTTTGTTATTATAATGAACAAAAACCTCAAACTCATAATTATGAACTCTCCTTGATCCATTAACCCTCAAACATGCCTACACATACCAGGACTTCACACCCACATATTTTGAGACCCCATGTCATCAGTAGATTCCCAAATTTAATTATAAATAATTTATTCTTAATTTGAGAAATTTAATATAATGAGGCATATGGGAAAAATATTCAATAAGAAAATACCCCATGTATCCTAGAAACATCTTTCCAACCATCAGTGGAAACTCGTAGAATTATAATAAACAAAATAGTAATTATCCTTGGAGATTCCACCTTGATCCCATGTATTCATTATCAAACCATAAGCCATATATAGTTTGTAATCTGAAGGAAATGAAAGGGGTGAATAATTAATAGAGAAGATGAAAATTATACCATTCGTAAGGAACACTAAGAAACTCTATCACTAGTAGGGAAAATGGGAAAATATAGTGGTAATATACATCCAAAATGACTCTCTCTAGACATCACACATCCATTAAATGTTAATTTCCATACTAAAAAATTATTAGACTACAGATGCATTAAAATAAATTTTAAATGGAAGTTCATGAAGTGACAATAAAATCAGTTCATGATGCCCTAATTTAAAGCCATATTAATGAATTATCTATGGGTTCATAAGGAAATTAAAAAATTCAGTATCCCCTCATAGTGTTACTATATCATCCCTACCCATTATTTCATATTTAAACATAACTTATTAAATAAAAATACTGTTAATAAAAACTAAAAGATAGATATTTATAGTGTCTTTGGGGATTAGGAACCATAAATAACAACTTAAAACAATAAATACACCATCTTTATTGACATATTCTTTTAAATGATCACAACATTCCATCAGACTTAACACAGCTTGGGATAACCTACGGATGTACATAAGAAATGGGTGAGCTATAAATCCCAGCAAGGGAGTAAACAAGGAATAAAATAATTTATACAATACTTGTTATGAAATAGCCAGATCAGTGGAGAATAAGACAAACATGAACAAAAAATCATGATATAGCACGATTATCATAACATGTAAATGTGGAAACAACATAAAACACTACATCATAAACATAATGGAATAATGTGAACCCTATCCCAACATGGTGGAATGATTTATTAAAAGGAAATAGTTAATACATGGTCCTAACATGACATAACATGATACAAAACAGTATTCAATTAATTGTAGTGATATATAATTCTAGGAGCACCCACTACTTTCACGTCATTCCCATCCTTAAGTGTTCTGCATAGTTCAAAAACATTGTCTGTTCATCATCACATTTCATTACATGATCAAGGATTCTAGAATACATACATTTAATTACTAACTATAAATTGTATATGTTCACAATGGTTAATGCCCTTGATAGATGAATGGGTATGGTATTCCCTACATGACGATTTTGTCATGGAAAATCGTGGTGCAATTTCGATAGCATAACGACGTGACATAAAATTTCCTAAAAACAGTTGATGAGAGAGAAATTTGTATCTCATTATATATAAATAAATAGGTTAGTAATAGGTTCATATAAATACATGTTCAAAAATGTGTAATTAGTAAATATAATGAACATCATAGTAATGAAACTTGAAGAAAGAGGAGGAATGAAATAAGTCCTATGAAATTTGGGCATGGTAACTGGTGATACATGGGAGGGATTAAGAGAGAAAAATTGGTTTATAATTATTCATAAATAATATGGTTGGTATGGGGGAGGTGAGAAAACATATACCATCATATGTAATTTAAAATAAAAGGGTTTAACAATATAAGGAAACTTTGATAAAAACTATAAAGGATTGAAACCCGTACTTAAGCGTGTTACTATAAAAACTTAATGTTGGGATTATTGAGAGCTTAGGGTTCCTTGGGGGGATTATAGATATAGTAAGATAATTTAGGGACATGATTAAAGGATTTTTAATGAAGTGAAGTGGGATCTTGGGAGGATTTATATAGAGAATTAGAGGGGAATTATTTAATATTTCACAAACATAGGTTTTGGAATCTATATAATTAAATATTCAAAAACAAAATTCTAACCCTAGTTTTTGCCCATGTTTTTGGTCAAAGAAGAGTGGGATAAACTGTTTTAAAAGTTAATGGGACAATGATATTAAAATATTTGGCTTTCTTATGTAGAGGTGAGTCACATTATTAAAGAAATGAACTAAAAATCATAAAATATGTTATACATTTGGAAGTACTCACTAATTGATTATAAATTAAGTCAAATAAAAATAAAATCACATTATTTTAATGTAAAAACATATATTTGGTCTTATATCCCTTTTATGGTATTTATTACCTCACTATTGGGTCATTATGATGTCATAACACACATTATTTACATATATATTATTTAATTTTTACCCAAACATTCTACTGTCTGAGATAATTATGAAAATACCATGATTGGATAATTTCAACATCTATATTCCTAAAATATTATTCTTTTTATCAAAATACGTTTCTAAATTTGGGAATTTTCACTTTTAAAATGAGAATCGACATTTATTGAAAATTTATGGATTTTGACAAAAACAGTCTTTAATCCTTAATAAAAAATTAAATTTGACTTCATAAAAATTATATACTCATTTATTTTTAATAAAAGTAATTATTAAATAATATTTTATTAAATTATTAACTATTTCAAGAATTCATAAATTTTTTAAAATTAATTCTTTAAAGATACAATTTATATTTTACCGAATAAAAATATATCTCTTATCAAGTGATTACCTAATCATTTATAGATAAGGAAATGATATATTCATTATTTATAAGATTTTTGTTATAATATTATTGATAAAAACATTGTTTAATATAATAATGTATATAATTCTAAAAAGTACCATTTTTCCTGAAATGTTATTTATAAAATTCATTATTTTTTATCAAACACTACTCCTATAAAGGAATTAATTGAATAATACTTTTATGTATATAATGGAATTACCCAATAAGTAACTAATACCTTGTTATATAACCCCTTATAACACCTTCATATGACCTAAGGGTAAGGTGAGTGATGGTGACAGACTCTTGGGGTGGCACAGATTACATCAACCGAGTGGAAATATCTATTAACATGAACATCACTTATAGGTGATTCTATTCAAGAATAACGTGTTGAAGCTCATATTGGGTTTGGTCAAGAATGAATCCCATTGATTATACCTCCTTTCCAAGCTCTAAAAATTTAGCTTCATAGAGCTCGAGTATGCTATACGTGGACATCATCTTATTTTTCAGTGATGAATGAATTTATTGAGAACATATATATATATTTTTTGTGTGATCACTATTCAATGGCCATATTATCAATGATAATGATACATAACTGTCATTTAAAGCCCATATTAAAAAATCAGTGCATGTGTTTCCTATATACATAATTCATTAATATATATGGAATTATATTCATAAATGATGAGGTCATTAAAACCTTCCACCCTTAATATATTTCACCCTCAAAATTTCTTTTTCCCTCATTAAAACTAATTTGGGTAACTCTACCTCATCACATCCTCATGTTCCCATGTTGATTTTCCAAACTTGTTTTTTCTTCTCTATACTATGACAATTGGAATTATCTTATTTAGTAGAACCATTTTCATATGTTCTAATATCTTCACCGGTTTATTCTCATTAGAACGGTCATTCTCCAATGGGTTACGTATGTAATTCCTTAGTCGTGATACATAGAATACATCATGTACTAGATACAGGTTCAGTAGGAGTGCTACTCGATAGGCTACTACTTTGATACAATCAAGGATCTCAAAAGGGATGATGTACCTTGGATTAAGAATTTTATTCCCCCCATATCTCATCACTCTATTCCATGGAGATATGTGTAGGAAAACCATATCTCTAATATAAAACTATAAGTCTCATTAATGGTCGACCGCATAACTAATTTTTTTAACTTTGAGTAGCTATGATGTGCCACTCGATGGACTTAACCTTCTCCATAATTTCTTCGACCATTTCCAAAATTAGATGTTTTTTCTCCCAAACATCATCCCAAGAGGCCAAAGTTATCCACCTCCTCCCATAAAGGTCTTTATAAGGATCCAATTGGATGCTTTAATGGAAACAATTGTTGCAATAGAACTCAACTAGAGGAAGATGTTGAACCCATACTCCTTTCAAGTCCATTGATCATGATCTCAAAATATCCTCAAGTGTTTGGATAGTCTTGTTAGATTAGCCATCAATTTGAGGGTGATATGATATAATTTAGTTTATCTAAGTATTTAGCGTGCATTAGAAACTCTTACAAAACATATTGGAAAATCTTGGATCTCGATTGGATACAACATATAGTGGTATACCATGCCACTATTCAACTTCTCGAATGTATATCCATGAAAATTGATCCAATGAGAAATCCTCTTGAAGCATAATTAGGTGTGGTGTCTTTATAATATGATCCCCCACAACTCAGAAAGCATTGTTTCCTGTGGATGTCTCCATAAGTCTGGTGAAAAATTCCATTATTATGTTCTCCCATATCCATATTGGTATGGGTAATGGTTTCATCATAACCTTAGAATTCTACCACTCAGCTTTCACTTATGGGCATGCCAGACACATTGATGTATATTCAGCAGTATCATTCATCATGTTATCCCACCAATAATGCCCTTGTTGATCCTGATACATCTTTTTGTTTCCTAGGTGAATGGAGAAATTTAAACTATTTTCATAATCCAAAAGTTCATTCTTTAAATCCTAATTTGATGGAACACATAGTCTTGATAAAAGTCTCACAATTGCTTCTTCATTGACATTGAACTATGAGGATTTCCATTTTTGATAGCTTCCACTTTCTTATAAATTCTGACATCATATTTTTAGTCATCTTTAACCTTTCAAAAAGAGTTAGTGGAGAAATAATTTGGGAAATTATTGATGATGTTCCCTTCATTATGATTCTCATGTCCATATTCACCAAATCTAAGAATATTGGATCCTTTTTTATTCTCATCAATGATATAATCACATGGTCAATTATACTAAGAGCATCATCCACCTTTTTTACATTCACAAGGTGGTAGTCGATTGTGTAGTTGTAATCCTTCATGATCTCTGACCATCTATGTTGGTGCATGTTAATCTCTTTCTATGTGAATATACATTAGAGACATTTGTGATACATATAAAATTCATAATGTTCCCCAAATTCACAATTAATCCATATTTTCAACACAAATATCATTGTTTTCTACTCCGGATAATGTGTGATATTGTTTTCTTCCTGAATTTTCAACTTCCTGAATGCATAGGTGATGCATTTTTCATTCAACATCCACACACAGCCCAAGCCCCTCTTCGATGCATTATTGAAGATTACTAAAATCTCCCCACTTGGGGGTAGTGTGAGAACATGATTAGTGATAAGCCTCTTTTTCAGCTCCATGATTCCTTCTTCACATTAATCATTTGAGGAAACCATGACTCCCTACCATGTTTTATTTTTAATAGGGGTTGAAAATCGTGATAAATTTATCCCAAATAAGAGATAATATATAAATAACCCCATAAAGCTATGGATATCCATCAGAGATGTCATCCTTGGCCATTAAAAAAATTCTTTAGTTTTGGATGGATCCATAGATATCCCATTTATTGTGATGATATTCCCCAAGAATGACACTTCTTTTAACCCAAACTCATACTTTCTGTACTCTGCATATAGATTCTCCTTTTTCATGTTCTCTAGTACAGTTCTTAGATGCTCCTTATAACCCCCATGGTTTTGGAGTGTATTATTCAATCCTCTATAAAAAATAACAAAAGATTTCATATGTGATTTATAAAGACTCTATTAATCAATTTGATGAATATTTCTTGAGCATTATTGAGTACGAAAGTAATTACTATGAATTCAAAATTCCCGTAACTTTTAGGAAAAATTAGCCTTGGGGATATCCTCATTCTTAACCTTTACATTGTATTATGCTGACCATAGATCCACCTTGGAGAAGTATTGTGCTCTAGAGAGATTATCTAACATGTCCTCATTTCTTGGAAGAGGATACTTGTTATTTATCATGATTTTGTTGTGTTCATGATATTCAAAGAAAAGAAGGATTGACCCATCTTTCTTCTTGATGAAGTGTACTGCTGTACCACATGATGATGAACATGAGCTTATAAACACTTTATCTATATTCTCATGTTGTTGTTTCTTTCGCTCCTCAAGTTCCACAGTAGCCATTCTATATGGAGAGATGGATATTAGAAACGTCCCAGGTATATGATCAAATGATAATTCAACATATCTTCTAAGAGGAAGACCATGAAATTACTTTGAAAACACATCTATGAATTATATCACAATTGGAATGTCTTCAAGGATGGATCCTTCTAAAAAATTAATCATTTAATAATGATACGCGTGCTCATAGGGAAGTAAATAAAATCATGAGATCATGGGGAAAAAGAATATTCATCCTCATCCTACCACTTGTATAGAATCGGGGGTCTATTCACCATTTAGAGAGTGAATTACATCATGCGACAATTTATGTTTTCTCTATAAAATGAAATCCAATCCATGCCATGATTTGCACCAAATTTCACCAGGGGAAGTATGATTTGGTTGTCTAGGACGTTCAATCATGAAATTGTGATAGGGGAGGAGTTATATTCATGGGAATCAATAATTTCTCAATTTGCTGATTTCACCTACATCTCTACTTCCATTCTCGGTGGTGATGTTTGGAATATTCTTATTGTAACACCCCGAGCTTCCACGATACACTTCTCATTCAATAATGCAATAGCTTGCATTGTACGCAACTTCGTGTTCTAAAACACCGCGACTAATCAAAGTAGCCATTATGAATAGTAATAACAACTTTTTAAAATTATATAAATTTTATATTTCAAAATGGACTTCATTTTTGGATTCGGAATATCGAAATTAGCCTATGTTGAATTTTTGGTATTTTTCTGAGAACATCTAATTTTTTATGAATAGTGAAAAATACTTAAAAACAACTTTTTTAATCAAAATAATTTATAGTGATAAATTATACTATTTATTGGTTTTAAAGTATAATTAGAATATATTTTTACCATTTTATCCAATGGTGGTCATTATAATTAATTTAACATTGAAATTGGACAAAAACAATTGCCAATCTTTTGATATAAATTGTTTTTTTAAAAACATGCTATTTCTTGTGACGGTGGGAATTAATTAAAAAATTAATTAATGAAGAATAAATGTTTTGAATTTTTTAAAATAGACATCATTTTTGAATTCGGAATATCAATTATAGCTTAGGGTGAAATTTTGGCATTGTTCTGAAAAACTTCAATTTCTGATGAATAGTGAAACCACTAAGTGGTAGTTAAATAACCGATTTTTTGATTAAATGAAATATTACCACTTCTGTGTTTTGATTTTAAAAAATCTGAAATACATGGTTTTCATTAAGAAGTAAAATTTGGTGATATTAAAATAATTTTTGGTGAATAATAACTTTTAAGTTCTTAATCGCGATTAGAGGTAATTAGTGTAGTTTAAGGTAAAAATTATGTTTAAATAATATGAGATGAGCTTGACACATGTCCTACCATCATTGGATGTGCCATGTCCGACCAAGAAAATCCATGGGTCAACTTGGGGACCCCATGGAGCCACTTTAGTTAGAAAATGACATAAATACCTTTTATTTAATGTTAAAGTAAAAAATGACACAAACATGAATGTTTTTTCTAAAACAATTTTTACATGGGGTTATACAAGTAATATTTTTGACTATAAATATTCATTGGAAAGCTAAAAATATTTCATAAATCATAGTATTTGTTTTATAATTTTTAGACATTAAATTAATTAAATTATTTATGACATCATTATGATGCAGCGATGACCTCATTATTTAACGATTTTAATAACATGAAAAGATAATGTACAATCCAAGTCTTACACTTGTCCAAAGACTATTGGATGGGTATATTTAGAACCCTTATCACCTTAAACACGAATTATATATGTTTGGGACCTTTAGAATCCGAAAAGCATTGTATAATAATGTAAAATTTCCTTACTTTCCAAGAGTGCCCCTCCTCTCCTCTTATAAAAGGCCCCCACCTCTACCACCTCATTCACACTTTCAAGTCTTTTGGATCAGCCAAACTCTTCCCAAATACTCTCCCAACTTCCCCCTATTACTCCTAGAAGCCTCACTTTGGGCATAACTCTTCCCAAGGATGCCATTGGCTCAAATCAAAAATAGTTACCCGATTTTTAGGTAATGTCTTCTCTAATGTTGTTTTGTTTTATTTAGCTTATACAACCCCTTAAACTCTTTTTATTCATTTATTTTGTAACAACACCAGTATCCTCAATATACTATGATGTTTTTATAAGATGGATTCAAGCTACACTTACACACACCTACATCTAATGGTTAAAGAACATACGGTTTTTGTGGATGGCGAATTTCTGCCTCACGAAACGATGATTGTTCAGCACTCATATAACACCTTCAAAGGTGGCCATTAAGATGTCACTATATTTATATATGATATATAATATGTTTATATTTTACTTATGCTTCTGTATTTTTCATTTATGGCATACTTTATGATTTCCATTAAGGGTAAACGCGATAATTTCATTTTAGGAAGTGCGGACTACCTCCCCCTCAAAGTGATGTGAATCATTAATGCCATATGTGGGATGTATAAAGGATGGAGTAAATGATATTATATATGATATTATACTGGAACTATATTATATCTTTATATCATTATGATTTAATTCCGTTAAATACAAAATAGAAATGAAAGTAGCGTTCATGCGTACGTACGGCTTACCGTCTCCATGAACGGTGCATTTCATTTCTTACCTCTAAATGTTACGTAATATTATGAATGAATGTATATACTGGATATATATGATATATATGACATCTAAATCATGAATATAATTCTGGAGATAATGGATATTCTACCACATAAACAACTTGTAATTATAAGAAGTTTATTGTTGACTCAAGTACCAAAAATCGACAAAACGACCGTTATTAACTTAGATAATCACATAATGTTCATAACATGGTAATAAGGGATATAAAAGGAATAATGGACATGAAAAAGTTTCTTATGTATATAGAAATTAACTCTAGTTTATTATTCAGGAGGTTAAAGAACGGTCGAGTCAGGACAGGACGCAAGGTAAGGGAACTTCTTAACCCAATTTCCATTCTTTGGGTTAATCTACTACTTTCAAATTACGTCATGATATTATTATGTCCTATCTTGTAGTTGTACTTTATTTATGTTTAATTATAGTGTATACACATAATAGATCTATTTTATTTAAAAAATTATCTTTGTAAAGGACTTCGTTTCAATCTCCCTTCATTGAGGCATATTTGGTTTTATACACAACTTTCCATTATACGGTGTATAAACCCCATTGAATTTTATGTTTATTCAAAAGGAATCTTTTTTTATATGAAGCGTTTTACTAAACGACAAAAATGGAATGTTTTTCATTCCGTACATATGCGGCGAAAACGACTTCTCCGCCGCCGTGACCATTATTGTAGTTTCGGCTTACCCTACAAGCCATCACTGTTATTTAATGAAAAATAAATACAAAGTTTTAAATTTATTTTATTTTGGTATTGAAAAAGGTTTTGAAAGTGTTTTTATTATATCAATGTGTTGTATTGATATCTTGTGATTGAAATTTAGAAATTTTATGTTTCCTTTATTCATGTTTTATGTGATTATGTTATGGTTTATGATATGTTTAAACATGTTCATATGAGGAATGCATTGGACTTAATAAGTGACGGGTGGAGCCCGCTATAGCTCCTCGATGCATCGGTAGGTCTCATGAGACAAACTAGTGTCTTGGCATGAGGACTTGACAAAATCTTATTTGTGTTCTTGGCACGAGGCCTTGGCAACGTGGTTATGATAGTCTGGCATTATGCATTCCATCATTATGAAAGTGGTTAATGATATTTCATGTGATTATTCGACCAGTAGAATATACATGTGAAGAAGTAAATGGAATTATCTCATTTTAATTTTGCCATATTATGTTGATGTTCAAGTTTAAAAGGCTTTTGTTTTAGTTATACATTGACTTAAATGTTTATATTTATTTATGAAAGCTTCCACAATATTGTTATCCTTACTGAGCATCTGAGCTCTCCCCTTTCAATGTTTTAATATTTTCCAGGATGTGAAGAAGTATTTTATGAATGTCCTGCAGGGATAGTCAGATGAGGATATGAGTGTGGACTATGAAGACATTGTTTTTAGTTTTTCACTTTATGATGTAATGTAACATTAATGAATGTATCTAGTGTTTCCAAGGCTACTAAACTAATCGGTCTTTCGAGACTTGATCTTTTGTGATCATGCCAATGTTACGAAATAATGCACCGACTCTGGGTATCTGGGGTCGAGGCGTTACAGTTGGTATCAGAGGAAGTTTAGTACTAACCTTGGAAGCAAGATTTAGATAAACTTTGATTAGAGCACCTAGCCCAATGATAGACTTTGAGGATTAGTATAGAAGAACTTCCTAGAATTTTTTTTATTGTAGAGATTTTGTGAGTTTTCCGAGAAATACATCCATGTCTGGATATGAGCAGGTAGAGGCGGCTTTGTCATAGATGTACCTAGGGGAAAAACCAAAAAACACCGTTTTGAGCTAGACTCGAACAGGAACTGGTGCACGACAACGGGCATTGATGCACTCTTTGTTACGACACTCCCGGGGGATATGCTTAGGATAATTCTCTTTTTCTTTACAAACCACTATGAACGGTTATGAGTATATACTTCCTCAACAAAAACCTTTTTATGATTATGGATTATATCCATAAATAGTTCAATTTATGCTAAGTATTTTATAAGTATGGAATAATGTATTTTGATTCATAAACTAATCTTGTTTATTCCATTGTATAGAAATGGCACCTAGTGGAAGGAATTGAAACCGTATCAATGCACGCACTCCGTGTAGGGATTGCCCTCCTGCTCAAGATAATTATTGTGGATCTAGAGATACAACTGGTGCTGATCAACTTATTACCATACTGGGACAACTCACTCAGGTTATGAATAATAACCTTACTCGTATGGAGCACCCTGATCCGCAACGTGGAGGATCAATGTTAGACCGCTTCATGAGGCAAAAACCACCAACATTTAATGGGGGTACAAATCCATTAGTAGATGAGTAATGGGTAAACTCCTTAGAGAAAATATTCCACGCCTTGGGGAGTAGTGAAAGGGAAAAGGTTATCATGGTAGTTTACCGCCTCACTGGAGATGCTGATCAATGGTGGTCATTGATTCAAAACACAAAGGAAGATGATGACATATCAAATATGGAATGGATGGAGTTCAAGGATCTTTTCTTAGAAAAATACTTTCCTCATGACCATAGAGCAGATATGGAAAGGGAATTTCTGAGTCTGAAACAAAAGGAGGATGAGAATGTTGCAAAGTATGAGGCCATCTTTACAAGGTTAGTGAGGCATGCTGCAGATTATATACGTAACCCAAGAAGTAAGATTGATCGTTTATTTGATGGGTTAAAACCATTTCTCCATCGAGCATTAGTCTCACAAACCTTCTCGTCATATGAAGATATTGTCTCGTGTTTTATCAAGACAGAAAATGATTTCTCTAAGTCTTATGACAACAAAGTAAAGCAAGAGAATACGAGAACAGTGGAATAAGAGACAGATAAATGGAAAAAGGGAAAGAAGGATTTTCCATTATGTTATAATTGTGGGAAGAATCACACTGGTACTTGTCTAAAAGGAATGAGAGTTTTTTATAAATGTGGGGAAAAAGGTCACCAGGCGCGTGATTGCAAATGAAAGAAAGAGGCTATCAATGTTGAATGCTACAATTGTAGGGAAATGGGGCATTATGAACATGAATGTCCTAAGCGTCAGGGAAGCATACCATAGAAAAGGCCAAGGGATCAAGGACAATCTTATGCTGTTACTACAGTTGAAGCAGAATAACTAATGTATTGGTGCTTTTGGACTCGTTGAATATATTCTGGTTATTAGAATAATGTGATATATATATATAAGGATTGTACTTCAGTACTTTTTTATTTCAGTAAGGTTTTAATATGATGAAGGTAATTATATTTTTAGTATATGACAATAAGAGAAACTTTACTTTGTTTGGGGAATCTGATAAATTGATTTTGGAATTAAGAGACCTTTTAGAGAAAGTCTGGACAGAGGTATTTTGGATAACTAAAAGGTTGGAGTGGATTAAGTTGATCTTTGGATAGTATTGTTTAAGGTTAAAAAATTTATGAAGATTATTTTTGGAATATTAAAATACTAGAGTTTTAGGAAAACGGCAACCTGTAGGGTGGGTCATAACCCGTTGCGTCGGACAAAGCTGTAGGAATCGAACCCACAATCATAGTGCGACAGGCCTTTATTTCCTACCACTAACCTACAAGAAGTCCCTGGATATTACAAAATAATTTTACTAATCTAAATGGTATGTGTTAACATTTGGAACCCTATACAATTTGGATAAGTACAATATTTTTGAGTTCTATTATCTTTTTGAGTGAAAGATGAGTTGAAGGTTGAAACTCTAATTGTCAAGCATAAATATATATATACCTATATCTTATTTAATGAATAAATTAATTCTTAAACTTTAGTAAAGAGATATTAAAACAAAAAAATGTGTTATCCTAATACCTTATGTCTTGTTGAACTGATGATATTTTAAATCAACATAGATTGAAGGCTTTGAGGCCCTCAATTTGACAGTTGATTGTGATTGATGACCTCAATCATCCCTACAAATATTTACATTTTTTCTCCAAGTATATGTCTCTAATTGCCACCAATGTTCTCCTTATCGAGATCATAATTTGGTGGTGACTTTCTTATTTCCATTTCCCTCTTATTAAGGATAAATTTTATTAGTCTTATTTCCGATGTGGTTTTTCCACAAAGGTATTTTCTCTTTTCAACCATTTATTTTCAAAGAAAAATTTCAAATTGTGAGGATGCAATTTATTGAAGGAGGGGAGAATGTAACACCCCGATCTTCGACGATACGCTTCTCATTCAATAATGTAATAGCTTGCATTGTACGCAACTTCGAGTTATAAAACACCGCGACTAATCAAAGTAGCTGTTATCAATAGTAATAACCACATTTTAAAATTATAGAAATTTTATATTTCAAAATGGACTTCATTTTTGGATTCGGAATATCGAAATTAGCCTATGTTGAATTTTTGGTATTTTTCTGAGAAATTCTAATTTTTTATGAATACTGAAAAATACTTAAAAACAAATTTTTTAATCAAAATAATTTATAGTGATAAATTATACTATTTAGTGGTTTTAAAGTATAATTAGAATATATTTTTACCATTTTATCCAATGGTTGTCATTAGAATTAATTTAACATTGAAATTGGACAAAAACAATTGTCAATCTTTTGATATAAATTGTTTCATAAAAACACGCTATTTGTTGTGACGGCGGGAATTAATTATAAAATTAATTAATGAAACTTATATATTTTGAATTTTTTAAAATAGACATCATTTTTGAATTCGGAATATCAATTATAGCTTAGGGTGAAATTTTGGCATTGTTCTGAAAAACTTCAATTTTTGATGAATAGTGAAACCACTAAGTGGTAGTTAAATAACTGATTTTTTGTTTAAATGAAATATTACCACTTCTGTGTTTTTATTTTAAAAAATCTGACATACATGGTTGTCATTAAGATGTAAAATGTGGTTCAATGAGATTAAAATAATTTTTGGTGAATAGTAACTTTTAAGTTCTTAATCGCGATTAGAGGTAATTAGTGTAGTTTAACGTAAAAATAATGATTAAATAATATGAGATGATCTTTACACATGTCCTACCCTCATTGGATGTGCCATGGCAGACCATGAAAATCCATGGGTCAACTTGGGGACCCCATGGAGCCACTTTAGTTAGAAAATGACATAAATACCTTTTATTTAAGGTTAAAGTAAAAAATGACACAAACATGAAATGTTTTACTAAAACAATTTTTACATTGGGTTATACAAGTCATATTTTTGAATATAAATATTAATTGGAAAGCTAAAAAGATATCCTACATCATAGTAGTTTTTTTATAATTTTTAGACATTAAATAAATTAAATTATTTATGACATCATTATGATGCAGCGATGACCTCATTATTTAACGATTTTAATAAAATGAAAAGATAATGTAAAATCTAAGGCTTAAACTTGTCCAAAAACTATTGGATGGGTCTATTTATAACCCTTATCACCTTAGACACAAATTATATAAGTGTGGGACATTTATAATCCGAAAAGCGTTGTATAATAATGTAAAATTTCCTTACTTTCCAAGAGTTCCCCTCCTCTCCTCTTATAAAAGGCCCCCACCTCTACCACCTCATTCACACTTTCAAGCCATTTGGCTTGGCCAACCTCTGACCAAATACTCTCCCAACTTCCCCCTCTTACTTTTAGAAGCCTCACTTTGGGCAGAACCCTTCCCAAGGAAGCCATTGGCTCAAATCAAAAAGAGTTACCCGATTTTTAGGTAATGTCTTCTCTAATGTTGTTTTGTTTTATTTAGCTTCTCCAACCCATTAAACTCTTTTTATTCATTTCTTTTGTAACAAAACAAGTATCCTAAATATACTAGTATGTTTTTATAGGAAGTATTCGAGCTACACTTACACACACCTACATCTAATGGTTAAAGAACATACGGTTTCTGTGGATGGCGAATTTCTGGCTCACGAAACGATGATTGTTCAACACTCATATAACACCTTCAAAGGTGGCCATTAAGATGTCACTATATTTATATATGATATATAATATGTTTACGTTTTACTTATGCTTCAGTATTTCTCATTTATGGAATACTTTATGATTTCCATTATGGGTAAACGCGATAATTTCATTTTAGGAAGTGCGGACTACCGCCCCCTCAAAGTGATGTGAATCGTTAATTCCATTTGTGGGATGTATAAAGGATGGAGTAAATTATATTATATATGATATTATAATGGAACTATATTATATCTTTATATCATTATGATTTCATTCTGTTAAATACGAAATAGAAATGAAAGTAGCGTTCATGCGTACGTACGGCTTACTGTCTCCATGAACGGTGCATTTCATTTCTTACCTCTAAATGTTACGTAATATTATGAATGAGTGTATATACTGGATATATATGATATATATGACACCTAAATCATGAATATAATTCTGGAGATAATGGATATTATACCACATAAACAACTTGTAATTATAAGAAGTTTATTGTTGACTCAAGTACCAAAAATCGACAAAACGACCGTTATTAACTTAAATAATTACATAATGTTCATAACATGGTAATAAGGGATATAAAAGGAATAATGAACATGAAAAAGGTTCTTAAGTAAATAGAAATTAACTCTAGTTTATTATTCATGAGGTTAAAGAACGGTCGAGTCAGGACAGGACGCAAGGTAAGGGAACTTCTTAACCCAATTTCCATTCTTTGGGTTAATCTCCTACTTTCAAATTACATCATGATATTATTATGTACTATCTTGTAGTTGTACTTTATTTATGTGTAATTATAGTGTATAAACATAATAGATCTATTTTATTTAAAAAATTATCTTTGTAAAGGAATTCGTCTCAATCTCCCTTCATTGATGCATATTTGGTTTTATACACAACTTTCCATTATACGGTGTCTAAAACCCTTTGAATTTTACGTTTATTCAAAAGGAATATTTTTTTATACGAAGATTTTTACTAAACGAAAAAAATGGAATGCTTTTCTTTCTGTACATAGGCGGCGACAACGACTTCTCCGCCGTTGTGACCATTATTTGAGTTTCGGCTTCCTCTACGAGCCATCACTTTTTTAATGAAAAATAAATACAAAGTTTTAAATTTATTTTATTTTGGTATTGAAAAAGGTTTTGAAAGTGTTTTTATTATATCAATGTGTTGTATTGATATCTTGTGATTGAAATTTGGAAATTTTATGTTTCCTTTATGCATGTTTTATGTGATTATGTTATGGTTTATGATATGTTTAAACCTATTCATATGAGGAATGCATTGGAATTAATAAGTGACGGGTGGAGCCCGCTATAGCTCATCGATGCATCGGTAGGTCTCATGAGACAAACATGTGTCTTGGCACGAGGGCTTGACAAAATCTTATTTGTGGTCTTGGCACGAGGCCTTGGCTACGTGGTTATGATAGTCTGGCATTATGCATTCCATCATTATGAAAGTGGATAATGATATTTCATGTGATTATTTGACCAGTAGAATATCCATGTGAAGAAGTAAATGGCATTATCTCATTTTACTTTTGCCATATTATGTTGATGTTCAAGTTTAAAGGCTTTTGATTTAGTTATACATTGCCTTAAATGATTATATTTATTTATGAAAGCTTCTGCAGTATTGTTATCCTTACTGATCATCTGAGCTCACCCCTTTCAATGTTTTAATATTTTCCAGGATGTGAAGAAGTATTTTATGAATGTCCTGCAGGGATAGTCAGAAGAGGATATGAGTGTGGACTATGAAGACTTTGTTATTAATTTTTCAATTTATGATGTAATGTAACATTTATGAATGTATATAGTGTTTCCGAGGCTACTAAACTAATCGGTCTTTCGAGACTTGATCTTTTGTGATCATGCCCATGTTACGAAGTAATGCACCGACTCTTGGTAGCTGGGGTCGGGGCATTACACTTATAAATATTAGAGCTATAAATTAATGTGTATATCATGAATCAAATTATATGTTCTCTATTCTTTAATGAATATCTATTATACCTAACACCACTTCATTATAGGGATTCAATTATGTGGTAGTGTTTGAAAAACACTCCCTTACTGCTTTAGATGTTTTTGGTTTCCTCTGATAACCCTTTTCTTAGGCCACTAGTTCACAATTGTTTCCTATTCTTTTCATTTTTAGAAAGTAACAATAGTTTTTGGATCAAATGGAATGTTTCATTCTTCTATCATAGTTGCAATATTCTCTTATTGTCAATCGTTGGCTTGGTCTCCTTCCTTCCTGCCCCTAAATCATTTCCTCATCCCCTTCATGAAATTTATAGGGTTCATCTTTCCACACCTTTGGAAAGTGGGATGCTGTAATTTCAAAGCACTTATGAATCTATCTATCGGGCCAACAGATTTAAAAAAACATTCCACCTCATATCCCCATGATACATGGATATTTTTCGATCTCCATCTCAACTTTGAGGGTACGTCAAAAAATCTATTTATAGTATTTAATTTTTTGGATCACCGGTGATTTTCATAGGCAAGTTTTTATCCCACTAAAGAAGCATTCAACCTTGCATTTGAGGGTAATGAGAAAACCAAAGGCGTATTGTGAATGTCTGGTGATGTTTTCCTCGAACATCCCAATAGATTTGTCATCCTTTTTCTTGAGTCCAAGGAAATATCATTCCACTTTAAGATATAGGGTGTAGAGAAAATAATTATCAAAAAACATTTTCCAGAAATCCTTCCATCTCATTGCCTCGATCTCTTCCCCAGGATTTGTATTTTTTATCAATATCCACCATTGATCTGCTTCACCATCCATATGATAAGTATCTAGAAGAACCATCTCATGTTTCGAATAAAGAAGGATGTATAAGAGCTTCTCAATGGATTTGATCCAGTTTTCTTCGATTGCGGGATCAGATGACCTATTTAATGTATGAGGACGTTGTATTATGAAGATCTCTATTGAAACTTATTCTTTAATATGGGGGTCGAGGTTGGACATTAATCTTCCCTCATATATGTATTAAAATTTAGATTTAACTTAGAGAGTATCATGAAAAATTTTGTGATTCCCACTCCCATCAGATTGGGCCTTTCATTAGAACAATAATCACATTGATCATGGCATCAGTTTTTAGCCTGTTTCCTCTTATTACTAGCCATTGGATAGAGTAAAAGTAAAATTAAATGTATGTATTTTAAAATATTAAACATATAAATGGGATTCCAATAAAAAAATGGATAACTTATAAATTACATTTGTTTCCAAAAATTATGAATTTTTAGGATTTATTCTATGTTGTTCTTGGTCAAGTCCCCAATGAATATTCCTATTGATTTCTTTTATTAGCCCCTAAATAAAGTTTAATATTATGATTATGATTTTATAAAATTATATCACACTATAGTTTAAAACCCACAGTGAATCAAGGCCTGTTTTCATGCACCAGTTCCCATTCGAGTCAAGCTTAAAGTAGTGTTTTTAGGTTTTACCATAAGATACATCAATTCTAGATCCACATCTACTTGTTCGTATCTAGACAGGGATGTATTTCATGATAAAACAATCATTCTATAATCACTAATATTTTGATTTATTTCTTATAATTAGTCTTAGCACTAAGGATTTCATTATTTTTTTCTACTCCTAATCCAATAAATAACAAAACCTATCCTATAATGCCTACAATAACAACCATGCAATTTATTTAAGATTTAGAAATTATTTATTATATATAATTTTACTTAATACATCCTAGAATATCAAGTGTTCTAGTTTATTTATGGATTACTAACAATACGTAAACAACTTAAAAAACATGAAATACAAAATTATTATTGAATGCTTCTTTTACATGAACAAACATTCCTTCATACATAACACTACATGGGATAACATGAGGATGTACGCAAGAAATGGGTGAGCTATAAATCCTAGTAAGGGGGTAAAAAGTAATAACATAAATAATATAATACATGTAATTAAATAGGCATATAAATGGAGCATAAGATAAACATGAACATAAAGTCCTGATATAACATGGTTATCATAACATGGAATGGTCGAAACAACTTAAAACAATACATCATAAAAATAAATGAATCAGGTAACCTTGGTACGATCATTCTGGACACATTTCATAAAATTAATCAAGTAAAACCCAATCCCAACAATACGTAATATGATACTAAACATTACATAATACATTGGAGCGCTATATAATTCCGGGCACACCCATCACATTCACTTCATTCTCATGCTTAAGTGTGACACATAGATCATAAAACATGGGTTTATTTTTCATCAAATTAATAAAACATTCTAGGAGTATCGAATAAATACATTTATTTTGTTAATAAAAAAAAGGTATATATGAATATTGGTTAATAACCATGATATAGGAATAAGTATATTATTCACTACATGACGATTTTGGCATGGAAAATCACGGTGCAAATTCGATAACACAACGACGTGACATAAAAAATTCATAAAAAAAGTTTATGAGAGAGAAATAGTGATAACATAATATATAAATGAAATGTTAGGCATGGCAGTCTTATAAATAATATTTACATAATATGGAATTTGTAAATATAAGGCATAACAAAATAAATAAACTTCAAGAAAGATGAGGAATGAAATAAATCTTATGAAATTTCAACATGGTAATGGGAGTACCTGGGAGTGATTAATGAGAGTGGAAGGGGTATATCATCAATAAAAACTAAGAAGGTAACTACATTGGAGGTTAGGATACATACCCCTTCATTTTTAGTTGAAAAAATGGTGTAATAGTATAAGGAAACTTGGATAAAAATGAGAATGGAAAGAAACCATTACTTGAGTGTGTGACGTCAAAAGCTTGAAGAGGGGATTATTGTGAGATTGGGGAACCTTTGGGGGATTATAGAGAGGGTATGATAGATTAGGGATGTCATCCAAGGATTTTTAGTGTAGATAAATTGGATCACAGGAGGGTTTATATCAGAAATGGGAGGGGAGTTTGTAAATATTTCAGAAACATAGGTTTTGGAATCAATATAATTAAATATTCAAAACCATAAACCTTCCCATGGTTTTTCCCATGGATTCTGAAAAAATAAGAGTGGAGTAAGTTATTTTTTATGATCATGGGCTGAAAATATTAAAATATTATCCTTTCTTATGTGGAGGTGAGTCACATTATTATAAGAAATTATCTTAAAATCATAAAATATGTTATATATTTTGGAGGATTCACTAAGGCATTATAAAATAAATAAAATAAACCTAAAATGACATTATTTTAAATATAAGACATATATTTGGCCTAATATCCCTATTATGGTATTTATTACAACACCATTGGGTCATTGAGATGTCATAAAAAACTGTATATTTATATAATATTTAATTTTTACCAAAAAAAAATCAACTGTCTTAGAAAATTATGAAACATTCTCTATTGGGTAATTTAAACATCCTGATTCCAATAATAAAATTCATTGTATCTAAATAATTTTTTTAATATGTTAATTTTTACTTTTAAAATGAGAACCGATATTTATTGGAAAATGACAGGTTCTGACAATAACATTTCTTAAACCTTAATAAAAATTTATATTTTAATTCCTAAAAATTCTATACACATTTATTATAAATAAAAGAAATTTGATAATAATATTTTATTGAAAATTAATTATATCAAAAAGTCATTATTTCCTTAAAATAAATTATTCAAAAGTACACTTTCTGTTTTATCATATAAGAATATAACTCTTATCAATGATTAAATAATAATTTATAGATAAAGAACTGATATAATCATAATTTATAAGAATTTTTGTATAATAATATTAATAGAATCATATTTTAAAATAATAATTCATATATTTATCAAAAGTACCATTTTAACCTGAAAAATCAGTTTATCAAATTCATCATTTTTGTAGAATGACTAGTATCATAAAGGAATTGATATATGTTGATGCTCCTTTTCGTCACAGAGTCTAATGACTGAAAAAAGGGTAATACCTTAGTCCAAATTGATTCATCCTTTGAAAAAACATCAAAAATAGACAAAGGGATGAACAAGGAGAACATTGCCCTTAGGTCGCGCAAGTTCCCTCATGGTCGCGCAAGTACACTTGCGTGCTGCCTAGTGGTCGTGCAAGTCTACTTGCGCGACACCTTATGGTCGTGCATGTGACTTGCACGACCTAAGTGATAACCGTATGGTAACCACCTGGGGTCTTCTCCTCCCTATAAATAGACCATGTGGGCCCCCCATTCAAGAGGATATTTTTCCAGAAACTCGGATTGAAGCTCCCGACACCCAAGTCTCTTCTCAAAGCTTCTGAAACACTTCTAAGGTAATTGTTTACCTAGAATGGAAAATGTAAAGAGAGGGAGGAAGGCCTAAGTGTTGAAACTCATCAACACTTGTGCGCCTGAGTGGCCAGCCCTTAAGGGAAGTGGCCACACTTGCGCGCCGCCTTACTCCTTCGATAGAAATTGCAAGTCTATTTTCTGGAAGAACATCAAGAAGATTCTAAAGGCTTTAATAAAGAGTCGCTCAATTATTTCAATGCTGGTTGAACATCGCGCAAGTACCCCACACATGTCGGGCAAGTATACCTGTGTGACCAATACTTGCGTGCCCACACAATACTTGTGCGCCCACGCAGTACTTGCGCACCTTCCAGGACTTGTGCGCCCCTTCCTTTTTGGGTGCCCATCTTGCCCATTTTACCCCTCTTAAGCCATTACTCCTTTCCTATTTAAGATTCAGTCTTCAAGACACTCTTCAAAGCCATTTATGGCATGATTTCTTGATTTGACTTCCTTATCTGACAAGAATTCTGTGGAATATCTCTCAAAACCTAGTGATTTAAATATCTTCATGTCACTAAATATGGAGAGTTCATTCATTCAACCTCATCCTTTAAGATGAGAGAATCCTTAACCTGGGTCTCCTTTTCAGGAATAATCCCCAGTCATAAGTCCTCTAATTTGGGAATCCTTCTTAGGAGTAAGACCTAGATCCTCTAATTTGGGAATCCTTCTCAGGAGTAAGCCCCAAACCTTAATCCTTAACCTGGGCCTCCCTTTCAGGAATAATTCCTAGTCATAATCCCTTAACCTGGGCCTCCTTTTTAGGAATAAGTCCCAGTCATAAATTTTGGGCTTCCTTTTTAGGAGTAAGCCCCAAGTCCCTTAATTTCCCTTTAACTAGTCCTAATTTACGTTTGATCTAGGATTCCTTCTCAGGAGTAAAACCCAGTTATCAATCCTCTCCTAATTTGGGTTTCCTTTTCAGGAATAAGTCCCAAGTTAGAGTATTCAAATCTCCATGAAGCACATATACCATTATGGACCCTGTTCCGGGATTTTCTCACTAAAGTAAATCCTAACCTTCATTTATCTGGGCAATCATACATACATAAGCCCCAAACCATTTCTTATGATTACATCTTTCATGGACCAATTGTCTATTTTAATACCAATACCTCTTTTTTCTCACACCGAGAATGACTCACGTGAGCTTATAGGGTAAAAGTAATTATGACATCCTTCTTTGATCCATCAATCATAAACATCATACTCCCTTATTCGAACTACGTGGGTTCTGATTACTTTTCCAAAACAAAGGATACGTAGGTAGCCCATCTACATGTTCGATCCCAACTCTGAAATAATTGATGTCCTTCTGAATGACAATAAACTTCAAGTGCCCCATTGAGGGGCTTTAAAACCAGCCTGGTCATCATAATGACCAAGAGACTTTTATACAAATGTTTTGAAGGATACCATTGACCAAGAATCTCTAAATAGATATAGATGATTCTCTATTAATGAATAACCTCAAATACATATAAAAGATTCTCTAAATTTCTTACATGTTTAATCATTGATTTTCAAAACTGAAGGAAATCTCATTTTATACTTGGTAATGTAATACGGATTCACGAACATAACTTAAATCTATAAAGAGAGTCCCGGAATAGACAATAATTCCCCTCAAAAAGGTTTGATGAGTCCGACCTCCCATCCTCTCGACCAAAGCAAATTCCTAAGCCTCATCAGTTCACAAGCTAATGAGAACCTACCTTTGGAAAGTAGGTCCAAATGGATGTGTAATCATTGGATGTTTCCGGTTCTATGAACAAACCCGTTAGAAACTGATCGGAACGTTTGAATCTCCCATCTAGGAGGTCATCCCCAAATTCCGAGGGAAACAAAAAATGGTGAACCCGACATGAATCCTTAACCAAGTTAAAATGATATTTTACCTATTTGTTAAGACCCTATTTAAAACTCAATAAGAGGGCTAACAAAAACAATCATTAACATGTGTGCTCATCCAAAAGATGAAGTAGCTGAATTTATCTTGATTACGTCTATTATATCAAGCAGGCACTCTTTTCCAAGATCTTCTGTATTTCCATAATGGCTACTCTCAAAATCACACCTGTGAATACTACTGCTGCAAATACCACTGCTGCTATTCCTACTGAATCATCATCCACTCTGAGGATGACATCACCTACTCAGCATCTTCAACGCTGGGTATCAAATGCGCTGGTTAAGGAGTACCGTCAACACGGTACCATCCCAACTCCAGAGGTTTCCCGATAGGCCCTCCAAGTGAACAACTCACACAGGTCGTCCGGACAACGACGACCAGTGATCAAGAGGCAGGCAGTGCTGACTACCGTCTCCAACCATTTCGGGTTGTTATCCCTGGAACGCAATTTTCATTCGCTCCCTTACTCTGAGTAAGTGAATCAGCAGGTCCCACAGGGACTTAATTCAAAAAGACAGGAGTCCTTCCCGAGGGCTCCCATCAACAATCACCACCAGACTCGTGCGGAAGTGCGCCCTCAACATGATGAGGGTACCAACTCCAGGCATTCGGCTGAGGTTCCTCGAACCCGAGCAGGCAAGACGAACCGCCAGAGATAGAATCCAGTTAACAATGGGAAGGTTTTCATCCCTACCATCTCCGGAGAAGTCCACCAACCTAACTTGGTGGCGAACAATGAGCAGGCACACACACCTGTCCGTTTTAATTCCGTTTTCCAGTAGACTCGTGTGGCAGCATCACGCCAATCCCGCCAGGCAATTCTGGCAGAGTACTATAGGCAGGAACATACATCTGCTTATACATCATCAGTTAGTCAGCAGGCTCACCTGACTACATATGATGGATCTCATCAACCGTGTTTGGTGAAGTGTAATCAGCAGGAACATACACCTTCTAGTACTAATCAATCCTACCAACAGTCTCGCTTGGTAACGCACGGAGAAGTCAGTCGGAAAGCTCCGATGACAAACAGGAGGCAGACTCAACTCTCTGCCTCCACACTTGAGTACTGTCAGGATTCACTGACAGGAAAAGGAGGACAGGAGCAGGCACATACACCTACTCCAAGCCCGGAATGGACTTATATCCCCGTTCCGGCAGCTGATGTCACCAAACATATTTTGTCAATGGTGAAAAAGCAGAAGCAATTTCCTGCACATATTCTGGATGCTTGCCAGGATATCATAACAGCTTCAGCATCATCTCAGGGAAAGACAAATAAATCTATCCGTAGCAGTGGAGTGACACATCAACGATTCACTCCGGAACAGACACACACATCTGTTCCAGTCCAAGAGCGTTATGGGGCATACTCCCCCATATCATACGGACAACCAAGTCAGGCACATACACCTGATTTGAGTGATGATCGTCATCCTAACCTTACCATATTTCCTGATCCGGCACATACACCTGCTCAGAGCAACCACTTTTGTCAATAAGTGGTTTTCAAAGTGAGTAAGAGGGCATCTAAGAAAAAGATCTACCCAGCACAGTCAGGAGATCAAAGTCCAATATGTAACAAGGCCTTGCTCGATGCTGGTGTTCTTGAAGCCCTCAGACATTTATCTGTTGGAATTCAATATTCTACTCCCTCAGTTCCCAATAACGGGAACATTAATTCCGAAGGTCTTCAACAGATACTTTCTCATGAAGGCTTGCTTCATGACAATTCGGTCAATCTTGAAGTTTCGTCTTCATATGAGAGCCACATGAACCCTCTATGTGGTCAGAAGACCAAGGAGCAAGAGATCTCATCTTTTGTTGTAACCCATTATGGTGGTCATCCCCATGATGATGAATTTCTCTGCGAAAGTCCTCTCCGCAGTTGTGAGTCACATTGCCTAGAAAATACTCCAGTGGACAATATAGTGCCAAGAAATCCCTCTTATCTTGTGGAACTTGCAAATGCGAAACCAGTCATGTCTGATGCTTTATCGCTAGAAAGTGAAATACTTTCTCAATCAGAAGATAGCCCAGGGTGTAGGTCATTCTCCGAACCACCCCTAAGTCATTCATCTTCTAATTTGATAAATGATTTCTTTACCAATCTTGTTGAATATGATGAAGCAACAAGGAAAAACCAACTCTGGTCAAAACATGTAGAATAATCTTCATTTAATGATGAAGTGGAAATGCTGAACATGAGGAAAAAATTGGCGAAAGGTGAGGTACCAGTCATGTTTTGGCCTTTGGCTGACTTCCAGTATGACATTCCAAAGATGTTGACGGATGATGGAATCCATGATATTCGTCTCAACATATGGAAAACTCTTTGACAATTGAAGAAGAAGTTATTATCTTATGATGAATATGAAAATCATCTTACGATTATAGAAGGACTACAACGTCAGATTGATTTGGCATCTCAATTAGTCTCTCGGTATCCGAAGGCTGAAAAGCAGCAGAGAACCCTTTAGCGTTAATGCCTTGGCGCACTATGAATATTGCGTCAGTTAATTTCCAATTCCCCATCTGGTGTTCATATCAGAGGATGGGGTGTTCATGGAGCACTACATTTCACAGTGCTTTCCGGTCAACAAAGCCCGCCGAAAATGGTCTCATGCAATGTTATTTCCCATGGCCGGCCACAGTCAATGGGATTTGTTTGTAATCAAAATCTTGCTCAAGAACAGGCTTCAACTAGTTGCCCTCAAAATCAAGCATATAGGGAAGATGTTGTTGAATTTCTCATACATCAAGCAGGGGAGAATATTTCCCAAGACTCTCGTATGGAGAAAACACATCATCAAATGATAGAAGTTTCGGAAATCATCCAACGGTCTGTTGAACTAGGTGATAAAAGTGGATACAGGTTAATGCATCCAGCTAATTTACAAACTACGGTTTGCAAGATCAAGAAGATTTTAAGAAGGTCTTAGACATGGAATGTCAAGAGCCACCCCAGTTTTCCAGACTGGGGACTTCTTTATCCCAACCCTCAGATTCAACAAATGGGATTCGAGGAGTTGAGCGGAAACAGTAGGATCATCCCCAGTTCACGAGATTGGGGACTCTTTCAAATCATCAATCCCCTCCTCAAAGATTGTCGGTCTTTTCTCGATTGGGGATGAAGCCACAAGAGGAACGAAGAGACAAATTATCAAGAGAGTCCCTCCAAGTTATAGCTCATCAAGAAGTTCCTAAAGGATTGAATCAACAAAAGGCAATGTCTCATCAAAGACATGAAAGAAGACAATATCACAGAAATATTGATAGAAGGGATGCGATGCATTATGCATCAATCAATGTCATCAATGTCGTTATTGCTAATCCACCAGAGGAGGTTCACTCAGGGGATTCAGATGAAGAGAATCCTGCTCAAGAAAATGTACGCACCGATACAAATGATGAAGGTGTGCGTATATGAAGTCAAAGGATTACTTAGAACCTAGGTAATATACTTCCCTATCTCCAAAAAAGTATCCCACAAAGGGAGGGGAAAGAATCAGGTTACATATCCTTCCTCTGGAGAAGGTCAATCGCTCTCATTAGAGAAAAGGTTTTCACAACAGGAGGAAGAAATGAAAGAATTAAGAAGGTTGAATGCAGAACTTCTTCAGAGTAGTCTTATTCTTAAGAATGATGGAGTCCGACAGCCAAAGGAATTTCTTGCAGTTACTGAGATGGATCAGGATTATCCTCCTTTATCAGTACACCCTCATAGGTCTAATCCTACGGGTCAAGTGCAGCAACAATTGGCAGTGCTTCCATCAGTAGCAGCACCAACCACCACATCTGTCCAAGCTCCATTCATTGCACCTACCCAAGACCAAGTTCAACCGGATGTTTCTCAAAAGTTGATAACTACTATTGAGTCATTAACAGCTTGGTTAGAAACTATGGAAGGGAAACAGGTGAAAGTTCAACTACAAAAGAAATTTTATCCTGAATGGGTAGATTCAATTTCTCCTCCATCCAGTTTTGAAAACTCTATTTTCCCTACTTTCAATGGATCAGGCGACCCTGAACAACATTTGATGCATTACTTGTCTTGTTGTGATCCAATGATGGGAACTCCAGAGCACCAAGAAGAATTGAAACTCAGATGCTTCGTGCGAACCTTGCAAGGACCAGCTTTTTTCTGGTATACAAGCTTGCAATCCCGGTCAATTATCAGATGGGAGGATCTTCGCCAAAAATTCCTTCTTCAGTTTAGCTCAACTTTGCCAAAAACGACAGTTTTCGATCTTACAAACTGCAAGCAAAGGGAGAATGAAAGAGTCTCTGATTTCATTGCTCGTTGGAAGGGATTAACATATTCCCTGAGTTTAGCACTCCCTCAGGAAGAGCTATTTCCAATCTGTGTGGAAAATTTGCGTGATGAATTACACACGCCATTGATCCATGTGAAATACACAGGAGGGTTTCGAGACATTACTTCAATCACTCAGCAGATTGAAGAGTCCCTTATACAGTTTAAGGCTAAATCTCGTGTAATTCCATCAGCTCCAGGAAGGAGAATGGTTAAAGCGGAAACTGCTACAGTTTTTCTTAAACAAGCGCCTGTACCTATTTCTACTTCAAAATCTTCATCTTCTCAAAGGGATTCGCCTCCTGAACGCCAAAAACAAAGGTCTTTTTGTCCAATTTATCAAAGATTTCAACGATGAAAACAATTTGAGGATTTGAAGAGTAAAACATACTTTTTCCAAATTGAGCAAGTTCTGTGTTACTTCATTTCAGCTCTAGAAAATAATTTGGTTCAATTACCAGTGCCCAAGAGGCCAAACAAAGAAGGAGATGAAGACCGTCCCAATTATTGTCCATTTCATAAAATGTTGGGGCATCCCATCCAGGAGTGTTTTGTCTTCAAAGAACTCCTGCAAAAGATGGTCGACTTGGGACAAGTCAAGTTGAAAGGTTCTTCGACTCAGGTACCATGTGTTACTGCTACAGTTCCAGAGGAGGAAGGTGAATGGCAAGAAGTCAAAAGCAGAAATGCACAGAAGTATGATGATTGGATGGTCAGAAAGACAATCAATCAGACTCATGCCATTTTGTGAACACAATTAAAGAAACCAGTTGTGTCTTCTACCATGAATATTGCGGTAAAACCCTCTTCGTTAGAGGGAAAGTCCTCAAAGAAACGGTTTGATTCAAAGAAGGAAAAAGAATCAGAAGAATATGAGTATGTGTCAAAGCCTAAATTGTCTTTGACTCTGGCAGGCTTTATGACATCTACTTCAAAGCCACAGGCACCGCCCCATCAAACGGCACAACCTAAATAGGCTAATCAGGCAGAGTCTTTATCAGACGAAGAGTTAATCTTCGGTTCTGTTAATATGATTCAATTAACAAATCTGTATTCCAGTCGTAATTTCAATTTTGATGAGCCTTAATTCCCTATATCAAATAAGGGAATCCGAGGAAGTTCTATAGGTTTAGGTTATAGGGGAATCCATGGATCTCTTCGAAGCCACTACTCCAATTCTACCCCTGCTAGCACTGTGTATGCAGCAGAAACTCGTCGTAGAGCCCTTCAGCGAGATCAAAAAGAACAAGCAAGTTCTTCTGCCAATAGTCAACTCAGTCTTGGCACAGTTATTTAGGAAGACCGATTTAAGATTCCATCTTCTTTATCTCAGCATGTAAATGGATCTAATCGGTCTAATCTTCCAAAACCAAGGATGTTGCCAACTTCTATCCCAATACAAGATGCATCAGCTTCCAAAGCATCTGCTTCCAAGGTACCTGCTAAACCGCATATTCCTGTTGGGAAACACAGAACTCTAGATCAAAAGTATGATATATTGAAACACTTGGCCCAAGTACCAGCCAAGTTATCAATTTTCGATGCTTTGAATCTGTCAAAAGTTCTTCGGGAACCACTCATCGATGCTTTGTCAAGTCCTCAGGAATTTGAAGTTGAAATAGCTGCAGCTGAAGTCTATCACATAGAGAATAATCCTATATAATTCCATGCAGTGACATCTTTTACTGATAAAGATGAACATGATGTTGTGCATGGGCACATAAAAACTCTGTACTTATCTGGAAAAGTTAATGGTGTAGATATCCGAAGAGTTTTCATTTACAATGGTTCAGGAGTAAACCTCATGCCCATTCGTACACTTCGTCGATTGGGCCTCACGGAATCTGATATATCTCCTTCTACTATGATGTTACAAGGATATGATAAAAATGAACAAGAACCACTGGGCGAAGTTACACTCAGAACTCAGTTTGGAGATCTTGTATCCAATTCGGATTTCATGATTGTTGATCAAGACTCACCTTTCAACGTCTTCCTTGGAAGACCCTGGCTACATCAGCATGCGGCTATCCCTTCATCATATCATCAATGTCTCAAATACTGTTTCAATGGTCAATTTGGAACATTTTATAGTGATAAGGCCCCGTTCAAGACATGTGAGTCTCAATACATTGAGGCAAAATTTTATCACATGAAGGGAAGAGAGAAATCTACAATAATGGAAATTACCAAAGTTAATGCTCCATATGGTTTGGAGAATATTCCAATAAATCCATTTACACATGTGAGTACAGATTATGTGTTACCTATCAGTCAAATTGAAAAAATAGTCCCAAATCAAAATACTCTTATGGAAAGATCCATAATGTAAATTATTGAAATTGAGCCAAACAACATGGGAGAAATTGGTAACTTACCAAACAGTGATGAAAACACAAGTAGTGACATTTTCATTTCATCTGCTGAAATCCAAAAGGTCTATACATTGCCAATCAGGCCAGAAGAAGTTATACCAACATCCGAGGTGAATAATGAAGTCAATTCTCATTCCATCATCTCCTCTTTATTTCCCAAAGAAGTCCCTTTATCATCAATAGGATCGGAAAAGGAAGCTTCTTCTTCAAAATGTGCAAATTTTGACATCTCTTCTGATCATGAAAATTTCGTTTTGTCATCTACTATGCTAGTAGAAATGGAAGAAATATCACATGATGAAGAGGAAGAGGAAGATCTTAGAGATGCTCCTCCAGTATTTGAAGAGGGTATCTCTACCACTGTGGATGAACTCAGAGAAATAAATTTGGGTACAGAAAAAGATCCACTCCCCACTTTAATTAGTGCGGCCATGACCCTTGAAGAGAAAGAGATGTATATTTATTTTCTAAAGAAAAATAAAGATATTTTTTTCTTGGAACTATACGGAAATTCTTGGGTTTGATCATGATGTTGCTACTCGTCATTTGGGTTTACCAAAAGAACATCGAGGATTTAAGCAAGCCGCGAGAAGAACACACACAACTTATGCTTCCAAAATTGAAGCTGAAGTGGATAAGCTGATCAAAGCTAACTTCATCAGAGAAGTTCAGTATCCCAATTGGTTCGATAATATTGTCCCTGTAAAGAAGAAGAACAGACAAATTAGGGTTTGCATCGACTTCAGAGATCTTAATCGGTATTGTCCTAAAGATGATTTCCCAGTTCCGATTACAGAACTCTTAATTGATGTGACGACTGGCTATGAAGTACTTTCCTTCATGGATGAATATTCTGGATATAATCTGATCCGAATGGCCCCATATGATGAGGAATCTAAAGCTTTCGGAGCCCCTCAAGGTGTGTTTTGTTACCGGGTGATGCCCTTTAGTTTAAATAATGCAGGTGCAACATATCAACGCGCCATGCATCATATCTTCAAACCTTTCTTAGGGAAGTTTTTTGAATGCTATGTAGAAAATTTGGTTCTTAAATCCAAACAACGTTCTAATCACTTGGCAGATTTGGAAGTCATATTCCACAATCTTCGACAACATAATTTGAAGATGAACCCCTTAAAATGTGCTTTTGGGGTAACCTTGGGAAAATTCCTTGGCTTTGTTGTACGTCATCGTGGTATTGAAGTCGATCCTGAGAAGACCAAGTCAATCCTTGGTATGTCACCTCCTCAGAATTTGAAAGAATTAAGAAGACTTCAAGGACACTTAGCCTATATTCGGCGTTTCATCGCCAATTTGGCAAGAAAAAGTTTACCCTTTACCAAATTATTGAAAAAAGGAGTCACTTACCAGTGGACTGAAGAATGTCAAGAAGAGTTTGATGTTCTCAAGAAATACCTCTTGAGTCCACCAGTACTCATGCCACCTGTTGAAGGAAGACCACTTATCCTCTATGTGACAGCTCTAGAGCGATCATTGGGTGCCTTTCTTGCTCAAAAGAATGATGCTGGGAATGAAAATAGCCTCTACGATCTTAGTAGAACTATGCATGAAGCAGAAACCCGGTACTCAAGTACTGAGAAGTGATGCCTGGCATTAATCTTTGCAGTTCAGAAACTGAGACACTACCTTCAACATCACGAGGTCCAATTGGTATCTCGTAATAATCCGCTAAAATTCATCCTTAGTCGTCCAATGCTTACAGGACGTCTAGCAAGGTGGGCAGTTATTTTGCAGTTGTTCGACATTCAGTATGTATCTCAAAAGGCAATAAAGGGCCAAGCTCTGGCTGATTTCCTGGCTGAACATCCTTCAGTGGAAGACATGTCTTCAGATATTGAACTCCCTAATGAGGAAGTTTTCTCTATTCAAGAGAGTCCTCAAACATGGGAAATGTATTTTGATGGTGCTTTCAGATGTCCAACAGGGAAGAAAATGGAAAATCCTAAATTCAACAAAGATGGTTTAGGAATTGTACACATTTATCCAAATAAGTCATTGTTACCATATTCCTTTTTATTGTGGGAAGGTGGTACCAATAATGAAGCTGAATACCAAGCTCTTATCAAAGGCTTGGAGTTAGCGCTTCAAGCACAAGTGAATCACTTAAAGGTGAATGGTGATTCAAACCTAGTAAGCAAACAATTCAATGGAGATTATGCCATCAGAAAAGAAAAATTAATCCCTTTGTATGATTACGTCAGAGAGTTAATGGCGGAATTCCCTTCAGAACCGACATTTTCATTAGTCCCAAGATTACAAAATGTTCAAGCTGATGCACTGGCTAATATAGCCAAAGCTCTAGAAGATCCAAATAGGGACGAGACAACCATCAGTATTTCCCACCGTCGTGCAATTTCACCTTATGTTCAAGCCCGAACAGAGGAAATTAATGAAATTAGTCCCATTCCTAAACCGTATGGTCATACTACAGGATGGATGTCACCTATCAGGGAATACCTTCAAAATGGAACACTTCAACCTGATAGAGCCGAGAAAGAACAAATCTGGAGACGTGTGGTCAATTTTACTCTTTATGATAGCCCAATCCACCTAGAGAAAATTTTCTACAGACGTGGTTTTGATGGAGTTCTCTTCAGATGCATTGATGGTGAAGTGACAATGGCTATCATGAAAGAAGTGCATGCAGGAGTTTGTGGTGCCCACCAGTCTGGACATAGATTGTCTGATCAAATTTGAATGCTTGGATACTTTTGGCCTTCAATGATACAAGATTATGTTAATTTCACAAAGATGATTCATTCATGTTATGTACATTTCAACTTCATTCATCAACCTCTAGAGTTTCTTCATACAGCTAAATACTCGTGTCCATTTTCCACATGGGGAATGGATGTGGTGGGACCTTACCCTTCAGCAATGGCCGAGAAGTTTAATTATATTCTTATTACTAATGATTTCTTTTCCAAATGGTTAGAGGTAGTACCTCTCAAAGAAGTAAGTTCTAAATGCATTGTTAGCTTCATCCAGTCTAACATCATTACTAGATTTGGTGTCCCTCATACCATATTGACGGACAACGACACCAACTTCGGTTCTTCTGAGGGGAAGAAAATGTATCAAGAATACAACATTAAATCCAACCATTCATCTCGGTATCATGCGGCACCCAATGTCCAAATAGAAGCCTTTAACAATACACTTTCAAATATATTGCAAAAGATGGTGGATAAAGATAAGAGGTCATGGCCTGATAAACTCTATCATGCTTTATGGGCTTATCAGACTACCACCCGCAATGCAACGTGGTCAACTCCATATTCGTTGGTATATGGAACAGAAGCAGTCTTTCCAATTGATGTTCAATTTCCCTCACTCAGAGTAGCCATTTGTGATCAGTTATCTACAGATGAGCAATCCCAAAAGCGATTGAATGAATTGGAACGGTTAGATGAGAAAATATTGTTCACTTTGCACCAGTTGGAAATCTATCAGAATCGAATAGCATGAGCTTTTAACAAAAAAAGTTCGTCTTCATTCATTCATTCAAGGAGAATTGGTATTAGTTCTTAGAACTCCAATGATACCAAGAATGAAACCTCCCAAGCTTGAGCCAAAATGGGAAGGACCTTATTCAATACATAGTGTCTACTCCAATGGAGCTTATTCATTAATCTCGATGGATGGAGAACTCATTACTACTCCAACTAATGCCAGATTTTTGAAGAAATATTTTGTATAAACTACAAAATATTCATAATGTCCCTGCAACATGACACTAAATTGTGCAGCACCAATAGTCCTAACTGCAAGACTTTAAACTGCATAGTCCCTTCATAATGTCCCTGCAACATGACACTAAACTTTGTAGAACCAATAGTCTTAACTGCAAGACTTTAAACTGCATAGTCCCTTCATAATGTCCCTGCAACATGACACTAAACTGTGCAGCACCAATAGTCCTAACTACAAGACTTTAAACTACATAGTCCCTTCATAATGTCCCTGAAACATGACACTAAACTGTGCATCACCAATAGTCCTAACTGCAAGACTTTAAACTGCATAGTCCCTTCATAATGTCCCTGCAACATGACACTAAATTGTGCAGCACCAATAGTCTTAACTGCAAGACTTTAAACTGTATAGTCCTTTCATAATGTCCCTCTAACATGACACTAAACTGTGCAGCACCAATAGTCCTAACTGCAAGAATTTAAACTGCATTGTCCCTTCATAATGTCCCTGCAACATGACACTAAACTGTGAAAGACCAATAGTCCTAACTGCAAGACTTTAAACTGAATAGTCCCTTCATAATGTCCCTGCAACATGACACTAAACTGTGCAGCACCAATAGTCTTAACTGCAAGACTTTAAATTGAATAGTCCCTTCATAATGTCCCTGCAACATGACACTAAACAATGCAGCACCAGTTCGCCCTTGCTATATGACGTTAAATTATACAGCAATGGTCCAGTATGACCTTAAACTGCAACTTCGTCCCACACGACGTTAAACTGTGAAAAAGTTCCCTAAAAAGTCATGTATGGCTTTAAACTACACCATGGTCCTGTATGACATTAAACTACACCATCCATGGTCCAAGAATACGACCCTAAACTATTTGGAAGTCCCTTACGTCTAGAAAGACGTTAAACTACATAATCATCAAAGGTCCTGTAAGACCTTAAACTGTACTTATGTCTAGCATGACATTAAACTGCACCATCCACGGTCCATATATATGACCTTAAACTATTCTCCCTTTTTCGTCCAACATGATGATAAACTGTGGGAAAAAAATCCCCAATGTGTCCAATATGACGTAAATGGTGTGTTATTTTTTCCTTACTGCATGACATTAAACTGTGCAATCCCCCTTTTTGTCCAACATGACGTTAAACTGTATTGTCCCCATCATCCTAACTACATGACGCTAAACTGTACAGAATGTTCATGATATGTCCTACAAGACATTAAACTGTACTTTGTCCCTGCTACATGACACTAAACAGTGCAGCACCAATAGTCCTAACTACAAGACTTTAAACTGCATAGTCCCTTCATATTGTCCCTGCTACATGACATTAAACTGTGCATCGTTAAGGTTGTTGCTACCTCTTGTTTCTCACAATGAGTATGACTCACATGAGCTTAGAGAAAACCTCAACCATAACACTCTCTTTGGGCCGCTAAATATGTGTAAGTCCCAACAACATTTTTTAAGTCATTGTCCCCAAGAACAACTTGATCATTAATTCATTCTTTAATTGAACTACACGGACTTTGATCCTTGCCTTCCAGGCTGGGTATGTAGGCAACCTCCCAAGGTTCAAGCCCAAAACCAATCTCTTCACATCGGTCCACTGCCATCTCATATGATGTTGATTCGTGAAACCGCCCCTAGAATCAATATATTTACATTGGTTCATATTTGTCCAACATGATGTTAAACTGTATTGTCCCCATCATCCTAACTACATGACGCTAAACTGTACAGAAAGTTCGTGATACGTCCTACATGACATTAGACTGTACTTTGTCCCTGCTACATGACACTAAACTGTGCAGCACCAATAGTCCTAACTGCAAGACATTAAACTGCATAGTCCCTTCATATTGTCCCTACTACATGACATTAAACTGGGCATCGTTAAGGTTGTTGCTACCTCTTGTTTCTCACAACGAGTATGACTCACGTGAGCTTAGAGCAAACCTCAACCATAACACTCTCTTTAGGCTGCTATCTATGTGTAAGTCCCAACTACATTTTTTAGGTCATTGTCCCCAAGAACAACTTGATCATTAATTCATTCATTAATTGAACTACACGGACTTTGATCCTTACCTTCTAGGCTGTGTATGTAGGAAAACTCCCATTGTTCAAGCTCAAAACCAATCTCTTCACATCGGTTCACCGCCATCTCATATGATGTTGATTCGGTAAACCGCCCCTAGAATCAATATCTTTATATTGGTTCACATCCATCCATGTTATACAACGTTAAACTATACAACACTTTTGTCTGGTACGATAATAAACTACAATACTCTTTGATTTCCTAATTTGAGAGAGAACCATTATTTACATTGATTTTTCTATCATGTTTCATTTCAAAAGACTATGTGCATACATGGTAATGCCTCAACTTTTTATCTCGGGTTAAACCATCATTGCACTAAAGTCCCCTTTCACCCTTTACATGTACGAACCAAATTTGTACAAAGGGTGGTTCTAGAACTACGTAGGCTTGATTACCATCCTTATGGGATACGTAGGAACGTTCGAGTATCCCTCGAATCCAGCCCCAAGTCTTTTGGGCCTATCCCCAAATTTCACTTTCAGTCCCTTGGCTGAAAAGTCCTCATGAAAACACACACTGTGTATTCATTATTATGGTCTGAACTCTATGACCCTAAACTAAGATCTCTCATACTTTCGTCCTGCACGATGTTAAACTGCATTTCAAGAACTACGTATGGCTTGATTCTCATTCTTATGAGATACGTAGTGAAGTCCAAAATTTCAATTCAGGACCCAGCCACAACATGATTATGGTTATCATTGACTTATGTATCTCTATATACATTGGAAAATACCCATCTTTATGTGTTATAATCCTAACCTTAAATAGTTTCATATTTTCATAACCCTTTTCATGACTTTTAGTCACAAAAATTTCAAACTTCTGAGATTTCTTTTTCTTGACTATGTAGGACGTGCCCATAGGTGGCCTTTCATAAACAGTCCACATAACAGACTTGTTAGCCAAAAGATACTATTTTATTTAACTATGCAGCCAATGCCCTTTGGTGGCCCTGCATAATTCAACCCCCTAACTGGTTTTTTAAATGATGGTAACTTCATTCTTGGGAAGAATGCCTCTTTTGTCCTTATTTTTCATAAACGACAGCATGTAGGGATCCTCAAAAAAAATATCCATCCTTAACATATTTGTCCCATATCCTTTTCCATGATCTGAATGTATTCAAGTTTATGGTTTATTCTTCTTCGCTACTTTTGGGTCAGACCTTTGTAGGAGTGATATTCATCCAGTTCTTCGATAATCTTCTCTGGAAATATCTTCTCCATATTCAAGTACCTCTTTCCATACATCAAACTCTATACTTTAGAAAATTTGAATCTCTATAAAATTTCACTGGATTTTAGCACTAGGAAAGTAAATTTCTGAGAATTCTTTTTGCCTGAATATGCAGCACATGCCCATAGGTGGCCTTGCATAAACAGTCAACATAACAGACTTGTTAGCCAAAAGATACTATTTTATTTAACTATGTATCCAATGCCCTTAGGTGGCCCTGCATAATTCAACCCCCTAACGAGTTTGTTAGATAATGGTAACTTCATTCTTGGAAACTACTTCTTCTAATGCCTTTTAGCTCTTTTTCATATCATTCCTCAGATTCAAATGTTCTTAAGTTATAACTTACATATTTTCCCTCATACTTGAGTACGATAGTATGTTTAAAGATGAATTTTCAAGGAATTGCGTCAATTCTAATCGATTTCGGTCAAAGCTATTTCGACCATAAACATTACCCTTTGTATGTCCGACATGCATGACTTTAAACTTCCAGATTTCTTGTTTTTATTTTCACCTCAGAGTCACATCCTCTTTCCTCTCCGGATCCAACTCTGAGGGGGGACTTTTGTTGACGCTCCTTTCCGTCACAGAGTCTAACGACTGAAAAAAGGTAAATACCTTAGTACAAAGTGATTCATCCTTTGAAGAAACATAAAAAATCGAAAAAGGGATGAACAAAGAGAACATTGCCCATAGGTCGCGCAAGTTCCCTCATGGTCGCGCAAGTACACTTGTGTGCCGCCTATTGGTCGTGCAAGTCTACTTGTGCAATGCCTTGTGGTCGTGCAAGTGACTTGCGTGACCTAAGTGATAACTCCCCGATAACCGCTTGGGGTCTTCTCCTGCTTATAAATAGACCCTGTGGGCCCCTCATTCAAGAGGATCTTTTTCCAGAAACTCGAATTGAAGCTCCCGACGCCCAAGTCTCTTCTCAAATCTTCTGGAACACTTCTAAGGTAATTTTTCACCAAGAACGGAAGATCTAAAGAGAGGGAGGAAGGCCTAAGTGTTGAAACTCATCAACCCTTGCGTGCCTGAGTGGTCATACCTTAAGGGAAGTGGCCACACTTGCGTGCCGCCTTACTCCTTCGATAGAAATTGCGCGTCCCTTTTCTGGAAGAACCTCAAGAATATTCTAATGGCTTTAATAAAGAGTCACTCAAGTATTTCAATGATGGTTGAACATCGCGCAAGTACCCCACACATGTCGCGCAGGTATACCTGCGCGACCAATACTTGCACGCCCACGCAATACTTGTGCGCCCACGTAGTACTTGCGTGCCTTCCAAGACTTGCGCACACCTTCCTTTTTGGGTCCCCATATTTCCCATTTTACCCTTCTTAAGCCATTACTCCTTTCCTATTTAAGATTCAGTCTTCAAGACACTCTTCAAAGCCATTTATGGCATGATTTCATGATTTGACTTCCTTATCTAAAAGGAATTCTGTGGAATATCTCTCAAAACCTAGTGATTTAAATATCTTTATGTCACTAAATATGGATATTTCATTCATTCAACCTCATCCTTTAAGATGAGAGAATCCTTAACCTGAGTCTCCTTTTTAGGAATAATCCCCATTCATATGTCCTCTAATTTGGGCATCCTTCTTAAGTAAGCCCTAGATCCTCTAATTTGGGAATCCTTCTCAAGAGTAAGCCCCAAACCTTAATCCTTAACCTGGGCCTCCTTTTCAGGAATAAGTCCTAGTCATAATCCCTTAACCTGGTCCTCCTTTTTAGGAATAAGTCCCAGTCATAAATTTTGGGCTTCCTTTTCAGGAGTAAGCCCCAAGTCCATTAATGTCTCTTTAACCAGTCCTCATTTACGTTTGATCTGGGATTCCTTCTCAAGAGTAAAACCCAGTTATCAATCCTCTCCTAATTTGGGTTTCCTTTCCGGAATAAGTCCCAAGATAGAGTATTCAAATCTCCATGAAGCACATATACCTTTATGGACCCTGTTCCTGAATTTTCTCCCTAAAGTAAATCCTAACCTTCATTTATCTGGGCAGTCATACATACATAAGCCCCAAACCATTTCTTATGATTACATATTTCATGGCCCAATTGTCTATTTTATTACCAATACCTCTTGTTTCTCACACCGAGCATGAATCACGTGATCTTAGAGGGTAAAAGTAATTATGAAATCCTGCTTTGAGCCATCAATCATAAACATCATACTCCCTTATTTGAACTTTGTGGGTTTTGATTCCTTTTCCAAAACATAGGATACGTAGGTAGCCCATCTACGGGTTCGATCCCAACTCTGAAATAATTCATGTCCATTTGAATGACAATAAACTTCAAGTTCCCCATTGAGTGGATTTATAACCAGCCTGGTCATCATAATGACCAAGATACTTTTATACAAATGTTTTGAAGGATACCATTGACCAAGAATATCTAAATAGATATAGATGATTCTCTAATGATAAAGAACCTCAAATAAATATAAAAGATTCTCTAAATTTCTTACATGTTTAATCATTGATTGTCAAAACTGACGGAAAGCTCATTTTATATTTGGTAATTTAATGAGGATTCACAAACATAACTTAAATCTATAAAGAGAGTCCCGGAATAGACAATAATTCCCCTCAAAAAGGTGTGATGAGTCCGACCTCCCATCCTCTCGACCAATGCAAATTCCTAAGCCTCATCAGTTCACATGATAATGAGCGCCTACCTTTGGAAAGTAGGTCCAAATGGATGTGGAATCATTGGATGTTTCCGGTTCTACGAACAAACCCGTTAGAAACCGATCGGAACATTTGAATCTCCCATCCAGGAGGTCATCCACGAATTCTGAGGGAATCAATATAATAGGAATTGTATTTGTAACGACCCGACCCCAGCTACCCAGAGCCGGTGCATTACTTTGTAACATTGGCATGATCACAAAAGATCAAGTCTCGAAAGACCGATTAGTTTAGTAGCCTTGGAAACACTAGATACATTCATACATGTTACATTACATCATAAAATGAAATTACTACAACAACAATGTCTCCATAGTCCACAATCCTATCCTCTTCTGACTATCCCTGCAGGTCATTCATAAAATACTTCTTCACATCCTGGAAAATATTAAAACATTGAAAGGGGTGAGCTCAGATGCTCAGTAAGGATAACAATATTGCGGAAGCTTTCATAAATAAACATCAACATTTAAGGCAATGTATAACTAAAACAAAAGCATTTTAAACATGAACTTCAACATAATATGGAAAAAGTAAAATGAGATAATGCCATTTACTTATTCACATGGATACTCTACTGGTCGAATAATCACATGCAATATCAATAACCACTTTCATAATGAGGGAATGTATAATGCCGGACATTCTGAAACATTTTGTCAAGGCCTCGGCCAAGACGTCTAAAATGATTAAGGCCTCGTCCAAAACCATAAATCAAATTGGGAAAGGTCCTCGGCCAATTCCACGTCTAGTTGTCTCATTAGACCTACCGATGCATCGAGGAGCTATAGCGGGCTCCACCCGTCACTTATTAAGTCCAATACATTCCTCATATGAATAGGTTTAAACATATCATAAACCATAACATAATCGTATCACATAAAACATGCATAAAAGAAACATAACATTTCCACATTTCAATCACAAGATATAAATACAACACATTGATATGATAAAGACGCTTTCAAAACCATTTTCAATACCAAAATAAAAGAATGTTAAAACTTTGTATTTATTTTTCATTAATAAAAAGTGATGGCTTGTAGAGGAAGCCGAAACTCAAATAATGGTCACGGCGGCGGATAAGTCGTTGTCACCGCATATGTACGGAAAGAAAAACATTCCCTTTTTTTCGTTTAGTAAAACGCTTCATATAAAAAATATTCCTTTTGAATAAGCGTAAAAGTCAAAGGGGTTTATACACCGTATAAAAGAAAGTTGTGTATAAAACCAAATATGCCTCAATGAAAGGAGATTGAGACGAAGTTCTTAAAAAGATCATTTTTAAAATAAGATAGATCTATTATGTTTATTCACTATAAATACACATAAAGAAAGTAAAAATACAAAATAGGACATAATAATATCATGACATAATTTGAAAGTAGGAGATTAACCCAAAGAATGGAAGTTGGGTTAAGAAGTTCCCTTACCTTGTGTCCGACTTGACTCAACCGTTCTTTAACCTCCTGAATAATAAACTAGAGTTAATATATACCTTATTAAGAACCATTTTAAATTTCATTATCCTTATTATATCACTTATTACAATGATATGAACATTATGTAATTATTTAAGTTAATAACGGTTGTTTTGTCGATCTTTGGTACTTGAGTCAACAATAAACTTCTTATAATTACAAGTTGTTTATGTGGTAGAATATCCATTATCTCCAGAATTATATTCATGATCTTGATGTCATATATATCTTATATATCCAGTATATATATTCATTTATAATATTACATAACATTTAGAGGTAGGAAATGAAATGCACCGTTCATGGAGACGGTAAGTCGTACGTACGCATGAACACTACTTTCATTTCAATTTCATATTTAATGGAACGAAATCATAATGATATAAATGTATAATATAATTCCAGTATAATATAGTGTATAATACCATTTACTCCATCCTTTATACATCCCACATATGGCATTAACGATTCAAATCACTTTGAGGGGGCGGTAGTCCGCACTTCCTAAAATGAAATTATCGCGTTTTACCCATAATGGAAATCATAAATTATGCCATAAATGAGAAATACAGAAGAATAAGTAAAACATAAACACATTATATAACATATATAAATATAGTTACATCTTAATGGCCACCTTTGAAGGTGTTATATGAGTGTTGAACAATCATCGTTTCGTGAGGCAGAAATTCTCCATCCACAGAAACCGTATGTTCTTTATCCATTAGATGTAGGTGTGTGTAAGTGTAGCTCGAATCCTTCTTATAACAACATCCTATTATATTTAGGATACTGGTGTTGTTACAAAAGAAATTAATAAAAAGAGTTTAGGGGGTTGGAGAAGAAAAATAAAACAAAACAACATTAGAGAAGACATTACCTCAAAATCGGGTAACTCTTTTTGATTTGAGCCAAAGGCTTCCTTGGGAAGAGTTCTGCCCAAAGTGAGGCTTCTAGGAGTAAGAGAGGGAAGTTGGGAGATTATTTGGGCAGAGGTTGGCCGAGCCAAATGGCTTGAAAGTGTAAATGATGTGGGAGAGGTGGGGGCCTTTTACAAGTGGAGAGGAGGGGCACTTTTGGAAAGATTGAAATGTTATATTATTTCACAATGATTTTCGGATTATAAAGGTCCCACACTTATATAATTCGAGGCTAAGGTGATAAGGTTTCGAAATATTCTCATCCAATAGGCTTTGGACAAGTTTAAGCCTTGTATTTTGCATTATCTTCCCATTTTATTTAAATCATTAAATAATGAGGTCATCGCTGCATCATCATGATGTCATAAATAATTTAATTTATTTAGTGTCTAAAAATTAAAAAAAAATACTATGATGTAGGAAATCGTTTTATCTTTCTAATGAATATTTATAATCAAAATTTGGACTTGTGTAACCCCACTTAAAAACTGTTTTAGTAAAATAACTCATGTTTGTGTCAATTTAATTTTAACATTAAATAAATATATATTAATGTCATTTTTCAACTAAAGTGGCTCAATGGCGTCCCCAAGTTGACCCATGGGTTGTCTTGGTCGGCCATGACTCATCCAATAGGAGTAGGACAAGTGTCAAGCTCATCTCATATTATTAAAACATTATTTTTACCTTAAACTACACTAATTACCTCTAATCGCGATTAAGAACTTAAAAGTTACTATTCACCAAAAAATTATTTTAATCTCATTGAACCACATTTTAATTCTTAATGACAACCATGTATGTCAGATTTTTGAACATCAAATCACAGAAGTGGTAATATTTCATTTAAACGAAAAATCAGTTATTTAACTACCACTTAGTGGTTTCACTATTCATCAAAAATTGAAGTTTTTCTGAACAATTCCAAAATTTCACCCTAAGCTATAATTGATATTCCGAATTCAAAAATGATGTCTATTTTACAAAATTCCAAACATATAAGTTGCATTAATTAATTTTATAATCAATTCCCACTGTCACAACAAATAGCGTGTTTTTAAGAAACAATTTATATCAAAAGATTGGCAATTGTTTATGTCCAATTTCAATGTTAAATTAATTCTAATGACCACCATTGGATAAAATGGTAAAAATATATTCTAATTATACCTTAAAACCACTAAATAGTATAATTTATCACAATAAATTATTTTGATTAAAAAAGTTGTTTTAAAGTATTTTTCACTATTCATAAAAATTAGAAGTTCTCAGAAAAATACCAAAAATTCAACATAGGCTAATTTCGATATTCTGAATCCAAAAATGAAGTCCATTTTGAAATATAAAATTTCTATAATTTTAATAAGTGGTTATTACTATTCATAACGGCTACTTTGATTAGTCGCGGTGTTTTCGAACTCGAAGTTGCGTACAATGCAAGCTATTGCATTATTGAATGAGAAGCGTATCGTGGAAGCTCGGGGTGTTACATTCTCCCCTCCTTCAATAAATTGTGTCCTCGCAATTTGAAAATTTTCTTTGAAAATAAAATGTTGAATAGAGAAAATACCTTTGAGGAAAACCCACATCGGAAATAAGGTTAATAAATATATAACATTAAAAGAAAGCAGGATAAGTACAAAGGTCACCCGATATACCCCATTCTAGGATTATATGAAAATATGGATATGGAGGAGAAACAAACCATCAAGGTCTGATGGAGAGTTATAGAAAACAGGATTAGGATAAAGTTTAACCACAAGAAAATCACAAACTTGTGATTGGTTAAACGGTCATTGAATCCCCAATTGGAAAAGTTAACCGACAACAATTTTGTTTTAAGTTACCTTTTATAATGTTGAGGAATTTATTTAGGAGATTTACTAAGAACGTAAGGGAATATACATACTTGTTATGTATACTTTCATTCATTAATAAATTTTTACCACAAACCCAACTTTTACTCCAAATGGTAACAGAACTCAAAAATATTCTATTTATCCTAATTGTATAAGGTTCAAAATGTTAACACATACCATTTAGATTAGTAAAACTATTTTTTAATAACCAGGGACTTCCTGTAGGCTAGTGGTAGGAAATAAAGGCTTGTCGCACTATGGTTGTGGGTTCGATTCCTGCAGCTTTGTCCGACGCGACGGGTTATTCCCCACCCTGCAGGTTGTCCTTTTCCTAAAACTATAGTATTATAATATTCCAAAAATAATCTTCAGAAATTCTTTAACCTTAAACAATACTATCCATGGTTCAACTTAATCCATTCCAACCTTAATAGTTATCCAAAATACCACCGTCCAGACTTTCTGTAAAAGGTCTCTAAATTCCAAAATCAATTGTAACATCAGATTCCCCAAACAAAGAAAAGTTTCTCTTATTGTCACATACTAAAAATATGATTACCTTTATCATATTAAAACCTTACTGAAATCAACAAGTACTGCAGTACAATCCATATATATATATCACATTATTCTTATAACCAGAATATAATCCTTGAGTCCAAAAGCACCAATACATTAATTATTCCGCTTCAACTGTAGTCACAGCATAAGATTGGCCTTGATCCCTTGGCCTTTTCTGAGGTAAGTTTCCCTGACGCTTAGGACATTCATTTGCATAATGCCCTGTTTCCCTACAATTGTAGCATTCAACTTTGACAGCCTCTTTCTTTCCCTTGCAATCACGAGCCTGGTGACCCTTTTCTCCACATTTATAACAAACTACCATTCCTTTTAGGCAAGTACCAGGGTGATTCTTCCCTCAATTATCACATAATGGAAAATCATTCTTTCCCTTTTTCCCTTTATCTGTCTCTTGTTCCACCATTCTCTTCTTCTCTTGCTTTACTTTGTTGTCATAAGACTTAGAGAATTCCTTTTCTGTCTTGATAGCACACGAGACAATATCTTCGTATGATGAGAAGGATTGTGATACCAAAGCTCGACGGAGAAATGGTTTTAACCCATCAAAGAAATGATCAATCTTACTCCTTGGGTTACGTATATAATCGGCAGCATGCCTCGCTAACCTTGTAAAGTTAGCCTCATACATTGCGACATTCTCATCCTCCTTCTGCCTCAGACTCAGAAATTGCCTTTCCATATCTGCTCGATGGTCACGAGGAAAGTATTTTTCTATGAAAAGATCTTTGAACTCCCTCCATTCCATATTCGATACGTCATCATCTTCCTTTGTGTTTTGAATCAGCGACCACCACTGATCGGCATCTCCAGTGAGGCGGTAAACTGCCATGACAACCTACTCCCTTTCGCTACTCCCCAAGGGATGAAATATTTTCTCTAAGGAGTTTATCCATCGCTCGGCTACTATAGGATTTGTACTCCCATTGAAGGTTGGTGGTTGTTGCCTCATGAATCGATATAACATTGATCCTCCACGTTGCGGATTAGGGTGCTCCATACGAGTAAGGTTATTATTCATAACCTGAGTGAGTTGTCCCAGTATGGTATTAATTTGATCAGCACCAGTTGTATCTCCAGATCCACAATAATTATCTTGAGCAGGATGGCAATCCCTACACGGAGTTCGTGCATTGATACGGTTTCCATTTCTTCCACTAGGGGCCATTTCTAAACAATTGCATAAACTAGATCAGTTTATGAATCAAAATACATAATTCCATACTTGTAAAATACTTAACATAAATTGAACTATTTATGGATATAATCCATAATCATAAAATTTTTTTATTTAAGGAAGTATATACTCATAACCTTTCATAGTGGTTTGTAAAAAAAATGGGAATTATCCTAAGCATATCCCCCGGGAGTGTCGTAACCAAGAGTGCAGCAAGGCCCGTTGTCGTGCACCAGTTCCAGTTCGAGTCTAGCTCAAAGCGGTGTTTTCGGGTTTTACCCCTAGGTACATCTGTGCCAGAGCCGCCTCTACTTGCTCGTATCCAGACAGGGACGTATTGCTCGGAAAACTCACAAAATCTCTATAATACCAAAATTATAGGAAGTTCTTCTATACTAATCCTTAAAGTCTATCTTCGGGCTATGTGCTCTAATCAGAGTTTATCTAAATCTAGCTTCCAAGGTTAGTACTAAACTGCCTCTGATACCAACTGTAACGCCCCGACCCCAGCTACCCAGAGCCGGTTCATTACTTCGTAACATTGGCATGATCACAAAAGATCAAGTCTCGAAATACCGGTTAGTTTTGTAGCCTTGGAAACACTAGATACATTCATACATGTTACATTACATCATAAAATGAAATTACTACAACAAAAAAGCCTCCATAGTCCACACTCCTATCCTTTTCTAACTATCCCTGCAGGTCATTCATAAAATACTTCTTCACATCCTGGAAAATATTAAAACATTGAAAGGGGTGAGCTCAGATGCTCAGTAAGGATAACAATATTGCGGAAGCTTTCATAAATAAACATCAACATTTAAGGCAATGTATAACTAAAACAAAATCCTTTTAAACATGAACTTCAACATAATATGGAAAAAGTAAAATGAGATAATGACATTTACTTATTCACATGGATATTCTACTGGTCGAATAGTCACATGCAATATCAATAACCACTTTCATAATGAGGGAATGTATAATGCCAGACATTCCGAAACATTTTGTCAAGGCCTCGGCCAAGACATCTAAAATGATTAAGCCCTCGGCCAAAACCATAAATAAAATTGGGAAAGGGCCTCAGCCAATTCCACGTCTAGTTGTCTCATGAGACCTACCGATGCATCGAGGAGCTATAGCGGGATCCACCCGTCACTTATTAAGTCCAATGCATTCCTCATATGAATAGGTTTAAACATATCATAAACCATAACATAATTGTATCACATAAAACATGCATAAAGGAAACATAACATTTCAACATTTCAATCACAAGATATAAATAAAACACATTGATATAATAAAGACGCTTTCAAAACCATTTTCAATACCAAAATAAAAGAATGTTAAAACTTTGTATTTATTTTTCATTAATAAAAAGTGATGGCTTGTAGAGGAAGCCGAAACTCAAATAATGGTCACGGCGGCGGAGAAGTCGTTGTCGCCGCATATGTACGGAAAGAAAAACATTCCCTTTTTTTGTTTAGTAAAACTCTTCATATAAAAAAGATTCCTTTTGAATAAGCGTAAAAGTCAAAGGGGTTTATACACCGTATAAAAGAAAGTTGTGTATAAAACCAAATATGCCTCAATGAAAGGAGATTGAGACGAAGTTCATAAAAAGATCATTTTTAAAATAAGATAGATCTATTATCTGTATTCACTATATGTACACATAAATAATGTAAAAATACAAAATAGGACATAATAATATCATGACATAATTTGAAAGTAGGAGAATAACCCAAAGAATGGAAGTTGGGTTAAGAAGTTCCCTTACCTTGTGTCCGACTTGACTCAACCGTTCTTTAACATCCTGAATAATAAACTAGAGTTAATATATACCTTATTAAGAACCATTTTCAATTTAATTATCCTTATTATATCACTTATTACAATGATATGAACATTATGTAATTATTTAAGTTAATAACGGTTGTTTTGTCGATCTTTGGTACTTGAGTCAACAATAAACTTCTTATAATTACAAGTTGTTTATGTGGTAGAATATCCATTATCTCCAGAATTATATTCATGATCTAGATGTCATATATATCTTATATATCCAGTATATACATTCATTTATAATATTACATAACATTTAGCGGTAGGAAATGAAATGCACCGTTCATGGAGACGGTAAGCCGTACGTACGCATGAACGCTACTTTCATTTCAATTTCATATTTAATGGAACGAAATCATAATGATATAAATGTATAATATAATTCCAGTATAATATAGTGTATAATACCATTTAATCCATCCTTTATACATCCCACATATGGCATTAACGATTCCAATCACTTTGAGTGGGCGGTAGTCCGCACTTCCTAAAATGAAATATTCGCGTTTTAACCATAATGGAAATCATAAAGTATGCAATAAATGAGAAATACAGAATCATAATTAAAACATAAACACATTATATATCATATATAAATATAGTGACATCTTAATGTCCACCTTTGAAGGTGTTATATGAGTGTTGAACAATCATCGTTTTGTGAGGCAGAAATTCGCCATCCACAGAAACCGTATGTTCTTTAACCATTAGATGTAGGTGTGTGTAAGTGTAGCTCGAATCCTTCTTATAAAAACGTCCTAGTATATTTAGGATACTGTTGTTGTTACAAAAGAAATTAATAAAAATATTTTAGGGGGTTGGAGAAGAAAAATAAAACAAAACAACATTAGAGAAGACATTACCTCAAAATCGGGTAACTCTTTTTGATTTGAGCCAAAGGCTTCCTTGGGAAGAGTTCTGCCCAAAGTGAGGCTTCTAGGAGTAATAGAGGGAAGTTGGGAGATTATTTTGGCAGAGGTTGGCCGAGCCAAATTTCTTGAAAGTGTAAATGAGGTGGGAGAGGTGGGGGCCTTTTATAAGTGGAGAGGAGGGGCACTTTTGGAAAGATTGAAATGTTATATTATTTCACAATGCTTTTCGGATTCTAAAGGTCCCACACTTAAATAATTCGAGGCTAAGGTGATAAGGTTTTGAAATATCCTCATCCAATAGGCTTTGGACAAGTGTAAGCCTTGGATTTTTCATTATCTTCCCATTTTATTTAAATCGTTAAACAATGAGGTCATCGCTGCATCATCATGATGTCATAAATAATTTAATTTATTTAATGTCTAAAAATTATAAAACAAATACTATGATGTAGGAAATAGTTTTATCTTTCTAATGAATATTTATAATCAAAATTTGGACTTGTTTAACCCCACTTAAAAACTGTTTTAGTAAAATAACTCATGTTTGTGTCAATTTAATTTTAACATTAAATAAATATATATTAATGTCATTTTTCAACTAAAGTGGCTCCATGGGGTCCCCAAGTTGACCCATGGGTTGTCTTGGTCGGCCATGACTCATCCAATAGGAGTAGGACAAGTGTCAAGCTCATCTCATATTATTAAAACATTATTTTTACCTTAAACTATACTAATTACCTCTAATCGTGATTAAGAACTTAAAAGTTACTATTCACCAAAAAATTATTTTAATCTCATTTAACCACATTTTACTTCTTAATGACAACCATTTATGTCGGATTTTTGAAAATCAAATCACAGAAGTGGTAATATTTCATTTAAACGAAAAATCAGTTATTTAACTACCACTTAGTGGTTTCACTATTCATCAAAAATTGAAGTTTTTCTGAACAATGCCAAAATTTCACCCTAAGATATAATTGATATTCCGAATTCAAAAATGATGTCTATTTTACAAAATTCCAGACATAAAAGTTTCATTAATTAATTTTATAATCAATTCCTGCTGTCACAACAAATAGCTTGTTTTTAAAAAACAATTTATATCAAAAGATTGGCAATTGTTTATGTCCAATTTCAATGTTAAATTAATTCTAATGACCAGCATTGGATAAAATGGTAAAAATATATTCTAATTATAACTAAAAACCACTAAATAGTATAATTTATCACAATAAATTATTTTGATTAAAAAAGATGTTTTAAAGTATTTTTCACTATTCATAAAAATTAGAAGTTCTCAGAAAAATACCAAAAATTCAACATAGGCTAATTTCGATATTCTGAATCCAAAAATGAAGTCAATTTTGAAATATAAAATTTCTATAATTTTAAAATGTGGTTATTACTATTCATAACGGCTACTTTGATTAGTCGTGGTGTTTTAGAACTCGAAGTTGCGTACAATGCAAGCTATTGAATTATTGAATGAGAAGCGTATCGTGGAAGCTCGGGGTGTTACAGTATTTATATAAAAGTATTACATAATAATTAACTAATACCTTGTTACATAACACCTTATAACACCTCGATATGACCTCAGGGTACGGTGTCCTATAGTGACAGACTCTTGGGGCGGCTCCGAAAACATCGTCTTGGTGGTAATCTCTATTAACATGAACTTCCCCCATAGGAAATTTCATTCAAGATTAATGTGTTGAATCTAGGATAGGGATTTTTCAGCAGAGAAGCACAGTGGCACTACCTATATTGACCCGTCCCCTGGGGCACATGTCGTGACTACCCCAAACCCGCCTTCCATAGGACAGGGGCTAGCGACTAGCACCGAAAGGTGTAATCCCTAAAACTGGGAAGGCATTACCTTTATAACCTATAATCACACGCATCCAAGAACACAACAAGATACTAACACAAGTAATATTAATAGTAAAATGAGTGTGTACAATACGTAAAAGGGGCCAGAATACAAGCCAAAATGGAAAGTACAAGTAAACTAGAGAAAATAGGTAGACAGATGTTGGGTCATCCTTAAAGGTTTTTACCTAAAGGGTAGGTACAAATCAACTCCTCAACACTCCACATCTGTCTATCTCCTCCATGTACCGACTCGTCATAATTTCATCCTCTGGGAACCATGGAGTCCGGGTACCCTTATTCTCGATCAATGCTATTCGTCTTTTGCACCAAACACAATAAGGTGCAGGCATATCCCAAGAAGGGGCGAGTATAACGATACTCATTAGGGACCCTAAGACCCTCAATGTCTCAAAAAATCCAAAAAGGATAAACCTAAAAGCATGAATTCAACTATCAACCTTACTTTGGTATATGACCATACATATACCTTAGTTATCAAGTATACCATCTCAATCCTGAGGAAACACAGGTTCCAACCAAAAATCCAAAAGGTCAATTGTTCCACAATGAAAGGAAATCCACAATGGAAAATACCACACAAGTATGCAAGACAGATGAATACCACCAAGATATTACAACAAATTAATGTACCACACAAGTACTAACTCAGCTCACACCAGGTATAACATAGGTAGAGTAGTATAGATGATTATATGTAACTACTGAATCATCTTACTCCGTTAAATGGAAGAATCACACAAGATCGCTCGGTGGTGAATCACACAGGATCGCTAGGTGCTGACCCACAAAAGATACCTCAGTCCTGACCCACACAGGATAGCTCGGTGCTGACCCACACCGGATCAGTCGGTGCTGACCCACATAGGATCACTCTTCATTCTTCACGTCACATCCAGCTATTGGGTTCCCGCACTATCCTGGCTTGTCTCAGGGAGGGTTCACTCCACAATACACTGGTCGATACTCCAACTTCCATTAGGTCGCCTGAAGAAGTATCTCAATGGACCGCCATGTAATAGGGGTCTTAACACAATAGACGAGTCGTCAATCAGATGTTCAGTCTATAAGTTATTAGCCTTTTAGTCCTAAGGTACTAGTTGGATTCTTGATCGATCCAGCCCGACCATAAACCAACATTATCTAAATATCATGTGGGGTATACCAAAGGGGTCATCTCACTCCAAGGTTTACTGTGCCATTGACAGTTTGTCAAATGGAATCCTGGTGCCAAAGTTATGACCAAAATAGCGTAAATGAGTCGAAGTGGGTCTTGGTCTGGTCCAGATAGTTTGGAGGCCTAGATAGTTGGGCATCATGGCACGTTGGTTTCGGCCCAATCTGATGGGTGGTTCTGTAGGATGGGTCTGGCCCGGCCTGTGCTGGGAGGCCCAGCCCACGAGGCGGCCCAGCCCGTTGGGCAGTCTGGTAGGCCACAAGGGCAGTAGAGCGGTTCGGCCGCGAAAAGAACGAGGGTGCGGGGTGGCTCAGTCATGGTGGTTCCGCGAGGGCATGGAGTGGCTCAGTCGTGGGCGTAGATCCGCCGTGGGTTGGCTAGGCCATGGAGGGTGGCGCGAGGGAGGCTTGGCCATGGGCGTTCCGTGAGGGTGTGGGGCACCTTGGCCACGGAGGGTGCCGCGAGGGAGGCTCGGCCGCGGGGTAGCGTCGCGATCCCATGGGGCGGCGCGGACATCCACGGGGCGACGTAGACAGCCGCATGGCGGCTTGGCGAGGCCACTGCGTGGCGGCGACTGTAGAGTATCGAAGGCTACGGAGCGGCACCACGACGCCGCCTCCTTCATTGCAGTCGGCGGTGGTGTCGGCCTCCATTCCCGTTCCCCTTCGTGGTTGGTCGCTGACCTCCTCCATCACAAAGAACACCCCAAATCATCACATGAATTGCGGAGGATGATCCATGTTTTCTTGGCCTGCACTCTCCACATTAGAGTAGTAGAAAGTGGCTATAATATCCATTTAATTACAAAGAGTCGTCAAGAATGAAAAAAAATTAAGAATTTCAAACAACCACCCTACCTCATTCTTTTATTGTCATCGATGTGGAGGGAAAGGCGATCGTCGATTTACGACGTCCCACGTCAGAGGATATCCCGAGAAAGATGTTGAAGTCCTGTTTCGGTATTCTTCGTTAGAGGAGCATTCTGCGTGGAAGAAGTTCTTCGTTGGAGAAAGCAATCTTCCAAGAGCTCTCCCCATTGCCAATACTTTCCCCCAAAATGAAAATAGCAAAATGTTGTGTTCCGTAATTTTAATTATTGGAATAATTTCAAATTGGATTAATTAATTACATAGCGGCTGGCATAATAAATTAAAGGGGTGTCAACATTAGATTGGGAGAATTTTAAGAGCCTTCCCCACACTTAAGAGGGCGTTAAAGGGGTTTTATCCTCGAGTGGTCCCCACCACAATAACCTCTCTTGGGAGGTTAGTTCAGGTGGTCCCCGCCACCATAACCTCTCATGGGAGGTTTAGTTTAGGTGGTCCCCACCTATGAAACATACACAAAGAGTTTAAAATAAAAATAAAAATAAAATCTTCACAATTTTATTTTTATTTTATTCTTTCACGAATAAGTGAAAAGCTAAAATCCACCCACGACCTACTATAGTCAAGGTGAAGGTCTATTTAAGCAAATACCTACGCTCCTAGTTCAACAGTGCCCTCAGATTTCAATTCTGAGCACCGGTTCAAAAGTTAGAAAATCATGCTCTCATGTTTACTGAATGTACCCAAAATAACGTTCATAAATTCATTTCGGGAACTTCGGGCCTCAGAATCACATGCCATCAATTTTTGTGGACTCGTAAAAATCCCATATATTTAAAAACAATTACATGGAAATTCTGGGTCTTTACATTCTCCCCACCTCATAGCTTTACATCCTCGTATTCCACAACTCAAACTAAGGGAACAAGTGGGAGTACTGAGCATGTATCTGAGCCTCCTGCTCCCATGTTCTCCCCTATAGTTTTCAGTGTGGCCAAAAAACATGCTCTAGAGGTATTGACCGCCCATGAAGTACCCACTCCTCTCGATCCTCAATCTCTACTGGAACCTTCAAAAAGGTCACCCAATTTTCAATGTCAAGCTCACCATGGTCGATGATGTGGGAAGGTTCATGCACATATCTCCTCAGCTGGGATACGTGGAAGACGTCATGCACCCAGTGCAACTGAGGTGGAAGAGATAAGTGGTAATCCCCCTCACCAAATCTGCTGAGGACCTAAAAATTTCTAATGAACATTTAAGATAACTTGATTCCTCGGCCAAATCATCACAAACCTCGTCGAGGTGAGACCCATAGAAATATGTGGTCACCATCCTTGAACTCTAGAGGTCTCCATCTCATATCGAAATAAGACTTATGCCTGCTATGTGCAGTCTTCATCCGCTCTTAGATGATATGCACCTTCTATGTGGTATCCTATTCCATCTCTAGTCCCACTATTGTTGACTCCCCTATGTTAGTCCCTCACAAAGGTGATCTTCATGGTCACCCATACCACAACATAAAAGGTGAGATCCCAATGGTGGAGTGATAGTTGTTGTTGTATGAAAACTCCTCTAGAGGCAAGTGATCCTCCCAGCTGTGATCGAAGTCAAAGACGTAAGCTCGCAACATGTCCTCGAGGGTCGGAATGGTTCGCTTAGTTAGGTCGTCTGTCTGAGGATAGAAGGTAGTGCTCAAACGAAGCAGTATCCCGAATGCCTCTTGCAACCCCTTCCATATCCGGGAAGTAAACGTGCATCACAATCGGAGACAATCATCAAGGGAACTTCATGTAGCCACACAATCTTCTACACATGGAGGCCTCCCAAGATCTCTATTGAACCCTACTCTATAATCGGTATGATGTGGGCCGACTTGGTAAGTCGGTCGACGATCACCCAAATCGAGTCATGACCCTGGGATGTACATGGATGTCCTATCATGAATTCCATGGATATCCCATCCCACTCCCACTCTAGAACCTCTAAAGGTTGAACCAAGCCTACGGGTACCTAATTATCCACCTTCACATGGTGACAAATGAGGAACCGAGAGACAAAATATGAAACTTCTTTCTTCATTCCCGGCCACCAGTGTTGTTTTCGGGGATCTTGGTACATCTTCACCACTCATGGATGTACCGCTAGAGGGGATGTGTGGAACTCCCTCAGCACTTCTTCCCGAAGGGACACTGGTACCATGGTACGTCCTATGAAGAGGATGATGTGATCCCCTCCGTCAGAAAATCCATCAGGTGCCTGCCCTATGGATATCTGATCACATCGAGCATCACAGTCAGCATCCCCATGTTGCACCTCCCTAAATCGCTGAAGAAATGGGGGAGTGACTGTAAGAGAATGAAGTAAATCTGATCCATCTCAATCCACATGGGATATCTGAAAATAATCCAATAGCTCTGTCACCTCACCAATAATTTGTATACCGGATCTCCTATTGAGGGCATCTGCTACAACATATCCCTTCCCAAGAGTATATACTATTCTAAAAGTCATAGTCCTAGAGGAACTCAAGTCGACGCCGTTATCTCTGGTTTAGGTCCTTCTGAGATAAGATATACCTGAGACTCTTGTGATCAGAGTAAACTGTAAAACGTTCACCCATCAAGTAATGTCGCCTCATCTTCAAAGCGAAGACCACTGCTGCTAACTCCAGGCCAGGGGTACCGTAATTCTTCTCATGATGTAACAGTTGTTGAGAACCATATGTGATCTCTACTCACTCCTACACGAGGACACATCCGAGCCCGGTCCCTGATGCATCGCAGTAGACTACATACCCTATGCCCTCCTATGGAAGTCTAAATATGGGGGGCACTAGTCAGCCTCTGCCTCAGCTCCTAAAAACATGGTTGGCATCTCTCCAACCAAACTAATGGTTTCACCTTCTTCGTTAAGGATTATAGTGGTGCTTCATCTCTGGAGAAATATGGTACAAATATCCAGTAGTATCCAGTCAATCCTAGGAAACTCCAAGTCTTCACCACACTCTTAGTTGGATCCCAAGAAAGTACCACCTCAATCTTCACTAGATCCACTGCAAATCCAGCCTCTGATATGACTTTTCCCAGAACTTGAACCTATTGGATCAAGGACTAGAACTTCAAGAGCTTACCATAAAGATAGTGCTCTCGAAGTGTGTCCAGTAATACCTACAAATGATAGGCGTGCTCCTCCTCAGTAGTCGAGTATATCAGAATGTCATCGATGAATAATATTGCAAAGAGATCAAGGAATGGCTAAAAGATCATGTTCATGAGTCCCATGAATACTGATGACGAATTGGTTAAGCTGAATATTATAACCAAAAACTCATTATGGTCGTCCCGACATCTGAAATCTGTCTTCTGGACATCCTTGTCTCGTACTCTGAGCTGGTGATAGCCGGATCTAAGGTCTATCTTTGAGAACCATTGTGCTCCCATCAGCTGATCAAAGAGGTCGTCAATCCTTGATGTGGGTACTCATTTTTCACGGTCACCTGGTTCAGGTGCAGATAGTTGACACAAAGACTTAGGCCCCTATCCGCCTAATTGGTGAAGAAAATTGGGGCTACCAAAGGAGAGACACTAAGTTAAATGAATCCCTTCCCCTGCAAGTCCTCTAGCTATACCTGCATCTCATGAAGCTTCAAGGGAGCCATCTGATATGCTATTGTAGATGTCGGTTCAATCCTGGGGTATAATTCAATGTAAAATTCCACCTCTCTATGAGGTGTTAGACCTGAAACATCAACATGGATGACATCAGTGTACTGGTCTACCACTATAGGATAATGTGGACTCTCTATATGAACTTCCCTTAGGGTAAGGCTAGCCACCTGATGAGTGATCAGCTGCACTCTCCTTGGGGTAAGCCATAATGTGTTGTAAAGGCTCCCTTATCACTGGTAAAGTTAAACCTTGTCCCATCTATGTGGACACACCTCACCTTGCACATAATATAGTCAATATTCACATAGACAGTATATAGTCATTTCATACCCAAGATGACGTCGTTAGGCCTCGACGCTGCTACTAGGAGATCCCGGCTGAAGCTCTTGCCTCCTAGAGCAAGCTCGCACTTCTAGAACCAGTGCGTAATTGTCGAATATGCTCCCGTAAGAGTCTCTAGTTGTAAGGATCAAGCCAAAGGCTCTGTCAGAATCTCCAAGCTCCGAATGAGGGTAGTGGAAATAAAAGAATGATTGTATCTGGTGTCTATAAATACTACAGAAAAGATGGATTAGACACAGATCATACCTCGTATCATCTCCAGAGTGCCGTGATCATAGGCCTCAGCTTCCTGGAGCTGATCTCACCCCAGCCCTCTTGCTCCATGTGGCTAGGGTGGACTACCTTGTCGAGGTGGAGGTAACATCTCGAATTGTTTCCCACTACCAAAGGCACAGAGAGCTCTTCTTCCACATCCTCCTGCTCCATATGGACCTCCTCAGTCGAACCTCTGTCTCTACCTGGGCAGTCCCTTGACCGTCTGCTGATCATCTGTTTGGGAGGTCGGAAAGTCAAGGGCCATATTTCCCTTCCCACTACATGTGTAACACTACCCACTCCTAGCATGACTGGTTCTGCCTCGGGTGCCCCGCACAACCGACCCTGAATCCTACGGTCATCCACCTATAGGTCTGGTTCTCTTGGAACTTTGTGACATCAGTCTACTTCCAGTTGTAGAAGACTCCGCTACGTGATGACTGGTGGTGGGTCTTGCTACTGGTGACTTCTCAGCAACGAAACTCTCTACTAAGAGGGCTCTCTCTAACATCCCCACCTACGTTGGGATTCTAAAAGAAATCATCGAAGCCCAGATCTCCTATCTGAGTCCCTAATCAAAGGTTTGAGGCCTGAATAATGGGTCTTACATCATATTTGTGGACTAGCGTGAGAGGTCAGTGAACCTCACTGAATACTGAGGTACAGTCATGCTACCCTGCTGCAGATGAAAAAGCTTTTGTATGTGCACTGCACAAAGATTCACTGGGACAAACTCTGCCAGAAAGAGGCTCTCGATGTCTTCCCAGAGAAATGTCATCTCATCGTGAGCCTGAAGCATCAATCTCCACCATCTTCCTCCTTCTTCTAGTAGAAGTCTGGTGGCAAGGATCACCGTGAGATTGGTTAGTTCCCCTACTAGACAGAAGACTCTCACCACAGCCTCCAGCCTATCCTCATCCGCCATTGGGTCTGTCTCTCCTCTGAAGCTGGGTGTCCTATGGCACTAGAACTTGTGCAACATGATCAAGCGGCGTGCACCCTCTACTACTGGGGCTGGTGGAATTAGTAGCCTAATAGGTAATTGTACAGCTGGTGCCTCCACTGATGCCTCTATTAGAAGAGGGTCCTACACCAAAGCCTCATCGCTCGGTGGGCTATCAGTGCGTAAAACTCTCAGAACACTAGTTGGATGTCTGTGTGGATGCATCCTAAAAAATAAACTAGTGTTCCATACTCAATAAGATATACCTAGTGAGATGACTCTAGTGATAACAAAGAAAACTCTTGAAAACACAAATGAAATCAGAGTTTTCGTGCACTGAGTCTGAAATCAGAATTCAGGGTCCTTATGTATAGATATGTCGGTTGTCGCACCAACACTAGATTCCTTAAACTGATAACCACATTTAGTGCACTTATCAATATTATTATTAAAAATATTAGAGTCTTATTTTCTACATTATAACCGACTCATCTGATACCAATTTTCCACATCCCATCCCCGGGGCCTGTGTTGTGGCTACCCCAAGCCCGGCTTCCATAAGCCAGGGGCTAGCGACTAGCACCGAAAGGCGTAATCCCTAAAAATGGGATGGCATTGCCTTTATAACCTGTAATCACACACAACCAAGGACATAGAAAGATACGAACACAAGTGAACTAAATAGTAAATAGAGTGAGTGCAGTAAGTAAAAGGATCCAGAATACATGCCCAACTGGAAAGTACAAGAAACTAAGAGTACAAGTAAACTGGAGAAAAAAAGGAAGAAAATTTTTGGGTCATACTCCACGGTTTCTACCTGAAGGGTAGGTAAAGGTCTCATACTCATCACTCCACGCCCGTCCGTCTCCTCCATGTACTGACTCATCGTAATGTCCTCATCCAGGAATCATCCGGTCCTGGAACCCTCAGTCTCGATCAACGCTGTCGATCATCTGCACGAAACACAACAAGGTGCGGGCATAGCCTGTGCAGGGGTGAGTATAATGATACTCAATAGGGACCCCGAGACCCTCAAGGCCTCAAAAAATACAAAAAGGATAAACCTTAAATAATGAATCCAAATTTCAACCCTATTTAGGTATATACCAAGACATATACCTATGTTATCAAGTATACCAATCTCAATCATGAGGAAACACATGGTCCAACCCAAAATCCCAATGCTCAACTGTTCTACAATGGAAGGAAAACCACAATGGAAAATACAACACAATTATGCCACATAGAAGAATACTAACAAGGTATTACCACAAAGGAAAGTACCACATAGGTAATAACTCATCTCACACCAGGTATAATGTAGGTAGAATAGTATATATGATTAGATGTAACTACTGAATCATCTTACTCTATTAAAAGGAAGACCCACATAGGATCGCTCGGTGCTGACCCACACAGGATCACTCTTCATTCTTAGCATCACATTCAGCTACAGGGTTCTTACACTTTGCTCACTTGTCTCTGGAAGGGACCGCTCCATAGTTCATTGGTCGATACTCCAACTTCCATGAAGTCCCACGAAGAGGTATCTCAAAGTACCGCCATGTAATTGTGGTCTCAAGGCAATGGATGGCATGTCAATCGAATTACTGGTCTGTATGTTATTATCATTTTAGGCACAAGGACCTGGTTGGATTGGTGCTCGATCCAACCTGACTGTATCCCAAATTTATCAAAATCTCAAGTGGGGTATATCAAAGGGACTATCTCTATCCAACGTTTACAGCTCCATTCAATATTTTCCAAACGGGCGCCTGATGTCACAATTATGGCCGAAAGAGCGTAAATGAGTCTAAGTGAGTCTGGGTCTGGTCCAACCAGGCCCGACCCGATCGGTCTGACCTGGCCCTCGGGGCTGTATAGCAGGCCGCGAGGGTCGTGGAGGTGTTTAGCCACAGAAAGCGTGAGGCAATGGGATGGCTCGGCCATGGGGGTACCATGAGGGTGTGGGGTGGCTTGGCTGCGGGTGGTGCGAGGCCGTGGGGAAGCTCGGTTGTGGAGGGTCCTGTGACGGCGACATGGCCGCAGGCGCGCCGTGAGGGCATGGGGTGGCTCGTCCACATATGGTGAGAGACTGCAGGGAATCTTGGACGTGGTGGGTTCCATGAGGGAGGCTCGACAGTGGGGGTGTGTTCGCCGCAAGGCAGCGTAGACAGCCACGGGATGGCGCGACGAGGCCACGGGGCGGCGCTACGTGGCATTGGGTTGCGGTGGTCACGGTCGGTGGAGGCCGCAGGGCGGCAGTGGCCGTGTAGCAGCACTGTTTCCCATTTTCCTTCATCACAGCTGGCAGTGGTATCGACCGCCATTCTCGTGCCCCTTCTTGGATGGTCACTGACCTCCTCAAATGCGAAGAACACCAAAAATCATAAGAAGAATTGCAGAGAGGAATGGACATGTTTTCTTGGCCCTCACTCCCAGTATTAGAGCGGTAGAAAGCAACTATAATCTCTCTCGAATTAAGAAGAGTCTTCAAAATTGAAAAAAATAACAAATTCCAAAAAAACCACCCTAACTTGTTCGTTTGTTATCGTCTATGAGGAAGGAAGTACAATCATTTATTGAAGGAATCCGACATTGGAGGATGTCCCAAGAAAGAAGTCAAAGTCGTGCATCAACGTTCTATGTTTGAGGACCATTATTCATGGAATAAGTTATTTGTGGAAGAAGTTCTTCGTTGGAGAAAGAAATTCTCCAAAATCTCTCCCTTTTCCAATACGTTCCCCCAAAATCAAAATAGCCAACTATTGTGTTTTCCCTATTTTAATTGTTGGCACAATTTCAAATTGGATTAATTAATTACATAGTGGTTGGCATAATAAATTAAAGGGCGTGGCACCATTAAAGTGGGGGAAGTTCAATAGGCTTCCCCACACTTAAGAGGTTGTTCAAGGGGTTTTAGCATCAGGTGGTCTCCCCCATAATAACCACTCAAGGGAGGTTTGATAAAGTGGACCCCATAACCATAACCTCTCATGGGAGGTTTAGTTCATGTGGTCCCCACATATGAAACATCCACAAGGAATTTAAAATAAATATAAAAATAAAAGAAACACAATTTTATTTTTATTTTATTCTTTTACGAATAAGTGAAAAATTATCTTCCACACTCGACCTACTACAGTCAAGGTGAAGGTCTCCTTAAGCGAATATTGGCGCTGTAAGTTCAACAGTTCCCTCAGATTTCAATTTCGAGCACCGGTTCAATAGTTATAAAATCATGCTCGCATGTTTACTCAACATACCCAAAATAATGTTCAGAAATTCATTCCAGGCACTTCGGTCTGCGGAATCAAGTGCAGTCAATTTTTGTGGACTAGTAAAAATCTCTTATATTTTAAAAATAATTACATGGAAATTCCGGGTATTTACACTACCACCCTTTAGAGAATAAAAAATGAGCTTTGTGTGGACCAAGTCTACTATATGAGGCCATCATATCATTTGTCTGTGTCTAAAGGATTTGTTAAAACAATATATTTATATTAGTCATGTGGTCACAATTCAATAGGTATATTATAAACAGTAATTATACTTAATGGTAATTTAAACCCAATAATAATTAGAAAAAATAGTGCATCTATTTTTTATATCAATAAGACATAGAAAAAAAAAATTTATTCATAAATGACCGGGTCATTATAGTTTCCCTTATATTCATGGTTTAATGCATCTCTCATAGGTAGATAAAAATTTTACACCATAAGCATTCCCAGAGAGGAATTACCCGTTTATGATCAGGCCTTCGCCCTTCACAATATGGAATTCACCCTCTACACCTAAATTCCTCCCCATAACCAGGCTCTATAATATGACAGTAGGGGTCAAGACATGATGATCTTTACAAATAATTTTTTTTAAAAATAAATGTTCTCCAGATTACATGTAAGGGTCTCTTCCATTGTATGACACCCTCTTATCAAAGCAAGATCATCATTTGTATGGTTATTTATATTATGTAAAAACTTATATGAAATGGTTATCAGTGAAACATGATTACCTATCCCCAAAAAGACTTCTCATGACCCTTATGTATACACACCCTTAAACCATACAAATAAAACCCAATACATAATGACACTAACTGGTCATATATTGAACAAAATAATTTAAATCATTTTCCCATTATTTAATAAAACACGATATCTCACAAATACACTCATCATTAAATTATATTAACCAATAAAAAATAATGAGATACCAAGAGAAAATTTTTAGAGTGTGTTCATCCTGACAGTATTCAAAATAAAAAAAATTCTATAAAAACTCATCAATACATTTTTCATTACAAAGTCCACACAACAATGATTCTCAATGCAATGAGTCACCTTATAATTTATCAAAAATTCCAATCCATAAATTTGGATTCAATATTGATCCTAGATCCGAATCCTTAACTAATATAGGAATTTCAAAAATACCCTTTAAAGGAATAAGAACATACCAAATTTACACCAAGAATCCATGGTTTATCCATTGCAACACATCTATCATACTAAATAAGATAAATTTGATGTGGTTTACAGCTCATCGGGTCTATTTCCATGAAAAATTGTTGTAGATTCTACCATATTAAAAAATTTATAAAAATTATCATCCCTACCCACCAACCCCAAATCACATCACTCAATAATAATTCATTAATTAAAAATATCTTTCAATTATAGATAACACAAACACCAATGCCTAAACATGAAACTCTACATATTTCAACAATTAGATCATCAACCAACCTAATTCATTACTGTAATCCACCATGGAGAATTGATTCACCCTTGATCCAAGTCACTCTTGAGTCACACCAAACTCTATACTATGTTCATTTCCAACAATAAAATTTCATCGAAAACTGTGTCCAGGTACTAAATCAATTATTCAAGATGGAACCAAATAATATTATATCTAATCAATCGTAGGTATATATGTGCCATACTAACTATCCAATAACTGGTTTGTCCATATACTTGACCTCTCTAACATTGGGGTTATACATTTGTGAATGAAAATATTCAACCACTATGGAACTATCCTCATAATTGTCTCAGTAATCCAAAACACACAATATCCATTTACAAAGATCGTGTATTACAAAACAAAACTACTAGATGTGACGACCTACATCACATCCATGTTCCAACAACAAACCCCAATCCATACCAATTATACGAATACCAAAAAATATCATATCTAATTTCTAATAATATTTACCCTCCATGAGGGCCACACCCTCTAATATCCTATAGTGCACTCCCCACCATATTTATTATTTTACACTACTCCTTGATCACCATACAAGATTGGTATAATCATCACATGCATGTCACTCTTCTTGATTCATGATTGATCATTCCATGATTAATCTTATAATGGAGCATGCTGAATACCTACGTGATACAACATTATGATCTATCATCGATTTTACATCATGAATAAAAAAACATCCAATTATCATCAAAAAACTGGGAAACCATGCTAAAAATTCTCTCACTAAATATGCTGATCACGTCAATCCCTCGGTGACCCTTACATGAGGTTAAATAATGTATTATAACTATCATTTATATAATTGGAAATAAGGGGCCTTCATCACCATGTAAACATTATTAAACAACAAAGGATCCACTATAACACAAAAAAATCAGTGGATATCATATGGACCACCCAATAATCCATAATATAATATGTAATAATGCATGTCCAGTTCATATTTCTCCTCATACATCTCAGCTCTTCCATAAAAATCTATGAGATAATCCACTCTACTTCTCCTAAGGTAGTGTTAACTTCTATGAACTCTCACATGTTTTATTTAACCACCATCTATCTAAATATTATCCAAACCAATTGTTTGTATAATTCAGTTAAAACTAATTATGTAATTAGACTCATGCTACCATGATTCATGTCATCAAACCCTTGGCTCACATGCATAAAAAACTAACCATTATTTTATTTTATATAAATAACATCTAGGTAAAAGATCCATGTATTCTTCCTTTCCAATATCCTTGAGGTATCTCACTCATTCCAGGTACAACACTTGATCACTAGCCACATGGGAGTCATTAAAAAACAAAAAGTCTTGGAATCCAACTAATAACTCATTTTAAACCCAACCATGATAAACAAATAAATCCAAGAGATTTACCTCTCATAAAAAATGTATCTCATGTAGATTTATGTAACTTCTCAGGAGAATCTAACTAAACAAGGAATCTTATACACATAAAAAAATACATCTCTTAGGAATACCCCAATAGAATCAAACAAACACCAAGGAATCTTATATCTGAATTGTCCCATAAAGGGCCTCTATACATCCCTTACAACCAGGGACTATATAACTTTATTTATAGAGAATCCCATTATATGATCCATACGAAATTCCATTAATCAATTATCGAGAATGAAAAATACACTATCTGAATAGAATTCCACTAAATAGTTATTTTAAATGGAACAATAATGTTATTATTAACACATTTAACAACTAAAACATCACAATTTATAAAAAATATTGAGTCATATGCACCAAAATTCCATTTGAATACTATATTCCATTTTTGATTCATGTACATAATCCTCATAAAATTATATGAAAATATTAAAATATATATATATATATATATAAAATCAACACCTCATTAATGAATTATGATTTAAATTATAATGGTGAAAATAAAAATAGAAACATTATAAACCTAGTAACTAAGACATCCCACCAGATAGGTGATTATTAATCACCAGTACAAGGTCCATCATGCCTTGGTTCCCCCTTTGCAATGATGTGACATCTTTACCAAAAAATAACCATTTCATGACCCTCACCCATCATAGCCTAATGATCAGTGTATAATAAAATATTATATCCCAGCTATCCAAACATTACTCTGTAACAAAAATTTAAAATTTCCATAGAAAAATGACTCCTAAATTTTGGAGTCATAAAAATCTACCCAATATACGGATTATTGAATCTTTTAATAACCTATAAAATACATCTAACATCCAAAAAACCAATTTAGATCAAATAAAACTCCTTATTAATTATTAGTAACAGATCTATCTACTACTCAACTATCGATGCAATGAACCTAGATGCACCATATTTTCCCAAAAAAATACTCCACTTATTCACTAAAAAAATTCTCACATTATACAATGTATAAGATTTACTTTCCATTACATTGAATCTATTTATACACACAATTACCAAACAACTAATGAACTATAAAATCACATTACCAAGATTCTTTAATTAGTCAAGTTATCAAAATATTATCAAAATACTGACAATATTTTCAAAACATGAAACTCAATGTATTTCATATGCCGGATACTCAACCAAAAAAATTAAAATGTTTTACTCCACATAATATCATTGATTCAATCCCAATATAACACAATTTTAGACCCCAGAAAATATTATACTTAGCAAACTATTGAGACATGGACTCTATTAAACACATTGTATTAATCCAAAATCTACTATAAACTATTAATCCAGATAAAATAGAACATTACTAGTAACTAATATCTCAATTTCATCTATAAGATCTACTAATAATTCTCACAAGTCAATAAAACATGGTACCCAGGTGTTATAGGTCTATGACCCAAAATATAAATACCACATTAGTGGTATCCTCATCTTCGTCCCACTAAACCAAAACAACTGATATGAAATGGCGATGTTCTATCTATTGTCAAATATATTGGCTTGGAGATACCACCTTTTTCAAACATATATACATGTAATAAGCAATGATAAACAAAAATTCTATGCTTACTTGAAAAACCATCACTAACATTTTCAAATATTTACCCACTATTTGGTTCACACCCTATAATAGCCAATGATGTTCTCCAAACCATATATATTACCTTAAAATACTCCTTGAGATATTCCCTAGATAGGTACCATCATAAAATGAATATAAATATTTCTGATAAAAACTCATCCAATATAAAATCCCAATATTTTTCAATTTTTTTAATAGAATTAATTTCAACGATTTCTAGCGGTTTATTGAACACTGAGTTTAATGAAACATGAAAAAGGATCAATATTTTTATTTTAACATGACCATTATTACATAGATTTAGAACTAGGTGGAATAAATTGGAAAAATAAAAATATAAAAAATAATATTAATGATTTTACATAGATAAATCATATAGATAAAAATTACTTAATTTCTTTTAAAGTTATTATATGTTTAAAAAATACATTTTTCACTAAAAATGATTTGTTTTGCTATTTTTGAAAAAATAAAAAATTATGCTTATGAAAATTTTAGAAATTGTATTTGAAAAAGTGGAATTCAGTTTTTAAATAATAAAATTCAATATTATCATATGGTAAATTTTTAGGATTTATTAGAAAAGAATAATTTTTCGATTAATAGTGAAAATATTAGATTATATTGAAAACTACCTTTTTCATATAGGATTTGCAAGGATACATTTTATTTTAAAATTGTTTAGAATTTAATATTAGCTCAATTATATTATATTTAATCTAATATATGTCATTCGAATCAATTTAATATTTAGTTTTGATATAAACACTCTTTAAACACTTGAAAAATTTCACATCATAAAACCACATATTCATCGAGTCTGTGGGTATAATTTTTAACAAAAATGTTCCACTTATTTGAATGTAATTTAGGAACATATATTTAATGTTATTAAGGAAAATACTTAATATTATATAATAAGTTCGTTTTAATTTTATTTCAAAATTAATAGTAAAAATAATAAAATTTAATTTTCACGGTTAAGGTTAAAACAAGTTTACTTGGGGGGTATTGACAATCCATTCTGGAATAGAGTCTAAAAAGTGAAAAAGAGAAATTCCATAGAAAAAAGAGAAAAAAACCCATGAATAAAATAAATATTAAACAAGGGTTGAAAATTGGATCAGCCAAGTCAAAGTCGAGGATCTGTTAGTGCGCAAGGTACATGCACACCTCGTTCTTTCATGCAACCAACTTGCATGCCCCACCACCATTTCACCCAGGGTCTCCTATTTTCTAGTAAATAGACCCTTGGGTCCTTGATTTTTATCGACGAATTTTCCTGAAGCCTAATTGCTACTTTGGTCTCCATAGTGCTTCACCCATGTCTTTTGTAACCTTCAATGTAGTTTTTTAACACCTAGAGAAGAGGAATTGATGGAAGATCATAGACATATCTTTTTTTAGTGTTTGAAATCCATAACACTTGAGTGCCTAGAGTGAAAAACCCCCTTAAATAAGAAACACTTGCACATTGTCCATTCCCCTCAAAGGATCTTGAGCACCACACTTTTGGGAATACCTGTGAAAACTATTGAAGGCTCTAGTCAATTCTCACCCAAGTATTAACATCTAAGTTTTTCACCACTCAATTGAACATCAGTTCACCCAATCGTTCTTGCACACCCATACCTACGCACCAGATACTTACTTTACCTCCCTCTTGATATTCGCCTAATCCATTTATACTACATGCCTTTCATCCATCATTCTTCAAATCAATTCATGGAAAGTCTTTTTTATCATTTGATCCCTTTTCTGAAAGTTATTATGTTGAAATCTCCACCATAATCTCCTGAATCATCCATCCTTTGGTAAAGTAACATCAACATGTCTCTTATTTGGGTTTTTATATCAATAGACAAAGGTTTCCCTCATTTGTTTCACAATGGGTTTATGATTCATGGAGTGTCTATGAGTGTGTATCTCCACAGTCAGATGGGCCATTCTCCCAAGAACAGTGTTGGGAAATTCCTTGTTTGGAGGATTAGTGTTTGGGTTCTATCCTCCCATTTTCATCTCTAAAACCTGGAACCTCGGGTCATTGGTATGGAAGGTACAAGTCACACATTCATTTACATTCATTAAAATGGGATGCCTCCTCCCAACCTACGAGGACCTATTTTAGGGAATCCATCTTGGTGTAATCCCATAACCTTTCAAGTAGGAGGTTTTAGTCTTGCTCCTCTCCACCTTCTTCACCTTCACTGCTTCCTTCAATTGGACCCATGTCCAATGAAAAGAGAACAGAGGGAAGGCTCTTCACCTCTACCTCTTTCCAAATCGCCTCATCCTCATCCACCATCACCGTCATAGGAATTTCCTCTTCCGCTAGTGGTGGTGGAAATGTGTGGGTAACTTTAATGAATATTTCACATCTTTTTTATTCTCACACTGAGCATGACTCATGTGGGCTTAGAGATTTTTGATAATAACAACATTTTCACAAACACCTAAACTCTGGAACTATTAGAAATCTTATTCCCACCATAATTAGGATACGTATGAAGCATCTCTCAGGGGGCTGAGCTCATTGGATATCCACTTTAGGAATCAGAACTCAATTATCATAATCTAGGCATCATTCTTAGTATTATTCCCTTAATTAAACCCCACAAAACTTTTGAACTATGAAATCAATTATTCCCACCATAAATGGGATACGTAGGAAGCCTCTTTAAGGGGACTGAGCTCATGGGAAATCCTATTCGAGAATCCAACCTATTTTACCTTACTCCCTGCATCCTCCTTAAAAGTAAGCCCCAAATTAATCCCCCCTGAACTATTAAACTACAAGAACTCTGATTCCTACAATAATTGGTATATGTAGTAAGCCTTCATAAGGCCCATGATCCACCTCATTTCATCAATAAAAATGAATCCTTTTTAGTAAGTAATCCCAAAATCATTTATCTCAATGTATTATACCCTCCTATGAGACTCATCTAACTATGTGGAATTTGATTCCCATCCAAATGAGATATGTTGGAGGCCTATCTAAGGATCAAACAAAACACATCAAATCATCCCTATTATTTCTAGGCCGTATTCATAGTAGGAACCATATTCCCAAAAGGGTCTAATCGAACATGGAAACCCATATTCATTCCAAGAATTATATGTTTGATTTGAAGTTTTGGGTTTGGACTTTAGGGAGGATTCCTACATATCCCATTTTGATAGGAATAAAATCCCATGTAGTTTGATGAGTCTCATAAGAGAGTATAGTCCACCAAGAGAAATGATTTTGGGATTACATCTAGAAAAGGATGCCTTTTTTATAAATGAAATGTGATGGATCTATGTCCATAGGAAGGCTTTATATGTATCCCAATTATGGTGGTAATCAGATTTCACATAGTTCAAAATTTAAAGAGTCTTAATTTGGGGCTTCCTCTCAAGGAGGATGCTAGGATGAAGGTAATTGAGGTTGGATTTCTATAGAGGATATCAAATGAGCTCAGGACCATCAGAGAGGCTCCCTATGTATCCCAATTATGGTGGGAATCCATGTTCTCCTAGGTCATGATTTTTAGGGTGGGGATTAATTTGGGGCTTACTCCTAAGGATGATGCATAGATGAATGTAAATGAGGATGGATTCATGAAGAGGATACCCAATGAGCTAGGTAACCTCAGAGTGTATTCCTACATATCCAAATTTTAGTGGGAATCAGAGTTCTCGTAGTTCAAGATTTTTAGTGTTTGTGACAATTTTGTGATCCTAAAAAATCTCTAAGTCCATGTGAGTCGTTCATAGTGTGAGAAACAAGATGATTCTAAAATTCAACAAAGGCGCCCATACAATTCCTCCTCTGCTGGTGTAAGAGGATGTTCCTATGACATTGAGGGTGGATGAGGCCAAGGAGACCAGGGAAGAGGGAGAGGTAAAAAGCTTTACCTAAGTTCTCTTTACATTGGAAAAGTGTCAAATGTAAAGAATGAGTGAATGTGAAGGAAGTGGAGAGGATAAATATTGAAACATACTACTTAAAAGGTTAGGGGAATATACTAGGATGGCTGTCCTAAAATTTCTCCTAGTAGGGGAGGGGGACTTATCATTTTCATGAATGAAAATGAAAGTGTTATATGTACCTTACCAAATAGAGTAATTGGATTCTGAGTTTTAGAGACAAAAAGTGAAGGACATAACCTAAACCCTAATCCTCCAATCTGGAAACTCCCCAATACTATTCCTAGTAGAATGGTATAAGTGACTACAGATATACAAACACACAGTCACTCCATGAATCATAAACACATTGAGAAAAAAATATTGGAAACCTCTAACTACATATATACAAACCCAAATAGGAGATACACTAATGTTCCTTTTTCAAAGGATTGATGAGTCAGGTTGATTTGGTGGAGGATTCAACATAATCCCATTCAAGAAAGGGAGATAATGAGAAATAATCCTTGACATTAATAGATTTGAAGAAGGATGATGAAGGGCTTGCAGTCTGAAGGGATTTGGAGAATCAATGAAGTGTTCCCAAGTAAGTATCTGGAGTGCAAGAATGGGCACCCAGTAGGCTTGGGCGACCTGATTTTCACTTGACTGATGAACAACGTGTATGTTAATACTTGGGAGACACTTGACACGAGCCTTCATTATTATTCACGGGTATTATTGAAAGTGTGTCACTCAGGTTCCTTTGATGGGAATGGATGATGTGCAAGTGTTTATGATTTAGGGTGGTTGGATACTTTGGGCCTGCAAGTGTTATGGATTTCAAACACTAAAAGAACTTACGTCCTAGGATACACCTTCAATTCCTCTACTCTAGGTGTTAAAATACTACCTTGAAGGTTTCTGGAGACTTGGGTGAAGCACTAAGGTAATTAGAGTATCAATTAGGCTTCAGTGAAATTCATCCATACAAATCAAGGAACCAATGGTCTATTTACTAGAAAATAGAATACCCAAGGAGATATGGTGGTGTGGTGCGCATGTCAGTTGCATTCCATAATGGGGCGCGCAAGTACCTTGAACTCCAAAGAATCCTTGGCTCTGACTAGGTCGATCCAGTTTTCAACCCTTTTCAAATATTGATTTTCATCATGTGTTTTCTCTATTTTTTCTATTTCATTTACCTTTTTCTCTTTTTAGACTCTATAATAGAACAAAGTTTCTACAAAATCATTCCCATCAGAATTTGATCTAGAATGAAAATATGGTCCTATAGATAGGTAATGTTATGACAAAGTAAAAAAGAGGCCGATATGGCATGAAAGTGGTATGACACGAGGAAATGGGCATGCAAGGTGCTGGAATGCATGGTAATTTTCCTTGCTTATATATAATAGATTCACTTTAGAGAAAATTACAATGAATTTTGGAAATATATCTCTCAGCGTGCATGTATTGTTTCTCAGATGCACCTGTTGGTCACTCTTCTTCTGTATGATTTTTATATGCATACCAGAACTAGGGCACCATACATGAATGCTGGATTTATACTTACGTTAAAAATTAAAACATTTGTACTATAATGCATTTGTCAATTTTTCATCATTACTTTTTAAAAAACAACCAAAATGAGCTTACATAAAAGATGAATTTTGACATATTTTTCATGTTTAATGGATCCTAAGAGGATTAGAGCTGGCGAGGAATTGGCTAGTAAGAGAATTGATGATATGATGATGATTATCAGTTATGAATACTTTGATGTATGCGAAACCACACTCCATGAATTGGAAAAGTATTTGTGGAAATATAACTTAATTTTTTGAAAGAGTCTTTACTTGACTTTGTACGGTTATGGCCATCTGCAGAATGTCAACATACCAGACCCAAAGATTTATATTTCACTTTTTGGTTTCAAAACTATACCAATTTCTTCTCTGTCAATTTATCTATTGTGGGAACATATATAAATGATGGGATAACAGATAAGGCTCATTTCATGCCTCAGTATCTATGTGCTCATGATTTGAAATCACATACACCTGAGCTACAACCACACTACTATTCATCCATCTTTCGAGATTCTCAGACATATTAATCAAAATTCTGGAATAAAAGTTGGGATTTCTTACCCAAGTGGGGGTGTAAACACGAATGTATGTGGGAATATTGTGTGTGAAATATATGTCAGTAGTTTATGGATGACTTAAAAGGTGTTGGTATTTATGTGGGTGTAAGGATTTGGAGAACCTATGTGTATAGAAATGGAAATTTTATTCCAGAGTTGCTAAGCTCATGGAGTAAAGAGAATAACTCCTTCCATTTGACACATAGATATTTATGAATTAGTTTTAGGGATGTCTATATGATCTATGGAGCTCCAATCCATAGTGATATGTATGATGAGTTTATTCCTCACTAGGTTACGTGGAATGACTCAGAAAAGACACCAACCTTGGTTCATGATTTGATTAAGATATTTTATAAACTCAAGAATGTGATTAGAAATAATTTCCAAATATAATAGATATTCATCTAGAGGATTTGATGGAAATATTGCTCATAAAGAAAAATGAGAAGGGTCCCACATTCACTCATCTAACTGGCTGTCCAAAGGTGGAAAATAGATGTATACCCGACACTTTCTTGAACACATTTTAGAAATTAGAGTTTGATAGGTGAGGGTATGAAGTAAAATCCAAAATTCATGCCAAGATAGATATTGAAGGATTTCTAGATATTTGTCTTAGCAAGTATTTATTACCAGTTTGAGATTCCAAGGGAGATGTAAGGCCATGAAGTTTTTTTTTTGATGACCAAGCTGGCCTAGATGAGGATAGTATGATTGGCCACCCCTATTTTGGAAAATATTCATAAGATATTACCACATATCAACATAGGGAAGCCACATTCCAGAAAATAAGGTCCATTCCAGGTGTTATGGGGGTGGATCATCACTCATTTCATAATGTACTCTATGAAATGTGGTGTACAAGTCTTTGGAAGTTTGTTCCGACCATTTGTTCTGAAATTCAAATGTATTTCACCTTTGTCTCTGAATTATTATGATTATAAAGTTAGAATGAGTATGTGAAATGAATTTCATATTTTACTTTATGGGAAAATTCCTATGGTGAGATTTGTTTATAATGGAAAATTTATTTTAGAGATGAGGGAATATATGTTAGCCTATTGGGATGGTGTGTTGGCCACTATGATTGATGGTGAAATCATATATGAGGCATGTGCTCTTTATAGATTCAGGCATAAATTCCATTGTTGGAATACAATTACCATGTCTCTTCTAATGCATACCAGATTAGAGTAACATCCGATGGTAGCCTGACAACAAGGGTTGCAGAAAATTGTAGATAAAATGTAGAAATAATAACAATACCTTCTGCTGATGTAATAAGATGATTGACTATCTGGTATGCTGAGAACATTGTCCCATCATACCCTGAAAGGGTGTTAACCAGAATTTCCTTCGAGTAGGGATAAAGAATGGCATTATGAAGGGACCTTCTCATTTGGAAGGTAATTATACATCATTAGGGACTGATTCATTGGTATCAGAGGGTGGAGGTGATGAGGCTCTAAGCTCACCGAAGTGACCTCATGGATGATATAATCCAGCTGTTAGAGTCACGAGAGCCACAACATAAATCCCTAATAATGTTTAACCGAGGGTTCCCCCACATCCCATTTAAGTTTCCACCCTCATACCTTGAAAGGGAGGTTATAAATAATAAATAAAAAAGAAGGCCTTCGGGCCATTCAATTACTGATGTTTTACTAAGGCAATCTAGTCTCCAACGTTCTGATGAGTAACAAGCCCATTTTATCATCCACCATCTATGATGATAGAAATTGGGAATGAACTCAAATAAAAAACTATCGGATCCTTTTTGTAACCCTCTAAAACATACTTTGAATATATTCTACTATAGGAGGTTCAACCATGGAAAATTTATTATTTTTATGCAGATACCATGTGGATAGATTTATGTGCACGGTTGCATATTTCTGGAATAGGGGATCTATAAGACTCTTCTGATGTTCTACTTCAGAATAAACCTCATGAAATGAGAACATATATCCAATAACATGAAATTTTCATATATTCAACTAACGAATCAATTCTCACCATAAAGAGGGTGAAAAAATATGATAGATCGTGGTGGAACTGAAGGGATTGACCTTTCAGTAGATGAATAATTGCATGATATTCTTGATCCTAAAGATGGATTTTTTCTTTTTTGTCATATTATTTTATTCTTTTCAATTTGAATTTATTCAATTCATTATTACTCAGGGGAAATATCTTTTTATGTTTAAGTTGTCTAAAGGAAAAATTGACTGAAGTTCTATAACCACAATATAGACCTAGTTGTACAGCTCTTGGAGCTACTGGATCTCCCCATGAATTGGGATGGATATATTTGGGCCGACATGAAAACATAGTATGTTATATAACAGGTCATTAAGTCTACAATACATGTTTTTAGATATTATTATGAATTTCCTCCCAAGAAGGAAATGAAACAGAAACAGGGAAGAAAGAAAACCATGGTTAAATTATTTTTTTGTAGTGGTAAGCATTCATCACCGCATGAATTTTATCTTTATTCTTAATAAGTTTTTAAACATCTTGAAACTTTAGGAGTTTATTTGGTTTATTATCTTAGAGAAATCACTGATGAGATTTGACGAACCATGAAGGCTGCTTCCGAACATGCAAAAATTCCTGTCAACCCGGTGACTCCTTTAACCGAAGAGGCATATAGGCCAAAGGAAGCAACATCTATTCTTGGAATATATCCTATTATTTATATTAGGAGTGAGGAGGCTTCTGTTATATCAAAATTTATTCATGTCAAAAATTTTAACAATAACTGAATTCCACTCTATGATGGTTTAAGTTCATCACATGCACTCAAAAATCATACGACAACTGATGTTAACTGCAGAACTATCACTGAGGGGCTGTTCAAGGTCAAAATTTGTCAGTGGAGGGTCCTGAAACCACCCCTCCATGTTCTCCTATGGGTCAGACTAACATGGGATCTTGGATATCAATGGACATTATGATGAATTTAGGCATTACTTTTGAAGATGTATTAGAACATGATAAAATTCCAAATACAATATATGATTTGGAAGTTCCTTGTATAGAACCAAAAGGAGCTATTTTTTCATTTTTAATCCTATCAATATATTTAGGATTAATTTTTTAACTATGATTTGTTGTAATATTCAATTCCATAAAATGAAACAACTTTAGTGACGATGCCTGATGGAAGTGTCGATATCACTGTCAATCCTACCATTACAGAGAAATTGGCTCAGGTGAATCTTGAGGTGGAAAATATTCTTGAGATTCATTCATATTATCCATATCATGTTGATGAATGTATTCCCAACCTAGAGACATAAACCAAAATTGTCAAAATTGAAAATATTGGGGAGTATTATTCTCAAGATGGAGACCTATTTTTAGGTAAGGGATGTCGATATTGTGATTGTTCAAACTCTTGTTATCCTTCGAAACTAACTGTAACCATAAAATTTACATCAGCTTATATGATTATCAACTTCATTGGAAAGGTATAGATGTGATGTTTCTTCATCAGCTCAAATAGAATAAGGATGTGAATCAACCACTATCAAGGAAGGAGAAGAACAAGGCACATTTTTAAGTGCTCTTATCCCAGAATATGTTCATCCTTATAATAGTGATTCTGAAATAGTCCAGGGTCTGCCACATGATCATCTTTTTTCATGTCACAGGGCATGAAAAAATATATGGAAACTAATATCTTAAATTACCATTGAGTAACTTCCCTTGAAAATTCCATGAGTTTCATCTCTGTTCATTATGTTGGGATTTGGCAGTTTTGTATACCGTGAAATTCATAGTGCAGTGAAAGAGATTATCCAAAAAATGGAGAAAGACCAGAGTCTTCAGAAATCTCTGATTAAAAATAGACTGTTGATCAACACTAACAAATTCTAGGAATCTCAATCCAGAGTTGAGGCCAATCACACTACAAAATTGAAAGAACAAAAAAAATTAAAGAATAAACTATTCAATAGTTGAATCATCAACAACGGTTAGAAATTTTCAAAGGGGAGCTCGATAATCATCAAGAAATAATAGGAGAAGTCCATAAGGATGGCGAAAAGTCCATTGAAGATGCTAGGAATCACTTCATCATACTGAGCAGAAGAAAATTTGATAGCTAACCGAACATTAACAAGATGCTGATGGGGATCAAAGGCCATTTAACAAATGAAAAGATATGTATAAAATATCTTGTGATTTATGATAGAGAGACACTAGTTATTGGATGCTCCAATGATAATATTTTACACAAAAATGAAAAGAATTTTGTCATTAATCATCTGTTCCTTAATTCTTGCTAGACTTTGTTTTACCTAAGACAATATGCTTAGTAAGTGTAGTTTGATTTTAACTGGGGTTATATAGAAAGCCCCAATTACATTTAATATTTTTTAATTTTATTTCTAAAAATTTGTTAAAGAATAAAAAAATATAAGTAGTTCAGACTGGACTTTTTTCCAGAGTTCCCATTTTGTTTTTTTAATTTTGTCAGTATTATGTATATATTTATTGGCAGTTTAGAGCCATGCATGTCGTAATAAAATTCTATTGTCTATGTTCTAATAGATTTGACCATAAATTTTGATATTATATCCCAAACAAGGCTCAGTGGATAAAAATTTCCCTAATATTATTTAAATACTTCCAACGTGAATCTTGAGTCATGATTTTTATGGTCACCAAATCTAAAACATGTATGAAACCTAAAGAGGGTGGTTTCCAAGAATGTGGATACCATTATTTGATGAACCCATTGTGAGTGTTTTATTATGAAAGGCCATTTCTGGGAATGTACTACATAATCAAGAAAATGGGTTCTCAGAAATTTAAAAAACTACTATTGATAGACCATGGAAAAAGCGATTTGGGTGACTCAAGACCATAATGAGTTGTTTTTTCAAGGAAATTGATTTTTAGAATTAAGGGTCATATACACCGACATATTTCATGAATGAGAAAACCAAATCTACTCAAATTTGGTGTGTGGGGAATGGATAAAATTCATCAGAAAGGGAGTTTTCTAATAAAATGCTTTATAGTTTTATGTCATTTAGTGAGGAAGTTATATTGTGCAGTTTTAAGTAATGCAGTGATGAAATTATACAATGCAGTTTTATATCATGTATTGAGGATGTTATACTGTGAAATTTCATGTCATGCAGTGAGGACATTATACTGTGTAGTGTTAAGTCATATAATGGGAAAATTGGGTGGATTTAATTTATGGCCTTTAGCTTGGACCAAAGGTTTTGGACTCTTCAATATCTTTATAATTTGTTTGGAAACATAATACAATGTTCTTGTATAAAAGGGAATTATTTTAAACTGAGATTTGGGAATTTCTAGATCTAATGAATGACATGGGAAAAGGGATAAAATGAATTAGTGTAAGTCTTCCCTAATAACTAAGTTACCATTATCTGGCCAACCCAATATGGGGGTTGTGTTATGCATGGACAGTTAGGGAATATTCTACATTTCCAAATTGTGGCATCTTTTGACTAATAGGCCTATTATATAGGCAACTTATGAAAGGCCACCTAGGGGAACATACTCTATAGTTAGGAAAAAGAGTTCTAAAAAAATTTACATTATATTACTAAAAGTTGGAGAATGTATATAGAGATTTATATTTTCCACAACACAATGTTTGGTTTATGGAGAAAGGTACCTGAATATGGAAAGAGAATTTCCAATAATGATTTCCAATTAATCGATAGGATTAGGATTTTGATAAATGTCTGACCCAAACATATTAAATATGGTGTCTGTAGTTTTAGGTCATACAACTAAGACTAAAATGAAACAGTAGATGATATGTGGTGAAATTTTCCAAGTTCATTTCATATTACTTTGAATATATGGATAGTGAAATGTGTAATCCATGGTCTTGAAGACTTTCAAATCAATAGAAAGGTAATGGGTCAAATATACATGGATGACTACTGAATGATAGAGATTCTTGTATATTTTCACCAAATCTTGAAGGGTTTAAAAGAAACATTAACTAAGAACCAAGTTACCATTATTTGAAAAACCCGTTATGGGGGTAATATTATGCAGGTCCAACTGGTTCATATACTGCAAATCCAAATAGTAGTGTCTATTGGATTACAGACCCATTATGTAGGCAACTTATGAAAGGAAACCTAGGGGAATTTACTACATAGTCAAGAAAAAGAGTTCTCAGATATCACAAACTCTGTCACAAAAAAAACCTTAAGAAAGATTATGAGAATATGAAAATATTCAAAATTAAGAGTTTAATGTTTGAAAGGGGGTAATTCTACCTCCACAAGAAAAATATTTGAATCAATATTGTCTATGAATTTTAATTCCCTAACATAGATCGAAATCATATGTAAAATGGGGACACTTCTTGTTCCCATGGTAGGATCACTAAGGAGAGAATACAAAATAATGAATTCCACATAGATTTTTAATTATATGTGGAAGAGAGATAAAACTTTATCCTATGTATGGGATTAATATATATGTCGTAGCATTCAGTACATATCCCAATGGGATTAGAATCATTCCATATGTAGTTCTTTGGGAGTTTTGTGTTTTAATTTCGTGTAGCAAGGACATTATGTAGTGCAGATTAGAGTCATGAAGTGAGTACATTAAGTGATTCCATCATGAAAGAGGAATATTGGGGTTAGACCAGGGAATTAAGGCCATGTGTCCCTACATATCTAATATGGATTACAGTCATTCCATACATAGTTCATTGAATATTCCTTAGTAGATATGATTCATACATGTGGAATAAAAGGGGTATTTATTTATCATGGTGGGGGTTGGGCCTATGATTGGAGATCCACGAGTCTCTACGTATATCATATGGATGAGAATCAATCCAAACAAAGTTTTTGAAGCAACAATATACCACACTAATTGATTTTGATGTTGGAGGTGAGGGATTTTAACACCATCTAGAAGAATGTTTAATCTTAAGACACAAAATGGTATGAAGATCAAACCATGTATCTGGAAAGAGCACATAGTATAGATCTAGTTCATATACAGGAGGAGAAATGGGAAATAAAAATATTGGTTGTAGATAGACCCATGATTGGAGATCTAGGCTTCCCTATGTATCCAAATTAAAATGAGAATCATGCCACACATAGTTCTTGAAATTATGTCCTTATGTCATTTCGATTCGAACATGGTGAGAAATGGAAGTATTAATCCGCTAATGAGTAGCAATGATGTCAATGATTCTTGAACACGGATGCTCTAAAAGTCAAGTAACGATGATGTTAGTTATAAAATTTAATGTCGTGTAACTAGGAATAATGATTTCATGCAGTTTAACATCATGAAATAAGGGAAAATATTCTATGAATTTTAACGTCGTGCAGCATTGACGCATAAGGTTGTTAGGATGTTTAATTTCTTGAAATTATGACTTTGTGCGGTGCAGTTTAGAGTCATGAAATGAGGGCATAGTACTATGAAAACAAAACTACATATTCAATAATATTGCATTGGTTTTAGTTGTAATAATTTCTACATCCATTGTTATTAGGGAATAAACATCATTTGAGTAGACCTTATGTATGGAATAAGGTCCTTCCCACTTTGGCTCAGGATTTGGAGGCTTCTTTCCGGGTTTCATTGGTGTCCTAAGGAATAATACCAATTATTCTTGAAGAAATGAGTAGAGGAAAAATTTCTTGTTAAAATATAATTATATTTTATTCTTGATAGACATCCAAATTATGAAACCATGGAATTTATTTTTGTCTAATCATTCTATCTCATCAAATTATTTTTAATACTTTTCATCTATAGACAACTGATCACAGATTTCAACTATGAGTGAAGGAAATAAAATTTAAATTTGAAAAATTGCTTCTATGCCATATAACAATGAATATGGAGTTTCCTAAGAGGCAGTACAAGTAGTAGTACAATTAACCCATAAAGCATACAAACATTTATCAGAACAAGATTTCTTATCTTTATCCTCCATTTTTTGGAGTATTCTTGATTGGTTTTTATTGAAATCCTCTATCTGTCCATTGGTTGCCGCATGATAGTGAGATTTAAGGTTTGATTTTATATTTTTTTTCCTGGTATATCTTTATTACTTCCACAATATAGAAATTGGTACCATTATCCATCAATATAGTACAAGGGACAACAAATCTGTTGATGATTTTTGATTTTAGAAAAATAATAATTCTTTTGTCTCTAACATCATTAAGAGGTATTGCCTCATCCCATTTGGAGAACCAATTTTTAGTTGTAAGAATATACTTGAACTACATAGCTGTAGTTGGAGGAAAAGGCCCTACTACATCCATTACACATGTGGAAAATGGATTGGAGTATTTAGATGTATGTAAAAGTTCTAGGGGTCGATGAATGAAATTGGAATGGGCTTGGAATAGATGAAATGTCTTCGTAAAATCTATGAAATCCCACGATGTTGATGGACAGAAGTATCCAAGTCTTCAGATTTGATCAGACATTCTATGCCCCGACTTGTGAGAACCACATGTTCTTGCATTTACTTCATTCATAACAGCTTCAATTTCTTTTTTTTCAATACACCTGAAGAGGATTCCCTCACATCCTCATTTTTAGAAGATCTTCTAGAGATATGGACTATCATAAAGTGTAAAATTGGTCACTCGTCATCATATATGTTCATTTTCAGCTCTATATTGTGTAATTACTTAATTTTGAAGGTATTCTATTATGGATTTCATACATCCCATGGTATGACCATATAGATTATAAATATGGATAATTTCATTAATTTATTCAATTCTAGTTTGAATGAAAGGTGAAAAAACACGGTAATGGGAAATACTGATGATTGTTTCACCCCAGTTTAGATCATCCAGGGTTGTAGCTGCATTATCCTGTGCATCAGCTTGGTCATTTTGTGATCGCGGTATATAGGAAAATGTGGTATCTGAGGGAAATTAATCCATTAACCCTCTTACAAAAACACACAAAGGTATTATCTCTTGTTTTATAGTATCATACTCTCCATTGATTTGATTGATTACCAACTTTGAATCATCTTTCACTTTCAGGTGGTTCAGTTGTACCTAGAGCACTAATTACAAGACTATAATGATAACTTGATATGTTACCACTTTGTTGGTATGACCTTATGATAACAGAAAGGAATATGGAAACAATAATATTTTATTGGGTGATAATTACAATTCTTATCCAAACATTGTTGAGATTCGGTTTTCCAATCTATTCTCTATTGGACTTCTAAATCACCATCAAAGTACATTTCCTATATTTTGGTATTATATTGAATAGATAATATCCCTTCATCAGAAAGTTTAGTATTCAACGATGTATCTTCTGTAGACGAGTTCTCAACAAGGTAATATTCCAAGGCATGTCTTTTTATTGATTTTTAGTCGCAAACTAGATATCGAACTATTGCAAAATAATGTCCCACTTTTGCAAATTTCATGTATTCATAGGAAGACTGAGGATAAATTTGAGCGGGTTATTGTGAGATAGCAAGTGGACCTCGTGATGTAGTAGGTTGTGACCAAATTTAAGAAGTGCAAAGATTAATTCTTGGAATCACTTATCGATACTTGAATGTATAGTCTTTGTGTCAATCATAGTTCAACTGAGATAGTAAAGGCTATTTTCATTCACTCCATCATTATTTTTGGCAAGGAAGGCATCCAATGTTCTCAATAAATCTGTCACATTGAGAATAAGTGGAATTACTTAAATAGGTGGAATTATTACTTGTGGACCCAATATATATTTTTTGAGGGTGTCAAATGCATCTTGATTGTCTTCGGTCCATTGATAGTTAATTCCATTCTTCATTAATCTGGTGAAGGGTAAACACTTGCCTGCCAAATTATTAATAAAGAGCAAAATATAGGCCTAGTGTCTTTGAAGTCATCTTAATTCATTAAAATTTTGAAGAGGTGACATGCCAAGGATTTCTTTTGTCTCTACATGATCATATTAGATTCCAAGATGGCATACAACATAGCCATGTAATTTACTTGAGCTTACCTCAAAATCACATTTCCCGGAATTCATCTTCAAATTACATTCCAAATGATTACTAATTATGGTCTCCAAATCTGGAAGGTGATCGAAAAATTATTTTAATTTAACTACAAAATAAACAACAAAAAATCGACCAATTTTCCTAAAAAGGCTTTGAAGATATGGTGCTTGTAACATTTATATTTTGTGCCTTTATTCTTTAAGAGAAAGGGCATTAACTGATACAAAAACACACCTTGGGGGGCTCCAAAGGTTGTAGACTCTTCATACTCTTAGTTCGTATGGATTTCATTGTACCCAGAGTATATATACATGAAGGAGAGAGCTTCATAGATGGTTGTTGCATCAATTAAAATCTATGTGATCTGAACTAGAAATTCATCTTTTAGAAAATACTAAATATGATTTCAGAAATCAATTCAAACTCTGATTTTCCCATTCATGTTTTTTACTAGGAAAATTTTATTCATACATTTGGGATATTTCACCATCCTAAACAAGTTATCCTTAATAATCATGTCAATGTCAGTGTCAATTTTAGAGGTGTGAGTTTGGGTGTGTTCTTCTTACTGCATGTTGGAATCCTCGATGCTCTTCTAGAAAACCCAAATGGTGAGTGGCTACAATAAGAGTAAGGCCTGGAATTTCTATGTAGTTCCAAGAAAATATAAATCTATGTTTCTTTATAAATTATGTAAACATCTCTTAATCTTTATAAGTCATGGACGCTCTAATTAGAGTGGGGCGTGGAACATATTCTATACCCAGATTTATCTCTCTCAAATCATCCATAGAGGTGAAGATGACTTCCTCAAATGCTGGATGAGAATACCTGAGATATTATTCATCTTCATCCTTATGTATCACATATTCTATTCCTTATTAAATAGTAGGTGATGAAGATAAGTATTCAAAGCTAGGGGAGGAGTCAGTATTTAAACCTCTAAATGTAGACATATCCATTTTTAACTCTACTAAAGATGAAGGGTCTTCATAGAGTATTGAAGAGGAGTTAATGGGTTAGGAATCAACATCGTTATCTTAATCCAGTATTGAGACAACATATTCTAACCTGATTTATAATGCAAAAACATTCTAATGTTCAGTGGATAAAATGAAGACATCTTCATTTAATCTTTCACTACTTATTGGTGAATCGTCAATTTCTCCTGTAACACCCGAAACTTTTACGTTATATAAATCATCAAAGGGATCTTTTTCTACACAACACTTGCTTGGCTTTCTTTACATGAAATCGCGACCTTCCTCGATAGCTTGCATCGTACGCAATACCGAGTTTCACTAAACAACGATATACTATAAAAATATTATTAAAACTAGCCGTTATGAATAGTAATAACCACTTTTTGAAATTTTATAAATTTTATTTTTCAAAATGGACTTCATTTTTGGATTCGGAATATCGAAATTAGCCTACGGTGAAATTTTGGTATTTTTCTGAAAACTTTCAATTTTTGATGAATAGTGAAACCACTAAGTGTAGTTAAAAAACTGAATTTTTCATAAAACTTAATTTTACCACTTCATTGAGTGGAATTTCGAAAATCAGAGAGACACGGTTAATATCAAGGACTAAAATGTGGTTCAATGAGATGAAAATAATTTTTTGGTGAATAGTAAGTTTTTACTTTTTTTTACCACGGTAAAAAGTAAATAGGGTAATTAAGGGTAAAGATGAAATTATTATTACCCTAACACATGTCCTAATTATATTGGATAAGTGTAATTCGACCAAAAACAAACTTAGGAATACAATATGACCATTTAGGCCCACTTGGATTAGATTAGGACATTTATTATTAATTTATTTAAAGAAGGGTTAAAATAGTTAAAATCAAAGTTTAATAAGTAAATAATTTTTAATATGGGGTTATACATAAGTTAAATTCGACAATAAATATTAATTAGAATGATAAAAAGATTTCCTACATAATGGTATTTTATTTTAATTTTTTAGACATTATATAATTTAATTTATTTATGACACAATGATGATGCAGTAATTATCTTATTAATGAAATATTGACATAATTGATGTTATAAACAACAAAATAAATGTAATTTGAGACTTTTTATAAATTCCACTAATTTTATAGGTTAATATGACATGTTATTATTGATTTACTTAACTTGTTTCGAACTAATAATTCTTTTATGATTTTCACAAAAATCATTTACTAAATAGTGACAAAATTGACATAAAATAGTTTTTAAAACAAATATTATATTGGTAATTGTTATTTTATTCCTAAAAATCTATTGTTCGGCCAAATGACTTAGATAAGGTTATATATATTAATAATAAACAACTTGGGGTTAGTTTGGCTGCTTATAGTATGTTTATTAACCATATAGTGTAAGAACACAAGAAGACATGGTAAAAGTAAAATTATTTAACTTAATGTTAAATCTAAATGATAAGGTTAAAATAGGAACCTAAACTTGTCTAAATTATATTGGATGATAGGATTTCGACCCATACCCACCTTATCTTCTAAATATATCAATTTGGAGCTATTTAAAACCGAAATTGACTTTATAATAAAATAATAGTTTTTGTTATTCCAAAGGTGCCCCTCTCCTCCCTTATAAAAGGACACCTCCTCCCCCTCTTCATCACAAAACTTGGAGCCTTCAAGCTCGGACAACCCCTGCCACTTTCTCCTCTCCACTTCACTAGAGACATCCTAGAGGTTCTGGTCTTCTTCAAAGACCAATTTTAGTGCCCTAAAAGAAGGTCTCAAAGAAGCACTTCAAAGAAGAGGTAATGTCCATTACCGATTCTTTCATCTTTATTTCTTCTTCCACTTCTTCTTCTTTAGTTGTTTCATTATGAAGTAATAACATCAGTATCACTCATATATTGATATGTTATTATAAGTATGAAACAACCCTATTTCACCATCTATCCATCCTACGGAAAAAGAAATCACCGCGCGTGCGTACGTACGGAATACCGTCTCCACGCCGTGGTGTAATCTATTTTCCACCACCACCTTACTTGGATGGGTATAATGGTGTAAATAATGACCATATATGACTATTATAAAGTGATATTGATTCTTAAATAGTATACATATACTCCGATACAATTCCACGATCATAGGAACGATATCATCATTCGTGCGTACGTACGGAATACCGTCACCACGATGTGATGTGACTCGTTCTAAATGATCTTCATTTCATAATGATTATATAAATGAATTGAATGAATTAATATGATATATATTACACTAATAACATTCTGTAAATGAGGTATCTATAACCTAAAGAAAAGAATCAGAATTTATTCGACAAAACACCCATAAGAACAAAAAGTAATAAACACCCGAATAACATGTAACAATGAAATATTACTAAGAATCTAAGAATATGACCATATATGATATCATAAAAATAAGTATGATTCTGGAATAAATCAATAACATTATTTAAATCATTATATAGGAGGTTCGGACACTAACAAAGCAAGTCGGACCTAAGGTAAGGGAAAATATCACAATCTCATTTTTATCCGAGATTGTTTATACTTTGGCATTTACTGGGGTGTATTTTATCATCCACATCCATGTTCCCTAAATATGTAATATTATTTCAATCCACCTACAATTGATTAAATCCAATTTTACCCTATGGTGAGTTTTTAGTAAAATATATGAAAGGAATCTTTTGTCGTTTTTCTTACGAGTGACTTTTTGAATTTTCCGACAAAAGTACGAAGAATGTTTTTTTAACTTATACGACATGAATGGATTTTTAAAACATTATTTCCAAGAATCGTCCTTTACAAGTTTTCAAGTTTATTTTTAATCAAATTCTTTTAGTTTAAAGTTGTATGACTTATTAAGAAAGGAACAAATGTTTTTGAAGTAGAAAGGATATTTTCCTCAAGAATGAAGTTCAATTGTTTTATCAAAATTATTTTCCATCTAAGATAATAAAGGGTTCTGTTTTTATCCCTATTATTAAATTTATTTGATTATGTTGTGATGGAATTATTTTTATGAATTCCTTTATCTTATATGAATTGTTTTATGATGTCATGATGTTTAAGATTCCCATTTGTATTACATGGGTTATGCAATGATGTATGATTTATGATTTTGTGGCACACATAAGAATGGTATCATTATGAGATGGGTGGGACCTATATCTCCCTCCAATGCATTAGGTAAAGATTTTATATCTCATGAGATAGACATGGCTGGAATGGTAGGTTATACCGGTTCAGTGAAATAGGACTGAAAAAAAGGGTGACTCGGTTCAGAAAGGGACTTTGTCCACTAAGATAGTTTTGACAATGAGTCTTGACTAACAAGAAATGATTCTCTATGATTATGTGTGTATGCCACAAAGTTTCATGTTTTACGTTATGATTATTGTGATTACATTTCACTGCCATGGTTTATCCCATGTTATGAAATTATGATCTCTTTTGCAGGATAAGATTTCCAAAAGTTATGTGCTTGTGTATACGATGTGATTGATATTTATTTTGTTTACCCTTACTGAGAATTTGAGCTCACCCTTTTGTATGTTTTATATCCCCGGGTCAGGAAGAAGGTTATTAAGTAGACTATTCCAAAAATGGACTCTATATATGATGAAATTAATGGGAGGCAAAGTAGATACCTTATGAACCAGTTGTTTATGTTTCCCAGTTTCTAAAGACACTATACCTATACAGCCCTTTCTTGGTTTTGTTATATGTTGTAATAAGTATGCTTCAATTTTGAAGTATTAACAATGTATGTAAAGTATGTGTCGTTATATCTCCCATATTGTTTTGCTCGATTTCCGTAATTGACATTATGGACATCAATGGATGACTGCATAGATTTGGGATTATCCTTTCAAATTGATTGATATGAAACACATAATACTTAGATGTTTGAATGGTTCAAAAGCTATATTTTCCACGCCATATCTATGATTGAATTCTACCTCAATATACTAAGATTCACACATTTTGAATGGATCCTTGTCACAATACAATGTCCCAATATATCCATTGAAGAAATTCATGAATCATTGGTGATATGACGATGGAATGGCCTCATGTTTATGTCTGAATCACTCAAAGAGGTTCATTATCATTCCTTTCACGACCATTCAACATCAATGTTGAAGGATTTAAGTCTGATTTAGTAAGGCCCAATCGACTATGTGCACAGATAGGAATGGGGTTGACTCCATAGCCATTATCAATGAAGGTTATTCAAATATCTATATCATTAACCCTTCTAGATAGATACAATGTCTTGATATGTCCATATACAAAAACATCTTCTTCATCATCTGTAAAACATATAAATGCATGAAATTCTAAACAATCATTCACTATACGGTAAACCTCAATAGTAGGAACTTCATCTTAAAACTCTTGAAGACATGACAATGCTTCAATAAGTGAATCTCTAAGATATTTTGAAAAATTCAAGGCATCGATGATTGAAAACATGCTCAGTACATGGGATAACTGTTTCAAAACATTATACTTTTGGTTCATAGGTCTGCATTTTCCAGTATAGAGATGTGGTTTTGTAGTTTCATTAAATAGTGACGCTCCTAAAGTAGATGTACCCTATATCAGGCTAGAAGCTAGAAATACATCTATTTTTGGTAGATTAGACTGGATAGGTATATTTTCTTTTTGATATAATGGGTAAAAAACATACTATTCTTGTGTATAACAAACTACCATCTCACAAAACAATGTTGTTCGTTTTCATTTACCACATATCATTGTTGAGAATTATGATGTAAAGAAGAAATTTATATTATATTTATGATATATATATGCTTCTGTAATTTTTATATTACTCATTCCAATAGGATTTCCATTTTGTGTAATCATGATGATTTCATTTGGGAAAGGTAGGACTACCACCTTCTCTAAGAAATGTGATTTATTCACACACTACATAGAATGTATTAAGGATGATTTTGGTGAAATTAAATTATATATATGAAAAATTATTTCTTTTATAATTATAATATATATATATACATATATTTCATTTTATTTATTTCTTTCAATATTATAATGAACAATTGAAACAACATTCATGCATACGTACAACCATATTATCCTCATGAACGATGCATTTCATTTAATATTTATATATTATATATATCAATATAAATAAGTAAATACATATTGTAAATAATATTTAAATCATTTGGTACATTCTGGAAATCATGATATATGTATGAGGACCAAAAATATAACAAATTAAGATACATGTGAAAACAAAGTAGATATTACCAAAAGTGAATCCTTAACATAGAATTGTTAATAAGAAAGTAATATAAAGTAATTATCAAATAATATTTTAAATTAAATATAATAATATGGTTCCTTAATATATTTATAATGATATTATTTTTATTATACAAGATGGTTGTACGAGTAAGATGATATTCAAGACATACGGTAAAGAAATATCATCACACATTTTATTCCCATGAGATACATACAATATTCACTACCTGATTTTTTTGTAGTGTATATAATAAACCTGAATTGATTATATTATTTTCATTCATAAATTTATTTGTATTTATAGACACAATTTATTATGTTTTTCTCAAGTGGTTTATTTTTCAAATGTTTCTAAAACGGTAAAATAATTTTTTCTCAATTTTCATTCATTGAGACACATGCCATTTTAGAAACCTATATTTTTTCCATGAGGAGTATATACTGAATTTGAAATGTTATATCAAGAACGTCCTAATTTTCATGATATTTTAAGCTTTATATATTATTATTATTACCATTTTGTTATTATTCATTGTTAACAAATTGGTAATGGTTTATAACTAAAATCTCATCGATTATCAAAATGAATTATGATAATTCTAGAATTGATGATATATTATGATATATCTCTCAATAAACCTTATTTTTTTATTAAATTATGTTTATTAAGGTTATATAGAAGTAATGAATTTGTTTAACTCTTTGGTACTTCAGATGATCTAAAAAGTGTTTTTAAGAAAGTTCGATTTTACCTCTATCATCTGTTGGAAATATATGTTAGTTCAAAATCATGATTTCTAAAAGGATTAAATAAATATTATACTATTATCCTATTATATAAAAATTAAATTTTTACCCATGTTTTACATTTAAAAAAATATGGTTTTAAAACAGGAATCCTCTTGTCATTTTATGATCGAGGAGCTTTTATAATATTTTTACAGTTCAATAAGAATGTTTGGAATGTATGGATTTACTATCTGTCATTACCATAATTCAATTGATCATTATTTTACAATATTAAAAAATTATTCTCTTAATGAAAAAAATTTCCATATATTATGTAAATTTTTTGTTTTAATGAGTTTTTCAATTATAATGGATTTCAAAAAAAACTTATTTCAAAAAAATATTTAAATTATCTTCAAGACATATTTTATAATATTTCAAAATTATGTTTTCATAGAAAAGGAATTTAATAATTTTTAAGATTATTTAATATGTTTTTATATTATTTTAAAATAATAAGTATTTCAAAATGATTTCATGATTTTTTTATTTGTTTTTAAAGTAAAAGTTTTTCAAAATGATTTCAATCCTTCTATAATATTCTAAAATTATTTTCAATGAAATGTCTATAAAAATGTTTATAATAATCTTTTATATGTTTTTAAAGGAAAAGGATTTGAAAATGGATTCAATCATTTTTTCTTTTTTTTCATAGTTTTCACAATGAAACTTTATTTCAAAATGTTTTCAAGATCATTTTATATGTTTTTAAGGGAAAATATTTTGAAATGAAAATGTTTTCTAAATGATTTCTAGCCTTTATTACATGTATTAAAAGGGTTTTTCAAGGAAAATTGTTTAAAAATAGATTTTAGGTTCTGAAATAATACTTTTAATAAGAAATTATATTTTCCTCTAGAAAGTTTTTTAAAATTTTCTTTCCAAGTTATTTTCGATATAAGAGGACTTCCTTTGGTGTTATTCGTTCCATTTTTTGGAAATTAAACAATGTTTCCAATCATATTCTCTTTATGTATGTCTTAACATTTAATCTTATGTTTGTTTATGAATCCCATTTATATTACATGGGTTATATGTTTATATTTCCCATTAATCTTCCATGGGTTTTATGCTTATGAAACCTACTTTATTTTATGGGTTATTCTATGATGAAATGATTAAGAAAAATATCTTTTTTTATATAAGTTATGATATAATTACATGTTTATGACACCCATTTTATTTTATGTGTTATGATATTAGTTTAATGTAACCAATCTATTTCGTTGGTTCATGGTATGAAGAAGGTTTAATTATCCTATGGCCAATATATTAATGATTTTATAATGAGATGTGTGAGATCTTCATATACTCAAATACATTGGATAATGATTTATATCTCATGATATGATGATGGGATTAATGTTTATAGGAATAATATAAAATATAATATGTGGAAACCTATCCCTTATATGAAATTAAATATGAATGAGGATGGTGGTCTGTCTAACCCAATTTGTGTTGTCAGTATAAAGATGGAAGATAAAAAATCTGGATCAACTGTCAAAATATGTCGAAACCCGATCCACAATGGGAAGATGGAGAAACATGATCTACTATGAGAATAGTTAGAAACATGATTCCTTTCATGGAATGTACTATGATTGGGGATGGTGGTGTGTCCAGCCTAGTAGGTGTAGTCTTCATGATGTGCCTTGATAAGTTATAGGTACATGTTTTGACTTATAGTGAATAATATTACATATTTATCTGTATATCGCTATTCATTGTCTTATTACTATATAATTCATTAATGGAATAATTCCATGTTTCTATTATGATTCATACCATATGAATTATCATTTATTATTCAATGATTCAGATTTTGATCTTTGATATGTAGGGTTTTATCACCGAATGTTGTTCTCATGTTCTAGTACACTTTTGGTAATGTTATTCATACATATTTCATTTATTTACTCTTACTTAGTATTTAGGCTCAATTATTTTTATTAAAAAATTTTCCTAGGAAATGAGGAAATATTCAGAAGTATAATTACTGTCGGGGATGATCTTTATGGGTTAATTTTATGATCTTTCAACGAGTTATAATATTTTTGTCCAACTTTTTAACGACACTAAAAACATGGTTAATGGGAATATACTTTTTAAATATTTTATGTATTCTAAAACAATTATGTAATGTATATGTATGTTAAGACAAGGTTATTATAGATCAAGTGAGTACTTTCCAAGAAATAAAACCTTGTCCAGATACAAAAAGTTGACGTGGCTCTATAATAGATGTATATAGTTGTAACAACTATAAAAACCCCATATTGAGCTAGAGTTCATCGATAACTGTTGCATTATAATAGTCCTTGCTCCACACCTTGTTTGACACTACTAGGGGACATGCTTTGGGAATTCACAAAAAATTTATGAACCATCATTAGGGATTTGAATAGAATATGTCTATGAATAATCGAGGATAAACCTAAGGTGTTATATATTAAAGTAATTTGTGTCTTTATTTAGACATCCTAAAAGTAAATTTTTCACTATTAAATTAATTTAAGCTATGATTTTTAATTCTCACACTATATTTTCTGGTGTTATGTTTTAGTATAAACTTGATGGAACGTGGTTAATATTGAATGCTTTAGATTTGGAATGTTTAGGAATTATAAAAATCTATGTCCAAATAGGATATCCAATGATGAGACTCCTGATATTGGTAAGATTATTTGTTAATTTGTTTTAACCAAGATACTAAAAATGGCAAGTGAAAGTTATGGTATATTCTTGAAGTATTTTTTATATTATACGTAAGAAGTATGATTGGATTGAGGTTGAGGAACATTAATAAATTATTCATATTTCATATTCTAGGAAAGGGTTTAAATAAATAAGATGATGAATCCTATGTAATGTTTTAATAATAAGGATGGATTATAGATGTGTATATGTTTTTTAATTCAATGAATTTTCATATGTATTATAAAATATATAAGTATTTCTAGAATAAGTTTTTCATGAAACATTGAAAAGGATATATTAAATTATAATTAAGTGTTATAATAATTTATTTATTGGAATTCTGATATTTTGAAATAGGGGAAGTTAACAATTAATGTTTCCATGATGATGTGGATGTTGTGTTTATCTTGGATAAAGAGATGGTTGAAATAGATCTAGTAAATTGGATAGTACGGATTACCATGTAACTAATTTTTTATTTTTGGGAAAAAGTGTTACATGTCATCATCGATAAAGAACCCAATATCTTGGATTTCTAAAATATATCAGGAAATCTCCAAAATAAGGAATCATGAATTTTTTCTAAAAGTATTTATGTTAATACAAGTTATTACAATGTTTTCGTAGAATACATGTTGAGTGCATTCACATGTTTGCAATGTGACAACCAAGAGTTAATTGGTCGTATATGGGGAATCAATGTTAAGGTGCTTTTCCCTTTTTTTAATGTTTTTTATTTTCATCATTTAGAAGGGTTATAGGTATAAAAATTTCTAGAATATTTAATCTATTCATAGATGGAGTTCGTGAGATTAAAGTATTATCTCACCGCATGCAGAATTATACATATTAGAGAACATGTGAAAACTTTTTTATTGTGACTAAGTTTGATGGAATGGCCTATTGTTATATTTATAGATCTCATTATCTTCTATTTAACTAATAATGAAAAATTCAACTTCATTTCATTGAATAAGAGATGAAGTGGAAATTAATCAAGGAACAAAAAAGGGTGAGGTTGTTAAGAAATCATTTATTTATATATGTTCACAAAATTATTCAACATTGTGAGAAAGGTGTCTTGAAATAACATTTTTTCATGTTATCATCACTTATAATGATATAAATGACCACTTATAACCCTCTTTGGGTTATGAATTTTTTATTTTTAACATTTTATAAACCATGTACTCCATTACTCTCCATCAAAACTTAATAGTTATATTGCACTTCTATTTCCATGTTTTCATTTCCCAAAAATGTTCTACTATGTGGGAACTAGTTATTAGATATATTGGGTGACCTTTATGGTTCCAAAATAAACTTTTAATAGGGTGATTTAGAATTCATTTTTAGGATGTCGTTTTCTATGAAAGGAATTATAAAGTGATAAAAAATTGATATAAAAATATGAATTTTGAGGGGGATGTTCATTTAAATATGTCTATAATTTATCACCCTAATATTTTGTGAATTATTTTTTCAAATTAATTTTATATTTCAAGTGACAAGACCATAAAAATCGTAAGGACTGTGTCATGGTACCATTACATTATCAGGACTGTATGGAATTAAATACTGAACTACTAAATAGTTTAGTAGTCTTGGTAAACCTGATGCATAGATGATTATTTTATTAAAAATGATTAATCTAATTAAAACATGATTTTTTAAGGATAACACTATTTTATCTAGTAGTTCCCTGTATATCATTGATGGTCTGTTTATTGTATTCCTAGATAAGGGGAACAAAATAAATACGAGATCAAATTCCAGATAAGGGTAAAGTATAGCATAATAAATAATGAAAAAATTAGAATAATAATTATAACATGGTAAATAAATGAACAGATATACCATTTAATAAAAAAATTGAAAAACAAATTCATCCATAGAATTTTTTATAGTGAAGATGTATTAAATAATTAATAATAAATCAAAATAAATGAAATGATTAATTATAGGATTTCATGTATCTATAAAATGTAAACTTCTACTATCATGATCCATCCTACTAATAGTTTAAAACTATAGGTAGAAACCCCATTAATTTTTTATAATTATTTATTTTATGATAACCTGTCGATGCATCGATTGGCTATATAATGTAAGGGGCCCCCATCCTTGATTGTCCGAAGATTTATTCATATCAACTAATTGTTTTAATTAATAAATATTATGAATTATCAAAAATACATATTGAATTAAAGATATAGATTTATAAATATTCCCTTAAATAATCAAATAAAATTCAAATTAAAAATCATAAGAGAAATAGTATATTGTTCATGAAGTAAACATATCCATGAATTTCAATGTCAAATGATCATAGGAAATTAAATATTTCATGGGGAATGAAAGGATCCAAGGATGTTAATTACAATAATATCCATAGAAAAACAAATCATAAACCATATAAAATAGGAATATAGATATTATCAATACAACATATCCCAAGTGGAATAAAAAAGGGGTTTTGTTATTGGTGAATATAAATACTATAAAAGAAACATTTAAAAAATTGCAGAAAATATAACTTTGTTTTGAAAAAACATTTCTTTGAACAAAATCTATTGAAAAATGTTTATTTAAAAATTATCCTTCTAAACATTAAAAGGAAGATTAAAATAAATTGAAGTGGGTAAATCAATATATATCGAATAAGATAAAAAAAATATTTCGGTTACGTGGTAAAATGGTTAATTTTTTTTGTAAAGTGATAGGAAGATTCCTATGAAAACAAGGGTAAATAACAAAAAATGTAAAATTATCTTTAATAAATAATTTTTGAAATTTTAAAATCATTATTTTGAAAACCATGTCTGAAAATAGGGTTTTTATAATAAAACATGTCCTCTTTATAAAGATATATTGAAGTCGAGTTTTCTTAAGAAAATTTCAAATACATTTTGAGTACCAAATATTTGAATAATGGAACTAATACATGAAAAAGACCATTAATAACCATAGGTGACGAAAATTAAATGGTTTATTATAAAATTATCAAATAATTTCATCTAATGTAAATTCATGTGTAAATAATCCCAAAAAAATGATATTGTCATGTAAACCTTTAAAATGGACATAACATTGAATTGTGAATAAATAAATTAATAAATTTAAAATTTAAAATGTAAATCCACAAAAAATTATTAATACAAAAATATATAGTAAAAATTTATTATACAGGTAATTTTTTAATATTAATTACACGAAGGAAGTAAATTAACCCAATGAAAATGGATCGGGTTATGAAATTATGTATCACATTTAAATTTTAACTCAAATACCCATAGAAGAAATAATTCCAAATTGAAAAAAAAATATTGCATGAAGATATAAAAAATTATTGATTCAATATATTAACATGGATATTAGATACACCACACAAAATATGAATGTGGTGGATATGACATTTATCTCTCAGATTCAAATATTGAGATGTAAATCCCTTACCATGAGTCCAAATTGGATCATGTGCATTTTAATTCATGAATTATAAAAATATGTTATTTATTTATATCATTCATAATATTTTTCATTTTTATCATTACATTTATTTTTCTTGTTACCATGAAGTATACAATTTCTTGAAAAAATAAGTTTACATCTACTGTTTTGACCAAATTCAGTTTACGTGTAAAAAACAAAATTTGAAGGACAAAAATGGTAAAAGAGGTCATTGTATAAAATATTCAAGAATAATAAAAAATAAATAATTATAATATATAAAAATTATATTTCTAAAATAAATTATTAAATATTATTATTGAAAATGAACTAACATTACAATCAAGGAGAGTGTAGTTTGTACACACCCATGAGTAACGTGGCCATTTTTAAATGATAGTTATGGAATGAAGGTAAGTAACATAAATATTTCTAGAATGATAATTATATAATATATACCATATTATTTAATAATATACCCTTATATCTAAAATTCTTGTGATGTAAAAGGAATCACATCATGTCGAGGAGGTGTTAGTCTACATATCCACGAATGTCATTATAACTTTTTATGTGCGTAAAATGGTAATAATGAAAATGATATCAATATAATAATTTTAGAATACTAATTATGTCTCAAATATCAAATTGATGTTTTTCATTTCATATATTATAAAATAATCAAGACATTATATATACCATGTATCATGTGATTGAATCACGTCACTTTTAGTAGGTGCTAGTCCACACTTCCAAAAACAATGTAATTGTATTCCCAAAAAATGAATTTCATAATGGTATCCATTATAATATAATTACATAAGTATAAATTCCATATATATATATATATCATATATATCATATATAAAAATTTTGTTCACCGTAGTTTTCAACCATGCATTCTGGTCATGGGAAAAATAACTACATAGTTTTGTGAGGCGGTAGTTCATTGTAAACATAAACACTATGTTCATTAAGCACTAGATAGATGTTTGTGTAAGTATAGTTCCACCCATTAACATAAAAGAGTCTAATTATATTTAAGCTACTTTTTTATATAATCATAGATATGGATAGTTTAGGGGTGATAATGGAAAAAACTAAGCATCTTGAGGAAAGGTATTACCTCTACATTGTGTAACTCCTTTGGGTTTTCAACAAAAGGCTACCTTGGATGGATTTATGAATAAAGAAAGGATTATAGGATTAGTGGCGTGATTTTTAGGACAAATTTTGGTTGATATTAGTAGATCCAATGTGTCTTGAGATGTTTCTAAAAGTGGGTGGTGTGTGTTCAATTTTACAGTGGAGAGGAGGGACAGTCTTATAAATATTTTGAATGCTTATTGCACCAACGTTATTCCCTTTTCAAGTGTTTCCAAATCAAATAATGGTCTAAATTTTATCCAAGGGTGGATAGGACCAAAATTTCAACATCTGATGGCATTTTTAAAAGTGTATATGTTATTTTCTCTCTTTACCTTAAGGTTTAGTCCCTTATGATGTTAATTTTCATCATAATCATTTTAATTAATTTAAAATATATTCACTAATATTTTGGTTCAAAAACTATATTTTCCTTATTAGAAACTATAAAATATTATAATTCTAAATATTTAATCCATTTTTCCAAAAAAAATATAAATTTGGATTAAATCAATTTTACTTTAATCTCGCAGATGTGACTAAAATGCAACATTCAATTGTAAAATCATTTAAACCCATACGATGTTTTTATATCAAAATTTATAGTGATATCGATTCCAATTACCTGAATTGGATTAATTAAAAAAATATGCAATTAAACATTAAATATAATTTAAAATATAATAAAACATTGTAAATAAATTAGACGGAGAACATTTTTCAAATAAAATGTAGTATATTTCATTATTCATCAAAAAATAAAAAATCACAGAAAAATATAAAAAATAAACCTAAACTATTTTTTTTAATATTTCAAATATTATGTTTTTTTATCAAATTATATTTATTAATGTTCTAAGAAAATTGATTTAAAATTGGTTTATCAATAAAATGTAGTAAAAGTTCATTAATAAAAAAATATTTTATATGTAATATCGGGTTTGTTATTATCTTAGGGTTATCAAAAATATTATATGAATATAAGAATTTTTTGGAATATATATATATATATATATATATTTAATATCACATTTTAATTGAAATTAATATATTTATTACGATGAAACAACTTTGTGAGGATAAAAATAGTTTGCTATAAAAACATTTCATTTATTTTCAATTGGTTCTTATATTCATTTTTAATTAAATAATAACCAATGAATTCATTTAATTTTTCGAAGATAATATATTTTCATTGGTTATTTAATTATATTAATAGCCACTAATTTAATATATTTTTATATCTTATTATATTGAAAAATAATATTTTAATAATTTTCTATTTTTTAGTAAATATCGGTATTGTGTGTAACAGAAGCCGTAGAATAAAATTGTTGTTGCGTACGATGTATAATAAATCAGATTCGCTTTCATTGAAAGAAATAAAATATATTTAATTTATTTATTATGGTAAATATATTATAAATTATTTGTATATTATATTCACTTATGTGGTTGGTGTTTCCAGTCCTTTACGCCATCGAATACAATGTTCCAAATTTTGATTTTTGGGAGTTAAATTCCCCATAAAATAATTAAATTTCATCCTTGAAATTTAAACTCGATCGTGGTGATATATTGTTTAATATTTACTATGTTTTATATCACACATTGTGAGAAGGGTTCATATTAAATCCTCTTGAAAAAAGAGAATGGGATGTAAAAATGTCATGTAGAATAACATATAACAATGTATCTAAGTAAGAGATCATTAGTGAAATGTAGAGATACTTATATTGAAGAAAAACATAAATATTTATATGGAGTGATTGAGGCCATCAATCAAAAACAAGTGATTGAACAATGCCATCTTATGTTTAGGCTTTGATCAAATTCTAATTAATCCTTTATTTCAAGAAATGGGTATCAATAAATTAACATCATTCCATAAAGCACTAAAATAAAACTTTACAGGTCATATGGCCCTTAAAAGTGTCAAATGTCCATACATTTTTCTGTAACAGTTATCCAAATCCAACAAGATTTTGAAACTATTCTCAAATCCAAAAAAATTATACTATTTTTTTGTCATTAGTATTAATTCATAAATTTTTTATATATAATAATATCATATTAACCAAGAAATTTTATAGGTATGTTGTTGGCATAAAACCCTTATTGTCCTTACATCAAGGTTACATGTTCTCCTTCCATGCCATACATGATTGGTTTTCACCTGACATACATGTTTTTTTTCTAAAACCATATTAATGTAATATCTAAAATTATATTTTATAAACATCAATGAAATAAGGTAAATTAGAAAATTTCTTTTTAATCTATATTTTTTAATACAAACCCAATATATAAACACTTCATCCACATATTTACACATATATCTATTGACCTCACATGTTTCGATAATCCCAATCATGCTTTAATATGTTTGGAAAATATTGATATGTGCTTATAATCCTATATATATATGATACATATCAAAATAATCATTAGAATATGTTAATCCATGTTTATCTTTGTTTATTCATACTCTTAATTAACTCTAACTTAATTTGGATTTGTTTTGAATAGAATAGATCAGTAGTTAAGTGTTGGGTCACTATTATAGACCTATCGGTACTTAGTCTACCGATAGACGAGGTCACTGATACGGTTGAGGTCACCGATATGCATAACAGCTACCAACAGAACAGAGCAACCGGTATATGCAAGTCTACCACTATGAAGTATAATGAAGATTTTTGATACAAAGTTTACTGATACAAAGTCTACCGATACAAATTTTACCGACAGACAGCTACCGATACGAGGAGCTACCTATACAAGAACTGAGAGCTACCGATTGAGACTCACCGCTGCACAGAGAGCTACTAATACGAAGAGATACAACTATCGATATAAGTTCATTGATACAATGAGCCACTGACTGATACAAAGAGATACAGTTACAAGGAATAACAGCTAGTGATACAGAGGAGCCACTACTACAAGCTCACTGTTATAAGGAGCTACCAATAGGATACCAGTCAGTACCGTTATTCTATAGTTCTATTTGTTTATTAATAAATGGTCATATTTCATGATTTTAATGAAATTAATGTAATTTAATGATAGTTGTTGGCATGTCAGGGAACCGTACCTCATACCTAGATAAATGTAATCATTCATATTGCTGGAGCTAAAAGTATAAATGGAAGATCGACTTGCAGTAAAGAGTGTGGAAAACACACACAATAGAGGTGTTACATTCAAACAATCACTTACTTTAAGAAGACTAGACATACATGAGTCCATTCATACAAGAAGAGAACACAAGCTGAACCTAAGACAAATATTGAAGAGCTTCAACAACTGCACCTTATCTCAAACTGATCAAAGTAAACTTGAAGAAAACAGCACTCTATTTTCTAGAAAAAAACCAGAGAAGGACTCAAAGATTCAACTGCTTCAAACCAAGGAGTCCAGAGCTTCACTCACAACACATAGAGCATTCTAAACTCATATTTCCTTGTTTGGATCTATTGTGTTTCTTTCATTCACATTTTGAGCATTGTGTGTACTCTATATATTTTATACACACACTGTCTCCTGTGCTAAATTGTAGGATTTCCAAATCGTCACACAAAACTTTTATAACTCTTTTTATATCCCATTGTGGATGGTGGTAGAGGTCATGTAGGACTTGGACAGCCTGTGTGTTGTTGCCTTGGTTTCGCAAGAATAACTGTGGTAGAGGTATTAGTACCTGGACAGTCTTGATACTATTGTTTACCACGATCCAGGGTGTGGATCAAAATTTATATAAATTGTTTGAAATTTCTAAGTCTCGGCTTGAGACTGAACCTCTTGTTTTATAACATCTGTACGTACTCATTTTGGTTTTAACCTATATTGAATATTCTGCAGCTAATTACTTTTAAATATAAATTTTTTTTAATGTTACTTTGATAGTTATTCTAGCAAGTGTTTGTAACTATTATAAATCAGTAGGTTAGTTTCAAAAGCTAATTTGATATTTTGATTAAATTAACAAAGACTTAATCAATCTTTTGAGAATCCAACAGAACCTCAATAGTTTTAAAAATTCACTACTTTTTAACTTTGTTTTAAATTTGTGGATTTTAATCGAAATATTTTTTATCCAAAATTTTTAATTGGAACTCAATTCACCCCCTCTTGAGTATCCACTCCGACCAACATTTGTTATCATAGGTTTTTTGTTATTTATAAAGGATTTCCAAATACTCTGTTTTTCAACTGTGATTTTAGTTGTATCCTAAAGATCTAAAAATTCTGTTTCTTCTAAATTTTATCTCTTTAAATAGATTTTCTAAAATTTGATTATGGGTAATAGACTAGAAGGTGCTGCTACCAACATGCCACCATTCATTAATGGTACAAATTATGCCCAATGGAAACTTAAAATGAAAATTTATTTGGAGAGTTTGGGATTTGACATCTGGACTACTATAGAAACTCAATATAGTATTCCATAAACTAAAATAACTACTTGGGATGAACCTAATAAAACTGCATACAATAGTAACTATAAATAAATGAATTCTTTATATTGTGCTTTAGGTGATGAGGAATTTAATCACATATCTGCTTGTAAAACAGCTTATGAAATCTGGGAAGCTTTGGCTATTTCCCATGAGGGAACAACCAATCTTAAAGAAATGAGATTGAATACCTATACTATTAAGTATGATAATTTTAAAATGAATTCTGATGAACCTATTTCTGACAAGTATCTTAGGTTCACTGAGATTATCAACACTATGAGCTCACTTGGAAAAGTTGCTCCTGTAAAGGAGAAGATTATGAGAATACTACGATGTCTACTAGACAAATGGAGATGCAATTCAGTTTCAATAAGAGAATCATGTGATATAAGTTCAATTCCTATTGTAAGCTTATGATGTATAAATAAGAACTTAAATTAAACAAGGAAGAAGATGATAAACCAAGGAAGAAGTCATTATCCTTCAAGACATCTACTTTAAAGAGCAAGGACAAGGGGAAAGTTGACATACCTACTGAAAGCTCAAGTAGTGTTGAGACAGCATCTGACAGTGATGCTAAGATGGCTCAGATATCCAGGAGATTCAAGAAGTTCTATAGGAAGAAGAAATTCTTTAGAAAATCAAACTACAAAGGAAAATATGACAATAAAGGTCATTGGAAGAAATATTGGAAGAATTCTGATAAGAGTGATGATGTTTTCTTCTATGAAGGAAAAAAGAAAAGGTCACATTAAAGCAGACATTCCAAAGTTTAAGTTCAAGAAGAAATATAAATACAAGAAAAATAAGTACAAGAAAGCTATTAAAGTAACCTGGAGTGCTTCAAAAGGTAGCACAAGTGAGTGTGAAGTTTCTGATTCTGAAAAGAATCATGCTAACATGTGTTTTTTGACAAACACATCTGAGGTAACATTGGATACTCCTGCAATAAATTCATATTATTATGTGGATGATTCTGATTTTGAATCTGAAACTATTTCTAGTGAATATTTGTTTGAATATTGTAATATTCGAGAAGATACATGTAATGAATTGAAGGAAAAATATTAGACATTGATGAAAAAGCATGCATTGACCATCTCTGTTAAATCTGCACTTGATATAGAAAAGGAAATGAATGTTCAATTACTTATCGAAAATATTGAACTGAAATTTTCCAATGAGCAATTAAGTAAGTACTTAGATAAATTCACAAATGGAAAAGATACACTTACACAAATGCTAGGAAAACAAGTGGCACAAAAATATACAACTCGTATTGGCTACCAGCCTAGAAAGAGACAGATTACTAAAACTAGATTTATTCCAAAATCTGGAATGAATTCTTCCAGTTCTAGTTCTAAAAATTCATATACTTCAACTAGTTATTCATATGGTTTTAGATCAAATAAATTTTATCTCTCAAAATATGTTGATTCGGTAAATTTTTTGAGACCCATAAGACAACTCTGGGTACCTAAATCTTTGCTCCCTAACCTGTCTAGACCCAAGAAAATATGGGTACGAAAATCATTATCTCTTTAAGCCTATTTTGTTGGAGACTTGCTTGAAGAGTTATCATAAGAATGTATGGTACTTGGACAGTGGATTTTCAAGGCACGTGTTTGGAGATTACTTATGCATCAAGAGTTTAATCAAAGTTGATGGAGGCCATGTTACCTATTGTGACAAGTCTAAAGGAAAAATCATCAGGCTATGCTAGATTGGTAACACTAATTCAGTCTTAATTTCCAAAGTCTTATTTTTTGATGGACTTAAATATAACATGTTAAGTATTTCTCAGTTGTGGGATAATGGTTTCAATGTTAAAATTTGAAACTTATTCTTGTAATGTTTTAAATTCCAAAAATTCTTTAGTATTTTCTACATTGAGAAATGATAATGTTTATGTTGTTAATTTTAATTCTTTAGATAAATAGAACATTACTTGTTTAAATGCTTTTCATAAAGATTCTTGGTTATGGAACATAATATTAGGAAATTGCAACATTCCTTCACATAGAAAATTGACTAGGAAGAACTTAGTTAGAGACCTACCCAAACTTGAATTCTCAATTGACAGTGTTTGTAATCCCTATCATAAGGGAAAGAAACATAACGTTTCATTCAAATTAAAGAAAGATGTTTCAACTTTTCAACCTCTTGATTTGCTTCACATGGATTTGTTTGGACCATCAAGAGTTTCTAGCTTAAATGGGAAGCACTATGCCTATGTCTTAGTAGATGACTTTTCTAGATATACTTGGGTATATTTTTTAGCTCCCAAAATTGAATCTTGTTCTTACTTTATTAAATATTCCAAGTCTATAGAGAACCGTAGTGGACTTAAGATTAAGACCCTGAGAAGTGATCATGGTCGAGAGTTTGAAATCATGATTTTGAACCTTATTTCTCACAGAATGGATATAATCATAACTTTTCTGCCCCAAGAACACCTCAGCAGAATGGTGTGGTAGAAAGAAGAAATAGAACCCTTCAAGAGATTGCGAGATCTATGCTTAATGAGTATGACATACCAATTTACTTTTGATATGAAGTTGTAAACACAGCTTGTTATATTATAAATAGAGTCCTGATTAGACATGTTCCCAATAATATCCCTTATGAATTGTGGAATAATAGGAAACCTAATGTTAATTACTTCAGAGTTTTTGTTTGCAAAGTCTTTATTCTCAAAACAAAAGATAATCATAACAAGTTTTCATCCAATAGTGATGAAGGAATTTTTCTTGTCTATTCATTAACTAGAAAATCCTATAGAGTCTTTAACAAATGAACCAAATGTGCGGAAGAATCTGTTCACATAAAGTTTGATGAAACTGATCCACATGAACCCAAATATTCCATTGAAAATCTTGAAGTAGATTTGTCTGTTTTGGTCCTTAATGATAAAATCAATGAACCTATTGTAAAGACATCCAGTTCTGGAAACTTTCCAGAACCTGTTTCGATAGAGCCTGAATCTAGAGAAGAACCTGAAATTTCTAGTCCCACCATTACTAAATCAATAAGGAATCTAAAGAATCGTCATTTAGATGTTGTTGTTGGTGATCCTGATAGAGGGACACCGACTAGAGATTCTCTAAGAAACTAGATTAAACATCAAGCTTTTATTTCACAGTTAGAACCTAAAAATATAAATGATGCAATCAATGATGAATTTTTGGTAATGCATATGCAAGAAGAATTAATTCAATTTGAATGAAACGAAGTCCAAGAATTAGTTTATAGACCTAAAGACACTTTGACCATAGGCACAAAATGGGTTTTTAGAAATAAAGTTGATGAATCAGGAAATATAGTTAGAAACGAAGCATGGCTAGTTGCAAAATGGTATAGTCAAGATGAAGGAATAGTCTATGAGGAATCCTTTTCCCCTGTAGCTAGATTAAAATCCATTAAGATTCTACTTACCTATGCTACTCATGTGAATTTCAAGTTATATCAAATGGATGTTAAAAGTGATTTTATAAATGGTTTTATAATTGAAGATGTTATTGTTGAACAACCACCAGGATTTAATAATTCACATTTTCCCAATCATGTTTTAATCTATCTAAAGCTTTATATGGTTTGAAAGAAGCTCCACGAGCTTGGTATGATAGACTGAGAAACATTATTATTTCAAAAGGTTTTAAAAAATGGATTGCTAATCCAACTCTCTTTATCAAAAGAATTTATAAAGATGTTTTGATAGTAAAAATTTATGTTGATGATATTATTTTCAGATCTTCTAAAAATACTTTGTGTATTTGTTTTTCAAAGAGTATGAAAAATGAATTTTTAATTAGTTTAATGGGAGAACTCAAATATTTTCTGGGATTAAAATTTTTTCAAAATGAATATGGTAAAATTTTAAATCAAAGTAAATATACAAAGGATCTTCTAAAACGTTTTGGTCTAGATAGTATTAAAGAAAGTGAAACACCCATGAGTACCACCTACAAATTGGACATTGATGAATCTGGGAAACCAGTTGAACAAACCAATTACAGAGGTATGATTGGTATCTTATTGTACCTTACTGCTAGTCGACCAGATATTATGTTTAGTGTGTGTATGTGTGCAAGGTTTCAATATAATCCTAAAGAATCTCATTTTCTTGTTGTTAAAATAATTTTCAATTATCTTAAACAGACTACAAATTTAGGTTTGTTTTATCCAAAAGGACAATCTTTTGATTTAATAAGTTATTCAGATGCTGAATTTTCTGGTTGCATGTTAGATAGAAAGGGCGCATCTGAAACATGTCATTTATTGGGAATGTCCTTAGTATATTGGTGTAGTAAGAAACAAAATTATGTTTCTTTTTCTACTGCTGAAGCAGAGTATATTAATTCTAGTAGTTGTTGTGCACAAATTTTGTGGATGAAACACACTCTTTTGGACTATGGATATCAATTTAGACATGTATCTATTAACTATGATAACACGAGTGCAATTAACATCTCTAGGAATCTTGTGTCGCACTCTTGGACCAAACATATTGATGCGAGGAACCATTTTTTGAGAGATCATTACCAAAAAGGTGATATAACTCTTGAGTTTATTGGTACTGAACATCAATTAGATGACATTTTCACCAAACCCTTGAGTTCATATATTTTATGTTACATTAGACATGAATTAGGAATGGTAGACTCTGTTAGTTAGAAACCTCAGCGTTATACCTCACTGGTATGAAACTTCACCGTTATACCTCACTGCTATGAAACCTCACAGATATACATCACTAGTATGAAACCTCACTGATATAACTCACCTGTATGAACCTCACTGATATACCTCACTATTAGTGGACCTCACCGTTAGGAATTATCACTGGTATACCCTACTGTTAGTATTCTTTGTTTTAAACTTCTATATTTAGCCGCCAGAATTTGTACCATTTTATACATTACTTATAATGTTTTATTTATTTATTTTATGATTCCAATATGATAAAACTATGTCTTAGTTACTTCTGAATCCACCAAACTCTCCTCTCTCAAACCCGACTCCTTGTATACCCAAATCTCGCAAAACCCCTTAGTTCTTCAATCTAGGGGTGGAAAAAAACAAACTCCCTACTGTCATAGATGACATTGATGATCTGAATACGAAGAAGCAGAAGACTGGGGCTGAAGAAAGTATCAGTGTTATTAGAATGAGATCAGGGAAGCGTACAGTGAATCCGCATTTACAAAATAGAGATATTATAATCGAGAAAGAGCTATGCACCGAATGGTTGATGACTAGTAAATCCTTAGTTCTAGAGGTGATGGAAGATCAGAAATCCGTAGAATGATTCTCGAATAAAAATGGCCCCTAATATCTGAATCTAGTAAAATATTTCTATGAGTTTGTGAGTTTTGAGAAATCCGATGAGGAAAAGAGAATAACTTCATGGGTAAATGACAAGTAAATAGCCTTTTAATCTGTTGAATGGGCTGAGTACCTGATAGTACCACATGAAGGATTGTTTTGATATTCATCGATGATAGTACCACCTACAAGTGAAATATTTGATTATGAGATTGCCTTAGAGGAGGTCACTGGTAGTGGAAAACAGAGAAAGGTGGTGGCTGTCGAAATGGATGGAGAAAACATATTATTGTTCAAATTTGTGCAACATGTCCTAAGTCCAAGAAGTGTGGACTTTGAAAATTTGAGATATCAAGATATCTATCTATTACATCTCTTGAGACATGGAGTGAAGATGAATCTGTGCAAGCAGCTAATGATTCAAATGGAGGATATGACCAGACCCAAATAAAATACCAATGATTTATTAATTACCAAGTTGATTTCGGTTATGATTAAAGTAAAGGGAGTAACTGAGTCTTAGGATGAGATAGTGGTGGTAAGAAAAAACTTTTTTATCATAAGAAGAGTGTGTAAGTAGATGAAGATAAGCTAGAACCCATGGAAAGGGGAATTTGTTGCTGATGATAAGAAGTTATATGATATGTTTAATCATTTGGATCATCCTTTTAGGCCTAATGATATGAGGGATCTAGGTCTAGGACCTAATGAGGATGAGCCATAGTATAGTGATGATTCAGAAGAGTTGGATTCCTCTCCAATATATAGAGGAGATCCGAACATTCCCCCTAGCCCAACTCTTGAAGTTGTGTCACAAGAAAAGGGAAGTGATTCTTTGATCGTACCTAGTACAGAAACAGTTTTTGGTGTAAGCAATGAAGAGGAAGCTGTAGTTGAGGAAGACCAACACAGATAAGATGAGGAAGAGGCTTCCCCAGAAAACGAGGATGATGAAAGAGGATCTGAAACTGAAGCATATACTTCTACAACCATGATCTTAAGTCCTCTGATTGGAAGTTCTTCTGTGAATTTAGAGGCTATTCTTGTTGAAGTTGATAGACATACTCTTATTCCTTAGGATCCTCCTGCTATTATAGAAATGGATATAGTTGTGCAAGATTCTTCTGATGAGGAAGACCAAGTAGCAGAGGATGCTATTACTGTATAGGAAAATACTCCAGTTGAGGGTGGAGAATCCAACCAGAATTGGTAGTGTTTCAGTGGCTGTTGAGATTGAAGACTGGTCAGAGGACCCAGTGCTTGTATTTTGTGGATTAGATTACCCAAATTCTGATAATGATACATCTCTCTGTCGACCAAAAGTTAGTTATGATGTTCTGTCTAAGATATCACGTTAGAATGTGGTAAGAAAAGTTGATCTAGATCAGTTGAAGTCTAATCTTAATACATCTTTTGAGGAAGAGATAAGAAAAATTGAATCATCCTTAGTGTCATCCATTCAATCAGTTATGAATGATTCTGTGGTCATTATTGTGTCTAATAGAGCACCTGTTCTTGTGCCTACTAATATAGTCACCAGGGATGACTTAGAATCTTTGAAGGCTGAGATGAAAGAGTTTTTGAGTTCTTCTGTTGCATAGTTAAGGAGTTGCTTTGTCGAAGAGATGAGCAATATGGAAAAGTCTTTTGAACTCTCCCACGGTTGTAATGTGTCAACATTTGTGACAGAGATAGTGGATGAAATCACAGCTTTCCAGAATAAATTTTCATACTTGGCAGAGGATGTTGAAGTTCTAAAGAAATATGTTATCTCTCTGGAATCCTATATGAGTTCTAAATCTAAATCAGACAAGAATTTGGCTTATGTGAAGTGTGTAGTCAGCCAAATGGTCTCAATTTTTGAGGAGTTTAATCATTCCATAACTAAGCAAGTTAGCATCCATGATTCTGCAGTGAAAAATCTTATTAGTGAGAAATCTAAGAGTTTCAAGGAAACTGTGACTTTTTCTACTAGTTCTCTTACTTCGAGACCTTCAATAGAATTGGATCTGATTAGAGATTTGATGAAAGAGGAGCTTGGTTTAGGTTCATACAGTTTCTCTGTGGACTCATCATCCATGATCCAAGTGGTGTCTACCACTAGAGATATAATGAAGATTGTCCAAGATTATATAAGAGAATCTTTTACTGAAGGACCCAGGGACACCCGGAGAGGGGAGGGGTGAATCGGGGTGATAACTTTTTCTTTTAATGTGATGGATCTTGTTCTCATGTTGGTAATAACTTGTTGAACCTGTATGAAGAAAATGATCAGAAATCAAACATTCACATGCATAGAGAATACACAACCCTTTTTTACTTGGTTCACCACTAAGGGCTACATCCAAGGATCATACGCCGACAAGTTACCGGTCGTACCAAATTCCACTAATCTTCACTAGATGTGGATTATAATGGTTCGGGAACAGTCACTCTGTCCCAGGATCACTGCCATTACAAAAGGTTCAGGGATAGCTCATTGCGTCCCTCAGGTCACTCCCGTTGACTCCCCCTGTCTCACTGTCGTTTGTGAAGTCTCACTCAGTTTATAGACATGAAGGTCTCTTCAATAGATGTGCATTGAAGTCTTTGCCTCTGCTCAGTACGACACTCTGCTTGCATCGAATTCTGGGATAGATGCACTAGAACGCATAGAACCACTGAACCGGAAAACCAGAACATGTAGACAAACTTTACTGACAATTGCGTGCAACACCAACCCTTTGTGCGCAAAAACTTCCTATTGCGCTCAAAATTTACTTTCTGCGTGGAAACATATTTCGCGCAAAAATTCCCTTTTTTGCGCAACTGGATCTTTTATGTGCGAACAAAATTTTTATGGGCAACCATTCATTTTTCGTGCATCCCGAAATTTTCCGCGCAACACTGAATATTTCGCGCAAGACCCTTTACGTGATCCTTTTTCGTGCATCAGACCTCGGATCTTCTGTAAGTCTTCAACACACCAGAATGAAGGGGGTCACCTCATATTTATAGATGACTGAGACCCCCACGAGAAAAATCCCCTTCGGCGTGGAAAACCTCTCATTTGGCGAGTAATATTTCGCACAGGTATCATTTTTCGCGCACCTCTCTAGATATTTCGTGCAACCCATGCCTTTTCCATTATTCGATGGTGTGATTCTGAAACACTATTTGTGAAAAAAAATTCTCTCCGCTATTTTGTGCACCACGCTGTTTTTCGCACCCAGCTCAAGTATTTTGCGTAAGCCTCTTATATTTCGCGCACCAATTCATTTTTGTGCGAACCTCCTTTTGCAGACAATCCATGTCTTCATTTTCCGATTTTGAGGCCCAAAATTTTGGAAAACACTGGGAAACAATGCCAACTTCAATACTGTTGTCTGCTTGAACTGTATGATCACTTTGCTGGCACACATTCGGAACTTCTACTGAGGATTGACAACAAACACAAACCAAAATCCAATTCCTGCACAGAACAACCATGGTACCAACAATCTCCCCCTTTGGGTTTGTTGGAAATCACCAAATAAATTCAATATATCACCATCCACATGCATACCAAAAATGAAAGGATCAACTCACCCAACACTCTAAGTCTACGTGAGCAATGCTCGGTGTAGAAAACAAGAGAGGAAGCTTGAATTGGGTTCCCATGTTTTGGAATGCTCAAAGACGCTCAAGAAATTTTCTTACACTGAATTCTCATCATGTCACAGAAGAATTACATGTCCACAGACAATCATGAATTCCTGAATTTATTCCATTCCTTTCTCCCCCATTGAAAACAAACCCAAAGGCCGGTAAATTAATCAATATTCAACTCAAACCATAATCCCCCTGGATAGTATCTCCCCCATAAACCTGCATCACAGCCATAAACAGATAAAAACAGTTAAAACAAATGGGGAGAGGGGTTTTCGGAATTTCCTTATGCGGTAGGAGGTGGTTGAACACCGAGGTTCAGCCGATGCTTTTCAAACACAACTGCTGACAGTGGTTTTGTCAGGATATTAGCTACTTGGTCATCAATTCCCACGTGATCCATTTTAATCACCCCTTGCTCATCTTTTTCTTTGATAAATTGATACCTGATTTCAATATGTTTTGTACGATAATGCTGAACCGGATTCTTCGTGAGATCAATTGCACTCTTGTTATCACAATAAATTACCATTGGTTGATGCACCTTATAACCAATATCGGTTAGTTGCTGCTTCATCCAAAGCAGTAGAGTGCATGACTTTGTGGCAGAGATATAATCAGCTTCAGCAGTACTGAGAGAAGTACTTTCTTGTTTCTTGCTCAACCAGACAACACATTTCTGCCCAATTTAGAAGGCTCCACCACTAGTGGACTTTCTGTCTACTACATCCCCAGCCCAGTCAGCATTAGAAAACGCTGATAATTCACTGTCCCTGCCTACAACAAAGAATAACCCGAATTTATGTGTAACTTGAATGTACCTCATGATTCTTTTTACTGCCACCATATGTCCCTCCTTTGGATTACTCTGAAAGTGGGCCGCTAGGCATGTGGCAAAGACAATATCTGGTCCTGTCACTGTCAGGTATAGTAGGCTCCCAATGATCCTCCTATACATGGTGGGATCAACAGAGTCCGCATCCTCATGCTTTCCAAGTTTAGTTTCAACTGCAATTAGAGTTGACATTGTTTTGGAGTCTTGCATATTAATCTTCTTCAGCAGCTCTCTAGCATACTTTTCCTGAGAGATAAAAGTGAAGTATTTCCTTTGAGTCACTTGCAGTCCCAAGAAATATGTCAGCTCCCCAATCATTGACATTTCAAATTCTGATTTCATATGATTGGAAAATTCATCCACTGATTTCTGCATGCTGCCACCAAATATAATGTCATCGACGTAAACTAGAACCATGAACTGATCTTTCGAAGAATTCTTCACATAGAGATTGTGATATACTCCTCCTCTATTGAATTCCAGCTTCTTGAGGTAAGAATCCAGTTTGGAGTACCATGCCCGTGGTGCCTGTTTCAGGCCATAAAGTGATTTCTTTAGCTTGCATACTTTTGATTAATCAGCACCAAGAAGAAAACCCACTGGTTGTTCAATGTAGACTTCTTCTTAGAGTACACCATTTAAGAATTCTATCTTGAAATCCATTTGATACATTATATCCTCTTTGGAGAGCCATGGAAAGAAATAGCCTGATTGACTCTAGTCTAGCCACTAGAGCAAAGGTCCCTTCAACATCAACACCTTCTATCTGATAATACCCTTTACATACAAGTCGAGCCTTGTTTCTGATAACATTTCCATGCTCATCAAACGTGTTCTTGAATATCAATTTTGTTCCAATAACATTGTGACCTTTTGGTCTCTGGACAACATCCCATGTATGATTCTTGTCAATATGATCTAACTCTACATTCATGGCTTTCACCGAGGATTCATCCTTTGCAGCTTCTTCAAATGAGGATGGCTCCACAACTGACAGAAATGCAGAAGGTGTGTTATTCTTCATCCTCCTTGTCTGTGTTGGTGCATTCCTGTCTCCAATTATGTTAGATGGATCAATCTATGCTCTTCGATTTCTACTGTGAGGTTCAGTCGCATTCTCACCATCCAAGATTTTCTCATCAGATTCTTCGTCTGAGTCAACATCATGATGTGACTGCTGAGTGTTTTGAACAACTTCCTCTATTTCTGCATTTGTATTTTCTTCCCATTCACTTTCTTCATGACTTTCTATCACATCATCATATGATGTCCTTGAAGCATTTTTATTTTTCTCTTCAATTATCATAACATCACCGCTTTCCACAATTTTTCCTAAACGCTTGTTGAAACACTTGTAGGATTTGTTGTTCATTGAGTAACCGAGGAAAATTCCTTCATCTGCAATGTCGCCATATTTCCCTTGATTTACTTCTTTGTTCTTGATGAAGCATTTACTTACAAAGACATGAAAGTATTTTAAAGAAGGCTTTCATCCATGCCACAATTCATATGGTGTATTCGTCTCTCCCATATAGAGTCCCAATCGATTCTGAATGTACACTGCAGCTTGAACAACCTCTTTCCAGTAATGTCGTGGAATACGACTCTCAATCAGCATAGTTCGTGCCATGTTGTTCAAATGTCGATTCCTACGTTCAACAACTCCATTTAGTTGTGGAGTTCTCACAGAAGCTACCTCATTTTGTGTCCCATGTTTCTCCAGATAATTTTCAAATTCAATGGACGTGTATTCTCCTCCATTATCAGATCGCAACACATTGATTGTTCGTCCAGTATCATTCTCAGCGATTTGCTGATATGTTTTCATGCAGTCAAGGACTTGTCGTTTCCTATGAATGACCATCACACATGCCATTATACTGTAATCATCTATGAAAAGGACAAAGTACCTTTCTCCATGAGTTATGGAAATATTTATCGGCCCACATACATCTGTATGAATCAGATCAAGAAGGTGAGATTGCCTTTTCTTCTTTGGCTGATATGAACTACAGACCAGCTTCCCATGAATGCAAGCATCACAAGATTTTTCACGCTCACACATCAGGTTGGGAATGTCCTTGAAAATTCTCAATTTTGAAATTTTCTCAATGTCTTGTTGATTGATGTGTCCCAGTCTCCGATGCCACAAATTGTTTTCTTCTTCAACAGCCATGTAACATACATTTTCTTCACTATCAACCTGATATAAGTTTCCTTCTATTCGGAATCCCTTCATAAGTAAATTTCCTATCTTTCCCTTGATAGTGCAGCCTTTCCGATTAAAAGTAACTATAAGTCATGCGTCACAGAGTTGACTCAAGCTAAGGAGATTATGATGTAGGCCATCAACGTAAAGGACTTTAGCCTTCTTTAGTTCTCCATTTAGTTTTGGTTGTGGGTTCCTTTTTTAGAACTTTAGGCAATGTTTCAACATGTTCAACTTTCATCTTATCTTTCTTTTGGATCTTTTCACTTCCAGTAGTTGATGTCTCAGCCTCACAGCCAATTCCACTCTTTCCCATGCAAGCGGGTCTTTGATTACTCAAGATTTTTCCAACCCCATCTGAACCGCACATGGATCTTGCTAGTAATTATACATCTGAGAATCTTCCAAACTGTATTTTCTTCCTCAATTATTTTGGAATTGATTCAGTATCATGTTTACTACTTAGAGTAACAACTTCCTCCTCAAGACCCTCAGCAGTCTTGGATTTTTCATCTAGTCTGGATGTGAGGTCATTGATGACCTTTCCCTGCTCTTCAATTCTCAGCTTCAGATCCACTACATCATCATTGCTTTCAATTATTTTAGATTGTACCTTCACAAATTCTTCAATTCGTTCAATTTTAGCCTCAAGTTGATCAACGTATTCAGCTGATTCTTCTACAATAGATTTCCACTTATTGCAACTCTTGCATTTAATCTTATGTTTATTAAACTCATCCTTAAGTTTCATCTCGGTATCTACACAAGTTCTCAGTTGTTTTTCTCCACATGTATCTTCTGACTTTTCAACAGTGTCCATCATGGAAGCATGGTTCCTAGTTTTGAATTCTGGTTCTTTTTCATCACAGAATTCATTATCATCTTCTTCCTCTTCACAGACAAAACTCTTCCTTTTCATTTTCATTCCATATTTGAAGTATCCCATTTTGAAGAACCTTCTACGAGGCTTCTCGATGAATTTATCTTCACTATCTTCATCATTGATCTTTCTTAAGCACTGAGAGGCAATGTCCCAACTTTTCCACAATGAAAACATGCGAGAAGTAACTTCCCTTTGAATTTCCCCTTCCCCTTCTGGAACTTCTTTGAAATTAGAGAAACAATTTATTTTTCTTCTTCATCTTCAATACTACTATCTTTTGAGATTTTCAGTTTATCCATGGCCTTGAATGCCATTTCCTTGCTCACACGAGATGTAGCATCTTCTGGTTTGACTCTCATTTCATATGCTACCAAGCTGCTAAGTAGATCATCCAGAGACCGTTTTGAAAGATCTCTTTCCTCAAGGGCTGACACCTTTTCATTGTACAAAGGTGGAATCCTACAAAATATTTTCTTTACAATATCAATGTCTTTGATTTCATCACCTAGACCCCGAATTTCTCCAACTAATTTAGTAATTCGATTGAAGAAAGAGTCTGCATTCTCGTCTGGATGCATCTTCAGATCATCAAACCGATTGTGTAGCACTTGTAGTTTCGCCTCCTTCAATTTTCTATCTCCTTCAAAAATATTCTCGAGTTTATCCCACATGGATTTTTTTGAGGTGCAATTCATCACTTTTAGGTAGATCTGATCAAAAAGGGATGCAGTAAGTTCATTTTTTGCTTTAGCATCTGCATCAAGAATTTTCCTGTCTGTTTCAGTCATAGCCAGGCCTGTTGGGTCAGTGACTTGTATTCCTTGCACAGTAGAAAAGAGAACTTCCATTCCAAGAGATCTTAGATGAGATCTCATTCTGTTCTTACAGATCTGGAAATTACTTCCATCGAAGTGAGGGACTCCCCTGACATTGACTGCATTCTCCTTGATTCTAAATGACAGATTCAACACCAGTAACCTTGCTCTGATACCACTTGAAGGACCCAGGGACACCCTGAGAGGGGAGGGGTGAATCAGGGTGACAACTTCTTCTTTTAAAGTGATGGATCTTGTTCCCATGTTGGTAGGAACTTGTTGAAATTGTATAATGAAAATGATCAGAAAGCAAACATGCACATGCATAGAGAAGACACATCCTTTTTTTACTTGGTTCACCACTAAGGGCTACGTCCAAGGAGAATACGCCGACAAGATGTTGATCGTACCATATTCCCCTAATCTTCACTAGATGTGGATTACAATGGTTCGGGAACAGTCACTCTGTCCCAGGCTCACTGCCTTTACAAAAGGTTCAAGGATAGCTCAATGAGTCCCTCTGGTCACTCCCGTTGACTCCCCCTAGCTCACTTCCGTTGGTGAACTATCACTCAGTTTATAGACAGGAAGGTCTCTTCAATAGATGTGCATTGAAGTCTTTGCCTCTGCTCAGCTTGAGACTCTGCTTGCATCAAAGTCCGAGATAGATGCACTAGAACGCACAGAACCACTGAACCGGATAACCAGAACTTGTAGACAAACATTACTGACAATTGCGCACAACACCAACCATTTGCAAGCAAAACCTTCCTATTGTGCGCAAAATTTACTTTATGCGCGGAAAAATATTTCGCAAAAAAATCCCCTTATTTGCGCAAATGGATCTTTTATGTGCGAACCCAATTTTTTCAGGCAACCCTTCATTTTTCACGCATCCCGAAATTATCCGCACAACTCTGAATATTTCGCACAAGCCCCTTTACGCGATCCTTTTTCATGCATCAGACCCCGGATCATATGTAAGTCTTAAACACATCGGAATAAAGGGGGTCACCTCATATTTATAGGTGACTGAGACCCCCCGTGCGCAAAATCCCCTTCGGCGCAAGAAAACCTCTCATCTGGCACGTAATATTTCAAGAAGTTATTGTTTTTCGCGCACCTCTCCAGATATTTCGCGCAACCCATGCCTTTTCAATTTTTCGACGGTGTGATTCTGAAACACTGTTTGGGAAAAAAACTTCGCTCTGCTATTTCACGCACCACGCTGTTTTTTGCGCCCAACTCAAGTATTTCGTGCAAGCCTCTTATATTTCGTGCACCACTTCCTTTTTGTGAGAACCTCCTTTTGCAGACAATCCATGTCTTCATTTTCCTATTTTGAGGCCCAAAATTTTGGCAAACACTGGGAAAAAATGCCACCTTCAATACTGTTGTCTGCTTGAACTGTATTATCACTTTGCTGGAACACATTCTGAACGTCCACTGAGGATTGACAACAAACACAAACCAAACTCCAATTCCTGCATAGAACAGCCATGGTTCCAACATATACTTCTCAGAAAGAAGTGAATGACAAGGTAGATTACAATTTCCAAAGGGTCTACACCAAGCATTAGCTCAACAAACATTTAAAGCTTATTTTAGAAAACATGGAGCTACCTCCTATCAATCAAGCCTTCAGAGAACAAGTCGGCAAGATCAGGGAATTGACTCCAACCTTGGACAAATTTATGGAAAACAAGGATGATTTCATTTCTTCCATGGAGCGAGGAGTAGGAATTATAATGGATTTCAAAAATATCTTATTTCCCTTTTTACATGTTGATGCTCGCCCACTGATTGTACCTCCATCTTTTCCTGCATCTTCCTCTACTACTTCTCTTGCTCAGATGACTCCCGTCCAAGAAATTAATAGCATCAATCCTATGATCACTCCGAGAGATACATAATACTGTCCAGGAACAGTTTCAATAGCTCAGCCTCCTCTGGTTATCTAGGGTATTCCTTAGCCTCCACCTGCATCAACCTCACCTGAATCCTCTTCTACTCCCAAAGAAAAATCTCATGCTGAGGATGTGGATTGATTAGTTTCTAGTATCTTTGATAGGAATCTCATGTATTTCTTTGTTTTTCCTTTTTTATTTCTTTTTATCTTTTTCCACCATGAAATACATATGATATTATTCCATTTTCCACTATGTTCATTCTCTTTTCCTGTCTTTCATTTCTATCCAACTTTTTGCTAATCACAAATGGAGTGAAATAATATCTAAGGGAAACATATCTTGGGAGAAATAATATCTAAGGGAGAAGAGAGAAAATTAAAATGAAATTTCATTAGATTTTATGAGCATAATACATTTGTTTTATATTTTTCCCTCTGGTACATTTTTTTATTGTATATTGTTTTCTCTGATACAATTGCATATAGATACCATATCCTCTGATACTTTTAAAATCTCAAATTTGAAAATGTCATCACTCACATTGATAACTAAGATCCATTGTATTTTATATTGATACTTTACTGATTATTTTGGATTATTATACAGTGAGTTGTGATTATAAAAAAGGGGGAGATTGTTCACCTCACCAGTTTTGATAATCCCAATCATGACTTACTATGTTTTGATAATCTCGATATGTTCTTATAATCCTATATATATATATGATACATATCAAAATAATCATTAGAATATGTTAATCAATGTTTATCTATGTTTTTTCATACATTGAATTGACTCTAACTCAATCTGGATGTGTTTTTCATAGAACAGATAAGTAGTCAAGTGTTTGGTCACTGTTACAGACCTACCGGTACTTAGTCTACCGATAGACGAGGTCACCGATATGGTTAAGGTCACCGATATTCATAACATCTACCAACATAAAAGAGCTACTGGTATATGAAAGTCTACCTCTATGAAGTCCAATGAAGATCTGTTGATACAAAGTCTACCGATACAAAGTCTACCGATACAAAGCTTACCGAAAGACAGCTACCGATACGAGGAGCTATCGGTATAAGAACTGAGAGATACTGGTAGAGACTCACCACTACACAGAGATCTACTGATACGAAGAGCTAAAACTACTAATATAAGTTCACTGATACAATGAGCCACTGACTGATACAAGGAGAAACTGTTACAAGGAATAATAGCTACCGATACAGAGGATCCACCACTATAAGATCACTATTACAAGGAGCTACCGATTGGAAACCAGTTACTGTACCTAATCTATATTTCTATTTATTTTATTAATAAACGGTCATATTTGATGATTTTAATGCAATTATTTGGTTATTTAATGATAGTTGTTGGCATGTCAGTGAAATGTACCTCATACCCAGACAAAGGTAATCATTCCTATTGTCGGAGCTAAAAATATAAAAGGAAGATCGAGCTGCTGTAATGAGTCTGGAAAACACACACAATAGAGGTGATACATCCAGACACTCACTTACTTGAAGAAGACTGGACATACATGAGGACATTCATACAAAAAGAGAACACAAGATGAACCTAAGACAATGAGTGAATAGCTTCAATGACTACACCTATTCTCAAACTGATCAATGTGACCATGAGGAAAATGATACTCTGTTTTCTAGAAAAAAACAAGAGAAGGACTCAAAGCTTCCACTACTTCAAACCAAGGAGTCCAGAGCATCACTTACAACACATAGAGCATTCTAAACTCATCTTTATTTTTTTTTGGCTCTGTTGTGTTTATTTCATCCACATTTTGTGCAGTGTGTGTACTATGTATATTTTATACACACACTATCTCCTGTGCTAAACTGGAGGATTTCTAAATCCTTACACAAAACATCTATAACTCTTTTTATATCCCACTTTGGATAGTTGTAGAGGTCAATTAGGACCTGGGAAGCCTGTGTGATGTTTCCTTGGTTTCCCACGAATAACTGTGGTAGAGGTCTTCGTACTTGGATAGTCTCGGTACTATTTTTTACCCTGATCCAGGGTGTGGATCAAAATTGATATAAATTTTTTGAGAGGACTAAGTCTCGGCTTGAGAGAAAACCTCTTGTTTTAAAACTGATGTGCGTACTCATTTTGGTTTTAACCTATATTGAATATTCCACTGCTAATTACATTGAAATATAAAATTGTTTTAAAGTTACTTTGATAGTTATTATAGCATGTGTTTGTAACTATTGTAAATCATTAGGTTAGTTTCAAAATATAATTTGATCTTTTGATTAAATTAACTGAGACCTAATCAATCTTTTGAGAATCTAATTGAACTTCCATAGTTTAAGAAATTCACTATAGTTTAACTCTATTTTTAATTGGGGTATTTTAATAGAAATATTTTTTAATAGAAATTTTTAATTTGAACTCAATTCACCCCCCACTTGAGTGTCCACTCCGACCAACAATATCATTAATGATCTAGATTATATACTAAAGAGTATCCTATTACCTTAGGTAATTTCATGGTTCCCCATATTTATGATAAAAACTATAAAGGATTCCTTTGGAGGCGTTTAATTTCTTTACATCACACTATTCATTTTTCCTTGGAAATTCATTGAATTATGTCTATATTTCCCACATATAAAGAATTTAACTATTCCATTAAGACACATTCCTAGGTTTATCCTTCCACATTTCATTCATGATGGAAATCAACCCTTTTTTCATTCCAAGGTCTCGACCACTTGAGCTCTAACAAAAAACTGTACTTATATTATTTATTGAGTTTGGGAGTTGGTTTGGTATATTTTGCGAATCATATTTACGGAAATATAATTAGGCATAAAAATGATATCCTTAAATCCTTTTAACACAACTTTTTTTTACTCATTGTCACAATGTTCAATGTTAACTTGACTCCTAAGAGTACCAATAATTTATGAAAACCACAAATCATAATGTGAGTAACTATATTCATAAAATAATGTATAATTATATATATAATCTCTAAATCACAAAACATTTTCATCGAACCAAAACACCATTGGTTTAACATAGGTAAATCATTATTAAAACCCTTCATAATGGTGTGTAATGAACTTCTAAATTATCCCAAGAATATACCCTAGGGGTGTCAAACAAGGATCATTGTAAGGCCCATTGTCATGTACAAGGTTACACCATTTTAGTCCTGACACACCTTATCATAGTTTTCACTCATAGTTTCACATATTCTGGAACAACATCCATATAGTTTACAGACTGGGATGTATTTCTATAAAACCCACATAAACTATCCCTTTACAAAATTAGTGGATTTTATTCTATACTTATCCTCAAATTATACCTCAGGGTTTTGTTATATAATAAATTTTTTCCTAAATATACTTTTAAACATTGATATGAATCTTTTTTTTATACCAAGTATAGTGACATGACTCCAAATAGCTCAGAGTTGGTGTCGTGCTACTAGAACAGCAGCATGATTACAAAGAATCAACTCTCGATGGACTAAAGTGTTTAATAGTCATGGCACACCAACAAAATATATGATTATTGTATTAAAATTGAATAAACTAATTACTACAAAATATTTTTCAAGTATAACTTTATTCGATCTGTTATATCCCTACATAACATTATTTACATTATTCTTGGATTCTTGGGGAAATGAAAAAAATAAGTGTGATCACAAATGCATGATCAATTTAATTTATAGAGGAATAAATAATGAATAAATCAGAATAATAAATATTTCATAGTAAATAACTAAACACACATTCAATTTTATCAATAATCTACAATTCAAATGAATCTATAGACATTTTCATAGTGAAAATATCATTGATCATAAATACACAATAGAAATTAAGTAAATTATTAAATATTGGACATCATGTGTCAAGAATATGAAAACCTCTACTATGATGATATATCCTCCATATAGTGTATAACTATATATAGAAACCCATTTAAATTGTGGAACACATTTGTCTCTTAATATCCTATGGATGAATCAAGGATATATATAATTTATATTCCACATATTTTATTGCATGTCTAACGCATTCCACGGATCGAGTAATCAATTGAATTAATAAATAATATTTTTTTTATAAAATATCCATTTTGAATAAAGGATAATGATTTATCAATATTTCCACATATAATAAAATAACATTCAATTTAATCACCTTATGATAAATGTTATATTTTTCAAGAAATCATCGTATCCATGAAATTAGATATAGATATTTAGCGGAGCATTGTTATCAAATGATCATAGGAAATGGAATCTTTTATGTAGACTAAAATGAATCAATGGTGTGAATGTCAATACTAACCATGGAAAAATATATTTTAAACCTTCTATAAGCGGAATAATGATTGTATAAATACAAAATATTATATGTGATTTAAAAAAAATGGATTATTTTAGATGAATAGAAAATACATAAAAAGATATTTTAAAAAGAGTCATCAAAATAATATACTTTATTTGAAAAAACAATTTAAAAAAAATTTATTATAAAATCACTTTTCAAACCATTTTCCTGAAAAATTTACATTTTAAAAATTAAAATTAATCATTATATAACTACAGTGGGTAAATACTTACATTCCATACATTGTAAAAACATTCCTTTTCCATGATTGAAATGTTAACAAATTCATTATCGGTGAGAGACAAGAAGCATCCTTTGAAAACATTGGAAAATGGTAAAATTTTATTTTATAAATCATTTTGGAAAGGGTAAAAACATTTTTCATGAAAACCTTTTTAGAAAACATGGTTGTTTAAATAATACATTTTCTCCGACTAACGAGAGAATAAATTCGGGTTTTCCTAAAAACATTCTATAAAACATTTATTGTAACAAAGAGCGTAAAAATGTAATGATACTTTAAAAAGGCCATAACTAACCAAAAGTGAATAAAATGAATCGTTTTTAAAACAATTATGAAATAATTTCCTTTGATGGAAATTCTAGAATGAACAATCCCAAACAAAATGAGATGATGAAGTAAAACACTGAAAAGACCATAATATAGAAGTGAGAATAAATAAATGAATAGATTATGTGTGTAAAATGTAAATCAAAATAAAAAAAGTGTAAATACATCATCATATAGTAACAATTTTTAAAAAATAAAATCAGATAATATTAACTACAATGAGGAAGTGATATAAGCCAATGAAAATGAATTGGGTTGTGAAATTATTTATCTCTTGGTAATTTTTAACTCAAATTCTTATATAATAAATAATTCAAATTTAATCTCAAAATAAAATAAAGTTAAAAAAATTCATTATATAATATATCAGAATGGGTAGTAGATGCACCACACAAAATAAGTGAGTGGTGAACATGACACTTATCAAACGGATTTAAAAAGATAAATTAAAATATCTTACCATGAGTATGAATTGTATCACATGTATTTATAATAATAAATAATAAAATTATTTTAATTATTTAATTTATGATGAATTTATATCATTTATATCATTAATTTTATTTTAGTTATTACTGTGTTGTGTCAAACTATGTAAACAATTAATTTTACATTGGTTGTTTTTGACCAAATTAGGTTTATGTTTAAAATAATACATTAGTAGGTCAACTATGGTCAAAGTGTTCATTATATGACATAATTAGAATAATAATCAGGAAATAATTATTATATTTATACAATAAATAAGTTTTAAAAACAAATCATTGTATATGGTCATGAAAAATAATCTTACTTTACAACCCTAGAGATGGTAGGTCTTACGTACGCATGAGTAACAATCCAATTTTCATTGATATTTTTGGAATGACTGTATATAAAATTAATATTTTAATAACTTAAATCATATCATAAATAAAAAATTATTTAATCATATATTTTTATATATATAATTCCAATGATGTAAAGGAATCACATAGCATTGAGGAGGCTATAGTCCACACATCCATGATCGACTTTATCACTTTTTAAGATTGTGAATGGGTAATAAAGAAAATGATTTATATTATACATAATAAAAGGTAATTCTAGAATTAATATCATATATATTTTCGGTATTTCATATAGTTTTGATCAAAACTTTTTTTATACATTGCATATATTGTGTGATTGAATGAGATTGCTTTTAGGAGATAGTAGTCTACACGTCCAGAAACGATGATTTTATATTCCAAAAAAATTGAGTGAAAAAAGGTATGTTCTATAAAATAATTATAGGCTTATAAATAAATTTTAAATATCATTTGTATCATATAAAAAATAGTGTGTATATCATAATTTCCAACCATGATAGGTGATCATGGAAAAATGAACAACTTCATTTCGTGAGGTGGTAGTTCGTCACACACATAAATGATAAATTCGTTTCCCATTATATGGATGTGATTATAATTTTAGTCCTAACTATTAACATAATAAAATATAATTATATTTAGGATGTGGTATTTTTAATAAAATAATGTAATAAAGGGAGTTATGGCGGTGGAGATTGAACATAAAACTAAAGATCTTGAGGAAAGATGTTACCTCTTCTTTGGGAAACTCATATTGGTTTTCACCAAAGGGGTTATATGGATTCATTTACTAGAAAAATAAGGATTCTAGGATGAGGTTATATATTTTTATGATAAATATAGGGACAACATGGTTGATCCAAAGTATCTTGAGAGGTGTGATTAAGTGGGAGGGCTGAGTGCCTCATTATAGTGGAGCAGAAGTGACACTCTTGTAAATATTTGGAAAATGAATTCCTCAAATGTTTTTCCCATTTCAAGTAAATCCACTAATTGTCTAAATTATATTACAGGTATTATATGGTCTAAATATGAACAACCAATGGATTTTGAACACATTATAGGTCATTTTGGCACTTAAGTTTAATGTTTAGTCCCATATTAAGCTAAATTTCTTCTTAATTGATGTCACTAATATTAAATACATTCAATAATATTTGTGTTCAAAAACTAAGTTGAACATATTATAAATTATAAATTTTACCACCCCAATATTTAATAGTATATTTTTTCAATGTAATTCAATAACTTTCACTACACGCAACATCAAGTTCAAGTGCACCACGACTTACCAAACCAGCCGTTCAAAATAGGTTATGAATAGTATGAACTAAATTTTGAACATTATAATATCCTTATAATTTTATAATCCTTATTATGAGTTTTTTAGAACTAATGAAAAAAATTCATTTTTTCAGATAAAAGAAGTATTTTTTTTAAAATGAAATTTTACCGCCTTTTAAAGGCGAACACTTTGTTACATCCAATATTTGAAACATTTATATATTTAATTTGACAAAATAAACATCTTATTTAGAATCGGGACATAATAATTTAGTTTCAATAAATTTTTGGTGTTTTTCTGATAACTTTCATTTTTGGGTGAATAGTGAAAAATACTATATTTTAACTGAAAACAAATTTTTTTATAAAAATAATTTGTAGTGATAAATTTTACATTTTAATGTTTTTTAAGTATAAATAGATTATATTTTTACCATTTAATCCATTGTTATTAATTGGAAATAATTTCACATTGAAATTGAACATAAACAAGTATCAATCTCTTGTTAATTATTATTTTTTAAAAACATTATTTTTTGGTTTTGAAAATGGGAATTAATTTAAATTAATAAATTCAACTTCTATGTTTTAAATTTGGTAAAAAAGAACATAATTATTCAATTCATAATATCAAAATTAGCATTGGATGAAATTTTGGTATTTTTTTGAAAACATTCAATTTTTGATGAATTTTGAAAAAACACTGAGTTGTTGGTTAAAATCAACTTTTTATTTAAATATTTATTTATATTATTTAAATTTATTTTATGTAAGAATAGATACATAATACCTATATAAGTTCAATGTAATTCATTGGAGTCATTTTATAATAAGTTTAGATATATAAAAACTTTATTGAACTTTTTACAGTCTATTACCCACCACTTAGGAGCATTTGAAAATTTGTATAAAACATAATTTTACCACTTCTGTGAGTTGAATTTCAAAACTTTGAGAGACATGGTTAACCATAGTAAGTAAAATGTGGTTCAATAAGATGAAATAGTTTTTGGTGAATAATAATTTTTGTCTTTTATTAACCACGGTTAAAAGTAAATTGGGTAATTAAGGGTAAAAATGATAATATAATTACCCTAAAACATGTCCTAATTATATTGGATAAGTATAATTTGACCAAAAAAAACCTTATGAAAAAAATATGATCCTCTTTTGTCCACGTGGATTAGATTGGAACATTTATTAGTATTTTATTTAAAGAAGAGTTAAAAGAGTTAAATTCAATGTTTAACAACTAGTCCATTTTTAATATAGGGTTACACACAATATAAATTCGACTGTAAATATTAATTAGAAAGATAAAATGATTTTCTACATTATGGTATTTTATTTATAATTTTTTGACATTAAACAATTAAATTTATTTACGACACAATGATGATGCAGTAAATACCGTATTAATGAAACATTAAAATATTTGATATTATAAATTCTCAAATAAATGTAATTTGAGACTTTTAGTGTATTATACTAATTTTATAAGTTACTATGACATGTTAGGGTTTATTAAATCAATTTTTTTCGAATTAATCAGGCTATTATAATTTTTACAAAAAACCAAATGCCAAATAATGTCAAAATTGACATAAAATAGTTTTTAAAACAAAAACTATATTATTGGATAATATAATATTCCAAAAAATATTAGGTATGTCCAAAAGGCTTTAATAATATTATATATGTTATTAATGAACCACTTTAGGTTCTCTTGGATGTTTTGAGTATGTTTATTAACCATATAGCGTAAGAATACAAGAAGATACTATAAATGTTAAACTATTTATCTAAGAGTTAAATCCAAATGATACGAGTAAAATTGTAACCTAAACTTGTCTAAAACTTATCGGTTGAGAGTTTTTCGACGCATCCCTACCTTATCCTTTAAATAATTCAATTTGGAGCCATTATAAACCGATAATTATTTTATTATAAAATAATATTTCAAACTTTTCCTAAAGTAACCCTCATCTCTCTTATAAAAGGTCACTTCCCCTTCTCTTAATTTCAATCCTCCATAGCCATTTGGATCAGAAAACCCCTACCCTAATATCCTCCAAAAATCCTAATTTCATATTAGAGGCATTCCTTTGGTCAAAAATCCAACTTAAGGAGCCCTTTTTATCAAATCAAAAGGAAGCACCCAAAAAAGTGGTAAATATTTCTTTACATCTTTCATGATCATTTCCTCTTCCACTTCCTCTTTCTTTGTTGTTTCCATTCTAAAATAATAACTCCAATATCTTATATATACTGTGATGTTATTATAAAAATGTTACAACCATATTAATTATTCTATCCATCCTATAAATGACAAAGTCACCATTCGTGTGTACGTACAGATTACCGTCTCCACGTCTTGGTGTAGTTTGTTTTTCAGACACTTCATTATTTGGATGGGTATAATAATGAGTATAAATGATGTAAATAATAAACATAAAATATTAATGATTCTTTATATATGATATACCATCCAATTACATATGATTTTTCAATCAATATAATGATATTTTCGCACATGTGTACGTACGGCTTACAGTCTGCACGATGTGATGAGATTCATTTCCACGTTCACCATTCAACAATGATTATAAAATATATATCATCAATAAGTATGTAATATATGAAATAATAATTCTAATGGAGATATATATATATGTATGTACTTACATATATCTTATTCACTTAGTTCTGATCAATATGATATGGAAATGGAAATATTGTTTATGCATACGTACGGACTACCGTCTCCATAAACAGTGTTTTCCATTTCATATATATGTCTATTATAAATATTTATATTCTAAATATATATGATATATAAATAATGTTTTATATTCTGGAATTATTTAAACCTCAATCACTGTGATACAATCAAGATTAACAAGTTAATACAAGTACGTTAAAGGAAGTGATTATTACACGAAATATTAATTTAACATGGAAATTATTATTAAATGGGTAGTAAAAAGTCATAAATGAATCATTTATGATATCATAAATATTAATATGGTTCTGGTATATTTTAATAACATACTAGGGTCTTCATAAGATAGGTTAAACATACCCTCGACTAAAGGAAAATATATGGTAAGGGTTAATTTCACAGTCTCTTTGTTATCCGAGGTTGTTTTTATGTAAGTATATACTCAAAAATTGTTTTGTGCATGTCCTCATGTGCAAAAAATATAAAAGCATGACAAAATCATTTTCACTCACCAAAAAATATTATAATTTTTTTTCTCCAATCAGGGAAGGTTTAGACTATTTTACTTATCCATTTTTAATTCCACCACAAGTTGTTATAGATACAATGTTCCAAAACAAATTCAATTTTTCATTCTCAAATTCAGAAATGGAAAATGTGGACACTCAAAACTCACACCTCTCAAGATGATAAAATTCATTTGTGGAGGTTCACACTTTCACCAACCAAAAGTGAAAATCATTATGTTTGAAAGAGAACTTAGATTCCAATACCTATGAAAAGTTCACAAAAATCAAGAGGTCTTATTGAGGGGTTTTTCTGTGGCTATTGGAAGGTAGGAATATAATGTCCAAGAGAGAGAAGAAGAGTGGTAAAATGCCATCATAGAAAAAGAAATGAACATTTTTCGAAACAAAACAAGGAAGGAAATGAAAACTCATATTTACAAGGCAATGATTGTGTGAAGAAAGACACGATATTGGATGAAAATTTTAAGGGGATGAGAAGATGAAATATTTACAAACCAAAAAAGTGCTTCAAATGACATTAGAATATAATGCAAGTCTTCTTTTTTCATTCTTTTTTTTACTTTTTTCGAAATTTGAACTTGGAAAAGATCAAACACTCATATCCCAACCCGTGATTGATCTCATCACGACGCTAATTGTAATAGTTATAACAAGATCAATGTTTTAGGAAGAGTAATTTTTAACCTACCAATGAAATAACCCAATTTTTTTTGCTCTTGTTTTTTGATTTTTTTTATTTTTTTGAACAATTGTCAATAACATTAACTAATTTACATAAATGAAAGTATAGTACATTCCCCAAAACACACTGAATGAAAATCTCTCCCCCAGAATGAAATGGTTTCATATCCTCAATCATATGATAACATGGTGAAATCAAAAAAAGGTACCCAAAATGACCCCCCACACTTAAATTTCAAAAAAATTATGAAATGAAAATCCATTTTGATATTGGGTGGGAAAAGGTATTGGGCTTGTAATGTGGCTATCAATGAAATGGTTTTCATAGGCTCGAATGGGCTTTCAAAGGAGGATTAATGTAATGGAAATGGGAGGCTATTTGGCTATTTTGATTCTCATGTGGTTCAAAAAATTGCTCTATCATATTAATGCACACTGAAGTAGTAAATTCATCACGAAGTTCCATAAACCCAAGACTCAAAAATGGGGGTGAAAACACACATTTTGAAAAGATGGCCATAGGTATCCTTGGAATGAAAGCAAATGTTGGTTCTCATGTTTGGGGAAAATAATTTTCCAAATCAATAACTGAGCATTAAAAATGAATTATTCTTGACACAATATTTTTTATCCAAATATATTATGAAAAAAAATTGAGATAAAACAATTTATTTTGACTCCCTAAAATGGTTGGACAAAATTTGAAAATTGAAGGAGAGTAAGTATGACTCTTTTGGTTTTTTTTACATTTTTTTTGTTTTTTTACTGTTCTTTAAAATACACACCAAAATAAAAGAGAAAAAGGAAATGAATGTTTTTGATGAAGAAAGTGGTAAAAAAATGAAATAGAGAGGAAAAAGAAGAAAGAGTGGGAGCGGGGATGTGATAGAGAGAGTTAAAGGGAAGTGGTGCCCCTGGTTTAGATTTGGCAGGTTTCCATTTCCATCTAGTGGTGGGTCGACTGCAGAAGTTGGGGATCCAGTGGAAGTCAATGTGGTTCTAGGATTTTGGGATGTTACCTGAAAATGAAAAATCATTATCCATCTAATGAAAAACATAAAACAAATTAATATTTTATAAAATTAAAAGGAAACATGGGTTGCCTCTCAAGAAGTGATGTATTTATTTGTCTACAGCTAGACAGTTGTAGTAGACTACCCATAGTCCGATAGTTGCCACCATATTTTTTCAACTCTAGAGTACTTCCAAAAAAACTTCTCCCTTTGGATGCCTGACTTTTCATTTGATAATGTATCCCCTTACTAGATTTTTCACTTGTAATTCAATGTGGTTAGAAAGAGAATATAACTATCCTCCCTTCGGTCTTCAGCGTGAGGATGGATTTTATCCACAATGTAATGGTTTTCTATTCTAGGAAATTCAAGATGATACCTCAATTCTGATGGTTCATTTATGTAAGGTTCAGATAACACAAAAGCATATTATGATATCCCAATTGTTTTTAACTCATTTATTTCATCACTTACCGATGTTGAGTAACGAGGATCAGTGGAGTCATAAGACTGAATAAAATTTTCAATATCCATTATTTAAATTTTTTTCGCCAAATAATGGTCAACTTAAACCTCACCAGTGATCACTTTATTAATTATGGAACAAATCTCACAAACATCACTACCATCGGGACAATATAATCATATTGGTTCATCATTCACCTCACATATAACAGAATTTTCAGAATCATGGATACGAAATGATGAATGTTGGATAATCATATTTTAATCCACAAATGAGAATTCTTGTTCATTTTCTTTTTTACCATCCATGTTGGAGAATTTGAGGTCATAGGTGAGATGCGATACCAAATAGTTTTCAAGATCCTTTAGATCAATTTAGTTTGCATTTGTAATGTCAACATCAATTTCTCCATTTATGACTTGTTTAATGATGATGAAATATTAACAAACTCCTCTATTAGTAGAACATGAAGAACATGTTGGATTGAGATTCAACAAACTCTCATAGAGACTTTCGGAAGCATAGATATAGAATAAATATTGATTATATAATGGGTATCACATGGATTGAAATTTTTTTAACGTGACCAGTTGGTCACCAAATTCCATGGATAAGATTTATGCATGGACATCAATTTTGGTTTTAGATTTCATATGGAATGGTCTTCCTAGAATCAGAGGAGATTGGAAATAAGTTATATCGCCTTCCATGTCAAAGACATAGAAGTCAGCTGGGGAGATAAGATCATTGACTCAGACAAGGACATCCTCAATTATTATCTTAGGACTAGTTGTGTTTCGATTGTCGAATTGAATGACAACACCCATTGGATGTATGGAACCTAGACGAAGGTTGGAGAATATGGATTTGAGCATGAAATTAATTGAGGCTCCTAGGTCTATGAGTGCATCATCAAAGTTGGAACTTCCAATTTTTCATGGAACCGTAAAGGTCCTTGGATCTTTTCACTTACTAGGTATGGACCCCTAGGTTGAAACATTTTCAAAGGTCCTAAGTTGCCTCTTGTGGGAACACAACTCCTTGAGAAACATGGAATACTTACGAATTTTTTTATGGCATATAACAGGGGAATGTTTACTTCAACAGGTCTAAACATGTCGAGCATTTTAGGATAAGGTTCAAAGGACTTATTTTGCTTAAAAATGTCTTGAGGAAAAGGAATTGGGTTCCTATACTGACTTGATGGAGGTGAGGGAATGGTTTCAGGTTCCTTTTTAATTTTCTTCTTCTTTCCATTTTGTAGGTCAACATTTAAAGGTGGTTTATATAACTTATCTTAAGGAATATAAATTTTGCTTCCCCGATCTAAGTGCAATTGCACTTACATTTCCATTGGGGTTGGGTAATGGTTGAGATGGGAGTTTGGAAGAATTGGATGGATACTGATGAATAAGGTGGGATGCATGTTGACCTATTTGGGTTTCAATGTTCTTGAGGTTAGAACGGGTGAAGGAGGAATGATATTACACTGCACATTCCAATGGTTTCTTGGAAGAAGAGGCTTGTCCCAGATTGAGATTACCTAGATTTTGGTTATTCGGAAAGTGATTGTGTTGGATTTGGAATTGGGAAGTCTTATTAGGATAATGGAATCCAGGATGCGGATTGTTCATTTGAGGTTGAGGAATAAAAGGATAAGGTTTTTTGAAGTTACCAACACCTTGACCATATTGAAATTGGTTTGGGTTTTTAGGATGTAATTGAGGGGTATGAGAGATGGGATTAGCATACCTAAGGCCTTGGTTATAAAAGTAAGAGAAGGGCTCAAAGTGAGGTTGGTTGAAGTTTCTAATGAACTCGCCTCATTGTTGAGGGTTGGTGTTCCTCTGAGAATATGCTACATTTAGCTCCATTGGTCCAGATAAATTAGATTGAACCTCTTAATGTTGAGGGAATGTGACAGTTGGATGATATGGAGAGTTGCAGATTCCACAGTTTTTTATAGGTCCAGGAAACATTTATTGTGGTGAAGATGAGGTTGGGGATTTGGTAGCCACAACTAGTAGTCACACAAGACCTGTTAGTTCACTCATCTACTCGGTCATCTTTTTCGTCTCAATTGATTGATTATCTTGGGCTTGTTTGACTTGAGCATGTGATTGAGTATGTAATTTTTTTGTGTTTGAAGCCATGTTACTTATGAGATCTCTTGCAGCTGTAGGAGTTTTATCAACAAGAGCACCACCACTTTTGGCATAAATGAGTGTTCTCTCCATAGCCAATAACCCCTCATTGAAGTATTGGATCAAGAGTTGGCCATGGATTTGGTGATTTCGGCAGGTTGGAACAAGTTTTTTGAACCTCTCCCAGTACTCATGTGGTGATTCACTTTGGAACTGAGGTATACCACTTATTTCCTTTCAGATAGGAGAAGTACGAGAACCAAGAAAGAATTTATCTAAGAAAAGTCGCTTCATGTCATTCCATGTGGTTATAAAAGCAGGAGGGAGGTAGTAAATCTATGACATAGTAGTTTCATATTGGGAAAAAGGTAATTCTCGGAGTTTTATTTGTTCCTCAGAAACCCCTTGTGGCTTCATGGTAGAGCACACCACATGGAACTCTTTACGGTGGAGATGTTGATCCTCACCAGCTAGCCCATGGAAATGAGGAAGAAGATGAATCAAACCTGATTTGTGTTCGAAGTCATCTTCTATGTTTGGATATTGAATACCAAGAGGTTGGTAATTCATATCAGGGGTAGTGAGTTATTTAAGTGTTTTTTCCCAAGGATTGGCCATATCTAATTCAATTGGTTGGACAAGTACTTGTCCTTGAATTATTTGATTAACTCTTATGTTCCCCCTAAGTTGGCAAAGTGTTTTCAAAAATTTCTGGGTCAAACAAATCCAATGGATTGTTTGGGAGGATATAGGTCATTCAGAAAGATGTTGGAAGAAAAAGAAAGATGAGTTTTTCTTTTTTTTATCTTCCGTTTATGATTTTAATGAGGAAGGTGGGTTTTTCTTTGTGTTTATTTTAATTTTTTTTCAAATTTGTTTTTTAGGATTTTTTTTATAAATACCAGAAACTAACGACTACTTAAATCCCCATCCCCGGCAATAGATCCATTTGAAATGCACGGACGAATGTCGCATATCGACCAGTCAATGTTCTAGTGATCTATTAATGTGTATAGCAGCACTCAGGTCGAATCCTCGGTGATGATACTTTGTAATAGTCGTTTTTTTAGTTGATCGTATTCTGATGGGGGGGGGGGGGGGGGTTGTTTGTAGAGATTAATTGAAGTGCTTAATTATTGTTTATTGATTTAACAATTTGATAAATATTGGGGTGAGTTCATTTTTAGGGAGTTAATATTGTGATACCCTAAAGTTTTACTTTATATTGTAGTTAATTTAACACCCACATCGTAAAATAATGTTGATTAGAATTACTAAGTGTTAAGGCATTAATCCAAGCCTTAACGTATCATAGGGTTATAATATCAATCAGATATTGATTATTGTAGTGTATTTATGGTTTCAATAATATAGGGAAACCACGCGTTAAACAAAACAAGTCATTAATCCATAATATATTAAGTCTTACATACACTATGTTAAATTAAAGAATATTCATCGAACAGATACTCTCAATCACTTAACATACCTAAATTTTGACTCACCCAAATAATATATTTACTTATCCATTGATATTAATATTAATCTGGTTTATATATTTATGATGATGAATTAACAAGAGAATAAAAAGAAAGCAATAAGAAAAGAGTGGTACGTCGAACACACACAGACGAACAATGATGAGAATTAAAAAATGGACATTTGATTCAAAGAGGAAGAAAAATAATTTAAGGTGATTCAACCATATATAATCTATTTTAAGAACATTAATATTGAACTACAAAAGTTGGATGAGAATAAAAGATATTGAAGAAGAAATTTGCATTAAAATAGAATTACAAAACACAAACTTACAGGATTACAAATGAAAAACAACACAAAAATGAATGGAAATAAAGAAAGGAGGAAGTGTATCTCAAGTGAAAAAATGAGTATGGAAGGTCCTCCCAACCCGTTTTCAAGGCTTTGGTCGTTTCAATTGATTCCCATATCTTCTGAAATGCCAAACCCTTTGAAGGAGATGAGGGGGATATATTTATAGCCCACGGAAGTGGACTGTTTGAATTCCAAATCTGTCCCTCCACTTGACTCAAAAATCTAGACATCCAGACAGTATAATATTGAGATATCTCCTTCAACATTGTAGATAATAATGTTTTCCACCGTCTCTCAACATTTGGATTCTTTTGGACTTATGGATCCAATTTTATGTCCTGTTGATTAACCAATTTTAATATGTCCATTTAAATCCAATCTTTTTGAAATCCAAATTGTGAAAGGGTTTTGGTTAGTAATATGTCTCCAAATCTGAATTATTTCTTCAAAAAAGTCATCCGCTATATCTCCTCTTTCACGCTGCAAAATCCCAGCTCGATTTGATGATTAAATCATGAGATATGTGCTAAATAGTGTCCGGATATGAATTCACGGCCAGAATGGTGGGATGGACTTGAAATCTTCATTTGGGACCCTTGTTCATAGATTTGGGCCCTAAATTTTTTATCTGTGATGCTTGTGGATAATCATGAACAGATGGTCTAGTTTCATAAAATATGGCTTTGGGAGTGAGACTAGTAACTCAATCATCATGGATGGTCCAGTTTCTTCACAAATTCTTTGGGTCATCTTGTGTGGTCCATATGGGCCTTCAAATGGAAGAATTGTCCCATGATACCTTCTAATGAAATGCTGGATTTTAATTAGCAATCCAACAAAACATGAACCACACAATTTGGATTAGTAGGGGGAGAGTTATAAATAAAATATTAAACTGACTCAATTGGACTACATCTTAAAAATGCTCAAAATTTATACTTAGTATTAAAACATTAATATTTAACACAAATTATTCATATTTCATATAAAATAAGTAAAGGGAGTATATAATAAGTCATGAAAATTTTAATAAAATCAAATCCCCCATACTTAGTCTTGTTCATGTCCTCATGTGCAACAAATATAAAAACATGACAAAATCATTTTCACTCAACAACAAAAATTTAAATTTTGTTTTCTCCAACCAGGGGAGGTTTAGACTATTTCACATGTCCATTTTTAATTCCACCACAAGTTATTACAGAAAAAATTTTAGAAAACTAATTCATTTTTTCATTCTAAAATTTAAAAAGGGAAAATGTGGAAACTCAATACTCACGCCTCTCAAGATGGTAAATTTCATTTGTGGAAGTTCACCATTTCACCAACCAAAAGTGAAAATCGTTGAGTTTGAAAGAACTCTCAACTTCCAATCCCTTTCCAAAGTGCACAAGAATCACGAGGTATTATTAATGTATTTTTTGTGGATATGGTACAATAGAAATATAATGTCCAAGAGAGAGAAGAAGAGGGGTAAAACACCAACATAGAAGAAGCAATGCACATTTTTTTCGAAACAAAACATGGAAGGAAATGAAAACACATATTTTCGAGGGATGATTGTGTGAAGAAAGACACAATAGAGGAAGGAAATTTTAAGGGTATGAGAAGATAAAATATTTACAAACCCAAAACCTGCTCCAAATGACATAAGAATATAATGCAAGTGTTATTTTTTTCTTTTTTTTTCAAAATTTGTACATGGAAAAGATCTCACACTCATATCCCAACCCATGATTGATCTCCTCATGAATCTAATTGTAATATTTATAACAATAGAAAAGGTTGAGGAAGGGTGATTGTTGACCGACCCATGAAATAACCCAATTTTTTTTGTTCTTGTTTTTTGAATTTTTTTTTTGATTTTTTTAACACCTGTCAATAACATTAACAAAATTATATAAATTAATGTACATTACATTCCCCAAAACACACTAAATGAAAAACTCTCCTCCAGACTAAAATGGATTCTTACCCTCAAACATATTATAACATGGTGAAATCAACTATAACACCCCAAGAATCTACAGTACGCTTCTCTTTGAAGAATGTGATAGTGTGTGTTGTACACAACATCGAGTTCTAACACACCACATCCAATCAAACTAGCCGTTATGAATAGTAATAACAACTTTTTGAAATTATATATATTTTATATTTCAAAATAGACATTGTTTTTGAATTCGTAATATCAATTATAGCTTAGGGTGAAATTTTGGCATTTTTCTGAAAAACAACAATTTTTTATGAATAGTGAGAAAACTAAGTGGTAGTTAAAAAACTGAATTTTTCATAAAACATAATTTTACCACTTATGCGAGTGGAATTTCAAAAATCTCAGAGACACGGTTAATATCAAGTAGTAAAATGTGGTTCAATGAGATAAAAATATTTTTTGGTGAATAGTAACTTTTTACTTTTATTTACCACGGTTAAAAGTAAATAGGGAAATTAAGGGTAAAAATGATATTAATATTACACTAAAACATGTCCTAATTCTATTGTACAAGTGTATCTCGACCAAAAACAACCTTACGAATAAAATATTTTCATTTAGGTCCACTTGGATTAGATTAGGACATTTATTATTATTTATTTCAAAGAAGAGTTAAGAGAGTTAAAATCAAGGTTTATTTACTAAAACATTTTTAATATAGGGTTATACATAAGATAAATTAGATTATAAATATTCATTAGAAAGATAAAAATATTTCCTACAATATTATATTTTATTTATAATCTTTAGACAGTAAATAGGTTAATTTATTTATGACACAATGATGATGCAGTAATTACCATAATAGTGATTAAATTAAAATATTTGATATTATAAATAGCCAAATAAATATAATTTGAACTTTATATGAATTAAAATAATTTTCTAGGATAATATGAAATGTTAGGATTGATTTATTTAACTTTTTTAGAAGTAATCATTCTGTTATGATTTTCACAAAAATCAATTATTGAATAGTGTCAAGATTGACATAAAAGAGTTTTTAGAACAAATAGTATATTATAAATTGATATTAAATTCCTAAAAATCTAAGGATCGGCCAAGAGACTTATATAATGATAGGTGTATTATTAATGGACCAATTGGGGGTATCTTGGAGATATATTGTATGTTTATTAACTATATAATATAAAAATACAAAGTGACATGGTAAGTGTCAAACTAATTAACTAAGAGTTAAAACTAAAAGATAAGGTTAATATAATGACCCAAACCTGTTTAAATTCAATTGGTTCAGTGTTTTTAGACCCATCCCCACCTTAAAATTTAAATAATACACTTTGGAGCGATTATAAACCGAATATGAATTTATTATAAAATAATATTTCTAGGTTTTCCAAAGGTGCCCCTCACCCCTATTATAAAAAGGCACTCCCCCTTCTCACTAATTCACACATTCAAAGCCTTTTGGTTCGGCCAAACCCTTCCCAAATACTCTCTAGACGTCCCTAAATACAACCTAGAGGCCTTATTTGGATCATAAAGCCAACCTATGGATCCCTTTTGATCAAATCAAAAGGAAGAACCCGAAGAAGAGGTAATGTTTTCACCACCCTTTTTCAAATTTGTTTCTTCATAAACATATTCATTCTTTGTTATTACCATTCTAAAATAATGAATCCAGTATCTCCTATATACTGTAATATTATTAAAAATATGTTACAACCATATTCCTTATTCTATCCATCCATTGAATGACATGTCATCATACGTGCGTACGTACGGCTTACCGTCTCCACGTCGTGGTGTAATTGTTATTCAATATATTATTATTTAGATGGGTATAATAATGATTTATAATTCCTGAAAATAATAAATATAACATGATAATTATTCTTTATATATGATATACCATCCAATTATGTATTATTTTAATATCAAAATAATGATATTGTCACTCGTGCGTACATACGGACTACCGTCTCCACGAACGCGATGAGATTAATTCTCCATCGTATCCATTCAAGTATAATTATCATTTGATGATTTAAAAATAATTTTTACAGACTTTATATCATTCTGGATATTAATAAGATACAACCAATCCATGAAAAACATGGCTTATGTAACAAAACATATAAAATAAAATGAGTAAGTTAACACCCGAAACAACGATAATACTAAGATATTATTAACAAATCAATGATAAAAGATCATATATGATATCATATGAATTTATATGCTTCTTGTATAATTTAATAACAATTATTTCACTATTATACAGGAGGTTAACCTACCCCCATTCAAGGAAAAGTACAAGGTAAGGGTTTATTTCGCAATCGCTTCATTATCCGAGGTTGTTTATACGTGATTATCTACTGGGACTTCTTTATCATCCACATCCATGTTTCTTAAAAATGTATTTCAAAAGATTTTTACTATAGGTTAAAGTCATTTATACCATTTTTGGATTTTATAAGTGGTTTATAAAGGAATATTTCCGTCGTTTTCCTAACAAGGTCCTTTTTAACCTTTTTATCAGAAATAAGGTAAGAATGTTTGTTTTTAACTTATACGGCGGGTGCGGCTATTTTTCGCCGTTATAAAATCGTCGAAGCTTCCCTTACAAGATTATAAGAATATTTTCAAATAAAATGTTTTATTTTATAAATAATGACTCTTAAATTATTTATAAATAGAAATAGATATTTCTCTAAAAAGAGTTTTGATTTCATCTATGTCAACATCCTTTGACGGATTTTACGCTTATTTGAAGTTGATTTATTATGCTAAAAAACTTATATTTTGTATTGAAATTGTTGTGATATGTTTGACTGTAGATGTGTTATTTCATACCATTCATGGTTTATGGATGAAGTATTTACATTTCGTATGCTAGTTTTAATACGAATGTTTATGTTATGTTAAAACCCGTTCATATGAGGAATTCATTGAACTAAATATTTGACAGGTGGATCCCGCTATAGCTCCTCGATGTATCGGTAGGTCTCATGAGACAAACTTGTGTCTTGGCACAAGGCCTTGACAAAATCTTATTTGTATTCTTAGCACGAGGCCTTGGCTATGTGGTTATGATAGTCTGGCATTATGTATTCCATTATTATGAAAGTGGTTATTGATATTGCCTGTGATTATTCGATTAGTAGAATATCCATGTGAATAAGTAAATGGAATTATTTCATTTTATTTTTTCCATGATATGTTGAAGTTAAAGTTTAAAAGTCTTTTGTTTTAGTTATACATTTCCTTAAATGTTTATTATTATTTATGAAAGTTTCTTCTATATTGTTATCCTTACTGGGAATTTGAGATCACCCCTTTTCTATGTTTTATTTTTCCAAGGATGTGAAGAAGTAAATTATGAAAGACCTGCAGGGATAGTATGAGGGGATAAGAGTGTGAAATATGGAGACTATGTTGTTGTAGTTTTCATTTTATGATGTAATGTAAACCTTATGAATATATCTAGTGTTTCCAAGGATAGTAAACCAATTGGTCTTTCGAGATTTGATCTTTCTTATGACCATGCCAATGTTATGTAATAATGCACCGACTCTGGGTAACTGGGGTCAGGGCATTACAGTTGGTATCAGAGGAAGTTTATTACAATCCTTGGAAGCTATATTTATATAAACTCTAATTAGAGCACATAAATTTAAGATGGACTTTGATGATTAGTATAGAAGAACTTTCTAGAATTTTGGTATTGTAGAGATTTTGTGAGTTTTCCGATCAATACATCCCTGTCTCGATACGAGCTGGTAGAGGCGGCTCTGGAAAAAATGTACCTAAGGGTAAACCCCAAAAACACCACTTTGAGCTAGACTCGAACGGGAACTGGTGCAAGACAACGGGCCTTGGTGCACTCTTGGTTACGACACTCCCAGGGGATATGCTTAGGATTACTCTCATTTTCATTACAAATCATTATGAAAGGTTTATGAGTATATACTTCCTCAATGAAAACATTTTTATGATTATGGATTATATCCATAAATAGTTTAATTTATGTTAAGTGTTTTATAAGTATGGAATTGTGTATTTTGATTCATAAACTAATCTAGTATATTCCATTGTGTAGAAATGGCGCCTAGTGGAAGAAATGGAAACTGTATCAATTCACGCACTCCATGTAGGGATTACCATCCTGCTCAAGATAATTATAGTGGAGTCGGTGATGCAACTGGTGCCGATCAGCTAATCACCATACTAGGATATCTCACTCAGGTTATGAATAATAACCATACCCATATGGAGCACCCTGATCCGCAACATGGAGGATCAAAGTTAGATCGCTTCATGTGGAAACAACCACCAACGTTCAATGGGAGTAAAAATCCCTTAGTATCTGACCAATGGATAAATTCCCTAGAGAAAATATTTCAGGCTTTGGGGAGTTGTGAAAGGGAAAAAGTTGTCATGGATGTTTACCAACTCACTGGAGATTCTGATCAATGGTGGCCATTGATTCAAAACATGATGGAAGACGATGAAGTATCAAATATGGAATGGAGGGAGTTCAAAAATCTGTTTTTAGAAAAATACTTTCCTCACGACCATTGAGCAGATATGGAAAGGCAATTTATGAGTCTAAGACAAAAGGAGGATGAGAATGTCACAAAGTATGAGGATAACTTTACAAGGTTAGCAAGGTATGCTGGAGATTATATACGTAACCCAAGAAGTAAGATTGATCGTTTCTTTGATGGGTTAAAACCATTTCTTCATCGAGAATTAGTCTCACAATCTTTTTCGTCGTACGAAGACATTGTCTCATGTGCTATCAAGACCGAAAAGGAATTCTCTAAGTCTTATGACTTTAAAGTAAAGCAAGATAAGAAGAGATCTACTGATCAATTTGGGAATGGAAATAAGGGGAATAATGGAAAGGTTGAATATCCATCAGGTGGTTAATGTGGGAAGAAACACCCTGGTTCTTGCTTGAAGGGAATGGGTGTCTGTTACAAGTGTGGTGAAAAAGGCCACCAAGCTCGTGATTGAAAAGGGAATAAGGAAGCTACCAATGTTCAGTGCTACAATTGCAGGTAGATGAGATATTATTCAAATGAATTTCATAAGCATCAGGGGAACTTACCTCAAAAAAGGCCAAGGGATCAAGGCCAAGCTTATGTTATCACTACTGCTGAGGTAGAAGCTCCGAAAGACGTGGTGGTAGGTAATTTAATGGTTTCCTCAAGTTTATCAAATGCATTATTTGATTCTGGATCATCGTATTGTTTCATATCTTCCCTGTTTTCTAAGAAAATTAGATATTTCCAATTTTATTTAACAAGGGAGTTGTCAGTTAATACTCTTAAGGGAAGTATCCTTGCAAAAACGTTTTGTGAATCAGTCCCCATTAGAGCACATAAATGTTCTTTATCTGCTGATCTCATCGCCATACATATTATTGAGTTTGATATAATCCTCGATATGGACTGGCTTTCAGACCATGATGCGAAGATTTTTTTTAAGAAGAAGGAGGTTATGATTTTTGATGATGATGATAAGGAACACCTTATCTTTAGAGTAGAATCGTCACCACCTAATTCTTATCTATATCTACCCCCAGTAGCTCAACTAAATTCAATTATTGGGGAGGAAGAGAATTAAATGACTATGGGTGAGGAAAGGAATGTTCAAATAGAGGATGTACCTATAGTGAAAGAATATGTAGATGTGTTTCCAGATGATTTACCTGGACATCCTCTAGAACGAGAAGTTGAGTTTTCTATTGATTTAATTCCTGGATCAAGGCTTATATTGAAGACCACTTATAGAATGGCCACTGTAGAATTAGTTTAACTAAAGAAACAATTAGAGGAATTGAGTAATAAGGGATTTATTCACCCTAGTGTTTCTCCATGGGGAGCCCAAGTTCTTTTTGTTAAAAATAAATATGGATCTATGAGGTTATATATCGACTATATGGAGATCAATGATATAACAATAAAGAAAAAGTATCCCCTACCTCACATTGATGATTTATTTGACCAACTTCATGGAGCTCAATACTTTTCAAAGATTGACCTTTGATCTGGATACCATCATTTTTGTGTGAAGAAGGAAGACATTCCGAAGACAACATTTTAAACTAGGTATGGGCATTACGAGTTTACAATAATGGCTTTTGGATTGACTAATGCACCCTATGTATTCATGGATCAAATGAATAGATTTTTCAAGGAATATCTCAATGAATTTGTGGTGGTATTTATTGATGATATCTTGGTATAATCCAAAATCTATGAAGATCATGAAAATCCCTTGCGCATTATCCTGAAGTCTCTGAGCAGACATGAATTATATGAGAAGTTTAGCAGGTGTGAATTCTGGCTTCAGGAGATTTCTTTTCTTGGCCATATTGTCTCTAAAGATGGAATCTCTGTTGATTTTTCTAAGAACAAGGAAATCTAATAATGTCCATAACCTACGAGTATAACTGAGGTATGTAGTTTTATTGGTTTAGCAGGTTATTATTGACATTTCGTCCAAAATTTTTCCCGATTGGATAACCCATTAACGAAGCTCACACGTAAAGGGGTTAAATTTGTTTGGACAAAAGAGTGTGAAGAATGTTTCGAAGAACTGAATTGAAGATTATTCAATTCTCTTATATTGACTCTACCATCGGGGAATGATGGGTTCGTTATTTATAGCGATGCATTGAAGAATGGACTTGGTTGTGTATTTATGCAGAATGATAGGGTTATTGCCTATGCATCAGGATAGTTGGAAATTCATGAAAAAAAACTATCCTACTCATGATCGCGAGTTAGAAACTGTGATCTTTTCTTTGAAGATATGGAGGCACTACCTCTATGGTGAAAAATGAGAGATTTATACTGATCACAAGAGTTTGAAGTATATTTTCTCACAAAAAGAACTCAACATGAGGCAAATGAGATGGCTTGAATTACACAAGGATTATGATTGTACGGCACAATACCACCTGGGGAAAGCAAACAAGGTAGCAGATGCTTTGACCAGAAAAGACCATGGAGTTTTGAACGTGATGAGAATTGAAAGGGATCCAATTTTCATGGATCTAGTGAAGATGGACATGGGAATAACTATGGAAGGTGAAACATCAATGCTTTTTCAAATGGTTTCCAAACCATCTTTACTAGAATAGATTAAGAGTTCTCAGACCGATGATGAAGAATTTCAAAAGAAGATTAAAGCAGTGAATGATGGGAGATTGAGATACTTTGTGTACGAAGATGGAATTTTGAAATTTGGGAAGAGACTTTTTGTTCCCGATATACTTGATCTAAAAAGGGAATTGATGGATGATGATCATAGTTCCAATTTCTCTATACACCCTGGGAGCACCAAAATGTATAGAGATTTGAAGAAACATTTTTGGTGGGACAACATGAAGAGGGAGATTTCGGATTTTGTGTCAAGATGTATGGTTTGTCAACAAGTGAAAGATGGAAGGCAATAGCCTGGAAGAGTCATGCAACCACTTCTCATACCAGAGTGGAAATGGGACAATATTACGATGGAATTTGTCATGGGGCTACCAAGGACTCCTAAAAGGAATGATGCAATATGGGTCATTGTTGATCATCTTACCAAGTCTGCACATTTTCTTTCTATCATAAAAGATCTACCACTGGAACATCTTGCAAGACAATATATTAATGAAGTGGTGAGACTTCATGGAGAAACCCTATCGATTGTTTCTGATCGTGATCCCCATTTTACTTCAAGATTATGGAAAAGTATTCAGAAAGCCTTAGATACTGAACTTTATTTGAGCACTGCCTACCACCCTCAAACAGATGGACAATTAGAACGAACTATTCAAACCTTAGAAGACATGTTGTGATCCTACTCACTTGACTTTCAGGGTATGTGGGACCAATATTTACCTTTGGTAGAATTTTCTTATAACAATAGCTTCCATTTGAGTATTCAGATGGAACCATATGAAGCGTTAAATGGAATGTGATGTCGCACACCAACCTGTTGGGATGATGTTGGTGAAAGAAAACCTGTAGGTCCAGAACTGGTAGAGGAAACAATAGAAAAGGTGAACGTAATCCAAAATCATATCAAAGCATCTCAATGTAGGCAGAAGAGCTATGCTGAAAATCGAAGGAAGGATTTGGAATTTCAAGTTAGTGATCATGTTTTTCTGAAGTTATCTCCATGGAAGGGAGTCATGCATTTTGGTAAGAAAGGTATATTGAGTCCCAAGTACATCAGACCTTTCGAAATTCTAGAACGAATTGGGGTTGTAGCTTACCGATTAGCAATGTCACCAAGTCTCTCTAAAGTTCACGATGTGTTCCACGTATCTCTGTTGAGGAAATACATGTCTGAACCAATGCATGTACTCACCTATGAGGAATTAGAACTGGAACCTACTCTGTCTTATTGTGAAGAGCCCATCAGGATTCCTGATATGAGAGAACAATTACTGGGAAACCGGATGACGCGTCTGGTAAAATTTTTCTATAGAAACCATAAGATTGAAGATGAAACGTGGGAACCCGAGGAACATATGATGAAGAACCACCTAAGTCTTTTCGTGCGGTAGTATTCTAGAAATTATGAGGACGAAATTATTTGAATGAGGGGAGAATGTAACACCCCATGCTTCTACGGTACGCTCCTCTTTGAATAATGTGATAGCATGTGTTGTATGCAACATCGAGTTCTAACAAACCATAACCAATCAAACTAGCCGTTATGAATAGTAATACCAAAATTTTAAAATTTTATATATTTTATATTTCAAATTGGACTTTATTTTTGAATTCAGAATATCAATTATAGCTTAGGGTGAAATTTTGGCATTGTTCTGAAAAACTTCAATTGTTTATGAATAGTGAAACCACTAAGTGGTAGTTAAAAAACAAAATTTTTCATAAAACATAATTTTACCACTTCTGTGACTGGAATTTCTAAAATCCAAGAGACACGGTTAATATCAAGTAGTAAAATGTGGTTCAATGAGATGAAAATAATTTTTGGTGAATAGTAACTTTTTACTTTTATTTATCACGATTAAAAGTAAATTGGGTAATTAAGGGTAAAAATGATATTAATATTACCCTAACACATATTCTAATTCTATTGGACAAGTGTATCTCGACAAAAAACAACCTTAGGAATAAAATATTATTATTTAGGTCCACTTGGATTAGATTAGGACATTTATTATTATTTAAATCAACGAAGAGTTAAGAGAGTTAAAATCAATGTTTATTTACTAAAACATTTTTAATATAGGGTTATACATAAGATAAATTCGATTGTAAATATTCATTAGAAATCTAAAAAGATTTCCTACATAATGATATTTTATTTATAATTTTTAGACATTATATACGTTAATGTATTTATGACACAATGATGATGCAGTAATTACCATAATAGTGAAAAATTTAGATAATTGATATTATAAATACGAAAATAAATATAATTTTAGACTTTTCAAGAATTAAAATAATTTTATAGGATAATATGACATTTTAGGATTGATTTAATTAACTTTTTTTGAAGTAATAATTCTTTTATGATTTTCAAAAAAATCAATTATTGAATAGTGTCAAGATTGACATAAAAGAGTTTTTAAAACAAATATTATATTATTAATTGATATTAAATTCCTAAAAATATAAGGTTCGGCCAAGAGACTTATATCATGATAGGTGTATCATTAATGGACCACTTGGGGGTCGCATGGAGGTATATAGTATGTTTATTAACTATATAATATAAAAATAAAAAGTGACATGGTAAGTGTCAAACAAATTAACTAAGAGTTAAAACTAAAAGATAAGGTTAATATAATGACCCAAACCTGTCTAAATTATATTGGTTGAGTGGTTTTCAACCCATAACCACCTTAATATTTAAACAATACACATTGGAGCAATTAGAAACCGAATATGAATTTATTATAAAATAATATTTCTAGCTTTTCCAAAGGTGCCCCTCACCCCTCTTATAAAAGGGTACTCCCCCTTCTCAGTAATTCACACATTCAAAGCCTTTTGGTTCGGCCATCCCCTTCCCAAATACTCTCGAAACATCCCTCACTACAACCTATAGGCCATTGTTTGATCATAAAGCCAACCTAAGGAGCCCTTTTGATCAAATCAAAAGGAAGAACCTGAAGAAGAGGTAATGTTTTCACCACCCTTTTTCAAATTCGTTTCTTTTCAACTTCTTCTTTCTTTGTTATTCCCATTATAAAATAATGAATCAATTATATCTTATATAATTTAATGTTATTATAAATATGGTACAACCATATTCAGTATTCTATCCATCCTTTGAATGTCATGTCACCATACGTACGAAAGTACGACTTACCGTCTCCACGTCGTGGTGTAATTGTTATTCAATATATTATTATTTGGATGGGTGTAATAATGATTTATATTTCATGAAAATAATAAATATAACATGATAATGATTCTATATATATGATATACCATCAAATTATATATTATTTTAATATCAAAATAATGATATTGTCGCTCGTGCGTACGTACGGACTACCGTCTCCACAAACGCGATGAGATTCATTCTCCATCATATCATTTCAAGTATAATTATCATTTGATTATTTAAAAATAATGTTTAAGGACTTGATATCATTCTGGATACTAATAAGATACAACCTATCCATGAAAAACATGTCTTACATAACAAATCATATAAAAGAAAACAAGTAAGTTAACACCCGAAACAACGATAATACAATGATATTATTAACAAATCAAAGTTAAAAGATAATATATGATATCATATGAATGTATATGATTATTTTATAATTTAATAAAAATTATTTAACCATTATAAAGGAGTTTAAACTACCCCCAACCAAGGAAAAGTACAAGGTAAGGTTTTATTTCTCAATCTCTTCATTATCTGAGGTTGTTTATACGTGATTATCTACTGGGACTTCTTTATCATCCACATCCATGTTTCATAAAAATGTATTTCAAAAAAATTTTACTATCGGTTAAAGTCATTTATACCCTATTTGGATTTTATAAGTGGTTTATAAAGGAATATTTCCATCGTTTTCCAAACAAGGTCCTTTTTAACCTTTTTATCAAAATTAAGGTAAGAATGTTTTTTTTAACTTATACGGTGGGTGCGGCTATTTTCTGCCATTATAAAATCGTCGAATCTTACCTTACAAGCTTATAAGAATATTTTCAAATAAAATATTTTATTTTATAAATATATGACTCTTAAATGATTTCAAAATAGAAAGAGATATTTCTATAAAAAGAGTTTTGATTTCATCTATGTCAACATCCTTTGATGGATTTTATGCTTATTTGAAGTTGATTTATTATCATACAAAACTTCTATTTTGTATTGAATGTTTTGTGATATGTTTTACTGTGGATGTGTTATTTTATACCATTCATGGTTTATGGATGAAGTATTTACATTTCTTATGCTAGTTTTAATACGTATGTTTATGTTATGTTAAAACCCGTTCATATGAGGAATTCATTGGACTTAATATGTGATGGATGGAGCCCGCTATAGCTCCTTGATGCATCAGTAGGTCTCATGAGACAAACTAGTTTCTTGGAACAAGGCCTTAACAAACTCTTATTTGTAGTCTTGGCACGAGGCCTTGGCTATGTGGTTATGATAGTCTGGCATTATGCATTCCATCATTATGAAAGTGGTTATTGATATTGCATGTGATTATTCGATTAGTAGAATATCCATGTGAATAAGTAAATGGAATTATTTCATTTTATTTTTTCCATGCTATGTTGAAGTTAAAGATTAAAAGGCTTTTTTTTAGTTATACATTGCCTTAAATGTTTATTATTATTTATGAAAGTTTCCGCTATATTGTTATCCTTACTGGGCATTTGAGCTCACCCCTTTTCTATGTTTTATTTTTCCCAGGATGCGAAGAAGTAAATTATGAATGACCTGCAGGGATAGTATGAGGAGATAAGAGTGTGGACTATGGAGACTATTTTTTTGTAGTTTTCATTTTATGATGTAATTTAAACCTTATGAATATATCTAGTGTTTTCAGGGATACTAAACCAATCGGTCTTTCGAGATTTTACCTTTCTTGTGATCATGCCAATGTTATGTAATAATGCATCGACTTTGGGTAACTGGGGTCGGGGTGTTACATCAACAAAAGGTACCCAAAATGAAATCAACCCCCCCCCCCCACAAACTTAAATTTCAAAAAAATTATGCAATGAGAATCCATATTGATATTGGGTGGGAAAAGGTATTGGGATTTTAATGTGGCTATCAAAGAAAAGGTTTTCATAGGCTCGAAGGGGCTTTCAAAAGGAGGATTACTGTAAGGGAAATGGGAGGCTATTTGGCTATTGTGATTCTCATGTGGTTCAAAAAATGCCTCTATTATATTAATGCACACTAAAGTAGGAAATTCAGCTCGAAGGTCCAAAAACTCAAGACTCACAAATGGGGGTGAAATTACACATTTTGAAATGATGTTCATAGGTAGCCTTGCCATGAAAGAAAATGTTGGTTATCACTGTTGGATAAAAGCATTTTCCAAATCAATAATTGAGCATTGAAAATGTATTATTATGGACACAAAATTACTCATCCAAATATAATATGAAAACAAATTTTTGAGATGAAACCATGCCTTTGGACTCCCTAAAATGGTTGGAAAAAATTTTAAAATTGAAGGTGATTAAGTATGACTCATTTGGTTTTTATTACATTTTTTTTACATTTTTTTTATTTTTTTAGTTTTTTTAGTTTTTTTAGTGTTCTTTAAAATACACACCAACACAAAAGGGAGAAATAAATAGAAAAGTTTTGATGAAGAATGTGGTAAGAAATGAAATAGAGAGGAAAAATAAGTGAGAGTGAGAGAGAGGAAGAGATATAGAGAGTTGAAGGGAAAGAGGTGCCCAATGGTTTGGATTTGGCAGGTCACCATTTCCATCTAGTCATGGGTCAACTGCAGAAGTTGGGGATCTAGTGGAAGTTGATGTGGTTCTTGGATTTTTGGATGTTACCTGAAAAAGAAAAATAATTATCCATCTAATGAAAAACATATATAGAAATTAATATTTCATAAAATTCAAATAAAACATGGGTTGCCTCCCAAGAAGTGCTACATTTTTTTTCTACAGCTAGAGATTTATAGTAGACTACCCATAGTTCGATGGTGGCCACCATATTTTCTAAACTACAGAGTGATTCTAGGAAAACTTTTCCTTTGGGATTCCTAATTGTTCATTTGATAATTTATCCCCTTCCTTGATGTTTTGCTTGCAATTCAATGGGGTTGGAAAAAGAATTTAACTATCCTCCCTTTGGTCTTCAATGTGAGGAATTGTTTTATCCATGGAGTAATGGTTTTCTATTCTTTTAAATTCCATAAGATATCTCAATTATGATGGTTCATTTTTGTAAGGTTCAGATAACACGAAAGCATAGTATGAGATCCAAATTTTTTTTGACTTATTTATTTCATCACTTACAGATGTAGAGTAATGAGGATCAATGGAGTCGTAAGACTAAATAAAAGTTTCAATATCCTTTATTTCAATTTTGTTCTCCAATGAATGGTCAATTTCAACCTCAATAGTGATCACTTTATTAATTATGGAACAAACCTCACAAACATCACCGCCATCAGGACAATATAAACACATTGGTTCAGGGTTCACCTCACATATAACAGAATTTTCATAATCATTTATAGGAAGTTATTAATGTGGGATAATAATATTTGAATCAAAAAATGATAATTCTTGTTCATTTTCTTTATTACCATCCATGTTGGAGAATTGGAGTTCAGAGGTGAGATGGGATTCCAAAGAGTTTTCGAGATCTTTTAGATGAATGGAGTTTTCATTTGTAATGACCACATCAATTTCTACATTTATGACCTGGTTAATGAGGATGCAATATTCAAAAACTCCAATATTATTAGAACATGAAGAACATGTTGGATTGGGATTCAACAGACTCTCAGAGAGACTTTCAGAAGCATGGATAGAGAATACAGATATATTATCTAATGGGTATCGCATGGATTGAAAAATATTTAACATGACCAGTTTGTCCCCAAATTCCATGGATAAGATTCCAACATGGACATCAATGTATGGTTTTAGATGTAAAAAATAATGGTCTTCCTAGAATCAGAGGAGATTGGAAATAAGTTGTCTCACCTTCAATGTCAAGGACATGGAAGTAAGCTAGGGAGATAATATCATTGACTCAGACAAGGGAATCCTAAATTATTACCTCAAGACAGGTTGTGCTTGGATTGGCCAATTGAATGACAACACACATTGGATGTAAGAGACCAAGACCAAAGTTGGAGAAAACAGATTTGGTCATGACATTAATTGAGGCTCCTAGGCCTATGAGTGCATCATAAAAGTTGGAACTTCTAATTTGTCATGGAACCGTAAAGGTCCATGTAACTTTTCACTTAATGGTTATGGACTCTTGGGTTGATGCTTTTTCAAAGGTCCTATGTTGCCTCTTATGGGTACACAACTCCTTGAGAAACATGGAATACTTAGGAATTTGTTTTATAGAATCTAAGAGGGGAATATTGAATTCAACACGTCTAAAAATGTCGAGAATTTCAGGATCAGGTTCAAAGGACTTATTTGGATTAGAAATGGATTGAGGAAAAGGAATTGGGATCCTAAATGGAATTGAAGGAGGTGAGGGAATGGTTTCATGTTCCTTTTGATGTTTCTTTTTCTTTTCATTTTGTAGGTCAACATTTAAAGGTGTCTTATATGACTTATCTTAACGCATAGAAATTTTCTTCCCTGGTCTAATTGAAATTTCACTTACATTTCCCTTGGGGTTGGGTAATGGATGAGATGGAAGTTTGGAAGAATTGGATGGCTGTTGTAGACTAAGGTGGTATGAAAGTTGACCAATTTGGTTTTCAATGTTCTTGATGCTGGAACGGGTGAAGGAGGAAAGATCTTCCACTGCACTTTTCCATTGTTGGTTGGAAGAAGAGGCTTTTCCTGTATTGGGATTACCTAGATTTTGGTTCTTGGGAAAGCGATTTTGTTGGATTTGTAATTGGGAACGCTCACTAGGATAATGGAATCCTGAAGGGGGATTGTTCCTTTGAGGTTGAGGGATATAAGTATATGGCTGTTTGAAGTTACCAACACCTTGACCATATTTAAATTGGTTTGGGTTTGAGGAGGGAATTGAGGGGGATGAGATATGGGATTACCATACCTAAGGGATTTGTTATAAAAAGAAAATAAGCGATCAAAGTTTGGTTGGTTGTTGTTTCCAATGAACTGACTTGATTGTTGAGGGTTGGTGTTCCTATGAGAATATGCTGCATTGAGCTCCATTGGTCTAGAAGTATTGGATTGATCCTCTTGAAGTTGTGGAAATGTGTCAGTTGGATGACATGGAGAGTTGTGAATTCCACAGTTTTTGATCGGTCTAGGAAACATTTATAGTGGAGAAGTTGAGGTCGCAGATTTGGTAGCCACAGATAGTTGTCACACAACACCTATAAGTTCACTCATCCACTCGGTCATCCTGTTTGGCTCAATTGATTGATTATCATGGGCTTGTTTGACTTCAGCATGTGCTCGAGTATGGAATTTTTGTGTGTTTTCAGCCATGTTACTTATGAGATCTCTTGCAGCTGTATGAGTTTTATCAATAATAGAAACACCACTTGTGGCATCAATGAAAGTTCTCTCCATAGCCAATAACCCCTCATAGAAGTATTGGATCAAGAGTTGGTCAGAAATTTGGTTATATGGGCAGGTTGAAAAAAGATTTTTGAATCTCTCCCAGTACTCATTGAATGATTCACTTGGGAACTAATTGATACCACTTGTTTCCTTTCGGATAGAAGTAGTACTAGAAGAAAAATTTAATTTTTCTAAGAAAAGTCACATCATTTCATTCCATGTGGTTATGGAAGTAGGAGGGAGGTAGTAAATCCATGACTTATAAGTGTCAGCTAGGGAGAAAGGGAATGCTTGGAGTTTTATTTTTTCCACAGAAACCCCTTGAGGCATCATTGTAGAGCACAACACTTGGAACTCTTTAAGGTGGAGATGTGGATCCTCACTGGATAGCCTATGGAAATGAGGAAGAAGATGAATCAAACCTGATTTGAGTTCGAAGTCAGCTTCAATGTTTGGATATTGAATACCAAGAGGTTGGTAATTCAAATTAGGGGCAGCGAGTTCTTTATGTGTTTGTTCCCTAGGATTGGGCATATCTAATTCAATTGGTTGGACAAGGACTCGTTCTTGAATTATTTGATTATCTCTTATGTTCCTCCTATGTTGGTGAAGTGTTCGCCCAATATTAGGGTCAAACAAGTCCAAGGGATTGTTTGGGAGGCTACGGGGTATTCAGAAATATGTTGGAAGAAAAAGGAAGATGAGTTTTTATTTTTGTGTTTTCCGTTTATGATTTTATGAAGAAGATGGGTTTTTCATTGTGTTTTTTTTTCAATTTTTTTTTAATTTGTTTTTTTTTGGTTTTTTTACAATAACCAGAAACTAAAGACTACTTAAAGCACCATCCCCGGAAATGGGGCCATTTGAAACGCGTGACCTGTTGTCGCCTATGGACCGTTCAAGGTTCCAGTGCTCTACTAATGAGTATTGCAGCACTCAGGTCGAATCCTCATAGATGATACTTTTTAAAAGTCGTTTGTTTTTAGTTGATTGTATTCTGATTGGGGGGTTTGTTTTTAGAGATTAAATGAAGTGATTAATTATTGGTGTTTGATTTAAAAAATTGATAAATATTGGGGTGAATTCATTTTTAGGGAGTTAAGCATGTGATATCCTGGAGTTTTACTTTATATTATAGTTAATTTAACACCCACATAGCAAGATAATGTTGATTGAAATTACTAAGTGTTAAGAAGTTAATCCAAGACTTATCTTAACATAGGGTTCTAATATCAATCAGATATTATTGATCGTAGTGTATTTATTGTTACAATAATCCATGGAAACCACGTGTTAATGAAAACAAGTCATTAATCCATGACATGTTAAGTCCAATATACACAATGTTAAATTAATGAATATTCATCGAGAAAATAATCTCAATCACTTAACATCCCTAAATTTTGACTCACCACAATAACATATTTACTCATCCATTGATATTAATATTAATCTTGTTTATATATTTATGATAATGAATTAACAAGAGAATAAAAAGAAAGGAATAAGAAAAGAGTGGTACGTCAAACACACACACACGAACAATGATGAGAATTAAAACAAACAGACTTTCAATTAAATGAGGAAGAAAAAAAAAGAAGGATATTAAACTATATTTAAACTATTTTAAGAACATTATTATTAAACTACATAAGTACGATGATAATAAGAGATATTGAAGAAGAAACTTTCATTAAAACAGAATTACAAAACACAAACTTACAAGATTACAAACGAAAAACAACACAAAAATGAAAGGAAATAAAGAGAGGGGGAAGGGTATCTCAAGGTCAAGCATGAGTAAGAAAGATTCTAAAAATACTTTTTCAAGGCTTTGGTCAGGACAATTGATTCTCCGCTCTTTTGAAATGCCAACCCCTTTGAAGAAGAGGAGATAGATGTATTTATAGCCCAAGGAAGTGGACTATTTTCATTCCCAATCGGTCCCTCCACTTGGCTTGATGACTTAGACATCCAGACAGTAGAGTATCGAGATATCTCATTCTACAAAGTTATGAATAATAATGTTGGAAGACCTCCCTCAAAATTTGAAGTCATTTGGACCTATGGAGCCAAAGTTATGGCTGGTTTATTAAACAATTTTATTCTCTCCATTTCAATCCAATCTTTTTGAAGTCCATAATTTGATAGAGTTTTTGAATAGGAATATTCCTTCAAAGCCGAATGATTTCTTTAACAAATTTGGAAGAATATATCTCCTCTTACACACAGCAACATATCAGCTCAATTTGATGATTACATCATGATATATGTCATAAATAGTGTCCAGCTTTTTATTCCTGGATAGAATTATGGGATGGACTTTAAAGATTCATTAGGGCCCCTTGTTCTTGGTGTTGGGCCCTAAAATTATTATCCATGATTATTTTGGATAATCAGGAAAACATGGTGGAGTTTCATAAATTATGGGGTTTGGGAGTGAGAACAGAAACTCAATCATCATGGGTGTTTCAGTTTCTTTACAAATTCTTTGGGTCATCTTGTGTGGTCCATATGGGACTTCAAATGGAATAATTGTCCCATGATCCCTTCTAATGAAATGTTAGATATTTAATTAGGAATCCTAAAAAACATGAGCCACACAATTTGGATCCATAGGGGGAGCTTTAAAAATAAAATAGTTAACTGACTCAATTGGACTACTTTTAAAAAATGCTCAAAAATTATACTTAGTATTAAAACATTATTATTTCACTCAAATTATGCACAATTTATATAAAATAATTAATGGTAGTATATAATAACTCATAAAAATATTAATAACATCACATATACATTTCCTTAAATGTTTATGTTTATTTATGAATGTTTTCTCTAAATTATTTACCCTTATTGACCATCTGAGGTCACCCCTTTCTTATGTTTTATTTTCCCAGGATCCCAAGAAGTGTTTTATGTTTGAGGTGCAGGGTTAAGATAAAGTAAAAATGGAATTATCAATGCATTTTTTTTGTTTTGTATGTTATAAAGTGTAATGTAACGTTCATGTATGTAATCTATTTTCCAAGACTGTTAAACTGAGCAGTCTTTTAGGACTTGATTCTTTGTAATCAGTCCAATGTATTAAAATAATTCACCGACTCTGGGTAACAGGTGGTAGATCATTACAGTTGGTATTATAGGATGTTTAGCAATAACCTTGGAAACTAGATTTAGATAAACTCTTATTAGATCACATTATCGTAAGATAGAATTTGATGATTAGTATTGAAGAAATTTCTAGAATTTTGGTAATGTGGAGATTTTTTGAGTTTTCAAAGAAAATACAATCTTTTCTGGATATGAGTAGGTATAGGCAGCTCTGACACAGATGTACCTAGGGGTAAAACCCGAAAACACTGCTTTGAGCTAAACTCGAATGGGAACTAGGGCACGACAACAGAACATGCTTTACTCTTGGTTATGACAATCCCGGGCGATATGCTTAGGATAATTCTCATTTTCATTACAAATCATTATGAATGATTTATGATTATATACACCCCTTAAAGAAAATATTTTTATGAATATGGACTATATACATAATTCTTTCAATTTATTTTAGGTATTTAAAAAGTTTGGAATTATTCATTGCAATTCTTAAACTGACCTAGTGTATTCCATTGTTTAGAAATGGAGCCCAATAAAAGGAATGTGGACTCCAACAATATGTATGATCCAAATAGTAAGAAAGATCATATCGTTCACAATATTAAAACAACATTTAGAAGGGAAATATTCTCCCATGTATTCTCAACATATGAAGAAATATTATCATGTGTTAATAAGATAAGTAAATAATTATCTGAGTCCTATTACTTTGAAAGAAAGCAAGAGAAGAAAAGAATGGAAGAGAGAAATATGGATCTAGGGAAGAGGGAAAAGAAGGATTTTCCAATATGTGATAACTGTGGAAAGAATCACCTTGGTAAAAGCATGAAGGGGATGAGATTTTGTTATAAGTGTAGATAAAAAGGACCACATGTACGTGATTTCAAGGGTATTCAAAAAGTTTCAAATGTACAATTCTTCCTCTACAAGGAGTTGGTACATTACATGAATCAATGTCTAAAACATCAAAGGATACCCCAAATGATTCTATTGGATAATAATAAAGTTATGATATTACCAAAGATGAAGTGTAATGATTATATTTCTTACATTGTTATTAAAGTATTTTGTAATTTGAGTATTATATTAATTATGTACATGTTATAAGAATTATATTGTATATAGGTATTGTACTACAGTACTATTTCATTAAGGACTTGAGATTGTGGGGAACCAAGAAAACTAACTCAATACCAGGTTAAATTTTTGGACAATATATGGTTGCGGGAAATGTAAACCCTAATATGGTTCTGATACTGAGGTAGTGATTTTGGAATAATTCATGGTTGATTTGGATAAATAAAATTGGACATTCTTGACTATCTTGGAACTGATTAATGGTTTTTTATTTCATCATTATTGGAATATTCAATAAAATTTGATAAAAGAAATATATCTAGTATTATATAAAGGATGAGGGAACATGTATGTAATCAATAAAGTTTTATAGTAATTCAAGGAGTTACGATGTTTTAAAATAATACAAGATAAAGGTGTTCTGACACACACCTGTCGCGGGGCGTGGAAAAAAACAATTATATTTTTTCCTAGTGCAGCACAGTGGCTGACCAGGGTCGTCTCTCTTGAGGAGCCTTCTCAATTTGGTTCACTTACTTTATTCTGTATCACCTAATCTATCTCTTTTTGTGGTTTTTTAATTATTTAAAATAATTAAATGAAAAGTAAGAATTATAAATTTATACATAGATGCATGTCTAAATAGAATGAAGTTTGGAAGAAAATATTTGGTTTGGGGTTTGTCCAGGGATTCAATCATTATTCTCCTTTATATGTTTGATTCTAATTTGATAACTCAAACATGAAATCTCATGTTTGAATTACTATTCTTTTCCATAATAGAAATAGCTTGAGTTGCATGTCTTTGGGGACCATCACCCAATCGGGGACATTCACCTCGTCCAAGAATACAACTCAAGTCTATAACAAATTTAGAATAAACATTAAAGAAAACTCATGAACTTCTGGACCACCCCTCGAGCCAAGCCTCGGGGTCAGCCTCTCATTTCCGAGAGTTGGAGATCACAATGGTGGATGGATGAGGAGAGAGAGAGAGAAAGAGAGAGAGGAGAGAGGGAAAGAGGAATATTAAATAATTTATAATGAAAGTGAAAATAATAATAATAATAATATAACTTATTATTATTATTATTACTTAAGAAAATAGTTTTCAAAAAAGGAGAGAGAAAGAAAGTAAAATAATTTGAAATTAAGATTGAGATATTGTAAATACTGATTATAATAATAATAATAATAATAATAATAGTTTTTAATTATTATTATTATTATTATTATTATAGAAGAAATTAAATGGTGGAAACCAAAATAAAAATGCATGGATAAATTGAAATGAAATTCAAATTACAAATGAAAATTAAAACTAAAATAAAAATAAAATAAGAATAAAATAAAAAGAAGAAATGAGGGGGGGAAGAGAGGAGCAGCAGCGGCCCATGCCCCGGTGGGATCCCTCCTTGGATTTGGGTGCTGAACTGATAATTTTGGAAGGAGGAGAGGGCCTCCTTTTATAGGCATATTTCCGTCCCCCGATAGTTTTCGCGTTTTTGGACCCATAAATGGTCGTTTCACGAGTTTCCTACTTCATAAAAGATGTTCATAAATGTGTTTTACGTCTCCCCTCAAATTTTCAGCACATTTAGACTCAGGATGTAGAGGTTATGAATGTTTCATTGAAGGCTTCTGTTTCTGGATGAAGCTTCTAGGAAGGTTCCTCCAAAAGTATGTCGTTCAATGGCCTCCTTAATGACCTCCAACATCCACCATATTTATGTTATAGTCGGATTAAGATTTCCTCGTCAAATCCCAGGTGGAAACACCTCAGTTGGATGTCTGAAGGCCACGTTTTGGTTCCGTTACTTTGCTTGTATCCATGCTGTCCGCCCGAAACAATTGTCCAGCTTCAATGAATTTTCAAGCCCTCTATATGACCGAATCAGCTCCTGGTCCAGAAGACAAAAATGAAGGAAATAAAATAAGGATTATAAAAAAAAATTAATCACAAAATTTGGACATATATTTTATGCTAAATGACAAAAATACCCTTGTGGTCAAAATCTGTCCAAAATCCAGAATTATGCACTTTTCTTCAATTATGACCATTTTCATTATAAAATTCAAATTACCCATTATTTTAATAAAAAAATGATATATATGGGTTTTATCATTGATAAACAGTAAAAAATACTCATTATTTGGTCAAAAATATGCACGTATATTTGCTCTGTCAAATACCCCCACACTTAAACCATGCTTGTCCTCAAGCATAAAATATCAACATGGAAATCAGAGGACACAAATGTTACCAATAATCAAATTTCAAGGCAATAAAATCAAACAATTTTCCATTTAAATCAAACATTCAATAATATGCATAAAATATCAATTTAATTTCCATTTTTTCAACGAAACAAATAATTCACATATTTTACTTTTCCCCTTTGAAAATCGATGGAACTTTTCATTTCATTCATTCAAGCTCCTTGATTCATCATTATTAAACATGCCAAGTCATGATTTACCTCACTTTTTTTTCTCTCATCACTCATGATGTAACGTCCCGACCCCAGTTACCCAAAGTCGGTGCATTAATTACATAACATTGGCATGATCACAAGAAAGATCAAATCTCGAAAGACCGATTGGTTTAGTAGCCTTGGAAACACTAGATATATTCATAAGTTTTACATTACATCATCAAAATAAAAAAAAACTACTACAACAACATATTGTCTCCATAGTCCACACTATTAACCCCTCATAATAACCCTGCAAGTCATTCATAATTTACTTCTTCACATCCTGGGAAAATAAAACATAGAAAAGGGGTGAGCTCAAATGCCCAGTAAGGATAACAATATAGCGGAAACTTTCATAAATAATAATAAACATTTAAGGAAATTTCTAACTAAAACAAAATCCTTTTAAACTTTAACTTCAACATAGTATATCATAAATAAAATGAAATAATGCCATTTACTTATTCACATGGATATTCTACTAATCGAATAATCACATGCAATATCAATAACCACTTTCATAATGATGGAATGCATAATGCCAGACTATCATAACCACATTGCCAAGGCCTCGTGCCAAGACTACAAATAAGATTTTTCCAAGGCCTTGTGCCAAGAGACTATTTTGTCTCATGAGACCTACCGATTCATCGAGGAGCAATAGCGGGCTCCACCCGTCACATATTAAGTCCAATGCATTCCCATATGAAAAGGTTTAAACATAACATAAACATTCGTATTAAAACTAGCATACGAAATGTCAATACTTTCACCATAAACCATGAATGGTATATAAAAAAATAGCACATCCACAGTCAAACATATCACAAAACCTTCAATACAATATAAAAGTTTTGTATCATAATATGTCATCCTCAAATAAGCGTAAAATCCATTAAAGGATGTTGACATAGATGAAATCAAAACTCTTTTTTAAAGAAATATCTCTTTCTATTTTGAAATCATTTAAGAGACATATATTTATAAAATAAAACATTTTCTTTGAATATATTCTTATAAGCTTGTAAGGGAAGCTTTGACGATTTTATAATGGAGGAAAATAACCTCACCCTCCGTATAAGTTAAAAAAAACATTCTTATCTTAATTCTGTCGAAAAGGTTAAAAAGCACCTTGTTTGGAAAACGACGGAATGATTCCCTTATAAACCTCTTATAAAAATTGAAACAAGGGTATAAATGACTTTAACCCATATTCTTTTAAATATTAAAATTTTTTTGAAATACATTTTGAAGAAACATGGACGTGGATGATAACGATGTCCCAGTAGATAATTATGTATAAACAACCTCGGATAATGAAGAGATTGCGAAATAAACCCTTACCTTGTACTTTTCCTTGGTTGGGGTAGGTTAACCTCCTGTATAATGGTGAAATAATTGTTATTAAATTATAAAATAATCATATACATTAATATGATATCATATATGATCTTTTAATATTGATTTGATAATAATATCTTAGTATTATCGTTGTTTCGGGTGTTAACTTACTTGTTTTATTTTATATGTTTTGTTAAGTAAGCCATGTTTGTAATGGATAGGTCGTATATTATTCATATCCAGAATTATATCAAGTCCTTAAACATCATTTTTAAATCATCAAATTATAATTATACTTGAATGGATACGATGGAGAATGAATCTTATCCCGTTTGTGGAGACGGTAGTCCGTACGTACGCACGAGCGACAATATCATTATTTTGATATTAAAATAATATATAAATGGATTTTATATCATATATACATAATAATTAACATGTTATATTTATTATTTACATGAGTTGCACATCATTATTATACCCATCCAAATAATAATATATTGAATAACAATTACACCACGACGTGGAGACGGTAAGCCGTACGTATGCACGTATGGGGACATGTTATTCAAAGGGTGGATAGAATACTGAATATGGTTGTACCATATTTATAATAACATCACATTATATGTGAGATACTGGAGTTATTATATTAGAATGGCAAGAACAAAGAAAGAAGAAGTGGAAGAAGAAAGGAACTTGAAATGGGGTGGTGAAAATATTACCTCTTCTTCGGGTTCTTCCTTTTTATTTGATCAAAAGGGCTCCTTAGGTTGGCTTTCTGATCAAACTAAGGCCTCTAGGTTGTAGTGAGGGAAGTTGGGAGAGTATTTTGGCAGATTTTGGCCGAGACAAGTGGCTTGAGAGGTGTGAGGAATGAGTAGAAGTGGTCTCCTTTTATAAGGGAGAGGAGGGGCTCTTTAGGAAAGAGTGAAAGTATTACTTTATAATATAATTATATTCAGTTTATAATGGTCCAAAAATCATTGAGGTCTAAGATAAGATGACTCATTTTCTAAATAACATCAACCAATAAGAATTGGACAGGTTTTAGATAATATTTTAATCATTATAATCTTATTTATTTAAATGATTTATTAATGAGGTAAACATTGCATCATTATTGTGTCATTAATAATTTAAATTATTTGATGTCTAAAAATTACAAATAAAATATCATTATGTAGGAAATCTTTTTATCTTTCTAATTAATATTTTATAATCTAAAATCCAACTTGTATAACCCTATGTAAAAATTGTTCTTCTAAAAGATGTAAGCTTATGCCATTTTTATTTTTATTTTAACTTTATTAATATAATGTGTCCCTACCACATACAAGTGGATCTAAGGGGTCCCAAAATCGACACATGGATGCCCATGGTAGGTTATGTGTCCACCAATAAAGTTAGGACACGTATTAGGGTAATTTTGTATTATTATAATATTATTTTTTGACCCTTATTGTGTCATAAATAAAATAACATATTTAATGTATAAAAATTATAAATAAAATATCATTATGTAGGAAATCTTTTTATCTTTCTAATGAATATTTATAATCTGAAATCCAACATATATAACCCTATTTAAAAATTGTTTTTCTAAAAGATATATGCCTGTGTCATTTTTGTATTCATTTTAACTTAATTAAAATAAAGTGTCATTATCACTTACAAGTGGATCCATGGGGTCCCAAAATCGACCCATAGATGCCCATGGTCGACCATGTATCAGCCAATAGGGTTAAGAAACGTTTTAGGGTAATTTAGTATTATTATAATATTATTTTGTAACCCTTATTTACCGGATTTACCCTTAACCATGGTAAATAAAATATTTACCGCAGTAATTATTCAAAATTTCTAAAAATAAAAGTTACCTATTTACATAATTTGAACATCCGGATTCCAAATATGGAATCCATTTTCCTAAATTCAAAACACATAAGTGGCAGAAATTAATTTAAAATTAATTCCCGCTGTCAAAACAAAAAGCGTGTTTTTAAGAGATAATAAATGTCAAAAGATTGACACATGTTTATGTTCGGTTTAATTGTAAAATTATGTCCAATGACCAACATTATATTAAATGGTAAAAATATATTCTAAATATACTTTAAAACTACTAAAATTCCTAATTTATCACTATTAATTATTTTGATTAAAAAAGTTGTTTTTAATTAAAATTTAGTAATTTTCACTATTCATCAAAATATGAAAGTTATCCGAAAAGTACCAAAATTTCACCCTAGGCTAAATTCAATATTCCGAATAAAAAAATTAAGTCCATTTTGAAATATAAAATATATATGATTTCAAAAGTTAGGTATTACTATTCACAACGGCTAGTTTAATTAGTTGTGGTGTGTGTTAGAACTCGAGGTTGCGTACAACACACGCTATCGCATTATTCGAAGGGAAACGTACCGTGGAAGCTTGGGGTGTTACATTCTCCCCTACTTCAAATAATAGCGTCCTCGCAATTTCTAGGGTATTAGTGCATAAAAAGACTCGGGTGGTTCTTCATCATAAGTTTTTTCTCGGGTTCCCACGTTTCCTCTTCCATCTTATGATTTATCCACAAAACTTTTACCAGACGCATCGTCCGGTTTCTCAGTACTTGTTCTCTTGTATCAATAATCCTGACAGGCTCTTCACAATAAGACAGATCGGGTTCCAATTCTAATTCCTCATAGGTGAGTACATGAATTGGGTCAGGCATGTATTTTCTCAACAGAGATACGTGGAACACATCGTGAACTTTGGAGAGACTTGGCGGCATTGACAATCGGTAAGCTACAACCCCAATTCGTTCTAAAATTTCGAAAGGTCCGATGTACCTGGGACTCAATTTACCTTTCTTACCAAAACGTATGACTCCCTTCCATGGAGATACCTTCATGAAAACATGATCACCGACCTGAAATTCCAAATCCTTCCTTCGATTATCGGCATAGCTCTTCTGCCTACTTTGAGCTGCTTTGATGTGATTTTGGATTACCTTCACCTTTTCCACCGTTTCCTCCACCAGTTCTGGGCCTACAAGTTTTCTTTCACCAACCTCATCCCAACAGGTTGGTGTACGACATATCTTTCTGTATAACGCTTCATATGGTGCCATCTGAATACTCGAATGGAAGCTATTGTTATAGGAAAATTCTACCAGTGGTAAATATTGATCCCACATATCCTGAAAGTCAAGTGAGCAAGATCTCAACATGTCTTCTAAGGTTTGAATAGTCCGTTCTGATTGTCCATCTGTCTGAGGGTGGTAAGAAGTGCTCAAATGAAGTTCAGTATCTAGGGACTTATGAAGACTTTTCCAAAATCTTGAAGTAAAACGGGGATCACGATCAGAAACAATCGATAAGGGTACTCCATGAAGTCTCAAAACTTCATTAATATATAGTCTTGCTAGACGTTCCAGGGGTAGATCTTCTCTTATAGAAAGAAAATGTGCTGACTTGGTAAGACGTTCAACAATAAACCATATTGCATCGTTCCTTCTAGGAGTCTTTGTTATCCCCATGACAAAGTCCATCGTAATATTGTCCCATTTCCACTCCGGTATGGGAAGAGGTTGCATGACTCCTCCAGCCTGTTGCCTTCCAGCTTTCACTTGTTGACAAACCATACATCTTGACACAAAATCAGCAATCTCCCTCTTCATGTTGTCCCACCAAAAATGTTCCTTCAAATCTCTATACATTTTGGTGCTCCCAGGGTGTATAGAGAAATTGGAACTATGAGCATCATCCAACAATTCCCTTTTCAGATCAGGTAAATCGGGAACACAAAGTCTCTTCCCGAATTTCAAAATTCCATCTTCATACACAATGTCTCTCAATCTCCCATCATTCACAGCTTTAATCTTCTTCTGAAATTCTTCATCATCGGTCTGAGAACTCTTAGTCCTTTCTAGTAAAGATGGTTTGGCAACCATTTGAAAAAGCATTGATGTTTCACCTTCCCAGGTTATTCCCATGTCCATCTTCACTAGATACATGAAAATTGGATCCCTTTCAATTCTCATCATGTTCAAAACTCCATGGTCTTTTCTGCTCAAAGCATCTGCCACCTTGTTTGTTTTCCCTGGGTGGTAGTGTATCGTGCAATCATAATCCTTGAGTAATTCAAGCCGTCTCCTTTGCCTCATGTCGAGTTCTTTTTGTGAGAAAATATACTTCAAACTCTTGTGATCAGTATAAATCTCACATTTTTCACCATAGAGGTAGTGTCTCCATATCTTCAAAGAAAAGATCACAACTACTAACTCAAGATCATGAGTAGGATAGTTTTGTTCATGAATTTTCAACTGTCGTGATGCATAGTCAATAACTCTATCATTCGGCATAAGGACACAACCAAGTCCTTTCTTTGATGCATCACTATAAATAACGAACCCATCATTCCCTGATGGTAGAGTCAATATAGGAGCATTGACTAATCTTCTCTTCAGTTCTTCGAAACATTTTCACACTCTTTTGTCCAAACAAATTTAACCCCTTTACGTGTGAGCTTCGTTAATGGGTTAGCCAATCGGGAAAAATTATGGACGAAACGTCGATAATAACCTGCCAAACCAATAAAACTACGTACCTCAGTTATACTCGTAGGTGCTGGCCATTCTTGGATTGCCTTGGTCTTAGAAGGATCAATAGAGATTCCATCTTTAGAGACAATATGGCCAAGAAAAGAAATATCCTGAAGCCAGAATTCACACTTGCTAAACTTCCCATATAATTCTTGCCTCCTCAGAGTCTTCAAGATAATGCGCAAGTGATTTTCATGATCTTCGTATGTTTTGGAGTATACCAAGATATCATCAATAAATACCACCACAAATTCATCGAGATACTCCTTGAAAAATATATTCATCAGATCCATGAACACAGAGGTTTCATTAGTCAATCCAAACGACATTATTGTAAACTCGTAATGCCCGTACCTGGTTCGAAATACTGTCTTCGGAATGTCTTCCTTCTTCACACACAACTGATGGTATCCAGATCGAAGGTCAATCTTTGAAAAGTATTGAGCTCCATGCAGTTGGTCAAATAAATCATCAATACGAGGTAGGGGATACTTGTTCTTTATCGTTATAGCATTGATCTCCCTGTAGTCGATACAGAACCTCATAGATCCATCTTTCTTTTTAACAAAAAGAACAGGGGCTCCCCATGGAGAAGCACTAGGGAGAATAAATCCCTTATTACTCAATTCCTCTAGTTGTTTCTTTAGTTCGACTAATTCCATAGTGGCCATTCTATAAGGGGTCTTCGATATAGGCCTTGATCCAGGAATCAAATCAATGGAAAACTCAACTTCTCATTCTGGAGGATGTCCAGGTAAATCTTCTGGAAATACATCTAAAAATTCTTTCACAACAGGTACATCCTCTATCTGAACATTCCTTTCCTCACCGACAGTTATTTCATTCTCTTTCTCCCCAATAATTGAATTATGTTGAGCTACTGGGGGTGGATCTAAATAAGAATTAAGTGGTGACGATTCTGCTCTAAAAATAAGGTGTTCCTTATCATTATCATCAAGAATCGTAACCTCTTTCTTCTTACAATAAATTTTCGCATCATAGTCCGAAAGCCAGTCCATACCGAGGATTATATCAAACTCAATCATAGGTATGACGATGAGATCAGCAGATAAAGAAAATTTATGTTCTCTAATGGGGACTGATTCACAAAACTTTGTTGCAATGATACTTCCCTTAGGAGTTTTAACTGACAACTCCCTTGTTAAATCAAATTGGAAATATCTAATTTTCTTAGCTAACTGGGAAGATATGAAACAATGCAATGATCCAGAATCAAATAATTCATTTTCTAAACTTGAGGAAACCATTGAATTACCTGCCACCACGTCTTTCGGAGCTTCTACCTCAGCAGTAGTGATAGCATAAGCCTGGCCTTGATCCCTTGGCCTTTTCTGAGATAAGTTCTCCTGACGCTTAGGAAATTCATTTTCATAATGCCTCATCTCCCTGCAATTGTAGCACTGAACGTTGGTAGCTTCCTTCTTCCCCTTGCAATCACGAGCTTGGTAGCCTTTTTCACCACACTTGTAACAGACTCGCATTCCCTTCAAGCAAGTACCAGGGTGTTTCTTCCCGCATTTACCACAGGATGGATATTCAACCATTACCTTATTCCCCTTATTTCCATTCCCAGATTGATCAGTAGGTCTCTTCTTCTCTTGCTTTTCTTTAAAGTCATAAGACTTAGAGAATTCCTTTTCGGTCTTGATAGCACATGAGACAATGTCTTCGTATGATGAAATGGATTGTGAGACTAATGCTCGACGGAGAAATGGTTTTAAACCATCAAAGAAACGATCAATCTTACTTCTTTGGTTACGTATATAATCACCAGCGTACCTTGCTAACCTTGTAAAGTTAGCCTCATACTTTGCGACATTCTCATCCTCCTTCTGTCTCAGACATAGAAATTGCCTTTCCATATCTGCTCGATGGTCGCGAGGGAAGTATTTTTCTAAAAATAGATCTTTTAACTCCCTCCATTCCGTATTTGATACTTCATCTTCTTCCTTCATGTTTTGAATCAATGACCACCATTGATCAGCATCTCCAGTGAGGCGGTAAACTGCCATGGTAACTTTTTCCCTTTCACTGCTCCCCAAAGCCTGAAATATTTTCTCTAGGGAATTTATCCGTTGCTCAGCTACTAAGGGATTTGTACTCCCATTGAACATTGGTGGTTGTTTCCTCATGAATCGATCTAACATTGATCCTCCACGCTGCGGATCAGGGTGCTCCATAAGGGTAAGGTTATTATTCATAACCTGAGTAAGTTGTCCCAGTATGGTGATTAGCTGATCGGCACCAGTTGCATCACCAGCCCCACTATAATTATCTTGAGCAAGAGGGCAATCCCTACATGGAGTGCGTGCATTGATACGGTTTCCATTTCTTCCACTAGGAGCCAATTCTAAACAATGGCAGAAACTAGATCAGTTTATGAATCAAAATACATAATCCCATACTTATAAAACACTCAACATAAATTGAACTATTTATGGATATAATCCATAATCATAAAAATGTTTTCTTTGAGGAATTATATACTCATAAACCCTTCATAATGATTTTTAAAGAAAATGAGAGTTATCCTAAGCATATCCCTCGGGTGTGTCGTAACCAAGAGTGCAGCAAGGCCCGTTGTCGTGCACCGGTTCCCCTTCGAGTCTAGCTCAAAGCGGTGTTTTCGGGTTTTACCCCTAGGTACATCTGTGCTAGAGCCGCCTCTACCTGCTCGTATCCAGACAGGGATGTATTGCTCGGAAAACTCACAAAATCTCTACAATACCAAAATTCTAGGAAGTTCTTCTTTACTAATCCTCAAAGTTCATCTTAGGTCTACGTGCTCGAATCAGAGTTTATCTAAATCTAGCTTCCAAGGTTTGTACTAAACTTCCTCTGATACCAACTGTAACACCCCAAACCCGGTTACCCAGAGTCGGTACATTAATTACATAACATTGGCATGATCACAAGAAAGATCAAATCTCGAAAGACCGATTGGTTTAGTAGCCTTGGAAACACTAGATATATTCATAAGTTTTACATTACATCATCAAAATAAAAAAAACTACTACAACAACATATTGTATCCATAGTCCACACTATTAACCCCTCATAATATCCCTGCAAGTCATTCATAATTTACTTCTTCACATCCTGGGAAAATAAAACATAAAAAAGGGGTGAGCTCAAATGCCCAGTAAGGATAACAATATAGCGGAAACTTTCATAAATAATAATAAACATTTAAGGAAATGTATAACGAAAACAAAAGCCTTTTAAACTTTAACTTCAACATACTATGGCATAAATAAAATGAAATAATTCCATTTACTTATTCACATGGATATTCTACTAATCGAATAATCACATGCAATATCAATAACCACTTTCATAATGATGGAATGCATAATGCCAGACTATCATAACCACATAGCCAAGGCGTCGTGCCAAGAATACACATAAGATTTTTCCAAGGCCTTGGGCCAAGACACTAGTTTGTCTCATGAGACCTACCGATGCATCGAGGAGCTATAGCGGGCTCCACCCGTCACATATTATGTCCAATGCATTCCCATATGAAAAGGTTTAAAAATAACATAAACATTCGTATTAAAACTAGCATACGAAATGTCAATACTTTCACCATAAACCATGAATGGTATATAAAAAATAGCACATCCACAGTCAAACATATCAAAAAACCGTCAATATAATATAAAAGTTTTGTATAATAATATGTCATCCTCAAATAAGCGTAAAATCCATTAAAGGATGTTGACATAGATGAAATCAAAACTCTTTTTTAAAGAAATATCTCTTTCTATTTTGAAATCATTTAAGAGACATATATTTATAAAATAAAACATTTTCATTGAATATATTCTTATAAGCTTGTAAGGGAAGCTTTGACGATTTTATAACGGTGGAAAATAACTGCACCCGCCATATAAGTTAAAAAAACATTCTTATCTTAATTGTGTCGAAAAGGTTAAAAAGCACCTTGTTTGGAAAACGATGGAAAGATTCCCTTATAAACCTGTTATAAAAAGTCAAACAAGGGTATAAATGACTTTAATCCATATTCTTTTAAATATTAAAAATGTTTTGAAATACATTTTGAAGAAACATGGACGTGGATGATAACGAGGTCCCAATAGATAATTATGTATAAACAACCTCGGATAATGAAGAGATTGTGAAATAAACCCTTACCTTGTAATTTTCCTTGGTTGGTGTAGGTTAACCTCCTGTATAATGGTGAAATAATTGTTATTAAATTATAAGAGAATCATATACATTAATATGATATCATATATGATCTTTTAATATTGATTTTATAATAATATCTTAGTATTATCGTTGTTTCGGGTGTTAAATTACTTGTTTTATTTTATATGTTTTGTTACATAAGCCATGTTTGTAATGGATAGGTTGTATATTATTCATATCCAGAATGATATCAAGTCCTTAAACATCATTTTTAAATCATAAAATGATAATTATACTTGAATGGATACGATGGAGAATGAATCTTATCGCGTCTGTGGAGACGGTAGTCCGTACGTACGCACGAGCGACAATATCATTCTTTTGATATTAAAATAACATATAAATGGATGTTATATCATATATACAGAATAATTAACATGTTATATTTATTATTTACATGAGTTGTACATCATTATTATACCCATCCAAATAATAATATATTGAATAACAATTACACCACGACGTGGAGACGGTAAGCCGTACGTACGCACGTATAGTGACATGTTATTCAAAGGGTGGATAGAATACTGAATATGGTTGTACCATATTTATAATAACATCACAGTATATGTGAGATACTGGAGTTATTATTTTAGAATGGTAAGAACAAAGAAAGAAGAAGTGGAAGAAGAAAGGAACTTGAAAAGGGGTGGTGAAAATATTGCATCTTCTTCGGGTTCTTCCTTTTGATTTGATCAAAAGGGCTCCTTAGGTTGGCTTTCTGATCACACTAAGGCCTCTAGGATGTAGTGAGGGAAGTTGGAAGAGTATTTGGGCAGAGTTTGGCCGAGCCAAGTGGCTTGAGAGGTGTGAGGAATGAGTAGAAGTGGTCTCCTTTTATAAGGGAGAGGAGGGGCTCTTTAGGAAAGAGTGAAAGTATTACTTTATAATATAATTATATTCGGTTTATAATTGTCCAAAAATCATTGAGGTCGAAGATAATATGACTCATTTTATAAATAACATCAACCAATAAGAATTGGACAGGTTTTAGATAATATTTTAATCATTATAATCTTATTTATTTAAATGATTTATTAATGAGGTAAACATTTCATCATTATTGTGTCATTAATAATTTAAATTATTTGATGTCTAAAAATTATAAATAAAATATCATTATGTAGGAAATAGTTTTATCTTTCTAATGAATATTTATAATCGAAAATCCAACATGCATAACCCTATGTAAAAATTGTTCTTCTAAAAGATGTAAGCTTATGCCATTTTTATTTTTATTTTAACTTTATTAATATAATGTGTCCCTACCACATACAAGTGGCTCTAAGGGGTCCCCAAATCGACCCAAGGATGCCAATGGTCGGGTATGTGTCCACCAATAAGGTTAGGACACGTTTTAGGGTAATTTTGTATTATTATAATATTATTTTTTAACCCTTATTTACCGGATTTACCCTTAACCATGGTAAATAAAATATTTACCGCAGTAATTATTCAAAATGTCTAAAAATAAAAGTTACCTATTTACACAATTTGAATATCCTGATTCCAAATATGGAATCCATTTTCCTAAATTCAAAACACAGAAGTGGAAGAAATTAATTTAAAATTAATTCCCGCTGTCAAAACAAAAAGCGTGTTTTTAAGTGATAATAACTATCAAAAGATTGACACTTGTTTATGTTCGGTTTAATTGTAAAATTATGTCCAATGACCAACATTATATTAAATGGTAAAAATATATTCTAAATATACTTTAAAACTACTAAAATTCATAATTTATCACTATTAATTATTTTGATTAAAAAAGTTTTTTTTAATTAAAATTTAGTAATTTTCACTATTCATCAAAATATGAAAGTTATCCGAAAAGTACCAAAATTTCACCCTAGGCTAAATTCAATATTCCGAATCCAAAAATGAAGTACATTTTGAAATATAAAATATATATTATTTCAAAAAGTAGGTATTACTATTCACAATGGCTAGTTTAATTAGTTGTGGTGTGTGTTAGAACTCGAGGTTGCGTACAACACACGCTATCGCATTATTCGAAGGGAAACGTACCGTGGAAGCTTGGGGTGTTACACATGATATAATTCAAGTAGAGATATGCTCATATCATGAAAACATGCTTCTTATCCATAGGCTTGTAAATGAACTACTTTCTCCACTTTGTAAAGAAAAAAGACACATAAAATCATGAGGACTTGCAATTAAGGTTCAAATGACTCTGAGGCTTAAGGTTTGTAGGATTTGATTCTTTAAAAATTAAGGCTCAAGGAGGAGGATAATCTCTTAAGTACAATGCATGATATCAAATCTAAAAGTTTAATGAACTTCTCCCCTTCAAAGTAGCAACACCTACTTCCCAAAACTCAAAGTAAAGGTTGTGATCAAATTATGCAAAATGAATGATTTGTGCACCCTCCTGAATATTTTTTGTACTTTTGTACTTTTTTTCATTTTTTTTGAAAATTATGATTTGATCAATCCTCACATCCATCACCTAACCACATACAATCAGAAGATCGTCGGTCTGGAAAATGGTGATTTTTGGTTTTCCCAAATCACAACCCATTTTTCTATTTTTTTGGATTTTGTTTTTATTTTTGTCATTTTTTTATTCAAGAGGGGCAAACAAAAGAGTATCATGAATGATTTCACAACATTTTCTAATTTCCACAATAAAACCTCCACAATTCTTCCTTACAATGTGTATCATCTCGTCCACCATGATTTCCTTTACCCCCACACTTCAACTTTAAATATAATGCAAATACCAAGAGTAGGGTAGGAATGGATAAAAATGGCTTGATACATGGTTCATCCCTATAAAGGTCATTCATGGTCTCTATGGGCTAAAAGAAGGATTCATGTAAAGGTGGTATTTTAAGGATAATTGGACTTTCAAAGGATTCCTCATTCATTTTAAATGTGTTCTTGAACAGTCATTGCTTTGACAAGTTTCAATACAAGTTCTGGTCAGTTACATGTCCCAAGATCACTCAAGAAATACGCTCAAGAATAAATAGGAAGTACTTGGTCTAGAAATCCTCTCGGGAATAAGAAATATAACATTGGACAATCACTCATGGGATGACTAATAATAATAAATCAATTCACATAAATTTCAGAAATTCAATGCATGAAAGTTGGTTGAGAAATTTTATTTACATGAATTAATTAGTTCCTTCGAATCATGAGTCATCATTTCAATATCTATGCTTCATATTTAAAAATTCAATTCTGTATTTCAATAATTTAATCATATCAACCATGAAATATAAAACATGGCATCAATGGGTTCCTAAGAAACTCATGTCTCCTAGATAAGTCGATTAAAACATTAATTCAAGTGTGGGCATGCAATTTTATCTTTAAAGCTCAAAACATGTTTTGGACTAAAATGTGGAGAGTTTAAAAGATAAAAAACTAAAATTGAATTCACTTTTTCCCATGAAACTTGGTCCTTCTCCTTCAATGTCTGGGGCTGCCTTCCACCATTATGAACCTATAAAATAAAACAACCCAATTAAACATAAGGATCATGTCATTTAAGCTAAAAAAATATAGAAGGGATGGAGGATGCATGCTGCATTACATCTAGAAAAAGAAAAGAAATTGAAATATAAATTCCTACAAAGCATTTAAAGATAAATCTTCGTACGATCCCCCAAGTGGGCCCTGGCTTCTTTTACTGCCTCCAGAGGGCAGTACCAGCTATTATCCAAGGTCTGATGGTGGTTGGGGCTTCTTTGACATGAACCACCACATGTGATTTTTCCCAGCATCCACTTCTTCTTTATTTTTTAGGAGGACTCAAAGGATAGAGTATGCCATATCCTCCCCCTTTGCGATATGGTACACCTTGGAAGGTGGGGGTAGGATGAAGTATGGAACATCCTCTTCCTTGGTTGAGACTTGTGCAACCTTCTAATCGTCCAGTGCTGGCTTCATGGGGGCTGCATGAAGAGAAGCCTCTTGTCTGATTTTCTTAGGCTCAGCTACCTGGATCTCTTGATGGGGCTCCTCCAATGCATGTTCATTGAAATCAAGGAGCTCCATGTGTTCCTCAACAGGTGCGTTTCCACTGTATTCTTCATCTTCTTCCAAGGCATAGCAAATAATGTCTGATTCTGTATAATCAAAACAAGAGGGAGTGATATACAAATCTGTTTCAAAAAAATCTGAAGAGATGGGGTCAAAGAAAGGTTTCACTCCCTGAGTTGGTTCAGCTTCAATCTCCGCCTCACTGGTAAGTGCCTCTTGGAGTATGATGGTGGAAGGTGAAGGCAGGTAGTCAGGCTCCTCCACCTCAAGTTTGGCCTCAAGTTCATGGATGTATTCTGTGAAATCCGGGAAGACTAGTGGCACTTCCTTATTGGCCTCGAATCTTTTTAAGTCTGTTTGAAGTTCATCGACCATAGCCATCAAGTCTTTAGGTGAGATCCATGTTGCAATGCCTCTTTCCATCTGCTTGACCATTATCATCAGCACATCAGCTCTTTGTTGGAGGGCCTCCTCAGTGTACTCATGTTCTTGCACCTGTGAGTAATTTTCAGTCCATGTCGAATAATAATCATTTGAATTCATCATGGAAAGAATTTTTTTTATAAAAAGAAATGAAATCTAACTAAGATGTGAAAATAGAAAATGTAAATGAATAACTGATTGGCTCCCCGGAAACGGTGCCAGTTTTGACGCACTCCTGTCGCGGGGCGTGGACAAAAACAATTATATTTTTTTCCTAGTGCAGCACAGTGGCTAACCAGGGTCGTCTCTCTTGAGGAGCCTTCTCAATTTGGTTCACTTACTTTATTCTATATCACCCAATCTATCTCTTTTTGTGGTTTTTTAATTATTTAAAATAATGAAATGAAAATTAAAAATTCTAAATTTATACTTTGATGTAAGTCTAAACAGAATGAAGTTGGGAAGAATGTATTTGGTTTGGGGTTTGGCCAGGGATTCAATCATTATTCTCCTTTATATGTTTGATTCTAATTTGATAACTCAAACATGAAATCTCATGTTTGATTTACTATTCTTTTCCAGAATAGAAATAGCTTGAGTTGCATGTCGTTGGGGACCGTCACCCAATCAGGGACATTCGCCTCGCCCACGAATACAACTCAAGTCTATCACAAATTTGGAATAAACATTAAAGAAAACTCATGAACTTCTTGACCTCCCCCCGAGCCAAGCCTTGGGGTCAGCCTCTCATTTTTGAGAGTTGGAAATCACAATGGTGGGTGGATGAGGAGAGAGAGAGAGAAATAGAGAGATGAGAGAGGGAAAGAGGAAGATTAAATAATTTATAATGAAAGTAAAAATAATAATAATAATAATAATAATATAACTTATTATTATTATTATTACTTAAGAAAATAGTTTTCGAAAAAGGAGAGAGAAAGAAAGTAAAATAATTTGAAATTAAGATTGAGATATTGTAAATACTGATTATAATAATATTAATAATAATAATACTAGTTTTTAATTATTATTATTATCAATATAATTATAGAAGAAATTAAATGGTGGAAACCAAAATAAAAATGCATGGATAAATTGAAAAGAAATTCAAATTACAAATGAAAATTAAAACTAAAAAAAAATGAAATAAGAATAAAATAAAAAGAAGAAATGAGGGGGGGAAGAGAGGAGCAGTAGCGGCCCATGCCCCGGTGGGATCCCTCCTTGGATTTAGGTGTCGAACTGATAATTTTGGAAGGAGGAGAGGGCCTCCTTTTATAGGCAGATTTCCATCCCCCGAAAGTTTGCGCGTTTTTGGACCCATAAATGGTCTGTTGACGCGTTTCCTCCTTCATAAAAGATGTTCATAAAGGTTTTTTCTATCTCCCCTAAACCTTTCAGAACATTTGGACTCCGTATGTAGCGGTTATGAATTTTTCATTGAAGGATTCGGTTTCTGGACGAAGCTTCCAGGAAGGTTCCTCCAAAAGTATTTCGTTCAATGGCCTCCTTAATGACCTCCAACATCAACCAAATTTATGTTATAGTCGTCTCCTGATGTCCTCGTCACATCCCAGGTGGAAACACCTCAGTTGGATGTGTTTAGGCCGCGGTTTATTTCCGTTACTTTGCTGGTGTCCACGCTGTCCGCCCGAAACAATTGTCCAACTTCAATGAATTTTCAAGCCATCTATATGACTGAATCAGCTCCTGGTCCAGAAGAAAAAAATGAAGGAAATAAAATAAGGATTATAAGAAAAATTTAATCACAAAATTTGGAAATATATTTTATGCTAAATGACAAAAATACCCTTGTGGTCAAAATCTGTCCAAAATCCAGAATTATGCACTTTTCTTCAATTATGACCATTTTCATTATAAAATTCAAATTACTCATTATTTTAATAAAACAATGAAATATATGGGTTTTATCATTGAGGAAAAGTAAAAAATACCCATTATTTGGTCAAAAATATGCACGTAAATTTGCTCTGTCATGTTCACATGTTATTACGTGGAAAAAGGATATTCATTTTGTTTAACTCCCATATAATTTTTTTGGACTATGAGTTTGAATAGATATATTTTGGATAAGTCTAAAGGTTGTAATGGATTATGTTTTAAATTGGATTGTTTTTTATTTTTATAAAAAGGAAAACATGTAGACTGTGTGAAAACCCATCACGTCAGACAATGTAAAGACCCGTAAAATTCAAGGAAACTTTTTTCTTAATTTTCTTTGGGATTTTACAAGAACGCAGTTTCTGACGGAACCTGATTTCGAGGCCCAGTGTGCCCGGAATCATTTTCCAAATATTAGCTCGGGTACATTCAGTGAATGAATGAGCTGGTTTTCCTAACTTTTGGACCAGTGCTTGGAATCGAATTCTGAGGGCACCGATGGAATCGTAGTGCTGGTAATTGCTTATGAACACCTTTTCTGGAGTTGCGTTTGCTCGGGTGAGGTTATTAATTTTTTTTGGTTTAACTAAAGTATAAAATAAAATATTGTGCAATAGATTTTATTTTTATTCTAAGTAGTGTTAACCTAGGCATGGTGGTTGGAGTGGGACCCACTGATATCCTAACTCCAAGGTAGGATATTAGTGAGGTGGGGTCCACACGAGCCCCACCCCCTTTATTTCCTTTTACCTCCCGCGTTCATTTAATTTGGTAACTCACCTGCACCCCATCTTTAATACCAAGTCAACTCTAGAGTTTAATTGGATTATTAAACGCCTCATTAATTGGTCAAAGCACGTTAATTAAACCGTGTATTAATTTTTGAATTCCAAAAATAGATGGCATGAGAAATAAAATAAGGTAACTCCTTATTTTATTATGGTTGTATCATTGTGCGAGATGGATTGGGAAAGGAATTACTCAAAGCCTTGAATCTTCATCTTCTTCGTTGGAAAACATGAAGAACGACGAAGAACGCTGGTCTCTGACAGAATACAACGAAGAATGCAAGTTCCACGGAGATCGATGACGTGACACCATGTACCGTGACGACAACGATCCTCCTTCTGCGACGTCCCTTCCCTGTGATGAAACTTCCTTCAACAACTATTGAGGTAGGGGTTAATAACTTTTTCTTCGTGAAATATCATTTTCTGTTCTTAATCTTTATTTTTTGGCCGCTTGATATTAACTTATCAGGAGGTGGTCAGACTGCACGAACATGGCCGACTCTCCTCCTCCTTTTGTTGTTGTGTGGTTTCGGTTAGAAAGAAGGCGGCATGGTGCAATAGCACCGTGCGAAATCATGGAGAAATGTGGCAAAGATGCACGGCGTCGTTGTGTGGCACTGTTGAGGCCAAACGAACATGCGGTCGGAGTCGGGCCGCAGTGAAGGGGTGCGGCGCCATCGGGCCGTACCGGATAACCACGTAGACACTGCGGCCAGAGAGGGGCCGCGGCGGTGCAAGGCCGGGCGGCCAGAACTGCTGGCCACCGGCACCTCGGAGGGGCGGGACCCCGGCTGTCCTGCGGCAGTAGCACCGGCCGGCCGGAACGGGTCGGACGACTTCCAAGAAGGTGGGGGTCGTAACCCCCGCTTGGCTGAAGGATCCCCCCCTTCCGCTCATCTTGGTGTGGCCGAGCTGGCCACGCGGGCCGCGCGCATGCCGGGTCAGACCGTGTCGGCTGAGCCGGGCTGCTCCCACTAGGTCGGGCCATGCCCTAATGGGCTGGACCCGAACTCGGTTCGGGTCGACCCGGTTCGGGCCGACCCAGGGGGTCTCGGGCCAGGTCGGTCCGGGCCCCAAACCCCCTAAAACCGGACAGGTTAGTTCTTTTTCCCATATCCTGGGCTACGGACCTTCGATCAACGCAACATCAGTTGCGTTGCGATCCTTGGATCAAGACGGGAATTTCGGTTTATTACACTAAAGATTTCGGAGAACATTGGGTACGACCGGGTTGGTTCGACCACGAAACCAACCAGGCCCTCAGAGCGAAAACGCTTATAACTTGAGCTCCGGACGTCCGATTGATGTGTCGTCGACTTTGTTGGATTCCTCTTAGAGAGGCGGACTTTTTGGCTTACTCTGCTTGAGGTTTGGACGTAGTTGGAGTGTGGTTGGGTTGGTTTTGACTTAAAAACCAACCGGGCCCCTGGAACAAAAAATCCAATAACTCTAAGATCGGGCGTCCGATTGACGCGCCGTCTGTCACGTTGAGTTCCTCTTGTCGAGACGGAACTTTGAGATACATCATCTTCGGACTACGTGTCAGTTGATGTATCGATCCCTTGGCTCGTGGAGAAGACCCTCCGAGAACGAGCATGCTATTTGCGGGAACCCTAGAGTTGGCTCCGATTGCGACTGCGACTGTGATGACTGCACTGAAATCCTATGTGGGTTCGGCATTGATGAAGACCATAATGAAATCCTATGTGGGTTCGACGACGATGAAGACTACACTGAAATCCTATGTGGGTTCGGCAGCGATGAAGACCGTACTGAAATCCTATGTGGGTTCGACGGTGATGAAGACCGCACTGAAATCCTATGTGGGTTCGGCAGCGATGAAGACCGTATTGAAATCCTCCGTGGGTTCGACGGCAATGGAGACTGCACTGAAATCCTATGTGGTTTTGGCAACTTGGCTGGTTTAGTATCCTATGTGGGTCCCAACATAGATGAATTAGTGGCTATATATGATCATCTCTATCATCGAAGAAGTATACCTGTGTGAGCTGAGTCTTGACTTCAATTAATATCTTCTATATGATTGACTTACTATCCTGTGTGGAAGTGATCGAACTTGGGCTCAGATGTTGGAGCCAAACTATAACTTATGGCTTAGGTATATGTATGGGCATATACTTATGTAGTGTTCGATGTTACTTCGTGATTGTATCTTTCCTTTGGGGATTAACCATAGTGGATTCTGGGAGACCTTTGAGGGTCTCGGGGTCCATACAGAGTATCGTATTCTCACCCCTTCACGGGCTATGCCCGCACTACGTTGTGTTGGATGCAGACAATGAACAGTGCTGATTGTGGCTGAGGGTTGTGGAGCAAGTCAGTACCTGGAGGTAGACCACTGGGCAGGACGTACACGGAGCGGACGGCTGGACTCAAGGAGCTGAGGAGGCTATCTGTACCCACCATTCAAGTGAGACATCCAGTGGACGACTTGACGTTGCTGCTTTACTTTTAGTTGCTGTACTTATTTTAAGTTGTACTTTACCTTAAATTTGGGTTTGTATTCCGGCCCACTTACTTTTCCGCACTACTTTTTGTATCCTGTTTTACTTAGTGTTTACTTTTGCTTGCTTACTCTGTGGTGTTTGTTTACCTTATAAAACCAATGCCTTCCCCTTTTTTGGAATTTACGCCTTGGTACTAGTCACCAGCCCCTAGCCTATGGGAGGCGGGCTTGGGGTAGTCATGGAACGGGTCCCGAGGACGAGTCGTGATAGACAAAGCTGTGGGAATCGAACCCAGAACTATAGTGCGATTGGTATTTATCATCTACTATTGGAATATGTGAATTCCTTGGATTTTATATTGTAGTTTCTTTTTTTAAAGGGTCTAATAGTTGAATTATAAATTCAATTTTTTGGAATCCTATACTAAATGGATAAATAGAATATTTTTTACGTTTTATTATCTTTTAGAGTGAAAGATGAGTTTGTGGTAGAAATTTGTTAAAGGATGAAACTCTACATGTAAAATATGTATTTCTTTTCTTCTCTTATTATATGAAAAAATTAATTCTTAAACATTAGGTAAGGGATCTTAAAACTAAAAATGTGTTATCCTAATACCTTATGTCTTGTTGAAATGATGATATTTTAAATCATCATAGATTGATGGCTTTGAGGCCCTCAATTCTACAATTTTTTGTGACTGATGACTTCTCTCCTCTATATAAATATTTACGATTTTACTCCTATTATGTCTCTATAATTTACACCAATGTTCTCCTAATTGAGATCATAATTTGGTGGTGGCTTTTTCTTTCCCCCTTTTCCACTTATTATGAAAAAAATTTATTAACCCAATTTATGATGTGGGTTTTCCCACAAAAGTATTTTCTTTTTTTAGCATTTTATTTTTGGATAACAATTTAAAATTTCCAGGATATGATTTATTGAAGGTGGGAAGAATTTAAAACCCCAGGATTTCATAGTACTTTGTTCTTCAAAGTAATTCAATATCTTGCACTACATGCAACACTGAGTTCTTGTGCACCACGACTTACCAAACTAGCCGTTTTAAAGAGGTTATGAATAGAATTAACTAAATTTTGAACTTTATATAATCATTATTATTTTAGAATCCATATTATGAGTTTCTTAGAAATTATGAAAAAATAAATTCATTTTTTCAGATAAAATAAGTATTTTTTAAATGCAATTTTACCGCTTTTTAATGGCGAACCGTTTTTTAAATCCAATATTTAAAACTTTTATATATTAAATTTGAAAAAAATAAACTTCTTTAGAATCGGGACATAATAATATAGTTTCAATAAATTTTTGTTCTTTTTCTGATAACTTTCATATTTGGGTGAATAGTAAAAAATACTCAATTTTAACTGAAAATAACTTTTTAAATCAAAATAATTTATAGTGTTAAATTATACATTTTAATGGTTTGTAAGTATAAATAGATTATATTTTTTCAATTAAATCCAATTTTATTCATTTGAAATAATTTCACGTTGAAATTGAACAGAAACAAGTATCAATCTTTTGTTAGTTATTATTTCTTAAAAACATGCTTTTTGGTTTTGACAACAAGAATTAATTTTAAATTAATAAATTAAAATTATATGTTTCTAATTTGGTAAAATAAACTTAATTTTTTAATTCATAATATCATAATTAGCTTATGGTGAAATTTTGGTATTTTTCTGAAAACTTTCAATATTTGATGAATAGTGAAAAACACTCATTTGTTGGTTCAAACCGAATTTTTATTTAAATAACTATTTATTTTTATTTAAATTAATTTTAGGTAAAAAGATATACATAATACCTATATAATTTCATTTTAATTCATTGGGGTGATTTTATAATAAGTTTAGGTATAAAAAAATGTATTGAATATTTTACCATCTTTTACCCATCTCTTAGGAGCATTTGCAAATTTGTATACAACATAATTTTACCACTTCTATGAGTTGAATTTAAAAAATACAAGAGACATGGTTAAAATCATTAATTATAATGTTGTTCAATAAAATTAAAATTATATTTTTTGAATAGTAATTTTTGACTTTCATTTACCACATTTAAAAGTAAATAGTGTAATTAAAGGTAAAAATGATATTATAATTACCCTAACACATGTCATAATTCTATGAGATAAGCATAATTAAAACACAAAAAATATTAAGAATAAAATATGAACCTATTTTCTTCACTTGGATTAGATTAGGACATTTTTTATTATTTTATTTAAGGAAGAGTAAAAAGAGTAAAATTCAATGTTTAATAACTAAACCATTTTTAATATAGGGTTACAAAAAAATATAATATCGATTAAAAATATTAATTAGAAAGATAAAAATATTTCCTAAATAATTGTATTTTATTTATAATTTTTAGACATTAAATACATAAATTTATTTATGACACAATGATGATGCAGTAATTAACGTATTAATGAAAGATAAAAATAATTAATATTATAAATACAAAAATAAATGTAATTTGAGACTTTTGATGAATTAAAATAATTTTGTAGGTTAATATGACATTTTAGGGTTGGTTAAATCAATTTTTTTCTAATTAATCATGCTTTCATGATTTTTATAAAAAACAAATAAAATAATATCAAAATTGACATAAAATAGTTCTAAAAACAAATACTATATTATTGGTTGATATAATATTCCAAAAAATATAAGGATCAGCCAAAAGACTTAAATAATATTATATATGTCATTAATGAACTACTTGATGTTCTCTCATATGTTTAGAGTATGTTTATTAACCATATATTGTAATAATACAAGAAGAACCGGTAAAAGTTAAACTATTTAACTAAGAGTTAAATCTAAAAGATATGGTTAAAAGGGTAATATAAAATTTTAATAAACCTATTGGTTGGGATTTTTTTGACCCATACCAAACTTATCTTTTAAATAATACATTTTTGAGCCATTATAAACCGAAAATAATTTATTTAATAAATAATATTTCAGACTTTTCCTAAAGTAACCCTCACCTCTCTTCTAAAATGGCACTTCCCCTTCTCTTAATGTCACACCTCCAAATACATTTGGCTATTCCAAACCATACCAAAATATCCTCCCAAAATTCATGCCTTCATCTTAGAGGCCTTCAATTGGTCATAAATCCAACCTAAGGATCCCTTTGGATCAAATCAAAAGAAAGAACCCAAAAAAGAGGTAAATATTTCATCATATCTTTCAAGTTCTTTTCTTCTTCCAATTCTTCTTTATATGTTGTTTCCATTCTAAAATAATAACTACAGTATCTTATATATAATTCTATTTTATTATATAAATGGTAAAACCATATTCATTATTCTATACATCCTATAAATGATAGTGTCATCATACGTGTGTACGTACGGATTACCGTCTCCACGTCGTGGTGTAGTTTGTTATTCGAATATTTCATTATTTGGATGGGTATAATAATGAGTATAACTGATGTAAATAATAAATATATCATTTTTATGATTCTGTATATATGATATACCATCTAATTACATATGTTTTCTCCATCAATATAACGATATTTTCGCTCATGCGTACGTACGGATTACCATCTCCACGACGTGATGAGATTCATTTCCACATTCACCATCAAATGATGATTATAAAATATATTTCATTAATAAGTATGTAATATATGACATAATAATTCTACTGGATATATATATATATATATATACTTACATATATCTTATTCACTTAGTTCCTATTAATATGATATGAAAACAGAAACCACATTTATGCGTACGTATGGACTACCGTCTCCAAAAATGGTGTTTTCCAATTCATATATATGTTTGTTATTCATATTTATATTCTAGATTTGTATGATATATAAATAATGTTTTTTATTCAAGAATTATTTAAATCTTTATCTAATTGATACAATCAAGAGTAACAAGTTAAAACACGTACGATAAAGAAAGCAATTATTACCCATAATGTAAATTTAACATGGAAATTATTATTGAATGGGTAGTACAAAGTCATAAATGAATCATGTATGATATCATAAATATTAATATGGTTATGTTATAATTTAATAACATACTATGGTCTTCATACAGGATGTTAAACGTACCCTTGACTAAAAAAAGTGCAAGGTAAGGGTTAATTTCACAATCTCTTTATTATCCAAGGATGTTTTTACAAAATTATCTACTAGGAAATATTTATTATCCATGTAAATGTTTCAAAAATAGTTTTCAAAGGGATTATTTTTAAGGAACTTTTTACTAAAACATTATTTTAAATGTTTTAATGATTTATTCTTCTAAATCATTCTCATTAATGTCCATGTTTTCAAAATGGTTTTAAGGATTTATTTAATTGGAAATGAATGTTTTATAATTACTTTCAAAAGATTAAAAGTGGTATGGGACACATTGATTCAAAAATGTCTTTAAATGCCTTATTTTTTAAATTGTGTGACTTTTAAATGTTTTCATGAAAAAGGGATATTTATCTCAATGAGTTTTGCAAATAATTTTCTTCTATGTCAAAATCCATTAATGGATTATAGACTTGTTTGAAGTTGATTTATTATGATACAAATATTCCATATTGTATTGAAGGTTTTGTGATATGTTTGATAGTGGATGTGTTATTTTTATACCATTCATGGTTTATGGATAAAGTATTGACATTTTATATGATATTTTTAATATGAATGTTTATGTTATGTTTAAAAATTTTCATATAACGAATGCATTGGACTTAGTAAGTGATGGGGGGAGCCCACTTTATAACCTCGATGAATCGGTAGGTATCATTAGCCCAACTAGTGTCTTGGAATAAGGCCTTGACAAAATCTTATTTTTAGTCTTGGAACAAGTCCTTGACTATGTGGTTATAAAGTCTAGCATTATGCATTCCATCATTATGAAAGTGGCTATTGATATTGCATGTGATTATTCAACTAGAAGAATATCCATGTGAATAAGTGAATGGAATTTTTTTATTTTATCTTTTCCATATTATGCTGAAGTTTATGTTTAAAATTATTTTGTCTTAGTCTTATACAATGCCTTAATTGTTTATGGTTATTTATAAAAGTTTAGGCTAAATTGTTTACCCTTACTGAGCATCTGAGCTCACACCTTTCTTATGTTTTATTTTCCCAGGATCCCAAGAAGTGTTTTATGTCTGAGAACCACGGTTAAGATAAGGGAAAAATGGCCTTCTCAAAGGAATTTTTTGTTTTGTATGTTAGAATGTGTAATGTAACATTCATGTATGTAATCTATTTTCAAAGACTGCTAAACTGGTCGGTCTTTCAAGACTTAATTCTTTGTAATCATGCCAATGTATTAAAATAATGCACCGACTCCGAGAATCTAGGGTCAAGTCGTTAAATAAATCATGTGGATTCCCAATATAGAATCCATTTATCCTAATTATAGGAACTAAATATGTAGAAATGAATTTGAATTTAGTCCCCTATACATGACGACAACACAAGTTTTTAATGTAAAAACCTTGAAAAGTAAGAGATGTTTTTACATCCATTTTCAATGTGAAATTTATTAAAATAACCAAGATTTTATTAATTAATAAAAAATTAATCTAATTATAATTTAGAACTAGTTCAAAATATTATTTAGCATTTTAAATAAATTATATGAAAAGCATATTTGAGTATAAATATAGTATTTTCACTATTCATAAAAAAATGAAACTTCAAAAAAAAGATAATAAAACATAATATTCATGTTTATGTTTAAAATATTATGTTTATTTTTACATATAATATTTTTAAAATTTCAAAAAATTGGATTTAAAATAGGTTATCTATTAAAAGGTGGTAAAAATCCTTAATAAAAACATAGTTTTTATGGGTAATATTGTGTTTTTTCTTATCTTATACTTACTAAATATATTGGATAAATATTATTTTTTAATGAATATATATAAACATATAATTAATTAATGTTAGTTAATAATTTTAATTAATGTATGTTATTTGGATATAATATCTTTTTGAGCATAAAAATTGTTTTCTAGAAAAACACCTTGTTTCTATTCAATTGGTTCGTACATCCATTTATAATGAATTAGTAACCAATGAATTAATATCATCTTTTTGTAAATGATATATTTTCATAAGTATGTAAATTATATTTATAACCATTTATTTAATGATAATGATATATCTTGTCATATTAAAAAATTATATTTTAGAAATAAATTATTGTTTAATAAAACTTGGACTTGTATATAACGTGAGACATTGATGAAACTCATTATTGTGTGTGACGTACGCAAATTCAGTATCACATGCATTACATGTAATAAAATATATTAAATTTATTTTAAATAGTAAATATATTATAAAGTCTAAGGATATTATATCCCTTTATGATCATTGTGTGGCATGTCATATACGTTATCGAATACAATGTCCCAATGTTAGATTTTTTGGGAGTTAAAATATTTTTTATATTTTTAATTTCCCACAACTCTAAATATAGATTTCTTCTCCATGAAATCACTATGAGTGGCTTGTTTTATATGCAACACCAGCTAAATATTTCACTACACACGACACTTATATTAGATTAAGGAAAACAAATACTATGTTTTCTTTTATTACAAAAAATATTGTGTCCCTTTGATAGCTTCTATTACACACAAGACCGTGTTTTACCAGACATCAATATACTATTAATATTTTTATTAAAATATTATTATATATAACAAACCTTATATTTATTAAACACTTAATAATTATTTATTTCATAAACTTGTACGTGGGAGTATTAAAATTAAAACATTAATAATATAGTACATGTCAGGAATTAGTCATATCAGTGGAGCATATAAGAAACATGAATATTAAGGATCGATATAGCATGATTATCATATCTTGGAAATGTGGACACAACATTTAACATGATATTAGCGTGATCCAATTCTCATTGCACATGAAGAATTATTAAACCCTCATTTGACTTGAATTAGCCAGAGTAAAACCTCGTAGAACTTAAATTATCATTATACTAGTCTTTACCCAATGCATTGGAGTGCTATCTAGGCGCACCTTTCTTAATCATTTCATTTCCTGCATTAGTCTTCCACATGGATCATATAACATTGATTCATTAAACAAAATAATTTAATCAAAGATAAATTAATGTGGAATTTATATATTAAACTCAATATTAAATATTTAAATGTGAATAAAGGCGAATACCATTGATAGAGAAATGGGCAAGGAATTCACTACACATTGACATTGACTTGGAAAATTGTATTGAAATTTCAGCAGCATAACGACGTGACATAAGAGATCCTAAAAATGATTTATTATAGATAATGTTTTTTCTCAACATATGTACATGAAATAGACAGTAATGGGTCATATAGATATATTTCTCAACATATATAATGGAATTTATATTCATAATACAAACTAATTACTTGAATGTAAATGAGGAGAGAGAAATACTTGACAGAATTTTGGCATGGTAATGGGTGAACATGGGAGGAATTAATGAGACATAAAGGGGCCACCATCATTAAAACATAATTTTTTCAGTATAGGGGAGGTTTGAAATCAATACCGAAAATTTTAAATTGAAAATACAATGGTATATAAACATAAAAAAACTTGGACAAAAATGAGAGAGGGAAAAATTCCTTACATGGAAGTGTCATCCCGAAGGCTTGGGAGTGTTTTGAGAGAGGATTCATGTGGGCTTTGGGAACCATAGGAGGATTTTTATAGAGAGACCTTAATGGTTTGGTCAACCCCCAAATGGGTTGAGGGAAAAGTAATGTGAGATTGAGTGGGTTTATATTGGAAAGAAGAGGGAATTCTTTATTATTTAGGTTTTGGAGAGCAAAAATTAAACCAATCAAAACCAAAAAACAATAACATGGTTTTCCCCATCGTATTTTCCAAAGTGGATTGTAAAAAAATATTTTATAAGTCCAATGTCTGATCTTATTTAAATATTGGGCTTTCTAATGTGAAGGTGTGTCATACTCTCGAAGAAATCATTTTAAAATGATAATATGTTTTTTAAGTCATGGAGGGTTCACTATGGAATTGTAAAATAAATAAAACAAACATAAAATCTCACCATTTTGAAGTTATAATATATATTCTATGAACATCCCATTTATAGTATTTTATTACATTACTAATGGGTCATTATGATGTCATAAAACTAATTATATATTTCAACTGTATTTAATTTTTACCCAAAAATGATATTATATCATAAAATTGTTAAAAAATTTAACATTGAATAATTTTGATATAATGATTCAAAAAAAATTAATTTATCTAAATAATTTTCTAAATATTTGAATTTTTACTTGTTAAATAAAAACTGGCATTTATAGAAATTTCCTGGCTTTTGACAAAAAACAACATTCAAACCTTAATAAAAATAAAAATTGTTTTAATAATAATTATACAGACATTTATATATAATAAAAATTAATTTAGATATATTATTTAATTAAAATATTATTTAATTCAAAAATCCATTAATTCATCAAAATAGATTTCATAATTCAATATTAACTAAAAATACTATTTCTTCTTTAAAACGGTTGACCAAGAAACATTAATGAAATTAATGTATTTTCTTTATTATATTTAATAATAATGCACATAATAATAGTTCTAGGGACTTGTTACATAACCCCTAATAATACCTACATAACACCTAAGGGTATGGTGTGTGATGGTGACAGACTATTAGGGTGGCTTGGATAACATCGCTCGGGTGGTAATCTCTATCAACTAGAACTTCTCTCGTTAGTGGTTCAATTCAATCTTAAACTGTTGAATCTCATATTGGGATTGGTCAAGAGTGAATCCCAGGGAACCACCTCATTTCTAGTCTCCGAGAAATGATCTTCTTATGGAGAAATTCTACTATATGAGGCCATCACTTCCTTTTTCTAAGTAAATTGAATTTTCTAAAGCCCTATATTTATACAAATCAAGTGATAACTGTTAAACAGCTATATTAGCCACGTTAGAAATTCATAATGGTAATTTGAAATAGAAAAACATAAAACCAAATAAATTCATATCTTTAATATTAAAATTTTACATAATAACACATTTAACTAAATCAAGATGAATTTTCATTAATAGATTTTTGGGTTGTTACAATCTCCCCCCCTTGAGAAATTTTTTCCTAGAAATTCCCTTCTCCAACACTAAAACAGATGACGGTAACTCTGCTTCATCAATTCCACTGGTTCCCATGTTTCTTCTTCAAACTCGTGGTTTCTCCACAACACCTTGAGTAGGGGAATTGTATTATTTCATAGAACATTTTCCCAACGATCTAATATGTTCACCAGCTTATTTTCATATGAGAGGTCATTCTCCAGTGGTACCACCTCAGGATTGAGTACATGACATGGGTAAATTATGTACTTCATCAAGAGTGATACATGGAATACATCATTTAATTGAGATAGGTTTTTTTGGGAATGCTAGATGATAGGCCACTTCTCCAATGCGATAAGGATCTCAATAGGGTCGATGTTCCTTGGACTATACTTTCCATTCTTCTCAAATATCATAACTCACTTCAACATTTATATGTGGTGTAATACCATGTCTCTAACACCAAAATATAGGTATCTTCAACAATTATCATCACATCACTTTTGTCGAATCTATGAAGATTTAATGTGATGCCGGATGGACATAGCCATCTCTACCATTTCTTCGACCATTTTTGGATCTAAGAGTTTATTGTCCCCATCTTCATCCTAAAATACCAGTGTTCTTCACTTATTTCCATAAAGGTATTTTTAAGGAGCCATTTGGATTCTTGAGTAGAAACTATTATTGTAATTGAACTCTACCAGCGGAAGATATTGATCCCACCCTCTTTTTAAGTCCATTGTGCATGATCTCAACATGTCCTTAATTTTTTGGATAGTCTTCTCTAATTGGAAATTGGTTTGAGGATGATAAGTAATACTGAATTTCTTCTCAGTATTTAGAGCTTTTTGAAGACTCTTCTAGAACATAGAGGTAAATATTGGATCTCAATCAGCTACAATAAATAGTGGTACTTCATGATGCCTTACCACTTCTCTGATATATATATCCTATCCATTTTATCAAATTAGAAATCCTCTCGAATTGTAATGAAGTGTTCAGCCTTTGTAAGATGATCCACAATAACCAAGATAATAGTTTTTCATTTGGATGTCTTTGGAAGTATGATGAAAAAGTATATGGTGATGTTCTCCAATTTCCTTACTGGTATGGGTAATGGTTTCAACATCCCCATAGACTTCTACCTCTTAGCCTTCACTTACTGACATACAATGAACTTTTATGTATACTTAGAAATCTCTTTATTCATGTTATCCCACCAATAATGCTCTCGGTGATCTTGATATATGTTTGTGTTTTCTGTGTGAAAAGAGAAATTATAACTATGTACATCATCCAAATGTTATTTATTTAACTATAAACATGATGGAACACATAGTCATGACCTAAGTCTCACAATTCCTTCTTCATTAACATTGAACTCTAATGATTTACCTTTTTTTATAGTTTCCACTTTCTTCTAAATTCCCATATAATTTTTTTGATCATCCTCTAACCTTTCCTAAATCGATGGTTGAGAAATAATTTGTGAAATTATTGACGATGATCCATTCATTATGATTCCCTTTTCCATCTTCGTCAAATCGTAGAAGATTGGATTGTTTTTAAATCTCTATAATGATAGAATATTTGGGTTCTTTATACTTAGAGAATCCATCACCTTGTTCGTGTTCCGAGTGTGGTATTGGTTCTAGAGTCATAGTTTTTGATCTACTCTAAACATATTTGTCGGTGCATGTTTAACTATTTCAGTGTGAATATATATTCGAGGATTCTGTGATCCATATATATTTCACACTTCTCCCCAAAGAGTTATTGTCCGAAAATTTTAAAAGTTAAGATTACTATAGTCAACTACAGATCTTGTATTGGATATTATTTCTCATGAACATTCAATTCCATTGAATCGTAGGAAAGGAATTTGTCATTTTTCATCAACACAAAAACCATACCCTTCATCTAAGCATCACTAAATACCACACAAACTTCTCCAATTGTGGATAATGTGAGCACAAGCACATTGATAATCCTCCTTTTCAACTCCTAGAAGTGATCTTCACATTCATCACTCCATGAAAACTAACCTCCCTTGTGAGTTATCTTGTTAAGAGGGGTTGACAATCGTGTGAAATTTCTCCAAAATCAGTAATAATATCCAGCTAACCCCTAGAATCTATAGATATCTGTTATCGATGTTTTCCTCAACTATCCCTCAATTGAAACTTTCTTGGATGGATATACATATATCCCATTTCTTGTGATGATATGAACCTATAATGAGACCTCCTTCAACTAAAACTCACACATTATATACGTTGAAAAGATCTTCTCCTTTCACATGGTCTCTAGTATAGTTCTTAGATACTCCTCACGCTCTTCCTTGGTTTTGGAGTATATTATAATATCATCTATAAATACTTCCAAACATTTTTCGATGTAATCTCTAAAGACTCAATTAATCAATTATATGAATATTTCTAAAGCATTTGTGTGTTTTAAAGGCATTACTATGAAATCATTATTCCCATATCTGGTATGAATATCCATCATATGGATATCCTCATTCTCCACCCTTACTTGACAATATCCCAACTCCAGATCCACCATAGAGATGTATTGTGATCCACATAACAGATTGAACATGTCATCAATTCATGGAATAGGATACTTGATCATTATCCTGATTTTTTTTGAGCTCACAATAATTGATGCAAAGGCGCATTGACCCATCCTTCTTATTGACAAAGAAGACCGGTGCACCCCATGGTGAAGCACATGGGTGTATAAACCCATTAACTTGCTTCTCTTGTAGTTTTTTTCATCTCATTAAGCTTCACAACAACTATTATACATGGATTCATGTATATTGGAAACACCCCTGATATAAGTTGAATTTATAATTCAATATCTCTTCTAGAAGGAAGACCAGGAAATTCTACAGGAAACACTTCAGGGAATTCCCTCACAATATGCATATCTTTAAGGATGGTTTCTTCCTTACACTCAATCATTTGAGTAAGATATTCATGCTCAAAAGGCATTAATATCCATGCTTGAGATGATGGTGCTTAATAATATTCATCCTCCTCCATGAACTTGTATAGAATTGATGGCCAATTCTCATATATAGATTGAATTCCCTCTCAAGGAAATTTATGTTGGATCTATATTAAGAAATACAATCCATGGAAATAAATGCATAAAATTCCACCAGAGGGAGTGTGACATGGTTTTCTATAATTTTCAATCAAAAAATTATAAAAATGGAGGAATTATATTTAGGTGATGAAATGATTCCCCATTTTTCATTCTCACCAACATCTCTACTTACATAATTTGTGGTGGTGTTGGGATTGTTTTACTAAAATGTTAGGATATAATATAATGTGTTGAACCAAATTCAAAAAGTATGTTCTTTGTTCATTAATGTATAAATAGTGTACCTATCACCACATCTTTGTCGGGGTTCACTTCAGTATTAGTGATAGGAAAATGATCCCCCTTGCTACCTTGGAAGTTGTTGTTTGCCTATGGAAACCCTTTTCTTAGGGAACTAGTTTGAAAATTGCCTTGGTTCAATGCAGTTGAAGCAATGAACAACGTGTTGAAGGTATAATGGAGTGTTCCTCTCCTCTGTTGTAGCCACGAGTTTTTTTGTCGGCAATTAATGGCCAAGGTCCTTTCTCTTCCACACCTAAAACATTTCCTTATCCCATTTAGGAAATTTAAGGGTTTATACTTTTATACTCCTTTGGGTTTTGGAGTTCTAGAATTTTATAACACTATTGAATTTATCCATCGGACAACCAAAACTAAAGTCCACCTTCCTCTTCTTATCCCAATGATACCCCTGAGATTCTACGATCATTTTTTCTACATTGAGGGAACATCAACCAATTTCCTCATAGCTTTCAAAGTCACTGATCTCTCGAGGATTCCTTAGGCTAGGTTTTATCCCACAACGATCCAGTAAAAATTTGAATTATGTGGTAATTACAAAGTAGGAGGCATTACATGTAAGCCTTGTTATGTTTTCCTCGTATACTCCGATGGATTCGTCATCTTTTTTCTTGAGGTCAAGGAAGTCCCTTTCCATCTTATGTTAGAGGGTCCACAAAAAATATTTATCTAAAATCACTTTCTATAAATCCTTATATTCGAATGAATAAATCTCAACTTCATGCATCATATTATTGATCAATGTAAACCATTTACTGACTTTACCCTCTATATGATAAGTATCTAGAACAACCTTCTCCTGTGCGGAACATTGAAGGATGGAGAAGATCCTCTCAATAGAGTTTATCCATTGTTCGATGATTGAGGTTTCATATGATCTATTAAAAGTATAAGGCCTTTGTCTCATGAATATCTCTATTGCAACTTGTTCTTTGTTAGGGGTGGTTGAACGTTCCTCTTGACCCATGTTTCTATTCATTAATTAAGTTAACTGAGAGTGTATAGTGACAAAGTTTATGATTCCCACTTCCATCGGATTGGGAATCACATTAAAATAGTCATCACAATGATTTTCACCTCACTTGTTAGCATGATTCCTCTTATTACCTTCCATTGGATAGAATAAATGGAAATTTACGGGTAACACATAAAGGGGAATCCAATGAAAAAATGGATAACATAAAAATTACATTTATTTCTTTAACTTATCTATGTTATCAATGATATACTTCCCAACATATATTATTAGGGGAATTTGTTTTAATTCACTTGATAATTATTCATACTATGATTATGAATTTACCATATCATATCCTCCGGGACTGTTGTAAACAAGGTTGGAAGAATGCCCGATGTCGTACACCAGTTCCTATTCGAGCCCAGCTGAATGTGGTGTTGTTTGGGGTTTACCAAAGATACATATGTGACAGAGCCGCCTCTACCTACCAATATCCATACATGCATGTATTTTCTTGATAAACCACTTACTCAATAATCACAAAATTTTTGGAATGTTTTTATTATACATGTCTTTTCCATAATGCTTTTACTATGGATTTGTAATCTTAATCCCAAAAAATAACTAAACCTATCCTCTGATACCAACTATAACCTACCTGCTCTTTATTACACATGTGAACCTGATTTATTATATAAACATGTACTTAATACAACATTGAGTATGGATAGGTCTAGTGTATTGGAATAATATGAACATTTCATAACAAAATAGAATATAAAACACAATAACTTTATTTAAACTTGTTTTACATGACCGCAACATTTTTTCACACTTAGCATTGCATGGTATAACCGGAGGACTATAATAATAAAACGGTGATCTATAAATCCTAGTAAGAGAGTAAAAAAATAATAACATGAAGAATATTGTACATATTCGGCATTAGGCATATCAACAGAGTGAAAAAGGAACATGTAATAAAGGCATGATATAGCATGATTATCATAACTTGGAAATGTGGCCAAAACATTTCACATGATATTAGCATGAGCCAAGGATCATTGCACATGGATCATGAGTAAACCCTCAATTCACTTGAATTATCATGATTAAACCCTCATTTACTTGACGTATCATGATACTAGTCTTTACCTAATTCATTGAAGCGCTATCAGGGAACACCCTTCATAATTATTTCATTGTATTCATAAGTGTTCCACATGGATAATATAACATGGATTCATTAAATATAATAATTTATTCCATGATAAATGAATATATAATTCATAAATGAAAATATATAATCAATAATTAAATTTTCAAAAAGGTGAATACCCTTGATAGAGAAATGGTCAAGGTATTCACTATACAATGAAATTGGCTTGGAAAATCACGATGCAATTTCAGTAGCATATCAATGTGACATAAGAATTCATAAAAAATGGTTGATGAGAGAGAAAGGTGTGTCTCATCATATTTACATGGAATCGAATGTAAGGGGTCATATAGAAACATTCCCTAACCTATGTAAGTGGGTTTAGATTCATAATACAAAAGAATTTCATGAATGTAAATGAGGAGAGAGAAATCATTTAAGGAATTTTTGCATGGTAACAGGTGTACATGGGAGGAATTATGGATAGAGAAAGGGGATTATCATCATTCCAACATAAGGAGGAAATTATAGTGGAGGTAAAAAATCATACCCCAGTAATTTTAATTTATTATAAAAATGCAAAGCAACATAAATAACTTAGTCAAAAATGAGAAAGGAAGAAATCCATTACATGGAAGTGTGATCCCAATGGTTTGGGAGAGGATTTAGAGAGGATTCTTGGGAGCTTGGGGAGCCTAGAGAGGACTCTAGGGAGAGGGTAACATGGGTTGGTTAAGATCTGATGTTTTTTAGCGAAGAGTAATGGGATACTGATTGGTTTTATATAGGAAAGGACATGTAATTATTTATTATTTAGGTTTTGGATACCACACATTAAACTAATAAAAACCACAATCCATACCATGTTTTTTTCCCAGGGTTTTATCCAATATGGATTGGAAAAAATTATTTTATATTTCCAAGGTTCTAACTTATTGAAATATTAGGCTTTGTTATTTGGATGTGATTCACACTCTCAAGGAAATCATTTTAAAATGTTAAAATGTTTTAAGTCATGGAGGTTCCTCTAAGGCATTTTAAAATAAATAAAACGTACCTAAAATCACATTATTTTAAATTTAAAACATATATTGGTCGAATAAAGAATTTTTGGTATTTTATTACATCACTATTGGGTCATTATTATGTCATAAAAAACATTATATATTTAAATTGTATATCATTTTTACTCAAAAAATTGAATGTCTCGTAAAATTGTGAAATATTTACCATTTGATAATTTAGAATCCCTGATTCCAAAAAAAATATTCATTTTATATATTTATCTTTCTAAATATGTGAATTTTTTACTTATAAAATAAAAAACGTCTTGTATCCAAAATTCATTGGTTTTGACAAAATTATCTTTCGACCCTCAAAAAAAAATTACATTTGTATTAGTAAAAATTATATGATCATTTATATATAATAATAATTAATTAATTTATAATATTTTATAAACATTTTGTTTAATTAAAAAATATTTTAATTCATCAAAATAGATTTCTTAATTATATATTAATTGAAAATACTATTTGCTCTTTAAAAACTATTTACCAATTAACAAAAATAAAATGAATGTATATTATTTATTCTGTACAAAAATAATGCACATAATCATTGTTCTATGGTCTTGTTATGTAGTCCCTTATAACACCTAGATGAGATCTTAGGGTAAGGTGTGCGATGGTGACTGACTCGTGGGTGGCTCGGATAACATCGCTTTGGTGGTAATCCCTAACAACTTCCACTTCTCCCATAAGTGGTTCTATTTTAGCTTAACATGTTAAATATCAGATTGGGATTGGCCAAGAGAGAAGCCCAATGATTCCACCTCCTTTCTGAGATACAACAAATTGGCTTTGTATGGAGCAATTCTACTAGAGGAGGCTGCCACTTCCTTTTCTCTGAGTAAATTGGATTTGTTAAAGCCCTATATTTAAACAAATCATGTGATCACCATTCAAATACTATATTATCAAAGATAATAGTTATTAATTATATTTTAAAATCCCAAAACATATAACCAAATAATTTCATATGTTTTATATAACAATTTTACATAATAACACATTTAATTAGATCCATAATAATTTTCATTATTAAATGTTTGGGTCATTACAGTATAGTTACCACCAATCCATTTCAATGGAAACTAAATATAAGATTAATTAAATTTTGAAAATATAAATCATACATTTATATAAAATAAATTTTTTGGTTTTAAATTAGCCATAAATTTATGTAAGAACAATTTTTTTGAGTGAGTCATTTCCATTTTTATGAAACTATTTTTCTATGTATAAACACAATTTTATCTCCATGAATTAAATAAAGAACTTTTTATTTACTATTTATATTATAGTTTTACATTATATATTCAATCAATATATTTAATACCCATACAATAGATTTGAAAGGTATAAGAATCGAATAAATCTAATTTTATGAATAAAATGATTCATTTTTATGATAGGAAATTTTATTTCTTTTTAATGAAGAAAAAATTTGAAATATCACTCGGAACACATTTATAATTTTTATTTGAAAAAATAAACTTTATTTTTGGAAGTGTAATAAAATTATTCTAATTGGGGGAATATTGGGTATTTTTCGAGAGGTTTCATTTTTTGAAAATAAGTGAAAATCACTAAATTTAAATTCAATACTACTATTTAATATAATTTAATTATACAGATAAATTATAATTTCATTTTTTTAATTTTAATTAGATAAATTTAAAATCAATTAAATAAATTTATGTTAATTGAATCAATTTCACATTTAATGTTTATATAATGAAAATTCAAACATTTAGTCATTTTTACATTAAAACCCCCTTTGTGGCCCCATTTATAGGATTAAATTAAAATTAAAATTTTCACTTATGTGATAATAATTTTGAAAAATGGATTCAATATTTGGAATCAAGAAAAATTTATAATTTTAATTTATTCAAACTTATATTTTTATGAAAAATATTTGTTAACATGATAGAAGTAAATTTCTTGGATTTACAGAAAAAATTGCTTAATAATGGACAAAAAATTTAATGTAATGACACAAATGACCTATATACATGTACAAAATCATTTTTAGTGACATATTTAGACCCTATACTCTCATGTAATTTTTTTACCATTATGGGAGCCACATGAAATGGAAAAAATAGTTGGAATTCCATTTTAAAAAACAAATTCAAGAATACCACTAATCCCCCAATTTAAAAAGAAGTTCACCCATCCCACTTATTCAAACCTCTAAATCTCATTGGATCACACAAAATCTGGTGAAATATGCTTCCAATATCCCTATATCAATGCTAGATGTCATTACACAACCCGATTAGGCCCAGGTCGCAAATCCCTAAGTTCACCTTCAATATGACAAGGGTTGGTGATTAGTGAAGAGAAGACATATATCTAAAATGGGAGGCATTGCCTATGTACTTGTAGAAACACACACATCTCCAATATCATAAAATGATGAAATGTGAAAAAACAAAGGCAACCCATTCCTGCATACATTTATATCCCACAACAAGAGCACAATTGATGTTCTGAAAGAGTAAAAGGGAAAACAACACCCACCAAAGAAATCTGTAAAAGAATCCAATATGTTTAGAAAGAGGGGATCGTTGTAAACTAAAATTGTGGAAAACCACCTCATCCATGATCCGATAAACACCACGGTCTGTATAGATCACTAAGCGCCACTTTTCTCAGTTCCTCTATGGACTTCATCGAAAGGAATGTTTTCTACACAAGACACAAAACATGTGTGGGAAAATATCATCTAGGGTTGAGTATACAAATACTCAGCATGCCCCCCAAAAAACACTAAATAAAAAGGGAGAAACTAAAAATAAATAGTTAGGTTGACTTAGCTAGAGAAGAACCCAATCAATTTAGTAACACTATCTTGAACCACCCTCGGTTGTACATGGAATTTGACTTGGTTTACAAGGGTAGTCATCCCCGACATGTGACAACACCACCTGGACTCCAAGAAACCCCCTAGATATACTCATCTCACACACTATGTATCATGAGGTTCCAGCCTCATAGTTGGAAACAAGATTCTCTTTGTAGAATATAACCACAACATAAAACTAGGAGAACACACTCCAAAATATCTTCCATCCTAGATGGCACCCACCTGAGAGATTAACTCCATCAGGAATAACTCTACCATTAAAAATGGTACATAGGAGTGAATGTGATCCATCATGATCAACTTTCTAGGTAAAACTCTAGTGACCAGCACTAGATGTCCTGTCATCCCTACCTTACACCCAACAAAAGATAATAAAACGCCAGTGAAGATGCCCTCCCATCACCACTGCACACAATTGAGGGATCACTCCTCCAAACTATAAACCATGTGAATCCTCTATATCAAGAGATAATAAAGGCACTCATGCCTCTCCACTACCCCATAGTTAATAGATTACTACTATTAAATTACCCAGTAAACCTCTACCACAACACCAAAAGGGTCCCAAAACTCATTGTGCCATGGCAGCAATAAACCCTATATATGTATAATTCAAATCAAGTGGAATATCCTTATCCTTGTAACTGTATCCAATGGCTGAGGGATCTCAGAATCCAATAGAGGACATAATCCCAATGTCTATTTGGAGATGGGTGATTAATACTACATATTATAGGACCTGCACCCCAATCCAATATGGTATTACAACTCATGAAGGACCTGCACCCTAAAATGAAAGGGTAGTACCTCTTCATAAATCGAGGACTCACACAATAACTCTGTATAGGAGTATTACTTAGTGGATAGAGGACACACACTCTAGAATGAAAGGGGAGTACCGACTCTAAAAAAATCATTCACTATGAGAGACCATCACCCTTTCTTGGTAGGGTAATACCAACCCTAGGCTTGAAGTCCTGCTCCCTGAAATAGTACGGGAGTACAGACTCTACCGGAACAATATGTATGGGGACCCGCACCCTTGAATAACAGGGGAGTACTGGCTCCTATAACATAGGACCTACACCCTACCCAGTGGGGGAGTACCCACTCTTTATATAATACATATATATAGAACATGAACCTTGGTCCAATAGGGGAGAACTGACTCAACAAATAGAGGACCTCTCCCTGGTCCAACTATACAGTACCTACCATTCATTCACAAACATCATAGGGAAACCCACACCCTTGTCCATTAGTGAAGTAACACCCCCGAATTAAACTACCTAAGTATAATGAACCCACACTCATGACTTGGGGAGTCCCATATACACCTATGAATAGAGGTAAGGAAATCACATTCCCTGATCAAATAGGGGAGTAACATTCCAAGAGTCTCTCTATACAAACCATATCGATCTTCATCATCAACTCAGAACCACTCCACAAGATTATTTTATGATTTACACCACCTCATATTATGTATACCATAATGGAGGAAAACATCCTATCCTACATGGAAAACCACTCATGATAGACTACTCACCATCCTGAATCCAAGTCTTAGAGAAAGAGATATAGAAGGCGTAAGATCCCTAAGGATCTCCTAGTAGTACAAGATGTGCACTATGGAACACACGGCGTGTGATCCCACCCAAGCACCTACTGGTGAGTTTTTTACATATGGGTTACAAGCCATGTTTGGGTACATTGAATGTATAGTAGGTACACAATTTGTCCCTCATCACTCAGCCCCTATCTATGTTACTCTTCTACACGGACTGACTAACCGGGTCCGTCACATGTTATGTATCAATTACCAAATGACATGTTTAGATAAACGACCACCAAATCAGGTAATTTTCCAATGTCCATGTAATGGACCCCATGTCCATGTATTTTCGTCTATGTGTTAGTACACAACCATTTGTTTTCACCAAGCTATCTGAAGCCATGTCCCATGGTAACACAGCTTAGGGTAATACACAGCATGTAACACCCTTACACATTGTTCAGTCCCAAGAGTTCATCTTACCAAAATAGGAAGAACTACACAACATGTTTCACTAAACTAAACACAATGAAGATGGAAATTCTAGTCATTAATTACCTAAAATACACCAATATTCACATTGTTCTTTCCCATAACTCATAGATATACATAAAAGGGATCAACATCAACTAAAATAGGTCTCTAGAACCTTATAAAAATGAAAAAAAGGTATTGGGAACAAAACCCAAATATAACTACCTTGTAGGTGGAACAACAAATATATACATCAAGAATGATGCTCGTATCATTCTAGTTCTCGATCATATAATGATCTTCTTTAGACAATGATATTAGTGGCACCTCATTTCATGGATTCAGCATTGGTTTCGTCATTTCCAAAGGTAATGAGATGAGAGGATAGGAGTCTCTCCTCCTTTGGTGTGGTTCAATCCAACATTGAGGAATGGATGGTTTAGGATAGGTATTTAATTAATTATTCGATTAACTAAATCCACCTCAAAATTACTCGTCACCAAACGGGCCCTGAAAAAAACACATGGTCCAGACGACATTAGGATGTTCCTAGGGTAACCATGAAGTTCCAGACTCAATAGTGGTATCAGAAGTTTGATCTAAGGCACCAAGCATGAGTTATTTATGTTTCAAAAGTAACTACACCTTTATGAAATGATATATATTTAATATTTTTAATATCTCTACACTGAGGAAATATATGCCTGATATTCTCGCATCGATTCAGCACCCGACTAAGAGAAGATATCCAAAATATTCCAAATCCTTATGTGTGAAAACCAAAGTAATTACATTCTACCGACCATAAGAATATTTTTCCTCGAAAAAATAAAATATTATGCCTAAGGGGAGAAACTGATCTCTCCAATTGACATCCATGACAATGAGCTCATCAAGGATTCATGTGCTTCAAAGATGCACACACACAGAGGAACCACAAAGATCAAACCACTCTTATGTACGTATTCTACTAGGATAATAATATTTAACAAACTGGCACATGTCTCGTTTTATATGATATGTTGGAAAACACCATGCACCATAGTATATCTGCAGTCACGGGGTCTAGTGGTACTCCACCCTGCTATCCTAACATAGATATCGGTGAAACCCCATAGTTCTTATCCACCCTTGGATGAAATGAAAAAAAATAGCCTCCCCAAGAATTTTTGTCATTCAAGGTCGACACTGAAACTTCATGTATATTCATGTACTTAATAGTGTTGCCAATGAGTAAACATTGGGTCTTACGAGGCCCTAACTTTATAATCGTATATATATAACATAGGTCCCCAAAAAAGAAACACTTTCACACCCACTTGTGGATTACTAGCATAATACGAATGGAATGAAAGAAATACATAATGCGGAAACATCATAGGGTCTTACATTGCTACTAAGGAAATATTCTTAACATGGATGTCCCTCTCTGAGGGATGTCATGCTAAAGTGGTTGAGTTGGGGAAATCCCCTAGCAAGGCCAAGAGCTGATCCGACACTTCATTTCATAACCTCACCTTGAACACATAGTCTACATAACTCTTCCACCACACCACGATAATGTCCACAATGGGTAGCACTGACTCACCCACATAGTTCAAATAACATCACATGAATGCGTCTCAATGCAGAAGGCATCCCCATTCCATGTGAGTTCAAATCTAAGTCAAACTGCACCACACCCCCTCAAGCATTTCATGAAAAAGGCTAATAGAAAAAATTTAAGGGTAGTCATAAACAGAGGGCTTTCCAATCATGCACTGGGTCTTATAGAACCCTCTATTGCAAGAATTAACACGGGTTTTATTGATGCACCGTGTATCCCTTGTTAAACCTCATTCTAGGGAAGAATTAAAAGAGTACTCATGACAATGCATAATAAATGATACTTCAAAAGGTTGAAAGGGATAAATATGTACCTCTATTCATCCTAGATTATTTTAAGTAAAATGTCTCGATGTCCTATAGTTGTCCTCACCCACATCTTGTAACTCCCTGATCCTGGCACGGACAACCTGGGGGTGGTGGTAGAAACAACTCAAACTACATACCGCCTCCTTCCTCTCTTCCATCTCCTATGACTCGTACATCACCCCATAGAACTCAAAGCTCCAAATGCAGTATTTGGTAATGTGGATTGTAATCTCGATCCCTTTTAGTACCAAGACAGGCCAGACAATATCTAAGAATATTCCCATGGCTATTTCATGAATAAAACCTCCTCTTCAATGGATGATCTGATCCCCTGCAAATATTTTGCACCAAAGAACCATGCGTCTATGTTTGGGCATGAGTATGCTTCCTGTTCTCTGACCCTATGACATATCATCTATTAGCTCATCTAGTTGCCTCATCTTTATGACCACTATTGTGGGTCCCATCGACCTGTTCCTCTACCAGGAAACATTACACCATCATATCTCTCTCCATCATTCCAGTGTAGGTGGGAATACACAATGGAATCACTGATGCCCTAATCTCTAAATTAAATCCATTCAATATGTTACATGATTTGAATAATGGAACATGAATCATATCCAAGGAGTATAGAAACAAGTCTTGAACCTCACTGAAAAATCCTCTAGTGTCATGATACTCTTATGAATTAGTAAAAGGTCCTAGATGTGCATTTATATCAATGTTGTTGGGTAAAAATATTACTTAAACAGTTTCTTAAACTCCTACCAAGTGAGAGTTATCTCATCATATGTTGGCATCACCAGACTCCACTGTCTCCAGGAGGAACCAAATAGAGGGCTCACTGTTAGGGCCACCATCTAATTGGAAAGTGTTATCACTACATGAAATTCTCATGTGACAACCTCGAGCTAGTCATTTGTCTTCTGGGGGGTATGTATCACCCCAGTACCTCAAATTTAATTGCCTCCAAAACTTAGGTAGCCCAATCAACCTACGTGAATCCTCTGCCCAAATTTCTATTAATAAATGCTTATCCTTAGGCAGTGGCACCACCGTCATACCACCAATTGGTAATGCCTCAAAATTAATGCCCTACACTGAATCCTTATCATAGGGTGGATCTTTATCATGATCATACCATATAATTCAATCTCGATGTATTGAGAGAGGTATATTTAAATTTAATCATTACATGCCATGATCAAAGAGTATATCTAGGGATGTTTCTCAAGAAAGATAGAAAAAAACCAATACCTAGTACTATATGGTGGATTTAAAATTTATTACCCCTCGACCATTACCCTAGTGTACTAAATTGAAATGTAGGTTATCAGTTTCCTGTTGAATGGATATGTCAGCTACAGTAGAAAAACTAGAACTTAGATCCTTGGATACAAACTAGAATCATCATAACACTATAAATATTCATTCCAAAACAATCTCACAAAACTATTGTCCTAAATGTGAACCAACCACCTCGGATAACACAATTTCATGACCTGACCTGATCAGGCCTAGGCCGCAACTCCCCAAGCCCACCTCTAGTAGGCCAGGGGTGGGTGACTAGTATTTAGAAGGAATATTTATATCATGGGAGGAATTTAAAATGTACTTGTACCCAAAAACACATCTCCAAGATCACAAAATGATGAAATGTTAAAACCAAAGGCAATCAATGCTAGCATACATCTTAATCCCACAACAAGAGTAAAATATAAGTACAGAATGTGTATAATGAAAAAACACTAAACAAAGAAAACTATAAAAGACTCTAACCTGATAATAAGGAGGGGATCTATATGAACTAAAACATCTAGAAATTTCATTGGCCATGCTCCGTTAAACGCCTCATTCATTTTATCTCACTAAGATCTTCCTATCTTATGTCCTGCTTGGAATCTGTCAAAATTCATGTGGTCTACAAAGGACACAAAAAATGTGTTGGAAAATCCTATGAAGGGGTGAGTATATAAATACATAGTAGAAGACCCAAAAAACCATAAAATATGTAAGGAGAAACTATAAGACAATATTCATATCAATCTAGCCAGAGGGAAACCGAATAGAGAGACAAACTCCGCCATGAACCATCCTTGATTGTACATGACAAGTTAGCTTGGTATCCAAGTTGTGTCAAACCCAACATGTTACCACAACACAAGGACTCCCCAAAAATCCCCTAGATATACTTGTCTCAAACACTATATATCATGAGGTTCCAACCTAAAAGACATAAACATGATTTTCTTTATAGGATTTAACCATACCATAGAAACAGGAGAACACACATCATGAGTTTTCCCATGCAAAAAGGCACCCGCCTGAGAGATGAAATCCATAGGGAAAAATTCTACCATTAAAAATGGTACGTCAAAGAGAACATACTTCCTTAGAAACATCTTACTAGGTCTCGATCTAGTAACCAACACTAGAGGTTATATCATCGATACCTCACACCCAATGTAAGATAATGAATCCCAGGTGAAGATGCACATCCTTCTACATTATACACAGTTGAGGGAGCACTACTTTAGACTATGAAACATGTGCATCCTATCTAATAAGAGATAATAGAGGGACTCACGCCTCTCCAATTCCCCGTAGTCGAGGGAAAACTACTTCTAATAAACCTGCGAAACCGTTGTCACTCATATGAGTAGTGGCATGTAACCCAATCCATCAATGGAGAAATAGCCTCTAACTAGGTATCAATCACATCAATTATATGGTCCCACACCTCATAATTTTATCCAACAGCCGAGGTATTTCTGATACCAATAGAGGACCCACTCCATGGTACTACGTTGATATGGGGGAGTACTACTCCGTAATTGAGGACCTACACCCTAATATAGTAGGGATGTACTACTCATGAAGGACCCACACCCTGATATGGTAGATGAGTACCACCTCATAAATCGATTACTCAAATACTGTCCCGATAGGGGAGTACTACTCAGTGTCTAGAGGACTTTCACCCTAGAATGACAGGCGAGTGATGACTCTGCGAACTCAGTCACTATGGGAGACCTACACCCTAGCTGGATAGGGGAGTACTGACCCAAGGATTGAGGACCGACTCCCTGACATTGCAGGGTTGTACCGACTCAGTCGAAACTACAGATATGGGGGACCCAGACCATTGAAAAATAGGCGAGTAACAAATCCTATAATAGAGGACCCACACCCTACATTGCAGAGAAGTACCCACCCAATCTAAAAATCATATATGAAATAACTACACCATTGACCAATAGGGGAGTAGTGACTCTGGGGATATATGACCCACTCTATTTTCAAATAGGTTAGTACCTACACTACCTTCATAGACATCATGGGGAAACCCTCACCCAAGAACACTAGGGTAGTAACACCCCCATAGGATACTACCCAAGGATAATGATCCCACGCCCAATTCAGGGGGAGTCCCATCTCCACCTAAAAAAAGAGGTAGGGAAAACCCATCCCCTAGTACAAGAGAGTATTAGTAGTCCTAAAATCTCAATATACAAACAATATCAGTCTCCAACACCAGGTCAGTACCACTCTATAAGTTTTTTTTGATTTACACCACCATGTATCTTTTATCCCATAATAGAGGTTTTCATCACATCCTTTGTATATCACTTCTCAGGATAATCAACTAACAAGCTTGAATCTGAGTCCCTGAGAAGTAGATAAAAAAGGTGGTAGATCCCTGGAAGATCTTCTAGTAGTACCCGAAGTGCAATGAGGCACACACAACATATAATCCCACTCGATCACCCACCTGTGTATCATTTCCAAATTGGTTCCAACCCATGTATGGGTACATGGTGTGTTGATGAGGGACATGACATGTCCCTCATCTCTCAGCCCCTGGACGTGTTCTACTTATACACAGACCGGAAAAATACGTCCCTCACACGTCATGTATCCCATACTACATGGCGTGTTCAGATAAACAACCACCCGCCCATGTAGTTTTCCCATTTCCATGAATTTTGTCAAAATTTTGTTACACTAATATTGGTTTTCACATGGCTATCCCAAGCAACATCCCACAGTCACACAGTTTAGGTCACTACACGGCGTGTAACACGCATACATGGAATGTAGTCCCAAAAGTTAATCTTCCCCAAATAGAAAGAGCTACAAAATTTTTCTCACTGAACTAAAAACTATGTATATGTTAATTCCAATCCAGAATAACCTATAAAATTCCTTGAATCCCTCCTTTATTCCCCAAACATCCATATCTATCTAACAATTATCAAAAACAATTTTAATAGTGCTCTAAAACCATAGAATAATGAAAAACGAAAGGTATCATGACCAAAAATCATATCGACCTACCTAATTGGATAAACACAAAATCTATGGATTATTAATGATGCCCAGATCATTATAGTTCTTGATCTGATGAAAATCTTCTTTAGAAAAAGAGATCAATGACACCACATTGAGGGGAATCAGCATTAGTTTCATCATTGCCAAAGGGAAGGAGAGTAGAAGAGAGTAGTCGATCATTTTTTGTGGATCAATCCGACATGGGGTAGGAGATATTTTTAGGTTATATATTTAATTAATTATTAAATTAATTAAATCCACCTAAAAATTCCCCATCACCAAACTACCCCCGATCAAAACTCATAGCACAGACGACTTTAGGTTGTGCCTAGGGTAAACATGATAAGTCAAACTCAACTGAAGTCTTAGAAATATGATCCGAGACTTTGAATGAATGTTTTTTATGTTTAAATAGAAACTATGCACATATGAAAAAATATATTTAACATTTTTAATATCTCTGATTCAATGCACCCTGGGCCTCGAATTACCGTGCCAACTCAGCAACGAGCTCTGGGAATATTTTCCAAAATATTTTGAATCCCTAAAGGTCAAAACTCAAGTCATTACAATAGAATCCTCCATTTTATTTGAATTACAACAAAGAAATCCCTTTTTTGAAAACCAAGTGGAGTTACCCAAAGAATAGGTAATGCCCTTCCTTGGGATCCCTTATCTTATTTTCATTTTACAACCCTCAACTATTCTTATTGTGAGATTATATAATAGCCACATTATCTTAAATATACTATGATTTTTTATTACATTATTTATTTCTAAAATTACACACACTTCCATCTAATGGGTAACAATCTTTCCATTCTTGGGTACGAAAAACTACCTCCTCACAAAATGATGTTGTTCATTTTTCCATTACCACATCTCATGGTTGGGAATTACGATGTAAACTATGTTTTATATGATATATATTAAATTTATAAGTTCATTATTATTCTAGAATTTTTATATAAATAATTCATTTAGTCATTCTATTTTTTTAAATATGATAACTCCATTTTTGGGTGTATGGACTATTGTCCCCTCAAAGCGATGTGATTCATCCACACTCTACATGGAATATATTAAGGACTCGATTAGTAAAATTGTATGATATAGATGAGATAATAATTATACTATAATTTTATTATATATATTTATACCTGTATTTAATTTACATTCTTTCTTTCAATATGACAATAAAATGAAAACAATGTTCATACATACAAACAACCTACCGTCTCCATGAACGATGTATTCCATTTCATATTTATATATGTAATAGATTACTATAAAATAATATATATGGAATATATATGATATTTATATCATTATTCTCATTATATAAATAATTAAAGTATGATATAAATAAGAGGGTCATCAAAAACTATGAAAAATATATACAAAAAATAAAGCAGATATTACCGAAAATGTATCACTAACATGAAGTTGTCAATAAATGGGTAGTATAACGTCATAAAAAATATAGGGTATTATATATTATGATATGGTCATCTAGAATATTTTTAATAAATATAAATTTATTATACTGGAGTTTTGAATGTGTATGTATAATTTGTAGACTTAAGGTATGGGAATTTTATCTCACCTATTATTTCTATAAGATACATGCCATATTCCCCACTCACTTATTTTTTGTGGTGTCTATAATTTCCTATGAAATGTAATATAATTAATTTAATTTATTAAATAATAATAAATTCTTTAATTTATTTTATTACTTCAATGGGATCATGATTCTAATGTTACTCGATTAGTATGGGTATTCTCATCTCACTTTTTATATCCATAAGATTCATGATTTACTCACCAGTTATTTATTTTTTGATGTGTATATACTTCCCATGAATGTATTATATGATCCATATAGTTAAACTTATGGTTATTTACATATCAATTTTAGGGTCTATCATTAATGGGGTTTAGGGTTAAAAAGTTACCAAATCAGTAACATATTTTTTGTCTGAAGTTTCTTTCATTGAGATACATGCCTAGTCATGCACCTATATTTTTCTATTGGATATATATAATAAAAATTTACATGTTATATCATTAATATAATTATTTAATGATATTTAATGTTTCATTTAATTTTGTTCTCTCATGTAGTGTATAATTTATTGTTACCAAAGTGGTAATAGTTTATTGCTACAATCTCATTATTTATAAGTATTATTTATGATTTTTCTTCCATTAATGAAATATTATAACCCATATACCAAGAAAACTCATGAATATTTTTAACCTCATGATATGCATGATATCTTCATGTATTAGTTCCATTTTACTTCTCTTTGTTCATATGAATAATTAAAAAAAATTATGAAAATATAACTTTATTTCTAATTTCAATTAGAAATATATGTTCTTTCAAAATAATGTTTTTTAAAAATATTTTTTCAAATAGGTTTAATGTTTAAAAAGTGTTTCAAATATTTTAAAGACACATTTTATATGTTTTGAAGGAAAAAAAATTTAGAAACGTTTTCAATCTTTTTTATATGTTTTCAAAGTATTTTAAATTTTAAAATAATTATAAATGTTTTTAGGATTCATTTATATGTTTTTAACTCTATTTTTAAAGAAAAATGATTTCAAAATGATTTAATTTTTAAAAAGATTTTTTTATTTTTGTGACATATAATCTCAAGAGATGGTATATCGGTAGACCTGTTAAATATAGAGGGTATTAAGCATTGGCCCAGACCAACCATAGTGACTCAGATCCATAGTCTCCTTGGTTTAACTGGATTATATCAATGGTTTGTGAATATTTTCTCATGAATATATAATTTACATACAAACGTAAACTGAAAGGGAGCCTAAATCCTCAAAATGGATGAATATTGGGTAAATTTTATAGAACTAAAGAAAATATTAGTTAGTGAACCGATTCTTAAGTTACACTATAGTGTAGAAATATTTTTAATCTATAGTGATGAATAAATGACTGGATTGTGATGCGTTCTAATGAAAAATGACATATTTATAGTTTATAACTCAAAAAAGTTCAAGGTTTATGGTGAAAATTAAAAAAACACTTGATTTTGAATTAGTTATGGTAATTTTTAAATTAATGATACAGAGATATTATATTTATAGGAAAAATTGTGATATATATAAAAAACACAAAATTTTAAAGTGTATATTCACATAAAAGGAGTTGAAAATTTTCATTATAATGTGGTTTGTGATGATTCATGATTATGACTTACCAATACATTACCACTAGTGGAAATCAAACAAGGTCGATGATGCTTTTATTAAAAAAATTAATGTGGGAAAATCCATGATGAGGATAACATAGGATCCAATATTAATTGATTTAAAAAGTATGGATATTTAAATATTGGGGGATTTGTGAAATATTATCTTTCTCATATAAGTTATAAAACGTTTATCAACATGAATGTTAAAGAGGTATAGAAGTAATATTTGGAGCATTAGAACAAGGTGAGAAATTTTACCTAGTTTAATCTTAATTATGACGGAATGATAAAGTTCATGAATAGTATATGTGTTCCATATATACCTGATTTTAAAATGTCTCTATTAGAATATGATCATAGTCTATAATTCTCTATTCATATTGGATGTAAAAAAGATGTATAGATATTTGAAATATTATTATTTTTAATTAAATGAAGAGAGATATCACAATGCTTATATATTGAAGGTTTCTAATTCTATATGTTTTGTATAAGGGATAAAATTCTCAGGGTATTTACAAAATTTATCCACACAAAAATGAATATGGGAAAGTATCTCTATATATTTTTTCAATCTCTTAAAAAAGGAAAAAGGGAACAATGATATATAGATTATTATTGATCACATTAAAATGTTAATACAATTTATATATAATTGATAATATTTCTCTCTAAATAATATTTTTTCGATATAAATTAATGAATTCTCATGGTTTTGTAGAGTACTACATTCCATTTTATCTGATTGGGATCATAGGGTTACCTCAATTCTATTATGTATCCCTCTACATACTCTTGATATACAATTTAGATTCAGTACTATATATCATCCCAAGATAGATGGGAAGTCTGGGGGAACAATTAAATCCAAATAGTCTATGTTGAGGTATTGTGTCACGACCCATACTAGTGGGGCCCAAGCCGCAACTCCCCAAGCCCGCCTCCAATAGGCCAGGGGCTGGTGACTAGCACCGAGTAGTCATGCTACTAACATGGGAGGAATTTCTTATAAACCTGCACACACACACACATCCCCAAGCCCGAAAAGATGAAAAGTAAAAACTACTAAAAGGAAAAGGTGCATGCATACACTAAAACCCAACCACAGAGTACGACAGGAAAGTAAAGTGCAAGATAGTAAAACCCTGGGCCAAAAGTACAAACCCACCAAAAAGAGAGTCCGTAATAAATTCCAACCTGTAAAGAAAGGTGCTGGGATTGTAGTTCGTAGCCGTAGGAACACGCCTCGGCCTGTCTGATCTCACTGAGTACCGTCCGGTCCTGGTCCACCTAGAATCCTGTCAAAGGCTCACGCGTCTGCACAAGACACCACACGTGCGGGAAAAGCCTGTGAAGGGGTGAGTATAAAAATACCGAGTAGGACACCCTCGAAACCACAAAGGAAATACAACAAGGGAAAATACCACAAAGGAAAGATACAGTCAACTCTACACAGTATATGTCTACCCAACATATTACAATAATATCCAGATATTCTCATACATGATCTACTCTCACGAATACCACCACTAAGACCCAGCTTGAAGATTACACTAAGCACGTAACAAGGAGAGAACACACTTAGGTCTGAGGAGACAGATACGAAGTACTCATTCCAGGAGGACACACTCAACAATTACCTTGAGAACATGATGCTCAGATGAGGATCACCACCATGTCATGGGGTTATTCCGACAACTCAGTCTGAGCTAATCTGCTAAGCATAGGATCGACACCCAGGTAAAGTTGGTCATGTCGATGCCCAGATCTCTACCTAGGGTAATTGGAATGAATAGAGGATCCAATTCTAAGTCTCATAGAGGGGATTCCAAAAATTCTAATCAGGAAGTTCTTCTTAATGGATCATACTCCTGTGTAAAGGAAATGATACCAGAACCTTCAGGGAAAGGACCAAGGGTACGGACCCTAAGAAAACTAGTCCATGTCACAGAAGGCAAGTAGCTCAAGTCATTTAAGGCAGGTTACACATCGTGAAGAATGGTTACACTTCGTGTTACTTGACCCCATGTACTACCCGTGTAAACGGCCAGTGTCATTCGTTCAAGCCGAGTAAAACCAAACTACACGACATGTATAAAAAGTACACGTCGTGTTCCATGACCCCCGATACTGACCATGTAACCGGCCCGTGTCATTTGGCTTGTCGGTTAGAAATAAACTACACGGCATGTAGAAGAATCACACTACATGCCCGAGCATCTAGGGCTCGCTCCGTGTACGTTGGCCATGTGCCCGTACACAGTCTCTGCCCTTGTCCGTGTCATCGGACCATGTACCAGTACAAGGAGTATCCCGTGTATCTGGTCAGGTCTGGCCAGGGAGGGGTATACACAATGTGTCGATGGCCGTGTACCCTGTCAGTGTCCGTTCACTCCCGAAGTACACACCAGGTAAATCCGATGATGAACACATGCGATGTAGCTCATACTACATGGCGTGTAGTCGAGAAATTTCTAGAAGCGTCGTCTTCCTCCGCGCACCTCGGATGATCTTCCGGATCTTGATCCAACCATCTGATCATCATGAAACTCCAGATTTGGGGCCATCCCCCTCTTATGAAACCTATTCTGTCACGACCCGACCTCGGGGCCCATGCCGTGACTACCCCAAGCCCGCCTTCCATAGGCCAGGGGCTGGCGACTAGCACCAAGGCGTAAAATCCCGGTAAACAGGGAAGGAATTGCCTTTATAAGTAACAACCACCACAGAGTCAGCAAGCAGAAATTAACTACCAAGTGCAGAAAAGTAAAGGGGGCCGGAATACAAGCCCAACTGAAAGTAAAACTGAAAAGGTAAAGAACAGCAACTGAAGAAAAGATGGCGGCCTCGTATCTTCCACTGGCAATCCCACCTGAAGGGTGGGTACAGATAGCCTCCAGGCTCCTCGAGTCCCATGTCCGCTCCGAGCACGTCCCGCCGAGTGGTCCGCCTCCAGGTACCGTCCTGTTCCACTCCCCAACCGAGATCAGCGCTGTCCGTCGTCTGCATCTAACACAACAAGGTGCGGGCAAAGCCCGTACAGGGGTGAGTATAAACTACTCAGTAAGGACACCGAGACCCCCGAAAGTCTCCCGAAATCCACAAAGGATATAGCACAAAAGAAAGGGGCAACCACGAAGAAACAACTGACTCGACTTAGGTATATGCCCATACATATACCTAAGTCCCCATTTCTAGCTCTGCTCTCGAGCTCAAGGTCAACTCGATCCACACAGGAAAGCAAGACTCAAATCCACCAGGGAGAGTAAATAGTAAATCCACATAGGATAGTTCAACACAAACACAAAGGAGAGTAACATAAGATTCAGCTCAACCAGGTATACTTTTTCAGATGACGACAAGATGATCACCGAACCATCTACATCGTCGGACCCACGAAGGATCGATAGGTACTAACCTCGGCAATGACCCACACAAGATCGGGCCCACACATGACCTAGAGCAATGTCTCACACAGAACCGTAAGAGATGACCCACACAAGATCGGGCCCACACAGGACCTGTAGTCAAGGCTCACACAGAACCGTAAGGTGATGACCCACACAGGATCAGGCCCACACAGGACCTGTAGCACTGATCCACGTAGGATTGCAGAGTGCAGTAGTCGACGCAGTCCACTGAGGATCTCTGCACAGTCGTCGCCGCAGTCCATGAAGGATCTCTGCTCTGTCGTCGTCGCAGTCCACGGAGGATCTCTGCTCTGTCGTCGAAGTCACAGCCAGCGCTAGGGTTCCCGCACACAGCGAGCTCATTTAGGAGGGTCCGCTCCACGAGTCGAGAGGCTGATACATCAACTGACACGTAGTCTGAAGTTGATGTATCCAAAAGTTCTGTATCGACAACATGATCTCAACGCAACAGACGGCGCGTCAATCAGATGCCCGGTCTGAGAGTTATTGGCATTTTCGTCCCAGGGGCCCGGTTGGTTTTTAGGGCAAAACCAACCCGACCGTACTCCACCTGTGTCCGATCCTCGGGCGGAGTATGCCAAAATTTCCGTCTCACTTAGAGGAAACCTCCACAGCTGACGGTACGTCGATCGGACGTCCGCAGCTCGAGTTATGAGCGTTTCCGCTCCGAGGGCCCGGTTGGTTTCGCGTACGAACCAACCCGGCCGAACACAAAGTCTTCCTAAACCTTGTGTGTAATATACCGAAAAGACCGCCTCGATCCAAGGATCGCGTAGCCGCTGACGGTTCGTCAATCGGAGGTCCCAGGCCCAAGATATGGGCAAAATAACGAAGAGGGCCCGAAAACGAGGGGTTCTGGGCCCGGGGTGACCCTGCCCGAACCACCCCTGGGTCGGCCGAACCGGGTCGAACCGAACCGGGTCCGGTCCGGCCTGGGCGCGGCCCGGCCGACCAGACCGGCCGGCTCGGCTTCGGCCGAGCGGCCGAAGAGGGCTGTCGCGGGGCGCCGCCCCCATGGCTCGGTGGAAAACGCGGCCCCGCGGGGGGGGCCGCCTGTCACGCGGACGCGGCTGGGCCGCCACGTCCCTCCCCGGTTCCGCGCGGCCGCGGAACCGGCCGCCGCCGCCGCGGCTTCAGCCGCGGCGGATTCCTCCACGGCGGCGCGCCGGGCGCCGCCGCCTCCGTCCGTCGCCACCGCCGCCGCCTCCCGCGGGCCGCCGGAGTTGCTCCGGTGGCCCGTTTTGCCTCCCGTCTGCGCCATAGCTCCTCCCGGGGGCCGATCTTCACTGCGGGATCAACGGATCGCCCCTACCGCACGGTTCGTCGTCGTCCGCCAAATTCCCACAACAAAAGGATCGGAGGAGGGTTGCCGGGTCTTGTTCGTTACACCCGCACCCTCTGCGTTAGTCATAAAATCATCGGGAGGGATTAAGGCAACCACAATTTTATCCAAAAATAAAATTGTTCAAGTTTGGTTCTTTAATTAAAAAGAATTAGATCACGGGAACGAATCACCAAGAAAAAAAAATAAAATCCCAACCTCGATGTCGCCGTCGGACGTGAGGTCGTCGCCGAATCGCTCGTCGCGGAAGGAGGGGATCGTCGCGTCGTCGCGGAAGAGACGTTCGTCGCACCGCGGGAAAAACGTCGCGCTGACGATCTCCAGATCTAGAACAAACGGATTTAATTAATTAAATCTATTGTCATTTAAATTAAAAGGGAGAATTAAACGATCCGTTTCTCACCTTAGTTGCCGAACGAGGATCGGCCGCGGAAGAAGAGGCGTCGCCGAAGAACGTCGCGGGTAGAGCTCGTCGAATTCCGGTCGCCGGCGTTCTTCGCGTTCTTCGCGTTCTTCGTGAGGAGGGTGGAGGCTCAGAGAATTCGCACAACGATATCAATCCTCCAAAATAGACAAGTTTGTCTATTTTATTAATTTGCCAACGAACGCAAACGCGTAAGTAACGACCCATTAAATTCGTTGAATTAATTCAACGAATGAAACAGCCCATTTAATTCACGAAATAAACCGCCCAATTAAATGGTCTGTTAAGAATTAAGGAAAACGCGTCGGTTGACTTTTCAATTACTTGACGGGTTTTCGTGGGTGCGTTACTTAGCGAAAGAAACGGCGGGGCTCGTGCGGGCCCCGCCTCACAAATATCCTACCAAGGGGTAGGGTATTTCCGGATAGCACCCTATCCGCTTTAACTCAGTTCAAGTGGCTTCCAAGTGACTTCCAAGCGGCTTAAGTGAAATAAAATAAAGTTGTCGCACAACCTTTATTTTATTTCCGACTTAAAGCCCAAAATTTTTAAAACCACGGTTGAGCAAACGCAACTCCGGAAGAGGCGTTTCTAAGCAAATACCGGCGTTGCGATTTCATCGGTGCCCTCAGAATTCGATTCCGGGCACCGGTTCAAAAGATAGAAAAACCCGTTCGTCCGTTCACTGAACGTACCCGGGCCAAACTTCGGAAATTGATTCCGGGCACACCGGGCCTCGGAATCAGGTGCCGTCTGAAGCTGCGCTCTTGTAAAATTCCAAAGAAAATTAAGAAAGAAATTTCCTTGAAATTTGCGGGTCATTAAATTACTCCCACCTCAGGTCTTTACGTCCCCGTAAAGATACATCAAAAACTAGGGGAACAAATGGGGGTACTGAGAACGCATCTGAGCCTCCCGCTCCCAAGTGCTCTTCTGGAGGTTCCCGTGCTGCCATCTGACGCGCACAAGAGGAATCGACCGCCCACGTAGGACCCGCTCCTGTCGATCCTCGATCTCCACTGGGACCTCCGCACAAGTCGCCCCATCGTCCACGTCCAGCTCCCCAAAGTCGATGATGTGCGTCGGGTCGTGCACGTATCTCCTCAGCTGAGACACGTGGAAGACGTCGTGCACCCGGTGCAACTGAGGTGGTAGATCCAGGCGATAAGACACCTCTCCTATCCTGCTGAGGACCTGGAAAGGCCTGATGAAGTATGGAGACAACTTGCCGCCTCAGACAAATCTCTGTAAACCACGTCGAGGTGAGACACGCAAAAAGACGTGGTCGCCATCCTCGAACTCTAGTGGCCTCCGCCTCCTGTCAGCATTTGACTTCTGCCGGCTCTGAGCTGTCCTCATCCTCTCCTGGATGATCTGGACCTTCTCTGTCGTGGCTCGGACCATCTCTGGTCCCACGGGTGCTGACTCCCCAGGGTCTGTCCAGCACAACGGTGATCTGCAGGGTCTGTCGTACAACGCCTCGTATGGTGCCATCCCGATGGTGGAGTGGTAGCTGTTGTTGTACGCGAACTCCACCAAGGTTAGGTGGTCCTCCCAGCTGCGACCAAAGTCGAGAACACATGCACGGAGCATGTCCTCGAGTGTCTGTATGGTCCTCTCCGTCTGACCATCCGTCTGAGGGTGGAAGGCTGTGCTCAGATGGAGCCGCGTCCCGAACGCCTCCTGCAACCCCTTCCAAAGCCGGGAAGTGAAACAAGCATCTCGATCAGAGACGATAGACGATGGCACACCGTGAAGCCGTACGATCTCCTGGACGTAAAGACGTCCCAAGATCTCCACTGATCCCTCCTCTCTGATGGGTAAGAAGTGTGCCGACTTGGTGAGTCGGTCGACAATCACCCAAATGGAGTCGTGACCTCTGGAAGTGCGTGGTAGTCCAGTCACGAAGTCCATAGATATCCCGTCCCACTTCCACTCCGGGACCTCCAAGGTCTGTACCAAGCATGCTGGTACCTGATGCTCTGCCTTCACCTGCTGGCAGGTGAGGCATCGTGAAACGAACTCTGCCACAGCTTTCTTCATGCCCGGCCACCAGTGCTGTCGACTGAGATCCTGGTACATCTTCGCTGCTCCGGGATGTACCGCCAAGGGAGAAGTGTGAAACTCTCTCAGCACCTCCTCTCGTAAAGTGACTGGTACGAAGGTACGTCCTCTGAAAAGGATGTCGTGCTCTGCTCCATGGGAGAAACCATCAGGCGCCTGACCTGAGGATTTCAGTGCACGCCGGGTCTCACAGTCAGCGTCCCCACGCTGAGCCTCTCTGACCCGCTGTAGAAGTGGAGGAGAGACTGTGAGAGACTGAAGAAAGGCTACTCCGTCTCTATCCACGAAGGATATCTGTAAGGAGGCTAGCTGCTTCGTCGCCTCCTCAAGTAGCTGAATGCCCGTCCTCCGGCTGAGGGCATCGGCTACCACGTTCCCCTTCCCAGGAGTATAGACTATCTCAAAGTCATAGTCCTGGAGGAACTCAAGCCATCTCCGCTGTCTCAGGTTCAGGTCCTTCTGAGAGAAGATATACCTGAGACTCTGGTGGTCAGAAAAGACTGTGAAGCGCTCGCCCATCAGATAGTGCCGCCAAGTCTTCAGAGCGAAGACCACTGCTGCTAACTCCAGGTCATGAGTGGCGTAGTTCTGCTCATGCGTCCTCAACTGACGTGATCCGTAGGCGATCACGGCCCGCTCCTGCATCAGGACTCACCCGAGTCCAGTCCATGATGCATCTCAGTAAACTACGTATCCAACTCCCTCCTCAGGCAACCTCAAGATAGGTGCGCTGGTCAATCTCTGTCTCAGCTCCTGGAAGCTCTGCTGACATCTGTCTTACCACACAAAGGGTTTCCCCTTCTTTGTCAAGGCTGAGAGTGGTGCCGCAACTCTGGAGAAGTCTGGCACAAATCTCCGATAGTATCCAGCTAGCCCCAAGAAGCTCCGCACCTCCGTCACGCTCCTGGGTGGCTCCCAAGCTAGCACTGCCTCGATCTTCGCGGGATCCGCTGCAACTCCCGCCTCAGAGATGACGTGCCCCAAGAAATGGACCTCACGTAACCAGAACTGGAATTTTGAGAGCTTGCCATAATGCTGGTGCTCTCGGAGTGTGTCTAGCACAACTCGCAGGTGGTAGGCATGCTCCTCCACAGTCGTCGAGTATACCAAAATGTCGTCAATGAAGACCACGACAAATCGGTCGAGGTATGGCTGGAAGATCCTATTCATGAGGCTCATGAACACTGCTGGAGCATTGGTTACGCCGAACGGCATAACCAAGAACTCATAATGGCCATACCGACACCTGAAGGCCGTCTTCTGCACGTCCTCATCTCGAACTCTGAGCTGATGATAGCCTGACCGGAGGTCTATCTTCGAGAACCACCGCGCTCCCTGGAGCTGATCGAAGAGGTCATCAATCCGTGGCAGCGGATACTTGTTCCTCACTGTCACCTGGTTCAGGCGACGATAGTCGACACACATTCGCAAGCTCCCGTCCGCCTTCTTGGCGAACAAAATCGGGGAATCCCAGGGTGAAACACTGGGTCGGATAAACCCCTTGCTCTACAAGTCCTCCAACTGTACCCGCAGCTCTCGAAGCTCGGCGGGGACCATCCGATATGCTGTAGTAGATATCGGGGCTGTCCCGGGGTACAAGTCGATGTAAAAGTCTACCTCTCTACGAGGAGGTAGCCCTGGAACGTCGTCGGGAAAGACGTCCACGTACTGGTCCACCACTGCAGGAAAAACTGGACTCCGCACGTCCACTGCTCCTAGGATGAGGCTAGCCAACTGATGAGAGATGGGTTGCACTCTCCTCCGCGAAAGTCCATCCTGTGCTGCAAAGGTTCCCTTCTCGCCGGTGAAGGTAAACCTGCTCCCGTCGGTGCGAACACATCGCACCTTGCGCCTAAAATAGTCGATCTGGGCATGAACCGTGGATAGCCAATCCATGCCCAAGATGACGTTGTAAGGCCTCGACGCCGCTACAAGGAGATCCCAGCCGAAGCTCTCGCCTCCTAGAGTAAGCTCACACTGCCGGCACCAGTGCGTAATCGTCGAGTCTGCTCCCGTAGGAGTCTCTAGCCGTAAGGATCGAGCCAACGGCTCAGTCGGAATCTCCGAGCTCCGAACAAGGGCAGAGGCTATGAAAGAGTGACTCGCTCCTGTGTCTATAAGTACTGCAGCAAGGGTGGAATAGACACAGATCGTACCTCGAATCATCTCTGGCATGTCGGGGTCGTAGGCCTCCACTGCCTGGAGCTGGGCCTGTCCCTGCCCGCCAGCTCCCTGTGGTCGAGGTGGCCCTCCTGGTGGTGGTGGGGGTAGAGCCTGGAAGCATCACCCACCACCCGCTGCTCGGCCAGCTCCTCTGCCTCGTCCGCCTCCTCCCTGCGGACCGCCACGGTCGACCCTCTGCCTCTGCCTGGGTGGCCCCTCCACCGTCTGCTGCTCCTCTGGTCGGCGAGTCGGGCAGTCACGAGCCATGTGACCCTGCCCGCCGCAGGAGTAGCACTGCCTACCTCTCGGAAGGCTGGCACTCCGCTGTGTGCCCCGCACTGCTGAGCCGGTGTCCTGAGGCCGTCTGCGTGGGGGTCTGGTCTGCCTGGACCCGAGAGTCATCCGTCGGCTACCTGCTGCCGAAGACTCAGCTACCTGCCGCCCTGCGCTAGGTCTCTCCGCTGAAGAAGGCTCTGCCAGGAAGCTCTCGATCAGGAGGGCTCGCTCCAGCACTCCCGCCTGGGTCAGAATGCTGAGGGAGATCAGCGACGCCCGAATCTCCTGCCGCAAGCCCTGCTCGAAGGTCCGGACCCGGAAGAAGGGGTCCCGTACCATGTCGGTCGAGTAGCGAGATAGGTCAGTGAACCTCGCCGCGTACTGAGCGACCGCCATGCTGCCCTGGCGCAGCTGGAGAAGCTCCTGGATGCGCACCGCTCAGAGGGTGGCCGGTACGAACTCAGAGTGGAAGAGGCTCTCGAAGTCCGTCCAGAGCAAGGATGCCTCATCGTGAACCTGGAGCATCAAGCTCCACCATCGTCCTGACGCCGCCTGCAGGAGGCTCGCCGCGAGAATCACCATGAGATCCGCTGGTGTCCTCACTAGCCTAAAGATCTGTACCACCGCCTCTAGCCAGTCCTCGGCGGCCTTGGAGTCCGCCTCACCGCGAAACCTGGGCGGTCGCTGGCTCTGAAACTCATGCAGTGCCCTGAGGCGACGTGCATCGTCAGCGTCTGGTACTGGTAGCATCGGTGGCTCGGCGGGTAAAGCTACCGCCGGTGCCACTGCTGGCAAAGGGCCCTGCACCGAGGCCTCGTCGCTCGGTGGGCTGCCGTCGCGCCCTACACTCGGAACCCTAGATGGATGTCGTCGCGGGGCCATCCTGAAAAGGAGAACAAGAGCACCACAGTCAGAACAGTATACCTGGTGAGATGGCACAAGTAATCACAAGGAAAACTTGAGACTTTCATGAAGCAGATCAGTATACCCGGTGAGATGACACAAGTAATCACAAAGAAAACATGGAACACACACGCAATCAATGTTTTCATGCATTAAGTCAGAAATCAGGAGTCGGGGTCCTGGTGTACGGATACGTCGGCCGCCGCACCAACACTGGGCTCCCTGAACTGATAACCACACTCAATACACTAAACACTATTGCTTCATATAGAAAGAAAAGACGATCAGAGTCTGCGGTAGAACCGACCACCTCTGATACCAATTTGTCACGACCCGACCTCGGGGCCCGTGCCGTGACTACCCCAAGCCCGCCTTCCATAGGCCAGGGGCTGGCGACTAGCACCAAGGCGTAAAATCCCAGTAAACAGGGAAGGCATTGCCTTTATAAGTAACAACCACCACAGAGTCAGCAAGCAGAAAGTAACTACCAAGTGCAGAAATGTAAAGGGGGCCGGAATACAAGCCCAACTGAAAGTACAACTGAAAAGGTAAAGAACAGCAACTGAAGAAAATATGGCGGCCTCGTGTCGTCCACTGGAAATCCCACCTGAAGGGTGGGTACAGATAGCCTCCAGGCTCCTCGGGTTCCACGTCCGCTCCGAGCACGTCCCGCCCAGTGGTCCGCCTCCAGGTACCGTCCTGTTCCACGCCCCAACCGAGATCAGCGCTGTCCGTCGTCTGCATCCAACACAACAAGGTGCGGGCAAAGCCCGTGCAGGGGTGAGTATAAACTACTCAGTAAGGACCCCGAGACCCCCGAAGGTCTCCCGAAATCCACAAAGGATATAGCACAAAAGAAAGGGGCAACAACGAAGAAACAACTGACTCGACTTAGGTATATGCCCATACATATACCTAAGTCCCCATTTCTAGCTCTGCTCTCGAGATCAAGGTCAACTCGATCCACACAGGAAAGCAAGACTCAAATCCACCAGGGAGAGTAAATAGTAAATCCACATAGGATAGTTCAACACAAACACAAAGGAGAGTAACATAAGATTCAGCTCAACCAGGTATACTTTTTCAGATGACAACAAGATGATCACCGAACCATCTAAGTCGTCGGACCCACGAAGGATCGATAGGTACTAACCTCGGCAATGACCCACACAGGATCGGGCCCACACAGGACCTGTAGCAATGGCTCACACAGAACCGTAAGAGATGACCCACACAGGATCGGGCCCACACAGGACCTGTAGTCAACGCTCACACAGAACCGTAAGGTGATGACCCACACAGGATCGGGCCCACACAGGACCTGTAGCACTGATCCACGTAGGATTGCTGAGTGCAGTAGTCGACGCAGTCCACTGAGGATCTCTGCACAGTCGTCGCCGCAGTCCACGAAGGATCTCTGCTCTGTCGTCGTCGCAGTCCACGGAGGATCTCTGCTCTGTCGTCGAAGTCACAGCCAGCGCTAGGGTTCCCGCACACAGCGAGCTCGTTTAGGAGGGTCCGCTCCACGAGCCGAGAGGCTGATACATCAACTGACACGTAGTCCGAAGTTGATGTATCCAAAAGATCCGTATCGACAACAGGATCTCAACGCAACAGACGGCGCGTCAATCGGACGCCCGGTCTGAGAGTTATTAGCATTTTCGTCCCCGGGGCCCGGTTGGTTTTTAGGGCAAAACCAACCCGACCGTACTCCGCATGTGTCCGATCCTCGGGCGGAGTATGCCAAAAGTTCCGTCTCACTTAGAGGAAACCTCCACAGCTGACGTTACGTCGATCGGACGTCCGCAGCTCGGGTTATGAGCGTTTCCGCTCCGAGGGCCCGGTTGGTTTTGCGTACGAACCAACCCGGCCGAACCCAAAGTCTTCTGAAACCTTGAGTGTAATATACCGAAAAGACCTTCTCGATCCAAGGATCGCGTAGCCGCTGACGGTTCATCAATCGGAGGTCCCAGGCCCAAGATATGGGAAAAAGGCCGAAGAGGGCCCGAAAACGGGGGGTTCTGGGCCCGGGGCGACCCTGCCCGAACCACCCCTGGGTCGGCCGAACCGGGTCGACCCGACCCGGCTAGGCCGGGTCCGGTCCGGCCTGGACGCGGCCCGACCGACCGGACCGGCCGGCTCGGCTTCGGCCGAGCGGCCGAAGAGGGCTGCCGCCGGGCGCCGCCCCCGCGGCTCGGTGGAAAACGCGGCCCCGCGGGGGGGGGGGGGGCTGCCTGTCACGCAGACGCGGCCGGGCCGCCGCCGTGGCTTCAGCCGCGGCGGATTCCTCCACGGCGGCGCGCCGGGCGCCGCCGCCTCCCGCGGGCCGCCGGAGTTGCTCTGGTGGCCCGTTTTGCCTCTCGTCTGCGCCATAGCTCCTCTCGGGGGCCGATCTTCACTGCGGGATCAACAGATCTCCCCTGCCGCACGGTTCGTCGTCGTCCGCCAAATACGCACAACAAAAAGATCGGAGGAGGGTTGCCGGGTCTTGTTCGTTAGACCCTCACCCTCCGCGTTAGTCATAAAATCATTGGGAGGGATTAAGGCAACCACAATTTTATCCAAAAATAAAATTGTTCAAGTTTGGTTCTTTAATTAAAAAGAATTAGATCACGGGAACGAATCACCAAGAAAAAAAAAATAAAATCCCTACCTCGATGTCGCCGTCGGACGTGAGGTCGTCGCGGAATCGCTCGTCGCGGAAGGAGGGGATCGTCGCGTCGTCGCGGAAGAGACGTTCGTCGCACTGCGGGAAAAACGTCGCGCCGACGATCTCCGGATCTAGAACAAACGGATTTAATTAATTAAATCCGTTGTCATTGAAATTAAAAGGGAGAATTAAACGATCCGTTTCTCACCTTAGTTGCCGAACGAGGATCGGCCGCGGAAGAAGAGGCGTCGCCGAGGAACGTCGCGGGTAGAGCTCGTCGAATTCCGGTCGCCGGCGTTCTTCGCGTTCTTCGCGTTCTTCGCGAGGAGGGTGGAGGCTCAGAGAATTCGCACAACGATAGCAATCCTCCAAAATAGACAAGTTTGTCTATTTTATTAATTTGCCGACGAATGCAAACGCGTAAGTAACGACCCATTAAATTCGTTGAATTAATTAAACGAATGAAACAACCCATTTAATTCACGAAATAAACCGCCCAATTAAATGGTCTGTTAAGAATTAAGGAAAACGCATCGGTTGACTTTTCAGTTACTTGACGGGTTTTCGCGGGTGCGTTACTTAGTGAAAGAAACGGCGGGGCTCGTGCGGGCCCCACCTCACAAATATCCTACCAAGGGGTAGGGTATTTCCGGATAGCACCCTATCCGCTTTAACTCAGTTCAAGTGGCTTCCAAGTGACTTCCAAGCGGCTTAAGTAAAATAAAATAAAGTTGTCGCACAACCTTTATTTTATTTCCGACTTAAAGCCAAAATTTTTTAAAACCATGGTTGAGCAAACGCAACTCTGGAAGAGGCGTTTCTAAGCAAATACCGGCGCTGCGATTTCATCGGTGCCCTCAGAATTTGATTCCGGGCACCGGTTCAAAATATAGAAAAACCCGCTCGTCCGTTCACTGAACGTACCCGAGCCAAACTTCGGAAATTGATTCCGGGCACACCGGGTCTCGGAATCAGGTGTCGTCTGAAGCTGCGCTCTTGTAAAATTCCAAAGAAAATTAAGAAAAAAATTTCCTTGAAATTTGCGGGTCTTTACATATTCCGCTGGTTTCGGGCTCCCTATCGGCCTTGATGGCGCATCCCAATCCGTCCACACAAAAATGCTCGAAGAAAGAGAATTCCAAACCACACCGATTTTTCTACCGTCATCGTCATCACACCTCCGATAGGTTGTCTCGAGGTTGGATCTTTTATTTCAGATCGTTGCACCAATAAATGAATGTGCAATGATCGATTCCCTCCGTGAATTCATAGAACGCGCATGAAGAACGCATATGAATCAAGAGAGAAAAACACAACAATCGAGAGGGATGTACCTCGATCAATGTTCGTGTCGATCTAGGTTCGTCACCATTAGAAGGTTGAATGAAAACCAAAATTAATTTCAAGAATCAAATCCCCACGATTCCCAAAAAATCCAATCCCACAAGAATGATCAACCATGGGATAATCTGTTTTTGGATTAGTCTGTGTTCGTCATTGAAAACAAAAACGGGGAAGAAATCACAATTTAAACATCCTACCTGGATTTCGCGGCATTTGTCGGCGGTGATCTGGTCACTGCATCGTCGTCTCCTTGTTGGAAGGTTTTCTCCAGAGCCTCTAGAGCCGCCAAGGGTTTCAAGGTTATGAGATTTTTAACCTTGTACCCTTGATTCAAACTTTCATTAAAAAGGTAAGGGATATCTGTTGTAGTAGATTTAAAATATTTCACTGTAGAATAAAATATTTTTATTTAAATATTTTATTACTCTTACATCCCAAAAACAGGATTCCACGACCGACCTGCACTGACCGATGTTAGGCCTCGCCTAATGTAAAATTGATGTTCCAAATGCAACGGTGCCCTCAGATTTCTGATCCGAGAACCCATTTGGGAGTTATTCCATCTTATCAGGAAAACCGAACGCGCGTGTAATTTAATTAGTAAATTAAATTTAAACATTTTTTCCGGGATCACTAGGCCTCAAAACTGCACGCCGTTTCAGAGCCTGGTCTCGAATTAATTACCATATAATATTAAAATAATACATGGAAAAATCCGAGACATTACATCACACCCACCTTAGGGCTTTTACCTCCCCAAAAATCCAAAAAAAGGGCTACTCAAAAAGATGTGGGTACTGCACGCAAATCTGAGCCTCCCGCTCCCACATTCTCTCCTGGAGATTTTTGTGCTGCCACCAGACACCCACCAAAGGAATTGATCATACACGAAGAATATTCTCCTTCCGATCCTCAATCTCTACTGGGTACTCAGCAAATGTCACTCCATCATCGATGTCTAGCTCGCCCCAGTCGATGACGTGCAATGGATCATGCATGTACCTCCGTAGCTGCGACACATGGTTGAAGTTATGTACCCGGTCTATCTAAGGAGGTAGAGCCAAGCGATACGCCACCTATCCAACCCTACTCAGAATCTGAAAAGGGCCAACGAACCTCGGAGATAGTTTGCCTCCTCGGCCAAATGTCTGCAATCCCCGTCGAGGTGAGACCCAAAGGAACACATAGTCTCTATCCTCGAACTCCAAGGGGCTCTGCCTCCTGTCAGTATATGATTTCTGCCGACTCTGTGTAGTCTTCATCTTCTCCTAGATGACATGCACCTTCTCTGTAGTAGTTCTCGCCTTCTCTAGGCCCATGAGTGATAGCTCTCCTGGGTCAGTCCTGCAAAGTGGCGACCTGCAAGGTCGCCCGTACAGAGCCTCAAATGGTGTCATACCAATAATGGAATGATAACTGTTGTTGTAAGAAAATTCAAACAGTGGTAGTTGATACTCCCAGCTACGACTGAAGTCAATTATGCATGATCAAACATATCCTCCAGAACATGTATGGTCTACTCCGTCTGCCCATCAGTCTGAGGACAAAACGCTGTGATCAAGAATAATTGAGTCCAAAAATCTTCCTGCAATCCCTTCCACAACCGGGATGTGAAATGAGAATCACGGTCTGAAACGATTGTGGATGGAACTCCATGAAGTAGAACTATCTCTTGTACGTAGAGGCATCCCAAGATCTTTACTGAACTCTGATCCTATATGGCTAAGAAGTGGGCCGACTTGGTGAGTCGATCAACGATCACCCAGATGGAATTGTGTCCCTTGGAAGTATGTGGTAAACCCATCACGATGTCCATGGATATTATGTCCCACTTACACTCTGGCACCTCAAGGGTCTAAGTCAAACTTGCTGGCACCCGGTACTCAGCCTTTACTTGCTGACAATTTAGGCACCGAGAAACAAACTATGCCACACTCTTCTTCATTCCTGGCCACCAGAACTGATGTTGGAGGTCCTGATACATCTTTTCCACGCCTGGATGCACCGCCAAAGGATATGTATGGAACTCTTGTAAGACCACCTCTTGTAATGTCACTGGTACTACCGTATGCCCTCTGAAAAGAACAACGTGCTCCCAACCTTCTGAATATCCATCAGCAGCAACACTTGTGGATACCTGAGCACGTATAGTCTCACAGCTAGCATCCTCAAGCTGTGCTTCCCTAACTCTCTATAAGAGTGGGGGGGGGGGGGGGGGTGTAACAACCATCGACTGAAGGTAAGCTCCCTCATCCCCATCCATGAAGGATAACTGTAAAGAGGCCAACTACCCCGTCGCCTCATCTAGCAACTGTGAACTAGATTTTTGGATGAGAGCATCTGCCACGACGTTACCCTTCCCAGGTGTGTAAATGATCTCAAAGTCATAATCCTGGAGGAACTCAAGCCATCACCGATGTCTCAAATTCAGATACATTTGAGAACAGATATATTAGAGACTCTTGTGATCATAATAGACGGTAAACTACTCGCCCATCAGGTTGTGCCTCCACATCTTCAATGTGAAGACTACCGTTGCCAACTCAAGATCATGGGTCGCGTAGTTGTGCTCGTGTGGCAGCAACTCACGTGATCCATAGGCAATCACCACTTTCCTCTGCATGAGGACGCAACCAAGACAGGTTCCTGATTTGTTGCAGAACACTACGTACTCGACACCCTCTTTCATTAATCTCTATATTGGGGCGCTCGTCAAACTCTGTCTCAACTGCTAGAAAGCCTACTGGCATCTCTCAGTCTACACAAAAGGCTTCCCTTTTTGGGTCAAAGATGTCCAGGGTGCTGAAATCCTGGAGAAATCGAGGATGAATCTCTGATGGTAGATTTCCAACCCAACTAAACTCCGAACCTCCATCACGCACTGAGGTGGCTCCCATGCTAGCATTGCCTCCACCATGGCTAGGTCCACTGCTACCCCATCTCCCTAGATGAAGTGTCCCAGAATGTGGAGCTCCTGTAACCAGAACTGACACTTCTAGAGTTTCCCATACAAATGCTGCTCTCTGAGTGTGTCCAAAACCATCCATAGGTGTCTCATGTGCTCCTCCTCAGATTCATAGTACACAAGGATATCATCGATGAAGACCACAACAAACCAGTCTAGATAGGGCTGAAAGATCCGTTTCATGAGTCCCATGAACTCTACTGGGGTGTTCGTCATGCTGAAGGGAATCACCAAGTACTCCTAGTGACCGTAACGACATCGGAAATCCATCTTCGGTATATCATCATCCTGTAGTCACAACTGGTGATATCCTGATCATAGATCAACTTTCGAGAACCATCGTGCCCCTCTCAACTGGTTTAATAGGTCATGGATCCTCGGTAGTGGATACCAGTTCATCACGGTCACCTGATTCATGCTCTAGTAATACCCATATAGCCTCATGCTCCCATCTTCCTTCTTGGCAAGCAGCACTGGGGCCACGCATGGTGAAACACTGGGTCTCACGAATGCTTTCTTATGCAAGTCGTCCAGCTCCACCCTCTACTCATGATGCTCTGTAAGAGCCATCCAATATGCTGATGCTGATATCAGTGTCGTCCTGGGTTGCAACTCAGTGCAAAAATCTATCTCCCAATGGGGAGGTAGCCCGAGGACATCCTCCAGAAAGACGTCCTCGTACTCCGCCACTACTGCTGGAAACTGGAAACTCGTAACATCAACTACACCAAGGTCTAGGCTAGAAAACTGATGTAAAATTGGTTGTTCCCTCCTAGGCACGAGTCCATCTTGTGCTACCTGGGTCTCTCTTTCACTTACAAATGAGAACCTCGTTCCATCACTGCGAACACACCGCACCATTCGCCTAAAATAGTCGATCTGGGCATGAACTATGAATATCCAATCCATACCAAGAACAACATCTTAAATCCTTGACTCTACAACCAAGAGTTTCCAACCGAAACTCTCGCCTCCAAGGGTCAGGTCACACTGTCTATAGAGTTGTGTGATCTCTGAATCATCTCCAGTCGGTGTTTCTAAGAATAAGGGTTAAGTCAACGGGTCAACTGGAATCTCAAGGTCTCGAACAAGATAAGAAGCTATAAAGTAATGATTAGAAAATGTGTCTACCAGTATGGTAGACAAAGTAGAAAAGACACAGATAGTATCTCTAATCATTTTGGTAGTACCTAGGTTATAAACCTCTACCGCCTGCAGCTGTCCCTGCCTCTATAAACTAGCTCCCTGAGCCTGGGGTGGACCTCCTGGGGGTGGTGGTGGTAAAAGGTCAAAAATTCAACCACCTCCAGCTTCTCTCCCAGCTCCCCTACCATGTATTCCACCCTACGGATATGTCTCCTCCATACGTTTCCTCTGCCTCAGTGGTCCATCCACTGCTCCCGTGTCAGTAGTACGGCGGGTCGGACAATCTCGAGCGAGATGTCCCCTTCCATCACATGAGTAGAATTTCCTCTCTCGAGGCTGGCTGGACGTGCCCTGTAAACCCTATATGGAAGATCCTTTGTCCTGGGATCTCCTCTAAAAACATCTCCCACGCCTGGATCCCTGACGTCGGCTCCCTTCTGCTAAGGTCTCTGCTCTAGCTCGCCCACTACTAACATCTACCGGGTGTCTCTCCTCTGCCAAGAAGCTCTCGACCACCAGAGCATGCTCGAGCACCCCAACATAAGTAGGAATGCTCATAGGGATGATGCTATATTGGATATCTCTGTGCAAACCCCACTCAAAATTATGAGATCTAAAGTACTGATCTCCGACCATATTCATTGTGTACCGCGAGAGGTCATTCAACCTCGACGAATTGTTAGCCACGATCATGGTTCCCTACTGGGGATGAAGAATCTCCTGTATGCGTACTGCTCTTAGGGTAACCAGTGAAAACTCCTCTCTGAAGAGATGCTCAAACTCTGACCATGCATGTGTCACCTCGTCGTGAGTCTGGATAACCAAACTCAGCCATCGTCTGGCTGAGCCCTGTAGAAGGCCCGCTTCCAGAATCAGCATCTAGTCTACTGGTGTCCTGACCAAATGAAAGACTCTAGACACTACCTCAAGCCAGTCCTCTGCTACCTAAGGGTCAGGCTAGCCTCAAAACCTCAGGGGTCTCTTTCTCTAAAACTCGTGGAGTGCTCTCAGCCTACGCTCCTCTTCCGCTGGTACAATAGGGACTAAACACTGCTCCACAGGTGGCGGGATAACTAGCACACCACCTGGTGGTAAAACTGGGGGATCTGGTCCCTGTATCGAGGTTTCATCACTGAGGGGGTCATCCTCATGATCGAGCTACTGGATCCTAGAGGGTACGCGTCGCAGAGGCATCCTTTTAATGAAACAAGATGTATCTCAGTCAGTGAGTATATCTAGAGAGCTAGCTCAAAAAGGACATGGAAATGAAAACTCATTCCTATATGATTCATGTACCATTATTTTTTCCCTAAAACTAGTGTTCTCATGTTTCGAGTCGAAAAGAAAGTTATCAGAGTCATGGTGTATGGATACGTTGACCGCCCGCACAATCACTTGGGTCCTTGGCCTAAAATCCAAACTCGAAACACTCAACATTGTTTCCCCAAACCAACTCACAGACTCTCGATCCTAAGGTTGAACAGACCACCTCTGATACCACTCTGTCACAACCCGTCCCAGTGGGGCCCGAGCCACAAATCCCCAAGCCCGCCTCCAATAGGCCAGGGGCTGGTGACTAGCACCGAGTAGGTATGCTACTAACATGGGAGGCATTGACTATAAACTTGTACACACACACACATATCCAAGCCCACAAAGATGAAAAGTAAAAACTACTAAAAGGAAAAGATGCATGCATAAACTAAAACCCAACCACAGAGTACGACAGTAAAGTAAAGTGAAAGAATTAAAACACTATGCCAAAAGTACAGGCCCTCCAAAAATAGAGTCTGTAACAACGTCCAACCTGTAAATAAAGGTGCTGGGACTGTATAGTCCTTAGCCATAGGGACACACCTCGGCCTGTTTGATCTCACTAAGTACCGTTCGGTACTAGTTTTCCTATAATCCTATCAAAGGCTCGCTCGTCTACACCAGACATGACACGTGCGGGCAAAGCCCGTGCAGGGGTGAGTATAACAATACCCAGTAGGACACCTCGAAACCAAAAAGGAAATACAACAAGGGAAAATACCACAAAGGAAAGATACAGTTAGCTCTACACAGTATATTTCTACCCAACATTTTACAAGAATATCCAGATATGCTCATGCATGATCGACTATCGTGAATACCACCACTAAGATCTAGCTCGAAGATTACACTAAGCACGTAACAAGGGGAGCACACTCCTATGTCTGAGGAGAAAGATAAGAAGTACTCGTTCCGGGAGGACACATTCCACAAGTTCCTTGGGAACATGATGCTCAGATGAGGATCACAACCAAGTCATGGGGTGACTCCAACAACTCACTCTGAGCTAATCCGCTAAGTAGAGGATCAGCGCTTGGGTAAAGCTGGTCATGTCGATACCAAGAACTCAACCTAGGGTTCTAGGAATGAATAGAGGATCCGGATCTAAGTCTCACAGAGGGGATTCAAACAACTCTATTCAGGATGTTCTTCTAAAGAGATCATACTCTTGTGTAAAGGAAATGATACTAGAACCATCAGAGAAAGGACCAAGGGTAAGAACCCTAAGAAAACTAGTCCAAGTCACAGAAGGCAAGTAGTTCAAGTCATTTAAGACAGGTTACACGGTGTGTAGTATGGTTGCACGCTGTGTTCCTTGACCCCGGGTACTACCCGTGTAAACGACCTGTGTCATTCCTTCAAGCCGAGTAAAACCAAACTACATGGTGTGTAGAAAAAGTACACGTCGTGTTCCTTCACCCCGGGTACTGCCCGTGTAACCGGCCCATGTCAATCGGCTTGTCGAATATAAAACAACTACACATCATGTAGAAGAATCACACGCCATGTCCGAGCATCTGGGGCTCGCTCCGTGTACATTGGCCATATGCTCGTACACGGTCTTTGCCCGTGTCCGTGTCACCTTCCCATGTACCAGTACATGGGGTATCCCGTGTATCTGGCCGGGTCTGGCTGGGTAGGGGTATACAGGACATGTCCTTGGCCATGTACACTTCCCATGTCTGTGTACTCCCGAAGTACATGCCAGGTAAATCCACCAATGAACACACGCTGTGTATCCCATACTACACGTTGTGTAGTAGGGAAATTTCCAGAATCTTCGTCTTCCTCTATGCGCCTCGGCTGATCCTCATGATCTTGATCCAACCGTCCGATCATCATGAAACTCCGAATTTGGGGTCGTCCCGCTCTTATGAAACCGATTCCGTCGGTTTCGGGCTCCCGATCGGCCTTGATGGCGCGTTCTAATTCGTCCGCATGAAAACGATCGAAGAACGGGAATTCCGAACCACACCAATTTTCCATCGTCGTCACCATCACACCTCTGATAGGACGTCTCGAGGATGGATCTTTGATTTCATATCATTGCGCCAACAAACGAATGTGCAATGATAGAGTCCCTCTAAGAATGCATAGAATGCACACGAGGAACACGTAGGAATCGGGAGAGAAAAACACAAAAATCAAGAGGGACGAACCTCGATCGATGTTCATTTCGATCTTGGTTCGTCACCGTTAGAAGGTTGCATGAAAACCAAAAATAATTTCAGGAATCAAATACCCACGATTCCCGCAAAATCCCATCCCGCAAGAACGATCGATTCACGGGCTAATCTGTTCGTGGATTAGTCTGCGTTCATTGTGGAAAACAAAAACGGGGAAGAAATCACAATTTAAACATCCTACCTAGATTTTTCGGCGTTCGTCGTCGTCAATCCGGTCATTGCATCGTCATCGCCGCGTTGGGAGGTTTTCTCCAGAGCCTCCAGAGCCGCCAAGGGTTTCAGGGTTATGAGGCTTGTAACCTTATACCGTTGCGCCAACCTTTAATTAAAAAGGTAAGGGATATCTATTGCAGTATATTTATAAGATCCTGCTGCAGAATAAAATATTTTTATTTAAATATTTTATTACTCTTACGTCCCAAAAACTAGATTCCACGACTGACATGCGCCGACCGATGTTAGGCCTCGCCTAAGGTAAAATCGTTGTTCTAAACGCAATGGTACCCTCAGATTTCTAATCCGAGCACCTGTTCGGGAGTTATTCCACCTTTTCAGGAAAACCGCACGTGCACGCAATTTTATTAATAAATTAAATTTAAACATTTGTTCTGGGCTCACCGGGCCTCAAAACTGCACTTCGTCTCAGAGCCTGGTCTCGAATTAATTCCCATATAATATTAAAATAATACATGGAAAAATCACGAACATTACATATTGTTCTTTGTATTTATAGGGTGGTTGGGATCAAAACCTTCCTATGTATAAGTTTTAGTACAACAATAAATTTTACTCAAGCAATCAGATGGTTCCATATGAAGCCCTATATGGGGATAAATATAGAGAACTGCCTAACTGGATGTTTTTTGAAAAATTATGATATTGGGAAGTGAGATAGATGAATAAATTAAAGGTAAGGATGGACTTTTCCAAAAACACATAAGGGAAAATACAAGTCAATAGAAATGATTTGTTGACAATCACAAGTGTTATCTAGAATGTGTCATTAGTGAGATGGTTTTTATAAGGATTTATCCATGGAATAAGGTAATGATATTTGCAATGAATGAAAAAATTACTCATAGGTATATTATTATAATTGATTTTTTATCATATCAAGTCTATATCTTTTAATTTTGAAGATTCCACCAAATCTAACTCATGTTTATAATGTGTTCCATGTATCTCTCTAGAGGAAGTAAATACATGATCCATCACAAGTACCAAACATAGAGTTCATATATATAGTCCATGTTCATTATTATACATAACAATTATTATAGATTCTTGATTATACAAGGAATGTGATACAAAATAATACCACTCAACTGATTAATGTTTTGTGGTAAAATGAACAGTTTGGGGAAGATATATGGGAACATTAGGATGTGATTAGGAATAAGTATCCTTAGTTTTTAGTACCAAATAGAATACATTTCGAGGGATAAGTTCCTTTTAAGGAGGAATAATATAATTCCCAATGATTTTATAAAGAATATTTTTTATTTAAATTTAATTTCATTGATAGCTTGTGTTACACATAAATTTTATTATTTAAACAAGACCATTATAACATAGATAACAAAATGTTACACCCCAAGCTTCCACTGCATGTTTCCCTTTGAATAATGTAATAGATTTCATTGTACGCAACATTGAGATTCTAACACACCGCGACCAACCAAACTAACTTTTATGAATAATAATATCCACTTTTTGAAATTTTATAAATTTTATCTTTCAAAAAAGACTTCATTTTTGGATTTTGAATATCGAAATTAGCTTAGGGTTATTTTAGGGTATTTTTCTGAAAACTTTCAATTTTTGATGAATAGTGACAAAACACTATGTTATTGGTCAAAACTGACTTTTTATTTAAATAAATAGTTATTTTATTTTAATTTATTTTATGTAAAAATACATAAATAATACATATATATTTTCAACTTAATTCATTGGAGTCATTTTATTATTAGTTTAGATATATAAAATTTTATCGAACTATTTATCGTCTTTTACCCACCTCCTAGAAGAATTTGAAAATTTGTATAAAACATAATTTTACCACTTCAGTGAGTTGAATTTAATAAATCAGAGAGACAAAGTTGATATCAGAAAGTAAAATGTTTTTCAATAAGATGAAAATAATTTTTGGAGAATAGTTACTTTTTACTTGTAGTTTCCACAATTAAAAGTAAATAGGGTAATAAAGGATAAAAATTATATCATAATAACCCTAAAACATGAACTAATTCCATTGGATAAGTTTAATTCGACCAAAAAAACATTAGGAATAAAATATGATTCTTTAGGTCTACTTGGATTATATTTGGACATTTATTATTATTTTATTTAAGGAAGAGTTAAAAGAGTTAAAATCAATGTTTAATAACTAAACCAGTTTTAATATAAGGTTATACATAAGATAAATTAGACTATAAATATTCATTAGAAATCTAAAACTATTTCCTAAAATATGGTATTTTATATATAATTTTTAGACATTAAATAATTAAATTTAATTATAACACAATAATGATGTACTAATTACCTTTTTAATGAATGATTAAAATAATTGATATTATAAATGTCCAAATAAATATTATTCTCTACATTTAATGAATTCCATTAATATTATAGGTTAATATGACATGTTATGGTTAATTAATTTAATTTTTTTCGATGTAAAAATGCTGTTATGAATTTAACAAAAACGAATACCAAATAGTGTCAAAATTGACATAAAAGAGTTTTTAAAACAAATATTATATTATCAATTAGTATTCTCTTCCTAAAAATATAATGTTTGTAAAAAGGTAGTAACTAATATATTATATGTCATTAATTAACCACTTGAGGTTCTCTTGGTTGTTTATAGTAATTTCACTAACCATAAAATATAAAAATACAAAGAGAAATGAAAATGTCAAACTATTTAACTAAGAGTTAAATCTAAAAAATAAGGTTTGTATGACGACCTAAAACTGTCTAAAACATATTGTTTGAGATTATTTAGACCCATCCCCACATTATACTTTAAATAATTCATTTTAGAGTCATATGAAACCGAAAATTATTTTATTATAAAATAATATTTCAAGTTTTTTTAAAGTGACTGTCACCCCTCTTATAAAAGGGAACCACCCCCTCCACTCAAATTAACACCATAAAAGCCATTTTTCTAGGGACAATCCTACACAAATATCGTCTAAACTATCCTAAAATAATCCTAGAGTTATTACTTTAATAATAAATCCAATATATGGAGCCCTTTTTATAAAATCAAAAGGCAAACCCGAAGAAGAGGTAAATATTGTATCACCTCTTTCAGGTTATTTCTTCTTCCACTTCCTCTTTTTTTTTTACATTATAAAATAATAACTCCAATATCTTCTATATAATTTAATGTTATTATAATAATGTTACAACCATATTCATTATTCTATCCTTCCTATAAATAACAAAGTCACCACATGTGCGTATATAAGGATTACCATCTCCGTGTCGTGGTGTAGTTTGTTATTCAAACACTTCATCATTTCGAAGGGTATAATAATGAGTATAAATGATGTAAATAATAAATATATAGTGATAATTAATCTTTATATATTATATACTATCCAATTATATACGATTTTAATATCAAAATAATGATATTGTCGCTCGTACGTACGTACGGATTACCGTCTCCACAAACCCGATGAGATTCATTACTCCTCATAATCATTCGAGAATAATTTTTATTTTATGATATAAAATAATGTATAAGAACATAATATCATTCTATATATGAATGAAATACATCCTATCCTTAATAAAAAATGTTTACGTCACCAAGCATATAAAGGAAAACGAATTAGTAAACACCTGAAACAGTTATACTACTGAAATATCATTAACAAATAAATATTTAAAGATCATATATGATATAATATTAATGTATATGGTTCTTGTATAATTTATTAATAGTTATTTAACCATTATAAAGAAGGTTAACCTACACTCTACAAATAAAAACTACAAATTAAGGGTAAATTTCACAATCTCATTATTATTCGAGGTTGTTTTTACTTAAGTATCTACTGGAACCTCTCTATCTTCCACCTCCATGTTTCTTGAAAATGTATTCTAAAACATTAATAGTATTTACTAATCTATGGTTTAAAGTAATTTATACCCTTTTTGACTTTTAATAAATTGGTTTGAAAGGAATCTTTCCATCATTTTCTATGTAAGGTACCTTATAACCTTTTCGACCAAATTACGGTAAGAATGTTTTTTTAACTTATACAGTGGGTGTGGATATTTTCCACCGTTATAACATTATCGAAGCTTCCATTATAAGATTATAATAATATTTTCAAAATAAATGTTTTCTTTTATAATTATATTACTTTTAAATTATTTCAAAATTGATATAGATATTTCTCTAAAAATGTTTTCATATAATCTATGTCAACATCCTTTAATGGATTTTAAGCCTGTTTGAAGTTGAATTTTTATGATACAAAAAATGCATATTATATTGAAGGTTTTGTGATATGTTTGAATTTGGAAGTGTAATTTTTATACTATTCAGGGTTTTGGATAAAGTATTGACATTTTTTATGCTAGTTTTAATACGAATGTTTATGTTATGTATAAATATTTTAATATGAGGAATGCATTAGACTTAGTAAGTGACAGGTGGATCCCGCTATAGCTCCTTGATGAATCGGTAGGTCTCATGAAAAAAACTAGTGTATTAGAACAAGGCCTTGAAAAAATCTTATTTGTAGTGCTGGCACAAGGCCTTGACTATGTGGTTATGAATTCTTAATTTATGCGTTCCATCATTATTAAAGTAGCTATTGATATTTCATGTGATTATTCGACTAGTAGATTATCTATGTGAATACGTAAATGGAATTATTTGATTTATATTTTCCATATTATGCTGAATTTCATGTTTAAAAGGCTTTTGTTTTAGTCTTACATTCCTTTAAATGGTTATGCTTATTTATGAAAATTTCCCCTATATTGTTATCTATACTGACCATCTGAGCTCAAACCTTTCAATGTTTTATTTATCCCCGGATGAGAAGAATTATATTATGACTAACCTAAATGGATAGTATAAGGGATATGAGTTTGTCATATAGAGACTATGTTGTCGTAGTTTTTCATTTTATAATGTAATGAATAACTTATAAATGTATCTAGTATTTCCAAGGCTATTAAACTAATAGGTCTTTCATGACTTGATCTTTTGTGATCATTCCAATGTTATGTAATAATGTGCCGACTCTGGGTAACTTGGGTGGGGGAATTATATTTGTATCAGAGAAAGTTTAGTACAATCCTTGGAAGCTAGATTTAAAAAAACTCTAATTAGAGAACATTACCAAAAGATAGACTTTGAGGAATAATATAGAAGAAATTCCTAGAATTTTTGTTTTGTAGATATTTTGTGATTTTTCAAAGCAATAAATCCCCATCTAGATATGAGAAGGTAGAAGCATATCTGGCACAGATGTACCTAGGGGTATAAACCGAAAACATGGCATTGAGCTAGACTCGAACTGGAACTGGGGCATGACAACGGACCTTACTGCACTCTTGGTTACAACACTCTCTAGGCTTATGCTTAGGATAATTCTAATTTTCTTTATAAACCATTATTAAGGGTTTATGAGTATATACTTCCTCAAGGAAACAATTTTTATGATTATGGATTATATCCCTAAACTGTTCAATTTATGTTAAGTATTTTACAAGTTTGGAATTATGTATTGTGATTCATAATCTAATCCAGTGTATTGGATTGTTTAGAAATGGTTCCTAATGGAAGGAATGGAAACCGTATCAACACACGTAATCCATGTAGGTATTTACCTCGTACTCAAGATAATAATAGTAGAGCTGGTGAAGAAACTGGTGTGGATTAGCTTATCACCATACTCAGAAAACTCACTCAAGTTATGAATAATAACCTTACCAGTGTGTAGCACCATGATCCACAATGGGGAGGATCAATGTTATACCACTTTATGAGGCAAAAACCAACAAAATTCAATTAGATTAAATATTCATTAGTATCTAATCTATGGATAAATCCCATAGAGAAAATATTTCTAGCTTTGGGAAGTATCGAACAAGAAAAAGTTTTCATGGCAGTTTATCGCCTCACGGGAGATGCAGATCAATGGTTGAAATTGATTCAAAACACAAGGAATATGTGGAAGTATAAAATATGGAATGGAGGGAGTTTAAATATCTTTTCTAAGAAAAATAATTTCCTCGTGAACATCGAACGGATATGGAACGACAATTTTTGAGTCTGAAGGGAAAAAGATGATGAAAATGTCCTAATGTATGAGGCTAACATTACATGATTATCAAGGATTGTTGTAGATTATATACGTAAACCAAGAAGTATGTTTTATCGATTCATTTATGAGTTAAAACCATTTCTTCATCGAGCACTAGTCTCATAATCCTTCTCATCATACGAAGATATTTTCTCAAGTGCTATCAAGACTAAAAAAGGATTCTCTAATTCTTATGACTATAAAGAAAAGAAAAAGAAGATTAGATCTACTAAACACTATGTAAATGGAAATAAGGTGAAGAAGGGAAAATTTTAATATCCATCCTTCAGTAAATGTGGGAAGAAATACCTTAGTACTTGCTTGAAGGGAATGAGAGTCTGTTACAAGTGTGGTGAAAAATGCCACCACGCTCGTGATTGCAAGGGAAGAAAGAGGCTATCAATGTTGAATTCTACAATTATATGGAAAGGGGTAATTATGAAAAGGAATATCCTAAGTTCCAAGGAAACATATCTCAAAAAAAATCCAAGGGATAGTGGACAAGCTTATGTTACCACTAATGCTGAGGTTGAAACATTGAATGATGTGGTGGAAGGTAATTTAATGGTTTCCTCATGTTTAGAAAATGTTTTATTCTATTCTAAATCATCACACTATTTCATATCTTCCTAGTTTTCTTAGAAAATTAGATATTCTCACTTTTACTTAACAAGGGAGTTGTTAATAAAAACAATTAAGGGAAGTATCATCACAACAATGTTTTGTGAATTAATTCCCATTAGGGAATATAAATGTTCTTTATCGGATGATCTCATCGTCATACCAATAATTTAATTTATATAATCCTTGGTATGGATTGGATTTTAGACCATGATGCGATAATTTATTGTAAGAATAAGGAGGTTACAATTTTCGATGATGATTAAGAGTACATTATCTTTAGATTAGAAACTTCACCTTATAATTCTTATCTAGATCCACCCACAGTTTCTCTACTAAATTCAATTATTGGGGAGGATGAGAATGAAATAATTATGGGAGAGGAAAAGAATGTTTGAATAGAGGATTTACCTATTGTTCAAGAATATTTTGATGTGTTTCTAGAGGATTTACTAGGACATCCTCCAGAACGAGAAATTGAGTTTGACATTTATTTAATTCCTGGTTCAAGGCCCATATCAAAAAACCCTTATAGAATGACCATTATGGAATTATTGTAACTAAAGAAACAATTGGTGGTATTCAGTAATAAAGGATTTATTCTCCGTATTGTTTCTCCATGGGGAGCCCCTATCCTTTTTTTTATATAGAAAGACGGATCTATGAGGTTGTGCATTGACTTTATGGAGATCAATGCTTTTATAATAAATAACAAGTATCCCCTACCTCGCATTAATGATTTTTTCAACCAACTTCATTGAGCTCAATATTTTTCAAAGATTAACCTATAATATGGATATCATTAGTTGTGTTTGAAGAAGGAAGACATTCCGAAAACAACATTTCGAACCAGGTACAGACATTACGAGTTTACAGTAATGCCTTTTGGGCAGACTAATGCACCCTCTATTTTCATGGATCTAATGAATAGATATTTCAAGGAATATCTTGAGGACATTATGGTGGTATTTATTGATGATATCCTGTTATACTCCAAATACTATGAAGATCATGAAAATCAATTGTGCTCTATTCTTAAAACCCTTGGAAGAAATGAGTTATATGGGATGTTTCGAAAGTGTGAATTCTGGAATCAAGAGATTTCTTTTATTGGCCATGTTGTCACTAAAGATGGAATATCTTTTGATACTTCAATGATCAAGGAAATACAAGAATGGCCAGGACCAATGAGTATAACTGAGGTATGCAGTTTTATTGGTTTAGCAGATTATTATCCGTGTTTTTTCCTGAATTTTTCTCGATTGGCTAACCCATTAACCAAGCTCACGCATAAAGGGATTAAATTTCTTAGGAAACAATAGTGTGAAGAATGTTCTGAAGAATTAAATAGAAGATTAGTCAATGCTCCTATCATGACTCTACCATCAGGGAATGATGGGTTTGATATTTATAGTAATTCTTCAAATAATGGAATTGTTTGTGTCCTTATACAGAATGATAAAGTTATTTATTATGCATCACGACAGCTAAAAATTCATGGGAAAAACTATCCAACTCATGATATTGAGTTATCAACTGTAATCTTCACTATGAAGATATGGAGATAGTTTCTCTATGTTGAAAAATGTGATATTTATACTGATCACAAGAGTTTGAAGTCTAATTTATCACAAAAAGAACTCAACATGGATCAAAGGTGATGTCATGAACTACTCAAGGATTATGAATGCACAATACCCAACCACCCGGGGAAGCCAAAAAGGGTGGTAGATTCATTGAGAAGAAAGGATTATAGAGTTTTGAACTAGATGAGACATCAATACTATTTCAAGTGGTTTCTAAACTATCTTTACTAGAAAGGATAAAATGTTCTCAAGCTGATGATGGGGAGTTTCAAAAGAAGGTTAAAGCATTAAATGGTGGGAGATTGAGTGACTTCATATATAAATATCGGATTTTAAAATTTGGGTAGAGAGTTTCTGTCCCCGATATACCAGATCAAAATTGGAATTTTTAGATGATGCCCATAGCTCCAATTTCCCAATACATCTTGGTAGCACCAAGATGTATAGAGATTTGAAGGAACATTTTTGGTGGGACAACATGAAGAGGGAGATTTCTGATTTTGTGTCAAGATATATGGTTTGTCAAAAAGTGAAAGATGGAAGGAAATAGCCTAGAGGAGTCATGAAAAATCTTCCCATACCTGAGTGAAAATGGTATAACATTACGATGGACTTTTCTATGAGACTATGAAAGACTCCTAGAAGGAATGATGCAATATTGGTCATTGTTGATCGTCTTACCAATTCAGCACATTTTCTTGCAATAAGATAATATTTACCACTTGAACATCTAGAAAGAATATATATTAATGAAGTTATAAGACTTTATGGAGTACCATTATTGATTTTTCCTAACCGTGATCCCCATCTTACATCAGGATTCTAGAAAAGTATTCAGAAAGTCCTGGATACTAAACTTAATTTGAGCACTGCCTACCACCCTCAACTAATGGACAATCAGAACAGACTATTCATACCATATAATACATGTTGAAATCTTTATCACATGACATTAAAGGTATGTGGGATCAATATTTACCTCTCGTAGAATTTTCCAATAACAATAGCTTCCATTCAAGTATTCGGATGGTATAATATGAAGTGTTATATGGAATGTGATGTCACACACCATCTTGTTGGGATGAGGTTGGTGAAACAAACTCGTAGGCCCAGAACTTTGTGAAGAAACAATGGAAAAGGTGAAGGTTATCCAAACCCTCATCAAAGATCCTCAAAGTAGGAAGAAGAGATATGCTAATAACGGAAGGAAATATTTGGAATTTCAGGTAGGAGGCCATGTCTTCTTGAAGGGGTCTCCATAGAAGAGAGTTATATGATTTGGTAAGTAGGGTAAATTGAGTCACATGTACATCGGTCCTTTCAAAATTCTAGAACGAATTGGGGCAGTAGCTTATCATTTAGAAATGCCACCAAGTCTCTCCAATGTTTACGATGTGTTCCACTTATCACTGTTTAGAAAATACATGTCTGGCCCAACGCATGTACTCACCTATGAAGAAATTGAACTGGAACCTGATCTGGCTTATTGTAAAGAACCTGTCAAAATTATTGATATAAGAGAACAAGTGCTGAGAAACCGGACAACTCATCTGGTAAAGGTTCTATGGAGAAACCATAAGATAGAAGAGGCATTGTGGGAACCCTGAGGAATATATGATGAAGAACCACCTGAATCTTTTTGTGAGGTAGTATTATAGAAATTTTGAGGATGAAATTATTTGAAGGAGGGAAGAATGTAACACCCCAAGATTCCATGGTACTTTTCCCATTGAATAATGCAATAACATGCATTGTACACAACTTCGAGATTCCATCACACCGCGACCAACCAAACTAGCCGTTATGAATAATAATACCCACTTTTTGAAATTTTATAAAAATTATCTTTCAAAATGGACTTCATTTTTGGATTTGGAATATTGAAAACATCTTAGGGTGAATTTTTGGTATTTTCTGAGAACCTTCAATTTTGGATGAATAGTGAATAAAACACTGGGTTATTGGTTAAAATCATATTTTTAGTTAAATAATTATATACTTTATTTTAATTTATTTTAGGTCAAAATAGATACATAATACAAATATATGTGTTCAACTTAATTCATTTCAGTCATTTTATAATATCTTTAGATATATCAAATTTATCGAACTATTTACCGTATTTTACCCACCTCCTAGGAGTATTTACAAATTTGTATAAAACATAATTTCACCGCTTCTATGATCTGAATTTAAAAAATACTAGATACGAAATTTATATCATTAAGTAAAATGTGGTTCAATAAGATGAAAATAATTTTTGCTGAATCGTAACTGTTTATTTTATTTATCACGGTTAAATGTAAATTGGTTAATTAAGGGTAAAAATGATATCATAATTACCCTAAAATATGTCCTAATTCAATTGGATAAGTGTAATTAGACCAATAAAAACCTTGGGAATAAAATATTATCCTTTAGGTCCACTTAGATTAGATTAGGACATTTATTATTATTTTATTTAAAGAAGAGTTAAAAGAGTTAAAATAAAGGTTTATTAACAAAACCATTTTTAATATAGGGTTATACATATGATAAATTAGACTATATATATATTAATTATAAGATAAAAATACTTCTTACATAATCGTTTTTTATTTACAAGTTGTAGACATGAAATAAATAAATTTATTTATGACACAATGATGGTACAATAATTACCTTATAAATGAATGATTAAAATAATTGATATTATAAATATCCAAATAAATATAATTTAAAACATTTATTGAATTCCATTAATTCTATAGTTTAATATGTCATGTTAGGGTTGATTAAATGAATTTATTTCTAAGTAATAATTTTGTTATGAATTAAAAAAAAACAAAATACCGAATACTATCATAATTGACATAAAAGAGAATTTAAAACAA